>OZ030008.1:138684469-139926969 GCA_964023405.1 Apodemus agrarius
AACATCTCAGGAGCCCCCACCAAAAAAAAAAAAAAAAAACCTGGATGACATATGCAACATTTCTTCTATGCCCACAGATAACTACCCCAGGCTCCATAGTCAATTTCCTGTGTAGGTAGTTAACACATTCACTTCTCTCATTCATTTCTGTGCAGCCTGAAGCCGGATTACCCTGAACTCCTGTCGGATCACATCCAACAGCTTTCTCAGACCTTTCCCAGTAATATGTCCAAAGACTTATTTCTAGAAACTTTCAATTTATAGCCAACACTCTTTCTTTGTAACATGTGTTTCTTATTTCATTGAAAAATTTATACAGGCAAAAAAAGTGTATTTTGGTCATATTAGTACCTTATTTCTCTTTTCAACTGTCCAGAATCCAAGCACTGTACATACATTCCCCCTCAGATTTTTATCTGCTTAAAATGTGATTTTAGAATTGACAGAGATCAGTTAGTGCTGATAGTATACCAAGGTGTGTAGGACTGAGGTATGGCTTAACTACCAGGGATCACTCCCTTAAAATATATGAAATCTCTTTATCCTAGTGAACAGTTCTTAATAACTCCTCAACTAGAGATAGAGACTGAAGTCCTTCCATGCTTGTCAGAGTGTTGATTGTCTTATGTATGCAATTACTACTGTTGTTCATGAGTACAATGGTTCTGACATATGCAGAAGGCAATGTTTAGCTCAAAAAACTCTAAGAGTGTTTCTTAGACTATCTCCTTTTCCTCTTCCTAGATCTCCTTTGAACCTTTGGCAAGAAAGTGTATGGTATAGCCATCCTGTTTATGGCAGAAACTCAACAGACACTTACTATCTACATTGTAATTAGTTATGACACTGTGTTGCCTACTGAACAAAGACTTATCTTAAGATGATGACAGAGAACTGAACAAATCTGTATACATACACACACACATATATATATATATATATATGGAACTCTCTATATATGTATACTTAGTTTATTTGTACATATATACACATAAATGTCTATAAATATGTATGTTTATATGTAATATAAGTACATATGTTTACATATATTATATTTATATGTAAATGTTATGCACACACACACACACACACACACACACACATATATGGAAGACATGAGTTTCTTTCTAAGGTATGGGCCTTAAATCTAACCAGATATTTATCAGTTACACCATATAGCATTTATGCCACCATTACGCCATGAGCATAACTTGCCATGCCTATCTTTATTTTAGCTTACAAGGTTCATATTTGAATAAGATTGGTGATCCCACTTCTCTTCTCCCAATCTAAATGTTTCATGTTATAACAGTTAGGCAGCACTGAAGAAGCTTCCAGAAGCTAGTATTATTTCTTCTGAATGCCTAAAACAGAACATAGGTGACATTATTACCAACCTATCAATACATGCCAGATAAGTATGCATTGTAGGTATATTGATAACTCAGAATTCAACTGACATAAGAGTTCTATCCTTTTGCTAAATTCAAGAAGAGAAACAGTTGCTAAACTTAAACACCAATATTTAATACCTGCAAATCATAATTTAAGTGACAAATCAATCAGGTAAATTTTATCAATGAATTAGAAGTTACATAATATCAATTAGGTCTAATGCATGATAGATTTAGTCTCAGAGAAATCACAAAGTGAAAGAGATTGAAATAAAAATGGAAAGAGAAAGAGGAAGGAGCAAAGAAATGAAGGATGGAAGGAAGAAACAGGAGCAAAGGTAAAGAAGGCAGGCAACCGATGAATGCAGATTTCAAAGGAGTTACCTAAAATGATATTCTTTCAAATTAAAAATGAAATATCCAGGACGATCTCACAATTGGAATACATAGACAATTTGATAAATTAATCTGTGGCCTATTTATGGGCCTGTACCATTGCTGAAGTACACATCAGTTAAGTTGCAAACAAAAGTCTACAAATTTGTCTCATAAAGTATAATTTTGTGGTTGAGGATCATATATTTAGGATACTCTGGGTAGTATGTTGCCTGGTCTGTATTCTGATGTATACTAAAGTGACATCTTTAAAGAATCAGTTCAGTGGATTGAACACAAATGGTAACTCTCCAGTGTGGTTGGCATTTAATTATTACTGTTGATGGGAGTGTTAGCCAAGACCTTTTAGAATGGCATTATCAGAGTAGAAGAGGGTTTCTTAAACAGAGGCTAGCTTTCTGCCATCCAAACACATAGGGCTAATAAATACTGTACTATATTTTATGAACCACAGTTGTAAATCACATGGAACAGTATTGCATGCTTTCTAATTACAAGAAGGTAATGAAAGATGGTTTCTACTGAAGAGAAACAGGTTCAGAGCTTGAGTGGAAAGTCAGATGAGTAGTAAACCTGTTTTAAGAATCCCAAGGACTTTAATTCTAACATGAGAGTTAGGGATATTATTACTGATATTTTGAAGAAATTCTCTATATATCTAGGTACTTCAGGATAGATGTTATGATGATAACTAGTAATGAAAATTTATTCTAATTTTCATAGCCATTCTTTTCATCAAAGTTTATATAAAATGTCATTCATCTTATATAAAGGAAAGTTAAAAGGATGCACACAGCAGAAGAAAGTTCATTAAGTTGTTTTTCCCATAATAATTAGTTCTATTCTTTGTAAAATAAACTTGAACTGTATCTTACAATGGATTCAATGGATTCAATCACACTTTGAACAATTATTTTATATCTACTACTCCTTCAGTTTTTGTCAATCTTTTGTCCTTTTGAGTCTGGAGAAAATTGAGCTTTTACTCTCTGTATGCTACTAATAAGTTGAAAATAAATGTTTTTCTACAAGATCATTATACAAAACATTTTTGAGATATGGGGTTTATTGGTGATGGATATAATAATCACAACATGGCTTGAGATTCAGAGATAGTATGCTGTGTACTGAACTATCATTTCATTATCTATATCTAACAATGAGTCATTTTGAGACAGTGGTAAATAATGGAAAATATAAAGAATAATAGCCCTTCATAAATCACAAGAATGGCTTCCTTCCCCCCTCAAAATATATGTTCTATTAAAGAAAATCATTTGAAAGGATTATATAAAACACAGAAATTATTCCCTGTATTCATTAATTTAAAAATATCCATATGAATATTACCTATGCAGGCAAGCATGAATGTTTATATAAATGTAGCTAACTTCCTGGATGTTAAGTGAGAATTCTATTAGGAAAAATTACTAAGTTTGTACTCTATAGTATTATATAGGAGTATTTTGTTGATTCTTTAACTCAAACTTTTAAAATAATACTAATATTAAAACCCACTAAAATAATTTGAAAGACATAAAGTTTACTTAGACTTACATGTAACTCCAAGTCGATTACTTAACTATGAAAAGTTCAATGTGTCAAAAATCAGATATACATTTCTATTATCAGATTTAATATCTGGCTAATATTGTAAATAGAATTTCTATTTCATCGAATGCCTATCTTTTAGCAGGAACTGCTAGCAGAAGATATTATTAGCTCACACAATAAAATATGTACTGTTATGTGCCATAAAATAGTTAAGAAACAAGTATGAAGAAATGATGAGATACTGAGTCAGTTAGAATGTATAAGCAGTATCTTTCTTAGAAAAGCTTCTTTTGCAGATATCAATACAAGCAATTCAGATGGTATCAGTGAAAACTATTATGGACAAAGATGTGTATCCTGCTAAAAATACTCGATCATTCTTCTTAGGATTGCTAATTCCAGATGTCAAGCTACTGATGTTCTTCTATGTTCTCTTCAGTCAATCAACTCCTTTAATTTTTCAAGAGTGTCTTCCTTATTGGAATATAAAAATGTGTGGCTTAGTACTGGTATGGCCAGAAGGAAGCATGCTCACATGACATCTGCCTTTCTTACTCAAGAAGGTCCCCTTTTAGTGAACCGTTTCTGTGAATACCTTGAGATGTCAGCCATTTATTTTCTCTTGGCAGATATTGCTCTAATAAGTAAATTAATTAGGTATGTGTTACTGCACTACTACTTACCCTTCCTTTATTATTTCATTGAACCGGAGAATAGTATGATATGAGAGATACACTGATGTCAAAGTGGCAGGACTGAATTTTGGCTTAAATATGACTGGGCTCAATTATTCTCATATTCGGAAAAACATTATTAGAGGGGATATCTGATGTCTTTGTCTTCCTAGAAGGTACTAGAATTTAGATCATTGAACCAAATACAGAGAATCGGATAGCACTGGCATGGGCAGGATTCATTTAATCCCCTGATAGCCCAAACAAGAATAAAAGAGAAAGGAGCGTGAAGGCACATTCTCTTCCTGTGAGGATCAGCCGTTCTTTCTCAGCCTTTCAGACTGGAGCTCCTAAACCTATGGCCTTGAAAAATCTGAGTTTATACTAACACTTTCCTCTTCCCCCTGCCTTATTCTCTGACTTTTGAACAGGAATCAAGAACTCAAGAACTGAACCATCTGCTCATATAGCTTTCAAGCCTGCAGACATGGACTAAATTGCATCCGTGGTTTCATGGTTCTCCAGCTAACAGATGGCACATGGGGAGGCTTCCAGGTCTCCACAATCAAGGGACCTTTTCCATTCTATCTCTTCCCCCCCAAAAAATCAAATAAATTCATCAATATATTTCTGCTTTATTTTTATCATATAGCTTCTCAAGAGCAGATATTTCTGCTGTTAGAGTAGATATGTGTGTATGAATTTTACTCATTAATACTAAAACTGATTTACCCTTATAAAATATTAAGTGTGAAAATTCATTGTAATGACTAAACTATTGACAAATTAGGATCATAAAAATGTTAGTGCGACTTAGAAATCCCTATTGTTTTTCAGAACTAAAATCTGAAATACAAAGCAGAGATAAAATATTTGCCTAAGGGCTATAACCAGAGTTTTGGTTACTTTTAATAATTTGTTTTTTCACATTGGTCCTCTTTTTCTTTCTTTCTTTCTTTCTTTCTTTCTTTCTTTCTTTCTTTCTTTCTTGCTTTCTTGCTTTCTTGCTTTCTTGCTTTCTTGCTTTCTTTCTTTCTTTCTCTTTCTTTCTTTCTTTTCTTTCTTTCTTTTCTTTCTTTCTTTCTCTTTCTTTCTTTCTTTTCTTTCTTTCTTTCTCTTTCTTTCTTTCTTTCTTTCTTGCTTGCTTGCTTTCTTTCTTTATTTCTTCCTTCCTTCCTTCCTTCCTTCCTTCCTTCCTTTCTTTCTCCCTTTTGTCCATTCATCAGTTTTTCCTTCTTTGAGAAAGCATCCTGAGCTCCTTATGAATGATTTTGAGCCACTAGTTTCCTGCCTGTACCTTCTATTAACTGAAATTACATGTGGATGCCAAGACACTTGGTTTATATGTTTGAAGGGATTGAACTAGAGGACCTTCTGCGTGCTAGGCCAGCACTCTATGAACATAAAACAAATACAAAAACTACAGAGAATGAAAGAACAAGGGCCCAGTGTGTGCAGACATGAGTTCCTTTCTACTGAGTCCAATTACACAGCTGCTGTTTATTTCCAAGATAAAAATCCCACTCCTGCACCATTAGGGACATTTACACGGGAAATCTACTTAGTGTTGCTCATAAGTTCAGTGATGACCATTTGGGATTGGATGACCTCTCAGAGGGTTGTCCCTGGCAAAACTGATCTCTCTCAGCAGTACTAGCAGCTCCTCAGCTACAGGAGGGAACTTGTGAATATTCCCCCAACCACAATAGCATGTCAACTGATGTTCTTATTCAGTTCTTGTTTAGTCGACCATATTTTTGAGAGGTCATGAGTGCAACTTCCCTATTCTAGCTCAACTTCTCCAAGTCCTGTGACTGAAGTATGTGGTATCTTCAAAAATAGGCTTTTATCTCTACATTCTAAAAGCACACATAGAAATGGAAGCAAATACATATTCTTCAAGAATGGTTACAGTGAGATAGAAAGGTATAGAGATAAAATTGAGGTGCCCTAGGTGATAAACGGATTCCCCACTGGGAAGCTGGATCCTGGCCTGAGATCTTGCTTGCTTGAAAGGTCTCTAAAGGGATCTTAAGTATTGCTTTGGGAAAGCCTTTCTCCTGAGTGTGAATACCTGTCAACTTTTTAATACCCCCTTATCTTTTGTATTTTCTTGTCTCCTTCTATCTTGAGAGTAACTTTGTTTTCTTATGACTTTAATTTGAAGCCTCTAGAAATGTTTTAAAATTCAAAATACATCAATCACCATAAATCTATTTCAGTACAGAGTGTCTGGTGAATGAAAGAATATCAAAATTGTTTTCAGTAACAGGATAAATTCAGTTTTTTTCCTCTTCTCATTCTTGGCTCTAATAATTCCAATATTTGATAATAAAAATCTGCATTTTTGACCCAGCTGGTTCCATAATTACTTGGAATATTCAGTCCTTTTATTATGCTTAATCATTATTATGTGGTATTCTTATCCTGGTTGTTATCAGAAGGTTTTCATTATAAAAATTATAAGTCTTAATAGAATAGACTTAATTAATGCTTTTTTTTCACATTTCTTGGTGTTAGCCTCAAGTAAGGATCCTTTTCCCATTCAAGTAAACTTGTTTCTCAAAGGTAATTTTGCTCTTACTGGTCCTTAGGTTTGTTTACATTTTGGGCTTGGCCTTTTTTATTTCTCCCACCTGTATTTGTTCTGTCTCATTTCTCCTTTGATTCTTAATGTTTATTTGCCTTTGAATAAAATATAAAACTTTCTGGAGTTTTTAATGAATCAAAGTTTTACGGTTGATTAAAAATAAGTTCAGTGTTTTTTGTACCATCTTAGAGGTAGTTCAACATTTCTTTTTCTTAAGCAGGATTTTGAGATCTTGGATTGTTCCTGTTTTCACACACACACTTCACCTGTGGTGAATAAATAAGCAAGGAGAACACAGGTCATTAAAAATTTGGATGTTTTCTTGGTATTGTTCTAATATTGTTGTATTGTTTTCGTCGCCACTGTAGTTGGATTTCAACAGGGGAAAATTGCTCTATATAACGAGGAATGCATCTGTTTATTTGCCATAATGTATAGTTTCATAGAGTTAGTAGGGTTTTTTTTTTTTTACCTCTCCATTATCCAGTAAGAAGGAAACTTTGTTTGATCAAAGTGCTAGATACTAAAATATTTTGGAGATGTTAGCTGAGTATGCATCCAACCTTTTCCATCTTAGTCTTGATGAGAACTTCCAACATTATTTGTTCTTGGATCCTGGCAAGTTCCCTTTTAGGTGGGTCAGAAAATTGACTACTGTTTTTATTAACAAAGATGGAAAAACAGTGAGAGAGTGGACACTGTTAGTAAACATGTGTTGAGAGCTTGTCACAAGATGCATACCCAGCTAGTGAGTACCCTATACTTTGATCTTACCACAAACTCTCAAGGTTTATAACTGAAATCTTTCTCCACTCTTAGAATATAAGAAGCAGGAGGTTAGAGATATTAAATCTTTTCCCCGAACACCATGTGGCTTTGGAGTGCAGAGTTTGGACTGAACCATGTGCTTAGTAAATAAACCATTTCTCCCTGCTTACAATTCAATTAAAATCTTTTGAAGTTTAATCAGATTATCCTTCCTGTTTTTTTTTTCACAAATAAAATCACCCCTTTTGCTTTAATGTCCTGTTAGTCATTCCCATGGCTCATTGAGAAGAGTTAAAGCAGAGAGACAAATTTCAAAAACTACCTTTCCCAGAATAAAATGCTCTGAGTTAAGAAAAACTTAACAATTATAATGCCACCTTTCCTGACTTCCAAGTCACTTGTTTCTACCAGTTTGACAATAAAGGGAAATTGAATTTTTTATTCATGTTCGTATTTCTCAAACTTCTTTACCAAGTTACCTTCAAAGACTCAAACCAAAAAATAAAAAATCACTTTTGAAACAGTTTGAAAAGTGACCCTGAAAATTAATGACTTCTTTTTAAATATTACTTTAATTCTTAAGGTTTTATATATCTCTATCTCTATTATCTATCTCTCTTTTCATATTCATTTACCACCGCTTCCCATTAACTTACCCTAGTGCTCTCCACTTTGTCCCCTCCCAATTTACAAACTTTGTTTTAAAACTGTTATTATTAACCACCTGAGTTCTACAAGCATAGCTAACATGCGTATCTACCTTTTCCCATCCAATGGGGCATACATAATTTATAGTGACTATATCTATGCATCTATGCATCTATGTATCTATGTAAGTATTATGTATGTATCTATGTAAGTATGTATGTATGTATGTTTGTGTGTATGTATGTATCTATCATCTATCTATCTATCTATCTATCTATCTATCTATCTATCTACCTACCTACCTACCTATCTACCTATCTATCTATCTAGTATTCTCAAAGAAGAGTGATTTTTTTCCCTCAGTAGCTATCAAGTGCCAATCACGTTTTAGCTAGGAGCAAAGAGTTATTAGACCCTATCCACACTGGAATTTTGGCTGTCTTGGTCTTCAGCAGGTAACCAAAGCTGTTTGGCTTGATGCATGCAATATCTCTGTCATGTGCAGAAGTCATCAAAAGACTGGTAGAGCCTCTACTTGTGGAAACAGAGTCTCACAATAAACTCTGGTTTCTGATTCTTTCAATCATCTATTCCCACTTCTGCAACGATACCTGAGCCTTAGCTGCAGGAATTGTTTTGTAGATATATCAGTTGGGCTTGGACTCCAGAACACTGCATTGTGATCTGTTGTGGTTTGCTTAATGGATTCTATCTCTTGCAAGAAGACATTGCTTTGGAAAAGAAAGAGAACTGCATTTGTCCGGCTTGATATTAGGGGAAAATGTCAGAACTAAATTTTGAAAGGCAGTATTTTATATTTAAAATGTGATCATGGAAATTTTAAATAAAATTTCTTATTGGCAATGAAATATTTACATGCCGATATAGAATTTTGCATTATATTCTTACTTATATTTTCACAAATACTGGTTGAAAAATATGTGCTGCATTGCAACTTAAATAATTTTATCTGTGTGTTTGTTTCTTCAAGAAATAATCCCACATGGATATATTGTTTAATGAATATTTCCCATGGTGGTAGTGCACAGTAAATATTCATGTACATATAAAATAAGTGCCTCAGATCAAATATCCAAGGCATTTCATTATCATAATTAAGAATCTTACCTGTTAACATATATATCATTGTTTTCCAGCATCTTATTTGACTGTTTCATATCTCATTTTAGAAGTGTCATTAATTTTCTACTCCTTTTCCCTATAATGGCATGTCTATTTTATTGAAAGAGCATAGTTTTATTTTTCTCTATGTTTCCTATTTTAGTTACTGAAACTAAGAACTTTGATTTTGACTAATGAAGGTTATTTCCCATGAAATAAGAAGTGTATTTGGAACATATTAGCCTTTGCTCTGGGGTTAAGGGATGTTATCCTGTATGAGTGTTTAATCAAAGATCAGTGCATCAGTGAAATAACATTTATTTTTTTTACATCTCAGTGTAAGGTTACCCTTAAATCATCATTTCTTTTGTTTTATTTTATCAAAAATTGTTTTTGAACCAATATATTCTAATCACTGTTCTTTTTCTCATCAACCTTCTCAGATACTCCAAACTTCTGTAACTGTCCCATTCCAATCTGTACTGTTTTGTCTCTTTTTCTCTGTCTCTCTGCCTCTCAAAAACAAACATGTACTTAAGGAAAAATAACAAACCAGAATTAAAAAACAAACAAACAAAACAAAACCAGAAAAGAAAACAACAAAAACACAAGGCGCGCGCGCGCGCGCGCGCGCACACACACACACACACACACACACACACATACACACACGCACCTATAAAATCGCAAAATCAGAAACTATACATAATATACAAGCAAAAGACCAGTAAGATGTAAAAATGCCAAACCAAAATAACATGAGACAAAGAAAAAACCTACAGAAATAGCACTGAGTTATTTTTGCATTTCTTATCTACTCCTGCTAGGCATAGGAACTATGCTTATAAACCTGGTTTACATAACCAGTAAGACATAATTGGAGAAAACTAGGTTTTTTTTCCTTTGCAAGTAGTTGTCAGTTGAAGAGAATGTCTTGGGTGGGAATGGATGCTCTTGTCCATTTTACCCTCTCAGGGCTGGGACCTTGTGTACTTGACCCTGTACAGACCCTGTGAATGCTGCCTCAGAGTTTTTGAGTTCATATATGTGTGTAAGACACTGCTTCCTTGGTGTCATCCATCACCTCTGCCTATTTTGCCCCTTCTTCTGCATGCCTCCCTGAACCACGGGAGAAGGTGCTTGATCAAAACCTTCCATTTAGGACTGCATGGTCCAAACTCTCTTACTCTCAACACATTGCCAATTTCTGGATCTTTGTCTCAGTTTCCATCTTTCGCAATAGGAAGCTTCTGTGATGAAGGCCAAGGAAGACACTGATCTATGGGTAGAGCAGAATGCAATTCAGCGTCATTTCATTTCTATGGTACCATAAATCATCATCGAATTCTTATGCTAAAACCAACTATTAACCTCTCTTTGTTTATCCTTGCTCTTATCTCTGTGGCTGTGTACAACAATCTCAGAAGCTTTTAGATGTGTGACTCATTCCTACCTCCTGGTTTTTTCTCAGAGTACCATCCCACACTTGACTGTGCAGTTCTAGACATTTTTCCAAATAGCATTATATAAAATTATTATAAAGAATTGCAAATAAATAAAAATATTACAATAGCTGTGCAATGTGGAATTATTCTTAATATGATGATATTTCTGCACTGGTTATTTAGGCCTTTTTAAAAAAATTACTTTATTTACTTTCATTCTAGTCATTGCACCCTTTCAGTCCTCCCTCCTCCTGTTCCTCATCCCATTACTACTACTCCTTGCCTCTGAGAGGGTGCTCCCCTCCAACAGGCCTCTCCCTTCCCTGGTGCCTCAAGTCTCTTGAGGATTAAGTGAACCTTCTCTCACTGAAGCCAGACCAGGCAGACCTCTGCTACATATGTGCCAGGGGCCTCTGACCAACCTATGCATGCTCCTGGTAGGTGACTCAGTCTCGGGAGGTCCCTGAGGTTTGGTTTGGTTGAGACTGTTGGTCTTCCTATGGGGTCACTCTCCCTTTCAGCTTCTTCAATCCTTCCCCTCTTTCAACCATCCAAGACTTCAATCTAATTAATGGGGGTAAGTTATCAGCTTCTGTCTTAGCTGGTGGTACAACCTCTCAGAGGATAGTCATGCCAGGCTTCCATCTATAAGCACATCATAGAATAGTAGTGTCAGGCCATGGTGTCTCAAGTGGGGCCAGTCACTGAACAGCCTTTCCTTTAGTCTCTTCTCCATTTTTGTCCCTGCAGTTCCTCAGAAAAATTGGAAATAGTTCTACCTGAAGACTCAGCTATATCACTCTTGGACATATATCCAGAAGACACCTAACATACCCCAAGGACACATCTTCCACCATGTTCATAATAGCCTTCTTTATAATAGCCAGAAGCTGGAAACAACTTAGATGTCCCTCAACTTAAGAATGGATGCACATAATGTGGTTCATTTACACAATGGATTACTATTCAGCTACTAAAAACAAAGACAGCATGAATTTTGTGGGCAAATGGATGCAACTAGGAAACATCATCCTGAGTAAGATAACCAAGACCCAACAGGACATGCATGGTGGGTACTCACTGAAAAATTAGATATTAGCTATAAAGTACAGAATAACTAGGATACAACCTACAGACTGTAAGAAGTATAACAAGTAGAAATTCCCAAGTGAGGAGGCTCAAATCCCACTTAGAATGGGGAATAAAATAATCACTGGAGTCAGAGGGATGGAAGGACCTGGGCGGGAGAGGGAGGAGGAGGGGAAAGGAGGAACAGGATGAGATATAGGGGAAGGAGACAGGAGAGAAGCCCAGAAGGCCAAGAGAATAAATGGAAATAAGCAGCCTCAGGGGGGTTAGAGGTAGAAGGAGGGTTAGAAATTACCAGAGATCCTGGAGGTGAAATACTCCCAGTACACATTGGGGTGACCTTAGCCAAAATGCCCAACTTGAGGAAAGGGAACTTGAAGAGTCCAACTCCAGTAGATGGGGCCTCAAGTAGAGGGGCAGGGTTACTAACCCACAGTCAAAACTCCTGACCCAGAACTGTTCCTGCCTAACAAGAACTACAGGGATAAAAATCTGGGCCCTTTTTTAGCTACAAATTTACTTCTTAGTGTAAACTCGAATGAACAAATTTTAATTCCTATACATTTTTTAACGTTTTATTGGTTCTTTGTGATTTTCCCATCATACCCCATAATCCCACTCATCTCACCCTCCCCTTGGATGTGCCATCCAACCTTGCAACCTTCCTAACCAGTGGAGAAAAAAATATCTTCTTGTGAAAGCTGTCGTATACCACAGTCTGTACCACAGCATTTCCTTTGTCTATATTTATTTCCTTGTCCTTGTCCTCCTCCTCTTCTTCCTCTCCATCGTCCTCGTCCTCATCCTCGTCCTCCTCCTTCTTCTTCTTCTTTTGCAATGATTCTTTGGTCTGGTATAAGGCAGGATGGCTCAGCAGCAATATCTGTTGCTGCCTAGGAGAAGTTCAGGGCCTGCTCTTCCAAGTGTTGTTCCTGATGAGGGACATTACCAGTTCTCCCACTCTTAAGACCCTGAGACAAGCTCTCCTGCCTGCCAGAGATGGTGAGGGAACAAGGAGAAGAGGAAGGTGCCACATTGCCCAGCAGACAAGAGGCAGGGATTGCTTGATATGTGCATGCCCTCAGAGACACCTCACAACCTCTTTCTCGAGCACTGCAGCTGGCGAGGGGCAGGACATGCTCTCCTGCTATGGTGATATTAGGGCCAGGTATCTTGCAGGTATTGAGAGATGAGCAAGGAGGTGGTTTCTCTTCCTCCTTTATACCATGTCACTGGAGAGTATTGATAGGGCCAGCTCTTCCACGGTCCTATCATCAGGACTTGCAGCTCCCAAGTATTTCAGCTGGCTAGGGCAAAGTGTAGTTCTCAGACTCTCATGTCTCTAGGACCAGCTCTTCCATGATGCCTAGGTAAGAGATTGGGCCAGTTCTCTACAACCTTCTGATCAGGGACAGCTACCTGGTTGTAGGTAGTAAAAGACCCCTACTGTTGCCGGGCCACAGACCCAGACTTGATACATGGTGGCATCACAGGCCCAGAGCCTACCATGGTCTCAAGTGGAATCACCAACTACTCACATCAGGCTGCTCCTCACTACCCTCAAGTTTCCATTTCTTCCTCACTTCATTGAGCCTATATTCTTCTGTTTCTTTTTCTCTTCCACTTCTCCACTAGTTACTTGTTCTCTTAGTGGCTTTTGGGATCTCTCAATGTCTAGAGTCATTTCAAATGTTTTCTCAGGTTTGCTCTGCTCCCCTTATGTATTATGGTGTAGAAAACTGTTCATCTCCAGCATGGTGTGCCCCCAAGGCCAATATGGCACTGGACTGGTGGTCATATCAGACTACCTTTCTTTCTGGGCCCTATGGTTTCAGTCTAATAGTCATTGTCTTGGGCTTGTAACTTGCCATGCCTGTCCAAGTGGCTGCCTGCCAGGGGTGTCTGTCTCAGGCTCACTCACTCTGAGACCCTTAGTTCCAGTGGGGATCTTCTTGTCTCTAGGTTGCTCCTCATCCTGGGACACCATAGATACCTACTTGTTGCCAGACTGGTTGTGGCCCTTAAGCTTGCTTTCTCAGGGAATATTAGGCTGCTCATCATTCAGCAGTTCACAGGTCAGAATGCTAAGCATATCTGTCCTCTGTGCCACCAACTGATGCACATGAGCTACAGCAGCTGCACCTGCACTGCCTCTATGGACAGGTTCTCTATTCTGTCCAAAATTGATTCAAAATCAGCTAATCCATCTAAATTAGCCTTTCATTCAAAGTTGTCTCTTCGGTGCTGTTGTTTTTTTAATTATTATATGATTCTATAACCATCTCACTTCTTTTGATTGTATCGTGCTGGTATTTCTGTTCAAGAATGTATTTATTTTCTCCATTGTCTTAATAATAATTTGCTTGGGGCTTTACACCATTGGAATATGTTTATTTATGTCATGTAAGAAAACAGCCTACTCTGATATTAACTTTTATTTTTGTTGTTGTTGTTGTTGTTTTTTAATTTTTATTTTCTATATTCCATGTTTACATTCCAAAGGCTTTTCACTTTCCCAGTTCCCCCCCTACCATACGTCCCATAATTCTTCTCCCCCCCAACTATTCCCCAATCTTTCCCCCCCACACGGTTTTATAGTGTCAGTTGCACTTTCTTCCCTCATTCTACTAACCAAAATAATTTCCAAAAATTTTATCCCAAATTCATGCCCTTCCTATGTGTGACTATAATATTAACTTTCTAAATATTTGACTATTAAAACATAAATATACTAAGATGAAGATTCCCCCAACCTAGGTTATACTATCATGCCATAAACGACAATTTGCTGCTTAGACTAAAGTCACATGAGAAACAACCAATAGCTGTTTGCAGCAGGCTTTATTTGGTAGAAAAGCTATATATATAGTTTGGGTGACTTTTAATTGAAAATCAACTGCATATGAAGATAAAGGGGAGGGCATAAAAAGAAAGTATTGCTAATTTAGAGATATAGAGATAGAAAGCTCAGTTTGACAATCACGTGGATGAGACCTAAAGGTTCTCAGGTGCTAAATCCTAAAACATTCCCCATAAGTTAAATAATAAGAATAAAGTTATTGAATATATCATCCATATCCTTTTATTGCATAATCATATCTTGATACAAAACAATCTGGTATCTACATTAAATACAAAGTCTTGTTTTCTTCTGTTCTCATCTCAAATACATCAGTTACAGTGGATTGTTGATGATGCTTTAGGATGACTCAATAAATTAACTATTTTTTTTTACTTTTAATACTTTCAGTAATCATAACTTTTTAAAGACTTTGTGTATCTGGTAGTTTGTTCACAATATGCTGCCTGCCAGCATGCACTCTGATCTTAAAGAGGTCATTCAAGTTATCCACGTTTAAATTTTCTTTTCTCTGAGATAGGGAACACAAGGCCTTCATCCTATTGACATAGCAAACATCAAATAAAATAATGTGTGAAAGAGGCAAGCTGAAGGGAGGGGAGTGTTGATTCCTGTCTAACTGCTTGTTGTCTTCAGAGTTGTTAGAAAATTAATCATCTCTCATCTTACATTTGCTAGGACACAGTATATAATCAAATAGACATGCTGGACTCTAAGCATCCTAGGATACAACTCTGTATTCTCTTCTACCAAAAAGTTCAGTTCAGCTCAAGAAGAAAGAGAGGATTAATATCTAGTGATAATCAAAGGAATTGCTGGTGACAAAGAAGCAATGTTTTCCCAGTAGATTGTAGACTCTAGTAGAATGTGAATACATAAAAGGAAATTTTGATATAATGAACCAAAGCAACATTATGGATATGGATAGATGTTAGACAAATTATGGTAGGAAAGATCACATTTCTCTTAGCTTTTGGGTTGAGGAACATGCCTGAACATGACAACTGTGTTAAGCTGATGGATAATGCTTCAGGTTTGAGGTGAAGACAGGTAAGAATAGCTTTCTTAGCAGAACATCAGCAACAATCTAGACAATGATGATGGTAAAGTGTGTCTTAGATGTCTGCCTATAAGATCAAAAATGTGAGACATAGATTAATCTAAGCTAAGTTTATAAAGAAAGGTAATGTTCACTTTCCCCTTTGTCCTCTGTGGAGCAATAACCAAGTACATTTTCAACAATGTGTTCTAATCAGAATTTTAGCAAGATCCATATTCTAGAAAGTCTCAAGTAAATAAAATAGATAAAGTTATACCTGAGAAAGTAAAGGCAGATGGACCACACTGAAATGTGTGCTCTCTGACCTGAGCATCTACATTTCAATATTAATTCCAACATTTTTTAGCTTTTAAAGATGAGAAATAATTTACTAAACCTATACAAGAAGTAGATGCTTCATTATTGAAACATCTATAAAGTTGAAGTCCTCTTTCTATTTGGGTTCCCACGTAGGACAAATAAGACACACCATTGAAACAACTGGTCCAAAGTTGGCAGTTAATAAATACTCAGCAAATGAGACATTGTCATGAGAGGACATGCCCTCAGTAAAGAGATGGAGAGTTGTTTGATGAACATGAATATGCCTCAAAGTAGTGACACCTGGGGAGAAATGGTGTCAGTAAGGCTAAAATGCCTGTCACACAATGTCACACTCTTCTCTAAGGAAGAGTGTAAAGGTTTACAGACACTTCAGGAGACATACATCAAGGTGACACAGGCCTATCGCACAATTAAAGATATTCCATTAGTGCATCCTTTCAATTAAACAAAGCCTTCTAATAATTCTTTAATGAGATAGATTTTTTGTTTTTTATTCACTGATTCTGCAATCATTTGAAAGATGTGGGTATAACACAAGGTAAAAACAATTAAATATAGAAAATACAGATAATAGGAAAATATTTGACATTTTATCATGCATGTAAGATATATAATATAATATTGCTAAAGAAAAGCTCACAGTTATTTGGAGAAAACCTGACTGTTCATCTCTGAGAGGTAAAGTACATTTTCATAGGAAGCTGCCATAGAAACTTTCTGCTTTTCACAGAAAGAGGAAGTTCCCCAAACATACCAGTGGGGCTTTCCCTCTAAATTTACTGCACTTTTACTGGTGTGGCAGAAAATTACACCTTTTGAAGATACATTTACTCAAATGATAACATGCAAAAAAAGCTAACAGGTGTATGAAAAAATATTCACCATGTATAATCATAAGAAAAATGCAAATGAAAGCCACAGTGAGATATCACTCATCCCATAGGGACATGGCTATCATCAAGAAGATCAAAGACAGGAATACTGGAGGAAGATATAGAAAACTGTGGGGAAGGGTATGGTGAAAGGTCTTGGAAAGATTTACCAAGTGTCTATACGTTACAGTTAGAGAAGAATGAGAGGTACTGGTGTACTGGTACACGAAAGGCAACTATATGTTGTATATATAATATATTATATGATAATAGTTGACTGGATTTCAAAATGCTAGGGAAAGAGTTTTGATTGCTTTCACCTCAAAATTTCAATAATCTGAGATGACAGAAGGCTTAAACTGGATTTAAACACTGTGCAATATATAAATGCATCATAAAGCAGTCCATAAATATGCATATTTTTATGTCCTATGTACCAGTTACAAATAAAATTAATTTAAATAAAACCTACATTTATGTGAGTAATTTCTGCCTTTTGGGAACGTTTTGCTCTGACTTCTACAAATGAAATTTTGAGCACACAAGATACTCTTCTTTTTCACACAGTGAAACAGTGTAACTTATTCAAAAATATACTTGCTTGCCATTTTAAATCGGTGGTGAGTGAAAATGAGCCAGTTTTTGCTCTTCAGGTTCAGTGGATAATTGAACCAAGACAGAATCTCTCACTATAAACACAAAAATGGCAGTTACCCTAAAAACCGCAGTGTTGGTCTCACTGTTAAATAAATTCTGAATGCACATGTGACAAACAGTGGTTTATAAATGTATGGGTAAATTGATGCCGTAGATGGAAAGATACAGAAGGGAAAATGAAATACCAATAGGAAGGTCATAGGATTTAGAAGACAACATGCTAGGTGAACTGAGTTCTGGCTTATCACTCATGGAAGGGAGTAGATGGGGCGATGAGCCTACATAGCAGAACAAGTTCCAACTGAAATCTAACTGGGCATAATTAATGCTCAAGTGATGGTAGCAAAGAAGTAGATGAAAGACATGGAAGACAAATATGGCCAGAGAGAAAGAGATCAGATTATTCATTGTTTAAACCTAGACTTAAACCCTTGGCTTTTTTCCTTCAGAGAGAAACTAAACCTTACAGAGAAGCGGGATGTTATTTGGTCTGTGCTCTCAGGTGGCATCCCTCTGAAGCCAGGAACCTAAAGGGAAGAGGATGATGGGTATGCAATTTGAGTGTTTCTTATTAGACACACACAAACACACACACACACACACACACACACACACACACACAAAACGAGAGAGAGAGAGAGAGAGAGAGAGAGAGAGAGAGAGAGAGAGAGAGAGAGGTGGGGGACAAGGAAAAAGGGAGAGGGAGTTAGGGAGGAAAGAGGGTGGAGGGAAAATGTCAGGAAGAAAGTTTGAGCAGAGAAAGGCAAAAAGAGAGAGCAAAACAGAGACAGACAAAGACATGAAACTTATGCTGCTCAATAAAAATAAGTTAGCTAAGCAAATACATTGACTGGAATAAAACAGAATGCATGGTTGAGGAAATCTGAGCCAATAACTGGTTAAATGATTTGACTTCCTTTATCATACAGGAAGTTTTAAGCTCTCAAAGCATTTATTGTTACTATTCAATTGATTTCATGTAATAAAATGCTGTGAATGGTATTTCCCTAGGAAACACGCCCATAGGTGTTCTGTGTATAACTTTTCTTACTGAAAAAGTGATGTGCTTTCATTCTCATTCCACGCAATTATCTTAGAAGAGGTGACTTGGTGACTAACAGACAGAACTTTGCACTGACTCCATTTTATGAATTTTCAGTGTAAACTAGCATTGGCAAAATTGTGAGAAGATAAAGAGAGCTATTGGTACTTTAGAGTTGGTTGTGAAACTCCATCAGTTCTGTCAAGAGAAGAGTTCTATGAGAATATTAAATTAAAAAGTAACACACACACACACACACAGAGAGAGAGAGAGAGAGAGAGAGAGAGAGAGAGAGAGAGAGAGAGAGAGAGAGACAGAGACAGAGACAGAGACAGAGAGAGAGAGAGAGAGAGAGAGGGGGGAATTCCTGACTTCTATTATTTGATTACTGGGGGACAAAACGAAAAACAAACAATGAAAACAACAACAAAACAAAACAACATCTAGTTCCTCACAGAATAGGGAACATTTTAAGAAGAATCCTGCTGATCAAAATGGAGGTAGCATCTCTGGTCCCAATTAAACTTGTTTCAATGGTTATCCTGTCCACTTGTGAATTGAGTTTATTCATCTTGAATATATCTTTCATCAAAATAGTTATCACTAAAATTAAAGCATTTATAATAAGCATGATATTACAGGTAAATTTCTTTCTGTATTTTATTTCTGGTTGTCTGAAAATAGAGTGAATTTTTCCCTAGGTGGGGTAGAGAAGATTAAAAAGTGTGTATTGAAGCCAAAAGCCTTATTTGCTGTGAAAATTGCAAATGTTTGCCTCAAGCAAATATGTGAAAATTTGCAATTTGTTGTAGGTGTGGAATTTTGCTATTTTTCACAGTGGAAGAACGGCTCGGTGTAGTTTGCTTTTCTCCTCCTTAGATGTGTGAATTCTCAGAGAAATCCTGAGATGTACGCATTTTGATGCCAACCATGGCTAGGTGAACAAAGACTCTCAACAATAACTCTAAATTCAGCGGTGCAACTCAAAGACTTTTGTTTTCAGAAAGTCTGTGTAGAGTAAAGAACACTCTCAACTTCACATTAGCCTTTAATCCAGCAGAAAGTTCTATTTGAGGTACAATAAGACACTGTATTTATTTATGCAAAATGAAAGACGTCAAAGCAGGTAAATGAAAAAAAAATCACCCAAACCTTTATGACCTGCAGTAAGGAATATAAAGTCCTCGTATCAATGACACACAGACTAAATTAGATGCAGATGTGAAAATTGAACCAAAAGAATTGAACACAAATATTCAGCATTATAATATTATATAAATCTTGTAAGATTATAAAATAATATAGATATATTCTAATTTAACTGTATAGTGTATCTTTCTCTTGGAATCAAACCTTCACCATCTTTCCTTTAGACACAGATGTGGTGAAAATTGAATCAAAAAGATTGAATATTTAGTCTTATAATATTACAACATATAAATCTCATAAGATTATAAGATAATACAAATATATTCTAATTTAATTGTACAGCGTACCTTTCTCTTGGAATTAAACATTTACCATCTTTCCTTTAGATAATTAATTACTTATTCAGGAAAAGGCAAAGAAGACATCTATGTTGTTTTTAACACACACACACACACACACACACACACACACACACCTATATAAATTGAAACTGGACCTCTGTGTGTTCTAGACAGGCAGTCTACCACACTATCCCATACTATTCTCAGTTCTGTTGGCTCGTTCTACTCGTTTGTCATAGTAAACTAAGATTCACAAGCCCATGGAGGATCATTGTTAAGACCTTTACCTGTTCAGATGTATGCTGACTAGGAAGCTTCGGGAAGTTTCAGGATAGGAACATAACACTGCAGTTACCGATGTCCTATCAGAAGGCAGACCCCTCAGACGAAGGTTTCCCATGCGTACTCCAGGGAGAGCAGTGATACTTGTTGTTATAGTGACAAGAGTGAACAAAGGGTTTTGCTGAGTTTTTTGAGATTTATACTAAGTCAACTAAAGCCATGCAGGAAGCTCTAATTTCTACTGAGCTTAACCCATACCACACACTTTGGAGCAGACAGGCCCATCGGCTCTCTGCTGGAGTATCAACTACAATATCGCCTTCTGGGAACATATTTTCACATACTTCCAGCTATCCAGAAGTTTCAGAAAGAGTTCCCAGTCTCTTAAATTAAACACTAAGCTTAATTTAAACTTTAATATACAAGTCTATATGTAAAGACTAAGAAACCTTGTTTTCAATGTCCTTAGAGTAACATGGCATGCTCTTATCATACGTGTGAGAGGCTGATGTCTGCATTCCTTCTACTTATGGACTATCATAAGCAGATGAAGCATTTGTGTTATCTGTGTAGCTGCTCCCACATGGAGTCTATTTTATGGGCAGGAAAGTGGAGCTCTGCTATCTAATCCTCCCCTCCACACTGCTTTGTCCTAATCCTAATCCTGCTAGGGATTTCTCCCTCTGACTTGTGTCACCTCTGTTACACAAAGAGACCCAGAGGGCATCTTCGCTTTCCATGTTTATAATTCTTCCACTGATTTAGGGAAATATAGTCTTTCCAAGTAGTGAGATTCTCTGCTGTGGAGAGAGTAAGCCTCAATGTTTTTTTTTGTTTGTTTGTTTGTTTGTTTGTTTGTTTTATTTTCTAAAGTATCTAGTTATTCCACTCAAATTTGATTTAATTAATAGTGTGTGAAGACACATTCAAAATTATAGCTTATCATTTGTATTCACCACTGAGAATGCCTTTTAACTTATTGAGTATCATGATCTCTGAGAATTGAGCAACTTTGCAGTCCATTTTTGTATCTTACCAATCTTATTTGGAAAGCTACATGAAACTTTTTTTTTGGCACTTGGATTTTCTAAGATTCATTTGTTTCAAAGCTCTTAAGAAAGTTTTGTGACAGTACCATGGATAGTAAACTGAATTTTGTCAATAGACTTGTCTCTGGTGACTTATCTCACTACAGAACTAACTGCAGAGAAAACTCGGTGATCAGAGGTTCATAACTTGTGTACCAGGTAGGAAAAACAATGAAGGAGACAAAAGACGTTATCTGTTTGTAAACTTTTAACAGTTTAATTCCTATTAAAGTTGATGCTTTACTTAAAAATTGTTAATAACCTATGGCAACTTTAAGAATATTTATAAAGTTAAGTATGTTATAGTATAAGTGAATACTAATAAAACTGGAGAAATGCACTTGCTTTATACGAAAATAGCTTCACTTTAACAAGAAGAAAATATTACAAAGTTTATTGTGTGTGTGTGTTTTTTTTCATTTTGGAAAATGCTCCTAAAGTTTAGTAAATTTCACTTATAGATCACTCTTCTCCATTTTCTACATGCTGATAACCTAAAGGAAAGTCTCCTTTCTGTGTCCAGACCAGAATGCTGCCCTTCTTCTTGTCTGCCCAATTAGCTTTATAGGCCTTAGCTATCACCAGCCTAACTGCCTCGGAGCCTTAGATGAAAGTTCCTTTTCCTAGGCTGTTCTATTCATCAGGATGCTAGCAAAACTTAGGTTTGAATAGTTTCCGGCAAAACACCTCCCATTCAACTGATTTAAGGTCTCTAATGAACCATAGGCTGATGGACACATTTCACTTGGCAGAGCCCCATGGAACTTTAAAAGGGTACTCAGGATCACACAGGCTGCATATGTGACTTCCATTTAACTTCAGATACAAGCTGTTTGACAGGAGCAAGAAATATAACGAGATTCTAAATGGAATGACCTAAGAGAATAACATTTACTTGAAATTTCACATACCCTGTGTTTGGCACCCAGAAAACCAATAAGATAATCATTTCCCCTTTTAAAACATTACAATGATGTATTAAAACTACAGAAAGACTGAAAATTTTAAGATCTTAATTTTTTTTAATAAAGAAACAAATACAAAACCTAAAAGCAGCTCATATTGTGCCATATATGAAATTCAAGTATGATAAACAAAGAACAAGCAAATATTTTTTTCCTTAAAACAGAAGACTGATTGCAGCCTGTGAAATTGCAAATTTAAAATGTCATTTAGGCATGAAGCCATATCTTGGCACACTCTCTGAAAAGTGTCTCTTAAATAATCCAAGAGTTTATTTCCAGACAACTAGATGATCAAGACTCTTTTTGAGACAGGAATGTGTTATGTTTAAATAATTGTTGACATTACTTAAAAACATTATCAGCTAGGCTTAATTTATTAACATCTTCACTATTATGGGTGGAGGAGGTACTTTATGAGTATGTCATAGATCAACAATTCTCTTCCAAGTACCAGTTGGCTGTGAACAAGCGTGTGTCCTTTGCAGGAACATGATCAAGTATGCAAATGGATACTTAGATTACTTAGTGGTAATGAAGATAGTTTTCTAATTGTTACTTTGCTTTCCTTTTGTTCAGTTTTAGAAATGACAACAATGTTTTCTAAAACTATAATCAGGCTACTATTTCAAATCTAGACTTTCTGCCAGTATAACATAGGTATAAAAACAATGCAAGAACTTATCTAACAGAAGAAAACCAAATCTTAATACACTACAGTTGCTAACCTTACTTTCCACCACAGTAAATTTTAAAAGAAACAGTATGTATAACAGTGGGTATCCATCATCTTTCCACCTCTACTAGAGTATATTCCATGTTAATGTAATTCCACACAATGGTATAATATAAATAGTGAAAAGAATCATTAAATGGATGGAGGGATCAAGAGACATGGGACCAGCTACTCAGCTTCAAATACATTTGACTACACCTTCCTTCCAGCCTGCTTTCATATTATTGAGGAGTAATATAAGTTGTCTTAACAATTATTCTATGTGCAGTTGCAAGCACTTTTATCTGTATCTTGATAACATATCATATGAGTGAGGGTCTTGGTTAGGAACAAAAGGAAAAAAAGAAAGAAAGAAGAAAGGAAGGAAGGAAGGGGGAGGGGTGGAGGGAGGGAGGGAGGAAAGTAAAGAAGGAAGAAAAAGACAAGAAAAGAAAAAAAGAAAAGAAAAAAGTAAAGAAAAGAAAGAAAAGAAAAGGAAAGAAAAAGAAAAGAAAAGAAAAGAAAAGAAAAGAAAAGAAAAGAAAAGAAAAGAAAAGAAAAGAAAAGAAAAGAAAAGAAATAAAAGGTCTACTTTTGTACTGGTATATGTAAAATGGATTATTATCCTCTTGTATGCCTCAACTCTCTCATTTCTGTAAGATCTACACTTCAACATGCCACAGAACATCATTGCTGATGTTCAGAAAATTTTCTTACGGCTCCAAAAATAGTGCCCACACTACTTTAGTGAGCAACAAGAAACTTTTATTGTGTTTAAAATCTGAAATTGGAGGAATATTGTGACAGTGAAGCTCATTCCTAATAGCTCTATAGAAATCAAAACAAAGAATAATCTTTAGTTAATTGAAAACTTATTTGAAATGTAGTTTATTTGATAATGCATTTCAATAGAAGCCATGAGTTTTTTTCTTTCTTTCTTTCTTTCTTTTTTTTTTTTTTGAGAAAATTTAATACTTTCTGTAGTCTTATTGGTTTTAAATTGATTTTCTTCTGTCACTAACAGGATATAAAGTCATTGGAAATTGCTACTATTTGTGGATTTAAAAGTCAAATATTGTAAATTGTACATACTGCAGCTTATACCTGGCTGTCATGGTTTTATATTTTCTAACAATATATTTAATGCCTATTTCCTAATGGTTGTTTATCAACATTACCCAACTGATAAAAGTACATTTTCAGTATGCAGGTATAATAAACACACACAAGAAAAATGAAAATCTCATAAAACACCATTCAGTCTTGTTATTAATACATTGAGCAAAGTGATGATGTTCTTGTGAATGCTTAGCTTAGTTTCCATCCAAGAGGCACACATTTTTTAAAATTAGTGCTCATGCATTTTAGCACATGTGCGTTTGTGTGTCTATGTGTGTCTGTAAAAGACAGTCTTGGCTATTATTTTTCTGGAGCAATATATATATATATATATATATATATGTATAAAATTATTTAAAATTAATATTTAGTTCTGCGTTTTGGAGCTGCTTTGGAAAGTCAGCGTTAAGTTAAAATTTTGAAATTAGAAACTGGTAAATATTTAATATAAAGGAGGAAAATATCTTTAAAAATTGCTCTGTTATATAAATCTTCATTAGATGACCAATTAGTGTGAGTATAAACATTGATTTCTAGGTTGAGCGAAGTCAAAATCTCAGAAAAATCAAACAGTTATAACAAATCTAAATCAATGTCTTAACAGCTTATACTATATTATATTCATATAATAGAAAATGATTTGATTACTTACATAAAAATATAGAGAAATTTTGAAGAAATTTAATGAAAGAGAAGAGAAAATATAACTAAATTAAAATTGAAAATAAAAATGCAAGTCATAAATTATTTATAGTACACTATCAAATACAAAAAGACTGCCTGAATTTTCAAGTTATTACTTTAGAAAGCATTTCACTTTTGAGATAGCTTCAGCATTAGATTATGCTTTAAAACTACTTTGGTTGTTGAATGTTATATATCTTTTATGATGCAAATTCTTACTATGTTGCCCAGACTAAACTTTAATACAAATAATCTCCTGCCTGAGCCTCTCAATTGCTGGGATTATAAACATATGCAGCCATGTCCTCCTCAAAATTTTGTTTTTTAAAACCACTTTTTAAGCTCTTGATGTTGTATCTATGAGGTGAGTTTTTGTTTTTTGTTTGTTTCTTTTTGCTTTCTGGTCAACTTCCATTTGTGCAAGAATTCCCTGCTCTGCATAAATGATGCAATCTTTACTTAAGGCAATAGCTGTTAGACCCCAGATACCATGAATATGATGTAACCTTTGTCATGAAGATGATGCAGGAAGTCACTTCTGGTTGAGAATGTCTCTAGTCTTCTTCTGAAGGAAAAAAGTCAAGAAAGACCACTGAGAAGGCCATCTCCTTGGCTTTGCCACTTTTGAGCAAACCCATCTTCCTTAATAGTGAAGAATTGTGGTGCCATGCTTGAAAATGTACTTCTAAGAAGGAAGATTAAGCAAATACACAGTATGCAATCTATTGATACATCCATTTGATCTTCCAACAAAAGAAATAATATTTTGAATAATATAAGTGTCTGTGTTATCAAATGAGGATATTGTAGCCAAAGGCACTAGTACACTTTATCCAGGGCCTTAACAGAGATTAAGCAATGAAGCTGAGATTTCAGCTCAAATCCTCAGATTCCAAATGTACACTGCTTTCTATGCTAGGATAATGTCTCTCTAATTAATCCATTTACAGTGAGAAGGAAAAAGGCCGATAAAGATTTAAGTAGTGATTACTGAGACTGTCTTGGGAATGTCAAAAAAATTAATAATGATTCTTTAGCTTGAGCTTCAACTCTTACATTCTAAAGGGCTGGGTTTGGTACATGTCTGCATCACCACCACGCATTGTTTTTTATGTTATCTCTAAGCAGTCCTGCTGCTCAGCCAGATTTGGGGACTTTTCAGAGTATTGAGCTGGTGTTAAAGAAATTGCAAGAATATTTGCATGTTTAAAGAGGAAAATGTATCTGTAAAATGACATGCTTGTGCTCAGAATCAGAAAGCCATTGTGACACATGGGTACATTTTGGCGTGTCTGAAACAGTGACATGAAGGCAGTTTTCTTGACTCTCTGCCAAAGCTGTACCCATGTTTCATTCATTCACTCAGTCATTCCTTTATTCAGTGTGTTTCTTGGTGTTGAATCAAGAGTAATATATGCTGCCATGGCATGTTTGACCTGTTAGATGTGCCACACAATAAGGTGCATTCCTTGTAAAAAGAATTTAGTCTTTGTTTTGACTGTCCCAAAACTCCCATTGCAGACTAGGCTGGCTGTGAAATCACAGAGATCTTTCATCCTAGGTTTTCCACATACTAGAATTAAAAGCAATTACCGCCAAGCACAGCTTGACTAACTTCTGAGCAAGATCAACATCTTGTTTGATGGTATAATGCTACATGCTACTATTCTTACACTGTGAGAGTATCCCCTTTTTTCTTAGAGCATTAAAAACATGTATGATTTTGATTTTGTTTCTAAGCCAATAGAGGTAGTACAAAATAAAGCATTGGATAAAAAGTGAGCCTCAATCCTCATACTGTGAGGAGTAGAAGAAATAAACCTGATACAAGGTAAAACTCATGCAGGCTACTGAACAGCTGCTTATTCATGCTTCTGTATAATGATGTGTGTAGGAATTTATTTGAATGTGTCCTTAGATGTGTGTAAACGTGTGTGTATATGTGTAGAATTAGAAATGACTATAATTGCTGTATCATTTTATGTGAGATATTTGTCAAAATCAAAGAACTGAAGATAACTCTATACAGTGATATTAGGGTCCTTCCCTATTATTGAAGAAAAGCTAGACAGGGGCTGGCTTCCCCATGTCTAGCTTCAGGTCTCTATTAATTTGTTTCTTTATGTTGGCACTCTGGGTTCCCTCAATGTTCAATTTTTTTTTCAATCAGTAAGTATTTAAACTGTAGGGAAAATCCAGCTCAAACAAGTTTTCCTTCTGTAAAGCCTTCCTCTCTCCTCTCTCCATATTTCCTGTTATCTTTATACTACATGCAGTTCAGTGGAACATGCCTGTCGGTCTGAGGGATAGTTAATGTTAGAGAGTAGCTGCCTGTTTTAATGTGGCAGACTCACTGTTCCTGGAGAAGGTAATTACTGGCAGAAAACCAACAACAGAGCATAACGGAGTGTTCTCCTCTCCCTTTGGGCTTTATTTATGTTGAATGAATTTTGAGAACCTGACTGGCAGAACAGCCTCTTCTTCATCTTAAATATTTGTGTGAGTGTGTAATGTTATATACAATTATAAGTTTACACACAATTATAAGGTTTCCACTATCAATCTCTGATGAATAGTGGATGAATACTTTGGCACTTTAGCTATGGAAAGGACACACACTAACCACTGACGACCAGCCTGCTTCGCACCTCTTTCTTTATCTCTTTTCTCATGAGCGGTATGCACAGGTGTCTTCACAAATTCAGTGGCCAAATGCCAAGAATGCAATTTTTATTTTCTGAATACAGTCTTTAATGAAAATGGACATGCAGTCTATTAAATGGGACTGGAGACATCTTCCATCATTATCACTTATGCATTTAATATACCTCAGGTACATTAGCCTCCCCTCCTCTCCTCTGTCTGCACTCCAGGACCCATTTCGTTCAGCAGGCAACAAAATCACCCATGGCAATCCTGAGCTGCAGAATTTAGGAGTGAGAAATCTTCCATAAAGACACATCCAAAAATGATTTTTTTCTCATATCAAGAGCCCTTTAAAATTCTTTTTTAAAATAACACTTTGAAAAAAATAACATCTGCTTAAATCCTTTTATCATGATTTAAACACATTTTCAGTTATCACATTTTTTTCTCCTCTTTTTTCCCCTTTTTTTTTCAAAGTTCTTTTTATACTTGTTACCATGGACACAATGTTGCTTGCCTCAGAGTCTAATTAAAATGGTTACTTGTTCAGCCATGGAATTAGAGAATTATCATGTGTTCAGGGAGTGGCTTCAAAATCTAAGCAAACTACTGTTTAGGCCTCTTGATAGCAATGTCTGCACTCTACCAATCTCCTCATTTTACAGACTTCTTTAATCAATACCCTACTAAAACAAAGACCTAACAAATACTGTTTAGAAGCTGTGTGCCAGAACTAAATCTTGTGATTTTTTGTTTTCTGGGTAGATGTCTATGGGTATATAAAAAGTGACCAGTGCCTATATGTATATCAGAAGATAAGCCATCTCTTATGGCTAGATAACTAAATTATACCACTAGTTTCATTGTACAATTTAAACAAAAATTACTTGTAAACAAATTTCTTAGCTCTGAGTTCATTACTTGCCTACCAAATTATACCTCACCTATCACTTTATTTTTTTGCATAACTGATTTCATTTTTTGAATATTTTGGCTATTTGTGTTTAAGGAAAACAATCCATATACATTACATATTCAAAACCTCTATATTTAGTTGTGATGGTATGTCAAACTAATACACCTCACACAAATATAAAACTGGAGGAGTCAGAGACTCTATATTCTGCAATGTCAAAAGGACTCCATTGAAAACGTTCACTACCACATGGCTCAGAATAGATGATGCTAATGCGCAAAAGTTTCCATGGTTTTCTAGCACGTGTATTCATACAATACATAAAATGTTCAGAAATGGAGAGCTTTTCTATTTTATTCAATTTCCACGGCCCACTTACTTTTGCAACTTTATTTTTATCACATCCTAACATTGGAAAGCCCTTTGATCACCCAGCATCTTGTTAGAAGTGCATGAACGGTGTTCAGAGGAGTTTACACAGGATCTCAACACTCACAAATACACTATACATTTAGCAAGTGACTTTGCTGATATGGTTTTTGGTTATTCGATGTTGTGTTGTTATTAGATGAACTGCATCGAAACATGAAACTCTATGGCAGGAACAAGTAGAAGAATCATTACGGTAAGCAAGTGGGAAATTACCCAGATATTGTAGCAGGAAGTCAGAAGGCAAGGGTCATGTCAGGCACTGATAAATTACAAGGTGCTTGTTACATCTCTAACAACAACAAAAAAGAATGTGGATTTGTGGCCTCAAATTTTCTTGCAACACTGTATGATATCTTCCAACTTTTCATGAGGCATTAGTTTTCTTGCAACACCTAACTCTGTAGCACTGAAATTGTCAGCGTTTCAGCCTGGCAATTAAGCATTGCACTTCCAGGCAGCACAATGCTCCCACAGGTTGAAATGACTAGTTATGTGCAGTACGATTCAAAGGTTCAAAAGAAGGGCCTTCCTTTTCTTGCAGAGGAAGGAAACAACTATCCAAGATTTGTTGTTGTTGCTGTTGTTTTTGAAGAATCCTTGGACTTCATAAAATTTGTTTGATTGTAGCAATTGGTTAGTGGTTGTGGTGTGAAATCCCCAGACGTTCAATTCCTGTCACTAATTTATCTTAAGTGAAAATTGAAGAAGCAATTTTCTGACTAAAATTCTACCTTTGGAACAGCAAATTGAGAGTCTATCATAACTATGTATATTCTATACATCATTAGCTGGTCAATAGTACTTGTTACCATTGAGTTCTATGATTCAAAATCAATGGCTTCCTAGTAATTTACATATAGCTTATGATATTTGTGGGATTTGTAGTGCCTAGGGTCTAAAATTTTATGGATTGTACTCAAGTATGCAGATGCCACAAGTTTGCACTGGGGGGGCAGAGAGAGAGAGAGAGAGAGAGAGAGAGAGAGAGAGAGAGAGAAAGAGAGAGAAAGAACCCACAGAGATCAGAAAGGTCTTTCTGTGTAAGTATGAGTGTGATTCAGTTTGAAGATAACATTTATATAACTAAAAGTCATTTTAATATATTTCTAATATAAGGGGACATGTGAAATATAAAGTATGCTATAAGTTGCCTATTAATAATTCCTTGATAATTAATAAATCCTTCTGTATACCAGACACTGTTCAGATGCAATAATAAAACCAAGAGAAGAATAATTCAGTTAGTCAATTTGTATTTTCCTGAGACAAATACAATAAATTTGAAAAAAAGAAAACATATTTCAGAAAACATGAAATTATTAGAATAGCTAAAATTGTGTTAGTTAGAACTTTCTTTACTAAATTAGTTGGAGAGGGTGTGCTTTCAAATATATAATGTTTTTAGTGATTATTTGTGCATTTCTCATCATATTCCCCTATCATATTCACTCCCCTGTCCTCCTAGGTCTAGTGTTCACCCTTGTGACCACCCAGCCCCCAGCCCCCAAAACATAAGAAAAAAAGTATAATTCATGTTGCTGATATTTTCACTTAAACAGTTCAGTCCCTTAAACAAAAACAAAACAAAACAAAAAAAGCCAAACCAAACCAAAACAAAACAAAATGAAACACTGAGTTCTTCTCCACCTGCACCCCAGCAAGAATCCATTAGTGGTGGAGAGCTACACTTCACTTTGGCTTTCTGTCTAGGCTATCCCTTTGGAGGTGTGCAGCTCTGCTTTAGTTGATAACTGAATGACAAGGAAAGCTCAACATATATAAGTATAAGAAACAGAATTCTCACAAAAGGCTTTCAAAACCAGCACCAGGAGTTTGTTTCTCTGTATGACATTGGAAGCTGCTGGAACTCATGATAATTGATCCTTGTTGACTTGTATTATCATTTAGATTTCAACCTCAAATAGCACCTCTTCTAAGAAGCATCTCTTGATCATCCATATTTCCTATTCAGTTTATCCATAGCACAACCATATCTTCCTTGATGATATTTGGCATTCATAATATTTGCTTATCGTTGTGCATTTGATGAGTCTTGTGCTTCATGCAGCTGGAAATTTTATTTCCTTCTGTTTGTCATATATGCTTCTGCATGTAGCACATTATTTCAATGAGACTCTTGTGTGCACAAGTGTAAAGGTATATTCTATATTAATCATCAATTAAATACTTGAATGAATGAGTGGAAGAAATTATTTACTGTGGAAATTAAAATTATACAGTACTTCATAAAGACTAGAGAATGCAAAGGGATTTAGGTGCATTTATTTCATCTGGTATCTTCTTGTGTGAGCTGAAGAGTTACCTCAACAAACAGGAGTGCTTCCTATTCTTCCAGAGAGCTGAAGTTCAGTTTCCAGCAACAAAGGCAGGAGTCCACATCACTGTTAGTAACTATAGCTATAGGAGATATGACACCCTCTAAGGGTTTCTAAGAGTAACTTGTTTATATATGCATATACCCACACAGGCTACATATGTATCTAATTTAAAATGTAAAAATGAAATAAAAAAGGTATCACTTGTGTCTTATCTTAGGACAGATAGTCCTAAGAATGGAAAAACAAAACAAAACAAAAACACATACATACAAAACAACAACAACAACAACAACAACAACAACAAAACCCATAGTCTGGAACCAAGAATACTCTTACAGACACTGGTAATATGCTTTCTTCTGCTGCTTTCTTGGTAAGCAAACTTATTGGATAATAATTTTCAGAAATAATATGGATATAGCTATAAATGTAACATTTCTCATATCTGTCTGAAATGGTCTCATTCTTTGATTAAGATTATTAATATTTCTCTGGCATTTCCAAATAGATCTGTAGACGATTGGATACATTCATAGCTTCTTCATATTTGGTCACTATTTTTTGTGAATGGATCCAAAAATGCTGTTCACAGTTCTAGAACTATAACTGTAGCCAGAATAAGACCTATGGTCAACTAGTGCTGCCATCACAGAGGGTATTAGGACGTAGAGCTGAAACATGAAAGGGGAAGTGAAGGGTAGTTTATGCTGAAGCATACGTTCTAATTTATGCAAAGAATTAAAGACATGATATTTTGAATTATATTATAGAAGCCATGGAGTGTCACAAAAATGTGATAATATTGTTGATTTTTAATTTCCAAACTACACCTTTTAATGTCTGACAGAAACTAAAAGTAAAGTACCAGGTATGTGTACAGGGACACAAAAAGGAGAAGGACAACATTTATGGGTAATCAGTCACAGTGATATAAGTGAAAATGTCATACATGTCTACAATATTTAAATGGCAAGAAATTCTAGTAATCAGTGTATTGAGAATGACCTCTGGATAGAATTGCATGCTGGTAGCATTCATTCAGCACAGTATTGGGAAAAGAGCAAATGAATAAGGATTACCCTAGTTTGGTGTGTTCTTTGAAACAATAAGTGTTCTTGCTTCTAGAATACAACCCCAAATTCAAAATTGTTTTACCGAATTTGAAAGACATTGTCTATGGATATAATGGGAAAAACTATGCTCCGTAAAAATCTCCAGGAAGAAATAATTGAGCCTTAAGAGAATTTAAACTATCAGATAAGTATAAAAAAAACAAACAAAAAGAAGGAATGAAGAATTGGTATCATGAAGCAAAGGAAAAAAAAGAAGCTAATTTCATAATAGTTTGGAAATAATGCCCATATATTTAAAAACATACAGTGTATAGATAGCACTATGTGACAGTGTGAGTTTGAGTGCTGGAGAATGAAAGAAATGTAAATCACGGCCTTTGACGATGTAGTTTTAGCAATAATCTTAGCATTTTTACCTAAAACAATGAAATTTGAACACAGGAAAGTTGATGTGAACCTAACCAAATCAAATGATTCCTTATGTTTGGTCACCACAGTCAGATATATGTTATTTGAAATGATTTCTTAGTGTTTGTGAGAATACATTGTTTAGTTGGTAGAAAGAAGATTGTAGCTTAAGAAAACATAAAACTATGTTGACCTTTTTGATATTCTATTTTTGATTGGCTGAATTGGAATATCTTATCATGTCCATCCAAGTAAGGGCGAGACTGTAAACACTGTGAAGTTGACTAGCCAGCCAATCAAATTATAGAGTGCTGTAAAGGTCAAAGCAATACAAAATGCTACTATAATTTACATAACATATGTGCAGCATTACAAGTTCAATATTTTATCCTTCAGACAAGGAATGAACAAGATCATAAAAAGTCAAAACGTGATTGCATTCTCCTGACAGTAATTCTACATGTGAAGAAAAAAAACTCTTTGACGAAATGTTATTGAGTTTTTTTGCATAGCTAATGAAAAATTTAAAAAATCATGTTAATTTCTTGTTAATCATTAGTTGATAGACTAAAAAAAAGGGATATCTTGAATTTTCAAGAAAGTAGAGAGTCACAAATATGAAGTAGTCTATAAATTAGGACACATGTAGTCTGGTTGCTGCTTTTATACTCATTTTAAAGAAGAAAAAATAATTTTAGATAGTCATCTTTCTATTTGTTTAATGGAAAATATGTTCTCAATATTAAATTTTGTTAGCAGCAATAGGTAAAATTAAAATAATAGGCAATATCTAAGGATATAGCAGTTAATATGATAACTCTACAGCTAAAATACTGATGCTATTTTAAAGATAAATAATAATTAATACACAAATATTTTGATTAGGTTATATAATGATATAGGAACACAGAACAGACTTAGCCTAATTATACAATATTGCCCTCTCTATGTGAAGGATATATAGTTACGAAGATACAGGGGTTCTCCACAAATACTATAATAAATTTTGAAGCTTTAAACCTGTTGATATATTATTTTTGCATATATTATAATATATAAAAGGAACAAATAAATTTCAAAAGAAAAAATTCCCAATCAATAGAAAATGAGATGGCTAATGAATTCAATAATCAGATCTAAAAGAAAGATACTCAAGTAACCAATAATAAATTTTTTGAAGTGTGTAACATGCTTATGGAGATGTAAATGAAAGTTAATTTGAGATTCCATCTTACTTAAATCAGAATGGCTAGCATCAAGAATACAAAGCACAGCACAACAGAACGACAAGAAATATCTGGGGAACCATTTGTCAGAGGGCAGTGGTGCAGCCATTGTGAAGAACATCGCATTGTTGTGTCAGAAAACTAAAAGTAAACCCTCTATGTGATCTAGCTATTTGAGAGTATATGGTTAGAGGACCTTAAGATCTATCCCAGAGATACTTATACAGCCATGTTTTTGTATTATGACTGTATCAGTTACAGTCATGTAAGGTTCAGGGTAAATAAGAAACAGAAACATTATAGATGCCCATTAACAGATGGATAGATAAAGAATTGTGGTACATACACAGAATAATATTTTATTTAGCTGGAATTACTAAATCATGATATTTTCAGAAAAGTGCCTGGAAATGCAAATCATTATTACATTACCTGAAATAAGCCAGAGTTGGAAAGGCAAATACTACATATTATCTCTCTCTTGAATCAATATTTAAAAAAAATTTAGAACAGAGGGAAAGAAATGAGGGTGGAGAGAGAGAGAGAGAGAGAGAGAGAGAGAGAGAGAGAGAGAGAGAGAGAAATCTTAAGAAGGGCAAAAGAAAAGAAAATGGAGTGGAAACAGGAACAGAAAGCAGAGGTGAGGAAAACTAGAAGAGGGGAATGGGACAAGCTGGAAGGGTGATGGGTGATGGTAATGACAGCAGACAGGGTTTCAATCAAAGCAAAGTTTGTTCAGCATACCACAAAGAAAGAGATTATTATATTGCCAAACAATAGATTAATAAATAAATGTCATAATACAGCTGTCTATATACTCAATTAAAATGATAAAAGGGAGAATTTAAAACAGAAGAACTATTTCTGGTTCTTCAAGATCAATAGTATTTCACAATGAATACATGTGCTCAAAACACATGAACCAACCAGTTTGCCATAGGATACATCTGAAACAAGTTTGCCCTAGGACACACACAAAGCAACCAGTTTGCAATAGGATACACAGAACCTTCCCTGGATATTTTAATCTCATTTCAGATTTATTTATTTTATATTATGGGTGTTTTGCTTGCATGTATGTTAGTCAATCTTGTATATGCATGGCACACATAGTAGTCAAAAGAGGTCATTGGATTTCTGGAATGGCATGACAGATGGCTATGAGACACCGTGTGGATATGACGAATTAAATTTTGTTCCTCTGCAAAATCCATAAAACCTCCAAGTCACTGAACTCTCTATCCCGTTCCCCAGAATAGGGATTGTCCATGCAATATCAAATATAGTTTCCTAGAGAGTACTCTTGATAACTCTGCTTTTAATAATATTTTCAAAAGTTGACTGAAACATTTGAAATTATAAAATTCAAGACTACAAATATTCAAAACATAAAGTTTAGTTGTGTTGAGATGCATATTGGAAGTATATTAGAAAGGACAAGAAATAGTCTCTGAGAAAAACATTTTAAGAATTGTTTGAAAGTTTTGTCATGTGAGAAAAAGAAACTAATTAATAGATGTTTAGTTAGCTGAAAATAATTTAGGCAATGTGAAAGGAAAGCGGGGAATAAAAAGTTGGATCCTCTTTCCCACCCCTTCCTTCCTTCTTTCCACTTTTCCTCCCTTCCTTCCATTTCTTTCAGGATGGTGTCCATCTTGAGAAAGTAAAACTATAACTATGTGACCCAAAACTTCAAACTGCTCTCTATCTTGGTAACAAGTGATTTAAAAGTCTTGTGTACAAAGGGAATGTATGATACTAGTGGTGTAAACTATTTCTAAATTTTCTACATATCTTATTTTTCTTTCCTTTTTTCTAACCCAACTTTAGTATCTATTCCTTTATAGAGTCTGGTTTCTCTGTTTCTCTATGTCTATTTCTTTCTCCCTTTGTCTCTCTCCTCTCTGTGTATCCTTTCTCTCTCTTCTATGATTCTGTCTTTATTTTGAATATTAAAATATTTATTAGTAATAATTTATTATCAATAGCATAAATCATTTAAAAATGCTATTAATCAACAATAATAATGAAGTCTCGTTTTTCTTATAAAAAATACAGTGACCTTGAAATCCTAACTAATAACCATGTAACATACTACGTGTTTATTTCTTACTAAGAAGATTTAAAGTCAGCAAAGTAGACACAGGTATCTTTCCAATATAATAGGGCACTGGGAGGGCTGGAAAGTGTCCAGTGAAATGTCCACATATATAAAGCCAGCAATCAGAGTCTCCAAAAAATAAAAGTGCCTAAAGCAGCAGTTCTGGCTTCATTTTCAAACATACTGTCTAGATCTTAGCTCTAAAGGATGAACTAACTACAGTGATGATAAGAACCAAGAAGAAAGGATGTATTTTGGACTAGTTTTCTCAGTCTCTCTTAAAATATTACCAAAAGCGTTGGTAGCTTGAAATAGCACTATTATTCATATGATATGACATAGCTTATAAGCGTAGTATGCAAGTGATAATAAGTTTTAATTTCATAACTAAAATCAAATAACTACTCAGCTCGACTTAAATGTTGTCTTTAGTCCATTATGGCCTTCCTACTTTACTGTCATCTGTGAAGTCCAGAAATATCCAGGGACTAATCCATGTTGAAAGATATGTGACAAAAGTTTAATTCTGTAACACATAACTTTACTTAGCAATCCATTAAAGTGGATGTTTTTATTATCTTCATTTAATAGCTGAGTACATTTTGGTTCAGAAGTGGAAGTTAATTTGCTTATCTCCTACCAATCAGCTCTAAGTTTCTTAACAATATAGGACCAAAGCACACATCTTTAATGAAAAGTTAATGTGATGAAGAATAGTTTGCTAAGAAGAGATGGACAGGAAGGATAATTTTAAGAACACCTTAAGAAAGAGTTTTTGTTGTTATTGTAGTTGTGATTATGGTTGTTGTTGTTCTTGCATTATGTTTCCCAGATTATAATTGGGATAGTTTTATGTAGAGGGTTAGTTTTAAAGTTTTTTGTATGTTCTATATTCTATCCCCTTTGTGGACATATAGCTTTCAAAGCCAGGGCACTCTTTTGAGCTGCTGATAATGCCAGTATTATTGATTACCCTCCAGAAACTAACAGAAAGATGCCGATTCTTGAAGACACTGCATATATAAGTCATAGAAAATGACAAAGTTGTTACTGACTTGGAAGCTTCCTGAGGGTTAGAGTTCACAGTGCTATGCTCAATGCCAGAGTAAAATAGTAATCATTGTCCGCAATACCCAGCTCTGAACCTGTGAACTGCAATGTCATCTGGCAAAATATGTCCACCATTGCAATAGTGGAACCAACTATATTCTGATTGGATTTAAGTCTTTTGAAGATAGAATACATACATTACACCATTATAGGACAATGGACTCTTGGCTAGAAAAGCATTAATGGAGAACTTAATATTAACTTTCTAAATTGATGTAGTGTTAGACCATTTCTTAGTGACTTATTGTTACGCCCATGGACTCGTGCATCTCTCAAGTCTCAAATAGAAATTTTTTGTAGTAAATTTTGATCAACATAGAAATCTACTACTGGTTAACATGCAGAGAATATGAGACTGCAGAATTCTAAACCATAAATCAGGAATCTTTATTACACACACACACACACAAACACACACACACACACACACACTCACACACACACACACACACACACACACACACACATAGACACACACACCTCACACATGTGTACCTATGCTCAAATGTCAGTGATCATTGAGGAAAAAGGGTCAGAATGATTGTCAGAACCAAAGGTAGTACATGACAAGGGCAAAGCAGTATTTTACAGAAACATACTATTTGCCATATAACATGAATACACAGCAGGTGTGACAGCACGAAAAAAACCTGTGCAAGTTCAAGCCAGATACAATCTAAGCATGGAGTTGCAAGTTGGGCATGTGAGTTGATAGCTTCTTAGCTTCTAGGAAAGGTAATTAGTGTTCATTAAGGGTGTCAACACTGATAGGTCACCCATGTCCCAACGGCTGGCTGCTCATACAAGAGTTGACACAGAGAACATATGAGCTTAAAATAAAACACAGATACAACTTTGGGTTAGAAGTAAGAGGGTGTAAATTTAGGAAGAATCGTGGGCAGGGATGGATGCAATCAGATTATAACACAAGAAATTTTAAGTGAATTAATAATAATTTAAAAAAATAAAACAGATTTCTTTTCTTTATTATGTTTTCAATTGCTTGTGAAAGGGAACAGAAACATACATAAGATTTTTTTAATTTATTTTTATTTTCTATATTCTTTGTTTACATTCCAAAGGCTTTCCCCTTTCCCAGTTACCCCCCACCATATGTCCCATAATTCCTCTCCCCCCCCATGCTATTCCCCACTCTTCCCCCTCCCCCACGATTTCTCTGTTCTGGGTCTACAATACTGGATCCAATCTTTACAGGCCCAGGGTCCTCTCCTTTTTTTCTTCTTGAGAGTCATTTGACTTGCTAATTGTGCCTTGAGTATTTAGGGCTTCTGGGCTCATTAATATCCACTTATCAGTGATTGCATTTCGTGTGTATTCTTTTGTGATTGGGTTAGCTCACTTAGGATGATAGTTTCCAGATCTAACCATTTACCTACAAATTGCATGAATTCATTATTTTTAATTGCTGAGTAGTACTCCATTGTATAAATATACCACATTTTCTGTATCCATTCCTCTTTTGAGGGATATCTGGGCTCCTTCCAATTTCTGGCTATTATAAACAAGGCTGCTATAAACATAGTGGAGCATGTGTCTTTGTTGTATGCAGAGGAATCCTCTGGGTATATGCCCAGGAGTGGCATGCCAGGGTCCTCTGGGAGTGGCATGCCCAATTTTCTGAGGAACCGCCACACTGATTTCCAGAGTGGTTTTACCATTTTTGCAATCCCACCAACAGTGGAGGAGTGTTCCTCTTTCTCCACATTCTCGCCAGCACTTGTTGTCTCTCGAGTTTTTAATCTTAGCCATTCTGACTGGAGTGAGGTGGAATCTCAGGGTTGTTTTGATTTGCATTTCCCTGATGACTAATGATGTTGAACATCTCTTAAGGTGTTTCTCGGCCATCCGAATTTCTTCTGGTGAAAATTCTTTGTTTAGCTCTGTACCCCATTTTTTGATAGGGTTATTTGGTTCTTTGGGGTCTAACTTCTTGAGTTCTTTGTATATATTGGATATTAGCCCTCTGTCGGATGTGGGGTTGGTGAAGATCATTTCCCACGTTGTTGGTTGCCGTTTTGTCCTTCTGACAGTGTCCTTTGCCTTACAGAAACTTTGTAATTTTATGAGGTCCCATTCCTGAACAGAACACCAATAGCATACATAAGATTTTGCTAAAACAATCATTCCTAGTTTTTAATCCCTGCACTATTACTGCCTTTAAATGTATATAAATCATTAGGTTAATACAGTCACTGCTTATGACCCATTTGAGTCAATCACTTAACAATGTATGACTATGTACTATATGAAATGTGTTCTAAATTTAATTTACTCTTTTGTATGACCTTGATAGTAAAAGTCCCAAGCTTGAGCTGTTAGTCATAAAAGACATCATCTTCACCCAATACTTTGCATGGATCATTGCAGCATGGCTTGCAGAGAAACTAAATCTATAGACTGTACTAACATCTCTGCAGATAAGAACCTGCCCACTGATGTCACTAGACAGAAAGAAAATGCCTGTACTATTCCTGACTCCTCCTTGATCAGAGGCAGCATGTTTATAATTTACTATTTTGTTCCTACATTCATCTCTACCCATTTTGTTTTTCTCTAAGCTTTCTTTCTTATACTATATATTTCCCCTTTCTAAGAGAAGTTTGTTTCATCTACAGTTCAAAATTAATCTCACTTGATGCTTAATCTATCCTCAGTATAAAGTTTATACAGCAGAAGCACATTTCCTTAAAGAAAACTCCTGGATCATATAGGGATCAAGTGACCCTGAAAGCCATAATGTCAGACCAATGAGCCAATTGTATAATCTAACTGAAACTCAATGTTTACAAGATGTATGCTCCTTTTTCAACTGAAAATCAGCTCAAATTTCTAACAAGAGGGGTTAATATTATTTTGAGGCATGCTGCAGATTTTCATACTGCTTATATATCTTGTACAGAAAGTTTATATATCTTGTTTAGAGCAAAAGCCAAGTAGAAAATAATTTAGAAACCATATTGAATTGCTAAGATGCAAGTCTAAAATTGTGGTCTTTCAACTGGGACATTTGAAGATATTGCTAGGCTGTACTTGCTAATTGACCTTTAGCACTATAAATAAGGAAGTCGTCTTTTAAAGTAGTGGCTCCCTATCTTTACCATATGTTATTTATTCTTTGCATTTTGTATTCTTAAAATCAAGTTTATTAAAAATAACTGACTTAATTTCTCTCATCCCAGCTTTAAATGAAGCTTCCAGGGAGAAAAGACATTATCACATGCTGCCCCCCCCATATCTTTCTGGGCCAATGCATGGAGAAACTCAGGTTAGAATCACCCATTAGTATTCCACCCGAAAATCCACAGCAGGGGAATGAGTGTGATCAATGCTTAAAATCTTTGAGGTCTATGGGTGGATAAAGTGAGGGGAAGAAACTTGTTGAGAACTAATCAGGATTATAGTATCCTTCTAGTAGAAATCAAAGATAAAATATCAGTAATATATGCTCTGATATATCACTCACAATTAATGAAGTGTAGAGTGTTAAATATATCCTTTGCCTGCCTCAGTTCCACAGGAGTTATCATAAAGGAAAATCCATTCCATATATAGTTACAAAACTCATATTTTATTATTGATGTCCACAAGTACTTGCTGACTGGAGCTGGATATAGCTGTCACCTTGGAGGTTTGCTAGTGTATGACAAAAACAGAAGGGACATTCATAGCCAGCCATTGACCTGAGCACATGGTCTCCAATGGAGGAGCTAGAGAAAAAACCCAAGGAGCTGAAGGGGCTTGCAGTGCCATAGGAGGAACAATGATAAGAGCCACTCAGTACTCCCAGAGCTCCCAAGGGACAAATAGATAATATGTTACCGCTGGCTCCAGATGCATAGGCAGCAGAGGATGGCCTTGTTGGACATCAAAGGGAGGAGAGGCCCCTGGTCTTGGAAAGGCTAGATGCATCACTATAAGGAAATGCCAGGACAGGGAAGGGGGGTTGGTTGGGGAATAGAAGGAAGGGAGATGGCTTATGGGACTTTTGGGGGGACCGGGAAATGGGAAATCATTTGAAATGTAAATAAATAATATATCTAATAAAAAGGAGGATCCTTTTGTATGTTTCCTAGAGAAAACTTTGACTTTGTAATTTTATTGCTTCAATTTTATATATGTGATAATTATTGTCATGCGAAACACACTAAATGGGGAGTTTACAATACCAACTTGTAAATCAAAACAACCCTGAGACTCCACCTTACACAAATCAAAATGGCTAAGATCAAAAACTCATGTCACAGTACATGTTGGCAAAAATGTGGAGAAAGAGGAACACTCCTCCATTTCTGTTAGGATTGAAAACTGGAACAACTACTCTGGAAATCAATCTGGAGGTTCCTTAGAAAATTGAAAACATATCTACCTGAAGACCCAGCTATATCACTCTTATACATATACCCAAAAGATGCCCCAACATACCACAGGGGTGCATGCTCCACTACATGGATGGCAGTCTTATTTGTAATAATCACAAGCTAGAAACAATCCCGATGTTTTACAGTGGTAGAATGACTACAGTAAATGTGGTTTACTTACTTACACAATGGAATACTATTCAGCTATTTAGAATAAGGACACCATGAGTTTTGCAGGCAAATGGATGGAAGTAGAAAATATCATCCGGAGTAAGGTAACTTAGACCTAAAAGGACATTCATGGTATGTACTCACTGATAAGTGGATAATATCCAAAAAAGAATGCCAAGGATATAATCCACAGAACTTTAACAAGTAGAAGGTTAACAAGCAGAAGGGCACAAGTAAGTATGACCCAATCACATTGGGAGGGAGAAAATAATTGGGGGGGGGCAAGTGGCAGAGGGAAGAAGAGACCTGGGTAAGAGAAGGGAGGGGAGGGTAAAAATGGGAGCATGATCAGGGTGGGGGTACAAGAGAGAAGCCCTGAGGGCCAGCAGATGAATAGAAATATGCAATCATGTGAGGAGGGTAGTGATTCTCTAGAAAGTATTAGAGACGTGGGGTGGGGGGAGGTGAGAAACTCAGAGGACTCAAAGGAAGGGACCTTAGATGAAATGCCCAACAGTGGGGAGGAGAGGGAACTCATAGAGTTCACCTCCAGTAGAAAGACAGGGAAGGATGGGGTTGCCATTCCACAGTCAAAACTCTGACACAGAATTGTTCCTGTTGAAAAGAACTGCAGAGACAAAAATGGAGATGAGACTGAGGAAAAGATGGCCCAATTACCAGCCCACATTGGAAACCAAGTCAAGGAAAGGCCCCAAGGCTTTATACTTTTACTGATTCTATTGTGTGCTTACAGACAGGAGCCTAGCATGGATATCCTCTGAGAGGCCCAACAAGCAGCTGACTGAGACAGAGACAGAAACTTACAGCCAACCATTAGACTGAAGTCAGGGACCCTTGTAGTTGAATTAGGGGAAAGCTGGACAAACCTGAAAAGAAGGGTGCTCCCATAGGAAGACCATGAGTCTCATCATACCTGACCCCTGAGATCTCTCAGACACTGAGCCACCAACCAGGTAGCATACATTAGCTTGTTCAAGGGCCCTGATACATACATATACAGCAGAGGGAGAGGATGTGCCTAACCCTCAAGAGACTTGAGGCCCCAGGGAGAGGGGAGGCCTGCTAGAGTGGGGATGGGGGAGCATCCTTTTGGAGATGGAGGGAGGGGAGGAGAAAAAGGCTAGACTGTAAAAAAAATTTAAAAATTTAAAGAGCACTGAAGAAGGGGAGGAGTTCACTTCAATTCAATTCAGTTGAGAGAAGTTCAGTTCAGAGAAGTTTAGTGATAGTCTTTCCAAGCAGAACAATTCAGTTAGAAGCTGAGGCCAGTTTGAATCAGTCAGCTTGGAGAGGAGTTTGAGCCAGAAACAACTGAGTTGAATCAGCAAGTCAGAGTTCAGAAAGAACTAGAAATGGTGAGCCTATCCAGCAGTAAGTCTTATAGACTGAAACTTTCTAAGTTAAGGCTGGAAGCTGAAGACTTCAAGGTCTGAGCTTGCAAAAAAATTACTTGGTAAGACGGCTTGACACTTACAGGCCTAGGCTTAGGGAAAGTTAGATAAAAGTGTTCTGCCTTCCGCTCAAGGCATGTATTCATAAGGCTGGGTATAGCTCTCATCTCATCACTTCTTTTGGGGAAATGAAAACAAGATTTACATTTAAGGGAAGATATCTAGACAGCATTCCTATTGTACATTGTAGAACAAGAGCTATTTTTTTAATGGGAAAAAATTCATCAGAGACAATGACAGGGTCTCAAGTTCCACAGAACACTGAGCTCACGTGTGAAAGGCCTTGCAGTCTGTAGCAAAGCTCATTAAACTGTTGAAAATATTTTCTAAATATTAATAAGTAGAGCCATTATGCAAGTTTCATAACAAAATAAAATCATAAAAGTTAATATTTTTTTAAAAAAATATACTATTTGAATACTATAACAGCACATTTTTCCCATTAATAGAAAAGATATCAGTTCACAGAGTTTATGACCTTCTACTAGAAGAGAGACAATTAGAGGAGTTTTTCCTCTGAGCCAGTAAGCTACTCAACTACAGCACAGTCACAAGTAAATGAAGTACAGCACGCTGCTCCACCCAACACCTTAGCTTTCAGCTTCCATCTGAAGACTCCTATGCTCCCATTATCAAAGTATATATAAAGTTATAGATAAATTTATAAATTGAAACAAGTATACATTTATAAATAAGTTATAAATTAAACATTTTCATAAATGGGTATGTCTACAGTTATTCAAATTGAGTACCTATGCAAATAATGGGGATCAGGCACATATTCCATTTTACAGGGAAGACAGAGGCAAGAGTTCTAATCCAAGAGTTCAGGCCCATCATGGCAAACTGAGGAAGACTATGTCTTTAGTGTGGCAGCAAGGATTTTATGATAAAGCAAACTAGTATTAAAAAACATATTTTATTATTCTTTTAGATAGAAATCTTTAATGAGCTTATTGGTGTTTTTACAAAACATTAAAGACTTTGTACTTGTGAGTATCTTGGACGTTAGAGTCCTTTCTCTCCTAACCTGAGCTTTCTTGGTTGGCCACACAACCTTAAGAGAGTATGAAGAGAGAAGAATTAAATACAACAATCCAAATTTTAGTCAACCTTCTTGTGGGACTTATTGTAGTACAGAAATATTAGCAGGTGGCTGTGAATGCCAATGATTGACATTTCCTTTGCTTCTGATTAAAAGATGTGAACAGGCTGGCTGGGATGGTGGCTCATAGAACACTTCACTTCTTCACTCTAAGAATCAGAAGGCAGTGAAGCAGGAGGATATTGAAACTACACTTTATTTTATCCCTGGCTCTCAGAGAAATGACTATCTAAAAATTCTCTATAATTGATAGCGGGATCTTTTTTCTATTGGCTAGTGGAGGGAATTGTTTTCAGTTGCCCACTCTGTCCATTCTAGTGGTATCCCTTTCCAGGGCAGCCCTCAATTGGGATATTCCACTAAAGGTCCAGCTCAGCTCCCTCTTGCTTTTATGCGGTTGTGTTTGGTCTGTCACAGACACTCAGAACAACTGCTGAGCATCCTTCTCATAAATGTTTCATATACTTGATGACAGTATTTATCCCTTAGTTTCCGCATATTTGGATTTTATTCAATATCCTTTTGGTTGATGTGGAGGAAAGGGAGACGGCACTTATGCTGCACACTGCACAGTGCTGCCAGCACAATGGGAAACACAAATTGATAATGTCAGATCCTGCTTGCAATTTTGTAGTGATTTCCCACTGTCTCCAAACTAAGCCCAACCATCATAATGCAGGCCAGAAGAACTCTCATCCCAGACACACACACACACACACACACACACACACACACACACACACACAGAGTAACAAGGCATTCTGTTTCAAAACTTGGTTCCTTTGTGTTGTGTCATTTTCTCTGCCCCCAACGCACATTTCTGTCTTCTTCAGGTTAATGACTACTCATGCTGTGCTAGTTTTAAACAGCAGTTAAATTAAAGGTTCCCCGTGCCCACATGACATAATTATTCACTTCTGCAGTTTTCTGTTATTCTATCTTCTTTGGCTTCTCTTACAACCTTACAATGTAATTACAAATTTACCCATGTTTCCCACACTGGATGAACACCCCCGACAATAAGTGTAGACCTAAATCCTAAAATCTAATAAAATGATCAAAGTAAAGGATTCTATCAAGATACCAGAATTAAAGGGATACCCAATCCTAGGCAAATACTAGAATGCAGTCAAAGTGACAGGCTTATTCCATCAGATTTCAGCCACAGGTCATTTCCTCTCTCATTAGTTTATTGTCCTATAGGCTTTTGTCATTACCAGGTGACCTGCTAGTAAGAAAATAAAAATGAAGAAGGAATTGATATTTGTATATATAAATGAGTTCTACTTTTATTTATTATCCATGATGATATCATATATCTATATTCTTGTCCCAAGAGAATTTAGGATGGCTAACAGTTTGTACTCCATATATTTTTCATTAGGAAAATAAAAGTCTTATTAGCAAGAAGAAAACCAGATCCTATAGATCACTTTCTACAGATTCTCTAGCTTCAGTGGCCTGAAGAATATTTATCACATATTAGGCATTCAATAACTATTTGACACATTTATAGCCAACTGACACACAATGTATTTTCTACCCAAATACTTTTGGATGTGTGGTATACAACTGGAACTTGGTTGATTTAACTAAGGCTCCATATCCCCAATGCTATGGGCACAGCTAAGGATACCTCCATCAATTCTTGGCATCCTTCTCTACACCAGGTTTCCATCTCTTCCTGGATATGCCCTTTATTTCCCCATGTTGTTGGTGGCAGATTTCCATTCATTCTCATGACCATTTGGCTATTTCCCTGCCCCTCCTAACACCTGACTACAAACTTCTACATTCCCCTCACAATCCACTCTCCTACCCAGTTCCTTCCCTCCATCTGCCTTCCACTACCATTCCATTCCCCCTTCAAAGAAAGGCTCAAGCATCCATGTTTGTGCCCTCCTCCCTGTAGATCTTCCTTGGGTCTGAGTAGTGTAGCATGGGCATCCAGTATTTTATGGCTAATATACACTTATAAGTGAATCCATCCCATCCTCAGACCAACCTCTACCCGCCCCACTATTGCTGATGCCAGGAAGTGCTTGCTGACTGGAGCCTGATAAGGCTGTTCCTTGAGGGGCTCTACCAGCACCTGACAAATACAGATGCAAATACTCATAGCCAAAAATCTGGCTAAGCCCAGGGACCCCAGTGGAAGAGCTAGGGGAAGGATAGAAGTAGCAGAATAGGATTGCAACCCCAGAAGAAGAACAACATCAAGTAACCAGACCACCCAGAGCTCCCAGAGACTAAACCACCAACCAAAGAGTATACATGGAGGGATCTCTGGTTCTAGATAAATATGTAGCCAAGGATAGCCTTGTCTGACATCAATGGGAAGGGGGGGAAGTTTGATGCTCCAGAGTAGGGAGATGCTAGAGGTGTGAGGCCAGAGTGGGGGAAGAGGTGGAGAGGCACACTCAGGAAGGCAAAAGGGAGGGGAAGGAGGAATGGGATGGAGGGATTTGTGGAGGGTTAACTAGAAAGCGGGATACCATTTGAAATGTAAATGAATAAAATAATTAATGAAAAAAAGAACAAAGAGAGAGAAATGGTCAAAGTCCTTAATTATCAGGGAAATACAAGTTAAAACAACTATGAGATAACATCTTATACCCCTCAGAAAGGCTAATATCAAAAAGTCAAGAGAAAGCACATATTGGCAAGAATGTGGAGCATGGGGAACACTTTTTTAATGCTTGTGGGAGTTCAAACTTGTATAATCACTTTAGAAATCAATTATCTTGTTTCTCAGAAAACTTGGAATAATTCTACCTCCTAACTCGGCTGTCCCATTCCTGAGCATATACGTAAAAGATGTGCCATCATACAAAACAGACTTGTTCAAATGTGTTCATAGTTTTCTTAGTAATAGCCAGAAACTGGAAACAACCTAGATGTCCCTCAACTGAAGAATGGATAAAGAAAATGTTGTATATCTACACAGTGAAATACCTTTTGGGTTTGAAAAACAAAAACTTCATGAATTTTGTAGGCAAATTTATGGATCTTGGGAATATCATCCTGAGTGAAGTAACTCAGTCCCAAAAGGACAAGTATGGTATATATTTACTTATAACTGTATGTTAGTCATATACTACTACTACTACTACTACTACTACTACTACTACTACTATTATTATTGCTGTTGTTGTTATTTTTCCCTTCTTTTCTTTGTTTTTATTCATCCTATTGTTTTACAGTCCAGACTTTATTCCCCTCTGGGTCTACCCTCTGACTGATCCACATCCACTAACTCCTACTCCATCTCCTATAAGATGTCTCCACCACAACCCCCACTCCACGGGAATCCCCACTCTCTGGGGTCTCGAGTATCTTGAGGGTTAGGTGCATCTTTTCTGACTAAGACCCAGACGTCTGGTACTGTATATGTATTTGGGGCCTCATATCAGTTGGTATATACTGCCTTGTTGATGACACAGTGTATGAGAGATCTAGGGAGTCCAGGTTAGTTGAGAATGCTAGTCTTCCTATAGGATTGCCTTCTTCAGCTTCTCCAGTTTTTCCCTAATTTCCCTAACCATAGGGATTAAGAGCTTTTGTCCATTGGTTGGGTGTAAAGCTCTGTGTCTGACTCTTTGAACCACTTGTTGGGCAGTCAAGATAGACCCCTGTTTGTAAGCACACTGTAGCATCAGTAATAGTGCGAGGCCTTGGGGACTCCTCTTGAGCTGAATCCCATCCTACCAAAAGCAATCTGCATCAGAATTCTGAGTTATTCACAAATGTGGATTGAGCAATTCTCATTTTATATGGAAAAGCAAACAAGCAAACAAACAAACAAAATATTCCCAGGATAGTAAAAACAATTCTTACCAATGAAAGCACCATCCCTGACCTCAAGGTATACTACAGAGTAATAATGATAAAAACTAAACAACATGGTATTGGTACAGAGATAGACACATTGATCAATGGAATAGAATTGAAGACCCAGAAATAGGCTCACACACTAATGGACACATACTCTTCAACAAAAAACCAAAAACATCCAATGGAAAAAAGAAAGCACCTTCACTAAATGGTGCCTTCTGAAGTCTCTACATAGAAAAATAAAAATAGATCCATATTCATCACCTTGCACAAAGCTCAAGTCCAAGTGGATCAAGGACTTCAACATAAAACCAGATACACTGAATCGAATAGAAGGGCAAGGTGGAATGAGCTTCATTGGCACTGGGGAAATTTTCCTGAATGGAAATCCAATAGCTCAGTCTCTAAAATCAGCAACTGACAAATGAGTCCTCATGAAATTGAAAAGCTTCTGCATCACAGTCAATAGGACAAATCAGAGATTGGGAAAAAATATTCACTATCTCCACACCCAATATCCAAAGTATATAATGAACTCAAGAAACTAACCACCAAGAAAACAAACAACCCAATCAAAAAATGGGGTAAAGAACTAAACCAATAATTCACAACAGAGGAATCTTGAAGGGCAAAGTAGTACATAAAGAAATGTTCAAAAACCTAAGTTATCAGGGAAGTGCAAATCAAAACGACCCTGAGACTCTACTTTACAACAATCAGAATGACTAAGATGTACTTTGCCTTACAGAAACTTTGTAATTTTATGAGGTCCCATTTGTCAATTCTTGATCTTAGAGCACAAGCTATTGGTGTTTTGTTCAGGAAATTTCCCCCTGTGCCCATGTGTCCAGGGTCTTCCCATTTTCTTCTCTGTTAGTTTCAGTGTGTCTGGTTTTATGTGGAGGTCCTTGATCCACTTGTAGTTGATGTTAGTACAAGGAGATAAGAGTGGGTCACTTCACATTCTTCCGCATGTTGACCTCCAGTTGAACCAGCACCATTTGTTGAAAAGGCTATCTTTTTTCCACTGGATGGTTGTAGTTCCTTTATCAAAGATCAAATGACCATAAGTGGATTCATTTCTGGGTCTTCAATTCTTTTCCATTGATCTACTTGCCAGTCGCTGTACCAATATCATGCAGTTTTTAACACAATTGCTCTGTAGTACTGCTTGAGGTCAGGGATATTGATTCCCCCAGAAGTCCTTTTATTGTTGAGAATATTTTAGCTTTCCTGTTTTTTTTTTTGTTACTCCACATGAATTTGAGAATTGCTCTTTCTAGATCTATGAAGAATTGATTTGGGATTTTGATGGGGATTGCATTGAATCTGTAGATTGATTTTGGCAAGATGGTCACTTTTACTCTATTGATCCTGCCAATCCAAGAGCATGAAATATTTTTCCATCTTCTGAGGTCTTCAATTTCTTTCTTCAAGGACTTGAAGTTCTTGTCATACAAATCTTTCACTTGTTTGGTTAGAGTCACACCAAGATACTTTATATTGTTTGTGGTTATGCAATCACTGATAAGTGGACATTAATGAGCCCAGAAGCTCTGAATACTCCAGGCACAATTAGCAAATCAAAAGATTTCCAAGAAGAAGGAAGGAGAGGACCCTGGTCCTGAAAAGACTGGATCCAGTTTTCTAGGATAGTACCAGAACAGAGAAATGGTGTGGGTGGGGGCGATTGGGGAATGGGTGGGGGAAAGAAGACCTATGGTGAGGGGGGAACTGTGGAAGGGGAAAGCCTTTGGAATGTAAACAAAGAATATAGAAAATAAAAATATATTAAAAAAATTATACTTTATACTGATTGTAGTGGCTCATACCTGTAACACCAGTGCTCTGAGGGGTGAGGGTAAACTAGGGCTGCCATGCGTCTAACTCAGGCAGCATGATGACTTTACATAAAGAACAAAATAAAATGGAAATTTTAGATGTGATTAATGTCCATTAAGTAAGGCTATATATCATATTTTATATTAAAACATGCTTATTACACACACACACACACACACACACACACACAAAGAATGACTAAGATGAAAACTTTAGGTGACAGGACACATTGGAGAGGCGGTGGAGAAAGAGGAACAGTCCTCCATTACTGGTGAGATTGCAAGCTAGTACAACCCTCTGAAAGTCAATCTGGAGATTCCTCAGAAAATTGGAAATAGATCTACCTGAACATCCAGCAATACCACTCTTGGCTATATACATAGTATTGTACTATGTTCATAGCGACTTTGTTAGTGAGAGCCAGAAGTTGGAAACAACTCAGATGCCCCACAACAGAAGAATGGATACAGAACCTGTGGTTCAATTTATACACTTACAAGTGTGTATTTTAGGGGTTTTTGTTTTGTTTTCGGGTTTTTTGTGTGTATTTTGATTCTGTTTTTGTTGTTTATTTTTGTTTTGTTTTGTTTTCAATGAAACAATGAAAACAAGGGACCAATGACTAAGCCTTTCTGAACCTAAAACATCCTACTCCTGCCAATTCAATGTAGACTCACTCTTCTTCTCATTTCATTGCCTCATCATTACTATATCTTGCCCATATGGTGCTGACACTAGACGAATCCTTTCAGTTCATGGAATTAGTCATCAGGTGGAATATCTATGTTGAGTAAAGTATTTAACATGTATTTTTAGTTAATAAGAAAAGTAGATGGGAGTTGAAGAAATGGCTCAGCAGTTATGAGAATTGGTACTCTTATTGATTACCAGGCTTTGACTCCCAGTACTGATATGATGCCTCAAAATCTGTAATTCCAGGTCCAACAGGTTTTGATGCTTTCTTATTGTTTCTGCTGCCACTATCTATACATATCTTGTAGTTATGGGAGCAAAATACCCATACACATGAAATAAATTAATTTAAAAATGAATAATGGAAAAAGCGAAATATTTAGATGCCATTATGTTTTCTTCACACAGACAATAGAATATTCATTTCTCTAAGTTATTAGTAAGCATTTCAAGTGCTCAGAACAATGTCTCAAACTAAGTCATTAAGAAATATTTGATTAAAATATTTAATAAGGCATTCAGTTGTTACAATTTGCTTCTATCACTTGATTAGGAATCTAGTTCCTACCAAACTATTAAAAAATGTTTATTATTGACCAAGTAAAGGAAATCAACTATTTCCAAACTAAACTGAATTTTTGTGCCTTTACATGTATCAATCTCAGCTTGATACTGCTTCAGTTTCTGTATACTTAATGGATTTTAATATTCTTCAAAATGAGAACATATGTATAACAGCAATTCTCCTAGATATCAAGAATATCCTTGGAAAATTAAAGTGAGTATGTGTTAAATGGTTTTCTTCTTTAAACTTCTACCTCAATAAGTACATGTTAATTATATCTAGTAAAGTATTTCCTAGTTTGTTCCCATACTTCAGTTTGAATAGAGTCAACGTACAAAAGGAAAAAGAAAGAAAAAGATAATGAAAGAAAGAAAAAAACAATGAAAGAAAGAAAGACAGAGAAAAGGAAAGAAAAAGAAAAAGAAAGAAAATTCCAAAAGTAAGTAATATCAAAACAGAGGATTCACAAGAGTAGGTAAAAAAGATGACATTTTTAGAATATGCTGAATGTCTGATAGAATTCTGCACTAAAACCATCTGGTCCTGTGATTTTTTTTTGGGGTTGGAAGACTTTCTATATCCCCTTTTATTTCTTTAGGGGTTATGGGACTGTTTAGATGATTTATTTGATCCTGATTTAATTTTGGTATTTGATATCAATCTAAGAAAATGTTCATTTCCTCCAGATTTTGCAGTTGTGTTCTGTATAGATGTTTGTAGTAGGATCTGATGATTTTTGAATTTCCTCAGTTTCTGTTGTTATATCTCCCTTTTCATTTCTAATTATGTTAATTTGGATACTGTCTCTGTGCCCTTTGGTTAGTCTGGCTAATGGTTTATCTATCATGTTGATTTTCTCAAAGAACCAGCTCCTGCTTTTGTTGATTCTTTGTATAGTTCTCTTTGTTTCTACTTGATTGATTTCAGCCTTGAATTTGATGATTTCCTGTCTTCTATTCCTCCTGGGTGAATAAGCTTCTTTTTGGTCCAGGGCTTTCTGGTGTGCCTTTTAAGCTGCTAGTGTATGCTCTCTCCTGTTTCTTTTTGGAGGCACTTAGGACTATGAGTGTTCCTTTTAGCACTGCTTTCATTGTGTCCCATAGAAATGTGCTTTCATTTTCATTAAATTCTAAAAAGTTTTTGATTTCTTTCTTTATTTCTTCTTTGGCCAAGGTATCATTGAGTAGAGTATTGTTCAGCCTCCATGTGTATGTGGGCTTTCTGTTGTTTTTGTTGCTATTGAAGAACACTCTTATACAATACTCTTCAAATTATTCCACAAAATAGAAACAGAAGGAACACTACCCAACTCCTTCTACGAAGCCACAATTGCGCTGATACAAAAACCACACAAAGATCCAACAAAGAAGGAGAAATTACAGGCCAATATCCCTTATGAATATTGATGCAAAAATACTCAATAAAATTCTTGCCAATCAAATCCAAGAACACATCAAAACGATCATTCACCATGATCAAGTAGACTTCATCCTAGGGATGCAGGGATAGTTCAATATACGGAAATCCATCAATGCAATCACGACATAAACAAACTCAAAGAAAAAACCACATGGTCGTTTCATTAAATGCTGAAAAACATTTGTCAAAATTCAGCATCCTTTCATGCTAAAAATCTTGGAAAGAACAGGAATTCAAGGCCCATACCTAAACATAATAAAAGTAATATTCAACAAACCAGTAGCCAACATCAAACTAAATGGAGAGAAACTTGAAGCAATCCCACTAAAATCAGGGACTAGACAAGGATGTCCCCCTCTTTCCATATCTTTTCAATATAGTGCTTGAAGTTCTAGCTAGAGCAATTAGACAACATAAGGAGGTCAAAGGGATACAAATTGGAAAGGAAGAATTCAGCTATCACTCTTTGCAGATGATATAATAGTATAATTAAGTGACCCAAAAATCTTCACCAGAGAACTCCTAGAGCTGATAAACAACTTCAGCAAAGTGGCAGGTTATAAAATCAACTCAAGCAAATAAGTGACCTTTGTATACTCAAAGTATAAGCAGACTGAGAAAGAAATTATGAAAATGACACCCTTCACAATAGCCACAAACAAAATAAAGACTCTTGGTGTGACTCTAACCAAACAAGTGAATGATCTGTATGACAAGAACTTCATGTCTCTGAAAAAGAAAATGGAAGAAGACCTCAGAAAATGGAAAAATCTTCCATGCTCGTGGATTGGCAGCATTAATATAGTTAAAATGGCCATCTTGCCAAAAGCAATCTACAAATTCAATGCAATCCCCATCAAAATCCCAACTAAGTTCTTCATAGAGTTAGAAAGAGCAATTCTCAAATTCATGTGGAATAACAAAAAAATACAGGAATACTATTTTCTACACTCAGTTTCAATGTTTTCTACCAAGCATTTAAATACTAGACAGATAAATAGGTAACTTCAATAATGTTCTCTAGATATATAGTGTCCAATATTTTAGTTGCACTTTTGATTTAGTTGTTTCTAATTCCAGGTGTATCCTAAATTCACCTGTCTACCTGTCCATATATTGACAATATAAGAATATAAGGGAAACAGGAATCAGAAAGATGTATAGGCTATTTGCCTAAAATATTGCCACATACAATGTACAAACATGTATCACGTCGTTAACAACCATTATTCCTAATATAGGGCTCCAAATGTATTATAAAGAATATTTAGAAGCATGTAAGTTGTATTTAAAGTTAAAGACATCTAGGTTAATAACAAAAATTTTAGGACAATGAGAGTTTAATGAGACTGATCAGCTTGCCTTTCTGGAAGTTATTAACAGGAGTTTAAAGAGATGTACATATTTTTCCAGGTAGACATGGCAACGGCACTACTTCTTTACAAGTTCAGAAATCCATGTCATTCACTTTTCAAAGAATTTACAGAATTAAACTATAGAAAGACCACCAGCTATTTTGCCAAAAAAATTGAAAAGTTGAGAAATTAAAATCATTGTTATACTTCTAAAATGTTTGTTTTAGCAAAATAAGAAGTTTATTTAATAAGTAAAATAAATGAATTACAGTCCAAAGTTTTTTACTTGTAAGATGATACTCATCTTTAAATTGACTGAAACTGTCAATATATTTAATGGATAGCTCTTCCCATTTAGAAACATGTAAAAGCAGCTTTCTTTATAACAATTTATGGTATGTAGAGAGGTTATTTTACTTTGTATACACTTTCTCACACTGTATCTTTTTTATGGTCAAGATACAGATTTAAAATATTTTTGTCCATTTACATTTTACTTGAATATTGTGGTTTCTGATTTTGTGATTTTATACAGTATGTATCTGTGTGTGTGTGTGTGTGTGTGTGTGTGTGTGTTGCTTATTTTTATATGACTTTTTGATTTAGTGTAGGAGAAAGAGAGGATATGGAAATGAGGTTCTAGAAGTCAAGGAAAAAGGAAAACATGATTATAGGGTACAAAAATTTTTCAGGAAAAATGTTTTTAAGTTTGTTAACAAATAATGTGCCCATATAGACATTCAAAAATTCTAAAACTTATGAACTTTTCGTGGTTCACACCAAGTCTGAAACACTAACTCTTAGATATAGAGGAATACAGCAACATGGCTATATTGGCTAGAATATACACAAGACATTTGTACATATATTTTACCTCAAACAATGTAGGTAAGTTTACTTGGTAGAAGAAAGCAGACATGTTTGAAAATGATTTCTAATTGAGGAGCAAATTGGTAAGTCAGAGAAATAGTTGACAAAATGAGTAAGAAATAGAAAATGTTTAACTCTCAGGAGAACAAACAGAAAAGGAGTCCACTTAAGAGCAGGCACAGAGAAAGAGAAGGAGAGGGAGAGGGAGAGGGAGGGAGAGAGGGAGACGGAGGAGAGGGAGAGTCAGATTTTTACCTGGATAGTTTTACAAACAGGTTGCAAAGAGAGCAAGCTAGACATTAGTAAATATTGAATGAGCTCAAAATAAAAATTTAGAAGGTTATACAAATTATTGAGAGTATCAAAGAGCAAGTAGGAAATTTAGGGGGCTATGAGATGTCTGTGACCAAAAATTCAAAGAGAAGAACGCCACTGACAAGATATGATAACTGGTGCAATAGTGGCAAAAAACCTACATGCCTAACCATACACTCTCTGATACTTATTAAATTCTCACCGAGAAAATGAAACACAAATCTGGCATCATTATTGACCTAAGAATATAAGGATAGACAGATAACAAGCCTTAAGGAGAATCTTTAACTATTATTCTGCCATGTGGACAAAGCAGTAAATTGTTTCCTAATGATTTTGATGACTTCTATACTTTAATGAATATCTCAACCCTCAACTTAAATGCATTATATAATGATTGGCACAAGGCCCATAACTAACCAAGTTACAGAAAATAATAGACTATAGAATGCTAAACTCTAAAAGAATATATATATATATATATATATATATATATATATATATATATATATATATATATATATATATATATATTGCATTTCTTACTCCCATGGATCAGGAAATACTGTGCAAGGGAGAAAAAAGTATAAGAACGAGATGTGGTGGAAGACTACAAGAAAACATCTCAGCATAGCAGAGCAGTTGCATATAAGAACTCATAGCTGTTGAGATAGTATAAAACATGTGAAAAAAAAAAAAGACAGACCAAATACCAGAACAGAGAACAGATTTGGCAACAGAATCCTATCTGAGAATGACTCAGGCACAGAACTTTATTCCAAAGTGTGGAGTTATGGCAATTGGTAGATGTTGAGAGAGTAAGAGACAAGTTGGTTTAGTACTTCAAACAGTTTCAAGTAGAAGGACATATATGCAAGAATATTCAGGGAATACATTTTGATCATGAAAGATCAATGCAGAAGGATCTGATCCTACTACAAAAGCCTATACTCTACACAAATGTAAAATCAGGATGAAATGGACAATTTCCTAGACAGATATCAAATACAAAAGTTAAATCATGATCAGATAGACCATCTAAACCCATAATCCCTAAAGAAATACAAGTGGTCATTGAAAGTCCCCCAACCAAAAAGAGCACAGGACCAGATGATTTTAGGTCTAATTCTATCAGACCTTCAAAGAAGATCTAACACCAATACTCTTCAAACTATTCCATAGAATAGAAACAGAAGGAATACTACCCAACTCATTCTATGATACCACAATTACACTGATACAAAAACCACACAAAGATCCAACAAAGAAAAGGGAACTTCAGACCAATTTCCCTTAAAAATATCAATGTAAAAATACTCAAAAAAATTCTTGCCAACCAAATCCAAGAACACATTAAAATGATCATTCACCATGATCAAGTAGGCTTCATCCCAGGGATGCAGGGATGGTTTAATATATGGAAATCCATCAATGCAATCCACTACATAAACAAACTCAAAGAAAAAAACCACATGGTCATTTCATTAGATGCTGAAAAATCATTTGACAAAATTCAGAATCCTTTCATGTTAAAAGTCTTGGAAAGAACAGAAATTCAAGGCCCATACCTAAACTTAGTAAAAGCAATATACAGCAAGCCAGCAGCCAACATCAAACTAAATGTAGAGAAACTTGAAGCCATCCCACTAAAATCAGAGACTAGACAAGGTTGTCCCTTCTCTACATATTTATTCAATATAGTACTTTAAGTTCTAGCTAGAGCAATTAGACAAAAAAGGAAGGTCAAAATTGGAAAGGAAAAAATCGAATTATCACTATTTGCAGATGAGAAGATAGTATACTTAAGAAACCCAAAAAACTCCACCAGAGAATTACTACAGATTATAAACAACTTCAGCAAAGTGGCTGGTTATAAAATCAAATCAAGCAAATCAGTAGCCTTCCTATACTCAAAGGATAAGCAGGCTGAGAAAGAAATTAGGGAAATGACACCCTTCACAATAATCACAAACAATATAAAATATATTGGTGTTACTCTAACCAAACAAGTGAAAGATCTGTATGAAAAGAACTTCAAGTCTCTGAAGAAAGAAATCAAAGAAGAGTTCAGAAGATGGAAAGATCTCCCATGCTCATAGACTGGCAGGATTAATATAGTAAAACTTGCATCTTGCCAAAAGCAATCTACAGATTCAATGTAATTCCCATCAAAATTCCAACTCAATTCTTCACAGAGTTAGAAAAGGCAATTTTCAAATTCATCTGGAATAACAAAAAACTCAGGATAGCTAAAACTATTCTCAACAGTAAAAGAACTTCTATAGGAATCAGTATCCCAGACCTCAAGCAGTACTACAGAGCAACAGTATTAAAAACTTCGTGGTATTGGTACAGTGACAGGTACATAGATCAACAGAAATGAATTGAAGACCCAGAAATGAATCCACACACTTATGGTCACTTGATCTTTGACAAAGGAGCTAATTTCATCCAGTGGAAAAGATAGCCTTTTCGACAAATGGTGCTGGTTCAACTGGTGGCTTGCATGCAGAAGAATGCAAATCAATTCCATTTTTTTTATTTTTTTTCAATTTTCTATATTCTTTGTTTACATTCCAAAGGCTTTCCCCTTTCCGAGTCCCCCCACACACATCAAACGTCCCATAAGTCCTCTCCCCCACAACTATTCCCCAATCATCCCCACCCCCCCACCATTTCTCTGTTCTGGATCTACAAAACTGGATCCAATATTTTCCTCGTACTGAGCTCAATTTCAAGTGGATCAAGGACCTCCACATAAAACCAGACACACTGAAACTAATAGAAAAGAAAAGGGGAATACCTTGAGCACATGGGCACAGGGGAAATTTTCATGAACAGAATACCAATATCTTATGCTCTAAGATCAATAATTAACAAATGGGACCTATAAAATTACAAAGTTTCTGTAAGGCAAAGGATACTATCAACAAGACAAAATGGCAACCAACACATTGGGAAAAGGTCTTTACCAACTCTACATCTGACATAGGGCTAATATGTAATATATATAAAGAACTCAAGAAGTTAGACTCCAGAGAGCCAAGTAACCCTATTAAAATGGGGTATAGAGCTACAAAAAAAAAATTTCACCTGAGGAATATCAAATGGCTGAGAAGGACCTAAAGAAATGTCCAACACCCTTAGTGATCAGAGAAATGCAAATCAAAACAACCCTGAGATTTCACCTCACACTGTTCAGAATGGCTAATATCAAAAGCTCAGGAGACATGAGGTGCTGGCGAAGATTTGTGCTACATTAAAATATTTTAAATATTGGATAAGGAATCAGATGCATGTGTCCACAAACTGGTATGACATCCGTTCATTATGATTTTCATTTTGAAATATTATTCTGGATGCTTTCAACCCTCTCTGTGGCTTATCTGTGTAGTTCTACCAGATTGAATAAGATGTTCCAAAATGAGGGAAAATATTGTGCTCTACTAACCATTAAAGCTATAATTAATTTTCAGGACTGTAAACGACTTAAGAACGTTATTTTGAATCTATCCCAACAGGTTTTCTGAATACCTCTTCGTAAATAGTTTCCATGATAGAGCTAAAGCAAAGAAACATAATTTGGAAAATGAGAACGAGACTTGGGCATAGAGAAGATAGACTGGGAACAGCAGAAAGGAAATGAGAGAATGGCAATTAAAGTCACTGTTTTGTTTTACTGTAAATTTCCAAAATATATTGTCACATACAACATGATTTCTTTTGGTGACATATAGTGCTTAACTTACTGTTTTTTGGCCACTACGTTATATTGCAACTACAAAATATTTACCATATTTTTAGGCTCTAGAAATTCCTGTGGGAATAAACTAATTGATCATGAAAATAGATCAATTTGTGGTATTCGATGCCCAGGTCGTTTCTATAAAATCAGTGCAAATAATTCTTATTTTAAAGTTTTAGTTATATAAAATTTGTTTGATGGGTTTGGGAAACACATTCAATAAAAATTTTTCCTCTCAATAAAACACAATCTGTTTTATAATTTTTTATAATCAGTTTTACAATCATGCAAGTTTGGTGATTGGGTTCTGAAATGGACGGCAGTCTCGTTTGTCTTCAGCTTATCTGACTACCTGTGTTTAAGTTGAAACAAACAAAAAATGAAATATAAAGCCAACTGAAAAGTTCATGATGTGAAAGAAAGGATACAGAGGACAGGCATTTTTTTTTTCAGATTTTAGAATCTCTGTGTCCTCCTCAAATGTACTTGAGTTACAACATTAGGTATTTTCTCTCCGTACCTTTGAGCATTTGCCTTATTAGTCATAAATTTGTTTGAGAAAAAAATAAAATACATGTTTTAAAGCTATCTTCCTAATTTCGCAAGTAAAAAAGGAAGTAGCAGAAGGGCATTTTTCTTGGGTGACTAGACATTTGGGGAACAAACAGACTGTTCTAACAGACGAGCTAAAGGTCTGTCAACCAGAGAAGTGGGAGGTCCTCCCTCTTCTGCCTGCTGAAGGGAGAATATTGAAAGGAAGCCAGAGTGCAAGCTGATCGAGAGAAATACATAGACAAACTGCTCAAGAAAATCAGATCTACGCTAGAAGCGACTGTTTGGAATAATTGAAATTAGGTGTGAATGTTGACATAAACTTTTTATCATGATTCTTCTTGCGTGGATACCTCCTGAAGATCCATCAGCCTTTTCTCCCACTGTTACCTGACCACAAACATGACCCAAGTCTGATGATATACGGTGTCATTCAGATTGCAGTGGCCACTCCTTTGCTCTATTGGCTATAATCTTGTACACTCATTGTACCAACTGCCCTCTGTACTCTTTCTGATTCTAGTTTGAACCCTCCAGGCAGTAGCTGTTTGACTCAGAACAAGTAATTGAAAATCTTTTACTTGGCTTTTTTCTTTTATAAAAACAATCTACTAGAGAAACTTTCAGTTACTTGGGTTAACTGTGTACGATGCCAAAAGCAAACTATCCTAAAGGACTTAATATACCTGTTTATACACAGTTGAAATGCTTGAGACTGAGGAAGAAATACTTGTCAGCCTGGAGGCAGCTGAGCGGTTAAGGTGCTTGGTGCCTCGCTTGACCACTTGAGCTGCAGATCAGGACCCATGTGGTGGGGGGAGATAACTGACCCTTGTCTGATGCATGGGTCCACAAGCATATTTTTATTCATAACAGTTATTGCTGTTATAAGGTACCTTTATAGGCTTGCTTAATGTGAGCACCAGTCTTATAAAAAACGAAAGCTGCTCAGGTGCTAGTGTGAGCTAATTAATTGAGAGTTAGGAAGAAGTTACACTTTATCCCAAGCCCTGCACATACAAAGGCCTTAGCAAAGAGCAAAAAGGCACTAACACATTCCTTTCATATATAGAATATATGGAGATCGGAAGGGTGTGGTAGCTTAGAATTGTGCAATCATTTCCGAGAAAAGCGTTGTTGGTGCAGAGAATGCACACAGGAGCAGAGTGACTAAATTCTTCAAAAAATTTGAAACATTTGAGGATCATAGTGTTGTTCAGAGAATTTCCTGTCATTTCCACTGTAAGTATAATTAAAACTGCCTGCTCTTTCGTCTTTGTTCTTTTATTTTTAAGAAATAAGTTATCTCTAACTGGGTGGCCCTGCAGGCAATTTCAGAGTTGAGTCCAACCAGAACCTGAAACTAAGGTCTTTCCTCTAAAACACAGAGAGCTCCTCCTTCTAACCCAATCTTCGTTGGTTTTAAGTTGTTTTTTTTTAATTGTGTGTGTTATACATAAGTAATAAAATAAACAAGAAAGTTTAAAAATATTGACTTTTTTCCATAAAAATTTTGACTTTGTGATACTGTGTTTATTCTTCAATTTCTTAGATTGGGCAGATAATTCAGCAGTATGTTGTCCAAGCCCAGTTCGGATGTTTATTTTAGTTACTAGGTAGAAAGTCTTCCCCAGTGTTAACATATAAATAGAGAAAGAGATCAGATGTTCCATATTATCTACATACCCCAAGTGGTCAGGACATCCTATGGACAACTATTCTACCCCAATCCCTGGGATATGACAGTAGAGTTTTCATCTCAGAGAGGAAAAACAACAGTATGACCTGATAACATTGGGTTTCTATATTGCTCATTGGTATCTTTGTTTATATTTCCAATAGGCAATCTTTAAATGACTTTTCAAAATTCCACAATTGATTTTAATTCTTTGAATAGAGGGCTAAGGACTTGAGATATAATGAATGTTTTCAGCTTCAATTTCTGACTGGGTGTTTAATCCTGAGAGAACCCTTGCTGCAGAATCACACATTTGGTAGGTACTTGGTTGGCCTGTGTTAAATTAAGTGTAAGTTTTATTTACTTGAGCTATGTATGTGGTGAAGTTTAAGAGAAAAGTTTTTCCCAATACAGACAAAAACGTGTGTGGAGGAACAACAAAGTAATGCAAAGAAACTCTAAAGGATGAAAATTTTTCATCACAGTATTAGCTTTCATATCATTGGCAAAATTTCCTAATGGATTGCAGTCATTTTGAAGATCATTTCCACAGTATAAATTATCAAGAATATAAATGAAGTATGACTAAAATGGGAAACAAGTAGTAAAATTGAATTCAGTGTACTTAAGACATATTAATATTGTTCATGAAATTTTATTTCAATTTGTTGTCTTGTGTTCATGTATGTCATAGGTTATGATACGAAGTTTATATTTCATTGTATTGTAGAAATTACAAGAATTCCACACCAGAGTTATTGCAAATGCTTGCTTTTTAAGTGTCCTTGGTTTGTCTTGTCAACTGGTTGCAGAATATGAGAGTCACACTGACGCCTAGCATATAACAATATTTGGCAAATGAAGATCTTTGAGAACATGTGCCATGTATGAATCCAGCTTAGGCAGGTTTTCAACTTGTCCATAATGTACTCATTGGTTTGGAACTCTGTAGAGGTACCTGTCACTTGGTACGGATGGATTTGTCTGACTTCTTGTCAAATAGATGTTTATTGACTAAATTCTATTTTGTTGTTTTGTCCCAGAAAGCTACATTGGCAAGAGTCTCTATGGATATTTGGCTAGTCAGTGGCAACCAGAGATGCCAGCTAGAGTTTTTACCATTTTTATGGTGCCAGCTGCTTTCTTGGCTTGGGTTTCTTTTGTTCTGATTGTAAATGAGGGCAAGACACCCAAATCCACCCCACTGTGCTCAGTGGGAAATGACAGGAGCCCAATAGCTTAAGGCTAAGCAGCAGGAGCTTTCATGAATGAGGGGTCAGATACAGTAGTGACTGTAATGGTGGAACTATGCTAATGACTGCTATGCCTAAAAGGGTGTGTGTGTGTGTGTGTGTGTGTGTGTGTGTGTGTGTACACGCATGCACACACACGTGCTCATGCCTTCCTGCGTGCATGTGCATGTGTATGTGTGTTCCTGTGAGTGTGTGTCTCTGTGTGTGTGTCTGTGTGTAAAAGGGACTAGGAGGAAAAATTATATTTTGAAGGAATCTTCTTATTGGCTTCTCTATATCTTGAACTAAATAAAAAGACTAATTTTTCTTTAACCCACCAGAGAGTCCACTAAGCAAAATAAGAAGCTCAAAGTTGCGAAGGCGTGGTAGATGATTGAAAGCATTAACACATTAGTCTTTGGATGATTTAACTTGTGATGACAGAGGAATGTTTCTTACTAGAAAAAGATATTTCTCTCTGTGTGGAGTAATGGGAAATATGTCAAGCCTGTTTGGTCTGGAATAAGGAGCAACTACCTGAAGAGGCCAGGGGTCACCTTCCCTTACTTGGAGGCACTGGAAAGGGACCAGCTTAGAAGCCTGTTTAAGACAGAAATATTACTTTTCAATATAGCCCAATTGTGCTACCTTTGAACCAGAAGTTATACAATGACAGCAAGTGAAAATGTTAAGTTCCTTTTTTGGATTAATAGAATTGTAATATGAGAAATAAAATTCTCTTCCTTAGCAAAAAAAAAAAAAAAAAAAAAAAAAAAAAAAAGTTTTCAATTTTACTCTTAATAGTTAAAAAATTTCCTTCCAGTAATTCGAAAGAATTTACATACCCCTAAACAAATTCTTCTGCAATGATAAAATGTGAAAATCTAGCAATGAATGCTTTATGTCTTTAATATACCCTTTCAGTGGAGAACAAGAAAAAATATTCAGTCCTCTCCTAATTCCTAAGACCTGTTTGCTTTGTTGAAGTATAAGAAAAGTCTAGGTATAAAAATGGGCATTTCCACATTGATGTTTTTTTTTTTACAAGATCCCATTTTGAGTTTTATTGATGCTGGCAACTTAGGTTATCTTTGCATTAATTGCACTAAAGGGCAGTAAGGTATAGTGGTAGCTCTGAAAATTCACAGTGGTAAGTCACAGTTCAATGTATGAGTTGCTTCTTTCTTCCATTTTACTTTCATCTTCCTCTATAACTCCATCTTCTAACACCTTCACCTCTAATTGTTCAGAAAAACTCAAATATTTAGTTTGCCTTCTGACTCCATGATGGATTAAAAATGAAATGATGAATTCTTTGAGGACTATGAAAACACAAGGGGGGATAATTTGTGAGGTTCAGGGAGAAAAGTGGGGGACAAAGATGGCAGAGGAAATGAAGAAGATTAAAGTAAAATAGTATACATCTGTGAAAACGTTATTATGCATCTCATTATTCTGTATAACCAAATTAATTTTTAAACACTATATGCTGATAATCTTATCAATACATGTTTTTGTCTGTATTTAAAAATGAGATTCCTCTGAGAACATGAACTCCTCCAAAAACCAGAAGAAAAAGCAGAGACACACCCTGGGTTCCACCCATCCCTGAAATAAAATGAGAACTTCATATTTTTTCAAAAGAAATTCCATAATAATTGGCTTTCTGCTGTCTTGCGTGAAATCATGAGACATGAAACACTTGCCAAATACTTCTAAGCCTCTTAGTGTGACCAACCTCTTGTGAGTAATGAAAAGGGATTCAGACAGATTCCTTCACTGCTGAGATCACAAATATACAGATAACTATGAAGTCAGCCTGATACCTTAAAGACAGGATATGTAAAAATTTGGTAAAGTGACAGCATGTACCCTTCTCACTTAAATATTTAGGAAAATATGATACTTGTATACCCACAGGAACTTATGTGAAATCCTGAATGAGATATTTAGACACTAATTAAGACAGTGAGACAAGTGACTTTCTTTTTCTCCTACCAAATGTCCTACTTAACTTACAAATGAATCAATGAAAACATTCATAAAAATATCTTAAGTAGACATTTATGTGCTTGAAATTTTCAGAAAAAAGAAACCCATTAATCATATTATTAAATGTAGACCAAGACTATAGTTTTAAAGTGTAATTTAGACATAACTGAATTCTAATTTATTTAAAGGCAAACATTTAGTTCCTGTTTATATAAATACATGCTTTAAGACACTACAACTATAGAAGAAGAAGACCAAAGCATTATTGCCCTGTGATGCTCCCTATAACAACCTGACCAGTTCCCAATAAGAAGGCAGGGGATTCATGACATCATGAAATCCAAACCTTTCAATCTGTGTCCTCAAGAATCCTGGGCCATTTAACCTTGAGGTCCCATCATATTATCAGCTAGAGGGCAATCCTCTAAACTCAGTGAATATTTTGACAAGCAGGACAGCATGGTTGAGCTTTTAGCTGTCCCCAGGGACCATCTTAGGTTCATGTAAGACAAGAAATCTGCATAACCTTTCTGGGTCATTCAAATAAGGCAGACAACCTTGAGGGTCTCTGCCCTTAGGAATGTTCAACTTTCCAGCTCATTTATTTGAAAAAAAAATGTTCTTTCAGCTAGATAAGGATCTCTGATAAAAAACTTTTCTTGGGAAACAGAGAGATAAAAAAAATTCATGGTGAAATGGAAAGAAATGATTGTTCCCACAAGCATTCAAGCAAATACTGGATTTTCCATGAAACTTGAAAACTCTGGTAAGATTGCAAATCAAAGCTTTAGCTATAACGATGCTGAGAAAAAAAAACTGAGAGACTCATGGGCATTTTGCCTTTTGTAAATGTGAAATTAATATTAATGGAGACTACGGAATTCAGCTCAAGAAATAGTGCCACTGAGTTTGTCTAAGAAGAAACAGAGCCACCAGGGTTACATAAATATACATACTTCCCGGTGATACAGCGTTTGTAAGAGGGAATTTCCTCCAGCAAAAGGACATGACTAATGTGATAGAAAAAGATGACTAGACAAGCAATTCAGAACATGTGAAAATACTTCCCTGAAAACTATGTTTAAGGCACTGACAACTTTATAAAGGAAGAAAATGTAAATTCAGCAGTAGGGCTGGTGTGTTTAATTTTTTTCCTAATCATAAAACATTCAGGTCAGGTGTTGCTTTTGCTTCATGATGAAAAGGAATAAAATGCCACTCTCCCAGATTTTTGGCAGAACTCATAAAAAGGCATGCCTAGATTGTAGGAATAAGGGATGTCTCTAACTTAAAATAATAAAGTTATATTGTCATACCATTTCATTTAAACATTGTTTTTTTTCATCATAAAATATAAGCATTTTCTAGTTTTCTGAATCTAAAAATCTATTATTTTGCTGCATGAAAGAGCTAGAACATGTTTTCTATCCCCCAGTCCGCTTTGAGCAGAGACTGAGTACATAATTAAACCTGGCCTGAAATCAACTATATAAGAGTTGAATGAATACCAAGTCCAACTGGGGAGGATTTTACCATATGAATGTTCTTTTCCTAAGACTAAAACACAGGTTAGATTTCCAAGTTTCAGAATGTTGCTCAATGAAAGAAATATATTGCCCATGAGGAAAGAGTAAATCAATCCGTTGTGTAATCTGTAATCAAAGGCACCAATAGTCACCGAGTATGCAGAACAAAGGTTTACTCAGCTAGATACGACAAAGGGGAAAGTATAATAATACATAAACCATTTCAAGTAACCGGTCTTTTATGGCTAAAACAAGAAAGAGTATTGTAATTTAGGATATTTTCTTTTAGTTTTTCTTTTTATTTATTGTGGTTGTTATTGTTATGGTTTTTAAACCAGCTCTGAGATTGGCACAAATAGATTAACTCTTTCTATAAAGAAAGATTATTAAAACAAAACAAATGTTTTCCAAAACACTATTATTTTAACTTAACTCTAAATCCACAACATAAGATACTTATTTAAATTACTTGCTTTGACATTTATCTTTATTCAAGTTCACTGTAACTCTTTGAAGGAAACGCAGAGGTTGGTCTCAACTTGGAATTTTTTTGTTCAGAAATCATTAGAGAGTTATTATTACTTGCTAAGTAATACAACATTGATATCTACCCAACCTAGGCTCTTTTTTTTTTTCATGGCAACAAACGACATAGGCATGGAAAAAGGGGCTGTGATGTTTATCTTTTCATTTGCAGGTATAGAAGACAAATGGCCTTGATCAGAGAGCAGATGGGTTTAATTTCATCCAAGGTTAAAATCCTTTCTTGTCGTTTAGCTTCAATGCATTAGGAAAGAAGAAAGAGAAAAGTGAGGGATGATGAAATGAGGAGTAGGAGAGGAAAGGAAAGAGACAAGAGAAGAGAGAAGAATGGCAGCAAACACAGCACATTTGTGTTGGGTCTAGTGGTGAAGAGGGAGATGAGCAGAAGTCCGTGCTTTTAGCAACAAAGTAAAATTAGTCACATCGTGTATTTAAGGCAGATCCCGAAGAGGTACAGATGAATGATTGGAATTTATATCACAATAACAAAATGCATATCATGTTACTCTCCAAGCTAGGAAATTAATTTTTCATAAAAATAACATGTCAATATTATAAGCACTTTAGTTCTAAAATTAACTGTATTATGCCTTAACCATAGCAATGCATTTGTGTTTAGTGTATAACTTTTATTCGCATATCCTACTTTGACAAATAAAATGTAAATTTCTAGAGTAAAAGGGCTACTTTGTTATTTTACTTGATGTGTATCCTAAAATTAGCAAAGAGACATGCTCAGCAAATAGATCAGCATGGTACACTGGTATTTCCATATTTTTGAAAGAATATTATATGCTACCTCTTTAGACATGAGTCTATTTTGTCTATGTCTGTTACTACCTATGATTGTAAGATTGGGTGTTCAATGAAACCTTGACATCTTGAAATGCAGTAGTAAAGTCAGAATTTGAAACAAGACATATGTATTCTAATTCATGGAAAGTCTTATGAAATAGGAAGCCAACCTCAGATCTTATAAATTTTCAACTTGATCAACATGTTTTTGTTCGTTTATTGTCAATATCATTTTCTTTAGGGGTCAGTGGAGTACAGATGTGATGGCATAGATACCAAAGTAGGAGGGAGAAGGGTTGAACTTTGTGCTTTAGAAAATTAACTCAGATTTATAATAACTGAGAGGATATTTTGCTGTATATAAACATAATTGCCAAAAAAAGAACTAATAGACTATATGAAAAAAACTAAAATTTTAGAAAATATAGAATAAGGCATAAAATGTGTTTTTATACTAAATGTGATCAAAATATGATTAAAAGAGAGAGGACTTATATAAATGTTTAATTTTGGTGAATTTAGTAGGTTTTTTAAAATTTTAATATAAGTAAAAATTCCAAGTGTGTATCCAGAGATTACTTTTCAGAGTATTGGACAGGCTTCCCCGAAGCCTGCTGAGCTTGGACTAACTGAAATCAAAACAATATTCTATGCTATAAAATATTTCCTTAATTAGTATTATAAGAAATAAGCAAAGTAGATACTATAATAGCAAAATCATCATCTCTAGACAGAAAAAACAAATATCGGATGTTGTGGAGTTAAAAATGACTTTATTGTTTTGAAATTTTTACTTTTGTAGTTTCAGTGTCTTTGAGTATGAAGAAAACTTTATGCTATTTAAGATCATATTTCAAAACCTGTTCTTTACACATAGTTCACACTCACTCAATAATTTTTTGCATTCCTATAATGACTTATAAATCCCTAAGAACATTAACTTGGCATCTTGGCCATTGTTTCTCCGACCAGATTATGGGAAGATAGGGGGTTTCTACGGATAGAGGAGCTGGTTCACAGGTTCTGACCCAGTGATTTCTAGGTATTGGAGGATTAATGTTCAGCGTTATCATTTTCTTCAAATAATTCTTGGTCATTTTATGAGAGCTAAGATGGTATGCACAGTCAGACAGCTGAGAAAGAAAAAAGTCTCCCTATGGTTTATACAACAGTAGAATACAAACCAATGAAATGGGTATCAGAATGTAGAAAGATAATTTAAAGTCTTCATGTCCAAGACTGGTGAATTAAAGTGACATGATAAAGCAAAAGAGCCAGCAGTTGTCTCAAATAACAACAAAAATCCCAGCCAGATAATAAGTGGATCATTAGGAATTGAACATTGGCTAGATACTGATTTGAACTGGCCTGAGCACATGTAGTCTCCTATGATTCCTACTAACATGTAAATATTGATATAAATGTAAAAGTATTTTATACCAGTAATCTAAGGCAATAAGTAGTTCTGGTGAATTGTATTTTGCTACATGTTTCTCAGCTGATTTTTCACCAGAATAAAGACAAGTGAGAAATAACAAAAGTATTAATAGATATGAATTTGTACCTAAAACATATACCTAAATGTACAATATGTTTTCATTGGGATAATCTCCATTTAAACAAATTTCAAATATTTATAATTATGATGACAAATACTACTGTGTACATGTGTATATGTATTTCTACGTGTGCCATGTATATAGAAGGGGGCATGAGAGTAAATTCCAGGGCATATATGGGCAGGTTAGAGGAAAATGTTCTAAGATAAGTTTTCTTCTGTCACCTTTCCTTCAGGTATCAGACTCAGATCATCAGGTGTCACACTACTGAGCCATCCATCTCTCTGGTGCTATAATGATCTCTTAGATCCTTGGGCCTATCATTTTTAAATGACAATGTGCATACTCAAGAGATTGAAAAACAATAAAGCCAATGTTATCGTGATTTCCTGAAAATGGGACAGAATATGTGAACTTGATATTTTGGGAGAAACCTAACCTTTAGAAAGGACATAGAAACAGAAAGGGGGTGTGCATTCTGGAAACCTCACTTCTCTATTTCATCCTCTTCCTTCCTAGCATAAAACACATCAAGAGTAACTAGAATGTTCTAAAATATACAAAGGAACACCAGTAGATATTAGATGGCTTTGTTCCCAGTTATATACATATAGCACTGTAGAGTACATTCTTCTGTTGTTCTGATTCCTCTGTGCTAGAGCAGGAATCTGTACTCCCTGGGGCAAAAGAGTAATATGGAAACCATGGGTTTGTGCCTTGGGTAACTGGGTAGGTACCTATGCAGCCTTGAAAAAGGCACTCAGTTTCCATTTTGGTCTATTTAATTATTTTTCCTTTCTCTGAAACCTACTTCAAAGGCCAATGATGTATACTATATGTCTGGAAAATAGACGCATGAAACAAATACATAGATGAAGATTCTTCCTCATTGAAAACTAGCCTTGGAGAGCTAACCATGCTCTACCTTTGTGGCTAGTTCATTATCTTCTCAGATGTCTTGGTAGATGTATGAGAAGAACATTTTGGGAGGAAGTGAAAAAATGAACATTTCAACTCCTCCGAATAGAATGCTTGAAATACTAGAAGTATTCATTGTCAAAGAATGAAGGGACCTTTCTTTACAACATCTTTAAACGTTGCTGTATAAAATGACTACAGCATATATGCTTAGAGATTATGATCTAGAACTCACAGTGTTTATGCAAATGTTCTATGTAGTTGCCTTGTGAAAGACAAGAAAAAGAGGAAAAAGAAAGGAGGAAGGAAAGACAAAATACTATGCTTTTACTTCAGTGTTATTAGCATCTAGAGAATATTAAAATATTTTCACATTGAAAAAAGGCTTTCACAAATATCCATTTTGCAAAATTAAATTATCTAGGCTTATTTCATAAATGGTTTTTGGACTAGAATAAATGTTGAAAGTTTGTCATATTACTATTAGACAAAAGTAAAATTAGAATCAGTAGTATTATGAATAAATAAACTTTTCTGTTATTGTTTCCTATTTGTAATTTTCATTCTCAAAATCAGAAGGCTTTATTCATAAATTTTACAAATATTCCCTGTTATATCTTAATTTAGGGACATGAGATATAAAGTTGAAATAAAAAAGATATTAATAACAAGGAAGAGGACAATGCTGTAGAGTTAACTGAATATCTTTACAGATAAAGATTAAATGTGATATTTAAATATAAAGAAAAGCAAAAGTTATGTAAGAAGTCCTTAAAACAGAAATATTTCATAGACAAATAAAGTGAAATAAGCCTACTCTTGACCCCGTTGACCTCAGGAAGAAACTTGTATGAAAATGGCTCAAGAGTCTTGAAGATCTGATCGCCTTGGATCATCCAATAAGCCAAGTATGCTTTTCTGAATGTTCAGTTTTAACTTTTGTCCTTTTGCTTTATGATCCTAAAGTATATCCCTTAGACAAAAAGTAAGTTTATCTCTATTCAGAAACAACAGAGAATTCTTCAAGAATCCAGTTCAAGGGTGCTTATTTAAATTATCATCAGCCTCCTCTCAAATACCAGAAATGACTTCCTTGCTGTGTTCTTACAGATGATTGACCCTCAGACACATGTTGTCCTTCAGACCACCAGAAACATAGTTAGCTGCTACATGCAGAAGCTCAGTGTTCAGATGTAAACTACTAGGAGAGATCTTGTGGTATTTACCCTGACAACATATGATTTCATCAGTCATATAGACAATTCAATACAGAGCTAAGTTTGAGATGTGTTATTGCCAGTGCATATCTTCAAATCTCGTGGATGGCCATCCTTTTGTCATAACATACTCCTTGCACTGAAGCAAATCCTTGAAGCATCCACTGGTGAATAGAAGGCTGGGAAGAAATGACGTTAGAAAACTAAACCATAAGGACAAAGCTTGTGAATAGGAAGATATCACAAGGCAGTATAAAAGGTGAGTATTTTTCATATATTGATTCTAGAATGCCACAAATCACAATTGCAGGACCATTATTTTCTGTGGACTAGAGATTAGTTAAATATTTTGTGGTAACAATGAGTAATGTGGCAATGACTGAGCAATGAATTTTATAAATGAGCTGAAACAATAAAGAAAGGTCAGATCTGAATTCCAATTAAACTATATTTTTGATACTGGAATTTGATTTTCATTTGAAATTATTATCAGTTAAACATTCTAAAATCACTTAAAATGTAAAAATCAGACTTAATTCCCATGGTTGTACCAGAGTAAACAGTGGGCAGGATTTCACACTGTAGTTTTCCAATCACTATCCTAGAGGTGCTGCTTTAAAAATGTAAATTTGCCTACAGAATACCATCAAAAGCCACATTGCTAAGGCTCCTAGATGTGCTTCTGGTAATGAAATGCAGGGAGAATTTTCCTATGAGTCATGATTTCTCAAGAATTGTGGATGGGGTTAATGTGCACCAATACCAGATATTATTAATAATTAGCTTATCCATTTCTGACACTATTCATCTCTCGTCCTGTGTTGCAGAGGAAAAGGATGAAGGATATAAGAAAATTACATTTCCAAGGATGTTATGCAGAACCTGGCTTAGACTTGTTTATCAGCACCACATGGAGGATTCTTGACTCCAGAGACCTGGAAAGGGAAGAGAATAACAAAGAAACAGGGTGGAGCCCCTTGTTCTTATTACACTGCTCACAGGTCTGCCTGATTCATGCTGACTTTAAAGCCATCACATTGAGGAGCTGAAATTGTTCCATGTGAATCATCCTTTCTGAATTCCAAGTCACTATTGTTGTGTTTATTTTTGAAGAATATAATAATTCTATGGTAAAGTAACTGCTTTATGGTTCAAGCCAACTGAAAATCTTGATAAATGCCAGGACCTTACTTTTAAGACTTTTTCTTTGTGCTAGTGTGAAGGCAAGTTTCCTTCAGGGGTCTTGAGCCTATTCAGGAGATCATGGCTCAAAAGTCACATAGTAGAAATGTCTCCCATGCCCTTGTGCCTCCATCTTTTACATCTTTGGGATCTATCTTTGTCCAGTATCTTATCTTCTGTCCTCCCTCTCTGGAATCTCCAGTCTTTGCCACATTTGTTCACTCTTGAATTTGTTTTCAAATATAGAGAGTTTTAAAAATTTTTTACCCACACTTATTTTCCCCTTAGCTATACACTTCTATACATTTCTAGAAAAGCCAGGTATAGAGGTAAAGACTTACCAAATGTGTCATTATCAAATTGGCTAGATTTGAAAATACCTTCGAGACGTTCCTCTGGATAGGTCTGTACTATCTGGGATAATATTTGCAGAGAAATTTGACTGAGATAGAATATATCTCCAGAATTTCAGTATTAATTTTATAGTTTTTCTTTAAAGGTATTACATAATTTAGTTTCAATTAGATATAGGTGATATATATTAAGAAATGTTTCGTGAGGAAAACTGACAGTCAAAAGCTACAACCAACACTGAGCTATCAAATGCAAAAGACCAGATTGCCTCCCAGCCTCTTTCTGCATCGGCCCATGCTACATACAGTGACTTTGCCAAATCATCCCTGTCTTTCCTTACGTATCTGTGACACACAATTCCTGTTTTGAATGTTCGTTAGTGCAAAAACTCCCAGAATGTTGTTTATTTTCTGCTAAACACCCTTTCTTTAAATGTTTTACATAGGTTCAAATTTCTATCATCTCCTGTGATCTTTTTACATTAATTGTAAAGAAGCAATATTTCTTCATGTTCACCTTTCCTTCCATTCTACAATGAAAGAAATGGAGATGAAAGTCAAGAGGAAGAGTAATCTGTCTTAGCTGGTGGTAGAGGTTTTCCAAAGATCAGAACTGTACCAGATATGCAGAGAATTTTCTCTTTAACAGTATGCTCTTTTCTGCCCAATTTCAATCTCAGATGCCCATCAGTTCTACTTTCATCTTCATGGTTGATAGGGTTAAGCCTCTTTCCAATATCTATTTCTGGCTCACTTTACAGTAGGACAAATTGGAAGATTGTTGTTATTGTTGTTGTTGTTCTTGCTGTTGCTGTTGTTGCTGCTGTTGTTGTTGTTATCAAGATTGAAAGCCCTTGGGGAGTATAAAGATTAATCTAATGAATTAGATTTTCAGAATCTGTTCATTTTCTGAAGCTAATGAATATTTCCATTTGGTGAACGTAGAGAAAGCAGAACCACAGAAGCTCTAGTGAGTAGATGATGTGAAGTGAGGGTGATACAAACGTAACATAAGCTAAGTCATCTACATTGGCTTCTATGTTTCACATATTAACATATATTTCTGTCAGGGGTAGTACTAAACCTGGTGAAATGAATCCAAGTTTTCCTCATAACTTCTTTCTTTGATCCTATTTCCCATTCCTCTCATATTTTGACTAACCACCTTTATTCCACTGGAAAGCAAAGCCACAAATTATTGTTCAAAACAATTGAAAATTGTTTTCTGTCCTCTATATAAAGAATCTTCAAGCTAGTCCAGTCTTGCACATCATTATCAGGAAAGCCTTACCAGTGACTTGCACACCCCAGTCAAGATATGTAAAGATAATAGCCTCATCTTCACACCAGAATTCTTCTCTCTTTGGCATAAATAAATCATCCTATATTTTTCTCATGAATCCAGAATATATGTTTGGGAGCCTCAGACAAACTCATGTATCCTGGTTGTTGAATTTGTGTCTCAGAGTTCTTATGGGTCTGAGTTAATTGAGATGGCTGGTCTCCCTATGTGGTCACCCTGCTCGTCAGGTTCTTCTAGTCTTTCCCTAACTCAACTACATGGGTCTCTGATTTCAGTCCAATAGTTGGGTAAATTATCTGTGTCTGTCTCAGGCAGCTGCTTGTTGGGCCTCTCAGAGGGCAGCCATGCTAGGCCCATGTCTATAAGCACACCATAGCATCAGACATAGTATTAGGCCTTAGAGTCTACTCTTGAGATGGATCCCAAGTTGGGCCAGTCACTGGACAGCCTTTCTCTCAGTCTCTTTTCCATTTTTATTCCTGAAGTTCTTTTAGACAATAACAATTCTGGGTCAGAATTTTTGACTGAGGGATGGCAACTCCATCCCTCCACTTGATGTCCTGTCCTTTTGCTAGAGGTAGATTCTACAAGTTGCCTCTCCCCACTGTTGGGCATTTCCTCTAAGGTTTCTCCCTTTGAGTCCTGAAAGTATCTGACCTCCCAGGTCTCTAGTACTTTTTGGCGGGAGTTTGCATATCTCCCGCCCTTCAAGTTTGCATATTTCCATTCATTCTGCTTCTGTCCTGTCTCTATCCCCCACCATACCTGATAATTTTCTTCTTTTAATTTTCTCTGCCTGTCTCCCACCCATGACCCTCCCCTCTTCTGCCTCCAATGATTATATTCTTCTCCCCACCAAGTGGTATCCTCACTTGGGCCCTTTAGCTTGTTAACTTTCTTGAATTCTGTGGAAAGTATTCTAGGTATACTGTACTTTTTTTTGGCTAATATCCAGTTATTAGAGAGAGTACATGCCATGCATGTCCTTTTGGGTTTGAGTTACCTCACTCAGGATATTTTCTAGTTCCATCCATGCATGCAAAAGTCATAACGTTCTTGATCTTAATAGCAGAGTAATACGCCATTGTGTAAATGAACCACATTTTGTGTATCCATTCTTCAGTTGTGGTACATCTGGGTTGTTTCCAGCTTCTGGCCATCACAAAAAGGCTACTGCGAACATAGTGGAACACATGCCCCTGTGGTTTGGTGGGGCATCTTTTGCGTATATGTCCAATAGAGGTATAGCTGTATCTTCAGGTAGATCCATTTCCAAATTTCTGAGGAATCTCCAGATTGAATTCCAGAGTGGTTTTTCAAGTTTGCAATTTCACCAGCAATGGAGGAGTGTTCCTCTTACTCCATATCCTTACAACTATGTGGTGTCACCCAAGTTTTTGATGTTAGCCATTCTGATTGGTATAACAAATCTTAATCGTCATTTAAGTTATAAAGTATTAATTAAGCACTGTGTGCCAGAGAATTTACAGGTTTTTATGTATAAAATGGCCAAGAGAGAGAATGGCAAGCTCGAAGAGCTCATAAACGAAGATCAGAAAAGTGATATGAAGGAAAAAGGAGAACAAATAAAGACAAACTATTTACTATAATTGGTGATAAAAACAATAGGTTAGTCAAAGGAAATGTCCCAGGTGAACTTAAGAAAGGTCTTGGCATGATTAGGAAAAAGTAAAAGTAAGTCTGTGTTACTAAAATACAACCCATCACAGGCATAATGGGAAAGATAATCAGATACCATGGAAACAGATTCACATTCCTAATGCCTGGCTAGGAACATCAGATCAAAATTCATGTGAAAACAGGTCATTACATGCCTGATGCCTGACTCAGAAAATCAGATCAATTGTACATGTAAAAACAGATCATTTGTGCAGTAAAATATTTGAATTGAATCATTTTTTCTTCTTTATTTTACACTCTTCACCATATGTTTTCTGTCCTGAAAGCTATATTACTTAAGAATTTTAATGTTTATATTTTGAGATATGTTTTAGATATCTCATGTTTTCAACAGAGGAAACATGGGTAAGAAATGTATGAAAGAAGGGCAATCATAAGGACAATGACATTCTGTAGAGTTCAAGCTGGATTACTTTACAAGTTAGTAGAGATATATATGTTTTGATATCAAATAGTGTTCCCTAATGTTTTAAGTTAACCTAATTATATCATTCAAGACAGGATATCAAAGTTCATTTTCCAAAGCTTATCTTAAACATTATGAGTAGATTTATTATTCTAGCGAGATTGGGGAAGTAAACCATTAGTTTTTCATACACTTAAGAAATATCAGAATTATGTCCTCCTGCAACAGGCTCCAAAACTGCGAAGATATTAATTAAATTAACTTTAAAATAAAAAAGATACATTAATTTTTAGAGTCTTTTTTCTTCCTTTTATTCCTTGATATATAGTCTAACTTGTTACCTAACTTTATATCTGTACTTTAGCAAATGCAAGTATAAACTTTATTTCTATTCAAATTAATTTTAACTGGTAAATACCTTAAAATGTACATACTTATGAGATGTTACCTGATTTATTTATGTAAGCTGCATTTCACAAAGTATTAATTAGGTTACATATAATGATTTTACTAGCTATTTTTTCTTTTCTTTTATATTTTCTTTATTTCCATTTCGAATGTTATCCCCTTTGCAGGTTTCCCCTCTGGAAACGAACTGTCACACCACCCTCCCCTGTTTCTATAAAGATGCTCTCATACCCTCCCACCCACTCCCACCTTACCATCCTGGCATTCCCCTACACTAGGAATACACTAGCCTTCACAGAACCAAAGGTGTCTCCTCCCACTGATGCCCAACAAGACCATCCTCTGCTACATATGCAGCAGAAGCCATGAGTTCCTCCATGTATACTCTTTGGTTAGTGGTTTATTCGCTGTGAACTCTGGGGTGTCTGGTATCATATAATAGGCAAAAACTAATTATTAAAAATAAAATCATATTTGAGAATTTCATATGTCTGTATAGTGAAATAGGTCAACATTTAGGGTTAGGGTTAGGGATAGTGGTTAGGATTAGGGTTATAGTTAGGATTAGTACTAAGGTTAGGATTTGGGTTACAGTTAGGGTTAGGATTAGGGTTAAGAATAATGTTAGGGTTAGGGCCTCGACCAGGCAATCTTCTCATATTTATTTTGTCTCATGGGCCTCGAATCAGCTTCTGTATGCTGCCTGGTTGGTGAGTGTCTGAGAGAACTCAGGGGTCCAGGTCAGTTGAGACTTCTGGTCGACCTGTGGCATTGCTCTTCTCCTGAGCTTCTTCAAACCTTTCCCAAATTTAACCACAGGTTTCCTGACTTCAATCCAATGGTTGGGTGTAAGTTTCTTCCTTTGTTGCAGTCATCTGCTTTTTGGTCTTCTCAGACAACAGCCATGCTAGGCTCCTCTCTGTAAGCACCCTATCCCACCGTAGCATCAGTAATAGTGTCAAGCTGTGGAGCCTCCCGTTGGGTCACTGGACTACCTTTCCCTCAGTCACATCTCCATTAAGTTCTCGTGTAATTCATTTAGACAGGAACAAGTCTGGGTCAGCATTTTTGACAGGGGGATGAAAAGCTCAACCCTCCACTTAATGTGCTGTCTTCCTACTTGAGGTAGATGCTACACATTCTTTCTCCACACTGTTGTGCATTTCATCCTAGGTCCCTCCCTTTCAGTCCTGAGAGTATCTCACCTCCCACATCTCAGGTACTTTCTAGTGGGCCTCCCATCTCCCACTCCTTAAGATTGAGTATTTCCATTCATTCTCCTGGGCCCTCAGGACTTCTCTCCTGTCTCTCTCCCATACCCAATCATGTTCCACTTTCTCCACTCCAACTCACCTCTTGCAACCAGGACCTTCCCTCCTTCTGCCTCCCATGATTATTTTCTTCTATCTCCCAAGTGGGATGGAGGCATCCTCACTTGGACCTTTCTGCTTCTTAACCTTCTTGAGTTCTGTGGATTTTATCCTAGGTATTCTATACCTCAGTTTTTATCTGAAATAGATTTTTTTCTATAACATATTTTGATGATGGTTTCCTACTTCCCGTCTCCTCTCAGATCCTCCTAGCCACACATTTTAACTCCAGGCTTTCTTTAATTCTCTTTTAGAAAACAAACACCCCCAAAAGACCAGTTTTAAAAAGCACAAGAAACACACACACACACACACACACACACACACACACACACAGAGAGAGAGAGAGAGAGAGAGAGAGAGAGAGAGAGAGAGAGAGAGAGAAAGAGAGAGAATTCATAAAAACACAAAATTTCAAACCATAATACAAACCAAAATTACTAAGATAAAACATGCTAAAACAAATACATTTAAGACAAAATACCATAGAGTTTGTTGTATTGACCATCCTACTGCTGGGCATAGAGCCTACCCTTAAGCATGGTTTTTATCCATAGTGAGATTCTACTGGAGATAACCATTTCCTTTGTATTTAGTTTTCAATTGGAGACAGTTCCTTGGATAGGGATGGGATGTTTACCACCTCCTCTTGGCAATGGGACCCTGTCTGGCTTGAAACTGGGTAGGTCTTCTGCATGCTGACATAGTTTCAGTGAGTTTATAATATTTACATTATTCCTGCTCACTTTAGAAGACAGTGTTTTCTTGGTAGAAATTTTCCTTCCAACTGGCTCTTACAGTCATTCTGCCTCCTCTTCTGAGCCCTGAGGGGAAGAATGTGACGAAAACTCCCCATCTCGAATGGTATGTTTCATAGTTACTCCTTGTACATTGTCCAGCTAAGGTTCTCTGTGTTGGTTCTCATATGTTCCAAATGGAAGCTGTTCTGAGGATAACTAAAGGAGGTATTGATCTACGAGTAAAACAGACCATCATTTGGAGTCCTTTTATTGCTGTCTTCCTTTATATGAATAATAATCTTTTGTTTCGCCTTAGTCCAGCGGCCATTCTAGTCTCAGGTTCTTAGCCATGCAATGTTTCCAGTATAGAGTCCATCTAGTGGGCACCATTGCACCAGTGTGCCATGCAGGCAGGTCTCCCTTGATCTAGGGTTCTCTGCTCAGTTGGTGGTTACCTTCCTTCTCTGGTCCCCAGCGTTCCCTTCTTTTATATCACATGTACTTTACTATCACCTCAGATTATTTGCGTAGTTGGAAAATGAGGGTAGTAGGTCTAGGTGAATTCCTTCTCCCAGCCTCCAGTTTTTCCTATCCACCCTTACTCCTCACTGGCTAAGCCAGTCCTCTCTGTATTCTATATCTTAGCCTTGGCTTACCTACAATCCACTAGCATCCTTCCTCGATATGCTCTTGCTTAAGATGGTCCACTGATACTTTTCCAACTTTTGCACCACATTAAATATATAAAACAAAAGATCTATATATCTGACTGTCACATAAAAAGTAAAAAAGGAATATGTAACATTTGTATCTCTGGAGCTGGCTCACTCAGTGTAATTTTCTTTTCCAGATTCATCTACACACCTTCAAATTTCATTTTTTTTTTTTTTTTTGCTTTATTTCACAGTGTTTCTTTGTATAGCCCTGGCTGTCCTGGGACTTACTCTGTAGACCAGGCTGGACCTCCAAATCAGAAACCTGCCTGCCTCTGCTTTCCTAGAGCTGGCATTAACGGCAGTATACCACCACTGCCTGGCTTCAAATTTCATTATTTTATTTTTCTTTAAACTCTCTCTGAGTAAATTTTCTACAATACCATACTAAAATTTTATAATTACAGCTTAAAGTTAAAGCTTTAAGTGAAATGTTCCCATTAATCCTGAAATCCAAATTTTCTCCTGAACCTATTCTTTAAAATACTGTAATCAATTTTAATAAAAGGAAAAAGAAAAGAAAGCATGAAATATCACTTAAGCTCTCAGAATATAATTGTGTATTGGCAAATAATTGCAATAGTATATAGTTAAGAAAATAAAATAATTTAACATAATTCCCAAGAAAAATAAAATCAAGAAAAGTTCTGGGATTCTTGACCCTCCTTTCTTTCCCATGATAGTTTAAAGTCTTTTTTTTATTGGATATATTCTATATTTACAATTCATTTCCCTTTTTCTGCTTAATATTTTATGTTAAATATTAAGGACTTATAAAAATTTTCTGAGCACATCTGTGACTAAACCTCAGCTATAATGGCTTCAAAACAGTTAACTATCTATGGATGCTCATGATTTCCTAATTTCAATTTGGATATTAATAAAAGATAAGACTTTCATTTAATCTTAGACAGTAAGTTGAGACTACCTAATTGCACTGTAAAATTTTCATAATGTACAGGATATGAGAACTTTTACATATTTTAACTTCTAAGACACTAGGAACATCCCCACCTCTATAAGCTGTAATTTTCACACAGTTTGACTAGTAGAATTGGCATTTGGCTCCTCACAAAACTGGGCATGATACTACTGGAGGACCCTGCTATAACATTTCTGGGCATATACCCAAAGGATTCCCCAGCATGTAATAAGGACACATGCTCCACTATGTTCATAGCATTCCTATTTATAATAGCAAGAAGCTGGAAAGAACCCAGATGTCCATCAATGGAGGAATGGGATACGGAAAATGTGATATATTTACACTATGGAATACTACTCAGCTATTACAAACAACAAATTCATAAAATTCTCAGGTAAATGGGTGGAACTAGAAAATATCATCCTAAGTGAGGTAACCCAATCACAAAAGAACACACAGGGTATGCAATGACTGATAAGTGGATATTAGCCCAGAAGCTTAGAATACTCAGGACATAATTCACATATCAAATGATGCCCAAGAAGAAGGGAGGAAAGGTCCCTGGTCCTGGAAAGGCTAGATGCAACAGTATAGGAGAATACCATGACAGGGAAGTGGGAGGTGGTTGATTGGGGAACATGGGGAGGGGAGAGAGCTTATGGGACTTTTGGGGAGGAGGGAACCAGTAAAGGGAAAATTATTTGAAATGTAAATAAGAAATATATCTAATTAAAAAATGAAATGGGATTTACATAAAAATATTCCTTAGATGATAAAGATCAATCTTCCAAAAATATTGAGGTTTTCAGAGAGAATTCAGGGATTTCAAATTGTGAACTCAAAGAAGCTAGCAGTTCACATGACAAAAGAAAACAAATGTAAAATGTGTTTATGTCATGACTTCTTATATCCAACTTGTAGTGAACAGACCAAGAAAACAACATCATTTTTTTTAAATACTTGGAGAATGCCCTAATGACTTCAGTTTTACCTAGGGTAGAATAATTTTGGTCCAGGTGGGAGATGTTCAATCAAATCTTCAGCCAAGATTACAATCACTACACACACACACACACACACACACACACACACACACACTGTCACCTTTAGGGTTTCTTTTGCTGAAACAAAAGCCATAACCAAAAATGAAGTTGTGTAGAAAAGAGGTTATTTGTCCTACACTTCCATAACATTGTTCATCATGGAAGGAAATCAGGACAGGAACTAAAACAGGGCAAGAACCTAAATGCAAGACCCGATGCAGAAGCCATGGAAGGATGTTGCCTACTGGCTTCCTTCTCCTATTTGCTGAGTATGTTTTCTTATATAATTAAACTCTACCATCCCAATGATGGCACCCAACCATGGGATGGACTCTTCTCCATCAATCATTGATTTAAATAATGTTGAACCAACCTGCCTAAATCCTGTTCATATGGATCTTATGAAGACATTTTCTTAAGAGATGTTCTCTCCTCTCAGATGAGTTTAGTTTGTGTCAGGTTGACATAAAATTATGCACACATACGTTTTCAGTCTTCTTTTACTTAGGACAAAGACAAAAGGGAATTTTTGAAGTCTAAGGGACTTGGAAAAGGAAAGAAATCTATCATTTCAGTATATTTGGTTATAGTAAAATTGATGGCTAATGGAGTACAATTATAAAATGCAACTTGCATCAGTGGAAGCAATTGCTTTAATGTTTTATAAGGGTAGGAGAAGAAGAAAAAAATCACACACTAGGGACTCAAAATGATCCTAGATTATGCCTACGAAAGAACAGCAATTAATGATTGATTGAAGAGTCTTATTTTTCTATGAAGCTTATGGGCCTTGCATGCATCTAGAACATCATACTGCATACCACCTTTGGCATCCATACATTCATAAGTAGGCTCTAGTTGGACAGACAGGGTCATTAATCCTTATCATGCACCCAGAACATGTGGGTATTGGCCTTTAAACACCAGATTACACAACCAATTTCTTAGTCCTGAAAAAGGCTCTTAAGGTACCAAATTGACATTTTTTGGGTTAATGAACTAGTGTGTTTGTGTGTCATAGACAGATTATTTAGAAGCGAATTCACAAGTTTATGAAACTGCTAATGCCATATTCCACATTGTCCTGTTTTCAGTTCTTGTTCTCAGGCTTCTACTGCATTTGAGAAAACAGGCATATTTGAATAAATCCAAGTTTCCCCAGAATATGTTAGATAAAGAGTAAGACCTCAAATGACTCATGGATTTGGCAATGTTAGCCAGACTAATGAGAAGAAAAATTTGACTCATGTTGCTTGTGATGGACAGCAGAGTGAACTTTTAAATTTCTGTACTTTTTCAAAGAAAACACCATTCTTTTGGATGAAACAGCATTGGTTGGCAAAGACAATGGTTGATTTAAGTAAAATATGTGGGAACACATTTTTTTCCTGTGGAAGGAGAGAGTACTGGCAGAGATACCTGGAACTAGGGGCATTTGGGAGGCAGTGTGAAAACTTAGTGCAAGAGAAGCTCCTAGAATGTTTAAGAAGGACCATAGCTAAGACTCCTAGCAATGAAGGGTGTAGAGCCTAAACCAGCTATCTCTAAATAGGTAGAGTTACCAGCAGTGATACTGGAAAACCAACCCAGCCATAAAACCTTAAACCTATTATCGTCTGCCTCCACTATAGGCTTGAATAATGGTAGTACAGAACACGTAGCAGTGGCCATATGACTAGTATAATTTGAGACCCTGCTGCTAACAAAGGAGCGTACACCTGCCACTGCCTTAATTACAAGGAACCAGAGCCCAAAATCCAAAAACAGAAATACAAGACTAGAGAAAAAATAGATGATTACTAATGGTATTCGGTGCTTCTCAATGATCAGTGCCTCACCCAGTTGCCATCAGAGAGGTATCATCCTATAACTGGTTGAAGTAGATGAACAGACCCACAGCAAAACCTTAGATATAGTCAGAAGAACCTTGCAAAATAATTAGGGAAGCACCAAAGGATCAAGAGAGTTTCAGGATAACATGTGAACACAGTCCACAGACTCAGCTAAGCAGGGCTCATAGGGGACCACAGAGACAGAAGTGAAAATCAAGGACCCTGTATGGGTTGAGCTAGATCTCCTGAATATATGTCATTGCCATGTACCTTGGTGTTCTTGTGGGATCCCAAACAGTGAGAGTGAGAATGCCTTTAACTCTTTTGCCTGTTCTTGAGACCCTTTTCCTCCTACCTGGTTACCTTGTCTAGCCCTAATATGAGGGCATATGCTTACTCTTACTCTAATTTGTTTTTGTTTTTATTTTCCTTCGTTGAAAAGTAATTATTATTAATCTTACATATCAATTGATGATACCTACTCTGTCGCTCCCACAGTTTCTTACACATTTCCCCTTCCATTTCTCCTGAGAGGGTGGAGGTCTCCCCTGGGTATTCCCCCCCAACACTGGAAATCAAGTCTTTGAAAGGCTGGGCCCATCCACTCCCACTGATGTAATACAAGGCAGCCTAGATAGAAGAACATATTCCTCAACTTCAGGAAAGCCCTTGCTCCAATTGTTTGGGACCCATATGAAGACCAACCTGCACATCAGTGGAATATGTAGGGAGGGGAGGCAAGGTCCATCCTATGTATGCTATTTAGTAGGTTGTAAGTCTCAGAGATCCACAGGGATCCAGGTAAGTCAAAGCTATTGCTTTTCCTTTGGAGTTTCTATCCATTTTGGAGACCACAGTCCTTACCACAAGCAACTCTTCCATAAAGATCATCATGTTCCATCCACTGTTTAACTGTGGGGATCTGCATCCACATGAGTCAGCTGTTGGGTGGAGCCAGTCAGATGATAGCCATGATACATTCCTGTCTGCAAGCATAACAGAGTATCATTAATAATGTCAGGAAATGGTGTTTACTCATGGGATGCTTCTCTAATTAGACCTGTTATTTCTTGGCTATACACACAGTCTCTGCTTCAGGATAGACAGGATAATTTGGGGTTGAAATTTTGTGAGTAGGTCCATGTTTCTCTCACTGAGGATGCTGCCTGGCTATAGGAGGCAGCTATTTTAGGTTCCTTATCCCTTCTGCTCTTGGTCTCAGCTAAGCTTAACCCCATTGATTCTTGGGAGCCTCCCCTATTCAATTCCTCTAGCATGTCTGCAAGATGCCCTCTCTGTCCCATACCTGCCATTTGCAGATTTCCATTTATTCCTGTGGTCATCTGTCCATTTCTCTTGTCTCTCCCAATACCTATCTCAAATCCCCCCAGTCCCTTCCCTGATCCCATCTCCCTTCCCATCCCTCCTTTCACATGCATTTCTATTACACCTTTAAGTGATATTTAAGCATCCTTGCTTGGGCCTTCCCTCTTGTTTAGCTTCTTTGGGTCTGGGGAGTATAGCATTTATATCTTATGTTTTATCTCTAATATTCACTTATAACTGAGTACATACCATGCATGTGCTGTTGGGTCTGGGTTATCCCACGCAGCCCTGAGGTGCTAAGAAGAAGGTATATTCTTCTGTTTCAGGATGAAATGTTCTATAGTTATGTGTTAAATCTATTTGGTCCATAACTTGTCTTAGTTTAACCGTGTCTCTGTTTTCATAATCTGTCCATTGCTGACAGTGGGGTGTTGAAGTCTCCCACCATTATTTTGTGAAGTACACTGTATGTTTCTGAGCTTTAGCAAAGTTTCTTTTATGAATGTGGGTGCCCTTGCATTTGGAGAATAGATGCTCAGAATTGAGAGTTCATCTTGATGGATTTTTCCTTTGCTGAATGTGAAGTGTCCTTCCTTATCATTTTGATAAGTTTTGAATGAAAGTCGATTTTATTTGATATTAGAATGGCTACTACAGCTTGATTCTTGGGACCATTTGCTTGGAAAAGTGTTTTCCAGCCCTTTACTGTGAGGTAGTTTCTCTCTTTGTCACTGAGTTACATTTTCTGTATGCAGCAAAATCCTGGATCCTGTCTACATATCCAGTCTGTTAGTCTGACTTTTTATTTAGGAAATTGAGTCCATTGGTGTTAAGAGATATTAAGGAATAGTGATTTTTGTTTCCTGTTGTTTTTGAAGTTAAAGGTGGAATTATGTTTGTGTGGCTATCTTCTTTTGGGTTTGTTGAAAGATTACTTTCTTGCTTTTTACTAGGACATAGTTTCCCTTGTGTTGGAGTTTTCCATCAATTATCCTTTGTAGGGCTGGATTTGTAGAAAGATAATGAGTAAGTTTTTTGTCATGGAATATCTTGGTTTCTACATCTATGGTAATCGAATTTTGCTGGGTATAGTAGCCTGGGCTGGCATTTGTGTTCCTTTAGGGTCTTTATGATTTCTTCCCAGGATCTTCTAGCTTTCATAGTCTCTTCTGAGAAGTCTGGTGTAATTCTGGTATGCCTGCCTTTATATGTTACTTGACCTTATTCCCTTACTGCTTTTAATATTTTTTCTTTATTTTGTGCATTTGGTGTTTTGATTATTATGTGATGGGAGGAATTTCTTTTCTGGTCCAATCTATCTGGAATTCTGTAGGCTTCTTGTATGTTCATGGGCATCACTTTCTTTAGGTTTCAGACATTTTCTTGTATAATTTTGTTGAAGATATTTACTGGCCCTTTAAGTTGTAAATATTCACTCTCTTCTATACCTATTATCCATAGGTTTGGTCTTCTCATTTCGTCCTATATTTCCTGGGTGTTTTGGGTTAGGAGTTTTTTGCATTTTGTATTTTTTGACAGTTGTGTCAATGTTTTCTATAGTATTGAATGCACCTGAGATTCTGACTCTTATATTCTGTTGGTGATGCTTGCATCTATGACACCTGATCTCTTTTCTAGGTTTTCTATCTCCAGGGTTGTCATCCTTTGTGATTTCTTTATCATTTCTATTTTCATCATTAGATCCCAGATAGATTTGTTCAACTCCTTCACCTGTTTGTGTTTTCCTGTAATTCTTTAAGGGATTTTTGTGTTTCCTCTTTAAGGGCTTCTACCTGTGTTTTCCTGTATTTCCTTAAGGGAGCTATTTATGTCCTTCTTAAAGTCATCTTTCCTCATCATAAAAAGTTATTTAAAATCTGAACCTTGCTTTTCTGGTGTAATGGGGTATCCAGAACTTGCTATGTTGGGAGAACTAGGTTCTGATGATACCAAGAAGTCTTGGTTTCTGTTGCTTATGTTCTTGTCCTTGCCTCTTGCCATCTGGTTATCTCTAGTGCTACCTGTCCTCCACATCTCTGACTGGAGTCTATCCCTCCTGTGATCCTGGTTGTGTCAGAACTTCTCAGAGTGCAGCTTTTTCTGTGGTCATGTGTCTCTGGGATCCTCTGATCCTGAGATTCTTAGATCCTGAAATCCAAGGTGTGCCAGAGCTCCTGGGAGTCAGTCTGCCTCTGGGACCCTGAAATCCTGGTGTGACCAAGCTTCTGAGATTCTATGATCCTGAGTGTGTTAGATTAACTGAGAGTCAAGCTTCTTCTGGGTGTTGTGGGACTTTGTCTGGAGCTAGTGCCCAAATTTTGCTCAGGGCACCAGTTCAGACAGGAAGACACTGATCATTTTGTTAAGTGCTTCTCAACCATTCTAGATTCCTCTGTTAAGAAGTCCATGTTTAGTTTTATACCCTATTTTTAAATTAGGTTATTTTGGTTGTTGGTGTCTAACGTCTTGAGTTGTTTTTTTTTTTTTATAAATTTTCATATCAGCCCTCTGATAGATGTAGATTTGTGAAGATCCTTTCCATCTCTAGGCTGTATATTTGACAGTGCTTTTTGTCTTATAGAAACTTTTTAGTTTCATGAGGTTCCGCTTATCTTGTCTTGATCTTAGATCCTGAGCCATTGGTGATCCTTTCAGGATGTTGTCTACTATACCAATGAGTTCAAGGCTATTCCAGAAGTCTTTGATCCACATGGGCTTAAGTTTTGTATAGGGTGATAGGTATGGATTGACTTGCATTCTTCTACATGCCTACACCCAATGAGACCAGAATCGTTCATTGGCAATGCTTTCTTTATACTTGATTTTTGACAAAGAATTGCAATAGCATACAATGCCAAAAAGAAAGCATCTTATTGTAAATTGTTATGATGTGTTGTATTGATATCCCTGGGGTGTCTGATTTTTTTAAAAGGGAACTCGAAATAGATCTGCAAGAGAGAGGAGATGTGTGTGTGTCTATGTGTGTGTGTGTGTGTGTGTGTGTGTGTGTGTTAGTGAGTGTGTGTGGGGTGAGAGAGAGAGAGGTGGGGGAGAGATTTGGAGGGGGAACTGTGGTTCAGATGTAATATATGAGAAAGGAATTTAAAACACACACACACATTTGCTTGTGTGCAGGGAAATATGTGATCTTCACAAAGTAAGAAGAAAAGCAAAGCTCAGAGACAAAGAGAAGTGGTGTAGACTAAATGGATAGTTCAATTTGATTTAGAGTTTATGAATTAGAAAATAAATTGTAATTAAATCTTAATTAAGTAGACCAAAGTTGTGTGTATATATGTATATGACTATATTATATATTCCATTCTTTTGACAGTATAACACGGCTTAGAAAATTCCTTTTTTCCATAAGAAGAGCCACCCATCTCTTTCATAAGGTTACAGATTACAGCTTTTTTTTCTGTAGTGTTAATGACAAATATCCAAAATAATTCCATTGGATATTTTCTTATGAAAGGGGTACCTAAAATCAATCTAAATTTAAGGCTCCTCAGTTCTGCAAATGTAAATGTGGATATGTGTAACAGGCCTTTCTTAAAGATTCAAAAGCTTCATTTTATAAGGACCATATGGAAAAGCAAAAGAATAAATGACTAAAAAATAAAAATGTATACATAATGAAAACCAGGGTTGCTTTCTTTTTACTATACTATTGTTAGCACATTCAAATGCAAAGGCTGACATTAAAATTCCCACATATACTCACAAGTTTAATTTTTTCATTCTCCTGCTTTTTGTTGTATTCCTTTAATAGAAATGCTACAAAGAAAAACTTCAGATAACTCAGATCAGCAAACTAGCATAGCCCAGTGTTAAAACATAGTTAATTATCCTCAAACTCCTGTTTTTGGGTTACCTAGTGGAGTTAACTTTGCCAGATGTAATTTTGCTATTGAATAATCTTATTTGCTGACAACATACACTGCCTTAAAAATAGGAAGTACTTAGGTGACTAGTGTCCAAATCACACATATTCTTTTTGTTAAAATGAAATGTGAGTCTAAATTTAGCTTTTAATTACATTTCCTGTCATATCTCCAACAAATAAATTTCTATAACATCTACAGGAAAATGAACAAAATAGAAAAGTTCATATATTTTTAGTAACTGCTCTGGAAGAAACAGAAACTAAACATCATTCAGAAACTTTTCCATTATTTGTATTAATCAATGCATTCCCTCCATTTTCAGTGACTATTAGATTAAAAAAAAAAAAGAAATTACACTGACCTCAGGATTTCAGATCTATATTCAACTATGTGTAAGAAAATTGAAATTATTCTTGTATGGATCAAGAAACTATTGTATCCATGGTGTTTGTGCAGCACATCAAGAACTTGGGATGGCTCAAAAGCATCTTAATTTCAGAGATGACAATATGTCTCAATCATGTAAAAATTAAACTCATGAGGGATAAGAAAATCATTTTCTGTCAAAAAGAAAAGAAATATTTTGCTATAAAATACATTCAAACTAAGCATTGTTTAAATGGTCTTCCCTAAGAAGACAAGTCTGTCATTTTCTTTCTTCACTTTGGCATTAGCTCTATAGAGACTACATTATTCAATCAGTATTGTACTTTCAAATGAAAAATGTGTCTGCATTCTACCATGTGCTTAAACAAGCAAAACTAAGTATTAAATCTGAATGTGCTATATTTTAAAATATATTTTACAAGTAGACAGTTATTCAGCTTATATTGTTCATCCATTTTCTGTAGCTCATAAACTTGCATAATATATTGAATGTCAAATAGCTATAAAATATCTTTAACTATTGATATCTATTTGTAGATAGTAATATAAATCCTGTCATAAATTCAAATAAGCAAATGACTCTATCTAAACAGAGATTTGGAACATTGTTCTATTGTTCTGGGAGCATGTTTTTATAGTTAAATTGTACAGCAGTGGGCAAGATTTATTATAATTATTAGAATAGGTTATAAATGATGGCCATAGAAAGTCAGTCTTGTATATTTAAAAGACAAAATTCTGTTGACAATAGTATAAACACATCCTCTGTATATTGTGTGCATTTGTACTCTAGGCTTAGTTTATAATATGAGAAGAAGAAGGGGAAGAAGAAGAAGAAGAAGAAGAAGAAGAAGAAGAAGAAGAAGAAGAAGAAGAAGAAGAAGAAGAAAACATGTCACATCATACAGATTGGCTGAGACATAGCTGAGACATTGGCTCCTGTTAGCTGAGATACTGCTACTTGCCAAGCAACCCATGAAAATAAACCTAATTTTCTATTTATATGAAAAGTTCAGGTTTGGGAGATGGCTCAGTTGATATTATTTGCTGTTTAAGAATGCAGAAAATTATTTCAGTTCACCAGTATCATCATCCTCAACAATAACAAAAATAACAACAATAATAACATCATCATCATCAACAACAACAACAACAAGACCCAGACATTGAAATTGTAGAGAAAGGAAAATTTGGAAGATCACTCACTATCCTCTCTTTCTTTTTTTCTTTTTCTGTTTTTTAGATATTTGATTTACATTTCAAATGGTATCCCTTTTCCTCCTTACCCCTCTGAAAATCCCCTCTCCCATCCCACTCCTCCTGCTCACCAACTCCCCCTGATCACTTTCCTGACTGGCTTTACCCTACAATGGGACATTGGGCCTTCACAAGACCAATGGTCTTTCCTCTCATTGGTGTGAAATGGCCATCTTCTGCTACACATGTAGCTGGAACCATGAGTTCCTCCATGTGTACTCTCTGGTTGGTAGTCACTCTTTCTAACTAGATCAATTAGCTCCAAGTTCAGTGAGACCCTAAATAAAAAAATAATATACAGAAAAAGAAGGCACTTCACATCAAACTCTAGTGTCAACACATTAGGAGATGGAGAGACATATGTGTTTGCACAATTGTATTTACACATGAACATGTATACACATAGATACATACACATATCCAATCTCACCAATGAGTGTTCCAATATGTGTGATTCTTTTTCTGCTTATCACAATGTGAAGTTCTGGCAGTCTTTTCTTAGTATTTATTCATTTTGCAGTTCTAATAATCATATATCAACTTAATTTGTTCTAATCTCACTTTTCCACAAGGCAAAACTTTGCAATCTTACCTTGCTATTTGATTCACAACACACCATGAATCTTTTATATTTTCTACATTCATATTCTACCAATCTCTGCATATCACTTTAATTATAGTAAACTACAAACACTACTCTAATCATATGCTATATTTGGGTATCTACATGTTTGTGTTTACACAGTTATTCTACATATTATCTGACTTAGGATTTCTATTGCTATATAACATGGGGAGGAAAGCCTTTATTTCAGCTCATATTTGTAGTCTAGGATGCAGGAACAAAAGGGAAGGAACTCAAGACAGGAAGTGCCATCCTCTTCTAAAAAACGAAAGTGTGGAGGAACACTGCTTACTGACTTGTTCCTCAGGACTGGCTCAGGCTGATTTCTTATATAACTTCTGATCAACTGTTGTGGCATAGTACTGCCCACAGTGGACTGGACCCTCTCATATTAATGATCAATCAAGAAAATTCAACCCCAACCTTGACAATACACCAATCTTATAAAACCATTTTCTCAATTGTGGTTCTTTCTTCTCAAATATATTAAGTTGACAAGAACCAATCATAGCAATGCTTTTCCTTTTTGTTTCACATAGAGAAAAGTCTATTTTTAATGCTTATTTCTTATGGAGTATGTGTGTATGCATGTATATTACATGCACATGTACATTACATGAATGAATGCATATGTTGTTGTATTTATTTGACCATTCATGTGTGTGCACGTGGAGATTAAAGGTCAAGATCTGTGTCTTCCTTGGTAATTATGCATGCTTCATTGCTTGAGAAAGAATCTCTTACTGATCCTGGAGCATCCATATTTGACTAAAGTAGCTGTCCAACAACTCTCAGATGTCTTCTTTTCTCTGTCTTTGCAGTGCTCTGATTAAAGAACAACAAATGCCTGAGCTATATGTGGATGCTGGGAAACCAAAAATTACTGAACCTACTGAACCATCTCCTGAGCACCTAAAACATTAAATTTTATGGAACTGACTTTGTCTTTTCCAGAAAGACTGGCATCATCATCTTTGTATGTAAATTAAAATTTTTTGACCTCTGGTACTTATCCATAGCTGTAGTTAAACTTTGTTATTGAGAGATTCTAAGTCTCCTGGGTTGATGTATGTTTTTTTATCTAAACTATCTAGCATAAAATAAGGCATATTAGATTTATAAAATGAATAGGTTTCAGGCTTTACTTTGCATATGCTAAATGGTGTTTAATAAATGCATGCTACTCAAAAATAAAAAATGGCTTTTTAAATTTTTGTGTAAATGGAAAACATTCTATCAAATCCACATATAAATTCCATGGTTTGTTTGGACAATTTGATCCAAATCACAGAAATTCTATCAGCCATTTCCTTATATTATGAGGAATTTCTCATATTTTTATCATACACTATCATTAAGACTTTCTGACATGTGTCTACTTCATGTCAGAAATTTCCAAGTATGCTTTCCATATATAAAGTCCTTAATCATCATTCCATTAGGACTATTCATTTGAGTATGATCTGCATTCTCCCCAGTTCTCAATAAGTTACTTAAACTTCATAAACATCAGAAGGGGTGAAATTCCCCCATCTTCTTACATATCATATCTTTTTCTCATAAGCTACTACAAATAATATCAAACTGAAATTCATAGCAGTAAACAAAAATGAACCAACCATCATAAGCACTTCGTAGCAGATATGTTGAACAAAATCAGCATGCAAATGCATTCCCATAAAGAAACTGAAGGTTATTACTGTTCAGTTCAATGCTGTCCTGTGCCACATGACAAAACTTGGTATACTCCTATGTTAATAGTGTTTACTTTTTACAATAGCAAATTGTTACATTATATTCTGTATCAAAATACTATTCATTATCATGATTTTCCTGTTTAAAGAGAACACAAAAAGGTAAATTTCAGGCATTCAAAAAGAACCTGAATGAAAAATGTGTTGCAAATTAATTTGCAGGAGGTTCCAAAGGAGTATAATCCAGAGACACTTGTAAATATTAAAACATACCTATTAGGTAATGATACACAAACAAGAAATTATCCTTTATCCATTGAAAATATAATCTATAAACTAGAGAAACAGCACAGTTGATAAAGTACTACCACACAAAGCTGAGAACCAGAGATCAATCTGCAGACACTTTATAAAAAAGCCATTAATGGGGAGCCTGAGGTAGCCAGAACTTAGAGTCTTGCTGGCCAGCCTGTCTAGTTTAATTAGTGTAGCTCACACTAATAAAAGACCTTATCTTACAAATGATGTGGGAAATTAGCAAAGAATTAAAACTGAAGTTAACATCTGGTATCTTACACCTGTTTACACCTGAACATGAATCATCATGTATATGTACCCACATGACCTAAAACTACCCAGCACACAAATCAATTGTGCTAAAGTTGAGAGGACTTGCCCTTAATTGTAGACTAACATGCAATTCAAAATTATCGACTTTCTTAGTCATTCCTTTTTTGTTTTTCACTTAACACATTTTAGCATTTATTTGGATTTTTTTATATTCTTTGTTTATATTCCAAATTATTTCCCCTTTCCCAGTTCCCCCCTCCCCATAAGTCACATAAGCCCTCTTCCCTCTGCCCATTCCCCAATCACCTCCCTCTCATTTCTCTGTCCTGGTGATACCCTACAATGCTGCATCAAGCATTTCCAGGACAAGGGCCCTCTGCTTCCTTCTTCTTGGGAATGATTTAATATGTGAGTTGTGTCTTGGGTATTCAGAGCTTCTGGGCTAATATCTACTTATCAGTGACAGCATTCCATGTGTGTTCTTTTGTGAATGAGTTACCTCACTTAGTATGATATTTTCCAGTTCCAACCATTTGCCTAAGAATTTCATGAATCCATTGTTTTTAATTGCGGAGTAGTATTCCATTGTGTAAATATACCACATTTTCTGTATCCATTCCTCCACTGAGGGACATCTGGGTTCTTTCCAGCTTCTGGCTATTATAAATAAGGCTGCTATGTACATAGTAGAGCATGTGTTCTTGTTGCATGCAGAGGAATCCTCTGGGTATATGCCCAGGAGTGGTATGACAGGGTCCTCCAGGAAATGTTTTGCCCAGTTTTCTGAGGAACTGCCAGACTGTTTTCCAGAGTGGTTGTACCAGCTTGTAAACCTACCAGCAGTGGAGAAGTGTTCCTCTTTCTCCACATCCTCTCCAATACCTGCTGTCTCCTGAGTTTTTAATCTTGCCATTCTGACTGGTGTGAGGTGGAATCTCAGGGTTGTTTTGATTTGCATTTTCCTAATGACTAATGATGTTGAACTTTTCTTAAGGTTTTTTCTCAGCCATTCAAAGTTCTTCAGGTGAAAATTCTTTGTTTAACCCTGTACCCCATTTTTAATAGGGTTATTTGGCTCTCTAGAGTCTAATTTCTTGAGTTCTTTGTATATATTGGATATTAGCCCTCTGTGGGATGTAAGCTTGGTGACAATCTTTTCCCACTTTTTGGTTGCCATTTTGTCCTTTTGACAGTGTTCTTTGCCTTACAGAAACTTTGTAATTTTATGAGGTCCCATTTGTCAATTCTTGATCTTAGAGCATAAGCTATTGGTGTTCTGTTCATGAAATTTTCCCCTGTGCCCATGTGCTCAATGCTCTTCCCCAGTTCCTTTTCTATTAGTTTTAGTGTGTCAGTTTTTATGTGGAGGTCTTTGATCCATATAGAGTTGAACTAAGTACAAGGAGATAAGAATAGATTGATTTGCATTCTTCTGTGTGCTAGCCACCAGTTGAACCAGCACCATTTGTTGAACAGGCCATCTTTTTTCCACTGGATGGTTTTAGCTCCTTTGTGGAAGTTCAAGTGGCCATAGGTGTGTGGATTCATTTCTGGGTCTTCAATTGTTTTCCATTGATCTACCTGCCTGTACCAATACCATACAGTTTTTAAAACTATTGCTCTGTAGTAATGCTTGAAGGATACTGATTCCACCAGAAGTTCTTTTACTGTTGAGAATAGTTTTAGCTATCCTGAGTTTTTTGTTATTCCAGATGTATTTGAGAATTGCTCTTTCTAAATCTATGAAAAACTGATTTGGATTTTGATGGGGATGGCATTGAATCCATAAATTGCTTTTGGCAAGATGGCCATTTTTACTATACTAATCCTGCCAATCCACGAGCATGAAAGATTTTTCCATTTTCTGAGGTCTTCTTCGATTTCTTTCTTCAGAGACCTGAAGTTCTTGTCATACAGATCTTTCACTTGTTTGGTTAGAGTCATACCATGATTCTTTATATTGTTTGTGAGTATTGTGAAGGGTGTCATTTCCCTAATTTCTTTGTCAGCCAGCTTATCCTTTGAGTATAGGAAGGCTACTGATTTGCTTGATTTGATTTTATAATCAGCCACTTTGCTGAAGTTGTTTATCAGCTGTAGGATTTCTCTGGTGGAGTTTTTTGGGTCACTTAAGTATGCTATCATATCATCTGCAAATAGTGATAATTTGACTTCTTTCTTTCCAATTCGTATCTTTTTGACCTCCTTTTGTTGCCTAATTGTGCTAGTTAGAACTTCCAGTAGTATATTGAATAAAATGGAGAGAGAGGGCAGCCTTGTCTAGTCCCTGATTTTAGTGGGATTGTTTCAACTTTTTCTCCATTTAGTTTGATGTTGGTTTGCTGTATATTGCTTTTACTATGGTTAGGTATGGGCCTTGAATTCCTGTTCTTTCCAAGACTTTTAGTATGAAAGGATGCTGAATTTTGTCAAATGCTTTTTAAGCATTTAATGAAATGACCATGTGGTTTTTTCTTTGAGTTTATTTATGTAGTGGATTGCATTAATGGATTTCCATATATTGAACCATCCCTGCATCCCTGGGATGAAGCCTACTTGATCATGATGAATCATCATTTTGATGTGTTCTTGGATTCGGATGGCAATAATTTTATTGAGTATTTTTGCATAGATATGCATAAGGGAAATTGCTCTGAAGTTCTCTTTCTTTGTTGTATCTTTAGCCAGACTAACCAGAGGGCACAGAAACAGTATACATATTAACACAATTAGAAATGAAAAGGGTGCTATAACAACAGAGACTGAGGAAATTCAAAAAATCATCAGATCCTATTACAACAGCCTATACTCAACACAACTGGAAAATCTGGAGGAAACGGAAAATTTCCTAGACTGATACCAAATACCAAAATTAAATCAGGATCAAATAGAGCTCTAAACAGTCTCATAATCCCTAAAGAAATAGATGTGGTCATTGAAAGTCTTCCAACCAAAAAAAGCACAGGACCAGATGGTTTTAGTGCAGGATTCTATCAGACCTTCAAAGAAGACATAACACCAATACTCTTCAAACCATTTCACAAAATAGAAACAGAAGGAACACTACCTAACTCGTTCTATGAAATCATTACTTTTTAGCCTATATTTAAATAATTTGCCTACATTCATATAAGTAATAAACTGCAAGACATAAGCTCATTAAGTCCTCAGAGAGCACACATCTCTTTTGCAGAATTTTGGAAATAGAGACAGCAGGATAGCAAGTTTAAGGTCAGCCTAGGCTCACAAGTGAAACTCGGTCTTAAAAACCCAAAATAAGTCTATAGAAATTAAATTTAAAATCTAGAATTCTTAACATTTTAACAAACTCAGAAAGCAACTAATGTACTATGCAATTGTACTTAACATGTGTCATACATACTGTTTCTGGAATTATCTTTAATTTAGTTTATCAAGTGGAAATAATATTCTAAGTTGTTGGGGAGAATTTGAATGCACTGTGCCATGAAAAATATAATACATGTTATACTCTAATCATTGTTTTTATTGTGTTTTACCTATAACCATAGCCAAGTTGTGAATTTTGCTTTTAAATATCTTATTTTTCCCCTAATTTTTTCACTTTATAGACTAAATAAAATGTAATATAATAGACTTTATAACTTGAAGGAAGTTACTGATTGATTTAAAAATTCTCAATGAATTATCAACCTATCTACTTAATACTTTTAACAATTTTATAGCTGTGAAGGAAAAGTATTTAAATGAATACCATTTTAATTTGTCATGTCTATATTTCCTAGAAAAATAAAACACAATGTGTCTGTTAAGTGACCCTGAACATTGGTTGAGAACTTGAAGGGTATCCAGCATTTAGATTTTGTCTCCTGCACCTCTTTCCACTGCTGCTGACGTGTGCACATAATTTAACTTGTTACTGACTTCACAACAAAATTCCTATAGACTGAAGCAAAAAAGGCTTCCATCTTTATTGGTTTATACTGTATTCTATTATTTTGCCTACCTGTATTTATTATTTATTGTTTCTTTATGAATTATCACCTGAATCTCTAGATAGAGTTAAACTATTTCTCTACAGGACTTTTGTCTCTTTTGTCTAAGATCATGGCTCTTTAAACACATATTGTTTTTAGCATTTCTCATTTTTATACCAGTGTGTTTGATGTAGGAACAGTAAGTAGAAATGGGTAAACTGATTTGGCAGGAAAAAGAACCTGTATTTTCAAAAGTTATTTATGGTGGTATATTATAAGTCATCTGACATAGGTTTTTGCTGTTTTGGTTAAACAATAGAGGTTAGGACATGGCCTCATTATCACTGTTGGGAAGATGGAGTAAGATAATTGTGTGTATAATGAGACCATAGTAAAGGATCAGTATTCACAAACCTTATTTAAACTGTTAAAAGGCTTCACTTTAAGTGGTTGAAACTGGTTACTTAGGCACTATCTTTGTCCTGAGTCACGTCTGAAGTAGTACTTGAACCAGATTTTCGTGGCTATATGGGCAGCTAAATTTCCTCACAGATTCAGTAAATTAATAACTGCTTGTTCAGTGCCTCTGGTGTACCAGATATTACAGTAAGAGTAAGGATTTAGCATAAAAATTAATGTTTCCTATTTAAATGTGTTGTCGACATAATGATCTAATTTCAGATTCAAAACATAACCATAAGGGCATGGTGGCACATACCTGAAATCTCAGTATATTAGATGTGGAGATAGATCCAGGGATGGAGCCTATACACTAAATTCAAGGCAATCTTTTCTGTGCAGCCAGACCTTATGTATTTAAATAAAGAAAAAAAAAGACAAATTAAATATGTAGGCGAATAATTTCCTTTACTAAGATTTAGTATTCTACTTAGATACTGCATTCTTTTAAAAAAATTGAAAATATTTGGGAATTGTCTGGGCTATCACATTGCTGGGAAATGCCACTGCAGTAATATTATACTGGAAGTGTTAATACTCTGAGATGCTGAGCATTGAGATATTCATTTCCACGAATGTTTGACAAGAACAGTGGGCAGGTAGCATTTTTTCACTTTGAGAGACAGTGGAAGAATCTTTGCTATTTGTCAAGTGAAACTTAAGTCCACATCAAGTATTGTGCTTATCTTTGATAGTAGAAATCAAGCCTAGATAGTGTCTGGATTGAGAAGTCGCAACCACTCCCTATACCTTATGCTTAGATGTCCAGTTTATGGGCCATTCTCTGATTTGTGTTATAAGATCCAGTCTGTAGCTTGAAATCAACAGCACTTGCTACAAAACATCATATCTATGACTGCATTTAGAGTCATTACAACATTAAACAAAACAAAACAAAACAAATCAAAATGTATCTAGAAGTTTGTGTGTCTATAATTTAGGCTTCATTGTCTAGATGCTTTGTACTTTATTGGCTCTCTCTGGTGCAATCAACTACTAACTCTTTTTCTAAGATGTTGTGACAGTTGTTTGGGCACTAGTTTTCTTCAATTTGATTTTCATTAATAATGAGCTAGCCTTGGCTTGAGTCTTTCACCCTGATAGAAGCCCTGAAGACAGTTTGAAAGAGCATATTCTACTAACCCAACCAAGTTGAAAGTTAATCCACATTCTAAGGTAGGAACAACTTGATGATGGGGTATTCATTTAAAATTGATCTTCCACTGTTGTATATAGATGCTCTTAATGCCATCACTACATAGAAGTCTGATTTATCTGTACTCATCACTATTACACATCAAACATAATCATTTTTCAGTATCACAGCTGCTTGGTGGACTCATCTCAACAGCTCTACTCATTCCTCATTCAGTATTGAACATAAATATTGACTAATCTTGAAATGTCATTGCTTTGGGGATAGTAAATTCTGTTATTGACACTGCATCTGAGTGAAGTAAACCATCAGAGCTCATGGATTACATCTTCGGGTTCCTCTTCTTGGTTTTCTTCTTTAGATTTTTTTCATGGAAACCTTTATAGCTGAACTCTTTCAAGGTATTAAAAGAAATTTACATGAAGCCATAATTATGGGACATATGGTGGGGGGGGGAACTGGGAAAGGGGAAAGTCTTTGGAATGTAAACATAGAATATAGAAAACAAAAATTTAAATAAAAAAATTTTAAAATGATAATAAAAAATTTAAGAAAAAATATAACACGAATGATAAAATAGGATTGATAAAAACACTTTGTTAGCTCAACTTTAATCATATTAAATTGTAGTGGTAAGAATTTCAGTTAGATACTTGGAGGTACTTCCTCAGTATTACAATGTGAGATATTGTTCATATCTCATATATATATGGGTTATATGTATCTATGTCATATTTAATTATATGTTTTTCAAACAGAGGAAGGAAATTTACCATTTATAATATTTCTATATAGACCCAACAACTGTACAGGGATTGTAAATTGACTTAAAATTTCTTGTTGTCAATCCTGATGTCATGAGAAATGCAGAAAACCTTTAATTATAATTTCTGAATCCATAATTACTAAGATTTCCAGGCATTTCTATAAGAAGAGTTCAATAATCACTCATAGTTTATCCAGGTGGAAGAATTTCAGCTAAAATTCAGATCGAATTTTCTTAGCTTATAGCATGTCAGTTATTGGGTGAAGCTAAAACTTAAATCCCCATCTTTATGTTCTACTCTGCTTAATCTTCTCTGTTTACTTGGCAATCCAAGTTTCCTTTGCTTTCCTCTGCCATTGCCCCAAATCCTTTCCCATGTCCTTTCAGAACACTTCAGTGAACTCACTTAGAAAAATAAACGGAGAACTGAAGGAATGTCCTACTACAACCCACTGGTCCAATCTGAATGACCGAGCAGAGATGACTTCATTATTTTAAATAAGCAAGAAAAAAATTGCATGTGGAATTTCTGTATTTCCTACCTCTGAGAACATATAGGTTATTAAAGGGCTAAAATAACAAAACTCTATTTTTATTTTTACTGTATTTTTATGAAAGGTTAGATAGAGAGATATAGAACCAAATATCCCCATTGTCTATTCACAATTATTAAATAAATATACTTCCAGTTTTTGAACGTTATTCTGAAACAAATCAGTTATCAGACCATTCCATTGTTGTATTAGCAATAGCAAATGTTATTTATTATAAGGGAGAAGTCTGTATGTCTGTGCCAGACCCAGGGGGCTTCCTTTTGCCAGTTAAACTTCAAGACTGAATTACTGCATTTTTTGGTACCTGCAAAGCACTCTGAGCATAACATTCTGTCGTCCTTTAAAACAGCAAATGGAAGTCATTTAAACCAGATGAGTAGCAGGCTGGAGATTTGACATACCTACAGCAGAGGGCACAGAGCACCATGTACCTATTTCAAGAAAATGAAGAGTGGGTGGCCGGAAGAAAGAAAGGCTTTCCTTATTTAACCTGTAATTTACCATCTGTGATGAATTATTCCCAGTATTGCCCTCATAATTGTTGTACCTACCATCAGTCTCCAGGGAGGAGAGACAACCTGGAGTAGATGAAAGCAAAAATTCAGAAGCGTGAATTCTGTAAGACAATGGTACCCACATCACCAAGGGGTGGATCATGGAAAGTGTTTAATTTCTCCTATACAAAATGAACATTCTAATTATTAACACCCGAAATTTTGACTTTAGTGAGGCATCATCTATTTTGAATACATTATGGCAAGATCCATGTGGTTCTACATTAGTATGTAATGGAGAGTCTTTGGTGGAGACATTTCATACATAATTTTATGAGAGTAAAGAAGGATATTAGTGTGTGTGTGTGTGTGTGTGTGTGTGTGTGTGTGTGTTTCTTTTAGATAAAGAAAAGCATGTTATATCCAAATTGATAGAGTGATCTATTCACATTCTTCAAGAGTCCAAACTCTCTACAAGATGAAAATGCAACTGCTAACCACTAATTTACCAGGTAAGGTAATCATCTTCTATTTTACACTCTATTATTTCTATTTTATATCTCTTGATATATCAAGAGACTATTTAATAGCTAATTGGTAAACTGATTTTTACATAAATTATTCCTCACATTCAGGTTTCTTATATTGATAAAAGTATTTTCTCTGCTTTATTAAAAACTACCCATCATGTTTTTCATTCTTTCTAAAATTTTCAGTCTTTTTTCTTTCTAACTCTTACCCTAGTCATTTTGTGTTACACTTGTGCTTTTGTAAACCCAGAACACTACCAGTGCCTATAGAGCATACTTCTTCTAGGATCCTCCCTTGAAATTCAAGCTTATGTATTCAGTTGCTCTATTAAAGATACCTAAGAGTGACCTCAAGAAACTACTCATAATCCTCTCCCAACAGTATACTCGTTCTTTCTGCCATCCTCCCAATATCTGGAAATGGTTTCCAACCACTGGACTGCTCGACCTCCATCTTACCAATGGAATCGAGCCTGAAGGCTTCATTCAATCAGAATATGCCGGCTTCTCTTCCATTGTAATACATAAAAATCTGATGCCTCTTTTCCAGCTGTGCAGCTTTGATCAAAGTCCCACCTTTATCTTTCTTCTAAATTACCATACTAGCCTCCAAACAGATCTCATTACTTCTGCCCTTCCATATTTTATGTCTATCCTAAAAGAAACAGAAATATAGACCTTTTAAAACGAAGTCAGATCATTTTTATCTCTTCATTAAAAAGGAGTTAGCTTCACTAAATAAAAAAGACAAGTTTCTTCCAATGGCTTAACATATAGGAAGAAGGACTTGGTTCCCATTGCCTCTTTTCAATCTTCATTGCTGGGCCATCTCTCTCTCCACCTCTGTTCTAATTCTAGAAAATACAGAGCCACATTACAGCTGAAGGTCCTTGTTCTTGTTATTCCTTGTATATAGTTATTTTATCTTTTTTTCATGCTTGATATCAACATGAATTTCCATTTCACTTTGACCCACATAAAAATGTTAACTAGTTACAGCAGAGAACTTCATTATCAACAACTCTGTCATCCGACATCTCTGACTTTGCTTAATATTTCTATGGTAGAACTTATCACAAGACATTAACAGCTTACATTTATTTTCTATGTGCAGTTTTACTTACATTTTTATTTATTTTGCTCATGTGTGTGTGTGTGTGTGTGTGTGTGTGTGTGTGTGTGTGTTTGGAGGGAGGTATGTATGATATTACCAAATATGTTTGAAAATGAGAGAAAAACTTGAAGGAATACATTCTCTCCTTCTACCATGTGGGGCCAAGGGATTAAGCCCAAGGGTTAAGAGTAACAGCAGGCATACTTAGCTGTTGGGCTATGTCTTGAACTCTGAATCTCTTTATTTAGCTCAGTTGCATGCAGGCTTTTATTTTGTAGATGCATGGCTATAAAAGCTTGAAAAAATGTGGCTCAAAACAGAGGTAAAGACAAATCCTTATATGATTTTCTTTTATTTAACCTGTACCCATTAGCCGTCTGTTGCAATTTGGAATGCACGAACCACTACAGTGTAGAAAATGTTTAATAAATCAGTTATAGAAGACAAGACATTCAAGATCATGGAAATTCTGAATTGCAGATGTGCAGTCCTTTCCTTTCTATGTTATCTTTATTTTTTTCCCTGGCTATAAGGATTGCTTTTGGGAGTTTAACGTTGACAGAGCAATAGAACAGGTCATTCCTACTTTCTGCCATCATTTGTTTTTCTTAACATTTTATTGAGTGTTTGAATTTCAAATCATGTGCCCTAATCCCGCTGATCTCCTGGCCCTTCCATAGCTAGCTACCCTCTGCCCCCACAACCTCCCACACAAAACAAAACAAAACAAACATCACTTTGTGGACCCTGCAGTGTGTCATGGTGTGTCACACAGCATATCCAAGTTTTACTTGCAATTGTTCATTGCAATGAGTTGTTGGCCTGGTTTGAGGCCTGAAGTGAGAGTTTGGATTTCTTTAAAAAACCCAGGTATGTTATACAAGTATGTTTTTGTTTTAATCCCAGGTGTAGGTTATGGGAGTACTTCAGATGTCCACAGCAGCTAATTATGCTTTGTCTCGTGCATTGGCAGGGGTGAAATTCTGCCAGCTGAAGATAGTTTACATTTAGAATTCTGGGGACTCTCGAAAGGGTATAAAAATGCCAGGGCCCTCGGAATCTACAGCGACTGCTGCTCACTCTGCTGCTTACCCTGATGCTCAGGTTCCAGGTGCTGCTGAGTTCTGCTCCTGCTTTTGCTGTTTGCTGGATTGCTGGTTTCTGGTTGCCGAATTGCTGGATTGCTGGATTGCTGGATTGCTGGTTGCTGGTTACTGGTTGCTGGTTGCTGGTTGCTGGTTGCTGGTTGCTGGTTGCTGGTTGCTAGTTGTGATTGCTTTTGCTGGTTGCTAGATGATTGGTTGGAAAAAATCCTTACAAGGAAGTATTGGACTTACCCTAATGAACTTGATGCCCCTTTACAGCAGGTAACGGACTAAAGAGATCTATACCCCTTTATCCTTAATATTTCTTTCCTACCTAGAATTGGGGGTTGGAAAGAATTGGAGTAGACAGGGTTGTAGATATAGGAACCCAATAAAGTAGCCAAAAATTATAGTTACAGAGGACTGGTTTCTGCTACACTATCAATACTGGATCATTTCCAGGATTCCTCTCCAATATCCTGCTGTTACCCTGTGTCATGGAAATCCTGCAGCTTTGGTTCTGCAGGACCAGGCCTTTCATGTGCTACAGCAGTTCACAGATGGGGTAGATATTGGGGTGAGCCAATTCAAAGCCCTGGATCTGGGGCTGGTAGCTGAATTAGTCAGTCTACCAGCTTTCCTGCACCTGTGGCACCAGGGTCAGCTCTCCTGCTTTATTCAAGTGAGGGGGAGGATTAGATCTCTTGCCTGCAGCAGCTGGCAAGGGACTGGGCCAACTCTTCAGAGGAAGAAATGTCCATGGGGATAGCTTACCCATCTCCCTGCCATGAAAGCCTGTTCTACTATGTTGCCCCGATGAGGTGTGGTTCTGCTCTCACAAGTATTGCAGCTGAGGAAGATTGGGGCCAGCTCTCCCTGGTGCTACAGCTGGGAAGGGGTAGATCCTCTGAGATTGCCATGGCCCTAGACAATAAAAAGATAAAGGACATGTGCATGGCCTTTGATGGTCCCATGGGCCATGGATATCAATGCAGACTGCTGATGCTGTAGGGTTACAGACCAGATATGGCTCTCAGTAACAGGATAGCCCTAGACATCAGCATAGCCTCAGGTCATAGTGGAACCCACTTACATCAGTCTGATTCTCTTCACCCTGGCTTCTCCAGGACTGCCTCTTGTCATAGTACATAAACCTTTGTTTCTTTTTCTCTCCCACCTCTCCAGAACATACTTGCTCTTTTTAGCGGTGACCACCCATAGTCGACCTCTGAGATTTATCCACCCAGCAGTAGGGTAGCAGCAAGCAGGCCTCTCTCATCCATCATTGTTATGGAAAACATTTCATGAAGTAAAATTTATTGTTCAAACAATTCTTTAAAACGTAATGAAATTTACAGATTAATTTGTTGGAGGCATATTTAGGAGATGATTTAGTTTCATCACCTCCACCTCCATTGATAATTCCAGACTGAAGATTCATGTCCCAAGTTGTCCCAAGTTTGACAGCTGATTAATTAAATCTGGGTCTCAAATGGGAATTTCTCTTAGATAGTCAGGCTGTCCTAACCAAGTCCATACCTAAAGGAGCTCACATTGAGTGAATGGCTGAGCAATGGAGCAGCCATCAAAATCAGAATGCTTCTTCTCTCATCTCTCCATCGACTTCTCTCTTCCTCCTCTTCTTCATCCTTTTTTTGTCCTCTATTACTTCTTCCCTTTCCTTCTTCTCTTTCTTTTTTTCTTGCTGTTAGGAACTGTTATCCTTTGAATGTGAAATGTTCCTCACAGGTTTATGTATTTGAACAGTCGCTAACTATTGCAAATGCTTTGAAAGTTTGGGGAGCCTGTAAAAGGTGAGACCCTGGTATTAGAAACATATCAAGTGTGATCAAGTTTACAGGTTATATCTTGGCCCTAAATGCCTAGCCAGGGTCTTTGTGGTTTCCTGAGGAATTTGAAAAATTGACCATCTTCAAATTCCCTTTCCAAAGCCAGGGTTCCATTCAATATTCATTCTCCTGCTGTGAGCTAAAGCAAGTCCTTCCTCTGTGTTGATTTTTGTCAACTATTTGCTCATAGAAAGAAAAAAATAATTGAAATGTGGTCATTATCTCCAAAATGTATTGCTAAGGTTGAAAACTCTCCTGACCCCAAATGTGGGGATGAACATTTAGCTTTAAGATAATACAGATTCTTCTGCCCTGCACGATAATGCATTCTTATCAGTATCATAATGTAACTCATTTTTTTCTACACACTTTGAAGATGTACAAATTTCTCAGGCATTACTAGAAACAGGAGTCTCAGTTAATGTTGAAGTCATGTGCGCATCGTAAAGAAAGTATGTAGAAGATAGAGAGTGGTGTTCTCTTATAGAGCCAGCTCACCACAACTCTCTTAGAGAATCTATTAGTATGATGTGGACAGCATATTCCAAAGGCCAAAAATCAAATTGGAGTAAATAATTTGATAATTGGTTAAAAAAAAGACAAGAAAAAGAGAAAGTCTTCATTTCTTCCTTAGAAGGAAAGGCAACTTACAACTAAAAATTATGTCTATCATGGCTTTTTTTATAATTTATTTTTATTTTATGTGCATTTATGTTTTACCTGCATGTTTGTATGTATTTGTGTCAGAAACCCTGGAACTAGAGACAAGTGTGATCTGCCACGTGGGTGCTGGGAATTGTACCCAGGTCCTCTGAAAGAACAGCCAGTGCTCTTAACCACTGAGCTACCTGTCCAGTTCTACCTTCCTTTTTTATTTATCTATAAAGCAACAGACAGAATCAATTTAGGAATTTTGAAACCATGAGATGCATCTTCACAACACATGACATTTGATATTTGAATAAAACTAGGTTAGTAGGATTAGCTGTTCCATCACATACTGCTAAATCAGAAAACTGTATATATTTACAAATCATCAAATGATTCATCAAGGTAAATATAACAATCAGGTTAAAGATATAAATAACAGTTATGAAACTATACTCCAGTAAATATATATTCTAAACTAGACATAAACATATTGTTGATTTACAAAATTATCGTGGGTCTGAGAAGCATAAGGTAAACCCAGTGAATTCACTCAGCTCAGCATTTAGTCCATTTGAGCAATCTGTACACATTTCCTATGTACCTCTTAGATTCTATGGGTTTACAGATCTTGTGTCTAAGAAAGAGAATGTTTCTACTAAAGGAGCACAGGAACACTCCCATGAAATTTTACTCTCACTGACAATCGTTGCATTGGGCTTTTGATTCTGGTGGACCCAGAAGACAGAAACATGTTAAAGTTATGCATACATAATGGATCAGAAAATAATGCAGTAGAACAATTTTCCCAAAAGGAAGCATACAATTTTATATATTGGTCAATAATATCAGGTATTTTAAGAAAACACAGAGAAGCACAGAACCTTGGTCTTACTGGTCCATAGTTTGGGGTACCCAGTGTATCTCAAATCTGGGTCTTCTTTCAAAGTAAGCCACTAAATGCAGCAGAAATGATGATTAGAGTCTTTGAGAAGAGTGATGGTCTGAAAACTTGAAAGTCATAATATTATGAAGGGTTCCATACACAAATACCACAGGGAGAGAGCTAGTTGCCCAGAAGTACTGAAATGCCTGTGAGCACAGGTTAAGACTACCACTTCTGCTCCAATTCCTGGCCCAAATAGGGACCTACCCAGAGCCATCAGGACACAAGAACCAATGAATATCTGGAAACAGGATCCTTCTAGTTTCTGGCTGCACCCTGGAGCTGACTCTGTGCCACAGCTCTCTATACCCAAACTTTTCCCAAAGAGAACTGGCCTCCCAGGAGTACTGACACACAGGCTTGCAGGAGGGACAAGGCATAGTCAGAGATAACAATACCAACTAACACCAGAGATGGTAAGAGGCAAGGAAAAGAACATAAGCAACAGAAACCAAGGCTACTTGGCATCATCAGAACTCAGTTCTCGCACCACAGTGAACCCTGGATACCCAAACACACCAGAAAAGCAAGACTCTGCTTTAAAATCACATCTCAGGATGATGATAGAGGATTTTAAGAAGTACATAAACAAATCCCTTAAAGAAATACAAGAGAAGTCAGACAAACAAGTAAAAGCCCTTAAAGAGGAAACACAAAAATCCTTTAAAGAATACAGGAAAAAACAACCAAACAGGTGAAAGAATTGAACAAAATCATCCAGGATCTAAAGGTGGAAATAGAAACAATAAAAATAATCACAAGGGGAGACACCTCTAGAGATAAAAATCCCAGGAAAAAGATCAGGAGTCATAGATGCAAGCATCACCAACAGAATACAAGAGATAGAAGAGAGACTCTCAGGTTCAGAAGATACCATAGAAAACATTGACACAACAGTCAAAAAATGCAAAAAAAAAATCATATCATTATGGAGAAATGTTTTCCCTATGACCAGCCTTTATTTAAACTTTCAAAGCAAAGTGAATGGCCAGAATTCTGACAGTCTTAGGCCCCAGTGAAAAGAATTTACTACAAGAAAAAAGTGGATCTAAGAAAATGGGATTCTGTGGTATAAAGCCAGCCTAACTCAAAAAGCAATGAAGTTTCCTATTCTGAAAGTACTGACTTCTGGCTATTCACAGATTGGTTTCTCTCTCTCTCTCTCTCTCTCTCTCTCTCTCTCTCTCTCTCTCTCTCTCTCTCTCTGGATTATTTTTATTTCAATAAGGCTATCTAAACATGAACTTTGTTGCAATAGCAAATATTTTAATATTTATTACTGTGTAATCTTTGTCCTTCACTTCTTTGGGGATACTTAGCAAGAGGTGCAGGTACACATACTTGTTTATCTAAAAATACATATCTCAAAAGTGGTTCTCCTGAGAGTCAAACTGAAAATACAAGGTAATAGTCAGATAACAGTCGATATTAATGTTAGTGCATAATGGAAAATGATAGTACATAATATGCTGTGTAATTATATCTTTATAACTGAGAAATATATATTTAAATATTCTCATCTGCCTAACTGTCTCTCTCTTGTTATGTCTCTTTCTTGCTGCCGTGTGTGTGTATGTGTGTGTGTGTGTGTGTGTATCTGTGTGTGTGTGTATCTGTGTGTGTGTGTGTGTGTGTGTGTGTGTGTCTAAACTTTGCCCAAACTGCTACTGGTTTCAATACTAAGAAGAGAATAAAAGTGCTCTTCATTATTTTAAAACTATCATCTTGTTCCGAGTCCTGATTGACCATATTACACATGACATTATTTTTACCCTTACTCACTTAGGTAGTTCATCCGTAACACTGTTTGTGCAGAGGTCAAGGGACAATTTGCAATAGTCCGTTAGCTTCTTTCACCATGTAGCTGTAAGAATGACACTTGGAATTTTAGATTCTCACATTCTAAGCCATGCCAGGGGCCAATATATTATTTGTAATATACTATTACCCTTGTTTGAAATAATATTGGCTAATATATCTTGATTAACTATTACATCAAGGAACCAGAGTTATCAATTACAATTGTGGCAAAGAAGAAAAGACAAATGTCTGTTATAATGAGAGCACTTGAGGTAAAACAAGTTTCTGATAATGGCATAGGAAACTTGAAAGAACCGGATACATGCTAATACAACATAGATGGACCTTGGGTTCCTATTTCCACAGAATAGCTTTCTATGAAAACCAATCCAATAGTGATGTGATTGATTTAATATGTAATAAATGTTTGTGTTAAAAATATAGAAACTACAAACTTCAAGCTCTATCAAACCACGTGTGTTTATTTGTACATAGATATTACTAGGGCTTAGGAGCAGGAAACTTGTAAACTACAAATTAATCAACTAGGTGAAAAAGATTTTAATATAAAGGTAAAATATTGCCAAGGAGCCCTAGAGTCTGCCCCACAAACCTGGAAAAGAGAGTAGGGAAAAGGTCAAGGGTCACCAGAGCCTCGGCCTGAGGAGCTTCCTCTTCTATGACTGTGGAACTGAGAGGAGGTTATGTTGCATAGGTGGTCTCTGGAACAAATTTTTAATTAAATGGGGTAATAAAAATTCACTGCCCTTTATGGTGAGAAAGAACTCATAAAATTTTTGTGTGACTGCCAGGTAGTGTTTGTATTCATGTCCAGGAGGGGTTTCAGCTTTGCTGTGTTTGCTCTACAGAGGTTCTGACTAAGAAATTAGAGAAGATCCTACTTTCGCTGATGTAGATTGTAAGTCAACACTGTTCCCTCACAAAGTTATCTTCGTGCTCTTATTGATCTGTCATGTAGTATTTTCCATAAGGATGAGACGTACTATAGGGTAACAGAACCTGATGCAGTTTCTTCCCTGAAATGAAGGATGTTGGTGTTTTATTGTTGATTATGAAAATTTTCTTCCATGAGTGGCAATTTAAAATATTTTTTCCAAATATTTTTTCTAAGGAAAATGGATTGACCCCATAAGATATGTGTATTTTATCTGTTCGTTCAAATGTTTCCGACCTTTACCAGTCAAATATAATCTACACTTGTCCAGTCAATTATGATTTCATATCTATGTATTTCTGGAAGTCTCACAACAATAGGCCAAACCTCTCCAGGCTTTGTGCCACTGATATTTCCCTACCCTCATGTTCATTTCACTTTCCAGTCATCTGGCCATATCCCCTGATCTGTGTGCCTCTTATCAAGCCCCATTCTTTGCATTCAACTTACCTTCTACAAAGAGTAGTCTTTTCTGTTATGTATTTTCTGTTTAATATCTACTCCATAAAGGAAAGATGCAAGTATAAATTCAGATAAATATAACTTTTAAGATCCTGTGTGCTGAAAATGTGAAGTTCAGGGAACAACTTAATGTATTGTAGCTTGAACAACTTCATTGATAAAATGGTGGTAAAATTCACTTTACCAATTTGAGATGAATGATAAAATATTTACTACATGAAGACACCCTGTTACATCTTAAACATACTATGTGCTCATAAAATATTTGGCTATATTTTTGTTCATAAAATGGCAGGTCTTACAGCTTTTCTCTCTATTCCTGCAAATTTAGATATGCTGGTTAGTATTTCTAACTGTGCTTAGCACTGTATACAAATGTCTATAATGGGAGTTTTAGTATTATTTAATCATTATTATTCATTTAAACACTTTCACATTAATATTTAAGTTTATCATAGTTAAAAATGATTAGATAATATTTTTTCTGTGATTCCCCTCTACATATAATTTAGCACTACTAATAAAGTCAACTGGATCATATTTTTGTTTTTCCGAGTTTATTTTCTCAAGATGTTATGAACTTGGGGGGACAATGTCATAGTAACACTAGCAGTTACAATGTGTAAATGAGTGTATGTGTGTAGGGGTGGGGTGGACTGTAGAGTCCTAAAGTTGATGGTCTATATCTTCCTCAAATGTTCTCAATCTTATATGTTTAAGCAAGATCATGCTGATACTGGAGCCAGCTCTTTCTGCCAGTCTAGACAGTCAGCTTGTCCGGGGATTCCCTGTCTCTGCTTCCCATACAAAGGGAGGTTTTCAGGCCAAGCCTCCTCTTACCTGTGTTCTAGGAATGCAACCTCTGGTTTTCATAGGTGAGTGTGAAGTTTTTTAGCCACTTAAAGATTTCCCCAACCCCATTCCAAGTTATTAAAGATTAAAACTGCCCAAAACCCAGTGGTCACTTTGGGTTTATAATATGCTCATTCCCATTGGCCACTAAAATTAAGAATTCCTGAATGACTAAAATTACACTTAGCTTACAAATATAAGAGTTATTATTTATTCATGTTTCTATTCCCAAAGCAAATACATACATATCAGGCAGTGGGTAATGACATGATGAGCAAATAAATGTGAAGATGAATTCACTTGCTATTTTTTGTTGTTATTGAAGGGATATTCAGTGTGATGGCCAAAAAAACATGTCATGAATCCCAGTGTTCATCATTGCTATATGAAAAAATGATTCTCTCTCTCTCTCTCTCTCTCTCTCTCTCTCTCTGTCTCTCTCTCTCTCACACACACACACAAACACACAGACACACACACACAAATACACACTGAGATACATACTCACATATATATTTGAAGATAACAAAAGTTACTGAACTTTTAACCTAATTATAAAATGTGAGATTAAAAATAATAAGAGTCGGAATGCTCTATTATTGATATGAACGCAATAGTATTAACATGCTTTCTTAAAAGTGTGAATAAACTACAGAAATACCACAACAAATTTGCTATGTTAAAAGTATTGCCTTTTTATAGGATGTGTTAGATAGAATTAGAATCAAAGACTGAACTCTTCCCTTGTTGTTTTGGAACACACCTGGAATATCAGCCTTCAGGATATAGAAGCAGAAGGATCAAAAATTCAAGGTCAGCTTGGATTTTTCCAATGAAACTGTCTTTAAAGGAAAAGGATTATTTGTCTTCAGTATATCCTAGGCCTTTTGATTCAGCACTAATCATGATTGTAAAACATTCATTATTTGTTTGGATACTTATTTAGTGCACATTTTCCCAATTGCATTTTAAGTCATGTGGCGGCAAGGATCATGTCTGTTTTAATTCCGTCTTCTCCACAATTAACCCAGCTCTGGATACCTATCAGACACCCAATATATATTTGTAAAGTGAATGGATAAATTATAAATATGAGTCTATTTAATTAAATGGAGGAGACTGTTGGAAGAATAATTATTATGAACCACATGAAATTTTTATTAAAGTCAAATATACTTTATTTGGCATGTTACCAATCAGCTACAAAATGGAAACATGGAAATAGCCTCCAAACTGAGAATAAAATTCCCATATTGAAACAAATAAGAAACATAATTGTCATCCTAAACAAAATAGTACACACTTGCACACACACACACACACACACACACACACACACACTGTGGATGTTAAGCAAGTCCTCTACTATCATACATATAACTGCATATTTCTAATATGAAAGTGTATAATACTTTGTGAGATGCAAATACAATCACACCCGTCTGATTACACAAAGAAAGACTAAAATTAGCTATTGCTGAAATACGCTCCAGACAGTTTGAATCCTCATTACAAATATCCTGGTCACATGTAAGTTTGCTGGGTAACTTCAGACTGCCAAACCAATAGAAGACATCAGAAGGACTTTGAAAGTCTGAGTCACTAAAGTGGGCTAGCAAAGAATGCCCTTTTTAATCAACTAGGGACAATTTATGAGGCTGGAACTCTATCAAACATCTAGCTATCCCCTGAGCTTAATTCAGGTACATATAGTCACGAATTCATAAAATATTGGTGTCATAGACTCATAACAGAAAAAGAAAGTGCTGCCACAAGACAAAGCATAGTGGGTCAGACACGTATCTCCCTTACAAAGGACTTTCTGGATACCCAGAAAGGGGAAAGAAACAATTCTCAGATATATAGCCCACCTAGGTAAAGCACTTTCAAATGTACTTCATTTATTTATTTTAGGCAATTTCTGGCTCAAAGTCATACAAAATTACTGTCTCCAGTTTCACTCTGCTCTTTTGAAAGAGTCCAGATTTTGTGCTAAGAGTTTAAAGCCACAGCAAAGAGCTAGGCCAAGAGGGAAACCTTTTGAAGAGTTCTCACAGCTGTGAAAACACAGGCCTCAGGCTGTGTGTAGAGTTACTTCAAACAGCTGCTTCAGGTGACTAAACACCTTGAGTCTCATTCATCAAGTGTTGTTTATACTGGCTGACACGCCAGACTTGGAGAATTAACTCAAGAGAAAAAAAGATGTACTACATACCAAGTATGGGAAAGGAAGCTAGCTCCTCAGATGTGTAGCAGGAAAAAGAAGGGACTTGACTAATTTTAAAAGAAAACAGGATTAATTTTATTTTATGTTAACATTTCTCTTGAGACATATGGCATCTTTCTAATCAAATTTGAAAGGACACTGATGTCTTATCATGCATGGAAACCCCTCAAACATATGGTCATACGACATTTAGTTAATTAATAGTATGCGTGCACAACTTAAGTCATAGGTATACCCAATACATTGTGTCGCATTTTCTTTGTAGGGACAATAAGGTTTACTCTTTGCCTAGGGCACCATACGCATTTTTCTGCTGAAGGATGATAGACAGGGATCATCACTCAGCATTAAAATTTCTTTCATGTACTCTGCTCACCAAGGTGATATGATAAAACGTTTTAAGCCATGTAACTATTTGCACGGATCAAAAGAATGAAATATACTAGCATGGGTCAGTGCCAGGGAAAGTATTCCCAGTTATAGAAGCTTTAAATATTGAAAGACAGTTTTAATATTTCCTTTTAATCAAGAAGTAAGTCACTTGATATTTTTTTTCCGCAGTAACCTCAAGATGGCTGCTAAAAACCTTTTCCCAGCTTCAGTTCCTCCATAAGGAGAAAAAACAAAAATCTGCACTGCTCCCCTCTCCCGGGTCAGAACAAATGCCATTTGTCAATTCCATCGGCAATTAGATTATCATTTTACACCACGGTAAGTTTCAAAAGTGAAATAACGTTTTTAGCTTCCCTAACATTCTCTTCTCAGCTCACGGATGATAGTTAAAGCCTTGTGATCATTTCCCACGGTTCCCATCATGTTCATTCCTTCTAATCAAAGACTCTGTAGCCCCTCTCAAACTGCACATTGGGATCTGGATTCCATTTAGACACCTGAGATTTAGCATTTCTAACAATCTTCCTGTACAGACAGATGTTAATGGAAGTAGAATCTGCCCTTGAATAATCAAGATTTGTATATCAATTCTGAAGGATTTTGGTGAAAACTATTTTCCTACTTGTCTTTAATATTAAAGGCTACTTTAACATTTGAAATGTAAATAAATAAAATACCCAATTAAAAAAATAAAATACAAATGTTTGAAAATAGAAACATATTTCCCCAAGAAATAAATGAAACAGTCATCAAAAGACAGGTTAGAGTCAATATATTTTATTTTTAAAATATAGAAACAAATACTAGAACCATATGAATCATTAATATATAGAAAGTCTTTATTCAAAAGACACCAGGGATGATCAACCAACAAAAGGAGAAATGATATTGTACAATATCATTGTATATTTATTAAATAAAATGAATTTTTCATGATCAAAACAATAAAAGAAATGAAGTCAGCAGGAAAGGTAGAAAAAATAGGCAAAATATAATGTATGGGTGTTTTACATACCTGTGTTCATGTGTGCATATGTGTTTGTGGAGTGCAGACACATAGGCCACATTACGGCTTCAGGAACTATTTATGTTTGGTTTTTTAAGGGTCTCTCATTGATCTTGAGTTTATAGATTATGTTAGTTGGGATGACTGGTGCATTCCAGGGACCCTCCTGCTCCAGCCGCTGTAGCACTGGATTACAGGTGAGTTTTATTCCAGTCCTTGGAGATCAAATCCAGACCCTGATGACTGATTTCTAAGCACCATACTGAGATTGCTCCTCACCCACCGAGGGACATGTCTTCAAAATCTACCATTTTACAGTCTAGAATTTTCAGGGGTTTGAACCGAACCTCTTTTAAAAGCAAAGACAGGGAATCGCCACCGTTTAATTAATGCATTTACATTAATATCAGTTTATAGACAGTAGAGACGTAAAAATAATTTCTCTCACCACAATGTTTTCTGTTTGTCAAGTAAAATTCTAACCCTTTAAGTAAATGAAGAGTTGAACCATTAGCTAGTCATATCTATGTTTGGAAAAAAAAGGAGAAACCAAGTGGATTAAATAAGGGTGAGTTCACTGGAGAAGTAAGTACAGGGGAGGAAATGGTGAGCATGCAGAAAGAAAGACGGAGTGGGCAGAGGGGATGCTGGGAACAGAGATGAACTTGCAACATTTATTCCTGGTTTCCATCCCATCTCATCTGTATTGTTTAGTAAGCCAGATGAGTTAAACCCGGTAATCCTAACTAGTGTGGAGGCTGAGGCTAGAGGATCACAAGTTCTAAGGCTGGCAAAGGCTGTAGGGTGAGTTTAAGGCTAGTCTGAGCAACCTGAGTCAAAATTAACACACACACACACCACACACACACACACACACACACACACGCACGCACACACACACACAAATGCACACAACGAGTGGAGATAGAGTTCTCTGATCTTGTACTTGCTTGGCATATATAAAGTTCTAGGTTCAGTCTTCTGAGTGCAAAATGAATGAATAAACGAATTAATAAAGAAGGACAGAAATGGAAAGAATTCCATTTAAGTTCTGAAGTTATTACTGCTTATGGATTAGTATGTCATGGACGGAGTTAATAAATCACTCTATAGTACATCTTAATATACTGAAAGATGTTTTGAAAGGTTAGCAAAGTGAATCTAGTGACATTAGAAGTGTCTTACAAAGGTGACATTATGAATCTGTTTTCTTAGTCTTTTTAAGATGAAGGAGCACATCTGGACCACAAATACATTGATATTTTTCTCACCCCCACGACCTGTGAGAAGACACACTTTCCATGCTACACAGACACAACTAAATGTGAACAGAGTAACAATATCACTGGGAGGGGAGCCCCTTGGTCTCGTGGAGGCTCTATGATCCAAGGTAGGGGAATGCTAGATCACTGAGGTAGGAGTGGGTGGGCGGGTGGGAGAGCATCCTCGTAGAGGCAGGGCAGGGGGGAAGAGACAGGGAGTTTGTGAAGGGCAAACTGAGAGGGGCGATAACATCTGAAGTGTCAGTAAATAAAATAACAAATAAAAAGTGAAAAAAGAAAAAAAGGTCACCTGTGAGGAGTTATGACTCCAGGGCCATCACATTGGCTCTAAGGCATGATGATAACCGGTCAGCCAGTGAGGACAATGCCCCCTGATTAGTAAAATGGAGGGGACAAACACAGCGGTCACAAAGCACATCCATTAGAAGTCATTAAAGCCTGTCAATTAATATGGATAGATCCTACTGCTTAAGGAAAGGCTTAGTTCAGGGAACAGTTATGGCGTGTATTGACCTCTCCCATCCTGGTTCTCTAAAATTCTGTGTTGGCAATATTAATGGTACCCTACTTATGTGGCTCCTTTAACCAGATAGCAGAAAAGGAAAATTAAGCTGGAAATGTACTATAATGGAAGTTATTTGTCTAAACACTTGGTTGACAAAGTACAAACATAAATTGAAAGAAGACAGAATTTGAAAAACACTCCAAGGGAGGTGTCCATAAGCAGCCTGCATGGAGCAGTAACCCACATGATCTTGTTTCTTAGCAACCAACATTTTCTTTCTGTTCTACTCTGTTTTCACAAGGCAATGAAGCCCAATGCCTCCCTACTTTCCTACTTAAATTCTTACATCATTTGCTTGGAGAACTACTACTCAGAAAGAGTGCTTGTCTTCTGGGGTACTGTCCTGTCTACTAGAGACTGGAATTTTCAGTTTCATTGGTATTTATCAAGTTATAGATAAAATCAAAGAACAGATCTCTACAGGAGCGAGACAGGACTCTTCCACCAAAAGGAAAAACTGACTTGAACCTATAAAGAATCTGATTAGAGTGGGTGTAGACCCTAACTTAGATTGTGGCGTTCCTCCATTTCTCTGACTTTCTTCCCATATTGTTCTTCTACCTGTGACCTTAAGAATACCCCCAAAAAGTCACCGTGTAAAACATAAGCCTTGCAGTCACTGGCTTGAAAGTGTATTGGCAGCCAGTAGCCTGCATGTGATTCTGATTATGTTAATGAATTAGAGGTCAAGGCCTTTGACTCTTCAGTTAAAGCAATCTGAATCCATTTAAAGGTAAAATTAAACTAAAAGGAGTTTTGGTTACCTCATAATCTTGCCAAAAATAGCTCATTTAATATGTAGTGAAGTCTGGCATAAATGAAGGTTTCTTCTTTGATCTCTGTACAACAAAGCTAGAAAACATAATTTTCCCAGTTCTAAAAGTGATAATAAAAAAATATATATTTTACTCGCTGAAGCAAACGCAGTTACTCATATTTTCCACTTAACGTATGGGATAAATTCCATCACAACTTCACAAGGTGAAAATGGTCAAATGTGGGTAAGCTTGGCTGTGACTTTCAATCTGCTCCTTTGAAAGCTCAGAGAGACAGCTGCCTGGCTTTCTAGCCACATCTTGTTAACACGTATCAATAAAGTGTGGGGTGGAGCGCTGGTCCCCAGTGTGTGATTCAGACAGGCTCTCCCCAGCTATCAAGAAATCAACACTGTGGGGCTTGTGTGGGTTCCTGACTCGAGGGAACTCTCTATATGTCATTATGGCTTGTTTAACATAACTGACAAAATGATTCTTTGAAACGATGCAATCGTTCTGATCTTCAAGCAGCAAGTGACATACTATCAAAGCTCAGCTCATAGTTCCAAACTGGTAAAATCAAGAAAGAAAGGAAAGCGAAATAAAATCCCAATTGTTGTCCTGGTCATAAAGGTTTAGACACGTGAGTAAGGTCAGATTGTTTAGAACTGGTCTGGGAAAGTATTCTTCCACAGGGAAAGTCATGAAGTGTAGTACTGAAATAATTTCCTATCTTTTAAGGACATTGCTATCTTAAAACATAAGGCTGATTAATTTTAGCAATCATGAGAATTTTGTTGAACTGTTATGTGACTAAATATTTTTCAAGTGGATTTCTAGGGTAATTATATTAGACAAAGTTTATTAAACACTATAGCTATCTAAGTACTTCACATATCTGAAACGTTCATTGCCTGCACCTGATGGGACAATTATGGTTATTACCCCCCATTTTTTAATGAGAACACTGATGTGGAGTGGTTAGGTAAATTATTCCACAGCATGTAAAGGGAAGGGTGTAGACGATTTAAACAAGCCTGTCCCACAGACTCAGCATTCTTAACTGTGGAGAATGTTTCAGAGCCAAATATGAGTATCCCAAAGAATTTTCTCACCATTTCACTGCTAAAACGAGGAGAAAAGGATGATGTTGTGAAGTTATATGGAGTCTTGCCTGACACTGTTCAATCTGCGCAGAACACAGGTCTCAAACAATAAGCAAGTCACTGAGGTTGGCCACATCATGGCTTTGAGCAGGATGTCTGCTCCCTGGAGAATATGGGCAGTTACAGACAGGTGAGTAGGCAGGCCTTATTTACAATTCATTTAGCCACGTGGAACTTATGAAAATCATTTGGGGTTGCTTTGTAGTGCATCAGCTCAGCTATAGCTATGTTTCCCAGAATTATTTTTTTCTATAGGTACCTGGCATCAGAGTTAGCTATGGGGGTGCTGGGGAAGCCATTTGAAAGGCACAAGAGAAAAAGTTAGCAGTGTGAAGTCTGAATCATTTGATGAAAATCCCACTTACCATTTATACTAATTGCTGATTCTGACATTGATCTTGTTGGTGCAGACAGCAACCATGTGTAGTGGATCTCTCCCACAAAGGCAAGGGACCTTGCCAGTCTGCAGAAGGTGTTAGGTTAAATCTATCACTGAAGCTGAGGGAAGCAAGGGGGAATTGCAGCTCATTTTTCTCACAAGGTCCTATTAGTCTATGGTTTCCCTTGTTATATATTTATATGCAGTTATGTCCCTGCTGCTTTTAGTTCCATCACTGGATGCAGATATGGCAGGGCTACCAGGACAGCTTGTGGAGAGTTATGTCATCTCTAGTTACTTTAACAGTTTTCTTGTTTTCTCTCTCATTCCCAGTGAATAGTTTTCTTGTTCTCTCTCATTCCCAGCCTGACAATGTTCATACACCTTTTGTGGTGTTGTCTGGATTGCTTGAGGAAAACTTTCAGAATTTGGGGCTATAGGTGTTATAAAGGACAAAGATGAGATAAACTTGATCAAGCACAGAGGGATAGGGAAATTGACATATAAATAATTCAACAAAATGTAGTGCAGGAAAATTACAAAGGGATGAAAGTATGTCCATTTATACCATTGCAACATGGAATTTCTAACATCGAACTTGTTTCACTAACAAAAAGTAAAGATTAATATAAATAACATTATTCAGTGTTTTGAATAAGGCTGGTAAACTTCGTTAACCTCTATGTGGGTGTTCCTACACATTAAATAATAGCAACAAGAAATTGAATTTGATGGCTTACCACTAGCTAAATCCCATCTGCAGAGACCCTCAGGACAAATTAATTTTTATCTAAAACCACCTACCCACAAGCAATGAATAGAGTGTGCCTACAGCAGTTGTGTACATCCTAGCTGCCAGAATCTGACTATATTTGATGATGAATTACGTATGAAGAAGAAAAAAAATCTTCAAAGTGCCAAGACACTTATTATAGTAAGCGTCTCTAACTCTGAAAGGAAACAGAAACCTTAAATATGGCTAGCTTAACCATGTACATCGATTCATATTTGTGCTCAGCAGAAAGAGAGGGAAGACTTTAGAAACCATAAAGGGATGAAAAGATGAACAGAGTAGACAACTGAACCAAAAGAGAAGCCAAACACACACACACACACACACACACACACACACACACACACACACACACAGAGAGAGAGAGAGAGAGAGAGAGAGAGAGAGAGAGAGAGAAAGAAATTTAGAGATAAGACAGAAATGAACAAAAGTTATTCTATAGTATAACAATGTGCAGACACAGAGCTAACACAGCCTACTATGCCATCCTATGTGAAAAGCATCTCCAAACAGTAATTTGATTTAAAGCACTGGAGTTGGTGGCTCCTATCATCTCTGAATGATAAACAAAATTTTCTCTTTTAGTTATTAGGTGAATGAGCTGGGAATAGATGAGGAAACCAAACACATGCAGAGTATATAAAAATAGATTTCTATAATGTTACATTAATATACTATACATCATAGAATGTCATTAGTGCTTAATAGGAAAGGCATATGCCAAAAAATAGGAAGTGGGAGGCATGCTGGAATACAGAATTTGAGTCTTTGTTCCCAGGGCAGACTAGAATGATATACTAACTAGTTTCCTCAGCTCATTTTGTAGTAATGTTTTTCAGACCTTAGATCTTCCCTCCCTTTTCTACTACAAACTGAGCATATGGCACCGCAGGCTCACACAAAGAAAAGAAAACACAGTAGTAAATTATCTTAAATACACCTGAACTCAAGAGATCCCAAGTCAAACTTTTCCCTAGCTTCCCCCAAGCCCCGCCACACAGGCACATAATTCTAGATTTATTTTGCCACTTAAAAGTTTACTTTGGCTATGGTTGAAATTTAATTTGTTCTTCAAAGAAAGACAACAATGGAAGAACAAAGGGGCTGCTTCTGCCGGCTCCCTAGGAGTTCTGAAAGTAATAATTATAAAATGATAGGATTCTTAATGAAAATGTCACTCGGAAAGGTTGAGGGTGACAGCCGCACCACTGATGTGTCATGAAATAAGTCACAGTGTAGTCACAACCATAAATACAACTAGATGAGGCGATTTAAAATCTACTGAGACTTAGTGTCTAAATGTGTCTCAAGTTTAGAATTAAAATCTGAACAATAGACATGCATTGAAATTCCTGGATAAACAAGCTGCTTTCAAAAATAGCCTTTAGACATAATATTATTAAAAATAGATTTAATGGCAAACTTGCTAAATAATATAGCCTAAGAAAATTGACATACACATGCATTGACTCAGATGTACACAATAATTATTCGCGGTATCTTTGTGTCTTTGCAATCTATCATGAGATCTGCACAAAAACACGATTTCATCTCAGTTACTTTCCTAAGGTTACATGTGATCCTTGGAAAAACACACAATAAGCCATATACTCACATTGTATGCAAAGACTTCCGCCACAAATACAGGAAAAAAAACTAAACTGTCTTCTCTGTTATTTCAAGATTAATTACAGATTAGTAGCAATATTTTGCCAAAGAGTTTGGCCTGAGATTCTTTCTCTACTTGCAGTTTCTAAAATACATCATGTGCAACAAATTCAAGAAGGGTTCAGAGAAACACAACCTGTTACAGCATCCTTCAGCTTCATCTTTTTAGAATTACCAATCATACCTTTCTTGATTCTTGTTTGTTGAAGAGCTTTTCATCTGTTTTCTCCATTTTTTTCTCTATTTCTTTTCCTTGTGCCAGGAACTCAGTGCAAGGCTTCATTCATGGTCCTGACCTATATCCCCCACCATGAATGACTTTCAATAATTTTAAGTTGCAAGTAGTTAAGCCCTTATTATGGCTAATTCAATTTTAGTTAATATCATCACTTTTATTACAAAAGGGGTGTTTGATTCTAGTTTTATTAAATCTAATTTCTTCTTTAGGAAGTTATCCTTTATTGGACAGTTTTTGTATCTTAGCTCTAAGGTGGTTTCAGAAGACTTCATAAGTCCAAGACCAAGAAGATAAATCCAGGATTGTAAGCATGAATTCTTGATCCTGATACCTAATGATAGCACAAGCAAGCCTCACTGTCCCACATAGTGTTACTGTAAGTCCATCCCACATCATTTTGAGAAAAACTACAACATTTCTATATATCACAATAAATTTCTCATTGTGTGAAATCCAGATGACTGTAAATTAATTATCTCCAACAGATGCTTTCACCTAGGGGGTGCTCCTCACAAACTGCTGAATCTCAATCATGTTGTGCATTGATTGTACCCATAGCAGAAAACTCAAGAGAAGAAACTTCCCAAAGAGAAATTTAAAATGTAAAGCCAATTCATTTCGTACTGCTTTTTTACTTTCAATGAGGTTTCTAATTTCTATTAGCTGAAAATCCAAGGAAACAGAATGGCTTGTGGACTAATGAACAGGGCTTATGAACTAGTAAATGAAGACCACGGCTATATAGGCTTATTTCTTCTATGTAAACCTCCATTTACGCACACAAATGAATTAAATCCTAGTCTGGAGTGGAGAAGATCTATAAGCCTCACTTGGGTTACAAATACTGGACTAGAACTTCTTTCATTGATATCACTCAAGTAAATGAAGCTATCATGCTTGAAAAATTACAAGTCCTTTTGAAATTATTTTCCGGACTCTTGAATTTACTCTTGAAATAACATGCTGACAGAAGAAATGCTTTAGTTCTCACCAAATGATTGGAGTACAGTTACTGTCAGAAAGATTCCAAGAAGGACTTCCTGCTGTGAATTATGTAGGGCAGAGACTGAGACCTACAGACTTAGCACAGCGATGGTACCAAGAGTCATATAATGCTAACCATGCTTGCCTGGGGGATGTCTGCATCTATGCCTGCATCCGTGTGTGTGTGTGTGTGTGTGTGTGTGTGTGTGTGTGTGTGTGTGTCTGTGTCTGTGTCTGCCTACCTCTTTGCTACTGGCAGAGTTCTTACTATGGTCTCCTCTAGAACATGTCTTTATGCAATTGCTGTTCCTTCACCCAAACTAAATCCATTGTTTAGTTCCTCAGTTCCTTTACATTCTTTTCTTTATATTTGCAAAGTGTCAGAACAAAGCAAAGTATCTCAGGGCATATTTCACATTTGCAAAGTATCCTTCTTTCTAATTAATTTTAAGTAAGGCTTTATTTTGTTGCCAGAACCTTATTTATGTTTAGGGATGGGCTTCAGCTTTTTTTAATTATTTCAGATTTGTTTCATTATTATATACAACATTAATTTAAAAATTATATGTATGCATGTTTTTCCTGAATGTTTGAAAGCAAAGACTTACAGTTACAGACCTTGCCTATTACACTTTAGCCATTTAGTTCATATGTCTTTAAACTGTATGATATATCTTTAAATTGATACCTTTCTTCAGAGTATAATTACAGCATTTCTCCCGTCGCTTTCCTCGTTCCTCACCCTTCCATATACTCATCCTTGCTCTCTATCAAATTCATGATCGACTTTATTAATTATTATTATATGTATTGCTAAACACACACACACAATCTAGTTGCTCAGAGCCCCCAAATCGAATATGCTTATGGCTTTCTTGTTTCACAATTCTTTGAATTTCAAAATCTATTACTAAATATTTTGATATAAGTATAACTCATTATTTTTTTAAAATAGGCTTTCTCACAAAAGAATATATATGTATATATACATATATACATATATATTCTTAGGTAATTTTTTTCATGTTGGAGATATTTGATTTGCTTTCCCTGCTGTACAAAGAAAACGACATTATCAATGACACATATTGAAATATCTATTAAACTCTGATGATATAAGTTGCTTATTATTAGAAAATAAATTTTAGAAAAGGCATTCTTTAAAAACACATATATGACAATAAGGCATGTACAATTGTCTTAAAATAATCCTTCAACACTCTCCCACTCTTTTTTCACCGTTATCTCCATCTGAAATAATAAAACATATCTTCTGATTGTAGCTATTTCTGTTATCTCAAGTCTGAATCTAATTTACTTGCTACTCAAACTTACTTTTCCTCTAATATAAATTTGCTTTTCATGTAATATAATCCAAAGTTTTGATTTAAATGGTACAACCCTTTCTATTTTCTCTAACGACATGACATTTAAAATTGAGAAAACAAATTCAAAATAGTCTGTCAGTGTTTTACAATAAAACATCAAAAAAACTAATTTTTATAATCCAACAATTTTTACTCAGTTGTGTTTTGGATTACATGAAAACATTGGGGAAACAGCAATACATACTTTTCCAATACAAATAAAATTATTATTATTATTATTATTATTATTATTATTATTATTATTATTACTTCTTTACATCCTTATTGTTCCTCCACTCCTTGTTTCCTCCACAGTCCTTTTCTCATCCCTCATTCACTTCTCCTCTGAGAGAGTGGAGGTCTCCCCCTTGATTATCCCCTACCTTGGCATATGATGTCTCTGCTGGGCTAGGTACTTCTTTTTCCACTGAGGCCAGACAAGACAACTGAGTTAGTTAGACTAACAATTTCTGCAGATAGGCAACAACTTTAGGGACAATCCTTGCTCTAGCTATTTGGCATCCACATGAAGACCAAGATATAAATCAGCTGTATTATGTGGAGGGAGGTCTAGATCCTGTCCATGTATGTTCTTTGGTTGGTGGTTCAGACTCTGAGATTCCCCAAGTGTCCAGGTTAGTTGACTCTGTTGCTCTTCCTGTGCAGTTCCTACCCCCTTCAGGTCCCTCAATCCTTCCCCCCAACTCTTCCATTATAGCCCAAGCTACATCCACTACACCCACTAGTAGTGAGTCTTTACATTTATCTGAGTCAGCTGCTTGGTAGAGCCTCTCAGAGAACAGTCATACTAGGCTCCTGTCTGCAAACAAAACAGTATCATTAACAGTGTCAGGGTTTGGTGCTTCCCAATGAGATGGGTCTGTAGGTTTTTGCTTGGCCATTCCCTGAGACTCTGTTCCATCCCCTGTTCCAGCATTACTTATACACAGGATAAATTTGGGGTTGAAAGATTTACGGGTGGGATAGTGTCCCTATTACTCTACTGTGATTTCTGCCTAGATAGAGGATGTGGCCTCTTAAGAATGTTTTGCTGGCAGCCTGAGTCCCCAGCGATCTTTTTGTTTTGTTTTGTTTTTCGAGACAGGGTTTCTCTGTGTAGCCCTGGCTGTCCTGGAACTCACTCTGTAGACCAGGCTGGCCTCGAACTCAGAAATCTGCCTGCCTCTGCCTCCCAAGTGCTGGGATTAAAGGCATGCGCCACCACTGCCTGGCCCCCAGTGATCTTAAACTCGGGGTATCTGAGTCTGCTTGCCCAGTCCCAGCAGCAGCAAAGATGGTGGCAGCGGGGAGTGACAATGGGACCTCATAAAATTACAAAGTTTCTGTAAGGCAAAGGACACTGTCAGAAGGAGAAAACAGCAACCAACAAATTGGGAAAAGAGTTTCACCAACCCCACATCCAACAGAGGGCTAATATCCAATATATACAAAGAACTCAAGAAGTTAGACCCCAAAGAACCAAATAACCCTATTAAAATGGGGTACACAGCTAAACAAAGAATTTTCCCCTGAGGAAATTTGGACGGCTGAGAAGCACCTTAAGAAATGTTCAACATCATTAGTCATTAGGGAAATGCAAATAAAAACAACCCTGAGATTTCATCTCACACCAGTCAGAATGGCTAAGATTAAAGACTCAGGAGACAGCAGGTGTTGGCAAGGATGTGGAGAAAGAGGAACACTCCTCCACTGCTGTTGGGATTGCAAGATGGTACAACCACTATGGAAATCAGTCTGGCGGTTCCTCAGAAAATTGGGCATGACACTTCCAGAGGACCCAGCCATACCACTCCTGGGCATATACCCAGAGGATTCCCCTGCAGGCAACAAGGACACATGCTCCACTATATTCATAGCAGCCTTTTATAATAGCCAGAAGCTGGAAAGAACCCAGATGACCCTCATTGGAGGAATGGATAAAGAAAATGTGGTATATTTATACAATGGAATACTACTCAGCAATTAAAAACAATGAATTCATGAAATTTATAGGCAAATGTTTGGAACTAGATAATATCAACCTAAGTGAGCTAACCCAATCACAAAAGAATACACATGAAATTCAATCACTGATAAGTGGATATTAATTAGCTCAGAAGCTCTGAATACTCAAGGCACAATTAGCAAACCAAAAGATTCCCAAGAAGAAGGAAGGAGAGGACCCTGGTTCCGAAAAGACTGGACCCAGTTTTGTAGGAGAGTACCAGAACTGAGAAATGGTGGGGGGTGGGTGATTGGGGAATGGGCGGAGGGAAGAGGACTTATGGGACATATGAGGGGGGAACTGGGAAAAGGGAGAGCATTCAGAATATAAACTAAGATATCACTCTATTAAGATATATAACATAAGGTTCTTTCCCTGACACTGGAATTAAAATTTTAAAAATCTAATTTAGAAAGCACAAAAACATCAAGTAGGTTTTATGAAAGCCTGTTTCATTGTGCAGTCAGCTATTGCTTCGCTTTTGAGAGGAAACAAGTTTAATTTGTTGTATCACAGAACATGCTAATTCCACGTACATGGTGATCGTTCACTCAATTTCCTTGTGATATGTGCCACTCAGCAGGCAATTTCTCAACTCTTACTTCTTTCCCAATAGCCTTATTTCTCTGTCTCTGCTTACCATGCAAGTTGAACTGAGGCCTAAATCCTCTGATGCAATGAGGACTCTACAGCAGGCAGCCTATGCTCTGAAACTTGAATACTATGGCTGTTAGAATACAGTCTTTAAAAGATTTTAAAGAAAACTGATACAATTGATTCTAAAGCTATTAGTAGGTAGCATTTAGAAGTAGAAGTCATCATTCTAATCTATAAACCTAGACTTCACTGCCCATGGCAGATGTGGGATGGGTCCTTGTTAGTTTTCATGAAACCGGTTAATAGGATTCTCATTCAATTAGTTATCCAAGTAGGTAATTATATTTATTGAACATTAAAAAGTACTTGGTACAGATTTTCTCTGATTTTTAAAATCTTTAGTAATCATAAACAAAGCAATATTAAAGTCTGATATAAAAATAAAAACCCTGAACTTTGGGAACTTATTAATTTGGTTTAACCTGACCATTTTTACTTTTTTAGAATATTTTAAAGTCCTTGTTACCATAGTCATTTGGCATTCTGAAGGTGGAGAGTACAACTGAAATACATTTAATTGTACTAAGCAATTGTCAAATCACATTAAGGAATCAAGTCTAAAATATTAGTATAAAAATCTTTCCCTTCGAGGCACCAACTGGTCAACCTCAAATGTGTTCTTTTGAGAAAGTTGGACTGAACTTTTAGCCTCGTTGTTATAAAATCCTAAGCATACTCACTTAAAATATCTCTTAATCATCAAAATAGCAAAAGGCACAGGACATTATCTATGTACTTAATAATTAATCTCATTTAGCAAAAGAAAAGCAAATCAAAAGACAACCGAGACAAAGGTAACATGTAGACTAAAGTGTAGACACTTATATCTTATCCCCACCAGGATGTGTTTTTCAGGCACTGCATCATCTCAGAAATCAACCACAGCTCAGGTCATGTTTCTTCCTTTCTCTCACCTTGTTCACTGGTGTGTGTGTGTGTGTGTGTGTGTCTCTGTGTGTCTGTGTTTGTGTGTGTGTATGTTTGTGTGTGTATGTGTGCGTGTGTGTGTATGGAGTGGTGTCCTTAGTAGTCTTCCTTATTTATGATAATACTTTATACTGTATCAAGTATTTATGTTTAAATATGATCAGAAAACATTAAATAAAAAATACCAGAAGTAAAATTTTCTAAATTTGAAAGTCTTTCTGTATACAACGTATTCATTCTGCATTGGCTGAAGAAATCTTTTGCTCTTTTCTATTCTCCTAGAGGTGTGAATCACTCATTTTTCTGATATAGTCCTGGTACACATATTACATGGCATTAATTTTCATTCTGGTTATCAACTTGACTCTTCAAGTAGCACAATGCTTGTGTGTAAATAGCCCTGTACTAAGGCTAATGCTTAGTGGTGACTAAATCATTCACCTCCCTTAAAGTCTATATATCCATGTAAGTAATTTATCATCTCACATCATGAAAAGACAAGTAGAGCGCAGTAAAAATAAGTAGGAAAAGAGAGAAAAAACTCATTTTTAGTAATGTTATACATTTTCTGTTTTATTATTAATTGCTGACTTTTTCCATGACAATATTTTGCAAAATAAAATGTATGTACTGAAAATATAAAACATATGGATAGAGAGAGTTCAGTGATTAAGAGTATTTCTTGCTCTTCCATAGGACCAATATTTGGTTCCCAGTGTGATGTCCAGTAGCTTAGAAGCACTGGCAGCTTCTCTCCAGGTGATTCAGTGGCTTTTTCTGACCTTTGTAGTACTTGTACACATTTAGTACATATTCACACAAGCACGTGCACATAAAAGAATAAAAAGCTATTTTGAATAGAAAAAAATCATACATACTGTCTTTGGTTTCACATGTCTAGTGGAATGTTGGTGTACATTCCTAGTGGACAAAAAGATAGATCCACCCATCCATTTCTTTATAATCAGCTCTAAACCACTTATCTTAATACATATATCATTGTGTTAGAAATTATTAATTAGGATAGAGTTGTTAACTAGATAATTGAGAGGTCAAAAAATGGAGGAAAAAGAGTTATGACACTAGTAACAAGAAAAGGAAACATCGGTCTCACTTGCCAGTTCCCAAAGCAGCGCTCGAGAGAATTCAGCTGTCAAAGCATCAATAGCATCCAATACAGATTTGGAACTACAATCGATGAGATTGTTAAAGTAGCCCACATTCCTGCGTTTAAGTGCTATTGTAATGACAGAATGCAGAGCAAGCAAACCAACATAGATATCAGATACCAATGCGATGAAGCAAGAAAAAAACAAAAACAAAAAACAAAAGCGATCACTGAAAAAATGCCATGCCTATAGGTACAGAAAAAAAATTTTTTGAATAGACAGCATTTGTAATAAGTGAGGAGAGAAGTGTACTCTGGAATATTTTAGAGAGGTTCACAGTGCTCAGGCAGTACTCTGATAAGGAAGATGCCACACATCCAGTAACAGACTTTTGCAACAGTAGCAATACAGACACATATAACAGATGAGGTTAGACAGGTGAGAAAGAAAAAGCCTCTGTAGGAATATTTAGGGACATGGTGGTTATAAAAATAAGGCTGCAGTAAAGGTGATGGGGCCAATTATGGAATGTTTATCAATAGTCTAATATAGTCACACTTACCTTACTGCTTTAAGCCAGTCACTGCATCAATACCTTTTCTGGGTTTTCCATATGTGTATATAGAGTTTGTGGGTATATGTGTATGTAAAATGATAAAGTAGTGATGGAGATGTCCGGGGCACCCTTTGTGGAAGTACAGGTGTCTGCATTGTTAGGTGCATTCTTCCTCACACTAACATAAGAGTTCGTTCCAACATAATTAGCTTCATAAGCACAAATATTTTGTACATAATGAAACACCTGCATTGTTGTTTCACATGGTGCATCTGAGTATTGACTAGCTCAGATGATATTGTTGAAAGGACCACTGGACAAGGAAGATGGTGGACTTATTTTTCTGTTACTTGTTTTCCTCGTGTATAATTACCATGGATATTCTACTTAAAGAGTTTGACATATAAAATATCTTTCATTAAATGCCATCTGTTTGGAGGTACAGGTCACTTAATCTCAGTTTTAATTTTTTTCTAAGAATCCTTAATTAGAAATCGTATGGAAGTCGTGTTAACTATTTTAACTCCTTTGCTTAACAAAGACAAAAAGGAAAATCAATCTATCAATATTTTGGGAGAAAATGTTTGTCACTCCACTAAATCCTGAAAGGTAGAGTTTTAGAAGAAGTTCCTTCTGACTAACTTGGTATTCCTATGAATGTTAAATTTATATTCATGGAAAATCAGCTTTAATTTTAGCCAGTAAAAGGGAACTTTTAATATAGTTAGATAGATGGTAAAAAAAAATTCCTTAAATGAAAAATTAAATAAATAAATAAATAAATAAATAAATGAGTAAAGTTCACATAGCAGAAAAAGAAACTTTAAGACTTATTTTTAATTTTTAAAATACATGTGTTCATATAAAAGTGTGTGTGAAAAAGAGACAGAGAGATGAGAGACAGAGACAGAGAGATGAGTGGGGTGTGTGTGTGTGTGTGTGTGTGTGTGTGTGTGTGTGTGTTTGAGAGAAAGAGAGAGAAAGACAGAGACACAGAGAGAGCTCTCCCCATGTGCTAGAGTTACAAGTAGTTATGAGTCACTAGCTTTGAGTGCTTGGACACAACTTTGATCCTTAGGAAGAGCGTTAAACCCTCTTAACTACTGAGGTCCAGTCCCTGAAGAGGTTTTAAAAATAAATACAAAGATTTTTGTTGTGTTAAAATATAATTTTAAAAAATATATTGGTCATTATTTAAATGATCTAAAATATATCATTGTCATTAAGGAAATCAGGTTGTGAGCATATACAGGTTGGACAGAGGTCTGGGCATATATGTAGTAGACTCTAGATCATTCTACAGGGTGTTCCCTGAACAACTGGAGTGAGGGTGGGGTGAGGCTCTCCCTGAAGATGTATGTAGCCTGACTTCCCCAACAGTGCTGCTTTGTTTGACCACAGTGGTCCCGTAGGGACTTGCTGCCCTAGGGTGATGGGATACCAGTGACTTGGGGTGGGAACAGTCCCTCTCAGAGAAGGGGAGAAAGGAAAGGGGGGGTCTCTTTGAGGGAAGACCAGAAATGGGGTAAATGTTTTGAATGTAAATAAATAATTGTTAAAAAGGAGATCAAGTTTGTTTGATTTCATTTCCATTTTTAGTTCTATGTTCTAATAAATACCATTCCTTACAGAGTATATTTTTCTATTTGAAATATTGGTGCAGAGAAGGTCTCTGATTAGACAGGGAAAAGGGGCAGAACTAAGAGCTGTAGAGATATGGAATATTCCAGAATGGAGGAGAAGAAACATGCCAGAGGATGTGAACTTGAGTGGCAATTTCCAGCAACAAGTAGCTTGGATTTCATAACAAGGTTAGAAATATTGGGAAAAAGCTTTTATCATTATCAATTGGCTCTGAAATTACCATATTAGCATTTTGGAAATTGTAATTTTATTGGAATATAAATCGGATTGGTTAAAAATTAAAATAAATAAATATCTGTCCCATATGGAACAGAATGGTTAATATCCAAATATTTTATGAATGCACACAAGTACAAAACGTCAGTAACTTATTAATCTCACTTTCATTTGAATAGACTAAAGATGAAAGAAACAAAGTAAGGTAGCAAGAACATAGTTACTAGAGACAGAACACGCACACACACTGGTTTTCTCTTTTTCCGTTCTAGAACACAAAATATAAAATCACCCCTCGTTCACTTGGAGACTGGGGTGTATGACTTAGTTTCTTATAGCTTAAAGCTTAGTTCTTATTTATAGTTCAAAATCCTGACACATAGAGAGTCGATAAAACCTCTTCAGAGCTCCCAGGGATTAAACCATCAACCATAGAGTACACATGGAGGGACCCATGGTTCCAGACACATAAGCAGTAGAAGATGGCCTTATTAGACATCAAAGGGAGGAGAGGCCCTTGGTCCTAGAAAGGCTCTATGCTGCAGTGTAGGAGAATACCAGGACAGGGGAGGGAGAGTGGGTTGATTGGTGAAACAGGGGGAGGGGGCATGGGTTAGGGGATTTTCAGTGGCGGGGGGACTAGGAAAGGGGACAACATTTGAAATGTAAATAAAGAATATATCTAATAAAAAACAAATAAAATTCAAATTCTATATTTAAAAAAAAGGAAAGTAAAAAAAAAAAAGGTCATGATTACACAAGAACTGTCATGTTGCTGGGATTTAGATGTCTATTTGAGAGGAAAGCAGCACTCCTTCCCTCTATCCACTGCACTGGATTTCTGCAGAAATGTGTTCCATGTCAACCAAGCTGAGTTCCAGTCGGATGAAGTTTTAACCTAACTTATCCAACTGAAATATTGTGGACGCCACAAATGATAAGCGAGAATCATTTGGAATTCTCTGGTAGTGATTATTAAAAACAAAAAACAGAAAAATAACTAAATTTAATTTTAATAACTAATATTATTTTTATAAAATATTCTTCAATATAAAATTCTACCTCCAGTTTCTATAACAGTATACAATAGGATATTTGCAACTCTGTGGCATGCAATCTTCTAAATAAGAGTGTGTTAAGCCCAGGAGGGGAAACTTTCATTATCGATGGGTAGTATCTTCAGTTATTTTCACTACAATGCTTATAAATGCCAAGGCATCTTAATTTGTAATCAAAGCTTTTCATTTTGTTATTGGAGGACTTTGTTTTCCCTTGCATATTTGATATCATTCAGAGGCTAGGGAGTAGAGGGTCAGAAGATTCAAGGCTTTTATACACCTACCCTTCATCTCTGCAAAAGTCCCTTACATTTTCCTAGTTGAATCACTGTATATTTATAAATATAGCTGTTGCTATACATGTAATGTTGCCTAATAAAACAAGTACTTATGGCTTTATATTCAGAGTCATGCTAATGTAACATGTAGTTCAACTTATATGTTTTCCCTTAGAGTGGAAAGAACTTCCAAATGGCAGAAAGCTTTAAAACAGCACTTTTCCAAGTTCCCAAATGAAAATAAACCCCAATTCTAGCCCTAGCCCTAGATTTAAAATATTATGTTTTTGCACATACTCGATGCTGCTCTCCATCTGCATGTTGTAGAGGCAGTGATGACATACACTGACCTCTGGACATTTCCTTTTCTTAATGAGGAGCATGTGTTACCACCTCTGTTTGTGGCCACACATGATTATTAAAGATGAAGGCAAACACTACTTCCAGCAATGATTCTTATTTTCTTATGTATATGATCATGGAGAGTTCTCAAAGGTATAAATACCCCCAACAAAGTAACACTTGAAGCTTAAAGTCTTTCTAAACCATTTGTACATCCCATTTCCCAGTGTTCCCACGCAGCAACTGGCTCACAGCTCCTGTATCTAGTAAGCATTAAATCTCTTTCCTTTACTATAACTCCATTACCAATTAAAACCAACTATAACCCAGAAGTCAAAGATAAATCAGCTTATATTATTATTTGAACAGAATTTTACAAAACTTCCCATTATATATAAATAAATAAAACATTTTTCCATGGATGGTAAGTCTTAATTTGTTCCAGCTTTTAACTATTACCAAGCTAGCTCTTTCCCTCTCCCTCTTCCTCTCCCTCTCCTTTCCCTCACCTTCTCTCTCTGTCTCTCTGTCTTTTTGTCTCTCTCAGTCTCTCTGTCTCTCTCTGTCTCTCTTTCTCCTTCTTTCCTTCTTTCTTTCCTTCTTTCTTTAAGTCACTAACCTTCCCTCAATCTAAATTTAGTGTCATGTTTTGTGTCCAATGTCTTTATTGTGTTCAACTTTTTATTTCTTTTGGTCTTCCTATAAAGATGTACTCTGCATAAATTCACTCTGTAATTTTTAAACCAGTGTGTGTGTGTGTGTGTGTGTGTGTGTGTGTGTGTGTGATGCTTTCTCCCATGCATATTGTGCATATGTGGAGACTAGCACAGCTTCTAAGCTTTCCATATTATGGCCTTAAGTTAAGAAAGGGTTTCTTGAATTTCATGAAGTCATTGTTTTTAATTGATGAGTATTACTCCATTGTGTAAATGTACCACATTTTCTGTATCCATTCCTCTGTTGAGGGACATCTGAGTTGTTTCCAGCTTCTGGATATTATAAATAAGGCTGCCTTGAACATAGTGGAGCATGTGTCCTTGTTATACGTTGGAGCATTTTTAGGGTATGTAAAGAGTGGTATAGCTAGGTCCTCAGATAGTACAATGTCCAATTTTCTGAGGATAGGCCAGACTAATTTCCAGAGTGGTTGTACCAGCTTGCAATTCCACCAACAATTAAGGAGTGTTCCTCTTTTCCTACACCCTCATCAGCATCTGGGGCCACCTGAGTTATTTTTTTCTTTATTAGATTATATTCTTTATTTACATTTCAAATGTTGTACCCTTTCTGTTTTCCCCCCAAAAATCCCCTAACCCATCCCCCTCCCCCTGCTCATCAATCCCCCCACTCCCACTTCCCTGTCCTGGTATTCCCCTATACTGCAGCATCTACCTTCTCAGGACCAAGGGTCTCTCCTCCTTTTGATGTCCAACAAGTTCATACTCTGCTATATATGCATCTGGAGCCATGGGTCCCTCCACATATACTCTTTAGTGGTTTAGTCTCTGGGAGCTCTGGGGCTACTGGGTGGTTCATATTGTTGTTCCTCCTATGACACTGTAAACCCCTTCAGCTCCTTGGGTCCTTTTTCTAGATCCTCCACTGAGGGGCCACCTGAGTTTTTTTTCTTTTTTCTTTTATTAGATATATTCTTTTTTTTCTTTTTTTTTTAATTTTTTTTTATTTTCTATATTCTATGTTTACATTCCAAAGGCTTTCCCCTTTCCCAGTTCCCACCCACCATAGTTCCCATAGTTCCTCTCCCCCCCAACTGTTCCCCAATCATTCCCCCTCCCCCTTCGGTTTCTTTACTAAACTGGATGCAATCTTTCCAGGCCCAGGGTCCTCTCCTTTCTTCTTCTTGGGAATCATTTGACTTGCTATTTGTGTCTTGAGTATTTAGGGCTTCTGGGCTCATTAATATCCACTTATCAGTGATTGCATTTCATGTGCATTCTTTTGTGATTGGGTTAATTCACTCAGGATGATATTTTCCATTTACCTGCAAATTGCATGAATTCATTATTTTTAATTGCTGAGTAGTATTCCATTGTATAAATATACCACATTTTCTGTATCCATTCCTCCTTTGAGGGATATTTGGGCTCCTTCCAATTTCTGGCTATTATAAACAAGGCTGCTATAAACATAGTGGAGCATGTGTCCTTATTGCATGCAGGGGAATCCTCTGGGTATATGCCCAGGAGTGGTATGCCAGGGTCCTCTGGAAGTGACATGCCCAATTTTCTGAGTAACCACCAAACTGATTTCCAGAGCAGTTTTACCATTTTGCAATCCCACCAACAGTGGAGGAGTGTTCCTCTTTCTCCACATCCTCACCAGCACTTGTTGTCTCTTGAGTTTTTAATCTTAGCCATTCTGACTGGTGTGAGGTAGAATCTCAGGGTTGTTTTGATTTGCATTTCCCTGATGACTAATGATGTTGAACATCTTTTAAGGTGTTTCTCGGCCATCCGAATTTCTTCTGGTGAAAATTCTTTGTTTAGCTCTGTGCCCCATTTTTTGATAGGGTTATTTGTTTCTTTGCGGTCTAACTTCTTGAGTTCTTTGTATATATTGGATATTAGCCCTCTGTCGGATGTGGAGTTGGTGAAGATCTTTTCCCACTTTGTTGGTTGCCGTTTTGTCCTTCTGACAGTGTCCTTTGCTTTGCAGAAACTTTGTAATTATATGAGGTCCCATTTGTCGATTCTTGATCTTAGAGCATAAGCTATTGGTGTTCTGTTCAGGAACTTTTCCCCTGTGCCCAAGTCCTCCAGGGTCTTCCCAAGTTTCTTTTCTAATAGTTTCAGTGTGTCTGGTTTTATGTGGAGGTCCTTGATCCACTTGGAGTTGATCTTAGTGCAAAGAGATAAGAGTGGATCAATTCGCATTCTTCTGCATGTTGACTTCCAGTTGAACCAGCACCATTTGTTGAAAAGGCTATCTTTATTCCACCGGATGGTTGTGGCTCCTTTATCAAAGATCAAGTGACCATAAGTCTGTGGGTTAACCTCTGGGTCTTCAATCCTGTTCCATTGATCTGCTTGCCTTTGCTATACCAATACCATGCAGTTTTTAACACAATTGCTCTGTAGTACTGCTTGAGGTCAGAGATATTGATTCCCCCAGAAGTCCTTTTATTGTTGAGAATAGTTTTAGCTATCCTGGGTTTTTTGTTGCTCCAGATGAATTTGAGAATTGCTCTTTCTAGATCTATGAAGAATTGAGTTGGGATTTTGATGGGGATCGCATTGAATCTGTATATTGCTTTTGGCAAGATGGCCATTTTTACTATATTGATCCTGCCAATCCAGGAGCAAGAAATATTTTTCCATCTTCTGAGGTCTTCTTCGATTTCTTTCTTCAAGGACTTGAAGTTCCTGTTGTACAGATCTTTTGCTTCTTTGGTTAGAGTTACGCCAAGATATTTTATGTTGTTTGTGGCTATTGTGAAGGGTGTTATTTCCCTAATTTCTTTCTCTGCCTGCTTGTCCTTTGAGTACAAGAAGGCCACTGACTTGCTTGAGTTAATTTTATAACCTGCCACTTTGCTGACGTTGTTTATCAGCTGTAGAAGTTCTCTGGTGGAGTTTTTTGGGTCGCTTAGGTAAACTATCATATCGTCTGCAAATAATGATAGTTTCACTTCTTCCTTTCCAATTTGTATCCCTTTGACTTCCTTATGTTGTCTAATTGCTCTTGCTAGAACTTCAAGTACTATATTGAAAAGATATGGAGAGAGAGGGCAGCCTTGTCTAGTCCCTGATTTATTGGGAATGCTTCAAGTTTCTCTCCATTTATTTTGATGTTGGCTACTGGTTTGCTGTAGATTGCTTTTACTATGTTTAGGTATGGGCCTTGAATTCCTGCTCTTTCCAAGACTTTTAGCATGAAAGGATGCTGAATTTTGTCGAATGCTTTTTCAGCATCTAATGAGATGACCATGTGGTTTTTTTCTTTCAGTTTGTTTATGTAGTGGAATACATTGATGGATTTCCGTATATTGAACCATCCCTGCATCCCTGGGATGAAGCCTACTTGATCATGGTGGATGATCGTTTTGATGTGCTCTTGGATTCGGTTAGCAAGAATTTTATTTAGTATTTTTGCATCTATATTCATAAGAGAAATTGGCCTGTAGTTCTCTTTCTTTGTTGGATCTTTTTGTGGTTTAGGTATTAGCGTAATTGTGGCTTCGAAGAATGAGTTGGGCAGTGTCCCTTCTGTCTCTATTTTGGGGAATAGTTTGAAAAGTATTGGTGTTAAGTCTTCTTTGAAGGTCTGGTAGAATTCTGCACCAAAACCATCTGGTCCTGTACTTTTTTTGGTTGGGAGGCTTTCTATAACCTCTTCTATTTCTTTAGGGGTTATGGGACTATTTAGCTGATCTACTTGATGCTGATTTAATTTTGGTATTTGATATCTGTCTAGGAAATTGTCCATTTCCTCCAGATTCTCCAGTTGTCTTGAGTATAGACCTTTGTAGTAGGATCTGATGATCTTTTGAATTTCCTCAGTTTCTGTTGTTATGTCTCCCTTTTCATTTCTAATTTTGTTAATTTGTATACTGTCTCTGTGTCCTTTGGTTAGTCTGGCTAAGGGTTTATCTATCTTGTTGATTTTCTCAAAGAACCAGCTCCTGGTCTTGTTGATTCTTTGTATGGTTCTCTTTGTTTCTATTAGATTGATTTCAGCCCTGAGTTTGATGATTTCTTGTCTTCTACTCCTCCTGGGTGAATTAACTTGTTTTTCTTCCAGGGCTTTAAGTTGTGCCATTAAGCTGCTAGTATATGCTCTCTCCAGTTTCTTTTTGGATGCACGTAGAGCTATGAGTTTTCCTCTTAGCACTGCTTTCATTGTGTCCCATCAATTTGGGTAGGTTGTACCTTCATTTTCATTGAATTCTAAAAAGTCTTTGATTTCTTTTTTTATTTCTTCCTTGACCAAGGTGTCATTGAGTAGAGTATTGTTCAGTTTCCATGTGTATGTGGGCTTTCTGTTGTTTTTGTTGTTATTGAAGACCACTCTTACTCCATGGTGATCTGATAGGAGGCATGGGATTAGCTCGATCTTCTTGTATTTGTTGGCATCTGTCTTGTGACCAATTATATGGTCTATTTTGGAGAAGGTACCATGTGGAGCTGAGAAAAAGGTATATTCTTTAGCTTTAGGATGAAATGTTCTATATATATCTGTTAAATCCAATTGGTCCAGAGTTTCAATTAGTTTCACTGTGTCCCTGTTTAGTTTCTGCTTTCCTGATCGGTCCATTGAGGAGAGTGGAGTGTTGAAGTCACCCACAATTATTGTGTTAGGTGTAATGTGTGCTTTAAGCTTTAGTAAGGTTTCTTTTACGAATGAGGGTGCCCTTGCATTTGAAGCATAGATGTTCAGTATTGAGAGCTCTTCTTGGTGAATTTTCCCTTTGGCCAGCAAGAAGTGACCTTCTGAGTCTCTTATGATGATTTTAGGTTGGAAGTCAATTTTACCTGATATTAGAATGGCTACTCCAGCTTGTTTCCTGAGACCATTTGCTTGTAAAATTGTCTTCCAGCCTTTTACTCTAAGGCAGTGTTTGTCTTTGACACTGAGATGTGTTTCCTGTATGCAGCAAAATGTAGGGTCCTGTTTCCGTATCCAGTCTGTTAATCTATGTCTTTTTATTGGGGAATTGAGTCCATTGATGTTAAGAGATATTAAGGAATAGTAATTATTTCCTCCAGACATTTTTGAAATTATATTTATTTATTCTATTTATTTTTTATATTCGAGAGGTTACCTTCTTTTGGGTTTGATGAGAGGAGGTTTCTATCTTGCTTCTTCCCGGGTGTAGTTTCCATCCTTGTCTTGGTGTTTTCCCCCTATTATCCTTTGTAGGGCTGGATTTGTGGAAAGATATCGTGCAAATTTGGTTTTGTCATGGAATACCTTGATGTCTCCATCTATGGTGATTGAGAGCTTTGCTGGGTAAAGTAGCTTTGGCTGAAGTTTGTGTTCTCTTAGAGTTTGCATTATATCTGCCCAGGATCTTCTAGCTGTCATGGTCTCAGGTGAGAAGTCTGGTGTTATTCTGATAGGTCTTCCTTTATAAGTTACTTGGCCTTTTTCTCTTGCTGCCTTTAATATTCTTTCTTTGTTTAGTACATTTGAAGTTTTGATTATTATGTGACGGGATGTATTTCTGTTCTGATCCAGTCTATTTGCGGTTCTGTATGCTTCTTGTATATTCATGGGCATCTCTCTCTTTAGGTTGGGGAAGTTTTCTTCCATAATTTTGTAGAAGATATTTGCTGGCCCTTTAACTTGTACATCTTCATTCTCGTCTATACCTATAATCCTTATGTTTGGTCTTCTCATTGTGTCCTGGATTTCCTGGATGTTTTGGGTTACAGCCTTTTTGCATTTAGTATTTTCTTTGACTGTTGAATCAATGGTTCCTATGGTATCTTCGGCTTCTGATATTCTGTCTTCTATCTCTTGTATTCTATTGTTGATATTTGCATCTATGGCTCCTGATTTCTTCCCAAGGTTTTCTATCTCCAATGTTGTCTCCCTCTGCGATTTCTTAGTTGTTTCTACTTCTGTTTTTAGTGCCTGGATGGATGTGTTCAGATCTTTCGCTTGCTTGATTGTGTTTTCATGTATTTCTTTAATAGATTTTTGTGTTTCTTCTTTCATAGCTTCTACTTGTTGGCCCACGTTCTTCTGTATTTCTTTAAGTGATTTTTTCTTTTCTCCTTATTGTCTTCTTCTTTTTGATCCATCTTCTCCTGCATTTCTTGAAGTGATTTTTGTATTTGCCTTGTAAAGGCTTCTAACTTTTGATCCATTTTCTCTTCTATTTCTTTACGAGATTTTTCTATGTGTTCAGCTACCAGCATCCTGACCAGTGATTTTATATCCAAGTCTTGTTTTTCTGGTGTTTTGGGGTATCCAGGGCTTCCTGTTGTTGGCGAACTGGGTTCAGATGCTGTCATGTTGTCTTGATTTCTGTTAGTGACATTCCTTCGTTTACCTTTTGCCATCTGGTTATTTCTGGTGTTAGTTGACCTTGTTGTCACTGGCTGGTGTTTGAATCTCCTGTGAGACTGGGCTTACCTGTTGTTTCTCTACTGGTGGTTATGCGTGATTGCTGCTCAACGGGATCACGAGCTGGCTGCCACCCACTGACTTTGTGCAAGGCCTGAGGTCTCCGGGAAGTGTGGGGGAGTGCAGCAGAGCCTCGGCAGGCGCTGATGGGCCTGCCTAGTAGCGAGAGCCTAGCAGATCCCTCCACGTGGTAGCCCCTGATGGAATCTGTCTACCTGTGCCTTTCCAGCTGTGTTCTGGTTGCAGTATGGAGGCCTGCCGCTATCGCTGGTCCGGGGTCCTGGGGAGCCGGGTGGTTCCGGCTGCCTCGGTGCACGGCCTAAGCTCGCAGGGACGTGCTGCAGAGCCTAGGCGCCTGGGCCCGCCTGTGGGCGAGAGCTTAGCAGCTCTCCCTGCTCTAGCCCCAGGCGGAGTCTCTATCTGCACCTTTCCAGCTGTGTCCTGGTTGCATCATGGAGGTCTGCCGCTATAGCTGGTCCTCACTCTTCTTAATAAACAAGAATTGTTGCTTATCCTGATTCCGCGGGCAGGGTCTGAGCACCTGGCAAGCTGGCTAGGTCTGGCTGACCTGCTACCGGCTGGATGGGAAGCTGCAGACAAGATGGCGCTGCCTGTAGGGGGTTCGGGGTCTGGCCTGCGAGCGCAGAGCGCAGGCACGGCCACTGTACTCCAAACCGCTAGTCTGTGCGCAGTTCCTGCCCCAGACCTGAGTCCCCGGAGGTCTTAAACTCGGGCTGTCTCTGGTACCTGGTTCCGCCGGCAGGGTCTCAGCACCTGGCAGGCTGGCTAGGTCTGACTGACCTGCTACCGGCTGGATGGGTGCCACCTGAGTTCTTGATCTTAGCAATTCTGATTGGTACTCACTGGTAAGTGGATATTATGATTAAAGCTTGGAATACCCATGATACAGTACAACTCACAGACCATATGAAGCTCACGAAGAAGGAAGACCAATGTGTGGATGCTTTAGTCCTACTTAGAAGAGGGAACAAAATTATTACAGGAGGTTGACAGTGGGAGGTACTTGGGAGGGAGAGAGGAAGGGAGAAGGAAAAGGGGGAAGGACTAGTTGTGGGAAGAGTCAGAGAAGTACAGAGGGTCAGGAAATTGGATGGAGTTGTATAGCAGTGGGGGGTGGGAAACTGAGGGTAGCCACAGAATGTCCCAGGTGCCAGGAAAGCAAGAGCTTCCAAGGCCCAATGGGGATAACATAGCTCAAATAACCAACAAAGGAGAGAGAGAACCTATAAAGACCATATCCACAAGTTAGGCACCTACTTTTGTTGAGGGATGGGGCCACACCACACACCCATCTCAAAAATATTAACCCAGAATTGTTCTTGTCTACAGGAAATGCAGGGACAAAGAGTAGAGCAGAGGCTGAAGGAAAGGCCATCCAGAAACTGCTAGACCTAGGGATTCATCCCATCTGCAAGCACCAAATCTAGACACTATTGCCGATGCCAAGAAGCACTTGCTGACACTGACAGGAACCTGGTAAGAGGCTCTGCCAGAGCCTTTCCAATACATATGTGGATGCTCACAGTCGAGGACCACAACAGAGAAGTTTGGGGAAGGATTGAAGGAGCTGAAAGGGTCTACAACCTCAAAGGAAAATTAGCACTATTAACTCACCAACCAAACCCGCAGAGCTTCTAAGGACTAAACCACCAAACAAAAGTACACATGGAGGAACCCATGGCTCCAGCTCCTTATGTAGCTCAGGATTGCCTTATCTGACATCAGTGGGAGGGGAGACCCTTTGTCCTGTGGAGACTCCATGCCCCAATGGAGGGTAATGCTAGAATGGGGAGGCAGGAGTGGGTGGGTGGGTGGGGGAGCTCCCTCATGGAAGCAGGAGATATGGGGGATGGGATAGAGGCTTTGCAGAAGGGAAACCAGGAAGGGGGAATAACATTTAAAATGTAAATTAATAAAATAACCAATAAAAAAGGAAAGGATTTCTCACTGAGCTGGAAGCCAGTGAGGCTTGCAGAGAGTGGTTGCTTGTGGGTTTGTCTAAGAAGGCTGGCTAGACAGAGAGCTCTAGGAGGCACTTATCTCCAATCACATTTCAGGATTAGAGAGAGACATCTGTAACAACACCCAGATTATTACATGGATGCTGGAGATTATGACTCAGTTTCCCATGTTTGCAGTGTAATGGCTGTTATACCCTAAGCCATCCTTCAGGTCTTAAAATTGGCTTTCATTCTTCAGTTTTCTGCTTTGCCTTCAGATGAAAAGACCTGTATTTTAATCACTAGTGTTATATACAATGCTTGCATATGCTTCTAATTTTCCATCTAACCTATTCCAAAGCTCACCAAGATTAGAAACCATGAACAATAGTTGCTTCAATATATGTAATTCCTGGTACTATGATGGTTAATTTTCAATAATCCGCATAGTAAGGAGCAATATGTGTTGAATACCTATTAAAACAAAACTTTTACTGTATCATATTTTAAAACACTGTGAGTGGAATTTCAGAATCCTTATCTTACAAATTGGAAGTGGTTTATATATCTAAACATTCAATGTTTTCTATTCTATTATAACATAATAATATCTCAGGAGGATAGAGTCAGAGACAAGCAGAAGGCAAATCATCAAACCATTCAGTGATGAAAATGTCAAATATATATATATATATATATATATATAATTATTAATTGAACTTTAATGACTTCTTGTTATTTTATTTCTGCATCTAAGTCTTTAAAATCTTTGTCTTTAGCTCACTACAGTTGTCATGTACACCCCCAGGTTTGAGATGACTTCAATCATTCAGGAAGAAACCTGCATTAATTCTTCCACCTAGAGCAGTCCTGTCAACAGTCAACATATGCTCTGACTTACCTATCAGGTTACTTGTTCTTGCCTTAGAAATACAGATTCTTGACAGCAGTCCTCAGCTAAACGTATACTTAGAAATGGATAGGATGTCAAAAATGTATTCCATTAAAAATTACTATGTTCTCCTGGGGCCCAATTACAGAATATTTTAATGCTTACAAATTTCTTCAGTGGCACAGTGTTGGTTTGTTTCCTAGGAAACAAATACATTTATACTGGCCTGCACACATCCTTAATCACTAAATTCCATAATCTCTCTGTGAAGAGACAATCTTTACAAACTGCTTGTGTTTATAGGAGTTACCATCTATAGTATTCCTGAAGGTAGAATTTTAGCAGTGCAATCACTGAAAGATTATTTCAATAGAAAGTAAAAAAGTAAGATACAGGTTTGTGAAGCAACCTTAATTTAAAATGATATATTCCTTAATGAGGTCAATTGTGTGTATAAATATGAAGTGAATTTGAGACATGTACCCATTCGCTTCTGTTGTTATCCTGTATTTTTTCTTTCTTTCTTTCTTTTTTTTTTTTTGTACTTAAAATATAGATTACTTATTATTCCACTGAAGAAAAAACTTTGATTTTGGAGATCTTTCTTTCTTAGCTGAATCTTAACTGAAATCTAATTGAAGCCCCGAGAAAGGACAATGCAGCTTTAAAGTGGCATTTTAGCATTCAAACCATTCATCATCTTCAGTGCGAATATAATTTTTATCTAAATGATTTCCGAAGAAAATGGATTCATTTGACTGTAGTGCTTCTAAGACCAGTGGGAAGCTCATCATCTTAATACTGAATCTGTAAATCCTTCCCACTAAGGATGATTAGCAGCTTGGTCAAGTGTTTATTTTACTTTAAGAAGAATATGTAATTTCCTGGAATAACACATATAGATTTCAGTCCATTTCCCCTTTCACATTTCACATTTATACCATGTACTCAGAAGATGTAGGTTACCTCTCTATTAGACTTCTTTCTGCACAGTAACATGAGAGCCTAACAAGTTTTGTAGTTTAATGTGCACATATCAGTCTGCTCCATGACTCATTTATACCGGATACAAAAACCCATCCTCAGCCATGATGATAGGAAGCAATAACTGTCGACTACTTCCAGATGGCACATTTTCTCACCGCATGTATGAACTAAAATACCTCTTGGATAAACATTTCTATTAATGCAGTGATGGTCTGGTCACTTTGAATTGTGTGTTTAAAGCCTTGGTCACATCTCCTCGAGATAGTGCCAACCATTAGACAAACTGATTAGGTAATGAATAGTTTGGCTATTTACACATTTAGTTAACATTTGTATTTACTAATAAACCCATAAGCTACAAGAAAAGAGATAACCCACACAACTTAATGTCATAATTTAATGTAGATTGCCTACTTATGGCATACAAATATTAAGAGGTCCACAATATTCATTGTTCAAGAAGGTACCAGAAAACGTCATGTATTTATTGTTTCTTCCTAAATGCTGAAGCAAGCCACATTTATTTTTCATTTATAAAATTAATAGAAAAATTCAACAGAAATGATGCCTTTAGCTATAATACAGTAAATTTGGTGCATTAGTGTTACTATTTTTCATAAAACTATGAATAAATTGCAAACAAAAGGAATACTCCAATAAATAATAGACCTGTAGAACATATATGTGCATTCTGCAGGGAAAAGAAAAATATAAGAAAATGCAAATAGGTTTTGGAGTTTGCTTATGAAAGAACTTTTCAAGAACACCTTAGGGTTCTACTTTATAGCCCAATATTTTCATTAGGCTTTTATTAAACTATAATTCTGGTTCAAGAACATGCTACTAAAATATTATCTGAAACAATAGTCAACAATGATTGCTTAAATTTGAAATAAGGAATTATAAAAAATGGAAAGATTTCTTTCAGTATGATTCTTTATTATATACACCACAATTTTACCACATATGTAAACAGTACAATTCAAAATTTATAAACTCTACTTATTAACACTTTTTATCACATCTCAAAACTTAGGCCAAAGAAGAAAATTAAAAAAAAATTCAGATTAAATTTTTTTCTTTGTAAAAATTATATAAATGGACACCAAAACATAGTCATCAATTATTTTAGTTACTTTCTATCTAAATGATCCTATTTAAAGGAAGTACTTGGTAAGACTTTCTGCTTGTGTCTAATATTACTCAATTTCGAAGTCTAATATCCGTTACAGAAATCTCAATGTAGGATTGTCATAGGAATTAGAAATGGCAAACATTTTTCAAATATCATTTAATTAGTAACAAATAATGACACATCCTTATACTTTATGTATAAATAATATAAATATTAATTTCTCAATAATTCAAGGAGCATTTATCTATTCCGCTATTCAAAGCATAACAAGTATTTTCATAATCAGATGTCTTACTTCTTTTCCATATCTTGGCCAGTGACTAAAATAAAAATTGCTAATTAGAAAATCCTTGGAGAATAGAGTTCTCAGTAAAGGAAATGTTTCAAGGTAAGTTTTACTTTAATTTCATTCGTTTTAATTTGCCTTTGTAATAAGCCAGGCATGCAAACACTGGCTTGAAGAGTTACCTGCTGTATAATGCCCACAGGGTCACAAATAAACATTAGTAACTCCAGTTCTAGGGGCCCTAATGTAAAATTAAAATTAAAGAAGCCATCCACCAGAAATCAGAACCTGTAACATCCTGTTTAAATTATCAGGTTGTGCTAACAAAGGCATACCCTCATAGCTGAAGGAGATCATTGTTTAAAAAAATGGATTCAAATTTAAATATCAAGTTAAATATAACATTTGAAGTGGGGTAGATACATTCCCATTGATAAAGCATTTCAATTTAAGTTAAAAAATGATGCTGTGTTTCAATATATGATATTGCATATAGGTTTCAAAAAGTTTATTTTTAATACACATGATGTTTTAGGAAATCATTCACATACAGAAGAACATGGTAGAAACACCTCACTTATTAAGCGACACTAGATGAGTTACATTAGTCCCTAAAAAATTGTGAAGGCGTTAAGCAATTTGGGATTTAAGGGACTGATATTTCTTATCCCCCCTCCCCCCCCTAACCTTGAGCTGACTGCACATCACTACTAATTGATCTTGGTTTGAAAAGAGCCTCTTATTGTTTAAAATTGTTGGTCTCTGGGATAATACCTGCAGCTGGAGAGCTTCATTTACATTCATGTGCTTCAGGGCTCAACTTCCATTGAGGCTATTCCTGTGGTCCTTTAGCCCTGGGGAACCATTCTTTGTCTCCAAAACTTTATCAGTTATTGATCTCCAGGTATGATAGGCAATCATGTCCATTTATATAAACTGAGGCTCAGTAACATGTGGCATTGTGTTTGGTAGAGAAATATACACTTCTGTCTGACAACTTCATCACTTTCAGATTTCTTTCTTTTTTCTGTTTTTGAGGTACTGCAGCAACAAGTGTCCATTACACTTACCTGGACTTGGGTAGTATGAGAGTCTTCAGTGTTATAAAATCACAGGTTTCTATGAAAATAAGTGTGGACAATTCTGAAAAAGGTGCCACTCCTTGGCATATGACAAAAGGACTGGAGATTGTCCTCCGCGAACCCTTGTCACCACTACTCTATTTACAATAGCTAGAGCAGTAACTACCTAAATTCAATTGGTGCATGGATGATGAAAATTACATATTCATAACACAATACTATTCAACTATATAGAAAAATGAAATAATTTATATTACAAGTAAGTGGATGGACTGAAAAAATGGCACATTGGATGAGGTAACCCAAGCCCAGAAAGACAAACAACATATGATCTCATCTGTGGATTGTGGGCCCAAATATTTAGATGTAAGTACAGTCTGGAGGAGAATAAAAAGATACAGGTGATGTAGGAGGGGGAAATGGTTGAAGCCAGAGCAGGGGAAAATGACTGGGAAAATAGGAGTGAGGTTAATAGAGAGAGACAAAGAGGAAGTAGTCAAAAATATTTTAAAAAGGATCTCAAGAAACTGTAGGGAAGTATAGCATTTTGTTTACTCATAAAACTTATATAAAACGGGGCAGGAGAGATGGCTCATCAGCATTTTCAGGTCTTCCAGAAGACCTGGATCCACTTGTTAGCACTCACATGGCCATTTGAAACATTCTATAACTACAGTTCTAGGGGGATCCAATGCCCTCCTCTTGCCTCTTCAGGCACCAGGCACACATGCAGTACATACAAACACATACCAATATACCCCCACACACACCCACCCACCCCACACACACATATACACACACATGCATATACACACAAAACCTCATATACACAAAATATCATAAATATTTGGAAAATAAAAATATTTATATATAACTATGTTAATGTACTATATATGTCCTATGTGTCCTATATATTTATATAGTATTTTTATTATATGTGTATGGTTTAAATTAAATATTTTCATTTGAGGTGATAGTGCTTTTCTCAAAACCACTATCTAACAAACTAACCATACAAACTATCTAACAAAAACTCACATTGGACAGAAAATTTCCCTTCAAGGCCTTGCCAAGGGGAGCCCAAGAGAATTCCCAAATAATATATGCTGTTGCCATTGCCTTTACCTGCCTTACAGAACTTGAAGGTAAGATTCTTTTGCTGAAGATAGGTCACATTTGCAACCCAGGAAATGGAAGAATAATCCCATGGCTAGACTATAAAACTTTGATCTGAAAGCTGATGAGAGAGTAAAGAGGACACTAGCGTTCCCTAGCTCTAAAGACTATGAACTTCAGCAATGAGCAGCATTACAAAAAAATACCCAAGGGTATCATGTTTACATGTATATCTTGGCAGTAACTAACATTCTCTGGTTGGACTGGAAGAAAGCAAGAGTGACTTCATACCTGTTAATGTAAACCTAGCAAATGACCTGTTTCTACTGAGGTCATAGGTCTTAGAGGAGAATCTACTACTGCCATTTTCCTAAACCAAAATAATTTCTTACTGCATTCTAACCGAGAGACCAGGTCTTCGGTTCAGACTCTATCTTAGAGAACCAGCCCTATGGTTAAACTCAAGTTAACTAACAAGCTCCAGGAACCTAGCAACAGTTTCCAGGTTAATCCCAAACAATACCAGTTTCTAGGCTACTCTCTCTAACAAATCTGAATAGTATTGTGTTATGAATATGCAATTGTCATCATCCACGCACCCATTGAATTTAGGTAGTTACTGCTCTAGCTATTGTAAATAGAGCAGGGGTGACAAGGGTTCGCGGAGTACAATCTCAAGTCCTCTTGTCATATGCCAAGGAGTGGCACCTTTTTCAGAATTGTCCACACTTATTTTCATAGAAACTGTAGCAGTTTTAAGTCCCACCAAAAGTAAGTGGTTTCTAATTTCTCCATATTCTAACCAGCTTTTGTTATCAAATTGTTGACATTAACAATTATGGTAAAATCTCAGAGTAGTTTAAGTTAGCATTTATCTAATTGCCTAGAACCTTGAATGCATTTTCAGACATGCCTTTGCCTTTTTATTTCATATGTTGTGAACTCTATTCATCCATACCAGGCTTTTCAATTGAGTCATTTGTTCTATTCACTCTTTGCTCTCTCTCTCTCTCTCTCTCTCTCTCTCTCTCTCTCTCTCTCTCTCTCTCTCTCTCTCTGTCTCTCTCTCTCTCTGTGTGTGTGTGTGTGTATGTGTGTGTTTGTATATTGTATGTATCATTTCCCTATCAAAGAAATAGATTAAAAATGTAAAAGATGTTTTTCCACTCTGTGGGCTCTCTAATATAATTGTTCCTTTTGCCATGCAGAAGGTCTTTAATTTTGTGAGGTACTATTTGTAATTGCTGGTCTTAGTTTCTAGAAACTGGAGTCCTACTTGAAAGTCATATCTACACCTACATCTTGGAGGATAGTGTCTATATTTTCTTCCAGCATACTAAGTGATTCAGGTTTCATATTAATATCTCTGGTCACTTTTGAGTCAGATTTTCTGTAGGGTGATAGATGAGTCAAATTTCATTCCTCCACATGTGAATATTATGTTTGAAGACATTTGTTGATAACGGTATCATTTATCTAATTTATATTTGGCATCATTGTCAAATATTAAGAGTTACTGTAGTTATGTGTACTCATGTTTGGATCATCTTTGTTATTTCATTGTTATACATTGCTGTTTTTATTCCAGCACCATGTTGTTTTATTACCACAATATACCTTGTGGTAGATTTCTCCATTTATCATCGGTATTTTGGACCAGATTTCTTTGGCTACCTTTGGTCTTTTAATGGATCAATATGAATTTTAGATTTTTTTATTCTTATTTTAAGAATATCTTAGAGATTTTTTTGTAATTGTATTGCATATAAAAATTGAAAGTCTTTAAGCATATGATAAAAAAACAAATTCCCTGTGGACATGCTAGCCTCCAATTTTTTCATTTTTCACTTTGACCATTTTGTTCTATGCTGCCACTTACAATATTGTTTCTCTGATAGCACAGATGCTAATATATGACTAATTTTTGTTTTTTAGTACCTTTTGAAAATATAATTTTACCATTTTCCTTCATTTTCCTCCCTCTGAAATATTCCATATATCTATTTTTGCTCTCTTTCAAATTCAGACCCTTTTCGCTCATAAATTTTTGTTACATATGGAAGACTCTTTCTCCCATCTCAGCATTCTTAGTTGTCTGCAGTTCTCAGTGGAGAGAGGTGTAGGCTTCATATTCTTTCCCCTATCTACTTTTTTTTCAGTTATAAGAATTTTCCCCTTCTGGAGTTTCCATTCATTTTTTTTTTAATTTTTTGAGACTAAAATATATTTATAGCACTTTTCCCATTCCTTTCTTTTTCCTAACCCTCTCACATACCCTTCCTCTCTTTTCTTTTAAATTCATGGCCTCTTTATTAGATAACCGTTACTGAATGTGAGTGTGTGTGTGTGTGTGTGTGTGTGTGTGTGCGTGCGTAGCATGCGTGTATACATTTGTATTCCTTAAAATATCCTTCTCAGTCCATACACTGTTACTTGTATGTTCGTTCTCAGCAGCATTTGGCACTGGGGAAACAACTGGTGTGCTCTTCTCTGCAGAAGATCCCCTCTCCAGCTCTCAGGTTTCCTCCTTTTTCTATAGTTCTTTGTGTAGCATTGAGTTCTGTTGAGATTATCTCTTTCTAGTTCATCACATCCATTGGTGTTATCCTCGTTCAGCTCTTGTTTGCACTTAGACTGGTGGGACTTTATAATTGTAGCTTCTGAGATTACAAGGAGACAAGTCAGAGCAAACTCCCTGATCCTCTAGATCTCATAATCTTTCTGATGGCTCTTCCCCAATGCTTCATGAACTTTAGACATTAAAGAGTTTTGTTGGTAGAGTTGTGGAGACTGGCCACCACAATTCTACATTGTCATGGGTTGCACTTTAGTATGTTTGTTGTCCTTATTTAATGCTTGGGTTTTTTTTTAATTTGCTTTTTTGTTGTTTGTATATTTATTTGGTTGGTTGTTTTATAAATTTCTTTTAATTTAGAGACATATTTTCTCCTCTGAATCAAATGGAACTCTAAACAGTAAAAATATATTTTGGATTCAGAGTTTCTCTGGATGCTGGTTTTCAAGGCAATCATGCTTTGAAGAATGAAGTGGAAACAGCACAAGAAGCATAGCTGTGAGTATCTGAGGTTCAGACATATTTTAAATAAATATAACGTAGGTTCCTGTACATACTTTTCTTCAGTTCACAAAGATCTTGATTGAAGAAATTTACAATTTTTATATAGAAGCAGATTATAGAATCTTCTTGCATTTCAAAATGTCCTTCTATAGAAAAAAAACAAAACAATTTTAAATTAAGTAATAATTACTATCATGGTTTTATATAATTTAAAATACAGTGAAACTTTTCAATACATTTTGAAAAAGTATTTAACATTAGCTCACTCAATATTGTTCTCTACAATTATCTCTTTTATAATGTTTCTTCTTTATTCAATTAGGAATTTTTATTTTAATATTTATTTTATTTTATGATTGAAATTTTCATGTGAATTTCATAAAATATGATATTTATGCCTCAGTTATCATTCCAATTCCTACTATATTTCCTTCAACATATTCCCTCAATGACTTTTCTTTTTCATAACGCAAAAAAGTCCAATATTACTTCCTTTATCTGCATGGGTCTGTGGTAATTCCTTAAAGCAATTGGAATTCTATCAGTATCTATGGCCTCAGTAAATGTATAATTCTTCCTCCCTGAGTAGCTATCCACTGCCAAGTGCTCTGCAGTAAAGTTTGGAGCCTGGAAACCTACATCATCTAGCCTAGAAGTTAGACTTGTTTGATCTTTTGCAGAAATGCCCAGCTGCTGTGATTTCATGAGTATGTGATTTCATGGTAGCCATGCCAGGTCCAGAAGACTGCCTTAACAGCAAGTTTTCCTGTCCTTTGACTCTTATCTTCTTTCTTCTTTTGCTGATGATATTCTCTGAGTCCTGGTGTGAGGCACATTAATGTAGGTACCCTATTTGGGGTTAAACCCTCAGTCTCCTTTGGTCTATACTTAGACCATTTATACAGCTCTCAGTTTTACTTCTGATGTGAAGAAAAATAGACCCAAGAACCCACGTCTTTGACCAAGGTTGAGAACAGCACTAGTACATTGGTGTAAACATAAATCTTTAGCAAACATTTTGACAGTGTTAACATTCAGCAAATTATCAACAGCAGGTTCTGTCCTAGATCTCATACCTTCCTCAGCCATAGGCTTTTCCGAACAGCAAAGGAGACTGTGTGTGGGAAGCAAGTATATAGGAATAGGAAATCCACAGACTGAGAGAAAAATATTTGTCAGCTCTTCATATGACAGAGGATTAATGTCCAGAATATACTATGAAATTTTTATAAGAGAACTGATTTTATATAAAAGTACTTATAAGCTTCTGATAATGCCTTTTGTCTTTTCCTTCCCCTTCCTTCCTTTCTTTTCCCCCTAATCCTCTTCTCTGTCTCTCATATACATACAATGCTGTATCTATAGAGCACACATTATGTGTCCCAACAGTGTGAGTTTTGAAATTCACTCCACTTCAGTCTGCCTTACTGTCACATATGTTCAGTCATCAAAGCATCCACCATTTGTTCTGTCTCATGGTAGAATCTTTGTTCTGAACAGAGCAGCAAATGTCCTATAGATCGCATACTACCAGAGAAATCACATAAACTAATATCGAATCTCTCCTCACTGAACACCTCATTGCTTATTTATATATATATTTCCTACCATACTTTATATTAAATCACAGTCTGGATGGAACTTACTTTGGGATTATATAGTATGTTACTTATAATTATACTGGCTGTGGCCCAGGCAGCTACATGTCCTCAATGGAGGAATATTGAACATTACCTCTCTTACAGATAGGATCACTGTAAGGTTCCATACCATGCCATAATCAGCTCTTTTGAGGTGACAATGATAATTGGTTAGTATGACTAAAAAATTTTAATAATATATTTAAAAGCAATACATAAAACAAAAGGGGTAAAACTGAACAGTCTAAATAATAATTTCTCTGTATGTAGACATATTACTTCAGAGGAAATTAGGGTGCCTTGTAATGAACATGGGCACTAAGAACTGCTTGCTATTTCACACACCATGCAGGTTTGTAAATAACATGGAGTGCTACTGTTAGCTTAAATACTACTTAATACTCCACTTATTGCAGTGTCTGTTAGACTGCAAAGATAACTCCAATGCATGAAGATCTGAGATGATCCTATGTCTGTTACTTTGCATTGTATAAGTTAACCAAGCTTTTAAATATGGTACCTTGATCATGAGAAATTATTTTAAAAGAAGTTAGTTAGACCATGACAACACAAATAAAAATATTGTGAATTTCATATGTGTTTCAGATGTTGATAAAAGACTATTGTAGATATTTTCGTATTTTTCTCTTTTCCATGGAAACTTCAATGTTTGTATAACTGTATATAGGTGTGCTTGCGTGGTTGTGCTCTATAGTTTTAATTTTGATATATTTTTAAAAATTTTAACTTTTTAAATCTAAAATTTTAAAGAAAATATATTATAGTCATCACTTAAATATATAAGCTGCTATGAAGATTTGTGTACTCTTAACTGATGAATCAAAATAAATTGTTTAGGTTTCAAAATAAAATGTTGTTATAAGTATACACTCTAGGAAATTCCCCTTTTCCTAAGAAAAATAGCATCTAAAAATTAAAAAAGGACCTGGTAAAATCATAGAATTTCTTACATAAAATGTCGTTTGAGTTTTTGAAATATTATTACCTTAAATTCTAAAATAGTCAAAATATTATATAATTGGTATTGCAATTAAAAGTGCTATTCAGCATATTTATTTATTAATCCTTTCCATTGTATTTAAAATGTAGGATTAGTATATCTCATCTTTAAAAATCAGTACCAAGATTTTGTTTCTTTTTTGAAATGCAGTTTGTGTATAGCTAAACAATTCTGATACTCTTCAGTGTACTGGTTTAGTAGTTACAAGCTTTCCCACCTTAAATTTTATATTGAAAATCTATGAATATACACAAAAGCCATCTACAGCTGAAGAAGTATATGTGTCTGATGGTTATGTGCATGGATACAAGGGTTATGTCACTTTACAATGAAAGTAGTTAGTGCTTCGAAGGCAACAAGCACAGGTTAATAAACACAGAAACAAGAATTCCGTCCTAAGAGAAGCCCAGTGTGCTGAACTTGGCTCATAGGAGTCATGGCTGGCACAACAAGGTGAAATTAAAGAGGGAAAAACTTTTGATGAACCATACTTCACAATGCTGGTCACTGTGGATGGCCATGATTATCTGCAGACAAGATGACTGTGTGGAAAAGGCTTATATACACTTAAATTAAACTCAGCAGGGTTGTAGTAATCTCTGTTTGCATTTTACTTTCTGTTAAGAAGGAAATTGCTTGGACTTGGAACATTTCATTTAATAGCATTTTTAGTTACCTTTTGTACGTCTAATGCCAGAGTCGGAATTCACTCCAAATTACCCAGTAAGACATAGAAAACTTTGGTCGTTTATTTATTTATTTTTTAATTGCAGTTGCTTCCTTACCAATTTTACTAAATTAAATGTGTTTTAAAGCATCTCAGTTCTTGAAACTTAATTATCCAAATCTCTGGGTGAAGGATAACAAACAATGCAAACCCCATTTATGTAATTTATTTTGCAGAAGAATATAATGGAATGCAGTTGTGCTAATGATATACACGTTTCTGTATTTTTCTCCCTTTTCGACAACAACTTAGCAAAGCCCTATCATTTTGACACAAAAGCTTTAAGGGCATTCTGAGGCTTGAATTTGCCCATTCTCTACTTTCAAAGAGGTAAAGTGTATAATTGGGTAAGCCTTTTGCAATCTCGAAAGATGTTGATTCCTTGAGTTTATCCTCCTATCAGTGAGCATTATTGACAATTACACATATTGAAGCTGTGAATAAAGATCATGGCTTCTAAATGTAATGTGTAAAGAAGAGGAAAATGTTTTGATACTTCCGTAGCTGAGGCATCATCAGTTGCATGTCAGGAGAATAACATCCACCAGACCACTTAGGGTAGAGACAACTTTGGTTTAAACTCCAGTGTAGTAAGAACAACTTTCATTTCCTTGGTATTGTCTAGAATAAAAAAAAATTAAAGTCTTTAGACTAATAATGCATTACTTTGCATTTGTGGTTTTTAACATTATCAATCAATCATGAATTTTCTGAATTTTACCTGCCCCACCAGTTACATTGAAGCATGTTTCTTCTCTTCATGGTGCTCTTGGAAAATGGGTGCTGAAACACGCTTCTTCAGATAATAAATTCACACTTATACGTGACAGGGGATGCAGACATGCAAAAATGTAAAGCTCAAGCCCAAACTAAGCAAACCTCCTGCATTTGCTAAACAAATGTAAAAATCAGGTGCTAAATAACAATATATCAAAGTACTTTGCATATAGGAGCAAACACAGAAATGTGTGCTGCTTTCATCTGTATGCATATTTACCATCTCTGCAAATATCTTCGTAATAATAAATACATACACACTTAGGTATTGATTAGAGGGAAAGGTATGTAATTTTGCGGGAAGTTTTGTTTCAGTCACTAAAAAGGCAGGGAGAGCTTTGAATTCAGATTCAGTATAAGGCAAACACAAGCTAAATGTCAACTTCCAGAAGGAATGGTATGTGAGGGGAGGGACCCCTGTTTTCCATTGCAAGATCCCCAAGGGTTCCAGGGTGGTTCTAAGTTTCAGGGATCCTCATGATCTTTCTCTGTGACTCTAAATCTCCTTCTTCATAGCCCTGCGTGCTGCCCTGGCCCTAACTTTAATAAAGAAGCCTTGCAAGGTGGCAATAAGGACCTTAGTCTGAGAGAGCTATGAATATGACCTCAGTATAAATAACACATGGTGGAACATTGTCCTAAAAATTAGGGTGTCATACTTTCATTACATTTATGTGTGTGTGTGTGTGTGTGTATGTGTGTGTGTGTGTGTGTGTGTGTGTGTGTGTGTGTTTGCAACACAGCATGTGAAGGGGGAACCACAGGACCTCTTATTTGAGTCAGTTTTCTTGTTTCATAAAAGGAGATCTGAGGATTGAACTCAGCCTATCAGGTTCAGAGACAATTTTACATGCAAGCCACTTCATTGGACACAGGGCATTATGTTGTTGATCATTACTGCTTTTTGCTGCCTGCTATGTACAGCTGATTTACTTTGGGTTATTGAAAGTTAATAGTCAAATTGCATTAATATTTCTGTGAAAACATTCTTGCTTTCCTGACACATCTGTACTTTTCTTAATCCTAATTAACTGATAAATGATTTTGGAAGTTACCACCCATTACTTTTTTAAAAACCAAGGAAATGCAGACAATTAATTACTGCAATTGTGAAGAATATTTTCGGTTCTTTACTGTTGAATTTTAAGAATAGTAGACATCTTTGTGAAATAAAGCTCACTGCCTTCTACCCCCTATATCCTCCCCCATTTGTGTGTGTGTGTGTGTTTGTGTATGTGTGTATTTGAGCATGTCCTTGTGATATGAATGGCATGTGTATGTGATATGCATGTCTATGTTATATGTGCACACATGTTCTGTGAGCATGCTTTCAGAGGGCAGAGAAAGACATAAGGTATTTTCCTGTCTCCTTACCCTATTATGGTTTGATAAAGGGTCTTTTACTGAACTGAAAGCTCATGACTTCAGCCAGCTAGGCTATCTGGCTAGTGAAATCTCAGGATCCTCCTATCACTACTTCCCAATGCTAGAGTTACAGGCACAAGTAGCTCTTGCTGGCTTTTGACGAGAGATGCGAATTCATGTCCTATGCTTTCATAGCAAACACTTTTACTATCTATCCATCTACTCACTGTTTTGAGCTTGACCATTGTAGTCAATACATTTTAGACAATAGATATAATCAGCCTACTTACAATATTATCTTCTGTAATTATAGACATATATATCATATGATGTATAGCTTATGTTTATAAGTAATTTAGCCAATCATATCTAGAGAAAAATAGATGTGTATAGACACATTTATTTATGATCCTTCTTGAGCATTTTCAAAGAAGGAAATTTAGTGACAAGTTCTTAAAACTTTCTCAGTGCATCTCTCTGAGTAATAGCTACTGGGTCCCTGAGGCATCTGACATCTTAGGAAAGCTGTCATGAAATTTAACAAACACTGTTGTCACACTGTGGAACTTCATTTAACATTTCACTTTGACCCAGATTCATAACTGCAATAAGCATGAAACAATAGCATTTAAAATATTCATTTTTAATGGAGATGAACAAAGCATGAAATACATGAATATGGGCATTGAAATATTTTCATGCTCATGTCATATAAAAGGTAGTAATATATATGATTATTAATGTATCTATCACTTATGCATAGTCACTACATATCCATCACACAATTACAGATTATACCTTGTATAATTAATTAAAATTAGTGTTCCCATTACCAGCACATGCTTATTTATGTGAATCTCAGAATATCTGAATTTCGACTTTTCCTCTCAGGTTTCCAGACATTTAAGTATGTTATTAGGAACTGTGATTATTCGGCACCCCAACACTCAGGTATCACCCAACTTCATTACTACCTGATTAATTAACCTGTTTAAAGTGTGAAAGTTGGCACCTTGTCATTAGAATCCATGGGAATAACTAATGAGAAACTATGAAATAATTTGTTCCTCAATTAAAAAAACCCGAACAAGGAGGTTTTGTCTCATTATTCTTGCTTCCTGTTATCACCTATACAAAGCCAAGAAGATTTCGCAAAACTTACTGTCTAAAGACAACAGGCTATATAACATCTCAGGGAACATTTCACAGATCTTTAATAAAATGTGGTGTTCTCTAACAGCAATAGGTAAGGCAACCAGATTCCCTGGATAACATTCATTACAGAGCATCAGTGTAGAAACTAAGGACTTTGATCTCATCCCTGACTCAGGTTTACATGAGATTTCTATGCAAGAAAAAAGGGAAAAGGAAAAAAAAGACATAATCTAGTTCAATTTAGGTCTGTGTAAAGGCTTTGGGAAAAAATATCACAAGAGGTAATTAGTATTAGAGAACTATTAAATTATGATATTTCCATATATTAAGAAATGCAGCCCCAAGGCCAGATTTCTTTCAATAGAACTGATTTTATTCAGTGGTCACATCATAGTGGTATTCAAATAAAGAAAACAGTGAATGAATTTCAATGGTATTGTTTCCCCATGTCCACATTTATAAGGTCATACACGCCAGAGAACAATGCTGAGGGAGCAAAGGAACTAAGTAGAGCTTTTTCTGTAACACATAAATCTGCTTCTTGAACTGTTAGTTATTCATAGAGCTTACGTGATACAAAGGTCTAATAGTTAACATTTAAAAAGCCACTGGTTTTTCTTGGAGCTAGGGATAGTTTTCTATATACAACTCCTCCTCCGGTACAAGTTCCATGCCCTAAGCCATGGCCAGACAATGTCTATAGAACCCATTCAACATAAAATGAGGAATTAGTGAATCCAGGTGTTTATTAATCAGAGAACTCTATTAAAATTTCTTGAAAAGCATTCTGGAAAGTTCCTTCTGGAATTTTTCTAATGTGCTCTTGTCTAGCTCTTTAAGCAAGACCAACCTAGGGAAAGTCAAACTAGTTTTTTCTCTACATAACATTTTTATTTATTCTTTAGGAATTTCAAACCCTGCACCCCAATCACACTCACATTCCAGAATTTCCATGGCAGGACCCCTACCTTTGTGACCTCTTACTCAACAAAAGAAAAAAGTAATAACTTCAATTTGTGTTGCTTATCTGCTCATTGGAGCATTTTCAGGCTCCCAGTAGCCAGCCCCCTAAATAAAGATGATTTCTTTTCCAGCAGCTCCCTTGCAAGAATCCATTGATTGGGAAGATCTACATTTCAACACCCTTAGAACAATTTTAAGAGTTTTCTTTGATTGTTCCTTTTGAGGCTTTTACGTTTTAGAAAGTTTGGAGGTTAAGATAGGGGTAGAGGTGGTCACAGAAGCCTTCAGTGCCTCTCTTTCTCAACTGTGAGTTTGTAATCAATATCACTGCTGAAGTAGCTTCCTTGCTCTTTATAGTCAGTGCAGCCATGGAGATCAAAGGCTTCCGCATTGGTTCTGGTGACAGCACAGGCTGAGAATGTATCTCCCAGCTGCCATAGGACCAAGGACTAAGACAATTCCCTTGAAGACAGCTGCCATCATAGATATCAACATTGATTCAGGTAGCGGTACAGGCCACTCTTAGCAATATGGCCCCAGTGGTACTACAGTCCCATACATCAACATGGCTTCAGGCTGTGGCCCAGAGCACAAGCATCTCCCTGGCATTAAGTGGTCACACCTGTCACCGCAGTAGTGTCTATAGTTCCACCTCTCTCCACGATAAAAGCACTGCTTTGCCCTTCCATGTTTCTCACCTCTCCATCACATATTCAATTATTAACCCGCTGCTTGCCCATCCATGAGACAGGATGGGGCCTGCCCTGGTCTGCTTCCTGCAGGTTGGCCATCGAGATAGGCAGCATTGGGTTGACCCAATAGTCAAATATCTAACAAAACAGATCTTAAATCAAAATCAAAAGAGTTGGGGATGGACACATCTTTGTTTTATTTTCTGAAAATGTACTGATAAATAAATATTTTATTTTGACCAAGATATTAATAATTAAAATATGTTTAGTGTCAATATTATATCAAACTGTACAAGGTATACTCTTTGCACAAGGTATAGCCTATGGTGGAGAGAAGAGAGAAAAAGCGAAGGCATTGATGAAGTAGAGGAGGAGACAAAAGAGAGATGGAAAGAAAATAAGTAAAGGAAGAGGAAGAATAAATCAGTAAAGAAAAATTCTGTTAAGAAGAATATCTCATTTGTATGGGAATTTCATATTTAAACATGTATTTTACTCTGAAATGAAAGGGGAAAAGAAAAATGACTATCAATATGATTTCAAAGTAAGCAATAGCTACATCTAAAATAATTATATTATTTGTTTTATGGGGCATGAACATTTAAGCTTATAAATGTAAAATGAATTTTGAAAGCAAATGTGTAAGAATAAATACTTGCACTGAACAAAGACTTTTAAAAAAGTGGTTGAATTAGATCTGATCTTTAAGTCTAATTTTCTGCCATTAGAAAAGAGTAAAGAACAAGAATAAATTTGTGTGGGTTCTGAAATGATTCACAGAGACTTTGTCTTAAAGAGATGGAGCGACTCAATGATGAAAAGCCCTTGCATACAACTGTGTGCTTCTGTCTCAAAGCCTTGCATACCTTCCATAATACTATTCATACCTTCATGAACTGGAGATGCTACGTACAAATTTAAAATTACTTGTACCTTTTCTATTTTGTTCATCAATGAATGTATTTATCACAAAATGGTAGTGACATGCATATTACACATATCAACATTGACAAGCATCTTCTTGATAGAAAAAAGAATTAAGGTGAATACCCTACTTTCTAGTTATTGTCAGTACTGACTGTGTTATTCCATGTCATTTGAATATACCTAACACTCATTCTGCAGTTAATAGTTCCAAACAAAACTGGAAAGCCTCTAGATCTTGAGGAAATGGGCATCATCCCTAGAAGTTGAAGGGGAAGTTCTGATGATGTCATTTGTGACAATATTTTTACATTTTTATGTCAGTAGTGAAAAGAATTACTATTGTCTAATTTTATCTCTTCTACACGGCTAAATTGAGTGCATTATTTGACTTCCTTCCTCTGAATACTGACGTCTTTTAGATGCTTTTAAAAGCTGAGGTCAGCTTCTCATCTATTCAGGACACAAACAAGAGTAAATCAACCTAAAAATAGCTATTACCAATTCTCTTAATTAGTCCTGATCCTACCAGGCTTCTTCCAGCTTACTTCAAACAAGTGCTGACTGGGCTCTGAGTAACCTTGTGGGAAACCTAGTCTTTGGGTTTCTGACTTCATCACTCTCACTAACCAAACACAAAGGTTGATTTGTGAAATTCAAATGAAGAACTATGAAGTATAAGCAATGATAACATGAAACTCTCCCAAACTTGATGCCGTGTTTATGACCGAGTCACATAATGAACCCTAGAATTGTCCAGATGGAGACTAAGACAACACCTGCTGTGAAAGATATTTTTGAATACTCATATTAGATATTAGAAAAACAAAACCTAAAATTAATCATGACTCTATGCTTTTAAAATCAAAACTAATTTTAATGCATGCAAAAAATATGTTGATATGCTAAGACTTCTGCTCATGTTGCTCACACACAACCACAGACACTATGATTTTATCAATGTATTGGTCCTGCTATGTCCAGAGGATATAGTTTGACCCAGGTTTTCCATGACTTCTTGCCCTTATAACTTTTCTGCTCTCTCTTCAATGATGGTCCCCAAGTCTGATGAAGGGATGTGATCTCAATGACCTACTTGTGGCTGAGCAAACCACTACTTATTGTCTACAATTGGATCACTTGTGCTTTTCTGTGCTTATCAATCCCAATCATTGTGCACACACTCCCATGTGGTCTGAGAACTATACTAATTAATCAATGTCTATAAAGATAAAAATTCAGAGGAAATTTTTATTTATTTATTTATTTATTTATTTATTATTTATTTATTTTTACACTAAAGAAGTTATCCCTCCTTCATCCACCCTCCAACTCTTCCTGCTCCCAACCCCTGTCTCCACGAGGATGACCCTACCCCCCAGCCAACCAGACTTTAAACTCCCTGGAGCCTCCAGGCTCTTCTTTGACCAAACCTAGACCTGCAGTCCTCTGCTTTACATGTATTGGGCTCCTCATATCAGCTCCTCTATGCTACATGTTTGGTGGGCCACTGTTTGAGAAATCTTAGGAGCTGAAATTAATTGAGATTGCTGGTCCTCCTACAGGGTCTTCCTCCTCAGCTCCTTCCAGCCTTTCCCTAATTCAACCACAGGGGTCAGAAGCTTCTGTCCATTGCTTAGGTACAAATATCAGCATCTGACTTTTTCAGCTGCTTGTTGGGTCTTTTGGAGGGCAGTCATGATAAGTCCCTTTTTGTGAGCACTCCATAGCCTCCAGTATAGTGTCAGGTCTTGGTACCTCCCCTTGAGCTAGATCCCACTTTGGGCCTGTCACTGGGCCTTCTTTTCCTCAGGTTCCTCTCAATTTTCATCCATGCAGTTCTTTCAGATAGGAACAATTATGGAAATTTTTTAAATTCTCAAATTCCCCTACAATGGGGGATCAAGCTTTCAGAGAACAAGGGCCTCTTCTCCCAGTGATGCCCATCAAAGCCATTCTCTGCTATATATGCAGCTGGAGCCATGGGTCCCTCCATGTATACTCTTTGGTTGGTGGTTTAGTCCCTGGAAGCTCTGAGACTCTGGATGATTTATATTATTGTTCTTCCTATTGGGTTGCAAACACCTTCAGCTCTTCAAGTCTTTCTCTAACTCTTCCATTGGGGACACCGTTGTAGATGCCCCTGCTCAGTCCAATGGTTGGCTGCAGGCATCTGCTTCTGTATTTGTCAGTCTCTGGCAGAGCTTCTCAGGAGACAGCTATATCAGGCTCCTGACAGCATGCACTTCTTGGTATCCACAATAGTGTCTGGGTTTGGTGACTGTATATGGGATAGATCCCCAAGTGGGGCAGTCTTTGGATGGCCTTTCCTTCAGTCTCTGCCTCACACTTTGTTTTGATATTTGCTTCCATGAGTATTTTGTACCCCTTTATAAAAAGGACTGAAGCAACCACACTTAGGTCTTCCTTCTTCTTGATCTTCATGTGATCTGTATGTGAATTGTATCTTGAATATTCATAACTTCTTGGCTAATATCCACTTACCAGTGAGCGCATACCATGTGTGTTCTTTTGTGATTGGATTAACTCACTCAGGATATTTTCTAATTCCATCCACTTGCCTAAGAATTTCATGTGTTCATTGTTTTTAATCGCTGAGTAGTACTCTGTTGTGTAAATGTACCACATTTTCTGTATCCATTCTTCTGTTGAAAGACATCTGGGTTCTTTCCAACTTCTGACTACTATAAGTAAGGCTGCTATCAACATAGTGGAGGATATGTACTTGTTATGTGTTGGAGAATCCTCTGGGTATATGCCCAGGGGTGATATGTCTGGGTCTTCAGGTAATACTATGGTCAATTTTTTGAGGAACTGCCAAACTGATTTCCAGAGTGGTTGTACCAGCTTACAGTCCCACCAACAATGGAGACATGTTCCTCTTTCTCTACATCCTCACTAGCATCTGCTGTCCCCTGAGTTTTTGATCCTAGCCATTCTCACTGATGTAAGGTAGAATCTCAGGGTTGTTTTGATTTGGATTTCCCTGATGACTAAGGAGGTTGAACATTTCTTTAGGACCTTCTCAGCCATTCACTATTCCTCAGTTGACAATTCTTTGTTTAGCTCTGTACCCCAATTTTCCTAGGGTTTTTTGATTATCTGGAGTCTAAATTGTTGAGTTCTTTGTATACATTGAATATTAGCCTTTTATCGGATATAGGATTAGTAATGATCTTTTTCCAATCTGTTGGCTGCAATTTAGTCCTATTGACAGTGCTCTTTGCCTTACAGAAGCTTTGCAACTTTATGAGGTCTCATTTGTTGATTCTTGTTCTCAGAGCATAAGAGTTCTGTGTTCTGTTCGGGAATTTTCCCCTGTGCCCATGTGTTTGAAGCCGTTCCCCCACTTTCTCTATTAGTTTCAGTGTATCTGATTTAATGTGGAGGTCTCTAATCCACATGAACTTGAGCTTTGTACAAGGAGATAAGGTCAATTTGCATTCTTCTACATGCTGACCTCCAGTTGAACCAGCACCATTTGTTGAAAATGTTGTTTTTCCCCCCAACTGGATGGTTTTAACCCCTTTGTTGAAGATCAAGTGACCATAGGCATATGAGTTCATTTCTGGGTCTTCAATTCATTTCCCTTGATCTACATATCTGTCTCTGTACCAATTCCATGCAGTTTTTATCACTATTGCTCTGTAATACAAAGAAAGAGAACTACAGATCAATTTCCCAATGTAAAATTACTCAATAAAATTCTAGTAAACCATTTCTAAGATCACAGAGTACATCAAAACTGTCATTCAACATGATCAAGTAGGCTTCATCCCAGGGATGCAGGGCAGGAGGGATGGATCAGCATATGGAAATCCATAAACATAATCCACTACATAAACAAACTCAAAGGAAAAAAATCCACATGATCATTTCATTAGATGCTGAAAGGGCATTTGACAAAATTCAACACCCCTTAATGTTAAAAGTCTTGGAAATATCAGGAATTCAATGCCCTAAACATAGCAAAAGTAATATGTGGAACATTTAGAGGGTGGATCAAGAGGGGAATAAAAATCTGGAGTTTAAAATAAACAAACAAAGATTTCTTTAAAAAAATCTATGATATAATAAAATCACTATGGCATAAAAAAATCTCAAAAAAAATCTAAAAGTAAATTTGATTTGCATTGACTGTTAAAGCTTTTGAACATTTGTTTCTTAGCCATTTGTTCTTTGTCTTCTGAGAAATTACTGTATAGTTCTAAAGCTCATTTTTATTGAGTCATTTATTTTCTTGATGTTCAATTGTTTATTCTAATTAAAGACTCTTTCATAATTACAAACACATATTGACACCTGATTTGTGACAAAAAAGTTAAAAACATTCATTGGCAAAAAAGGACAACATTGTCAACAAATCGTGGTATTCAAACTTAATAGCTGCAAGTACATAAATGAAAAGAGATCCATTTCTGGGACCCTGCATAAAACTAAACTCCAAATGGATCAAGGACTTCAACATAAAATTAGATCCTAAGTTTGAAGGAAGAGAAGGTTATTTAGGCTTAAACTCATTGACAAAGAAAGACTTCTGGAAAACGATAACAGTAGTACAGATATTAAGGACAACAACTAATAAATTTCACCTCATAAATATAAAAGGCTTCTTTATAGATAAGGGCACCAACATTTCAGCAAAGTAGTCACTCATGGAATATGGAGAAAAACTACTTACCAATTACATTTCAGATAGTATTACTATATTTCTTTGCCATGTAAATTCTTTTTCAGAGAACTCTCTGTCCAATTTCATAGACCATATTTCAATGTATTTTTCTGGATTTTTAAATTTCATAGCTTCTTGTATATTCTATATATTAATCCACTTGTCAATATAGAGCAACTAAGAGTTTTTTCCTATACTAGGTTGCCTGTTTTCTTTATCTCACAGTTCTGACTGCAGTACAGAACTTTTAAACTTCATGAAGTTCCACTTATTGATCATTCTTATTTATTGGATGCTGAGTAATAGTTAGGCACTGGTTCACTGATCCTTCTGTGTGCTCTTTCTCTTCTAGAAATTTCAGATTTTTAGGTCTAATATTAAGATCTTTGATCAATTTAGAATTTCCTTATGTGTGGGGTGATATAAATGCATCATGTTTAATTCCTCTATGTGTAGAGATCTGGTTTCCCAGAACCATTTTTTAGGCATGTTGTCTTTTTTTCTGATGCATGTTCTGACATCTTTGTAAAACTCAGCTGGCTGTGGGACTATATCATAGCCACAGCACTTTGGATCATAAAAGTTTACATTACTCAGATATGCTGTTGAAAATTGACATTGGAGGAGATAGGCATGTACATCAGGAGCACTACAAGGTTCTCTGTTCTAGATATACTTTTTTGACATAATAGACATTGTTTTCCTTGTCCTAATACGTTAATACTATGCTATCTTCATGCAAGACAATCTTTATATCAGGCACATTAAGAGTAAATGAATGGATGTAATCTGTGTGAGTCCAGGTGATCTGTGTCCACTAGTGATTCTTGAGGTGCTGAGCAGGAACACAGAGGTCTGGCAATGAAATTTAACTACTCAAAATTTTACTACCCACTGTGACTCTGACATTTAAGATTTTTGTCAAGTTATTAGCTTCCTACTCTGCTGTAGAAATTTTCTTTTCTAAAGGGACATAATCATGAGGTCTAATTCATACTGTTTATTAAACAATAATGGACATATCAACCAAGATATCAACTTGAACTTAATATAGGATTCAGTGTTGTCATCCATGAACAAAATGCAAACACATTCAATAAGAAACTGCTTTTAATGTTTCAGAAGTGCTTTTAAGTGTTGAATAAGTAAGTATAATATTTAATTCTCCAATGCTTGGGTTATTTTATATCAAACCACAGATCAGTGTGTCTTTTGAAAATTCTCACTTGCGTTTTCTGGTTCTGGGGTGGAATACCTTCATTCTAATTAGTGAATTTTCAAAATAAATTGAAAATTCAAATCAATCTCCAATAGCAAAAAGAAAGAAAGTGCAGTGAAGCTAGAAATATCTTTCCTAAAGGTGCTAGGTATCTGTGTTGCTTAGTTACCCATGACCACTCACACTGACAGTATTATGAAGTTCCAGGCTGAGCTGGGTATAATTATGAACCAGATTTCCATTTCATTAAGTTTTACTTACAGATCTTAAAATTTTTGAAAAGTGCATACTTCAAAGCTTTTACCACTGTAAATTAGGACAGAATTTACTTATTTAAATATATAGTATTCTATGTTGTCCTTGTGAGCGACTAACCTAAAACCTACAAAGGTTGAAGTGAAAGATTTTTGACAGAAAAATTATATTGCTAGAGAAATAATTATCTTTGAAGAATGAAGAGCCACAGATTTTCTTTTCCTGTTTTATTTTAATCGTTAACTTGATTTTCATTTTTCTTCCAATGCAAGTAAATCAATAATGCAAAATTTAGAGCTATTTTATCTTTCCAAAGTCTTCAGAACATTGAATTTTCATTGCCACAAGAAGTAATCTTTTCACACTCCAGTCCCTACCCTAGTGCTTAAATGAAAGGTAATTACTCAAACATCTTAGATGCTTAACAAAATCCTGTCCAGAGATTATAATACTTCAATTTATCAGACAACAAAGCCCATTTGTAGATATTACCAATGATCTATTCAAAGGCAAGCATAAAGAAAATGAAAAGACTCACATCTCTTCATAATTAGCAGACAAAGCTTTGAGTGCAGATTACAGTAGGATTATGAAAAATTAAAGAAATATATTCGATGCTCATTTAATAGATTCCTTATTACTTCATATACTTATCTGTAATATCTCTGCATTTGTTTATTACCATAAGCTTGAAATTGAAACACATGCTGAAATCTATAAGTTCCTAAAATAGAACATTAGGTCACAAGCACATTGTATCCAGTTACAATTCAATAAATTGAACATTTTACTTTTCCATTTCCTCTATTATAACATAGAAAGAAAACACTTGCTTCTGAAATTGGATGAATTTGTGGCATTTAAAACTTAAACATTTAGTAGAATAACTCAGGCATAAGATAATGCATTTTATAGCATATACATATTCTTGGATAAAGTTCATCCTTTGCATTCCTTCCATCATCTCTGTTACTCAGCTTTGATAGCTATGGCCTTCTTAATGAGATGAAATTGACACAACATAAAATAAAGGAGAAAATTTAGTGAGATTAAGTGTTCTTCTAGTACTATGAAGACAGCACCTAGCTATTCCAAGATAATCCGTGCTTTTTAAAAGAATCTCACACCTGCTGAGAAGTTGTTCTTTGTTGTTCTTTGCCCTACATCTTTAGCACTCAGGAGCTGGAGTTCTGCCTTTTTAAACAGAATCAAGATGAATATTGAATATTGAGTCTCCCACTTTTCATTTAAAATAATGCTATAGTTATGACTTTAATTCATTCCGAAAAATCCATAATTTTTGACAACAGATCTTGATTCCATAAAATAGTGTTCAACACCATGATAAAACTGACTATTCTGTAGTTACAATTTTTTATCTGCATCTTGATTGAATTAGAATTTATAAAGCTTTCCCCATTGATTATAGTTACAATTCAAATAATGTATTTCAGACCATATTTTTGACTTTCAAGAGTACATATAACTCCTTATATTAAGCATATGAGGTATACCACTTATACTGTATCTCAACATCTTTCAAACACATGAACACTTTTTACCTTCAAGATTCATCCAATTTTCTTCCTTTTTCAAGGATATGTACCAGGTTTATTTTTTATAGTGATTTGTTAAGCAAAACGGATCTTAAACTGAAAATATAAATTTCAATAGTAGTTTTTAATCCTCCAACTTAAATTGTTCCTGGATTGATAAATATTTCTTTTTTATTGGATATATTCTATATTTACAATTCATTTCCCTTTTTCTGGTTCCCCACCCCCAAAAGTCCCACATGCCCTTTTCCCTCCCCCTGCTCCCTCATCCACCCCCTCCCAACTCACTGTTCTTGTACTCCCCCACAATGATGCTTTGGTCTATTCTAGCACCAGTGGACACTACTTTCTTCTTGTCAGACATCACTTGGTATGTGATTTATGTCTTTGCTGTTCCAAGAGTCTAGGCTAATATCCACTTATCAGTGACTGCATACCATGGGTATTCTTTTGAGACTGGGTCACCTCACTTAGTATGACGTTCTCCAGCTCCATCCATTTCTCTAGGAATTTCATGAATTCATTGTTTCTAATGGCTGAATAGTACTCCATTGTGTATATATACCACATTTTTTGTATCCATTCCTCTGTTGAGGGACATCTGGGTTCTTTCTAGCTTCTGGCTATTATATATAAGGCTGCTATGAACATAGTGGAGCATGTATCCTTATTGCATGCTGGTGAATCTTCTGGGTATATTCCCAGGAGTGGTATGGCTGGGTCATCCGGAAGTATCATGTCCAGTTTTCTGAGGAACCGCCATACTGATTTCCAGAGTGGTTGTACCAGCTTGCATTCCCACCAGCAGTGGAGGAGTGTTCCTCTTTCTCCACATCCTCGCCAACACCTGATGTCTTCTGAGTTTTTAATCTTAGCCATTCTGACTGCTGTGAGGTGAAATCTCAGGGTTGTTTTGATTTGCATTTCCCTAATGACTAATGATGTTGAACATTTTTTAAGGTGTTTCTCAGCCATCCGAATTTCTTCAGGTGAAAATCTCTGTTTAGCTCTGTACCCCAGTTTTGGATAGGGTTATTTGGTTTTCTGGGGTCTAACCTCTTGAGTTCTTTGTATACATTGGAGATTAGCCCTCTGTCGGATGTGGGGTTGGTGAAGATCTTTTCCCAATTTGTTGGTTGCCAGGCCGAGAAAGAAATTGTGGAAATGACACCCTTCACAATAGCCACAAATGATATAAAGTATCTTGGAGTGATGCTAACCAAACATGTGAAAGATTTATATGACAAAAACTTCAGGTCTCTGAAGAGGGAAATTGAAGAAGACATCAGAAAATGGGAAAATCTTCCATGTTCGTGGGTTGGCAGGACTAATATAGTCAAAATGGCAATCTTGCCCAAAGCAATATACAGATTCAACACAATCCCCATCGAAATCCCAACTCTGTTCTTCATAGAGTTAGAAAGAGCAATTCTCAAATTCATCTGGAATAACAAAAAACCCAGGATAGCTAAAACTATTATCAACAGCAAAAGAACTTCTGGGAGAATCAATATCCCGGACCTCAAGCAATATTACAAAGCAGTAGTATTAAAAACTGCATGGTATTGGTTCAGTGACAGGGAGGTGGATCAATGGAATGGGATCGAAGACCCAGAATTGAACCCACACATATATGGCCAATTGATCTTCGACAAAGGAGCTGAAAACATCCAGTGGAAAAAAGATAGCCTTTTCAACAGATGGTTCTGGCTCAACTGGAGGTTAACATGCAGAAGAATGAGAATTGATCCACTCTTATCTCCTTGCACTAAGCTCAACTCCAAGTGGATCAAGGACCTCCACATAAAGCCAGACACACTAAAACTAATAGAAAACAAACTGGGGAAGACCCTTGAGGACATTGGCTCAGGGGAAATATTCCTGAACAGAACACCAATTGCTTATGCTCTAAGAGCAACAATAGACTAATGGGACCTCATAAAATTACAAAGTTTCTGTAAGGCAAAAGACACTGTCAAAAGGATAAATCGATAAATATTTCTTAAATAACAGTGATTAACATAATTTGCTAATAATATACTGAATAATATACTAAACTTATTTTCCTATGTATATGTCATTTTCTCAAGCCAATTTAATATAAATGATTAAATGTGTGAGAATAAAATATATTGTCCTTAATTTAAAGTCTCCCTCATGACTATTTATAATTAACTTATATTGATATCATTATTTTCATATATATATATATAAAATCTACACATTTATATATTCTTTGAAGTTCCTACTTGGTTATATTAGACCACTACCTTTTCCCAATATTCATGAGGATTCCCCATTCTTTACACTCTCTTTTCTTCAACAATCTTTACCTAATGGCTATAGTCTCCCTTCTATCTTCTTATCTGCCTTCTCATCCATAATTGATCTGTGTATATGACATGGCCCTTCATAGACAAGCATAACTGCAAGCATTGTCCCTAGTATAGTTTATTGTTTTATTTGTTCTATCCTTAAAATATCTATTCGAAAATTCTTATTCTTTTTTTTAAATTGGTTATTTAGTTTATTTACATTTCAAATTTTGACTGCTTTCTTGGTTTCCCCACCCCAAAAACCACCAAACCATCCCCCATCCACTTTGCCTCTATGAGGATGCTCCCTCATTCACCCATGCATTCCCACCTCACCACTCTAGCATCCCTAAGCTAGGGTATCAAGCCTCCACAAGACCCAGGGCCTCCCTCCCACTGCTCCAGATAAGGCAATCCTCTGCTAAACATGCAGCTTGAACCCTGGATCCCTCCATGTGTACTCTTTGGTTGGTGGTTCAATCCCTGGGAGTTCTGGGACGTCTGATTAGTGGATATTGTTCTTTCTATGGGACTGCAATCTCCTTCAGCTCCTTCAGTCCTTCCCCTAACTTTTCCATTGTGATATCAGTGCTCAGTTTGATGGTTGGCTTTAAGGATCTGCATCTGTATTGGTTAGGTTCTGGCAAAGAGTATCACAGGGGGCAGTTATACCAGGCTTCTGTCAGCAAGTGCTTTTTGGAATCAGCAATAGTGTCTAGGATTGGTGACTGCAGATGTGTTGGATACCTAGGTGGGGCAGTCTCTGGATGGCCTTTTTTTCAGTCTCTGCTCCACTCTTTGTCACTGTATTTCCTTTAGACAGGAACAAATTTGGGTTAAAATTGTTGAGATGGGTGGGTGGTCCCATCCCTCAACTGGGGACCATGCTTATCCACTAGATATGGTCTCAACCAGATCTATCTCCCCTTTGTTGGATATTTCAGCTAATGCCATCAGCACTGTTTCCTGGGAACCTCTTGCTTTCGTGGCATCTGGGATACTCTAGTGGCTACCCCAGTTCCCTATACACCACTGCTACATATTTCTGTTCAATCTCCTGATATTTTGTATATCCCTCTGTCTCCTCCCATCCCTGATTCCCCCCTTTTTCCTTCCCCTTTTCTCTTCCTCTGAGGTTCCCCTCTCCCTCTAACTCCTGTGATTATTTTGTTCCCCCTTCTAAGTAGGACTGAAATATTCATACTTTGGTCTTCCTTCTTCTTGAGCTTCACATGGTCTGGAAGTTATATCGTGGGTATTATGAGCTGTTGGGCTAATATCTGCTTATCAGTGAGTACTTACCAGGTAGTGTGTTCTTTTTCAGAACTTTTGTTCTGAATGAATGTTACCTCATTCAGGTTGACATTTTCAAGTTCCATCCATTTGCCTGCGAATTTACTAGCTTAATAGTATTCCATTGTGTAAATATATCACATTTTCTGTATCCATTCCTCTGTAGAGGGGCATCTGGGTTCTTTCCAGCTTCTGGCTATGATGAACAAGGATACTATGAGCATAGTGGAACATGTGTCCTTGTTATTTGTTGGAGCATATTTTGGGTATTCACACAGGAGTGGTATATCTGGGTCTTCAGGTAGAACTTATTCCTAATTTTCTGAGGAACCACCAGATTGATTTCCCAACTGATTTTTACCACCTTGCAATCCTTAAATGAACAATAAACAGAGAAAATATCTATGGCCTTTCATGTTGAACATCACTTGCTTTTACTAGATGAAAATTTCTCTAGGTATAATAGTTTGTAAGCTTTGGAAGTTTTCCATAGAGTACCAGACAATATTACTGAAAAATATGTACAATTTCATTTCTTTAGATGCAGTCTTTATTTTCTAAAAGATGACAAGAACATCTTTTTGTTTTCTAAGTAATAAAAATTTATGCTTATATGTTTATTTATGAACAGTTATACTCTTGTGAGTATCATAATCAGGCAGACTTTTATTTATTTTTTTATGTTAAAGTGGTTTATTCTAACAATACCTTAAAACTAACATATTTCATCCCAAGTTGCTCACACTGTCAAGTGTCCATCTTTCTTCTTAATTTGTGGGTTTAAGAGTCCACAGAGATGGTTTAATTATTTTTATTTTAACAAAGTTAAAAACTAAACATAGAAAAAGACTTTAAAGTAACAAACATTTATAAAATTCATCAAAATGTTGTTTTATCAAATGTCTAGAAACATATTTCTCAGCATTGCATTTCTTTTATTTTTAGAGTATAAAATATTAAGGAAGAAAGAACTGTTCCTCTTGCATGGAATGTTATGAGTTAAGGCTAGCAAGGCAAAAGTTGACAATGCCATTAACAGATTTTTAGATATATCAATGTACAGAATTTTTTTCAAATGTTGAGACTCTTAGCATGATTTCTGCTTTTCTTTTTTTAAATTTTATTTTCTATATTCTTTGTTTACATTCCAAAGGCTTTCTCCTTTCCCAGTTCCCCCCTCACCGTGTGTCCCATAAGTCCTCCCCCCAACCCCCACGCATTCCCCAATCACCCCCCAACCCTTTCTCTGTTCTGGTACTCTCCTGCAAGACTGGAACCAGTCTTTTCTGGACCTGTGTTCTCTCATTCCTTCTTCTTGGGAATCTTTTGTTTTGCTAATTGTGCCTTGAGTATACAGAGCTTCTGGGCTCATTAACATCCACTTATCAGTGATTGCATTTCATGTGTATTCTTTTGTGACTGGGTTAACTCACTTAGGATAATATTTTCCAGATCCAACCATTTGCCTAAAAATTGCATGAATTCATTATTTTTAATTGCTGAGTAGTATTCCATTGTATAATATTTTCTGTATCCATTCCTCCTTTGAGGGACATCTAGGCTCCTTCCAGCTACTGCCTATTATAAATAAGGCTGCTATGAACATAGTGGAGCATATGTCTTTATTACATGCTGGGGAATCCTCTGGGTATAGGCCAGGAGTGGAATGACAGGGTCCTTTGGAAGCGTCATGCCCAATTTTCTTAGGAACCACCAGACTGATTTCCCTAGCAGTTGTACCATCTTGCAAATCCAACCAACAATGGAGGAGTGTTCCTCTTTCTCTACATCCTCTCTAGCACCTGTTGTCTCTTGAGTTTTTAATCTTAGCCATTCTGACTGGTGTGAGGTGGAATCTCAGGGGTTTTTTTGATTTGCATTTCCCTGATGACTAATGATGTCGAACATCTCTTAAGATGCTTCTCAGTCATCCGAATTTCTTCTGATGAAAATTCCTTGTTTAGCTCGGTACCCCATTTTTAATAGGGTTATTTGGTTCTTTGGGGTCTAATTCTTGAGTTCATTGTATATATTGGATATTAGCCCTCTGTCGGATGTGGGGTTGGTGAAGATCTTTTCCCAATTTCTTAGTTGTTGTTTTGTCCTTCTGACAGTTTCCTTTGCCTTACAGAAACTTTGTAGTTTTATGAGGTCCCATTTGTCAATTCTTGATCTTAGAGCATAAGCTATTGGTGTCCTGTTCAGAACTTTCCCCCCTGTGCCTATGTCCTCCAGGGTCTTCCCCAGTTTCTTTTCTATTAGTTTCAGTGTGTCTGGTTTATGTGGAGGTCCTTGATCCACTTGGAGTTGATCTTAGTACAAGGTGATAAGCGTGGGTCAATTTGCATTCTTCTGCATATTGACCTCCAGTTGAACCAACACCATTTGTTGAAATTTTAGTGGGACTGTTTCAAGTTTCTCTCCATTCAGTTTGATGTTGGCTACTGGTTTGCTGTATATCGCTTTCATTATGTTTAGATATGGGCCTTGAATTCCTGTTCTTTCCAGGACTTTTAGCATGAAAGGATGCTGAATTTTGTCAAATGCTTTTTCAGCATTTAATGAGATGACCATGTGTTTTTTTTTTTCTTTTAGTTTGTTTATATAGTGGATTACATTGATGGATTTCTGTATATTGAACCATCCCTGCATCCCTGGGATGAAGCCTACTTGACCATGGTGAATGATCGTTTTGATGTGCTTTTGGATTCGGTTAGCAAGGATTTTATTTAGTATTTTTGCATCAATTTTCATAAGGCAAATTGGCCTATAGTTCTCTTTCTTTGTTGTATCCTTGTGTGGTTTTAGTATCAGTGTAATTGTGGCTTTGTAGAATGAGTTGGGCAGTGTTCTGTCCATTTCTATTTTGTGGAATAGTTTGAAGAGTATTGGTGTTAGGTCTTCTTTGAAAGTCTGATAAAATTCTGCACTAAAACCATCTGGTCCTGTTCTTTTTTTATTTGGGAGACTTTCTATAACTCTTTCTATATCTCTAGGGGTTATGGTACTGCTTAGCTGATCTAATTGATCCTGATTTAATTTTAGAATTTGGTATCTGTCTAGGAAATTGTCCATTTTCTCCAGATTCTACAGTTGTGTTGAGTATAAGCTTTTGTATTAGAATCTGATGATTTTTTGAATTTCCTCCGTTTCTTTTGTTATATCCCCCTTTTCATTTCTTTTTTTTTTTTTTCAGGGTTAGAGCTATCTTTTTTTTTCTTTTTTTTTAATTTGTATTTTCTATATTCTATGTTTACATTCCAAAGGCTTTCCCCTTTCCCAGTTCCCACCCACCATAGATCCCATAGTTCCTCTCCCCCCCAACTATTCCCCAATCATTCCCCCTCCCCCCTCGGTTTCTTTACTAAACTGGATGCAATCTTTACAGGCCCAGGGTCCTCTCCTTTCTTCTTCTTGGGAATCATTTGACTTGCTATTTGTGTCTTGAGTATTTAGGGCTTCTGGGCTCATTAATATCCACTTATCAGTGATTGCATTTCATGTGCATTCTTTTGTGATTGGGTTAATTCGCTCAGGATGATATTTTCCAGGTCTAACCATTTACCTACAAATTGCATGAATTCATTATTTTTTTTCTTTTTTAATTAATTTAATTTTTTTTCTTTCTTTTTTTTATTGTATATATTCTATATTTACAATTCATTTCCCTTTTTCTGGTTCCCCACCCCCAAAGGTCCCACATGTCCTTTTCCCTCCCCCTGCTCCCTCATCCACCCCCTCCCACTTTACTGTTCTTGTACTCTCCCACAATGATGTTTTGGTCCATTCTAGCACCAGTGTCCACTCCTTTCTTCTTGTGAGACATCACTTGATATGTGATTTGTGTCTTTGGTGTTCCAAGCTTCTAGGCTAATATCCACTTATCAGTGACTGTATACCATGGGTATTCTTTTGAGACTGGGTCACCTCATTAGTATGACATTCTCCAGCTCCATCCATTTCTCTAAGAATTTCATGAATTCATTGTTTCTAATGGCTGAATAGTACTCCATTGTGTATACATACCACATTTTTTGTATCCATTCCTCTGTTGAGGGACATCTGGGTTCTTTCCAGCTTCTGGCTATTATATATAAGGCTGCTATGAACATAGTGGAGCATGTATCCTTACTGCATGCTGGTGAATCTTCTGGGTATATTCCCAGGAGTGGTATGGCTGGGTCCTCCTGAAGTATCACACCCAGTTTTCTGAGGAACCGCCATACTGATTTCCAGAGTGGTAGTACCAGCTTGCATTCCCACCAGCAGTGGAGGAGTGTTCCTCTTTCTCCACATCCTCGCCAACACCTGATGTCTTCTGAGTTTTTAATCTTAGCCATTCTGACTGGTGTGAGGTGAAATCTCAGGGTTGTTTTGATTTGCATTTCCCTAATGACTAGTGATGTTGAACATTTTTTAAGGTGTTTCTCAGCCATCCAAATTTCTTCAGGTGAAAAGTCTCTGTTTAGCTCTGTACCCCATTTTTGGATAGGGTTATTTGGTTTTCTGGGGTCTAACCTCTTGAGTTCTTTGTATACGCTGGAGATTAGCCCTCTGTCGGATGTGGGGTTGGTGAAGATTTTTTCCCAATATGTTGGTTGCAGATTTATCCTTTTGACAGTGTCTTTTGCCTTACAGAAACTTTGTAGTTTTATGAGGTCCCATTTGTCTATTCTTGTTCTTAGAGTATAAGCAATTGGTGTTCTGTTCAGGAATTTTTCCCCTGAGCCGATGTCTTCAAGGGTCTTCCCCAGTTTCTTTTCTATTATTTTTAGTGTGTCTGGTTTTATGTGGAGATTCTTGATCCACTTGGAGTTGAGTTTAGTGCAAGGAGATAAGAGTGGATCAATTCTCATTCTTCTGCATGTTGACTTCCAGTTGAGCCAGCACCATCTGTTGAAAAGGCTATCTTTTTTCCACTGGATGTTTTCAGCTCCTTTGTCGAAGATCAATTGGCCATAGATGTGTGGGTTCAATTCTGGGTCTTCGATCCTATTCCATTGATCCGCTTCCCTGTCACTGAACCAATACCATGCAGTTTTTAATACCACTGCTCTGTAATATTGCTTGAGGTCCGGGATATTGATTCCCCCAGAAGTTCTTTTGCTGTTGATGATAGTTTTAGCTATCCTGGGTTTTTTGTTATTCCAGATGAATTTGAGAATTGCTCTTTCTAGCTCTATGAAGAACTGAGTTGGGATTTTGATGGGGATTGCATTGAATCTGTATATTGCTTTGGGCAAGATTGCCATTTTGACTATATTAGTCCTGCCAACCCACGAGCATGGAAGATTTTCCCATTTTCTGATGTCTTCTTCAATTTCCCTCTTCAGAGACCTGAAGTTTTTGTCGTATAAATCTTTCACATGTTTGGTTAGCGTCACTCCAAGATACTTTATATCATTTGTGGCTATTGTGAAGGGTGTCATTTCCCTAATTTCTTTCTCGGCCTGCTTATCCTTCGCTTATAGGAAGGCTACTGATTTACTTGAGTTGATTTTATAGCCAGCCACTTTGCTGAAGTTGTTTGTCAGTTGCAGGAGTTCTCTGGTGGAGGTTTTTGGGTCACTTAAGTAAACTATCATATCATCTGCAAATAGTGATAGTTTGACTTCTTCCTTTCTGATTTGTATCCCTTTGACTTCCCTCTGTTGTCGAATTGCTCTAGCTAGTACCTCAAGTACTATGTTAAAGAGATATGGCGAGAGGGGACAGCCTTGTCTAGTCCCTGATTTTAGAGGGATTGCTTCGAGTTTTTCTCCGTTTACCTTGATGTTGGCTACTGGTCTGCTGTATATTGCTTTTACTATGTTTAGATATGGGCCTTGAATTCCTGTTCTTTCTAGGACCTTTAGCATGAAAGGATGCTGAATTTTGTCAAATGCTTTTTCAGCATCCAATGAGATGACCATGTGGTTTTTTTTTCTTTGAGTTTGTTTATGTAGTGGATTACGTTGATGGATTCCCGTATATTGAACCATCCCTGCATCCCTGGGATGAAGCCAACTTGATCATGGTGAATGATCGTTTTAATGTGTTCTTGGATTCGGTTGGCAAGTATTTTGTTTAGTATTTTTGCATCGATATTCATAAGAGAAATTGGCCTGTAGTTCTCTTTCTTAGTTGGATCTTTGTGTGGTTTTGGTATCAGGGTAATTGTGGCTTCAGAGAATGAGTTGGGTAGTGTTCCTTCTGTTTCTATTTTGTGGAATAATTTGAAGAGTATCGGTATCAGGACTTCTTTGAAGGTCTGATAGAATTCTGCACTAAAACCGTCTGGTCCTGTGCTCTTTTTGGTTGGAAGACTGTCTATGACCCCTTCTATTTCTTTGGGGGTTATGGGTCTGTTTAGACAATCTATTTGATCCTGGTTTAATTTTGGTATTTGGTAACTGTCGAGGAAATTGTCCATTTCCTCCAGATTATCCAGTTGTGTTGAGTATAGGTTTTTGTAATAGGATCTGATGATTTTTTGAATTTCCTCAGTTTCTGTTGTTATATCTCCCTTTTCATTTCTAATTTTGTTAATTTGAATACTGTCTCTGTGCCCTTTAGTAAGTCTGGCTAGGGGTTTATCTATCTTGTTGATCTTCTCAAAGAACCAGCTCCTGGTTTTGTTGATTCTTTGTATGGTTCTCTTTGTTTCAACATGATTGATTTCAGCCCTGAGTTTGATGATTTCCTGTCTTCTACTCCTCCTGGGTGAAATTGCTTCTTTTTGTTCCAGAGCTTTCAAGTGCGCCATTAAGTTGCTAGTATATGCTCTCTCCTGTTTCTTTTTGGAGACACTCAGGGCTATGAGTTTTCCTCTAAGCACTGCTTTCATTGTGTCCCATAGATTTGGGTATGTTGTGCCTTCATTTTCATTAAGTTCTAAGAATTCTTTGATTTCTTTCTTTATTTCTTCCTGGACTAAGGTATCATTGAGTAGAATATTGTTCAGCCTCCAAGCATATGGGGATTTTCTGTTGTTTTTGTTGCTATTGAAGAACACTCTTACTCCATGGTGATCTGATAAGAGGCATGGGATTAGTTCGATCTTTTTATATTTGTTGAGATCTGTCTTGTGTCCAATTATATGGTCGATTTTGGAGAAGGTACCATGAGGGGCTGAGAAAAAGGTATAGTCTTTTGCTTTAGGGTGAAATGTTCTATATATATCTGTTAAATCCAATTGCTCCAAAGTTTCGATGAGTTTCTCCGTGTCTCTGTTTAGTTTCTGTTTTCCTGGTCGGTCCACTGTAGATAGTGGAGTATTGAGGTCCCCCACAATCATTGTGTTAGGTGCAATGTGTGCTTTGAGCTTTAGTAAGGTTTCTTTTACAAATGAGGGTGCCCTTACATTTGGAGCGTAGATGTTTAGAATTGTGAGTTCCTCTTGGTGGATTCTTCCTTTGACTAGCAGGAAGTGACCTTCTGTGTCTCTTTTGATGACTTTGGGTTGAAAGTCAATTTTATCTGATATTAAAATGGCTACTCCAGCTTGCTTCCTGTGACCATTTGCTTGCAAAATTGTCTTCCATCCTTTTACTCTAAGGTAGTGTTTGTCTTTGACTCTGAGGTGTGTTTCCTGTAAGCAGCAAAATGTAGGGTCCTGTTTCCGTATCCAGTCTGTTAGTCTATGTCTTTTTATTGGGGAGTTGAGTCCATTGATGTTAAGAGATATTAAGGAATAGAGATTATTACTTCCTGACATTTTTGATGTTATTTTTGTTTTTGAGTAGTTATCTTCCTTTGAGTTTGATGGAAGAAGTTTACTGTCTTGCTTTTTCTTGGGTGCCATTTCCTTCCTTTTGTTGGAGTTTTCCTCCTATTATCCTTTGTAGAGCTGGGTTAGTGGAAAGATATTGTGTAAATTTGGTCCTGTCATGTAATATTTTGATTTCTCCATCTATGTTGATTGAGAGTTTTGCTGGGTATAGTAGTCTTGGCTGACATTTGTTTTCTCTTAGGGTCTGTATGAGGTCTGCCCAGGATCTTCTAGCTTTCATGGTTTCTGGAGAGAAGTCTGGTGTGATTCTGATAGGTCTTCCTTTATATGTTACTTGGCCCTTTTCTCTTACTGCCTTTAATATTCTTTCTTTGTTTAGTACATTTGGGGTTTTGATTATTATGTGACGGGAGGTGTTTCTGTTCTGGTCCAGTCTGTTTGGGGTTCTGTAGGCTTCTTGTATATTCATGGGCATCTCTCTCTTTAAGTTAGGGAAGTTTTCTTCCATAATTTTGTTAAAGATATTTGCTGGCCCTTTAAGTTGTAGATCTTCACTCTCATCTATCCCTATAATCCTTAGGTTTGGTCTTCTCATTGTGTCCTGGATTTCCTGGATGTTTTGGGTTACAAGCCTTTTGTATTTTGCGTTTTCTTTGACTGTGGAGTCAATGGTTACTATGTTATCTTCAGCATCAGAGATTCTTATTTCTATCTCTTGTATTCTGTTGTTTATGTTTGCATCTACGACCCCTGATTTCTTCCCAAGGTTTTCTATCTCCAAGGTTGCCTCCTTTTGTGATTTCTTAGTTGTTTCTACCTCTGTGTTCAGATCTTGGATGGTTTTGCTCAGTTCCATCATTTGTTTGTTTGTGTTTTCATGTAATTCTTTAATATATTTTTGTGCTCCCTCTTTCATGACTTCTGCCTGTTGTTTCAAGTTCTCCTGCATTTCTTTAACTGATTTTCTCATTTCCTCTTTATTGGTTTCTGTCTGATGGCCCATATTCTTCTGGAGTTCTTTAAGTGTTTTTTGTGTTTGGATTGCAAGAGCTTCTACCCTATTGATGTTCCCCTGCATTTCTTTAAGAGATTTGTTTATGTCTTTTTTGTGTTCCTCTAGGAGCATCATGACCTGTGCTTTTATATCTAACTCTTGTTTTTCTGGTGTGCTGGGGTATCCTGGACTTGCTGTGGTTGGCGAATTGGGTTCAGATGGTGCCATATTGCCTTGATTTCTGTTAATAACATTCCTACGTTTGCCTTTTGCCATCTCTTTATCTCTGGCGTTAGTTGGTCTTATTGTAGATGGCGCCCTGCTGAGAGCACAGCACGCCTGTCCCCAGGAGACAGATCCCTTCTGGCAGCTTGTCTGTGCTGGACTATGCTCGCTCTAAGTCCAGGCCCCTGACTCCAGCTGCTAGAGTTCCGAGCTGTGCCCAGAGGTGGCCTGGTGGCCCCTCGCTGCTAGTCCGCTCAGAGAGCTGGTCCCGGCCAGTAGTCTGCACCTGTAGCTGAGCTTTCTGTGCCCGGATCTCCTGCAGAGCTAAGCTAAGCTATAACTCTGGCCACACACCTGATTCCAGCCGCTCACTGTGTCCAGTGTGCCCACTGTTTGAGCGCGGGGGTCTGGGGCAAGATGGCTGCCCCAGCTGAAGGCACCGCGTGACCTTGGCTGAGCTGCTGGTACCCGGCTCTGCTGCTCCCTTCTTGCTGAGTTGTCTGTGCTGGACTATGCTCGCTCTGAGTCCAGGCCCCTGACTCCAGCTGGTAGAGTTCCGAGCTGTGCCCCGAGGCGGCCAGGTGGCCCCTCGCTGCTAGTCCGCTCAGAGAGCTGGTCCCGGCCGGTAGTCTGCACCCGCAGCTGAGCTTTCTGTCCCCCTTTTCATTTTTAATTTTGTTACTTTGGATATTGTCTCTGTGCCTATTGGTTAGTCTGGCTAAGGGTTTATTTATCTTGTTTATTTTCTCAAAGAACCAGCTCCTGGTTTTGTTGATTCTTTGTATGGTTCACTTTATTTCTACTTGATTGATTTCAGCCCTTAGTTTGATAGTTTCCTGTCTTCTACTCCTCCTGGGTGAATTAGCCTCTTTTTGTTCCAGGGCTTTCAGGTGTGCTGTTAAGCTGCTAGTGTATGCTGTCTCCAGTTTCTTTGTGGAGGCACTCAGTGCAATGAATTTTCCTCTTAGCACTGCTTTCATTGTGTTCCATAGATTTGGATAGGTTGTACCTACATTTTCATTGAATTCTAAAAAGTCTTTGATTTCTTTATTTCTTCCTTGACCAAGGTGTTATTGAGTAGAGTATTGTTCAGTTCCATGTGTATGTGGGCTTTCTGTTGTTTTTCTTGCTTTTGAAGGCCACTTTTACTCCATGGTGATCTGATAGGAGTAATGGGATTAGTTCCATCTTCTTGTATTTGTTGACATCTCTCTTGTGACCAATTATATGATTGATTTTGGAGAAGGTACCATGTGGTGCTGAGAAAAAGGTATATTCTTTTGCTTTGGGATGAAATGTTCTAGATATATTTGTTAAATCCAATTTGTCTAAAGCTTTAATTAGTTTCACTGTGTCCCTGTTTAGTTTCTGCTTTCCTGATCGGTCCCTTGAGGATAGTGGAGTGTTGAAGTCACCCACAATCATTGTGTTAACTTAAAGGTCTAGTAGAGTTTCTTTTATGAATGAGGGTACTCTTGCATTTGGATCATAGACGTTCAGTATTGAGAGTTCTTCTTGGTGAATTTTTTCCTTTGACCAGCAAGAAGTGACCTTCTGTGTCTCTTTTGATGATTTTAGGTTGGAAGTCAATTTTATCTGATATTAGAATGGCTACTCCGGCTTGTTTCCTGAGACCATTTGCTTGTAAAATTGTCTTCCAGCCTTTTCCTCTAAGGTATTGTTTGTCTTTTACACTGAGATGTGTTTCCTGTATGCAGCAAAATGTAGGGTCCTGTTTCTGTATCCAGTCTGTTAGTCTATGTCTTTTTATTGGGGAATTGAGTCCATTGATGTTTAGAGATATTAAGGAATAGTAATTATTACTTCCTGACATTTTTGATGTTATTTTTTGTATATTAGCGTGGTTATATTCTTTTGTGTTTGATGAGAGGGGGTTTCTATCTTGATTCTTCTAGGGTGTAGTTTCCCTCCTTGTGTTGGTGTTTTTCCCTTATTATCCTTTGTAGGGCTGGGTTTGTGGAAAGATAGTGTACAAATTTGATTTTGTCATGGAATACCTTGGTTTCTCCATCTATGATGATTGAGAGTTTTGCTGGGTATAGTAGTTTTGGCTGAAGTTTGTGTTCTCTTAGAGTCTGCATGATATCTTCCCAGGATCTTCTAGCTTTCATGGTCTCAGGTGAGAAATCTGGTGTAATCCTGATAGGTCTTCTTTATATGTTACTTGGCGTTTTTCTCCTACTGCCTTTAATATTCTTTCTTTGTTAGTACATTTGGGGTTTTGATTATTATGTGACAGGAGGTATTTCTGTTCTGGTCCAGTCTATTTGGAGTTCTGTAGGCTTCTTGTATATTCTTGGGCATCTCTCTCTTTAGGTTGGGGAAGCTTTCTTCCATAATTTTGTAGAAGATATTTGCTGGCCCTTTAAGTTGTATATCTTCCCTCTCAGCTATGCTTTTAATCCTTAGGTTTGGTCTTCTCATTGTGTCCTGGATTTCCTGGATGTTTTGGGTTATATGCTTTTTGCATTTTGTATTTTCTTGGACTGTTGAATCAATGATTTCTATGGTATCTTCGGCATCTGAGATTCTTTCTTCTATCTCTTGTATTCTATTGTTGATATTTGCATCTATGGCCCCTGATTTCTTCCCAAGGTTTTCTATCTCCAAAGTTGTCTCCCTTTGTGATTTCTTAGTTGTTTCTACTTCTGTTTTTAGATCCTGGATGGTTCTGCTCAGATCTTCCACTTGCTTGTTTGTATTTCCATGTATTTCTTTAAGAGTTTTTTGTGTTTCCTCTTTCATGACTTCTACTTGTTGGCCACGTTCTCCTTTATTTCTTTAAGTGATTTTTCAGTTCCTCCTTATTGGTTCCTAATTTTTGAACCATATTCTCCTGAATTTCTTTAAGTGATTTTTGTGCTTGCCTTGAAAGGGTTTTATATTTTTTATCCATTTTCTCCTGTATTTCTTTAAGAGATTTATCTATGTGTTCTGCTATCAGCCTCCTGACCAGTGATTCTAGATCCAAATCTTGTTTTTCTGGTGTGGTGGGGTATACAAGACTTATTGCTGTCAGGGTACTGGGTTCGGATGCTGCCATATTGCCTTGATTTCTGTTAGTAACGTTCTTACGTTTGCCTTTTGCCATCTGGTTATCTCTGGCCTTAGATGGTCTTGTAGTCACTAGCTGGTGCTTGAACCTCCTGTGGGCTCGAAAGGCTATTTCCCCACCACTGGATGACTGGGTTTCCCCTGGCATAGATTGCTGATGTGTTGTTCTCCTCTTGGGTGCTGTTGGACCCCTGGTGTATCTTGCTCTAAGCAATGTTATGTTCGGTTATCTCTGTGGACCTGATGCTGCTTGTCTTCTGTGGTTCTGTTTGCTTAGTTCAGTCAGCAGCAAGGATGCTGTCTGAGGCCTCCGGGAGTGGGGAGTGAGGAGTGCAGGGACTGCCAGAGGGCCAGGAACCCATGCCCTGCTGGAACATAGGAACTGTTGCTCTGCCAAGCTCCCATTCTTAGATGACTGGCTGGCGACCCAGTTCCCTAGAGATCTTAAGCTTGGGTTATCTCAGGTATCTGGTTCTGCCTGCTCGGTCTAAGCATCCACCACCAAGATGGCTGCGATGAGCAGAGTGCAGGCTTCCCCTCAGAGCACAGAGCCCACACCTGGTTGGGGCCCAGGAACTCTGCTCTGCCCAGTTTGCTGCCAGGCAGTCTTGAGCCCCCAAAGTTCCCATGTTCTGGATATCATGGTACCTGGCTCAGCTCTCCTTAGTCTGGACCGCTGCAAGGATGTTGATGGTGGCCGCTGGATGTGGGGAATGTGGCTTCCTGAGTCTCCTGCAGGGCATGGTGCTGGCACACAGGACCTCTGCTCTGCCAAGCTCCCATTCTTAGATGACTGGCTGGCGGCCCGGATCCCCCGAGATCTTAAGCTTGGGATATCTCAGGTATCTGTTTCTGCCCACTCGGTCTAAGCACCCACCACCAAGGACAGGGAGACTTTTATAACTACCAATCTTTACATGCCTCATATTTCTATTCCATGTTTACTTTGGTTGAATAATTTGGATATGAGGTCAATCAATGTATATGATTATTTTCCATGATTTCAATATTTTGGCCCTTGATTATTGTCTATATTATTTACTCTTAATGATTATAGACACCTTCAAAATGTCTAAGTTTCATTTTTCTCCATGTATTGTAAGAATTTTTGTAACACCACATTTATTTTTTTCTGGATGATTCATAAATTCAGAGAATTTTTGTGTGTATCATTTCAATGTATTAGTGAATGTATCTGTTGTGATAATTCTTAATGAAGTGACCCTCCTCTCTGTTGGATAGTATTCATTTTCAGGCTTTGGAACTGCAACTCAATGGACATGGTAAAATGACTGGCTTTACTCTGAAGCATCTGATTGCACCAGAGAATTTAGGACTGTCTTTACTACTTCTCTGTTTTTACAGCTTCTTTTTCCTGACGTCCTCATATGTATTATACCATGTGGATACATTGCATTATCCTGAGGCCCATGATTTTATTCAAAAGAGTTTCCTCATTGTCAGTCATAATGCCCTAGATACCATATTTAAAACTGAAATATTTAGTTATACCTAATACCCTTTGTTATTTTTAAATTTTATATTTTAGTTTCTATATTTTATAAGCGAATGACATATTTTTCAGATAGTTGAATTGATGTAAATTTTAATGGGCTCAAGAAGAAATGCTTAGCTTTCAATTTTGATACCAGAAAATTTTTAATGAAAAGCATCAGTTCATTAACCCATGATTTAGTACATCAAGAGAACATGTCCAGACTTCTACAAAGTAACACTTTACAGACCGAGGAAGAGATCACCTTGAAGTTTAGCTCTGAAGGAAATGCAGCTCCTGTTTGTATTCCTTGCACATTTCTTGTCTTCCTGTTAGTTCACGACTCTGCCATAATGACTTTTTTTAATTGAACTCTTCTGGTTAATATTTCCTTTGGATTCTAATTTTTTATTTAATGGATTACTGCAGTGTATCCCCTAAAAAGAAATTTCTGGAGTGAATTAGCTCAGAAGTAAAAAATTTATATCAAGAGGAATTGGATAATATTCCAGTGGGATTACATTGAAAATCCCAGAGTATTAATATTTTTCAATGCAACAAGAAAGAAATCTCAGTGTGTCAGCTAACTGGGAAAGGGAGGCAAGGTTCTACACATTTCTAGACCCCTATGGGAAGAATGAGTTAATTACAATCCCTCACTTAGAGGCAAAGAAATTGAATTTGTGTTAAAATATTGGAAGATGTTAACAAAATGTGCAAAGCTACCCATTATTTGTAAAACTTGGTCCCTTTTCAGGAACTCCACTAGGTATTCAGTAAAGAAAAGAGTTCAGTTTGAATAGGTACATTTTGGTAGGTTTCAATCAAAATAATTTGTGTCTATGGATATATTGGAAACAAATACCAATCTGTGAAAGTTTTATCCTAAGAAATAAGAAGTTTATATATGTGTACATATATACTTTCAGAAGATGATTTACTTCAAAAATTATCTATTTATATCTATGTAATTATATGCATTTCCCACATATAATGCTTGATGTTTTATATTTAAAAGCACTTATAAATACTAAGCTCTGTATATCAGTTTGTTATTTGTTCCCAAGAATATTTAGCAACAACAAACAAGTAAGTAAATTTGGCTTAATTTCCATAACATTAATAGGTTTATATCTGAATGTTTTGTGCAAAATTAATTGTTAAAAATGTATGATGTATGTCTCAATGAACTACATTTGACATTAGGTCACTTTGTTTTGAACATATACATATATATTCATATATGAATATATATTACTAAGAAGAAACAATAAAGAATAAGTTAACCATAAAATTAAAATAATCTGTGATGCTTCCCCAAATGAGAAATTAGGATAAGGAATAATAAATAATGCTAATTATAATACCTAAGACAAATTAATAAAAGTTAACATGTACTAAAAATGCTAAGAAAATAATAAGACAATTCATGTCTCAAGAGAAGAATCATAAAATATAAGAAAGATTCTGTTAAGCAATATTCTTACTAGCTCTTTATTTTTATCATGTGTTCCTCTTACAATGACAAACTCCAAGCTTGTAAAAATTTATAATTGGCCCATTTGTGGATGAAAACATAATGTTTGTGTGCTAGAAGTATAAATATTTTTCAAATGTGATCACTTTTAATATGGCTACAGTCAATACATAGACAAGACTTCAACTATGGTGTCAGAGTGACAGCCCAGTCTTAGAACTCTAAAAACAATGAGAAGACCAAACCTAAGGATTATTGGTATAGATGAGAGTGAAGATTTACAAGGTAAAGGTCCAGCATATATTTTCTACAAAATTATGGAAGAAAGCTTCCCCAACCTAAAGAGAGAGATGCCCATGAATATACAAGAAGCCTACAGAACTCCAAACAGACTGGACCAGAAGAGAAATACATCCCATCACATAATAATCAAAACCCCAAATGTACTAAACAAAGAAAGAACATTAAAGGCAGCAAGAGAAAAGGCCCAGTAACATATAAAGGAAGACCTATCAGAATTACACCAGACTTCTCACCTGAGACCATGAAAGCTAGAAGATCCTGGGTGGATATCATGCAAACTCTAAGAGAACACAAATTTCAGCCAAAACTACTTTACCCAACAAAACTCTCAATCGCCAAAAATGGAGACAAAACCAAATTTGCACGTTATCTTTCCACAAACCCAGCCCTACAAAGGATAATAGGCAGAAAACACCAACACAAGGAAGGAAACTACATCCTGGGGTACAGAACTAAACAAAGAATTTTCACCAGAAAAAAATTCGGATGGCCGAGAAACACCTTAAGAGATGTTCAACCTCATTAGTCATCAGGGAAATGCAAATCAAAACAACCCTGAGATTCCACCTCACACCAGTCAGAATGGCTAAGTTTAAACATTCGGAGACAGCAGGAGGTGGTGAGGATGTGGAGAAAGAGGAGCACTCCTCCACTGTTGGTAGGATTGCAAGATGGTACAACCACTCTGGAAATCAGTCTGGCGGTTCCTCAGAAAATTGGGCATGTCACTTCCAGAGGACCCTGTCATACCACTCCTGGGCATATACCCAGATGATTACCCTTCATACAATAAAGACATATGCCCCACTATGTTCATAGCAGCCTTGTTTATAATAGCCAGAAGTTGAAAGGAGCCCAGAGATCCCTCAAAGGAGGAATGGATACAGAAAATGTGGTATATATATATATATACAATGGAATACTACTCAGCAATTAAAAATAATGAATTCATGCAATTTGTAGGCAAATTGTTAGATCTGGAAAATATCCTAAGCGAGTTAACCCAATCACAAAAGAATACACATGAAATGCAATCACTGATAAGTGGATATTAATGAGCCCAGAAGTGCTAAATACTCAAGGCACAATTGGCAAGTCAAATGATTCCCAAGAAGAAGAAAAGAGAGGACCCTGGGTCTGAAAAGATTGGATCCAGTTTTGTAGGAGAGTACCAGAACAGAGAAATGGTGGTGGTGGTAGAGGGTGATTGGGGAATAGTTGGGGGGGAGAGGACTTATGAGATGTATGGTGGGGAGGGAACTGGGAAAGGGGAAAGCCTTTGGAATGTAAACAAAGAATATAGAATAAAAAAATAAAATAAAATAAAATAAAATAAAATAAAATAAAATAAAATAAAATAAAATAAATAAATAAAATAAAATAAAATAAAATAAAATAAAATAAAATAAAATAAAATAAAATAAAATAAAATAAAAAAGCCTGGGTTCTTGCCCAACAATCATGATGTTGCATGTGGCCCACATCATGGACAATACATAAGTTCTCAGCACAATTGATCTGTTCCTAATTTACAATAGTTGAAATATTAATTTAAAAATAACACAGGTTTTTAAAAAATAAATTCAGAATTCCTCCAGAAAATTAGAGCAAAATCTTCTGCTGTCTTTCTTCTTCTTCTTTCAATGTTTATTATTTTGCTTGTTCTATAATAGGTCCATGAGATCAGAATGGGTATTTGCACAATAAATCTATTTGTAATGTGTGCATATCCTAAAGGAAATCTAAAATCATAGATGATGAATGCATTATAGACATTTTGTAGTTGTGCTGTAAGAAAGCTGGCCAATATATTATTTTCTAAAACTATGTATTTGTGTAAGTGTAGGAATATGCTTGATCTCCCAGGTGCATGTCTTTAGGTTCCACAAAATGGTCAGTAATGCACTTCTCTGATGGGAGTGGTGCATGATGGGAATAGGGTGTGATGGGAGTGGGACATGAGTTTGATCAATGAACTCAATTATGGCCCCATTCCAAGGATTTCTAGGCTTTGTTTACAATGATGCATAGCTGCCTGCACACTGGACACTGCTTTCCAAATCCTTCCAATAAATAAAAGTGATACTTGGGTGTTGATTCATATTCGCATGCCCCCTCTCTCTTTTCCTCCCTCCCTCCCCCTCTCCCTCCTTCCCTTGCTCTCTCTTCCTTTTATAGCTCTTCTGGGTCTCCAGCTGATTTCTTCTCAAGGTTAGCTGCTAATACATTCCTAGCACCCATGCATTATTAATGCTCACTGCTCTCCAAGGTGGCAGAGACAAATAGAAAGCAAAATCCACTGGCTAGTGGGGAATGTACGTTTTTGTCATGCTTGAATTTTTCAATCCATTCTACTTCTTCAAGATTTCTCAGTAGGTTCTATGTTTGAATGTGACTTTAATTCCTCTCAGTGTGCTTTCTCACCATTTTAGGTTTTCAGATCTGAGTCATGCAAAGAGAAGAATGATTATCAGAGAATGAATGTACAATATAGAAAAATACTTTAAAATATGTATGTTCTTAAATCAGGAATGTACAATATAGAAAAATACTTTAAAATATGTATGTTCTTAAATCAGGAAGTTCAGAATTCCTGACGTATGGAATAAAGGCAGTTTTACTCTAAAATTACTGTGCATATCCTTATGTAAATTATACTACTTTAGCAAGGTTGTGTCAGGAGTAATAAGCATGTATCATAAGAAACATTGATATTTAATAAGAATGTTTGTTTCTCCATAGAAAAAAATCCTACTCATGTCTTAATATAAAGGAAGAATCTTTGAAGCCTTCTTCCAGGGTCCTTGTTTGTTGACTCCCACTGGCATCTCTCTTCCACTGCTTTTAAAAATCACTTCATTTGAAGTTTTGCGTTTTCACACATATATTTCAATGTTTATTTAATTGATACAAACAAAAAAAATGAGAATTTCCTCAGCCATGGGAGGTGAGTGTGATTCTTTTCACTTTATTCCTTAGTTCAAAGTAGGAAATAATATCAATTGTTACAATATCCATATCATAAGTTTTAATAATTAACCTTTTGACCAAGTTTGATCACTTATCCTAGAATGATAAAAATTAATAACAATAAATGAAAGGTTAAAATATGTAAAAAGGCAAATTTTAGCAATTTTCCTTCCTAGGTTTTGAATGAAACATCTCAGGGAAGGGTAACCTCCATTTAAAAAAAATAGGATGAAGTCTATTGAAGTCTAATGAAGGAGAAGCAGGGAAAGAGAGCAGTTTGGGAAAGATAACCTAATTGTTTAATATAATGTAACTTGAGGTTACGTTTTTGTTAGGGCTGTAGTAGAGGTGGCATCTTTAAGGCTGGCTGAAGAAATTGGGACCGTCTGTCTTTAGAAAGCAACTTCTCTTTTAAAAGTCCCTCTTTGTGTCCTTGAAAGTTCTAGGTTTTTATGTGGTACTAAAGCTGAGTCACCCCAGTTTAGTTTGATCTGGTCTACTGGGGCCTAGTAGAGAATGGCACTCTAAAGCAGTGGCCTCCTGTCATTTAAACATGACATGAGAAGGACGAATATCATTATATCTCTTACAAGTACTTTTAATTATTTTTTAAGAAAAGAGGAAGGTCTAAAACACTTTTGGAATTCCTGTTTTCTTTTTTTTTTTAATTTTTATTTTCTATATTCTATGTTTACATTCCAAAGGTTTTCCCCTTTCCCAGTTCCCTCCCACCATACATCCTATATTTCCTCTCCCCTCCCCAACTATTCCCTAATCATTCCCCCTCCCCCCATGGTTTCTCTGTTCTGGGTCTACAAAACTGGATCCAATCTTTACATGCCCAGGAGTGGTATGCCAGTTTGGCGGTTCCTCAGAAAATTGGGCATGCCACTTCCAGAGGACCCTGGAATTCCTGTTTTCTATGCAATGTTTTATTAAGCACTTTGAGTATTTATCTCACATGAGTATGAGTAATATTCAATGAGTCCAGTCTTACTATACCTGCTTTATGATCAAAAATATAAACTGTCAGTTTTTTGTTTTGATTTGGAGCATGCAAATTCATAGCACAACTAAACAAAATAAAATGTGTTGATGATAATATCCTTGTTTTCTTCCATATACAATATTGCTTTCTTTTGTCTTAATTTTCTGGGGTACATGGGGCTGGAAAAATAGATCAAGCATTTAAGAGCATTATTTGCTCTTGCAAAAGACCTAGATTAAATTCCTAGCACCCATGAGGCATCTCAGAAATGTAGTAACCCCAGTCTTAATGTTTCAAATGCCCGGCTCTGTCTGCTGTAGATATTGAATACTCATGGGGCACATAAGTGCAGTCAAACACAAAACATAAAAACAAATAAAAATCTCCTTTAAGTATGATAACATTAATGCATAGCTAACTAAACTATGAAATTTCCACATGCATACACAAATGACTTATAAGGTTTACAGCTATCAAGGTGATTTAAACTCAGTATGTATACAGTTTATGTACAGCATATCAGATACAGGAAGAAAACCAATTCTACTTATATGGAGGTGCAGAAATTACACAAATGGATGTAATACCTGATGAGACTGTCAAGGAATACTTGGACAAGCTTATCAAAGTTACATAAGAAAGAGGAAACTACTCAGATGTCAGATAATTTGAAACCTTATAAAAGATATAATTTTTATAAAGTTTTATATCTTGCATTGGCCTCATTTTAAGAAAAGTTTTAAACATTCTGTATCTTCAAGAGAGATGAGAAGTACACCATGAAAGAGAAAGAAGGAAGCTACCTGAGATGAATGATTTGGCTATCCAAGCTTGTCTAGCATTTGGACCTCAAAGAGCAGCTTCAGGCAGAGGAGGTCATTTCATCCTTAGCCACCAAGACACCTAGATGCGAGGCTTCAGACCTGCCGGGACAGGATAGCTGTTCCTGCCATTATTGTTGATGAACTGCAGAAATATTCAGGAAAAGATTGTTCCATGCTGGTACCCCAAAGCCCTAAAGAACACAGTACTGTAATGCCTTCGACCTCTCAGACAGGCACTGCTAATCCTTTCCCAGCCTATGACTTTCCCTAAGGTGTGAAAGAATGCCTATTCCTCCTAGATCAGGCATCACTGCTAAACCAAAGAAATAATTCTATAAAAATTTAGTTTGGATAGTCAGTAAGTTTATTAGGATTACTTGTAAGAGGAATATGGGTGAGTAATAACTTAGAATAAAGCATTAAGTCATGATTATTTCTTATATATTTATTTAACTTTTACTCTTCTCTTTTTATTGGTTATTTTATTGATTTACATTTCAGATGTTATCCCCCTTCCCACTTTCCCCTCCAAAAACCCCTATCCCCTCCTCCCTCCACCCTGCCTAGATGAGGGTGCTTGCCCACTCACCCACCCACTCCTGCCTCAGCAGCCTAGCGCTCCCCTATCCTGGGTCATCAAGCATCCACAGTATCATGGGACTTCCCTGCCAGTGATGCCAAGTAATGCCATCCTCTGCTACATATACAGCAGAAGCCATGGGTATCCACTGTGTATTCTTTGGTTGGTAGTTTAGTCTCTAGGAGATTTGGGGGGTATGGTTGATTGATATTGTTGTTCTTCCTATGAGGTTGCAAACCCCTTTTGCTCCTACAGACCTTGCCCTAACTTCCCCATTGGGGTCGTATCTTTGATGAATAAATATACTCTCTCTTGGGTGGAAGATAAATCTGCTGAAATGAGCTTATATCTGTAATACCATCAGAGGTAAGACAGAGAAAGAAGAATCTATTTGAGAACCAGTCAATTTAGCCTAATCAGTGAGCTCTGGGCTCAGCGAGAAACCCTATGTCAAAAGTTAAGGTAGATAATGATTAAAGGAAATAATGTCTAATGCTGGATTTCCCAAGCACCTGAATACACTTACAGGGGCTAACTCAGGTATACATATAACATAAAGCATACACATGCATAAATATATAGAAATACGTAGGAGGAAGAAGAAACATAAACAGTTATTTCACATTCTTAAAAACAAAAAACTCCTTAACTATCATGTAAATGAAAATTAAAATTGTTTTTGAGATTGTATCTCTCCTCAGTTAGAATGTCTGTCACAAAGAAAATAAATGACTCCTGAGAGACTCTGCCAGTACCTGACAAATGCAGAGGGGCCACTCTCAGCCAACCATTGAACTAAGCACAGGGTCCCCAATGGAGGAGCTAGAGAAAGGACCCAAGGAGCTGAGAGTGTTTGCAGCCCCATAGGAGGAGCAACAATATAAACCAATCAGTACCCAGAGAGCTTCCAGGGACTAAACTATCAACCAAAAAGTGCACATAGAGAGATTCATGGCTCCAGCTGCATAGGTAACAGAGGATTGCCTTGTTGGACATCAATGGGAGGGGAGGTCCTTGGTCCTGTGAAGGTTCAGTGTCCGGAGTGTAAGGGAATACCAGGACAGGGATGACAAGAAATGATGGCTGTGGAGAAAGAGAAAATGGCATTTTTACACTGCTATTCAAAATATAATCTGGTGTATCCAATGTGCAAAGCAGTATTATGGTCCCTTATATGACTAAATGTACTACTATTTGATTTGGCTATGACATTCCTAAGCAACTATGCTGTTTTCTAGATTTATATCCAAGTTTATTATTTGCAATGGGTAGAAATTGGCACTACTGCAGATATTCATTGAAAGATTAATGGAGAAAGATAGGCTACACAGATTATAGAATGTTCATTAGTCATAAAGAAAAATGAAGTTGTATAACTTTTAAAATAAAAAAAAACCAGATGAACCTTTAATACTTATTTTAAGGAGGAAAAGAGAAGAAAGCCAAATCAGAAAGACAAATAGGAAGTTTTCTTTTATGTGTGAACCCTAAATTTTATTGTAAGTTTTGCATGTGTATGAGCATGTAGGTCATAAAACCAGAAAGAGGCTTATACATGGGGAAGAAGAGATCTTAAGAAGGAAGTAAAAGAAGAGAGGATAGTGAAGTGCATGTGACATGAAAGCAGAAAGCGGTCTATGGAAGGGTGCAGCTAATGGGGATCAAAGGGATGCAGAAAGGTTAGGGAGAGGAAGACGAATAAGAACAAAGCACAAGCATTCCCTAGTGAAGTCAATTATCAGTATGCTCACTTAAAAAGTTAATGAAAAATAAAGATAAGAGAGTATATTGCTTGCATCGCTGATAAGTGAATTTGCTACATAATGCAATCTGATCTTTATCTTTTGTTTTAAGAAAAATTGGACTAATTATACTATAACCAAAATGTGAATCATGTAGTGTTATTCATGTTACCAAAGCAAGAAAGCATGGAAAGGGATATAAAATCATAAAATGTACACTCTCCATGTGGTTGCATGTACTCTTTCAGATTTACTGGACCTTCCTGGGACCCATCATTACTGTGGTAGGCCAAGGAAAGTCGTATATTTCCACAATTTCAAACTGTTAAGGATACCTAAGCTCTCTGTCATTCTAGGTCATCTGTGAAATTGCAGAAGAATAAAAACTAAAAGACTTAGCAATAGTCCTTTCCCTAGGTGAAAGATTTAATGCTATTTTCCCCATGCATTTTAATCTGATGACTTTGTTGTACTCTTTGAGGAAGCTTCTCATTTACTTATTATTTACTCTTTATGATAACTTTAGTGAAAAAAACACTGGTTGAGGCACACGACATTCCTCTGTGACTTTTACTTGAAGTGCTTTAAGCATTTTGTAGCCCTTTCTGAGGTTAATCAGACAGAATACATGGGTAACAGGAGAAACATGGCATAGTCATGTTTTGTGAATTAGTCCACTCTATATTGTTATGGATGATAACAATGAATCACTTTTCAGTCTTTGAGTTTTTATTCTCATTTCTTTCTTTCTCCTTTAGCCTTTGGAGAACAGATGCTTCCTTTATTTTACCTGTTGTCGGTTCCTCCACTTGGGAATTGTTACTACACATGGCCAAGATGAATAGTTTTTAGTTGATAGTTGTGTGCAGTTTTACATAATGTGTGTTATGGCGTATAAACTTATAAAAGTCTCCTTATTATAATAAGGCTATAAGAGGCCAACGTTAAAAATGAATGACTTTAAAAGTCCACACCTTGCATTAGTTTTCTCTAATGATAACTAGGCCCAGAAGCTTAGAATACCCAAGACACAATTCACATATCAAATGATGCTCAAGAAGAAGGAAGAACAAAGTATAGATACACTGTTCTTTCTTAGAAGGGTGAACAAAATACCCACAGAAGGAGATACAGAGACAAAGTGTGGAGCAAAGTCTTAGGGAAGGACCATCCAGAGACTACCCCACCTTGTGATTCATCCCATATACAGTTACAAAATCGATGTCCACAAGTACTTGCTGACTGGAGCCGGATATTGCTGTGACCTGGGAGGCTCTGCTAGTGCATGACAAATACAGAGGGGAACACTCTTAGCCAGCCATTGAACTCAGCACAGGCTCCCCAATGGGGGAGCTAGAGAAAGGACCCAAGGAACTGAAGGAGTTTGCAGCGCCAGAGGAGGAACAATGATATGAGTCACCCAGTACTCCCAGAGTTCCCAGGGACAAAATCGTCAACCAGATAGTACACATGGTGTTACCCATGGCTCCAGACACATAGGCAGCAGAGGATGGCCTTGTTGGATATCAAGAGGAGGAGAGGCCCTTGATCCTAGAAAGGCTTGATGCAGTAGTGTAGGAGAATACCAGGACAGGGAAGCTGGAGAGGGTTTGATTGGGGAACAGGAGGAGTGGAGATGGCTTATGGAATTTTCAGTTGCAGGGGGATGGGGGGGCAAGCAGGAACCAGGAAAGGGAAATCAGTTGAAATGTAAATAAAAAATATATCTAGTAAAAATGAAGATAACTAGGACTGGCTGACACATGCATTCTGTTAGACTTCAAGTAAAAACTACACAGGTGTGGCCTTTTACATGTGCAGAAGATCAATGCACAATTGACATATATCTAAAGAGAGAATACTACAATGTAAGAAATTACTGTGGGTCTAGGAATAAAGAATATTAGTACAGCTTGCCAGTACATGTGAAACCCTAAGTTCAGAATGTAGAGCAAATAAGGACACCAGAAAGAATATGTTGAACTTTTATACAGCAGCAGTTTAAAAGAATTTTATTTATAGCATGAATATTTTCCCACTTTTCCATGTATGTCTCAATGTCTTGAATCTGAACTGGCCTAGTGACTCTCTAAAAATAAATACATGTTAGAGGAATCAAAGCTGACAAATTTCAAATTTAAGCCAAAAAGCATCAGCAGACACTGCACACAAATCAGAAAGTAAAGTTCAATCTAGAAGAAACGGCAATGCTCACCAACCTGGCCTGTGTCTGCAGGAGTGGAAAGAAGCCTCAGAAACCTCAGAAGTTCTTTCGTGAGGCTTCCTCTATCAAGTCAAGACCCATGAAGCTAAGCAATACATTGTAAGGCAAAGTAATGCATATATGCCTTCAGGAAAAAAAATAGTGTGGTGGAGCAAAGCTAACCAATGCTGGAGCTCCCACTGTCTGTTGGATTGTATTAATATTCCAATATTCCTTCTAAACATCACAAGTCCTTTTATGTGTGTGCTATAGCAGAAAAACATCATGCAAATTTATATTTGGAAGAAGGACCCCTGATTCCCATTTCCAGGCTAATACAAGTTACTCCCTAAATTCCTTGTCTACCACCAACCCACCTATAAAACTTTCAACCCAAAATTTATCCTTTCTACAAGAAATGCAGCTACAGGGGATGGAGCAGAGATGAAGAGATGCCAAACTAATAACCAGTCCGAATGGAGACCCATTGCATGGGCAAGCACCAATCTCTGACACTATTAATGATACTCTGTTTTGCTTGCAGACAGGAGCATGTTGTCCTCCAAGAGACTCCACCCAGCAGCTGACTCAGACAGATACAGACACCCACAGACACCCTAGATGGAGCTAGGGGATTCTTAGGAAAGAGTTGGGGGAAGAATTGAGGGCCCTGAAGGGGATCAGGACCTCACAGGAAAACCAACGGAATTAACTAACCTGAACCAACCAAACAAAATACATGGGCTAGACCTAGCCCACTCTGCACAACAGTAGCAGATGCGAAGCTTGGTCTTCATGTGGGTCCTTAAAAACTACAGTGTGGGTTGGGGGTTATCCTGAAAACTGTTGCCTGAACATGGGATAAGTTCTTTTATCTGGGCTGACTGGTCTGGCTTCAATGAGTGAGGAAGGGTCTAGCCCCACAGACTTGAAGTACCAGGGTTGGGGTACCCAGCAGGGTCCCACCTGCGAAGAGGAGAAGGAGATGGGGGAGGAGCAAAGATCGTGTGAGGGGGTGACATGAAGGGGGGCAGTGAGCAGAATGTAAAGTGAATAAGTAAAAAAGTTAAATTAAATTAAAAATATGTTTTATATAACAAATGCTTGTCTAAAGCAGGCTGAGAAAGAAGTTAGGGAAATAACAGCCTTCACAATAGCCACAAACAACATAAAGTACCTTGGCGTAACTCTAACCAAACAAGCGAAAGATCTGTATGACATGAACTTCAAGTCCTTGAAGAAAGAAATCGAAGAAGACCTCAGAAGATGGAAAAATATTTCTTGCTCCTGGACTGGCAGGATCAATATCATAAAAATGGCCATCTTGCCAAAAGCAGTCTACAGATACAATGCAATCCCCATCAAAATCCCAACTCAATTCTTCATAGATCTAGAAAGTGCAATTCTCAAATTCATCTGGAGCAACAAAAAAACAAAGATAGCTAAAACTATTCTCAACAATAAAAGGACTTCTGGGGGAATCAATATCCCTGACCTTAAGCAGTACTACAGAGCAATTGTGTTAAAAACTGCATGGTATTGGTACAGCAACAGGCAAGTAGATCAATGGAATAGGATTGAAGACCCAGAGATGAACCCACAGACTTATGGTCACTTGATCTTTGATAAAGGAGCCACAACCATCCAGTGGAAAAAAGATAGTCTTTTCAACAAATGGTGCTGGTTCAACTGGAGGTCAACATGCAGAAGAATGCGAATTGACCCACTCTTATCTCCTTGTACTAAGATCAACTCCAAGTGGATCACGGACCTCCACATAAAACCAGACACACTGAAACTAATAGAAAAGAAACTTGGGAAACCCTGGAGGACATGGGCACAGGGGTAAAGTTCCTGAAAAGAACACCAATAGCTTATGCTCTAAGATCAAGAATCGACAAATGGGACCTCATAAAATTACAAAGTTTCTGCAAAGCAAAGGACACTGTCAGAAGGACAAAACGGCAAACCAACAAAGTGGGAAAAGATCTTCACCAACTCCACATCCGACAGAGGGCTAATATCCAATATATACAAAGAACTCAAGAAGTTAGACCGCAAAGAACCAAATAACCCTATCAAAAAATGGGGCACAGAGCTAAACAAAGAATTGTCACCAGAAGAAATTCGGATGGCCGAGAAACACCTTAAAAGATGTTCAACATCATTAGTCATCAGGGAAATGCAAATCAAAACAACCCTGAGATTCCACCTCACACCAGCCAGAATGGCTAAGATTAAAAACTCAAGAGACAACAAGTGCTGGCAAGGATGTGGAGAAAGAGGAACACTCCTCCACTGTTGGTGGGATTGCAAAATGGTAAAACCGCTCTGGAAATCAGTTTGGCGGTTCCTCAGAAAATTGGGCATGTCACTTCCAGAGGACTCTGGCATACCACTCCTGGGCATATACCCAGAGGATTCCCCTGCATACAATAAAGACACATGCTCCACTATGTTTATAGCAGCCTTGTTTATAATAGCCAGAAACTGGAAGGAGCCCAAATATCCCTCAAAGGAGGAATGGATACAGAAAATGTGGTATATTTATACAATGGAATACTACTCAGCAATTAAAAATAATGAATTCATGCAATTTGTAGCTAAATGGTTAGATCTGGAAAATATCATCCTGAGTGAGTTAACCCAATCACAAAAGAATACACATGAAATGCAATCACTGATAAGTGGATATTAATGAGCCCAGAAGCCCTAAATACTCAAGGCACAATTAGCAAGTCAAATGATTCCCAAGAAGAAGAAAGGAGAGGACCCTGGGCCTGTAAAGATTGGATCCAGTTTTGTAGACCCAGAATAGAGAAATCGTGGGGGAGGGGGGAATGATTGGGGAATAGTTGGGGAGAGAGGAATTTTGGGACATATGGTGGGGGGGGACTTGGAAAGGGGAAAGCCTTTGGAATGTAAACATAGAATATAGAAAATAAAAATTAAAAAAAAAAAAATAATAATTAAATAAAATAAAATAAGCAAAAAAAAAAAAAAAAAAAAAAAAAAAAAAAGAAAATAAAAATTTAAAAAAAATGCTTGTCTACATTTTTTATTTCCTAACTGTTATCTCAATGAGGAATTATACAGTTTCCTGATTATTGATTTAATATCTCTGTATATTTATATTAGTCACAAAATTACTATTAATCACTAATTACAAATTTTAAAAGTTCAGTCGCAAATAAAAATATGCACATTTCAAAAGCTCAAGAACTATGTATGGCTACTTACTAGTGTATTCAACATTATCATTACTACAGAAAATTTGACTAGAATCATCTTTGCTTGCAAATTCTGTGAAGTTACAGATTATTTCTATTAAGTCAACATTAAAAGCTTGATTGTAGTTGACAGAAGTTCTTGACTTATTGTTGAGGGGAATTTTTCCCAGTTGTGCTTTATGTTTTAAAATTCTACATTGTAAGTTAGTATTGTAATATTGTTATTACAGCCAGTTGTTGTGCCATCAACAAGCTGCTGTCTTGCCTGCTGTATGTCTACTCAGAAGACTGAGCAGGAAGACCAGTTGAGACCTGAAAATCCAAGACCGTATGATCAACATAGTATTACCATCATGCCAAAAAAAGTATTGGGTTTGTTCACCTCCATTAAGATTAATGAATTTATTTATATGCTTAACACCTTCATATTTTAATATACCTCACATTCATTTGTAGCATCGGTTTTATTTCAGTATTGTTCAATGGGTCATTGCTAAAATTGTCCCAAGTCTGACCTAAGGTATTAATGATTTAGTATCAGCTCAAAATTAATAACCTCTCTGGTTTAAGGGCAAACAATTTCCTTCAAGTGTTCCTAAATCATGCCTCTCGTTTTACATTGCAATATTACCTTTTTTTTTCACATGACTTGATTGTGGGCCAGATGGCTCACATCCAAATTTCTAAATCAAATATGCATTGGCAGAGTTTGCAGGTAGAGAAAGGAATTAGAGACAAGGCTGTGAAGCTCATTTTAACTCTCCCTGTTATAATTTTCAGAGGCAATACCTGCCTGTCTCTCCACCCAGCAGAAAGGATCAGAGGGGTTCCAACTGAGCACTTCCTGTTCTCTTAGAACTTAATAATACTTTCTCACTATATCAAATAGTTTCCACTGAAATATTGAAAAGAGAGAGAGAGACAGAGACAGAGTCAGAGACAGAGATTTTGATTTGTATGAATGTGGAACCCAATTTGAAATAAAGGGAACTGTGCAGAGCATAGATACTGGGGCATCAAGCTTTCTCAGGACCTAGGGTCTCTCCTCCCTTTGATGTTCAAAAAGGCCATGCTCTGCTACATATGCAGCTGGACCATGGGTCCCTCCATGTGTACTCTTTGTTGGTAGCATCCAAAGTTGGAAAGCAGTGTCTTTCTTGGACATTGCTACGAATCAACCCATTTTCTCACCACGAGTTCATTTAGGAGTTGGAATCATGATTGAGATTGGGCTTCCAATACTCTACAAAGATGTCATAGAAATTGAAACCGTTGTTTATAGAACAACATTAAAGACATGCTCATCAGCGTGATGAGAAGATGCAAATATTCACAAGAGAATTATAGAAGCAGCTCTCACACCTGTGGAACACAGCCTCTCCCTCAGGATTCTTAACGTGCTTTAAGACAAATTTTTAAGAATGAAATTACACTGGCCAAACTTGGGATCCATCCCATGCACAGACATCACTGACTCTGTTATTGATGCCATGTTGTACTTGTAGACAAGAGCCTAGCATGGCTGTCCTCTGAGAAGCTCTCCCAGCAGCTCACTGTGACAGATACATATACTCACAGCCAATCATTGAACTGAGGTTGGGGACCCCTATGGAAGAGTGAGGGGAAGGATCAAAAGAACTAAAGGGAATGGCACCCCTATAGAAAGAACAACATTATCAACTAACCTGGACCCATGGGAGCTCCCAGAGATTAAAGCATCAACCAAAGAGCATATAGGGACTGGTCCATGGCCCCTAGCAGATGACTGTCTTCTCTAAACTCAAAGGGAGAGAAAAAAGCCTAATCCTGTATAGACTTGATGCCTGAGGGAAGGTGGATGCCCAGGGAAGAGCATACTTTCTAAGGCTAAGGAGAGGGTCATGAGTGAAAAGGCCTTTATGAAGGGGAACTAGGAGAGGGGCAACATTTAAGATGTAAATCAATAAAATAATTAATTATAAAAAAATGAAATGGGCCTCAGTTGGGGAAGACACACCTAACCCTATGAGACTTGAAGCCACAAGGAGTAGGAAGGCCTGGCATGGATTGGGGGTGGGGTGGGGCTGGGGACATCCTCTTGTAAAACAGGGGGAGGAGGAATGGGATGAGAAACTACGTGAGGGTGAACTGGGAGGGGGTAAAGACTGGACTATAAAAAATTCAAGTAACAAAAAAAAAGTTGGGAAAAAATGAAATTGCTATTAGCTTCAAAGAAGATACATTTCTCTCTATGTAAGTAAATATGTGTGAGTGTGTGTGAGTGTGTGTCTGAGTGTGTGTGTGTGTGTGAGTATATGTGTGTGAGTGTGTGTGTATGTGTGTGTGAGTATATGTGTGTGACAGTGTGTGTGAGTGTGTGAGTGCATGTGTGTGTATGTGAGTATGTGTGTGTATGTGTGTATATGTGTGTATGTGTGTGTGTGTGTGTGTGTGTGTGTGTGTGTGAGAGAGAGAGAGAGAGAGAGAGAGAGAGAGAGAGAGAGAGAGAGAATGTGTGTGTGTTATAAGCAGTGTTTAACACGGCTTTGCTTGCCCTGGTTTTTGCAAGGCTTACTCTGCCCTCAGAAGTTGAGAACCTCACATTTATGCATTATATAAAAGTGAATTGCATTGAACCTGACTTGTGCTGAAACTTCCAACCCCTTCATCAGATTTCATGAGAAGCTCAAATAGGACAGGGTTTTGGCAAAATAATAATTTGTGTTTTCTAAATGAAGCCAGTTTGTGCCAACTGAGTTTTCCTTTCTGATTCTTTTCTTGGTAACTGAAGAAGGCCAAGTACATTTCATGGTTTAAAAAATAAACAGTGCTACTGGCTTAAGACCAAGCCCACCAAGGGCTGGCTTGTAGTTAGTCCATTTTGTCAGTCCCAGTAAACCCAGAAAATGAAGCACTGTTCAGTTACAGCTTTTGTGGTGAAATTCTAAGCTATCTGCCTTAAATATATTACATTTTATATTTTAGACTTCCAATTATCTAAAACTGTCAATTTCTGACTATCAGTCTTCACTTAGTCACCTTGACTGCCAATATAATGTCACTCATCTATGACAAGCTCTAGGTCTCCAGTTTGTTGAGCCAACATTCAACTTCTCCAAAGACTTCCATACTGAGTAAGCTGCCATTAACTGCTGGTGTAGAACCCTATCAAAAAACTATTTACAAATTGTAAGTGTTTCCTGGGAAGTTGGGTGATGTATCACAAAAACATTTGGTAGCCTATTACCACGCCACTTTCACATCTTCACATGAAAGCACATATTTTGAAGGTCAACAGAAGATACCTTGTATTTTAGGGATGCTAAAATCAAACACAAGTTCTAGAGTTTAGATCCCTAGATGAAATACTTGAGTGCTTTATAAACTCTGTCTACCCTGCCTCCCATTCCTTTTCCCTAGTTCCCACTTTCATTTAAAAATAACTTCTGTATCAGTTTCTTCTATTGTATCTTTGACCCACAAAACTTTTGACCCAAAATTTATCCTGTCTACAAGAATTACAGGAATTGGGGATGGAGCAGAGACTGAGATAACCAGTCAATAACCAGTCCAACTGCAAACCCATCACATGGGCAAGCAGCAGTCCCTGATCCTATTAATTATACTGTTATGCTTGCATAAAGGAGTTTATCATGGCTGTCCTCTGATAGAACCCTATAGCTGACTAAAACAAATGTAGATACCCCCATCCAAACAGTAGATAGAGCTTGGGGAAAGAACAGGAGGGACCACTGTGGCCCCTAAGGGGACAGGAACTCTACAGGAAGCCCAACAGAGTCAACTAACCTGAACCTTTGTGACTGTCAAAGACTGATCCACCAACCAAAGAACATACATGGACTAGACTTAGCTCTACCCCACCCCCTGCACATATGTAATTGATGCACAGCTTGGTCTTCATGTGTGTCCTGAGCCAGGAATATCCCAAGACCTCTTGCCCATCCAGGGATATGTTCTTCTATCTGGGATGCCTTGTCTGGCTTCAGTTGGAGATGATGCTCCTAGCACAATAGGGAGTTAGTGTTCCAGGGTGGAGGGAATGCCTGGGAGGTTTGTACACCCTCTCAGAGAATGGGATGGAGGGGGACTGAAAGGATAGTGGTAGGGGATACCAGGAGGAGCATCAGTGAGCAGGATGTAATGTGAATTAAAAGAAACTGTAGGCTAATATCCACTTATCAGTGACTGCATACCATGTGTATTCTCTTGGAACACCAAAGACACAATTCACGTACCAAATGATGTCTGACAAGAAGAAAGGAGTGGACCCTGGGGCTGGAAGTAATCAAAGCATCAGTATAAGGGAATACAAGAACAGGGAAGAGGGAAGGGGTGGAAGAGGGAGCAGGGGGGGGAGGGAAAAGGGCATGTGGGACCTTTGGGGGGTGGGGAACCAGAAAAAGGGAAATGAATTGTAAATATAGAATATATCCAATTAAAAAAAAAAGAAACTGTAAATTTGAAAAACAAATTTAAAACACTGCCTTTCTTATTTGTTGTTTGTGAAGGTTTGTTTGCTTTTTATTGTAGTTTCCCTGGATGAGAGAAAACATACAATGCTCATTTTGCCTCATATGGCTTATTCTTCTTTATGGCTGAATAATGGTCCAAATGTGTGTTCATGCCACATTTTTCTTTATCCATACATCCAAGCTGATTCCTTGTTAGTCTGCTGTGAGTACTAGTATAGTAACATGGATTGGAAAGTGTCTCATATGTGTACTGAAATTGTTTTCTACTAGTATATATCCATAAGTGGTATAAAAGATAGATCTACCTTTCCTTTGTCTTATTTAACAGAGTTTAAAATGCATTCATTTAGTTACTGTGAGTGAGGGGTATGCATCAAAGGATGTCAAGGGTGAAGATCACAAGACACCTGGTGGAGGTAACTGTTCTTTTTCCAAAGCAAAGGGCTCTTGTGCTAAAACTTAAGCTCAGCATCAGGCATGTGTACCCTCCGTGCTTAATTTTTTGCAGAGAAGGCTAAGCATTAGGATGATGTACCTAAAGATAGGCAGTGTTCACTGATTAACATCAGCTTGTTGGGTTTTTTTCTTATTGAATATATTCTTCATTTACATTTCAAATGTTATACCCTTTCCTGGTTTCTTCCCTCCCCCAAGTCCCCCAACCCATCCTCCCAACTCCTGCCTTCAAGAATATGCCCCTCCACCCAATCCACTCCTAACTAAAACCCCTCTATTTCCCCATGCTGGGGTATTTATTGAACCTTCATAGGACCAAGGATCTCTTCTACCACTGATGTTTGACAAGGCATTCCTCTGCCACTGTTTTGGCTGGAACCATGTATACCCCTTGGTTGATGGCTTAGTCCCTGGGAGCCCTGGGGTATCTGGTTGGCCAACATCTTTGTTCTTCCTATGGGGCTGCAAACCTCTTCAGCATCTTCAGTCTGCCCTCCAACTCCTCCATTGGGGACCCTGTGCTCAGACTGCTAGCATCTGCCTCTGTATATGCATCTGTAAGGCTCTGGCAGGGTCCCTCTGGAGACAACCATAACAGGCTTCTTTAGGTAAGTACTTTTTGTCATCCATAGTAGTATTGGGGTTTGGTGACTGTTTAGAGGATGAATCCCCCAGTAGGACAGTCTCTAGGTGGCCTTTCCTTCAGTTTCTGTTCTACACTTTGTCTTCATAATTACTCCTGTGAGTATTTTGTTCCCTTTCTCAGAGGAACCAAACCAGCCCCACTTTGGTCTTCCTTCTTCTTTAGCTTCCTGTGGTCTGTGAATTGTAACTTGTTTATTTTGAGCTTTTGGGCTAATATCCACTTATCAGTGAGTATATAACATGTATGTTTTTTGTGGTTGGGTTACTTCACTCAGGATGACACTTTCTAGTTCTATACATTTGCCTAAGAATTTCAAGAATTCATTGATTTTAATACCTGAATAGTACTCCATTGTGTATTTATACCAAAATTCTTTATCCATTCCTCTGTTGAAGGACATCTGGACTCCTTCCAACTTCTGGCCTGCAATCCCACCAACAATGGAGAAGTGTTCCTTTTCCCCCACATCCTCTCCAGCATCTGCTGTCCCCTGAGTTTTTCATCTTAGCCATTCTGACTGGTGTAAGGTGGAATCTCAGTGTTGTTTTGATTTGCATTTCCCTAATAACTAAGGATGCTGAACATTTCATTAGGTACTTTAGAGCCATTTGAGTTTCCTCAGTTGAGAATTTCCTGTTTAAGTATTTACCCCATTTTTAATAGGGTTATTAGACTCTCTGGAGAATAACTTTTTGAGTTCTTTGTATACATTGGATATTAGCCCTCTATCAGATGTAGGGTTAGTAAAGATCTTTCCCCAATTTGTTGGTTGCCATTTCATCCTATTGACCATGTCCTTTGCCTTACAGAAGCATTGCAGCTTTATGAGGTCCCATTTGTCAATTCGTGTTCTTAGAGCATAAGTCATTGGTGTTCTGTTCAGGAACTGTTCCCCTGTGCCCATGTGTTCAAGATTTGTCCCCACTTTCTCCTCTATAAGCTTCAGTGTTTCTGGTTTTATGTGTAAATCCTTGATCCACTTGGACTTGAGCTTTGTACAGGAGATAAAATCGTCAATTTGCATTTTCTGCATGCATATCTCCAGTTGATCCAGCACCATTTGTTAAAAATGCTGTCTTTTTTTCCACTGGATATTTTTGTCTCCTTTGTCAAATATCAAGTGACCATAGGTGTGTGGGTTCATTTCTGGGTCTTCAGTTCTATTCCACTGATCTTCCTGCCTGTCTGCATACCAATACCAAACAGTTTTTTATCAAAATTGCTCTGTAGTAGAGCTTTAGTCAGGGCTGGTGATTCCCCCAGAAGATCTTTTGTTGTGGTTTATTTGACTCTCTGGAGTCTACCTTCTTGAGATCTTGATATATATTGGATATTAGCCCTCTATTAGATGTAGGATTGGTAAAGATCTTTTCCTGATATGTTGGTTGCCATTTTGTCCTACTGACAGTATCCTTCATCTTATAGAAGCTTTGCAGTTTTATGAGGTCCCATTTGTTAATTCTTATTCTCGAAGCATAAGCCATTGGTGTTCTATTCAGAAAAATTTCCCCTGTGTCCATGTGTTCAAGGTTCTTCCCCACTTTCTCCTCTATAAGCTTCAGTGTAAGTGGTTTTATGTGGAGGTTCTTGATCAACTTGGACTTGAGCTTTGTACAAGGAGATAAGAATGGGTCAATTTGCCTTTTTCTCCATGCAGATCTCCAGTTGATCTAGCACCATTTGTTAAAAATGCTGTCTTCTTTCCAGTAGATGTTTTTAGCTCCTTTGTCAGATATCAAGGTGTATGGGTTCTTTCTGGGTCTTCAATTCTATTCCATTGATCTTCCTGCCTGTCTCTGTACCAATATCATACAGTATTTATCACTATTGCTCTGTAGTAAAGCTTGAGGACAGGGATGGTGATTTCCCCAGGAGATCATTTGTTGTGGAGAATAATTTTCAATATCCTGGGTTTTTTGTTATTACAAATGAATTTGCAGATTGCTTTCTTCTAGCTCTATGAAGAATTTATTTGTAATTTATTGGGGGATTGCATTGAATATGTAGATTGCTTTAGGCAAGATGGCCATTTTTCTATATTAATCCTGCCAATCCATGAGCATGGGAGATCATTCCATCTTCTGAGATTTTCTATGATTTCTTTCTTCAGAGGCTTAATGTTCTTGTCATACAGATCTTTCACTTGCTTGGTTAAAGTCACATCAAGGAATGTAATATTGTTTGTAACTATTGTGAAGAGTGTCATTTTCCTAATTTCTTTCTCATCTTGTTTATACATTGAGTAGAGGAAGGCTACTGATTTGCTTGAGTTGATTTTAAAACCAGCCACTTTGCTGAAGTTGTTTAACAGGTCTCTGGTGGAAGTTTTGGGGTCGCTGAAGTACACAATCTTATTATCTGCAAATAGTGATATTTTGACTTCTTTCTTTCCAATTTGAACACATTTGACCTCCTTTTGTTGTCTATGTTCGGGCTAGGACTTCAACTACTATATTGAATAGATAGGGAGAGAGTGGGCAGCTTTGTCTGGTTCCCGATTTTAGTGGGGATTGTTTCATGTTTCTTTCCATTTAGTTGATGTTAGCTACTGGTTTGCTGTATATTGCTGGTATTATGTTTAGGTATGGGCCTTGAATTCCTTATCTTTCTAAGACGTTTATCATGAAGAGATGTTGGATTTTGTCAAGTGCTTTCTTGGCATTGAATGAAATGACCACATGATTTTTTTCTTTGAGTTTGTTTATATAGTGGATTACATTGATGGAGTTCTGTATATTGAACCATCCCTGCATCCCGGGGATGAAGCCTATGTGATCCTGGTGAATTAGCTTTTTGATGCATTCTTGGATTAGCTTGGCCAGAATTTTGTTGAGTATTTTTGCTTTAATGTTCATAAGGGAAATTGGTCTGAAAGTTTTACTAGCTTTGTCTTTGTTTGGCTTAGATATAAGCATAATTGTGACTTCAGAGAATGAACTGGGTAGTGATCCTTGAGTTTCTATTTTGTGGAATAGTTTGAAGAGTATTGGTATTAGGTCTTCTTTGAGATCTGATAGAATTCCCCACTAAACCCATCTGGTCCTGTGCTTTTTTTTTTTTGTTGTTGTTGTTGTTGTTGTTGGGAGACTATTAACAACTGCTTCTATTTCCTCAGGACTTATGGAATTATTTAGATGGTTTATCTGATCCTGCTTTAATATTGGTACCAGGTACGTATTGAGAAAATTGTCCATTTTGTCTAGATTTTCAAATTTTGTTGAGTATAAGCTCTTATAGTAGGATATGTTTTTTTTTTAATTTCCACAGTTTCTGTTGTTATGTTTCCCTTTTTATTTCTGGTTTTATTAATTTGGGTAATCCCTCTGTGCCCTCTAGTCTAAGGTTTTATCTTTCTTGTTGATTTTCTCAAAGAACCAGCTCCTGTGTTTTTTTGATTCTTTGTATAGTTCTTTTAGTTTCTATTTGGTTGATTTTGGCCCTGAGTTTGATTATTTCCTGCCTTCTACTTTTCTTGGGTGTATTTGCTTCTTTTTGTTCTAGAGCTTTAAAATGTGTTATCAAGGGGCTAGTGTAAGCTCTCTCCATTCTCTTTTTGGAGGCACTTAAAGCTATGAGTTTTCCTCTTATCACAGCTTTCATTGTGTCCCATAAGTTTTGTAATGATATGTCCTCATTTTCATGAAATTCCAGAGTCTTTAATTTTCCTTATTTCTTCCTTGACCAAGCTATCACTGAGTAGAGCATTGTTCAATGCCCATGTATATGTGTGTTTTCTGTTGTTTTTGTTTGAACTTGATACTAGCCTTAGGCCCTGGTAATCTGATACTGTGCGTGGAATTATTTCAATATTCCTGTATCTGTTGAGGTCTGCTTTGTAATTAAATGGTCAATTTTGGAGAAGGTACCATGAGGTACTGAGAAGAAGGTATATTCTTTTGCGTTAGGGTGGAATGTTCTATAAATATCTGTTAGATCCATTTGGTCCAAAACTTTAGCTAATTTCACTTTTAGTTTCAGTTTCCATGATTTGTCCATTGTTGAGAGTGGGATGTTGAAGTCTTCTACTATTATTGTGTGGGGTGCAATGTGTGCTTTCAGCTTTAGTAAAGTTTATTTTATGAATGTGGGTACACTTGCATTTCAGGCATAGATTTTTAGAATTGAGAGTTCATCTTGGTAGACTTTTCCTTTGACGAGTATGAACTGTCCCTCATCTTTTTTTTGACAACTTTTGGTTGAAAGTCAGTTTTATCTGATATAAGAATAGCTACTCCAGCTTGTTTGTTGGGACCATTTGCTAGGAAAATTGTTTTTGAACCTTTGACTTTTTGTCACTGAGGTGGGTTTCTTGTATGTAGCAAAACGTTGGGTCCTGTTAAGGTATCCAGTCTGTTAGTCTGTGTCTTTTTATAGAGGAAATTGAGACCATTAATATTAAGAGATATTAAGGAAAAGTGATTGTTGCTTCCTGTTACTTTCCTTGTTAAAGGTGCAATTCTGTTTGTGTGGCTATCTTGTTTTGAGTTTGTTGAAAGAAGATTATTTTATTGATTTTTCTTGGATGTAGTTTCCCATCTTGTGTTGTTATTTTTCACCCATTATCCTTTGTAGAGCTAAGTTTGTGGAAAGACATTGTGTAATTTTTTTATTGTCATGGAATGCCTTGTTTTCTTCATTATGGTAATTGAGAGTTTTGCTGGGTATAATAGTCTGGGCTGTTATGTTCTCTTAAGGTCTTATGTTCTCTTAGGTTCTGTATGACATCTGCCCAGGATCTTCTAGCCTTCATAGTTTCCAGTGAGAAGTCTGGTGTAATGCTGATAGGTCTGCCTTTATATGTTACTTGACCTTTTTCCCTTACTGCTTTTAATATTCTTTCTTTGTTTAGTGCATTTGCTGTTTTGATTATTATGTGACAGAAGGAATTTCTGTTCTGGTCCAGTCTGTTTGGAGTTCTATATCCTTCTTGTGTGTTCACAGGCATCTCTTTCTTTAGGTTAGGGAAGTTTTCTTCTATAATTTTGTTGAAGATATTTACTGGCTCCTTACGTTGTAAATCCTCACCCTCTTCTATATCTAAAATCCTTAGGTTTGCTCTTTTCATTTTGTCCTGGATTTCCTGGATGTTTTGGGTTACAAGCTTTTTGCATTTTTCATTTTCTTTGACTGTTGAGTCAGTGTTTTCTATGGTACCTTCAGCACCTGAGATTCTTTCTTCTTATGTCTTATATTCTGTTGTTGATGCTTGTATATATGACTCGAATTATTTCCAAGTTTTTCTCTCTTCAGAGATGTCTCAGTTTGTGATTTCTTTATTGTTTCTACTTCCATTTTTAGATCCTGGATAGTTTTGTTTAATTCCTTCACTTGTTTGTTTGTGTTTTCCTGAAGTTCTTTAAGGGATTTTTGTGTTTTCTCTTTAAGGGCTTCTACCTGTTGAGCCATATTCAAGTGTCTTTCTTTAAGGGATTTTTGTGTCTCCTCTTTAAGGGCCTCTACCTGTTGATCCATGTTCTCCTGTATTTCTTTAAGGGAGTTATTTATGTCCTTCTTGAAGTCCTCTATCAGCATCATGAAATGTAATTTTAAATACAGCTCTTGCTTTTCCAATGTGTTGGGGTATCCAGGATTAGCTGTTATGGGAGAACTGGCTTCTGATGGTACCATGTTGCCTAGGTTTCTGTTGGTAATGATCTTGCATTTGCCTTTTACCACCTAGTTTTCTCTGGTGCTAGCTGGTCTTACTGTCTCTGACTGTGGCTTATCTGTCCTGCAAGTCTGTGTATTTGTACTCCTGAGATTCCTGTTTTCTCTGTGCACACAGGTATGTAGGCACTCCTGGGATACCAGCCCTCTTTTGCTCCCAGGCCTCTCTGCACTACAAATGCCCTAAGTATGCCTGGTTCTCAGATGCGCTGAGTACAGCCGGTTCTCTAGAAGTATCAGTAGATGGTGTCTTCACTGTGGAAGCCCTGGCAAGATTCTGTGACAGCAGAAAGGGCAGGTGGTGGCCCAGCTTGTCTTTCCAAATGATTTTCACATATTTGTTGAAAATCAATTTAGTTTAGCTACATGTGATAATTTTATGTTATCTATTCATTGATCACATCTGATTTTGTCTCAATCTCACTTTGAATTTGTTACTATGACCCTGTAATATATTTAAAAGCCAGGTATTTTAAAACATTTAAGAAATTTGAGTGTGTATGTGTATTTTGTTTTTGTTTTGCTTTCTTTTACAGGACAATTTATGTTATTGTGAGTCTTTTATACTTTCCTATAAATTTTAAAGTTACTTTTCTAGCTATGTGAAGACTATCATTGAGATCTTGAATATGTAGAACTGTTTTGATAGTATGGCCATCATAAAAGGAACTCACCTTACTCATGATAAGACTATTTTTCAATTGTTATGTGAATATATTCATTTAAATAATTTTGATTTTTTTATTTTTACTTTTTTTTTTTTTTTTTTTTTTTGGTTTTTTGAGACATGGTTTCTCTGTGTAGTCCTGGCTGTCCTGGAACTCACTTTGTAGACCAGGCTGGCCTTGAACTCAGAAATCCACCTGCCGCTGCCTCTGTTTTTAATTTTTAATGTAGAAGTCTTTCATCTTCTTGGTTACATTTGTCACTAAGTAATTTAGTTGTTTGGTCTTATGCTACTCTGAATAAGTTTATTTTGCTGATTTTAAGTAAGTTTTTTTTTTTTTTAAGTTCTATGCAATGGTTGTTTTTTTTTTTTTCTGAATTGGGTATTTGTAAATAAGTGTGATTTCATGTAGACTTTCAAAGATTTTAAGTACAGAATCGCACCATCTGCTAACAGCAAAAAACAAAACAAAACAAAAACAAAGAAAGAAAAAAGAAAGAAAGAAAGAAAGAAAGAAAGAAAGAAAGAAAAGAGCTACCATCCCATAACCATAAAATTTCTATCTCTGTATTAAGTAGTATTATAAGACTGAACATCTTTTATTTTATAATAAACTTAGAGAAAATAGTCCCAGTTATTTACCTATTAAGAGTAATGTTGACTACAGTTTTGTAGCATATAATATTTATTGTATCAGAATGCAATCCTTCATTATCTACATTATTTATCGCTTCTATCATGCAGTGATACAAAATCTTATTAAAGACTTTTTTCTACATCTATGTAGATAATAGTATTTTCACCCTTAATTTTGTTTGTATACATTTGTTGATTTGTGCATATAAAAAATCTGCACAATCCTAGAGTGAAATTTCCTGGGTCACTATAGATAAACTTTGTAAGGTATTGCTGAAATTAATTTTTACATATTTTTAAAATATTGGGCTTGTCCTACATTGCTTTATGTTGCTATTATTAAGGCCATGGCAAAAGCCATAATGGTGATTAAGGATTTATTTGACATATTTTCTGTGACATTCACCACTGAGGGAAGACAGGGCAGGAACTCCAACAAGAACAAAGCCAGGAACCAGGGGAAAGATGGCTTCCTGTGTTTTGTTCTTTGCATGTTGGTTCACATTGGGTTCTTGTACAACTCAAGGCCATCTGCTGGGAGTGGCATTTGTTTTTGCCCATAGGTTAAACGCTTCTGAAGCAATCATTAATCAAGAAAAATCCCAATAGACATATCTATAGAATAATCTAATACAGGTGATCCAGATTCCATCTTTTGAAACATGTTTAGGTTTGTGTCAAAACGACAAAATAGAATGACAGGCTTTTGTCTATAAATACTCCATATCTCCCTTTGGTATATCAAGCTCTAGTAACAAGGAAATATTGGCTTCATATAATAAGCTTATTTATATTCATTCCCAATGTGCATGAGTGTGTTAGTTTGCATGTATGAATGTAAACCAAATGCATATAATGTCCATTGGACACCCTGGATCTAGAGCTACAGAAAATTGTAAACCACCACTTGGGTTCTGGAAAATGAACCTGGATGCTCTGATAAAGTAATCAGTGTTTTTAAGTACTGAATCATCTCCCTCGCCCTCTCTAGTTTAATAAGATATTCCCTCATATAAATGTATTTACTGCTTCCCACAGAGGTTGGATTTGATTTGTATTTGATTCTAGGGAAGTTTTTAACCTCTCCTTAACTTCTTTATTCCCAAGAGCATTATAAATCTCTGTGTATAGGTACAATTTCTGTACTATTTAGTTACATTTTAACTTTCATTATGATATGACTTAAAAATTATTAGAACAATTTTTGTTTCTGCTAATGTGTGCTTTATGTCCTAAACTATGATCTATTCAAGGGGGGCTCTTATATTTATGAAAATATTTTTCTACACCTGAGTGGTACAATCGGCAAATGTCTCATAAATCTAAGCTATAGTGTAATTTTAAAAAGTATGATGTGAGAATTTCTCGCTAGCATCAAATAGACTCCAACTTTCTCTCCTCAAACTCTTCTTGAACTATCCTATCTCTTTTCTCTATCAACTTTTGTAAAGCCATGGAGTCTACTTAGTATTGCCAATATGAATAGTATAGGATCATACAATGGAGCACAGGTAAACTACAAGGAACCACTTCCAAATAAAACCAAATTCCCTACCCCAAGAAGTCACAATTGCCAATAGCTAAATTGGATGGATCTTCATGGCCCCTTCTAACACCCATGTTGGAAAGTTAATTAACTTTATAATGTATAGGTCATGTGTATATAGTCACAGCCACACTCAATGCATGTATATTTGCAAATGGGTCTTCTTATTGGAGTATTGCCTTTATTGATTCATAGTATTATTTTTCTGATCAATTCTGTTTATTGTCTGTTTTGATGTTTATGAATGTAACTCCTCCTGTTTGCTTACAAATTCTATTATCTTAGCATATTATATTCCTATTTATTTATTTTCATTCTCTTTATCTCTTTAGGGGTATAGTGTTTTCCTTGCTCGCAGCAAAATTGTCAGAATTTATTTGAATCCAAGCACCTAATTGTACAACTTACAATTTGGAAACTAAGGCTATTTATACCAAAGGTTGCTTTTGAAAGATTTATGCTATCACACTATTTTATGGTTTTTTATAATCTATGTTCATTTGTTTTTTTCTGTATGACTTGCTGAACTGTTTGTTTCTTTTCTGTATCTTATTTATCAGCTCTTCTATTGAGGTTTACTTTTTTTCTTAATCTATTGGTCCTTCATGTACTTATTTCCCTTTTTTGTGCAACATCTCTTTAAGTAATGTTGGCAATTCTGATTTAGTGGTCCTGACATTTTCAGTAATGATTGTTTTAGGGGTTTTATTACTTCTTAAATACTGAAGTAAATTATAATCTAGATTGAAATGTATTTTGTTCAGGTCCTTGAAATATATTATTGCATATACTCTTGGCTCTTAAAATTTCTTCAGAGAAATCTACTTTTTTTAAAATATATTTTTCATTTTTTTGTCTTTTTTCTCTATATTCTTTGTTTACATTTCAAACGCTTTCCCCTTTCCCAGTTCCCCCCCCCACCATATGTCCCATAAGTCTTCTTCCCTCTGCCCAATCCACAATCACCCCCCCATTCTAGTACATTCTAGTACTCCCCTACCATACTTCATCAAGCCTTTTCAGGACCAGGGCCTTCTCCTTCCTTCTTCTTGGGAATCTTTTGCTTAGCTAATTTTGCCTTGAGTATCCAGAGCTTCTGGGCTTGTTAATAACCACTTATCAGTGAATGCAATTCATGTGTATTCTTTTGTGATTGGGTTACCTCCCTTAGCATGATATTTTCCAGATCCAACCATTTGCCTACAAATTTCATGAATTCATTGTTTTTAATTGCTGATTAGTATTCCATTGTATTAATATAACACATTTTTTGTATCCATTCACCATTGTGTGTGTCCCTATTGAGGAACATATGGGTTCTTTCCACCTTCTGGCTATTATAAATAAGGCTGCTATGAACATAGTGGAGCATGTGTCTTTGTTGCATGCAGGGGAATCCTCTGGGTATATGGCCAGGAGTGGTATGCCAGGGTCTTCTGGAAGTGTCATGCCCAATTTTCTTAGGAACCACCAGACTGATTTCCAGAGTGGTTGTACCTTCTTGCAATCCCACCAACAATGGAGGAGTGTTCCTCTTTCTCCACATCCTTGCCAGCACCTGTTGTCTCTTGAATTTTAAATCTTAGCCATTCTGACTGGTATGAGATGAAATCTCAGGGTTGTTTTGATTTGCATTTCCCTGATGACTAGTGATGTTGAATATCCCTTAAGATGCGTCTCAGCCATCCAAATTTCTTCTGGTGAAAATTCTTTGTTTAGCTCTGTACCCCATTTTTAATAGGGTTATTTGGTTCTCTGGGATCTAATTTCTTTAGTTCTTTGTATATATTGGATATTAGCTCTCTGTCAGATGTGGGCTTGGTGAAGATCTTTTCCCAATTAGTTGTTGCTGTTTTGTCCTTCTGATGGTGTTCTTTGCTTTACAAAAACTTTGTAATTTTATGAGGTCCCATTGATCAAGGGTTTTATCTTTGATAAAGGAGCCACAACCATCCGGTGGAATAAAGATAGCCTTTTTAACAAATGGTGCTGGTTCAACTGGAAGTCAACATGCAGAAGAATGCGAATTGATCCACTCTTATCTCCTTGTACTAAGATCAGCTCCAAGTGGATCAAGGTCCTCCACATAAAACCAGACACACTGAAACTAATAGAAAAGAAACTAGGGAAGACCCTGGAGGGCATGGGCACAGGGAGGAATTTCCTGAAGAGAAAACTATTTTTGTTCTATTGTATTTGCCTTTAAAAGTTACTTCAGTGTTCTCTTTGTCAGTTTCCAGAAATATCATCTAGAAATTTCACTGCACTATAATATAAATATTAGTTTCTGATCATTTCCACATTAGTTAGTAAATGTCTCCTCTACATTGATATCAATATATTTGTAAAGTTTGAATATATTTATATCTCTCTACACATAGATTAATGCTCGTCTCAATCATTTCTGAGAAATTTATATATTCAATAGCAGTTAACACAGAAATATACAACTAATAAAAGAGAATAATAACAAGCAATAAACAAGACATCTGCTTTACACCCCTGCTCATGGCTGAGTAAACCCATGGAAGAGAAGGAAGAATTTGCTTAAGACCCAGAGATGATAGAAGGCAAGAGTAGAATGGGAAAGGACCATTGCACTGATGTAAGAACACCAGCTGTGATTGCTTGCACGGAATCTGTACAAGATCAAGCCAATCAACAATGTAGCATGAAATATAAATTTGTTTGGGAGCCACTAACCACAAACTAGGAGCTATGGTGCTCAATGAGTTATGGGGAAGGAAAAGTCAGTTTTCTTTAAGGATATTGCTTAGGTCAAACACAATCCAGTGAACAGCTCCATATTTAGGGGTGTCTGAGTAGCAAAAATTCAGCCTGTAGGTTATTTTTTAATAACTTCAAACTTTATTAGGTAAAAATTGTATAAAGAGAACCATAAGATAATGAATAGAGAAGTTAAATACAAACTATCACATGCAAAATAGGTTATTATATAACTGGCAGTGTTAACCCTAAATACCAAATGCCTGACTTCTATGGTGGGAATGTTAATCTAATAGGAAAAGAAAATATCAATTTCCATATACCAAAATTCCTAAAGAAAAATTTAAATTGAATGGAACTTTTCAAAAAAAAAAAAAAAAACACCAACAATGATTCAATCCATCACTAGATGGGACCTGAGATAAAAATGGACATTTGCCATTATCGTTACTTCAAATCAACTTCCAAAACTCTGACAGGTCTGGGAAAGAATGAGTTTTTAAATGTCCATAGTGCTTTTAATAGTTCTGGAGTCTAGTCAGTACTGTGGCCACAGGTCTACATCCTGTACAAGTCCAGGATGGAATGGTAGTTCAGAATAGCATCGGTCTGTGCAACTCATTACCACATCTTATACTAAGAAAAAAATCCCAAAACATTAAAAAAAATAAATAAAAAAGAAACCACCACCACTACCCCCAGCTTCCATTTAACAGCTTACTTCTCCAGCATTAGAAATGTTAATGCACAGCTTCTGCCTCTTCCTGCTGATGTCCCTCCTGTTCTTCAACAGGGAATGGCATTGTGATTGGATATTCCTTTCCTGGAAATCAACAGTTCTAACAAAGACTAGAGGATGGAAAATGGAAATAGCCGAGGTTTATAAGTGAGTTAAGGAAAACAATCAGTGGGATGAGATCAGGAAGGCATCAAAACAAAAGCAAAACCACAAACAACAAACAAACAAAACAACAAACAACAAAAACAAAACCACAAGCCAAAAAACAACAAAAAAAAACCCAAAACACAACACAGAAAACAACAAAAATCAAAAACAAAACCACAAACAACAAACAAAACAACAAAAAACAACAAAACAAAAACCACAAACCAAAAAAACAACAAAAACCAAAACCAAAACCACAAACAAAACAAAACAACAAAAAGCTAAAACAAAACCACAAACAACCAAAAAACAAACAAAAGGCAATACAAAATCACAAACAAAACCAATGTCAAAAACACAGACAAAAAAAATCAAAAAACAAAACCAAAAACACAACACAAAAAAAACCAAAAACCCAAACCAAAACCACAAACAACAAACAAACAAAACAAAAACCACAAACAAAACAACAAACAACAAAAAGCAAAAACAAAACCACAAATAACCAAAAAACAAACAAAAGGCAATACAGAAAACACAAACAAAAACAAACAAAAGAAACCAAAGCCAAATACACAGACAAAAATACATCAAAAAGCAAAAATAAAAACACAAACAAAAAACAACAAACAAGGAAAAAAACCCAAAACACAAACAAACAAACAAAAAAAACCACAAAAAGAAAACCAAAAATCACAAACAAAAAACAACAGCCAAAACTACACAAAACCCCAAAAAACCAAAAAACAAAACAGGAAACACAAAAAAACACAAAAATATCAACACAAACAAAACACAAACAATAACACAAACACAAAAAAAAAACAAAAACAAAACCACAAACAAAAAACTAAACAAAATAAACAAAAACATCAATTGATTGACCAAATCCAGAATTATAACAGTATTTCTTGAACACGTAGTCTCCTGTGGGTTGGACAGCAGCACTTTCTAAGCTTGAGGTAATTTCATGCATCCTAGAGATGGCATTAGGGAAGCAGTCCCACATCCCATGATAGGAATGTACTGAAGAGAGTGGACTTCATCCAATCAGACAGCTCATTAAGTGTTTCTAAGCTCTTCAACTCATCCTACTTGAGGTATATTAGAAACATGGGTGGAAAAGTACAGGGCTCGGGACCAAAGCAACCAGGTGGATGTTGTTACAGTAAGTGACTGTGCAGGATTTCCCATACCATCCTCTTTCTGAAGAAGGGCATGTCCTGCTAAGTAAAGGTGACAGGTTGGTCTCTAGGGATGTAATCTGCATATTTACAGGTAAACACTCTATAGTCACTCCCATTCAGTTGCTGAGGAATCTCCTCTGATATCATTCTGTATTGCTTCCACTCTAAAGGGTTCAGCTCGATGTTCCTTCATGTCTTGCTCTCATTTTGTAAATATTGGAAGATGGTCTCACAGATGGTCTTCCCTGTCTGTCCCATTGAATTAAGGTACACAATATTTAGTTTTCTTAAATCGATGACCACCAAGCTCCAATGTACGTTCTGGTGAACAGGCACCAACTTCTTTTTCAAAGAGATTGATTCCTCGAGTCCACCTTTTCACAGAACTGTAATTGCTATGTTTTAGCTTGGGGTAAAAGAACGTGCTGAATATGAAGAGCTGGGTAGCCTTGGTTTTCATTTCTTTCAACCAGAAGGTTCATGTAGAAGTTGATGACCTCATCATTAAGCCACCAACCATTCTCCAGGGTCTGGATATCTGCTCGGGTGACTTGCAGCTTGAATCTGCTACTTAGGATTTCCTCTAGGGGTCCTGAACCCAATGCATTCTTAATTTCCTTCTCCATGTCCTCTGTAATATGAGTGATTCAATCCACTTCTCTGCCCTTTTCTGGTCCTTGAGAGGCTTTTTCTCTGCCGCAAGTACTGGCATCTTGTTGGGGAGTAAACTATCACTGTTACCACTATCCAGGTTGATTTGAGTTGGTATTCCTGGCAAGTCTGGCCTGTGTGTGTTGGATCTTCCATGATCTTCACATTGAAGGTGTGGAGGAAACCTTCCGTGCTTTTTCTTTGGGGTGCTATGATTGTTTTCCTTCAGGATGGAATAGGTGGAATAGGGCCATTGTGACCCTTGCAAGCATCAGTAGGCCTCCTTTTAGTTTTAGCCTTCTCTGGAGGGTCTTTGGTATTCTGCAGGGCTTTTGTCATCTTGGGCTGGTGTTCCTGGGGTTTCCATACATGACCCCTGCTGGCTCTTCTTTCCGATGGTCTAGATGTTGTGGCTCCTGAGGGGTCTTCTTCTGAGCATTGCCAGGATTTTCAATACCATCTCTGTTCCATCCTGGAACCTCTTTTTTTTTTTTTTTTTTTTTTTTTTTTGGAACTTGTTCCCAAAGCTTTAGGCTGTGTTTCTTTCCCACTTTCTTCCTGGAATTTGTGCTTTCACATTTTTCCTGAATCTTTGGGCTTCATCTCCATCCCAGGCTGTTTAGATTGATTTTACGAGGGTGTTGATTCTGGTATAGTTCTGCCTTTCCTATTTCCAAGCTGGCTCCAGGTGGATACTCTTGGGTTGATGTCCCTTGAGCCTGAAGAATACTTAGTTGGTCCAAGGAAGGAAAGCTATTAGCTTCTGAATAGCTCTTCTTTATAAAGAGTTGATTTTACAGGTCAGGGGTCCACTCTGAGAAACTCCAAGGAGATCTAAGAATGCTTTCTCAGAAGTATCCTTCTAGGTAGTTGTAACCAACAAAATATGTACAACTTTGAAATAGGACTAATCGTCCTAGTTTATTACTAGTAAGACACCAGGCCTAAACCTAGCAGCTAAAATATTGAAGGCAACCTCACAAATGATGTATGACTCAGGGGGTTGCCCCTAGCCACAGCCTTCAAGGTTCCATAGCTGGTTGTAATGTCACTGAATGAACCCAAAGCAACGTTTTGGAGGATAGACTCCCCCCAAAACACAACCTGGGTCCAGGATTTCAGAGCTCCCTTGCCTGAGTGGGAAGTTTGAATGAACTGATACAAATTTAAGCCCCTTTGGCAGAGTACAGGTTTACCTAAATCATCTCAGCTTAGTTCAGCTGGTCCTGACTAGTATATTTGTCTTCTAGGAAACTGTCCCATCATGGCCAATTATAGGACTATAAGTGCCCCTCAAAATATAACTGACCTTCAAAATATGTGCTCATGTACAATATGCTTCTTAATTACAAAGAATAAATAGAATTTTACAGTTTACCTAAAACCTAGTAGGTACTGTTATGCGACAGTAATTTGTTTACCCTGGATAAGGATCCCAGGACAGACCAAAGTGCCCATACTACCAAAGTCCTACTTGGTGAACTAATAAGTTTTATTGGGGTTACTAATAGGAATATGGGTGAGGGGTTACTTACAGGAGCAGAAATGACTCAAAGACAGCTGTATTACCGAAGCCCACACAGTGTGGATGACAGCTCAAAAAGCTGGGAACTTGGAGAAGTTGCACAAACTGTAGATGGCTCAACAGGTTGGAGAATGTCTTCCTTTCCTTTTCTTTTGTTTTTTATTTGATATATTCTTTATTTACATTTCAAATGTTATCCCTTTTCCAGTTCTCCCTCTCATATATCCTATCTTCCCTCTCCCTACTCTTTTTTTTTGTTGTTTTTGGTTTTGTTTTTGTTTTTTATATTCTATATTCTTTGTTTACATTCCAAATGCTTTCCACTTTGCCAGTTACCCCCCTCACCATATGTTCCATAAGTCCTCTTCGCTCTGCTCATTCTCCAATCACCCCCTCCCTTTTCTCTGTCCTGGTACTCCCCTACAATAGGAGATCAAGCCTTTTCAGGACCTGGGCCCTCTCATTCCTTCTTCTTGGGAATCACTTGATATGTTAACTGTGCCTTGAGTATTCAGAGCTTCTGAGCTGATTAATATCCACTATCAGTGATTGCATTTCATGTGTATAAGGCTGCTATGAACATTGTGGAGCATGTGTCCTCTGCGTATATAGCTAGGAGTGCAATAACAGGATCCTCTGGAAGTGTCATGCCCAGTTTTCTGAGGAACCACAAGACTCATTTCAAGAGTGGTTGTACCATCTCACAATCCCACCAGCAGTGGAGGAGTGTTCCTCTTTCTCCACATCCTTGCCAGCACCTGCTGTCTCCTGAGATTTTAATCTTAGCCATTCTGACTGGTGTGAGGTGAAATCTTAGAGTTGTTTTGATTTGCATTTCCCTAATGACTAATGATGTTGAACATTTCTTAAGGTGATACTCAGCTATCCGAATTTCTTCAGGGGAAAATTCTTTGTTTAGCTCTGTACCCCATTTTTAATAGGGTTATTTAGTCCTCTGGGGTTTAACTTCTTGAGCTCTTTGTATATATTGGATATTAGCCCTCTGTCGGATGTGGGATTGGTAAAGATCTTTTTCCAATTAGTTGGTTGCTGTTTAGTCCTTCTGACAGTCTCCTTTGCCTTATAGAACCTTTGTAATTTTATGAGGTCCCATTTGTCAATTCTTGATCTTAGAGCATAAGCTATTGGTGTTCTGTTCAGGAACTTTCACCCTGTGCCCATGTCCTCAAGGGTCTTCCCCAGTTTCTTTTCTATTAGTTTCAGTGTGTCTGGATTTATGTGGAGGTCCTTGATCCACTTGGAGTTGAGCTTAGTGCAAGGAGATAAGAGTGGATCAATTCTCATTCCTCTGTATGCTGACCTCCAGTTGAACCAACATCATTTGTTGAAAAGGCTATCTTTTTTCCACTGGATGGTTGTAGCTTCTTTATCAAAGATCAAATAACCATAATTCTGTGGGGTCATTTCTGGGTCTTCAATTCTATTCCATTGATCTACTTGCCTGTCACTGTAACATACCATGCAGTTTTTAACACAATTGCTCTGTAGTACTGCTTGAGGTCAGGGATATTGATTCCCTCAGAAGTCCTGTTATTATTGAGAATAGTTTTAGTTGTCCTGGGCTTTTGTTATTCCAGATGAATTTGAGAATTGCTCTTTCTAAGTCTAGGAAGAATTGAGTTGAGATTTTGATGGGGATTGCATTGAATCTGTAGATTGTTTTGGGCAAGATGGCCATTTTTACTATATTAATCCCACCAATCCAAGAGCATGGAAGATTTTTCCATTTTCTGAAGTCTTCTTTGATTTCTTTCTTCAAAGACTTGAAGCTCCTGTCATAAAGATCTTTCACTTGTTTGGTTAGAGTCCCACCAAGATACTTTATATTGTTTTTGGCTATTGTGAAGGGTGTTATTACACTAACTTCTTCATCAGCCTGCTTATACCTTGAGTATATGAAGACTACTGATTTGCTTGAGTGATTTTATAACCAGCCACTTTGCTGAAGTTGTTTATCAGCTGTAGAAATTCTCTGGTGGAGTTTTCTTGGGTCATGTAAGTATACTAACATATTATCTGCAAATAATAATAGTTTGACTTCTTCCTTTCCAATTTGTATCCCTATGACTTCCTTATGTTGTCTAATTGCTCTAGCTAGAACTTCAATTACTATATTGAAAAGATATGGAGAGAGAGGGCAGCCTTGTCTAGTCCTTAATTTTAGTGGGATTGCTTTCAGGTGTGGTGTTAAGCTGTTCCTGTATGCTCTCTCCTGTTTCTTTTTGGAGGCACTCAGGGCTATGAGTTTTCCTATTAGTACTTTTTTCATTGTGTCCCATAGATTTTGGTAAGTTGTGCCTTCATTATCATTAAATTCTAAAAAGTCTTTGATTTCTTTCTTTATCTTCCTTGACCAAGGCATCATTGAGTATTGTTCAGTTTTCATGTGTATGTGGGTTTCCTGTTGTTTTTGTTGCTATTGAAAACCACTTTTACTCCATAGTGATCTAATAGGAGGCATGGGATTAGTTCGATCTTCTTATATTTGTTGAGGTCTGTCTTGTGACCATTTATATGATCAGTTTTTGAGAAGGTACCATGAGGTGCTGAGAAAAAGGTATATTCTTTTGCTTTAGGATGAAATGGTCTGTTAAATCTAATGGGTCCAAAACTTTAATTATAGTTTCCCTGTGTCCCTGTTTAATTTTTGTTTTCCTGACCAGTCCATAGAGGATAGTGGAGTGTTTAAGTCACCCACAATTATTCTGTTAGGTGCATTGTGTGATTTGAGCTTTAGTAAAGTTTCTTTTACGAATGAGGGTGGCCTTGCTTTTGGAGCATAGATGTTCAGAATTGAGAGCTCTTCTTGGTGGATTTTTCCTTTGAACAGCAAGAAGTGTCCTTCCGTGTCTCTTTTGATGACTTTAGGTTGAAAGTCAATTTTATCTGGTATTAGAATGGCTATTCCAGTTTGTTTCCTGAGACCATTTGCTTGTAAATTTGTCTTCTAGCCTTTTAATCTAAGGTAGTGTTTGTCTACCTTAGAGGTGGGTTTCCTGTATGCAGCAAAAATGTAGGGTCTTGTTTATGTATCCAGTCTGTTAGTCTATTTTTTTATTGGGGAATTGAGTCCATTGATGTTCAGAGATATTAAGAAATAGTGATTATTACTTCCTGTCATGTTTTATGTTATTTTTCCTATTTGATTGGTTATCTTCTTTGGTGAAAAGTCTCGTGTAATTCTGATAAGTCTTCCTTTATATGTTACTTGGCCTTTTTTTCTTACTGCTTTTAATATTCTTTCTTTGTTTAGTACATTTGGGGTTTTGATTATTATGTGACAGAATGTACTTCTGTTCTGGTCCATTCTGTATGGAGTTCTATAGGCTTCTTTTATATTCATGGACATCCCTCTCTTTAGGTTAGGGAAGTTTTCTTCCATAATTTTGTTGAAGATATTTGCTGGCCCTTTAACTTGTAAATCTTCACTTTCTTCTATATCTATAATCCTTAGGTTTGGTCTTCTCATAGTGTCCTGGATATCCTGGATGTTTTGGGTTACAAGCTTTTTGCATTTTGCATTTTCTTTGACTGTTGAGTCCATGGTTTTTATGGTATCTTTGGCATCTGAGATTTTTTTCTATCTCTTGTATTCTGCTGTTGATATTTGCATCTATGGCCCCTGATTTCTTCCCAAGGTTTTCTATCTCCAAAGTTGTCTCCCTTTGCGATTTCTTAGTTGTTTCTACTTCTGTTTTTAGGTGGTTTTGCTGGATGGTTTTGCTCAGTTCCTTCACATACTTGTTTGTGTTTTCCTGTAATTCTTTAAGAGATTTTTGTGTTTCCTCTTTCATGACTTCTACCTGTTGACCCAAGGTCTCTTGTATTTCTTTAAGTGATTTTTGCATTTCTTCCTTATTGGCTTCTATCTTTTGACCCGTATTCTCCTGAATTTCTTTAAATGATTTTTGTGTTTCCCTTGTAAGGACTTCTAACTTTTGATCCATTTTCTCCTGTATTTCTTTAAAGAGATTTATTTATGTCCTTCTTGTATTCCTCTAGCAGCTACATGACCAGTGATTTTAACTCCAAATCTTATTTTCTGGTGTGTTGGAGTATCCGGGACTTGCTGTTGTTGGAGAATTCGGATCAACTGCTGCCATATTGCCTTGATTTCTGTTAGTAACTGTATTAGTCTGGGTTCTCTAGAGTCACAGATCATATGGCAGTCTCTATATAGTTAGGGAATTTGTCGATGACTTACAGTCTGTAGTCCAACTCCCCAACAGTAGTCAGCAGCAGCTGTGGATGGAAGTCCAAGGATCTTGCATTTGCTCAGTCCCACGAAGCAAGCCGGCAAGGAAGAAGAGAGAGAACTCTCAGCTCCTCCTGCACCATGCCTGCCTGGATGCTGCCATGTTTCTGCCTTGATGACAATGGACTGAACTTCTGAGCCTGTAAGCCAGCCCCAATTAAACGTTGTCTTTTATAAAACTTGCATTGGTCATGATGTCTGTTCACAGCAATGGAAACCCTAACTAAGACAGTAACGTTCCTACGTTTGCCTTTTGCCATCTGGTTATCTCTGGCATTAGTTGGTCCTATTGTCACTGGTTGGTGCTTGAACCTCCTGTGAGCCCATAAGGCTATTTCCACACCACAGGATAATTGGGTTTCCCCTGGCACAGATTGCTGATATGCTGCCCTCCTCTTGGATGCTGTTGGAGTCCTGGTGTGTCTTTCCCCAATCAATTTTATAACTGGGTTGTCTCTGTGGACCTGGTACTGCCTTTCTGCTCCATCAGAAAGCAAGCGAAGATGGCAGTAGGGAGCCCCTCCAAGTATGGAACACCCCACAGGACACAGGACCCATGACCGGCTGGTGCACAGATAAACAATCTTGACTAGAAATAATAGAAAATAAAATGTCAAGACCAATATGGAATAGTTAGAACTTTATAAAATTTAAAATAAAAATAATTTAAAAGACTGCCAGAAAGGAGGAAAGAAAGAATAAAAGAAACAAAATGCAGAAAAATTAATTTTAAAAATATAAAATAATTATGCGTAAAATCAATTAAAGTATATTTTTAAATAAAATTAAATTAAGAGAAAAAGGGAAAACAGCTAAAAGTTTCTTCCTGGTCAAGATAATTCTAATACTGCAAATAGGTTGGGTATGGAGACTAGTGAGTTGAATATGCAGATTGCTTTTTTCCTATCTGTTCTACCAAACCAATAGATTCTAGCTGTTTGTGCATCCTGACCTATATTTATTATGGAGCCATGAAGCCTGAAACCACTAAAGAGGTTTCTTAATACTCATATATGGAATGGCTGCTACCCATCCCACAAGGATGTCTGGTAATGTGCCAAGTAGGCAAGCACTCATTTGTTCCAGAAGCTCCCAATGTATGTGACATAGGGATGTGTATATAAAACATGCTATATTCCCAAATGCCCCTGAGAATGAGTGGCAACAAATATATTACTCTGTTTTGTGATGGGCAGAGGAAACCACTGGGAGCTAAGGTTTTTTTTTTTTTTTTTTTTTTTTTTTTACTTTGGTCACAGTGTTATCCTACTCCAATCCCCTAGCATTAAAACACACAAAGAGGTTCTCAATCTTGCCAAAGAGGCCAAAATACCACTTTACTTTCACAGTCCAAATTCTCAGTGAGTTGATGATATGTCAGTGCTTCCTTTGAAACATCCTTAACTTTGTAACTATGTCTCTAAGACAATCCGTTTCTGTGGATGCTCAGTTGTGGTTGATTTTTGTTTTTCTCTTCCTGGTTGTAGTTTATTTCCTACAAAAAGGGAATTCTGAAGGAAGGTCCTGCTTATGGTGATCTGAGAGAAGAATACCACCTACAGTTAGGCTGTCTTTGTATTTTCTATTGATTTTTTTATACCACTTTATGATTCATAGAGCTATTTCTCAATTCACCTCTAAATATTGTTACTCTGTGGTTGCACCAACTTTTTTCCTATACAGAGTCATGTGAGAGAAACTACTGGTTTGCCATTTTACCCTTGAAATCACTAATTTTAATTATAAGATAATTTTATTTTGTACAACTTTTGTGGGTCCTATGACACCACTTATGAAAGTGTTTTGTGTTCAGCTGTGCAAGTAAAAGCAGAGATGAGCTATTGAACAAAGACAATGGAGCACTAAAGTATTCTTTATTTTTCTCTAATGACTGAGTAGGCATTGTCCTCTATTATTATTTCATACAAAGATTTTGTAATGATAAATTCTATAATTGTTTCTAATGTATGATTAAGTCATATTATGGAAAGTCAAAGTAAGAATATTGAATCTGTACAGGTGATTTACGGTTTAAATAAAATAAAGTCTAGAAAAAATGATAATTTGAATTTTAAGTAATATAGAACAATTAATCTTCAGGGATGAGTTTAAATCATAACCAGTTAGACAGAGTCACTAATGCAAATTACTTTAACATCATAAAATCCTGAAAAATTAGAAAATTGTTCTGTTTATTATCCATTACTTATAAAATTTTACTAATAGATTTTTATAACTGTTATTAACATTTAACTGATGCTAATTTTCTCCAACATGTCGGAAGAAAATAAACTATCACTCACTAGTCATAGGTTATGAAAGTACATTGATGTTTTTCCCCCTGGGATCCTTGATACACATTAAAAATGGTTAAGGTACCAAAACACCTCCTCTACATTCTTACATGAGGGGCATAATGTTGAAGAAGAAAACTCTTGTTTGGATCCAATAGGTAATATAATTTATTACAAAATCTCATATAGAATAGAGATTATGCCTACTCTTATAAAGTGACTTTTACTGATCATGAATAGCAATATGCCCAAAATTTCTAATATGGTCATCAACATACACAGCATCAATATCTTATTGTTGCAAAGATATATACTGAAAACAATAACTAAAACTGTTTTAAGAATATTCTTTCTTCCAAATAGCAGGTAATGCCAATGTTTTCCTAATGACTTTTATCCTGGTTCCTTTCATTTGCTGTGGTAATCATAACTAAAGACACTTAATCAAAGTGTTTGTTTTAGCATACACTACCAGATCAGTCTATTACTGAAGCAAGTAGGAAAGGCAAAACAGAAAACAGGAGGGAACACCGCTTATTGACATGCTTAGATAGCTAATGCTCAAATAACTTAATTAAACACTGAAGGAAGAAACCCTACAAAGGAATGGTCTAAGCCACAGTGAAGTGGGCCAAATAACATAATCTATCAATTAAGATGTGACCCATAGACTGGTCCAGAGGCAAGTGTGCTCAAGACAATTCTTCAGTTAGGGTAATTCTAGGATATTTTAATTCGACAATAAAGACTGGCCAGCAAACACTGGCATACCTTGGGGAGAATACTGTCTCTTTGAAATTTATTTTATCTGATATTAAAATATCTATACCTGCTTACTTCTTGGGTGCATTTCTCTGGAAATAATTTTCCATCCTTTCATGCTGAAGTAAGATTTATCTTTGAGAGGGAGGTGTGTTTTTTTAAATGCAATGGAAATAGGATTCTATTTTATTTTAATTCAATCTGTTAGACTATCGTTCTTTAATTGGAAAAGTGAGAGCACTTATCAGTGAGAATTGTGTATTGATTCTAGGGGTTTTTTTTTGTAGTTATGATACTGTTTTTCTACATTATGTGATTTACTCTTTTGACCTTATTTCTTGTATATTGATGGGTGAGGTTTAACTCTTAAAATATCTACTATGTTCTTCAGAGCTGTATTAGTGGACAGAAATTTTTTTTAATTTGGTTTTATCGTACAATGTTTTTCTTTGTCCATCAATTTTAACGAATAGCTTTCTGGGTATGCTATAATGGGCTAGTGGTACTTGTGGACTCTCAGAGATGGTACAGAATCTGACCATGGCTTTCAGAGTTTCAGAGTCTCAATTGAAATGTCAAGTGCTATTCAAATGAATCTGTTTTACATGTGACTTGAACTTTTTCCCTTGTAGTGTTAAATATCTTCTATTTGTACTTTACATTTAACAATTTGTTAATGTATGTCATGGGGAATTATTTTCTGGTCCTGTCTATTTGGTGTTCAGTGTGCTTCTTGTACCTTGATAGGCACCTCCTTCTTTAGATTGGGAAATTTTCCTATGATTTGTTAGGGATATTTTCTGTCCTTCTGACCCAAGTTTCTTATCTATATTATTTTTAAATTTGATTTTCACATCTTGTCCCAGATTTCTCAGGTGTTTTATGGCTGGGCTTTCTAGAATTAACAGTTTTTGACGAAATAACATGTCCTCTTTCTTGTCTTTAAAACATGGCATTTTTCTTTTGAATGCTATGTAATGAACTAGTGGGCCTTACCTCTGAGGGTTTTTGTATGTTTATTTGTTTGTTTTTAATTTTTGTTCTTCAATCATTTGTTTTACAGTCCAGACTTTATCACCTTACCATTCCATCATCTGACTGTTCTACATCTCATGCCTCCTCTCCACACCCCACCCTGTCTCCAGGAGGATGTCCCCATGACCACCCCTACATACCACCAGACCTCTGCACTTTCTGGGGCCCCAAGTCTCTTTAGAGTTAGGTGCATCTTCTCTGACTGAGTCCAGACCCCGCAGTCCTCCACTGTATATGTGTTGGGTCCTCATATCAGCTCATGTATGCTGCCTGTGTGTTGGCTCAGTATCTAAGTGATCCTGGGGATCCAGGTTAGTTGAGACTGCTTGTCTTTATGCGGGGTTGCCCTCCTCCTCAGGTTCTTATAGCTATTCCATTATTCAACCACAGGAATCAGCGGCTTCTATCCATTGATTAGGTGTAAATATCTGCATCTGACTCTTTCAGCTGCTTGTTAGGCTTTTCAGACAGCACTCATGATATCACCCTGTTTGTAAGCACACCATTGCATCAGTAATAGTGTCAGGCCTTGGAGCCTTGCCCTGAGCTGGATATCAATTTGGGCCTGCCACTGGACCTTCTTTTCCTCAGGCTCTTCTCCATTTTTGTCCCTGCAGTTCTTTCACACAGGAACATTTCTGGGTCAGAGTTTTTGACTGTGGGATGACAACCCCATCCCTCCAATTAATGCCCTGTCTTTTTACTGGAGGTATATTCTACAAGCTCTCTCTCCCCACTGTTGGCATTTCATCTATGGTCCCTTCCTTTGAGTCCAGAGAGTCTCTCACCTCCCAATCCTCTGGGAGATTCTAGACGATCCCCCACCTCCCATGGTTGCCTGTTTCCATTCTTTCTGCTGGCCCTGAGGCCTTCTGTTCCATTCCCCTGCCCCAATACCTAATCATGTTCAACTCTTCCTCTCCCTGTTACCTTTCCCTCCCAGGTCCCTCTTTCCCTCTATGCTTTTCTGTGATTGCTTTCTTCTCCTTCCCAAGTAGAACTGAGGCAACCTTGCTTGGACCCTTTGGCTTGTTGGCCATCTTGAGTTCTGTGGATTGTATTCTGGGTATTCTGCAATTTTTTGACCAATATCCACTTATTAGTGAGTACATACCATGCATATCCTTTTGTATCTGAATTACCTCATTCAGGATGATATTTTCTAGTTCTATCCATTTGTCTGCAAAACTCATGATGTTCTTGTTCTTAAGAGCTAAATAGTATTCCATTGTATAAATGAACTACATTTTCTCTATTCATTCTTCTGTTGTGGGTCATCTGGATTGTTTCCAGCTTCTGGCTATCACTAGTAAGGCTGCTATGAACATATTTAAAATATACCTACCTGAAGAAATAGAAATACCACTCTTGGGAATATACCCAAAAGATGCCCCACCTTACTTTAGGGCACATGTTCTACTATGTTCATAGCAGACTTATTTCTGATAGCCAGAATCTGGAAACAACCTAGATGTCCCAAGACAGAAGAATGGATACAAAAATGTGGTTCATTTACACAATGGAATACTACTCAGTTATTAAGAATGAGGGCATCCTGAGCTTTGCAGGCAAATGGATGAAATTAGAAAATATCTTGAGTGAGGTGACTCACATCCAAAAGGACATGCATGCTATTTACTCACTAATAAGTGTTTACTAGCCCCCCAAAAGTACAGAATACCTGAGATCCAGTCCACAGAACTCAGAAAGTTCATAATGGAAACAGGCAACCTCAGGAGATAGGAGGTTAGGGGACCTTCCAGAATGTACCAGAGACCTTGGAGGTGAAAGACTCATACAACTAAAAGGGAGGGACCTTTTATGAAATGCCTGACAGCAGGGAGAAGGAACTTCTAGAGCCTACCTCCAGTAGGAAGACGGGGCTTCAAATGAGGGAGAGGGCGGTATCCCACAGTCATAACCATAATTGTTATGACCCATAATTGTTCCTGGCTGAAAGAATTCCAGGGATGGAAATGGAGAGGAGCCTGAGGAATAGAAGGTCCAGCGACAGGCTCAAAGTGGGATCCATTGTAAGGGGAGGTTCCAAGGCCTGACACTATTACTGAGGCTATGGAGCACCCAAAGGGGACCTAGCAAGACAGCATTCCTGACAACTCATCAAGCAGCTGAAAGTGTCAGATGCATATATTTGCACCCAACCAAAGGGCAGGAGCATCTGACCCCTGCTATTGACGTAGGGCAGGCTGAATGAAGCTGAGGGCAACCCTGTAGGACCAGCAATGCCAATTAGTCTGGATCCCTGGGATCTCTCAAACACTGGACAACAAACAGGCAGCACACACCAGCTGATATGAGGTCCCTAGCACACATACAATAGAGGACTGTCAGGTCTGTGTTCATTCAGAGATGATGCACCTAACCTTCAAGAGACTGGAGATCCCCAGGGAGTTTAGAGGTCAGGTGGGGTGGGGGGAAGGGGCATCCACGTGGAGAGAGGGAGGTAAGGGAGTATGGGATGTGGAATAGTCAGATGGTGGACAGGGGTTCATGGGGTAGGGAATAGACTATGGATTGTATAAAAAATATTAATAAAAAATCATTACAAAAAGGAAGTGTTGGAAAAACAAAGACCAGAAAGTACATATTGTTGTGGGAAATGTTAAAAATCAAGCTTACCAACTCTCTGCAATGCTGGACCACAGGGCTCCTTCCAGGCCATCTCTCTGGCCGGGGGCCCCCAAGTTCCTCTCACTACCATGCAATCCCCATACACCCCATCTCAATACCAAATTACCTGGTAGAATCATGACTCAAAGCTTAATTAACCAATTATGTTTATGAATAAATAATATCACAATTTACAAGTGGCCAATACAATAATTTCAGAGCCAATTAATAATGATAAAGGTTTTATCCCAATATTTCTAACCTTGTGAAATCATAGCTACTTGTGGCTGGAAAATACCATATGGGTCCACGTCAGCAGCCATCTTCCTTCCTCCTGTCCAGAGATATTCCTCTTTCCTAGACTCTTAGCTCTGCCTCCCTTTTCCCTATCCAATCACAAGCCACCCACTGCCCTAATGTGATTAGACAGGGAAAATTGTGCAAAAACATATCAGCCAACATATGAAATACTGGGATTTCTATTTTTAGAATAAATGTAATGAGGATTTTACATTTATACTTCATAGTTAATTTCAATTAACAAATCTCCTAGTCACAGGATAAACCTGTTTGTTCCTGTATTATTATTTGAATAAATGTTGTACATCTTTAGTGGTACAGGCTAGAAAAAGAAATGAATTTATAGAAGCTTTCTAAGCAATCACACTATAACTAAAGTTTCAGTTATAAAGTATATGGTGTAGTGGAAAAACACCCAAGATTTTTTGGAAGTAGCTTTTTGTTTTGTTTTTTGTTTATATTTTTATTTTGTTTTGTTTTGCTTTGTTTTGTAAGCACATGACCATGGCTTTCACATATGTATGTATGTATGTATGTATGTATGTATGTGTTTCTATTATTACACAAAATGAACTGTAGGCAGTCTGTTTGTGCCCACTAGCATTAACTACACATCAACTATAACTTTCTGCTTTCAGAAACTGAATAAGAGAAGAACAAAACTGGATGTTGACACTTTGAGGTAGAATTCACTAATGTATAATAAAATGAACAGGCAGAAAAATCAAGTAATAACCTAGCCATTATTTTCATAGTTTCAAGTGCTACAACTGACACCATCATTACCTAATAAAAAAGAAAAAGGTAAAAAAGAAAAAGAAATGCACTCTGTGTTCATTAACAGTGAAAACTCATTTCTACTAAGAAGATTTTAGTATAGCACCTGTCACACGTTTACTGTGTTTGCCTGTTTGTGTGAATTTATCATGGCTAAGCCTATCACAATGTTAAGTCCTAGAACATGCCTGTTATTAATATAAATTCTTTCACTAGATCACATTTATATGATTAAAATATCATATTAATTGTACTCATCACAAATAAGGCATAAGCATTGAAAGTATGGGGGCTGGGGGGTTGTACTATAATGCATATTAAGTTCTTTATTGTGAATTAGAGCTGAAAATTTTGTGACTATCCATGGGAGAAAAGAGTGAATCCTCTTATCTGTCCATGCAGTTTGGAGTTTCCTGTTTAAGCATATTCAAATCTTTCAATAAAATATGTAGACATCAATTCTTCTGCTGATATATGCAAATTGATTTTTTTTTGTTGCTCTTATGTCCAAAACATCCTTTTTCATTTTATTCAAATAATATACACTGAAGTCTGGATCAAAGTCTGGAGTATTGTCCCTCAGGAAGAAAAGTATGGAAAAGAGAATTTCGCTTTTAAGTTTCTTTAGTTAGTTTAAGTCTGTTGTAAACTTAGATAACTCATTTTTGAGCCTTACATTTAATTAAATGAAAATTCTTTTTCTCCAACACTTTATATCATCAGATTCTATCATACAGCTTAACTTTAAATAAAATTAGTTTTGAAATAGTAACATATATCAGTAAAATTTAATTTGATATTTTTAAAAAGTGTCAGGTATGCTGCCATATGTCTGCAATCAGCACTTGCCAGAAACAAGAAGGAAGCCTGTAAGTCTGAAACCAGCCTAGGATACTGGGAGAGTCTAAGTCTGTAGGATGAAGCAGAAAGCTCATGATTCAAAACTAACAATAAAGTATTTTAAAGCAGTCATAAAGGAAGAAATAGACATTTGTATTCTCTATGTGACCACTAAAACAATGTATTCACACCATATGGAAACACAAAATTCAATTCCACTTATGAAACTATTCTTATAGTCAAATGCCCTTGAAGGAAACTCCAGCATTTCTTCTTCCTCCTACAAAATCTAGCTGCCCAACCTTCTGTGGCTCCAGGACTCCCACAAACAGAAGAATGAGCATACTCAGTCCCATGAATTAGCTTACTGGTTATTTTTACCAATACCTTAATTTTTCTACTTTAGCACCATTTGGGATGACCAAGGTTGCCCCTATTTATATCTGCAATGCCATAGAACAACCCTCCGAATTCTTCAGGCAGTGTGCTCCTTGAATAGAGCAATTAATTATACTCTTACCAGGGTAGTAATATAAACATGCTTATTAATATTTGATTGATAATTGTTCTTAACTTAATAAAGTTTTTCACAGTATGATTTATTGATGTTAAATTTCCTCATTGATTTTGAATGCCATCAACATTAACAAAAACAAAATACATGACAAGTAGAAAGACCAGCTTTAGTTTGTGATGATCTATGCTCATCTCTGAGTCTATGCATCTATATTAGCAGTAAGACTGTCATCTTAAATTACAGTGGTTTCACCATAATCCCCATATCACAGTGTGGAGAAGCACAGCTCATAGTTTTATTTGCAGTGCTGCATTTATTTGTAGCTTTCAGATTCATTTCAAGGTAATTTTTACAAGTCATGAAAATCATCCTGAAATAGAACTTTTAATCTCCAACTTCCGGTAATGTCTTTTGAATAAAAATTCTAAGAGTTATGTTGAAGTCTTTTGTGGATGATCATGCACTCCTATCCCATTTTCCAAATTTTCTTTATGCTTTTCAGTGATATGTTAAAGAATATTTATGAGTGGGTACAAAGAATTTTAAAATCATACTTAGAGATTTGCTCAGTTTTTGTTTGTGACACGGTCTCGTCATGTAGCTGTGTTGAGTCTTTGGGTTCAAAATCCTCCTTCTTTAGCTCTCAACTGCTATTATCACGAACATTTAGCATTGGGCTGAGTTACTTGCACTGATTTTAATAGGTTACCCACTGATCACTAGGAACTATTTCATTGACTTACTTTAAAATAAAATATTTGCTTCCAATATTGATAATTATTCTCCTGTTATTTCTTTGACTATGTTGTATGAATATGATATTGAAGAGTGGCTATAGATATACAATATCTCCTTTTATGCCATGAATAATTTAGAGTTGACTAGACTGCATATGAAGATTATGAATGTAAAAGTGTTTTGATTATCACTCTGATATGTTTTATCTTTTTCAGACATGTTGCTTTTCCTTATTTTTATTTAATATTGATTTTGTATAGATAGAGACGCATACTCAAATGTGTTGATTTATTCTAAACAGGCAGAGAATGTTATGTTATATAGATTAGCTCTATCACAGAAAATTAAAGCCCTGCTGACTGGCACTCTGATGCCCAACTTCCAATTCCACTCATTGTCTGTTTGATCACATGTACTTGTCATGACAGTGAGGAGTATATGTCCTCTGGCAAGAGCCACCTCTGGTTGCTGCCCCCTTTCTCACCTGATTTCAATATGCCAGCAAATCCTGAATTCCTCCATTTAAATTCTGTTGTTTTCCCCCTAAGGAAAATTTCCATTTTTATATATTGCATCTCTTACAGATTGTATCTTACCTTGGTGTCCTCTTCTTGAGAAGTCAAGGGCCTCCGAGGGTTTCTTGGAGGACTGTGTAAAGTCAAGAAAATATGTAGTTTGTGAGGTGTGTAAGTGGCAGAGTTATATGTCAGACAGATTTTGTTTGCAAGGGTCTAAGTGAAAAATATCCCAGTGAAGAGCAAATTTCTGAGTTGATTTAGATACTTGAATATATAATGGAACAGTGTCTTGCATAAAAGAGGAATAGTTGGCTACTCTTGATTACATTGCATGACAAAGATGATTAGATGGAAGACTTATGAACCAGCAGCTAAAATCCAAAGTAACATGACAGGCATAAAGATTTGGTAAATATAGATGTATAGCTCCAAAGATGCCTAAGTATTATACAAAATATCTATATAACAACCAAGACCACAATGAGGTGGTCTTGAACAATGAGATGAAGTTATATGGATAACTGATTATATTGACTTTTGAGAACTCTCAAAAGCCTCACAATTTGAAGAAATTTCCCTTACACTTCTAGCAAGAGTCAGAACTTTTGTTGCTCTAAAATCTCTAAAGCTCCTATTGTGGCAGGGCAGTAGATAGTCTGCTTGAGTGCTCTTCCTACCTCTCCTGTTGAATATTAGGCAGAAAGGATATTAAAGTGTATAAATGAAGCCCTCATAAAGGAGGAAACAGTTACACATGTGTTCATATTATGTGACAGTGCACACGAGTGTGTATACAGGACAGACACTGATATTTTACATCTTCCTCAATTGTTCTTCACTAAATCCAAAGCACACAGACATAGATCGTCTAGCAAGTCAGCATGCTCTGGGGATTGACTGTTTCTGCCTAGGAACTGCTAGGACTGCTGGTAGATCTCCATATCTACCCAAGTTTAGTTGGTGCTGGGGATCCAACCTGTTCCCATGTTCATGTGACAAGTACTTTATCAATGAAATCATCTTCCCTGTCCCCTAATGTTTCTGTTCTAGGGCCCCACCCATACACATTGTAATTAGCCTTCATATCTTGCTTATGTCATAAAGAGGCACTTTTAAGTGCAGCTCTCACATGTGTAGCTTGATTTTAGCTATATTGTACCATAAAAGCTACTGTACCTGCCTGACCAAAGAATATTTTAAGCTATTTCTAGTAACATTGAAAATATGTTTTACTCTTTATATTTTGATCATATTCTTTGCCCTCTGGCCATTCTTCTTATTCATCCCTCACCCTACACATCCAACTTCATATGCTTTCCTTTCTTAAAATGAAAAACAAACAAAAACATTGACATATTTATCAATGAGCATGAGGCTTGTTCTATTATATGTCATTCACTAAAATAACCTGATTTTCCCTCTCCCAGGAACTTTCCATTGCAAACAATATCTTGGTTGGAAGGGATATGTTATACCCATTTCTCCTTTCCCAGGATGTGATTTTTTTCTGGTTTGAAATGTTGGAGAAATTTGAAGCAATGCCAATGTGGATAATAATATAATTACTTCCATGTATCACAACAGAAAATCTATTTTAAATGTTCTCTCTTAAATTTTAAAATTAATGGATTGGACTGGCTAGATGTCTCAGCAATTAAGAGCACTGAGAGCTCATTCAGAGGACATAAGTTTGATTTCCAGCATCCACATGGCAGCTCACAACTGTCTGTAACTCTAGTTATAGATAATCTGAACACTCTTTTGGTCTCCATGAGCAACAGGCATGCAGATGGTATATAGAAATATATGATATAGAGGAATTTTGCTCCAGCAACATGGCTGATTTCAAAAGGGATTACATCCAAAGAGATAGGCCTATCATGGTCTGGCTAGAATTAAGATTCCTCTGGCATACTGTTAGTACACAGCTTTAAGGTAAAATTAGTTTGTAGAAGGAAGCACTCATGTTTGAAAGTAACTTCTAATTGGGAGACAGACAAAGTGATGTATCAGAGAGAGATTTGCCAGATTGAATCAGTGAAAGGATACATCCAACTCTCAGGAGCAAAGCTATTTCAGAGCAGTGTTGCATGAGAGAGTTTGTTGGTTCAGCTGAGTTTATTTGAGTCAGTTGGGAGTCATTGCAGTGAGTACAGTGCACCGGAGTTGAGTTCCTTCAAAACTCCATTCAGTTCAATCAGGTCAGCAGAGGCAGGTAAAGCCAGAGAATAACAAAAAGCCAGGAGATTAGAACATACTGCTAGAGTTAGTTTGAGGCCAAGCAGAGCAATTCAGTGAGTTGAAATAAACCAGATGGAATCAGTCAGCTCCGAGAGAAGTTTGAGTCATAATAGCTTAGCTAAAGCAGCCAACCATAGTTCAGAAAGGACTAGAAAGTGTGAGCTTATTCAGCAGTAAGCTTCTAGGATGACATTTATCTCGGGCAAATGAAAGATACATTTATATAGGTAAAACATACACACACACACACACACACACACACACATGCACGCACACACACACATATACATATATATATATGTATATACATATACACATATATATATATATTCATACACACACCACTTGGATACTTGAGCTGGGAGAGGCTACTGGGAATCTATGGGGGTGACATTAGCTGAGCTTCCTATTAGCAAGGGATATAGAGAATAAAGTGGCCACCTCTTGTAGCCAGTCAGAACTTCCAGGTGAAGGAAGGGCCATCAACCCTACCACATATCCTTCAACTCAAAATTTGTACTGCCTACAGAGTGTGCAGGGATAAAGATGGAGACTTAGGGAATTGGCAACTAATGACTGGCTCAATTTGAGACCTATCTCAAGGGAGAGTGCCAACCCCTAACACTATCTATCTATTCTTACAGACAGGAACCTAGTATAACTGTCTTCTGAGAGGCTTCATCTAGCAATGGATAGAAACAGATCCAGGGACCCATTGCCATCAGACAGGGCTCAGAGAGTCTAGTAGGACATGAATTGAGCAAAAATGAGGCGACAAGGACCCCACAAGAAGACTGAACCACCAACAAAATATCATTCAGGGGTTGGAGCTAGTCCAACCCCAAATACCTTTGAAGTAATTGTGCACCTTGGTCTTCATATGGTGTGATGGCGATTCCTGGTTGTCAACTTGATTATATCTGAAAAGAACTACAATCCAGAAATGGAGGGCAAATCTGTGACCCAGACTTTGAAGCTGGAAGACAGGTTTCTGACCTTGTTCTTGACATAGAGATCATGAGGCCTTGTGGCCATGAAAATTTTAGGCCCAGGCAAGGTAGTACATGCCTTCAATGCCAAGAGACTGAGGCAAGCAGGTCTCTGAGTTCAAGGTCAGCCTGGGACAAAGCAAGCTTTAAGTTCAGGCAGTGTCACACACCTTTAAGCTGAACCATACATTCTGCTGGACACCTACATCCTCTTTTTGGAATCAACTTGTACAGAAGACCAGCTTAAATACCTAGCCTCCAGGGACTGAGCAACTACTCAATCTTTGGACTTACCATGCACAGCTGCCCATTGTTGGGTTAGTTGGACTACAGACTGTAAGTCATCACAATAAATTCCCTAAATATAGAGAAACATTCCATAAGTTCTGTGACCCTAGAGAACTCTGACTAAGACATGTGGGTCCCTTAACAATTGGAGTAGGGCTGTCTCTGACCCTGTTGCCTGCCATTAGAGATTCCCTCTTCTTACCTGGACTGCTTATGTAATCATATTGTTTTTGTTTGGGCCTCAGCGAGAGAGAAGGTGCTTAGTCTTGCTGGAACTAGATCCCCAGGGTAGTATACAAGGGTGCTTCAGTTTCTCTGAAAAAAAGGAGAGGAGGAAATGTGAGGAGGGATTTGCAAGGGTAGGGCTTGGGGGAGAGGAGGGAGGAGACTGCAATTAGGATATAACATGAATAAAATAATAAATTAAAGAAAATCTTCATTTGAAAGTAAAGTCAGAAGATTTCATAGCTCTTAGAATAATAAACTCCTACCCAGTTCCCTTCTCCAATGAAAAATGAGGCTTTTGGTTTGCTTTCCTATTTTATTATCTTTGCCACTACTTAAATACAGAGTTCTACTCTGTGTGAAGTTAGAAATTTTATATTTTATAAAAAAGATAACTTTGGCCTATCAGGTGTCCCATTCAGTTGACAAGATAATCATCCAGACCAAATAATGGGGAAAGAGGTTATTGATTACTGTTAAGCATAATAAACACTGTATCAAATTTTACATGATGATGGTACAATCTAAAAATGTTGTACCTGCATATTTGGGAGGTAGGAAATGATGGAATCAATGTTTGCAGCTGAATTTTACAATTAAACATCTTTGTTTAAGATAAGGTACAATTACATGCTACAAGGTATACTACAGAGAGATTTTGTTCTTTATCAAGTTTTCCCAATGATGATATATTGACATACTGTATACTGTCACAACTAGATGACTGGTAAAATTAATTGTTATTCCTTCTTCTAAATGCCAAATGTATTAAAACTAAAGTTAAAAAGAGAAGCAATAATTACTATTGACTGGTATTTCACAAGTATAACTAACATCAATTTTATGGCAGTTAAAGAAGGTATATCCATCTGGGTAGCAGATATGCTAAATATGCCATTGTCTGGCCTTTTAGACAGCTATAGGAACACATAAGAGAATATATTATGCTTGTATGTAAACCAACATTTATTTGTATTAGTCATTCTTTGCTAATTGAATTAACAGCTCTAACTTTTTTCATGAAAAATCATTACTTGACCTTCTTTTTCTCTTCTGAAGCAGGCCTTCTTAAATTTCCATCTCTATACAGTGAAAGTTCTCCCTGATTCCAGGCATACTGGGTAGGTATGACTGAATTCTATTTCTGAATTAATCCATGTCTCACTCCCTTTCTTCTTAACCTTTAAAAAAGATAGTGGAATCAATCAGTTCTCTGAGAAAAAATGAAAAGCAACTTGCCCCTTCCATGTATTTACACCATCATGTGAAAGCGCAGTTAATTCAGTCCTTAACAATCTCAAAACAGATGGGCACTAAATAACAACAGGATATCGCTATATTGTCAATCATATCAATGGAACTCAAAGTTGTTGATTTGCTTCCCACTCAAAAAATGAATACAAATTAAAATGCAAATGAAATAATAAATGCAAACCCATTTGCAAATTAAAACACTCCCCTGTACAAGAGAATTGAAATAAGATAATGATCCTGTCTTGGAGAAGGCCAGGTAAAATATCAGTCAATAGGTGCTTATTTTGGCTCATCAGTTCATCATGTCTTTAGAATAGCCTTCAATATGACAGGGCTGGAGAGCCACAATTGAAAACAGTAGCTGTTTCTTCTCTTTTTTTCTTTTTCTTTTTCTTTTTTTTTCTCAGAAAAACATATGACATAAAAACAAGTATCAGTATCTTACAGACTGAATGAGCTACATGCAAATTAGTCAACAATTATGGTTGAGTAAGAATCATATTTAACAATTGAATGTCATTTCATACATGAATTATCATAGGGCAATTGAGAGGTAGCATCATAAGGCAATTGAAAAATACTGTTACAAAGCAATTGAAAATGAAAAGTGTATGTGTGGAGAAGTCAAGTCTAAAAGGGCAAATGTCACTCAAAGTAGATTTTACTTTTTGAGTCAGAAGGAAAACAAAGACCTCTTACATCCCTAATATAAAGAGAATGGAGTAGTTATCACCTTCAGATCATCTTCAGATGATGGACTGGACAAGACCTATAGGAAATGTCCAGGCTTTAACAAGTCTAACTGCAATTTCTCAAGAGCTTTGTAAGATTATTTTCTACTATATAAAATTGTAAAGAGTACAATTTATATATTCAGTGGTATCTCATCAACTTTAATTGCTTAACCAAATGACCCAGAAGTAATTTCAGATTTGTAATATTTTATCTCTGTTCCTTTATATCCAAATACATTATTATTGACCTACAATCACCTTTAACTTTTATTTCTAATCAAACTTTCCTTCTGAAAAGAAACACCTGTAATTTGGAACATCTGTCTGATGCTTTCTGCTGCTCATTAAGTGGAATCTTCAGATAATATTTTCTTTTACTTCTAGTTCCTTTGCAAAGTTAAAGGCATCAAATACACATTTTGAGCTTCTGGAATTTTAAATGACTGTTTCAAAAAATTTAACCCCCTTTATCCATGTTTGAACCAAGTGTTTATTCTGGGAATTATTAGAAATACAGTCCTTAAACAATTGAAATTGTAAGCATCTAGGATAACTAAAATGTTACATAACCAGAAATTTATACATATTTTTACTTTCTGAAAGTAGATTCCAAATTGAAATTGTTGTCTTAAATTGTGATTGGAAATTATTGTTATCCCACTATCTTTGAAAGAAAGAAAGAAGGGAAGGAAGGAAGGAAGGAAGGAAGGAAGGAAGGAAGACAAAGAAAGTTTTAAGAGGTTTCCATGACACCTTATATTTTATGCTATTTGTTATTCGGGTTTCTATCAAAATATCTCTAATTACATGATCCCCACTAGCACAATGCCTGGTGGTAGTTCGTTCTCGCTGAGCTCCATCAAGCAAGTAGTGCCATAAGTCAAAGACATTTAGGCCTGAGCTATCTCTCTTCCTCTGTGAAGAAAGTATGTTATTAGGCTTGAGTCCACTAGGACATCAACGGTAAACTTTGGACTTCCAAGAAAGCAGTCAGAGCTTAGGCTAGAAGAAAAAAAGCTATTATAAATCAGTGTTCAAAAGCCCCTAAAGATTGTCTGTATGTATAAAGACTGAGCTGTGAATCTATCCACAGAAGAAAGGAAATCTGCATTGACTGTAACTACAACTCTCCACCCCCCAAATTCAACAACAGAGCTGTCCTCCCATTCAAATGCAACCCCTAGCATATGGTGTGGGCACTTCCTCCACGTCCTCATGTAGTGCTCATCACAGAGCAATTCCTTTGGTATTGATTCGAAAAGGAGAAAGAAAAATGAGAGGAGGAAATGACAGAAGTAGATAAACTTTGAATATCCCATGTCACTTAGAAACATCTTCCAGGCAGACACGGTTTCTCTGTTATATTTGTATTTGCATTACTAGTTGATTATCAGAGAATGAGGGCTGTCAGTCTTTAAGAAGATGACGACAAGACGTGTGTGCAGAAAGGACCAAACTTGTAAGACTTTATTAGAACTAGGCAGCTACTCTGAGTTTTCTATTAGGATGAAAGTAACAATTACTCAATTTGAAGTAACTTAGAAGCAAACATGATTTATCATCATGTTTTGGGGCATTTTGATGAAATAGAAGTAGGTGGACATTCAGTTACTGAAGGAAGATCTCACTTCAAGCTCTGTTTCTTTCTTTTTTAGTTTGTATGGTAGAGGAAAGATGTGGACCAATTTTCCCTTACATGTACTTAAGCTTTCAAAATATAGTCTCCTTTATTTCTTCAAGATTTTATAATAGAAGTCATACTGTCCAATGTAGAAGCAAGATCTGAGTGCACTCACTAAGAATGTAAAAATTTGGAATGTGGGTTTGGAAAGGCAATTCGTTAAGAAACAGGAGTCTCTCTGAACAAGACAAGAGTAATTATCAGTTTATGATTTTTAATTCAATGTTTGCTAAAGTAAGGAAACAGGGAAGAAGCTAAAATTGAATACTTTGAATGGCAATGGAATTTGAAGAATAACTGATACGAAATAGCTGGCATAGGTGCAAAACTTAGGAAAGAGAACACAATGCCTTCCTAAACATACTCAACTCTTATTAATGAGATAACTTAATTAACGTAGTTTCTCTAAGGCCTAAGTTATCTTATATTAAATGGTAACAAAAGCTATATAGATCTAAATTTAATAGTCTGTAAATCCATTTGAAACATTCATCAAAATGTACCTGGGATTATTTTACTACATTAAATCACAATTCACAAAATACCCAGTAACATACATTATTACAATTCCTTTCTTGATATGTTTCTTTAGACATATGTATTTGGGAGCAAGGAGATGATTCAGCAATTACCACGGTGGAAGGGGAGCCAGATTCCTTTTCCAGCCATTACTCCACAAGACAGCATCCGGAGTCTTCAACTCTAGTTCCAGTGCATCTGACCCAATTCTCTACCTTCCTCTAGTTCCAGACACACATGTGATGCACATACATGCACACAAGGAAACTGCTTCTGCACATGAAGAAAAAACAAATAAATCTTTGTATCCTTCATTTTTCTTCAACTCTTTGTTGGCTTGACCTGAAACAAGAAGAGGCAGTCTGAAACTCCCAATCCTTAGTAATGTTCAAAAGGCCTTCAAAGAACCTGGTTGTTTTAAGATTTGTCTTGTATTTAATTATTTGTGTATCTGTGTGGGTGTATACGTATGAGTCCAGGTGATTTCAAGCCTCCAGATGAGGATGATGGGAACTAAATTCAAGTCCTCTGAAAGAACAGTGTATGCTGTTAATCACAGAGTTAACTCACAGGCTGTTCTAGCTTGGTTTTCTTTTGCTGTGCTAAATACAATAATCAAAAGCAAAATGGAGAGGAAAGAGAATTTTTGGGGGCTTACACTTCCAGGTCACAGTCCATCAATGAGGGAAGCAAAAGATGGAACTCGAGCAGACACTGCAATGTTGCTTGCAGACTCTCTTTCTGGCTCATGCTTTTCTGATTTTCTTATCCTGCCCAAGGTGGCCTGCATAAGGGTGGTCCTGCCACAATGAATTACACCCCTTCACATCAATCATTATTCAAGTCAATGTCTCACAGACATGGTCACAGCCCACTCTGATATGTGAAATCTGTCAATCGAAAAAGCCTGTTATATTTGCTTTACATAATGTCTGGTCATGTACTCCCTTTGATTGACGTGCTTTGTTTTCCTCTTCTCATCTTAAGACGTTATCTCCTACTCATCTTCATATCTTAGGTTAAGCATTTGCTTCTTTGTTGTTAAGTATTTGATATGTTTAGCTTTCTTTAAAAAAATACCTTTACGGACCTGTCTGCACTGCTACCACCAATCAAAGGTGAATTGCCTTTTTAATTATTCTCATAAAACTATTTCTTTATTATGTTGTAACTATACCGGTGATGGTATTTAACCTATGTCTACTTCAACTATATCAAAAGTGAAGCTAGAAAAATTTGTCAGACTCTATTCACAATTGAATAGCCAGCTCTTGAAGAATTTCTTACCAAAGATGAAAACATTTTACCAGGAATTTGAATGTGTATACAAATTAATAAGCTGTTGAGTACATGAATTGAAAAACAAATGTATTAGAATATCAGTAGATGAATAATAAAAGTTCACCACACATATGGAGGAACAGGCACACCATGACAAAGGCAGAAGAAAATGTAATTGTGGATGAGCTTCTAATGCTTGACTCAGAATCTTAGAACAGATGAGATCAGAGGGATGATTATGGAATCTTGATTGACTAGATTGACTAGAAACTTAGATTTCTCATCTTGTGGACGTTGAAGATTTGACATAGACTGGTAGGATGAAAATTTGCTTATTTTTTAAAATAACCCAGCAGCACTTGAGAATGAAGAACCAAACATCTAAAGGAAAGAGAGATTATTTAGATGAAATCTAGGGAAATGCAGATCTGATAATGGAGATATGGTATTCAAGGAGTACCTAAACTGAACAGTAAAAACAAAAATTAGCTACATACTGCACTTGGGAAGGAGGACCACAGAGTGACTGATACATACAGTGAGCACCAAATATGCATATGTAATGGTAGAAAGAAATGCTGGCATGTCATGAATAGTTGGCAATGGTGTGTTAAGTAAATCAGGGATTGTGTTTTAGCCATTATTAACTTTATTTTTATTAATAGCTTTAGAAATATGCCTAACTAAATGAAGGAAATGGCAACATTTTTAGAACAGTGAATGCAGCCAACAGAATTAACTAAGCAGGGCTCACATGGCCTTACAAAGACTGAAGCAACAAATGCAGACCCATATGAGTCTGAGCTAGGTCCTATTCACATGCTTTAAGGTATATAGCTTGGTGTTATTGTGGAACTCTGAACAGTGGGAATGAGGGCTGTTTCTGACTCTTTTGCTTGTTCTTGAGACTCTTTTCCTCCTACTGAATTGCCTAGTCCAGTTTCACTATAACTTGTTATAGCATGTTTGGTTTATATCACTGGAAGTCTTCATCTTTTTCTTTTCTTCTTCTTCTTCTTCTTCTTCTTCTTCTTCTTCTTCTTCTTCTTCTTCTTCTTCCTCCTCCTCCTCCTCCTCCTCCTTCCTCCTTCTTCTCCTCCCTCTCCTTCTCCTCCTTCTCTTTCTCCTCCTCCTCCTCCTCCTGCTCCTCCTCTGCTCCTCCTCTTTTTCTCCTCCTTTTCTCCTTCTCTTCCTCCACCTCCTTTTTCTCTTCTTCTTTGACTTTTTTAGGAAAATGGAAGAGGTGTGGATCTGGGGGAGGGTAGAGATGGGAGGTAAATTTAGTGGAGGGGAGGGAGTGAAAACTGAAATTTTGATGTGATATATGAGAAAAATAAAAATAAATAATAATGATAATGATAATAATAACAACATTAATACATTCAAAATCATCTCTTAGCCATTATGGATGTGTTGAGGTGACAACAAAAAGGACATTATAATTAATAATAAAAATAAAAATAAAAACTGGTTGATAGTAGGAAAGTTTAGTTATCAGTTCATGAAAATAATAAAGAAAATTTCCCTGGCTTATTTGATAATGTTTAATAACTATATCTTAGGTGATTTCAAAATTATTTGTACTTTTAAAATATCTTTTAAACTATAAAATAAAATTTCTAGGAAATATGTCATTAAACACTCTTTGAAGATAATGTCAAACATTATCTACTCAGTTTCTAGGGAAAATTTTAAAGAGTATTTATTTGTTAATTTATGTTCCTGATAATTTATGTATGTCTGTTCAAACATGGGTGCACAGAGGCCATAAGAAGGTGATACACACTCTGGAACCAGAGTCACAGACTGTTGTAGGCTATCTAATGTGAGTGCTGGCATTAATGTACATGAAAACAATTAATATTTAATATGGCTTGTTGTATACTCCATGACTATCTTGTCTTTCCTGTGCATGGTAAAATATAGTCAAGAAACTTTCCTTGGCAAGCAAAGTTGGCCTCATTGTGTGAACACTGAAATGCTCCCTGACTGCTGGTATTTCTAAGGTAGTAACTGGTATATGCGTATCCTTCTCCCCTGCCACATGTCCTGACCTATCCTCTGATTTTCATTGTCCTACTTTGAAACCTGATATATGGACTCCTCATAATCACATTCCCTGAACTACTCTATAGGTAATAAGATCTAGTCAACTAGAACTTACATGCAAGAATTTGAAAACTGGAAAAGGGAAATATTGTTCCTGAACCCTCTATTCTGTGGATCCTTCCAGAGTTTTGTCCTTTGTTCTAGTTCTACTATGCACAGCAGTTATGTTGACTTTGATCTCACTATCCACCTTTTTCTGGGATAACTGGTATTTTCCATTTTTGGTAATCTGGGTATAAGTTGTTGCACTGTTACTTTTTTCCTAAAATAAATTTTGTTTTCATATAGAACATATCATGTTATATAGAGCCATGCTTTCAATAGTTACAACACCCTTGTGACTTGTAGGACTAGAGCAAGTTATGACTTCGGATGTTCACACTTCTAAAATGAGTGTGATAAAGAGATGAGTTTTGTTGAAGTCCTCTGAAGATTCCGTGAACAAAAGCATATAACCTACCCTGTACAGATTAGTCCTCAGTGATCTGACCAACATTAGGGAAAACAATTAAGTTAAAATAAGTTATGTTATCATGATTTATGATAAGGGAAATGTTTGTGTTTTATTTAATATGCTTGTGAGGAAAGACTGGGATGTCCTAGATTCTACACTCTCCACCAATTCTCTACTCAGTGGCAAAAGAAATGTAAGCCTGACAAGATAAGGTCTACATGTCAGGATTTCTTCATATCCTAGTCTGTAACAGTTATTTTGTATGCTGTCATATTTTTAAAACTTACCTCAATTTAGCTCTGTAATTAATTATTTGAGGTTTAAATTAGTTTCAATTACAGATTAAATTGTCAATTTTAGACATTTTTATCATCATAAACCTGAGAGAAATTACATATGTTGTTATTTTAAAAGTCAATATAAAGGCATATTGGAAGTATCAGTCATTCTCAGTGTGCGGATTTTCTGTATGTTGCAAAAAAGAGCACCATTATTTGATGCGTTATTTAATGGTCAACTCATATGCAATGCAATGGAGCGATTCCGTGTTAAAGCAAAGCTATAGTAAAAATGTTAGAAAAATAGAATACATATATGATGCCAGATCAAAGATTATATATGACATCAAAGTCTAAGAAAGACTGTATTATATAGTAGCCAAGAAGGCAGGGAAAAAGAAAGTGCTCTAAGGAATGTATCAGTTCCTCTTGAGCCGTCCATCTACATCAGATCAATAGCTCTTCCAACCATGGGACATTCAAGCTTTCAGCTTGAGAAATTGAAGTTCTCAAAATAAGTCAGGGTTGCAACACAAGTCCATCATGGTGTGTCACAGAAATGAAATGAGTTGTCTCTTGCTCGATTGATGACTGACATCAAACCAGAAGGAAAAACAGAATAAAATAAATGAGACAAGGTTTTTGAAAAGTTGTTCCTGAGACTTCTGTGTGCAAAGTTTACACAGAGGAGCTGTGCTAGGCTTAAACACATGCATAACTTGCCTCCCAGTAATGAGCCACACAGCATTCTGTGTGGTGCCTGTGAAACAAAGAAGAGAATAGTCCACAGAAAATTGTTGACTCCAGCGATATTTTTACACAAGATCTGTACAAGAAACCCAGAAATCATCCAATTGGGATGCTTATGTCCAGATAACATCCAATGACTGGGAGAAGATGAGAAAGCCAAGGGTGAGGACAGGTTATTTTTAAAGGAAAAGTGATGATATAGATCTTACATAATGGCCAGACCAACACACACTATCAGTGGTCTATCCTATAAGGAGAAAAATCAAAGGCTGTTCAGCATATGTCTGCCCTGTACAGCTACAAAGACCCCTGTAGTTCCTACAAACAGGCCAGTGAAATCAATGCTTGGTACAATTGCTAACTGAGTTTCGTGGTGAGGAAAGAAAAAGGAGGGGCATGATGTTGCTGCCATTCTGCAAGTCTGCCTGATCCTCTGGGTTTTTTCTTTTTTTCTTTCTTTTTTCTTTTTTTTTTTCAGGCTTCCAAGTTGATTGCATTGAAAATACTTTCCACCAGTGTATACAGATGCCCTGGATACATTGGAGACTTATGAACTGCAATGCCTTAAATGCACAGGCTCTTTTTTCTTTAGATATTGCCCAGGGCAATGAAAGTAGAGTGGGAAGCAATGAGCATCCTTGGATCAAAGGTGAAGAATGCTGTGCTCAGAGGTGAGATGACTGAATTGCCTAAGACCTGCTCCTTCCGTGATTTCTAGTTAACAGCTTTTCTTCTCCTGGAAATTCTAAACCTTTGACAACTGCTGGGAGGCCTAGATCAAAGATCTTGAAATTAGTCTCTATGGTCTTGATTTGATATTATCTTCATAACTAATGTTTATTTATCACTAAGGCTAATATAACATCTCGATCAGCTCATCTCTAAAATGGGTCTTTCTCCCCTTAAAGCTGATGGTATAAGGGTTTCGATGGCAATGATAGTTAAAATGATTCCCTAAGAATTCAAAGATTTGACCTCAAAATATTAATGAATACAAATATCCCTATTCTATATGCCTGCTGTGCAAAAATCAGAGGTTCTACTGTGAATTACGTGCAGCTATGTGATGTTGCCTGAATTAGCCCTCACTCTGTTATCAAATATATAATTTTGTATAGAATTCCTGAAATATATACAGTATTTACTTCAGTGTAGCTCGAGTAAGCTTAAAGTACAGCTGTAAATTAGTGTTCAGAAAATTGCAATTGGAATATAATGGAGCGCACTTGGAAACACATCCTAGCAACTCTATGGCCTAATGTGTCCATGGATGCAATTGCATACGTGAAAGCATGATTTCCAGTAAAGCACATAGCTAATGCTTCTGACATTTTCCTTAAAATGGATATTTTATTCCAAAAAGCTTTTTCAGCCCTAAGTTGACATTAAATGAACAGGTAGTTATCACTCCCTAAGAACCCACAGACCCTGCCTTCTTCACTCATTTTCTTTCTGACATGAACAAATGTTATCCCCACACATATTCACAGACGTCATGTTACAGTCATAAAGAATTAGCAGTGCTAATCTGGATTTTAACTTCATACTAATAAGTTTAGAGATGTAAGTTTGAATTGAAGTGATATCTTGATATTTGATGCCAACCTATTTATGTTTTCCCTAATTTGTTCCTTTCCACTTTATATAGTGCCACACCCTGCTCCGTGCTGTTATCACAGATGGGGCACTAAGTCCCACATGGCTGCTTATTTGTGTGCTGAGATTTGAACTCAGATCACCATAATTGTTCAACTAGCACAACCACCCATTGAGTTGTCTCCCAAGCCATATAAAAGTTTATTTAAGCAATTTTTTTCTCTTTCTTCTAACTATAGTCTATTAGGTAAGTATTAAAAATATGTTTAAAAAAAGTGAAAAATTCGGAACTCAGTTTTCTGAACCTGTACTGTGTGAACAGGAAATTATGTTGTTCCCCTGATGCCCACATAATATTCTCAAAATCCAAATCCAAAATAAGTAGAAGGTTCTTTGGTGTGTGCTTGCTATAACCTTAGATGACCTTATTATGTTTAAGACCTCAGCACATAGTGGTAACTAGAATCTGAGAATATATTACTGGCACAAATCTACTTAAAGCAAGAAACAAGATTGTAGAAGTTAGGCTCATAATTTTAAGCATTTACTTGAAGGAAACTCTTCCTAATGTGGATTTTTTTTAACTTCATGGATAAGGTAAATAGTGCCCTCATTGCCTAGAGGATCTGTCAAGAGAGTTACTCGGGTTGTCTAGCTTGTTATCTTCCCCTGTGTTCATTTCCATGACTTGATAATGAGTCTCAGGAAGAATTTCAATCACTTGATATTGCTAATTTTATATTATTCCCACCTGCCAGCTCCTTTGCATGGCTGTATCAAACTCTCTCTCCATCCCTAGGAAGGGCTCTGCCTTTGCATGCTGTGTTCTTCTGCTCAGTGCAGATGGTTTCCTTTCTTTCCTTAATATCTAGTCTCTCTTCTCTCTTTAATCCACCCAGATAACCTGTTTCTCTTTTATCATCTATTCCATAAGACTGCGTACTTCATCCATTCTCTTTCACTAACTTGGCTGTCATCTCCTTGCTGAAATTGCCCTGTTTAATTTATTTTTTTATTTACATTTATTTATTTTTTACACTCCATATTTTATCCCTCCCACTTCCATCCTCCGATTTTTTCACATCCCATACCTCCTTCCTATACACCCTGTTTTCACGTGGATTTCCCCACCCCCACCCTACCTGACCTCTAAACTCCCTGGGTCCTCCAGTCTCTTGAGGATTAGGTGAATCATCTCTGAATGAGCATAGCCTCTGCAGTGCTCTATTGTATGTGTGTTGGGGACCTCATATCAGCTGGTGTATTCTGCGTGTTTGGTGGTCCAGTGTTTGAGAGATCTCAGGGATCCAGATTAATTGAGACTGCTGGTCCTCCTACAGGGTTGCCCTTCTCCTCAGCTTCTTTTAGTCTTCCCTAATTCAACAACAGTTGCTTCTGTCCATTGGTTGGGTGCAGATATCTGCATCTGACTCTTTCAGCTGCTCGTTGGGTCTTCCAGAGTACAGTCATGCTCATTCCCTTATTGTGAACGCTCTATAGACTCATTAACAGTTGAGACCTTGGGTCCACTCCTTGAGCTGGATCCCACCTTGGGCCTGTCACTGGAAAGTCTATTTTCTTCAGGGTCCTCTCCATTTCCATCTCTGTAATTCTTTCAGACAGCAACACTTATGGTTCAGAGTTGTGACTGTGAGATGGTCCCCCAATCCCTCATTTGATGCCCTGTCTTCCTGCTGGAGGTAGGCTTCTAAGTTCGCTCTCCCTACTGTTGGGAAACTGCCCTTTCCTATTAAGCATACTATACCACACTTATTTTATTACTTACCCACCTCAAGTAAACCCTGAACAGTGGGAAACAGTTAAGATCTGTATGACCTCATCTGCTGTTTGGGAAAAAAAAGGAAATCAAAACCTGCATTTCAAAGGATTTGGTAGCTTTATAAATTAAGGATGAAGCACCATTCAGAAGCACTCCTATATAACTAAAATGTTCACTTTAATCAAGTAAACAAAACATATTACAGCAGAAAGCACTGCACTGAGATGGAAAACTATTTTCTGAATTAATTCAGAATATAACCTCCATATTGGGGTGATATTCTGTACACATACAAGTTGCTCGAAAGTGAATAGTATACCAGTGAAATAATTCTGCTTGGTTTGAGGCCTTAAGATATAAACAAAACTAAAATTTGTAGTTATGTAGACTTATAAGTTAAATCATGAGACTTAAAAATCTCTTCTTCAAATTGCTTATGGTCAGTATACAGAATGTTAACTTTTGTGTAGATTTTTATTAGTTGGATAGGTTGTTATAGACTGAAATAATGAGGAAAAATGACAGAGAAATAGACAATGTGGCTACAGAGTAAAGAGTTAAAAATTTGCTGGGTGTGAATCACTTAATTTTTTTTCACTTGTCTCTTTGTCTGAAAGATCCTTGTCCAGTGGATCAATTTGTCATCAAGGAGGTAATCTATATTTACTTTACAGCAGGTACTGTAGCTCTTAACTCTGCATTTAGCTGATTCAGCTCCTAGCTAAACTACTTTGACCTCAGAAATATTCCCTGCTAACTGTCCTCCTGTTCACTCCAATTTGTACTGCCTAAATGCTCACTGCTGAGTGTCCCTCTGGCCATTTTGAAAGGTGTTTCATCACACTACAATAAACGTGAAATACGGATGCACTCAAAATGGCACACACACACACACACACACACACACACACACTCCGCACCAGCAGTAGCTGGATATTGACATGGGACTGGACGGGAACATTTATTACACTTTACTTTTCTACCATTGTCTACCTTTGGCAAAGGAAGATTGTAAGTGTCCCTGGTGGTCTATGCTGATCAATACTACATGGGAGTTAAATTAGGCCTCAAGTCAAGTACACATCAAAGTTGGCTGAGATACCTTCAACCTAAAATCCCTGGAAAATTTACATTTTTCCACTAAGTTAGTCAGTAATGGAGTGAAATGAGTGAGAAAAAAAGCAGCTGTCTCATTTGTATCTTACGTCCTTGTCCAGCAAACCTTTTCCCATAGTTTTGTGTCTGTAGCTGTGTCACAGTCTAAAGCACTAAGACCTTTCAAAAATCTCAGTTTAGAAACACTGGTGACTTAATGATATGCTTTCCTTAAGGAAAATACAGTGTCAAGATCTAAGATTTAAATATGTGAGAAACACTGACTGATTATCAAGCTTTTCTATGTGTCCTATTTCAAAATTATCTTCTCAATCCTGAAAGTGACTTGGAAAGCAAATACAATTATGGATGACAGAAAATACTCACAAAACTTTCATTTTCGTTAGTTCTTGATTCTGAGACACAGCATCTATAAGAAATATAGGCTAAGTAGACAACCCTCTAAATGGCCAGCTTGGCATTTGTTCTGGGTATTTGTAAGGTTTATATGTTGCCTGGAAGGTGATTTCTCTTACCTACAAATTTCACTACCTTCCATTTTCCTCAATTTGTGCCTTTCATTTTTTAAGTTTTATTTAATGTGTGTGCCTGCATGTTTGTATAGCCTGTATGTGGAGCACCTATGCACACCAGATGAGGGCATCAGATGCCCTGGAACTTGAGTTAGAGAAGGATATGTTCTAAGAACTGTATCCGGGTCCTTTGGAAGAGCAGGCAGTGCTATTCTTAACCACTGCAACAACTCTCCAGCCCTGAAGAATTTTTTTAAAATCAGGTGTCTTAGTTAGAATTTCACTGCTGTGAACAGACAACATTACCCTTATAAAAGACAACATTTAATTGGAGCTGGCTTACAGGCTCAGAGGTTCACTCCATTGTCATCAAGGCAGAAACATGGCAGCATCCAGGCAGATATGGTGCAGGAGAAGCTGAGAGTTCTACATCATCATCTGAAGGCTGCTAGTGAAAGACTGACTTCCAGGCAGCTAGTGTGAGGGTCTTAAGCCCACACCCACAGTGACACACCTACTCCAGCAAGGCCACACCTCTTAATAGGGTCACTTCCTGGGCCAATCATATACAAACCATCACATCAGGTCAGCCATATTCTTCAAAGAATTATTCTTATTTCTATTTCACACTCTACCTTTCCTCCTACTAACAGAACCTGGCAAGAATGAAACATCTTTTCCAAATTGTGCGTATTTAAAGTAAAATGTTTGTGAAATGCTTTGCCTTAACTTTAGTTGCTTCTGCGATACTAAAAACAGGTTGGTAAGGTGGTCAAATGTTTTCCATTGACCATTGCGGGGGCGGGGGAGGCTATATTCGTTCATTAAATGATTAGCATGTGATCTAATAGGATTTTGAGAGAAGACTTCCTGAGAATGTTGCCAGTCTTAAATACAAAAGAATAAGTTAAGCCATTGATCATTGACAATGTCATGAACTGGGACTGAGGGTGGAAGTCCTTGACTGGGTATTTGCAGAATGTGGAAAATCCCCTAAAGGACAGTTGCCTTGAAGGGCAGATTTGAGAAAGTCACCAGCCAGCAGTACAATGGCAGCAACAACAGCAGCCCCACAGTCCTGGAATCCTTCATGGTTTGTTAACATCCAGTGCTGTACCATAGACTTCTGTTAGAAAAGTGGGAAAGTCTATACGCTATTCCCAAAGCTTTGTACAATGATCTGTTGGAGAAGTACAGTAGTCCTCTTTCTGAGAGTATCCATTGCTCAGCAAGTGAAGCTCTCCTGTGACTCCAAACAAAGAGCCCTGGGTGGCGAAGAGAAGAAGCAGGAGCAAAGGACCCAGTTTTGTATTTCCGACAATTTCCTGTGAATAGTCAAGAAGAGTTGTGGTCTTTGTTCCTGAGACAGAAACTCTGAGAAGACCAACAGGAAGAAGGATGCTTCTCCTGTAAATGGATTCCAAGGAGGTCTGTTGACATTCTGGGATGTGGCTTTTGGGATTCACTCATGAGGAGTACAAATGTCCCAGTAACCTGAGGCTCATGCAGGCTCTGTCTCACAAAGACACAGCTAACTCTGAGCAACCAGACTCAATTTCTCTATTAACCCTCCTTGAAAAACCCTTATGGTCCATGATGATGAATGACATCAGGGGAATGCTGGTGTCCATCATCTGTGCTGCCAATCAGAAACCAAATGGAAGTCCACAATCCATGCAACCAACAGCCATTATGGGCAAAGACGCTTCTTTTGTAGTAGTATTGAATGACAGCAGAGTGAGAATGAAAAACATTAAAGGCTTCTATGACAACCCACACCTACACACACACACACACACACACACACACAAAGAAAAGAGAAAAGAAAAAAAATCCAGTCCAGACAAGAGGCCATTGAAAAGAGTACTTAAAAATGGAGATAAAGATACTGAATTACATCTCTTCACAGTTGACAGCTTCTGGCTAGGCTGGGAATGGGAAAGGATTCCGTTATTTTTAAGAGGCTGGCTTGTGGGAGTTTGACCAGACTCCAATGAGTATAAGGGCAACACAAAAATATACTTGGTAGTTTAGGGCTTTTGGGGGGGGGCAGTGTTCAAACAGATGGGAGAGTAGACATACGAAGAATGAGAAGTGGGTGTGATCAGAGTGCATCCTTTAAAATTTCCAAAACATCAATAAATATATCCTGTTTAAAGCAAAGAAAATTGACTATGTTTTTTTCTGAGCACGGCCTATAGAATCCAATCACCATGGTTCTGGTTTCACTGGTAGGTGTAATCCCATCAGGATTCATTTTATTCTGTTAAAACTATGTCTCCAAAGAGAGTCAGGAGAAGTTGGCCATCTGCTCTGTTAGACAGATGAGCAGACACTGACTCTTGGCTATCTCCAGAGACCTTGCCTCCTTCACTCTCCGACCCCAGATTTAGGGCTGCCATTGTTTCTGTTTCCCGACAGAAGAAAATCCAGCACGTCTAATTGTCACTTATTATAATTAGTTAGTAAGCTAAGATATACACGTGAAAACTAAGAGTTTCTCCAAATATCACCTTGCAAGCAGCCCCTAACGTTTAAACAAGCTCTTTTTTTTTTTCCCTGAAACATGGAAGTGGTATACTATACACTTGTCTATAGCATTTTTTTAAAAATGGCTTGAAAATAAGGCACAGGCAAGATTTAAAATAATAGGTTTTAAAACTGCAAGCCATTGACCACACAGCTAGAATGAAGGAAAACTGTTTTGAAACACATTAGGCAGGTAGAGCTTGGTGCGCTTCCCTGGTAAGCAATTTGAATCCAATTTGTGGCAGAAAGTGCAGCTCTCCTGATCAATGGGGAGCATTCAGCACAGCTGACACACTACACCTGACCCAGAGCCAACCTGGCTGGGGACCTATTAGTTATACCTGAGGGACTCTCCCTGGCTTTTATCTCCAAGTACATCTCCTAGGATTACAGGTACTTGAGGCTAATTAGGTCTGCTCTATTACCTGCCATGAAGGCCTTCTGTTTCTACAACATCCTGTTTACCTCCCAATTTCAATGAGATAATCAGGGTTGCACAGTGCAGGAAAGGTAAAATGATAGCCTAGTGTGCTGCTCTGGCAGCCTTTATCTGATAATACCATGCACTGGTGCACACTCGCCACACACAAACACACAGACGCACACTGGAGGGTAACAGGGATAATAGCCGGACTGACCTGCTACAATTTTACCTGTTTGCTTTGTCGCTTTTCCTCAGAAGTCAGTCCCCTTTCCAATGTAATTATGTAATTAGAGCTAAAGACTACAAACAAACAGAGAGTTGCCCCTCCCCTTGAGCTCTGAAGTGAGACCTTTTTAAATGCTAAGCTTCTGGAAGCCTGCAGACCTGACACATGGTGGCAGACCAGACTTACCTCCTGGATTCTCTAAGCAAAAGAAGCAAGAATAGGCAGCAGGGTCTGCCCTTTGTGTGGCATTTGTTCAAGAGTTTGAAGATGCGGTTTTGGTTTCCTTCAAATTAGCACTTTCTTGAATTGTATGGCATATTCATAATATCATAACAAGTTACGATCATGGATCAAAACGGACTCTTTGAAAATACAGGTCTCTTCTTTATAACTGCCCTTTATTATAGGAGTGCCCTTCTTCCTTATTATATGTGAGTTACAGAGTAATTATATTTGTGTGCACAGTCAAATGTTCTGCTACGATGAAAGTCTCTAAGGCCAAACCAAAAGATTTTTTACACTTAAAATGCTATTTTTGCAGCTCATAAGGTAAATGGCCTTCCTTGTGAGCCTACTGTCTGTGAACAGCATATGGACCTTGTGAATATCAGCAATGTCGTTGTGCATTCTGGCTTTTGCTGATCCTTTTGTGGCTAGAAAGGAGCAAAGTATAAAGGTGAAGTCTCATGCTCCTTTTTATGTGCTTGACTGTAAAGGTCTGTGCTTCCACAGTTATGCCCTCTGTCCATCTGCCAAGTCACTTCACCCTGGTAACAAATCCACTGTAGACTGTAGAAATGGGAACAGGGCCAGAAGTCCCACACAGAATAACCCAGGTGGGTAAAAGTTGGTATGCTGTGAGATCGACATAGAAATCTCTGCAGGGTATTTCCTTCTCCCCCTTCTTTTCAAAGTAAGATAATATTTGAGATAAGTGCTGATTCAGATTTGGACATTCAAACCAGTCCAGAGAAATAAAATGCATATTTAACAGTTCTTTATTCTTAAATCTCATGGAACTTATAAAACTATGTTACAAGGGTACCTAGAGAATTCATGTTAAGACAACCCCACTTTTCCAAACTCTCAGTCTCCTGTACTTGAGGATGCTGTCCCAACCAGCTGTAGCAGCTTTACATGCATATAATCACCCCACAGCTATGATGCATCCAAAATTTTGAATCACCCCCAGAATCCCACAATTAATCTTTGGACAGGAATTGCCTCTATTCTTTCTTACTCTCTCTACTCTTGCTCCTCATTGTCCCCACCCCAAACTCTGCCATTTTTGTAGGGTCTCTGGATGCTCTACAACCAGACTGTGGAGTATGAATTTCTCACTCAATTACCTAGATATCTGATGAAGAGAGAGAGAGAGAGAGAGAGAGAGAGAGAGAGAGAGAGAGAGAGAGAGAATCTCTCTGTGTGTAGTTCTACTATGGCAGGGCCTAGTGCATCTTTTTTTAGCAGTGCTCTAGTAAGTGTTGTTAGCAATGCTCTAGTTATACAAAATCTGAGAAATTATCTTCGGGGTGGGGACTGGAAGAGTGAAAATAACCACACTCAGAGCTGAAAGAGTCTTAGAATCCTCACATTGGCTGACCAGTAAAGATGAGGCCAGCCAGTTAGGACTACAAGAAAGAAACATGTTCAAAATCTGTACACAAAGGCCTGAATCTACTATGTGTGTGTGTGTGTGTGTGTGTGTGTGTGTGTGTGTGTGTGTGCATTTGTGGTACAGTCCATGAGCTGAGAAAGAGATTAGATAATTGAAGCACTGTGGTTCCCATAGGCCATCTGGGGAAAGCCCACACATGAATGTAGATGGGCTGCTTGGTGAAGCCCAAAAACTAGTAGTTTAGAAACCTTTGTGTTACTTATAAGATTTGAAGTAAGGAAATTGGGGGAGGGGGTGAATAAGAGGGGGGATGGGATAGGGGTTTTCTATGGGGTAACATGGAAATGTGTTAACATTTGAAATGTAAATAAAGCAAATATCTAATACAAAAAAAAAGAACATTAATTTTTTTAAAAAAAGACATGACTTCTGGGAGGAGTCCACTCACAAACTCAGATTACCTGATGACTTAATCCATTATTGTCTTAATTATTCTGTAAATAAAACTATGGATGAAACACTGGCATCAGGCTCAAACACTTTGTAAGAATATGACACAGTTAAACTAGGTAGTTATTCTCATGCTTTTCATAATTTGGATGTTTGTTCCAAGAATATATTTTGACTTCTCAACTGTACTCGAAGAGATCTACACAGTTAGGGTAGTCTAAGTGTTTGACAAAATTGGTAAACTGTGGGAGATGGTGGTAGAAACTCACAACCTGTCATATTGATGATGTAGGTGACTAGGGTGTTGAGTGACATTAGTTCCATCTTTGGCATAACATTTTCCTCAGGGAATAGTGGAACTCTGGTGCCAGGCTGTGGTCTTACTTTCTTCTCCTGAGATATATGTTTATAAAAATACAGATGGGAATAAAAGCAATATATGAATAGTTTCTCTAAACTGAATGGTAGACATCACTGCAGAATTTGATTCTTCTCTCCAGAAAAAGATGTTCTTTGTCCTCTCTCCTGTTTAATTATGGTTGCTGTAATAAACCACTGACTAAAATCCTTAGGAAGGAAAGGATTTATTTGGTCTACAACTCCTAATTATGGTCCATCATTAGGGGATATCAGGGCAAGATTGCATGTAGGAACAGAACGGAGGCAGGAACCATGGAGAAAAGCTACTTACTCGTTCATTCTCCATGCCCTACTAAGCTTTCTAATACAACCCAAGGACACCTGCCCAACCATATGCAATGGTCTTAGCCCTTCCACATCTATCATTAACCAAGAAAATGCACTATAGGCTTGCCTATTGACCAGTTTGATGGGGGAAGTTTCTTACTGAGGTTCATGCTTCCTTGATGAACCAAATATGTGTTAAGTAGAATAAAAAAAAAACTTTCCAGAGACCTATAGAACCTACCATAAGTGCTAGAGAGGGTTTTATGTTCCTGAGGTGTGAGGCGTTTATCTGTTTGGTTCTTTATTTAATGCACACATCATACACATCAATGAGTAGCCCTAGGTGGTTATACATTAGATCTCATAGAAAGTTTCTCAGACAAATATTCAAGGAGAAGTTTGATATTTTAGATAAAATAAAATCTCAGCATTATTAGTAATATACTCATTGCTATAGGCACACTGGAGTAAGGAGAACCTACAGCTAGTCAAGATGTGTAAAATATAGCATACACTTTCAAAAACTAAGTTTTAAGACCCTGTTGGCTTTACAAGGTGATAGCTTTGAAGAGAATATTGCAATGCCAATTTTAGCACATTCTTTCCAGTTTGAACTGGTACCCTGCTGCTCAAACCAACATAAAACTTTAGAAAATTATCCAATACCAGGGCATTAGAAATGCACTTTGCTCCAGATTACAACACTGAGTATCCTCAATGTTTTATAATGTTCTGAAGTTTGTAAATCTCAAGAGAATGTATAAATGATCCTGACTTTTTCCCTTTAACATATTACCTAAGGGGAAAAAGGCTTCCTCTCCGCAACAGACAGCTGCTGGAAATACAGTGCTTGGTGTACACATGAACTAACCTGTAAGGCATATTTGTTCTTCTCTGTTCATAACCCGGCCTTATGACAAGGTGAGGAGGAAGGAAATGTTGCCGAAGGCATTTACAAGCCTTACAAAGACTTTATTAAGAAGAAAAATACCCACAGCTTTACAGCAGGTCCATCTAGGTCTTTTACTACGTTGGTCAGCTCTCAAGGGAGACCAGAAATATGAAAAATTAAAGCACAAGAAAATCTACAAAAGTAACTTTATAATGCAAAGGATTAAGTGCTTAAATATTTTTTTCTTTTTCTTCAAACATATCCAGTGGGATAATTAGAAGCTTCAGGAAAACAATTTTTCTTTATCAACGTCAAAGAAAATTCAATTCATCTAGCCCATGCAGGTTTATGTTTCTGTTGGAGTTGTTTTGCTTTGCTTGTTTGTTTTTGTTTTGTTTGTTTTGATTGATTGGTTGGCTTTTCAGAGATAGTCTCACCGTGGTTCTGGCTGTTCTGGAACTGACTATGTCTACATGGAAGGCCTCAAACTCAAGAGATCCACTGGCCTTTCCCGGCTGAGTTCTGGGATCAAAGGGATCATCTGTGATGCCTGGCATCATTCACATTATAAAACTTAGGCAGCTTATATATAAAACATAATTTATTATTATGAAGTATATTTATGTGTTATGGTTATTAAACAAAAAGATAAGGTTGAAAGCAACGTGCAATGTAAGTAACCTTTTGTTACCCAATATTTTAAGATTTTATGTCTCTTTACAACTAAATTTCTATATGAAGAGGGGAAGGTAAATCTAACCTGCTATTCACCATATACATCTCCTACTAAATTCCCTTATTAGTTGTTTACTTACAATGTCAGCATGAAGCTTACCAAAAAAGAGAGAGGATTCTTCTGGTTAAACTTTAACTTATAGTCTAGCAGTTTAATATTGAGAATTTTTTAAAAATGCTAAATATTATAACTTGGTAAAAGGATTGCCTAGTAAATGCAAGGTCTTGGGTTTAATGTACAGTTTTACACACACACACACACACACACACACACACACACTCAGACATACCTACTACTACTAATACTACATTGACCTTCTGCATGTTTGAAAAAGCAGAATGGCATCCATGGTGCAAAAATTAAGAATTAAATCATTTTATTTACAACCAAAAGCATGTGAGTGAAAAGGAGAAGGAGCACCGAGGCCCGGCTGTGTCACTAGAAAGTTTATTAGACTTGATATCTCTTTGTTGCTACCTTTTCTGCTATCTGAAAAGGAAATGACTTATATAACTAAATAAATTATTTGAAATATTAACAAGATAGTAAATAGTTTTGAAAATATAAGTAGTATTCTATATTTATCACATTTACAAGTAAAACCCGATTACTCAATACCATATTTAACATCTGTAGAATTTAAACATTATTCCTCCTTACAAATGCTTATGGAGCTGGGCATAGGGATGCATGTCTTTAATTCCTGTACCCAGGAATCAGAGGTAAGAATAGAGCTACTTTGAAACAAACTTAGAGCAGATATGGAGATGGGGCTGGATCTACAGTGAGTTGGCAGAGAAAGGGTGGAAATATTAGGATGCATTGCATAGGAATCTCAAGGAATTAATAAAACAGTATTTTAAACATTACTGAGCAATGAGAGCTTACTTTTCCTTCCTTTTCATTTTTTTTTAAATTGGTTGGGAAAAAAATCTATTTCTCCAACCCTAGAGGACATCCTGACAGCATGAATTTGACAGCATGCACAACCAAAATACTTTATGTGGAAAAATGAAAACTGTAAGAAAGAAGCATAGGAAAATGGCAGGCGTGAGAAACTCACACGTCACAGGTGGAATGTCCTCCTGAGAGTCCATCAACAGATACAGCGTGAATTCAGAAAAAGACAGAGAACATGGGAGGATGAGGACTCAAATTGGAGACTGAAATATATGTGAAAATATTTTGGGAAAAAATAAGCCAGCAAGAGCTGAGAGTACATTAGTCATCCACGAACAGATCTAAAAAGCTCAGGGACACCACTATTTCTCACCACCACCACCTCTCTCTCTCTCTCTCTCTCTCTCTCTCTCTCTCTCTCTCTCTCTCTCTGTGTGTGTGTGTGTGTGTGTGTGTGTGTGTGTGTGTGTAAATATATAGATATATATTACCATGAAACTCAATTAAAACTACTAAAAGTAAAAAACAGACAAAGACAAAGAAATACTACATAAGAAACAGGCATATATTACCAAAGATAAGGACTTTTAAGAATGCCTTTCTGAAGACACAATGGCCTAGAGATTGTGGAAGGTCATTCTTTGCTATTCTGAGAGAAGAAAATCAAGAATCAACAAGAATAAAAAATGGTCACAAAATAAGATAACTATGATATCCATAATAAGAAATCAGTTTAAAAACTCATTTTTATCATCTTTTCCTCCTCTGTACTAATTAAAAATGGGTAAAGAAAAATAAGGGTGCATGCACACACACACACACACACACACACACACACACACACAAGATGTATGAGACAACATGCAAGAACATTCCATCTTTTTATATTTGGGGGGGGGTAAAATATTTAAGTAAATATTGGCTCCCTACTAACTACAAAAATGATCTATTAATTATATACATGATTTGAACAAAATCTGTAGTGCACCGTTGTTCTTTTTTTTTTTTTTTTTTTTTTTTTTTGATTAAATTGCCCTGCTCTGCCATATCTCATATCTGCCAGAAGATCAGGAAGGCTACCTGGGAAACTCTTCCACTTTCTCTGTTTCCCCAACCTAAATTTGGAACACGAGCTGCATTTCCTCCCTCCGTCCATGTCTTCTGTGGGTCTCATAAACCATCATCTCCCTTATCACCTCATCATTGTATTCTATCTCCTAACTCTGACAAATACACCCTGGCCAAGCGCAGCTCCTGCTTGCCAGATGACCAGTTAGGCTGAGCTGGACCTTCTCCACTCTCTTTGTTCCCCCAGAACCAATACTCAGGGTGACCCTAGTGCTGCAACAGCACAGCATCCCTTTTCCCCAGCCTCCAATCCTGGCAAGTATTTCCCATGAACACACCAGCTATACAGGCCAATAAATCAGAGAACACACAGTCAACATACTCACTGACGCTGTCGATCCAGAGACAAAACAGAATCCAAGGAATAGAACACCACCCAACAAAGATTAACCTGGAAACCAACAGCTAGCCCAATCCTCACTACAAGTCCAGATGTCTGGAAACCAGTGTAAAGATCACAATCAATAACATCCAAAGCAATATGACTCCACCAGAGTTGAACTCTCCTAACACATCAGGCTCTGGATATCCCAGCATAACTGAAACACAAATAAAATACTTTAAACCAACCACATTAAGATGATAGAGGTCCTTAAAGAGAATTAAAAATCATAAAGAAACCCAGGAACTGGTAGAGACTGGACATAGTGGTCAGCTGTAAGGAGAGGAGAGAGAAAAAACTGGGGAAACTGTGGTCAGGATGTATTGCATAAGAGAAGAATCTACTTTCAATAAAAAATAAGTAAATGTATACAAAATAAATTTATTTATGTATTTATTTAGGTGATTTGCATACATCTTGTGATATAAATGTTATTGTGAGAGAAAAGCTGGACTAGTTGGTTCTCTGTGAAGCTATGTGAAATTCAGATGGGCAGGCTCAGGTGGTCATGCTTGAATTCAAACATGTTCACTCACTGGGCCATATCTCCGGCCTTCCCTCTTAGAAGCTCTTCTTTCTCTAATAAGAAGGATCACTGACAGTAAAAGTGCACAATGTTAAAATCCAAATTACAATAAATGTGCAGGAAGGACTTCTAAGGAAAGAGAACTCTGAGGGAGAGCAAACTAATGCAACAGTAGACCCAAGGGGCACATGGAGCACTGTTTTAGTGGAAGGTGAAACTGGAAAAAGAGGTGGTACATGTGACTAAAGTAAACTGCCTACATAAATGTCACCCTAAATCCATTAATATATGCAAAGATGTTTACACTTTCAATTACGAAGATTTTGAATGTATTGTGAATGCAAATGATGTCTCAGAATGTTAGGTTATACTTGAGGTGATCACTTGAAGAGTAAGAGAAACGAACTAGAAAAAAAAATAAGTACAGTAGTAATAACACCTTGAAGCTCCGGGTTTTGCCATCGTAGTGATATTTTTTTTCTTTTCAAGATAATAAAAATAATAACGCTGGAGTTACTAAAAGAGAAATAAAGTAAATTATCCAGAAATGGGATGTTGAGTAACAATTTCCCCTCTTTGAAAGATTCCCTTCAGGAAGGAATTTAGAGGCTCAAGAGACTCAGGAAGTAAATACCTCCTAAGTCTCAGGAAGTGCTTAAAACTAGCAAGATTTACAAGGCCACTTCTCGAAGTTATGAAGACTAGACTCCTCGAAAGAAGACGGATCTGGTGGTGGCCTAGGGAAAAGACACTGTCCAAACTGCATGGCTGCCTGCAAGTTGAGCCAAGAGCTCCTGGTTTCCAGCTTTCCCCATGTGGCGCTCAAGCTGAGTTAGACTTTTCATTCCAGTAGCTGCTTTGTGAGGTCTTGCTTCTCCAAGTAATCCCCAACCATACTCATGAAAGTAACTTCAACAAACACATTAATTGTGCAAGTTGGACTTTGTTAAAATGGTATCCTTGGTCTGTTACTTACTTTCCACTATCTGGGGTGAGTAGATATTTGCTCCTGTCTCCTGGATTGAAGGTATGACACAGCATGGAGATATTTGTATCTTCAAATAAAAAGACTCGGAAAATGCCAAGCAAGTGCGAGCCATGCCGCAATAGAACAATTTTTCCTTAGAGTTGAGGTTGAATGACAGAGCACGAGTGATTATGCTGGGTCATGGAATGATGAAACATGAATACACGAATGAATTGATAAGCAGGCTTGCCCTTCTGAAACTAAACATCTACCTGACTACCCAGAGAAGTAAGAATACCCCAGTTTCTCCATATAATCCTATTCCTACAAACACATCAGATTTCCAGACACTGGCCTACATACTATAGTATAAGAAAAAAAATGAAAGAAAGAAAAGAAAAGAAGAGAAAAGAAAGGCAAAACAAAAAAAAAAAAACCTGCAGGGTTTTTTTGGGTTTTTGTGTGTGTGTGTGTTTGGGTTTTTTGCTTTAATACTAATGTTTATGTAGTGTTTTAGTTCTTTTGCTCTACAATTTAAAAGACTGCCTTCTGGTTTGATTGTTTGTTTTATTTTGTTGTTGTTTTGCCTTAGAGCTAAGAGGAGGTGGCAGCATTTTAATTTAGTTTAGTTTAGCTTAGTTTAGCTTAGTTTTTACTCTAAACAGCCAAGTAAGAAATGTTGGGGGCAGGAGGACTGAAGAACACATATGATCCCTTCCTCACCTCTGTCTACCTCAGTTTCCCATTTCATCCTGTACCTCTGTCCTTCCTCTTCCTTCCTCTTCATCCAGGCCTTCTCTCTCTCTCTCTCTCTCTCTCTCTCTCTCTCTCTCTCTCTCTCTCTCTCTCTCTCTCTGTCTCCCTTCTTTCATTATCCTGACTTCTATTCTCTTTCCTCCTCTTTTCCTTCTTCCTCCTCTTCTCTTTCTCTTTCCCTTTAAAAAATATTTTAACTATAGAACAAACAAATTCTAAGCTGCAGCCTGCTAAATGGAAATTAAATTCTACACTGAGAAGATAATACCAATTAAGATTGAATGTATTTACGGTCCTTACTGGATTTTGTTCTTAAGTTTTCATTTCAGAATTATCTCGCAGTGGCTTTCTGCTGTTATGTGGATTGACCAGCTGGGTTACAAACACACTAAATTACAGCAGCTCAACCCTCACAGCCTTTTCCATTGACTTTGGCCAGTGCTTATAAATTTGATGGCAGTTCACTCTGTGTATATGTTGACTAAACTGCTGAATTTAAGTTAATCGAGTAGAATTGACGCAAGGGAATCTTTTAAGTAAGCCTTATAAGGAGGAACAAGGACCTTCCCTATCAGAAATGTTTCAAGCACAATATACTAGACTGGTGGCATTTTTTTTATGTTATAAGAGACCAATAACCAACACCACATGCAACAGCATGGGAGAAGCCTCTGAGAGCTGAGTAGTCCATAGACAGTCGTCGGTAAGTAAAGGAATGCAATGGTAGTGTTAAGAACCTAAGAATTATGAACATAGCAGCCTTATTTATAATAGCCAGAAGCTGGAAAGAACCCAGATGTCCCTCAATGGAGGAATGGGTACAGAAAAATAAAAATAAAAATAAAAATAAAAGAACCTAAGTATTGTCAACAAATAAATGCAAATGGAGAAGCATCCTGTTACTAGCATCAGTGCTGCTTGAATCAATATGTGTGTTTGGCCTTGAACAAAAGAGACAAGATCCCACTTCTAGACGGCTTACAGGACCCAGAGAACTGTAAAAAATGGGTATTATGTCACATAGTTACAGTGATTTGGGTAATTTACTATACAACAAAGCAAAAGTAAAACAGCCAACCCACTCAAGTGTCTTTCCTATGGTTTTCGTAAGAACATATTAATTTGTATAATAAGTCATCTTAAGTAGTTCCTTCACGTCTGGTACTTTAGGTAGTGATATTTGTGCCAGGCATAGAGACAGAGTAGATAGCATAATTCATTTCTTCAGATCATGTTCCCTACTTGAGGAGAAAGCCTCACCACTGCAGGGACCATCCCTTGTTGTCCTCTAGGTCCTTCAGAAGCCCTACCAATATTTAGCTATAAATACAATAATCACTAAATATTTGACAACTTATAAATAGCCTCACACTTAAAGTAGGTTAGCATTATTATGCCTCTAATCAGAATACCACATGACAGTTGTCAGAGAAAGTGAATCTTTAGCCAATAAATCAGCTGGTTAGATGGAATTTTGGATTTTTAAAGAACACAGCCACAAACTCCCGGGTTTTCTGATCACACATACAATTCAGTAGAGAGACTATCATATAACTCCTGAAATCAAATTCTATGGATTCTCATGTTGATCCTACCCATTATGTTTTCAAACTGGCTGGGACATTTGTAGACCACTCTCTCTATAAGTAAGCTAAGGAGAAAGTTGACAGGGAAGTTAAGGGTGAGATGTGACAGTTTTGAGGCAGACATAAGCCTCCCCATCAGCTACTCAGGTAGCCATACCACCTTTAAAGATGTAAGGTTGAGCCAAACAACCTGCTTAAAATTTGCACAGTCCCCTAACTACAGCCACCTGGCTTGTAATTACAGACTTTGTGCTAACTAGATGTAAGCTTGGAGTGATTAGTTATTGTGTAGACAGTATTCATCTGCGGGCCACCTGACTTTCACATTCTCTGTACCTTCCCTTTCAGTTGATACGACTTGCCTATTAATAGAATAACACCTGTTTCCTGATAGTCTTCCAAGTTATAGAGACACATATTTATGGCAAAACATCTGGGAGGAAGGTCCTTGTGAAGGACGACCAAATCTGACTCTTACTATGACAAAACTTTCTCTTGTGGCTGCTGACAAGAAACACTTTAGCCGGCACCACAGCACTCTTGAACACGCCACAGCAAACAAAGTGAACCCAGAGATAGTCTTTAACTACTGTGGGAGGATTAAGAAAATCCTGCAGCAATAAGGTAAGGATTTTTGTTTGATCCTAGAGACAAAAAGCATTTTCTAAACCCACAAGTGAGTGATGTAAACTCAGAGCGAGGGACAGAGTATTTAGTGTTTTCTTCTCACGTTGTCTTAGCACCTGCACACGCCTCAGCTTCTATTTCTGATACACGGTGGCACGGGACATGGCGGCTGCCATGATAAACATGCAGCTAAAGAAACTGGACCATGGCAGGAAACGAAAGTGACAGTTTGTGGTTGTTTGATTATGCAATACAATGAACGGGGCCATAGACATGCCTGCCAACAGTGCCGCAGTGTCTGTGCAGAAAAATAAGAAAGCCACAAAAATAGTAACAAGAAATTTCAGAAGAGGACTCAGACTTCATGATCAACAAAACCACCTGTTTGGCGCCTTGATTGGGAGCAGCCTCCTGCTGAGGAGTTATCAGCATCAGTCCCAGGCTAGCGATTGGTGCAGTGCTTAGCATCTTAACCTCCAAGGAAAGCTGGATGAGATACTGGAAATCCGGCCCTAAAAAAAAAAAAAAAAAAAAAAAAAAAAAAAAAAAAAACCTCTGGTCACGTTCCATATAAACATTCTAGAAAAAAAATTAGAGTGTCAAACCTCAGACTTACTTACATCTCTTTAGCGATTGAGATATCCGACTTTAAACGAAACAGTATTCTTTCTTTCTGCTGAATTCTTTATAATGTAAAAATGATGTTCTTACTCCTGCTCTTCCCTCTCAAGTTATGTGAGGTATATGAACGTAGCTCAGTAGGGGAGGGGTGCTGGGATTCGAGTATGCATTATACATAAGCATGTATCCAGCAAGAGGGAAGAGCGAGCACTTAATGACTCCATACCCAGCCCCGGTTGTGCTTTCATCTCCTTGTTGGCCTGAGACGTCCAACTCTTTTAAACCAGAATCCTCACTGCTTTCTCCTCTAGACCTATCGCAGTCTGATTTCCTCTTGGAGCTAATCTAGTTAAATGCCAGCTCTCTGGCTTCCAGCAGGCAGCCTTGCCAACTGCCTCCTTTCTGGTAAGTCCCTCTCAGCTCAGAAAATTGTGAATCTGTGATGCCTGATGCTGCTTTTCTCCTTGAAACGCTTCTCTCCTCTTTTTGTTTTCCTCTTTTCAAAAGAAAATACGTTAGAGAAATATGGCTGTAATTAGCAACTGACAAAAATATCTGGGCTTGAGCTGAAGTGGGAAAATCACAAAGGTTAGTTACTTATTTTCTCATGCACTTACCATTTGTTCCCTATTCTCAGGGAAGTTGAAAGACCTGAGGTTCAAACTTAATAAGGCCCCATACTGTTTCTAAGAGTATTTACAACATGCAAAGTATAAGCCAGAGCATTGCTTATATTTAAATTTGTTTTCACTCATCTGAGCTATTACACAGTATGCCATCCCTAAACCTTTTATAATAAGGAGCACATGCTTCTCAGAAATGAGAGGAAATAAAATGTTGAGCAATTTGAGCTCTCTGGTACTGAGAAGGTGACAAAACATTTATACTTACCGGAACCATTGCGCTGATTTGGCTTCCGCATTAGGCAGGACTGCCTCAGGCACTAACCTGCTACATTCACGTTCTTGGGAATTAGCAGGTGAAGCAAATGGCCCATAGTGATGACAGCAACATCCTTCAAAAGACTCTATTGCACCAAATGGATCCTCCAAATGTAAAGCCTCTTTCTGAATAATATCATTTTTTTTATGTCTAACTGATTGGACAGATATTTTTCTCTTTTGTTAGTAGAAAATTTCAAGAAACAAAGGACTCAGACATAGCAGATGTTCCTCCTCATTTTTAGATGTCTGAGAGAAATGAACTAATTTATTTTCTTCTAGTTTTCTAAAAACCTGTTATTGATTTTTAAACTCCCTGATTCATGACAAGGTATCTAAGAAAATAATATGCGGATGAAGGTATGACATAGAATTTAATATTTTAAACCTGTTTCCTATGCATGCAAAATAAAGAGAAATGGTTTCCTTCTCTGGGTCATGTCTCTGCCTTGAGTTACATGTAAAGAGTCTTCTGTTTGTTGTATTGATCTTGTAAATAAACAGTTGTGACGCTTACAATAGTTATCTTGGTTTAGGTTGTTTTAGGCCTAAGTTTTGGTACTGCATAAGAAAGGATTCTTAAGGAAATATTTAAAATATAAAAAAATTCACATACATGAAAAACAAGGATTTTTAGCATTAAATCTCACTTATCATGCTATTTGTTGTGGGTTCTAAAATCACTCAGAATGTTCTAAGTGAATTAAAATGCACAAATATGACTTTCCAGTCGAATGTTACATTTTATGTTTCAGACATTCTACCTCAATTATTATACTGGAGACATTTATCTATTTACTGAGTCTAAAATTTTTCTTACCATACTAAACATCACTTGTGACCCATTAATAAAGAAGTAAGTAAAAACATAGAACCAGGGTAATTTTAACTTTGGACCTACTATGTGTAATTTACACGACTATGTTCTTTTTTATTTGGAAGCCAGAGGATATTCAAGCCACTAAACTATCAACTAGTCTGCCATCATCCTGAGCCACCAAGCACTGTCTCTGTGCCATTTTCTACCCACTACATTCTTTATGACTCATTACACTTTTGCAGATTTTCAAGGCAATTATGAATGTATGTGGAGTCACTGGAAATTTTTCTGAGAATGGTTGGGTCATATATATATGTGTGTGTGTGTGTGTGTGTGTGTGTGTGTGTGTGTATGTGTGTGTGTGTGTGTGTGTGTGTGTGTGTGTGTGTGTGTACACGTATACAGGTGTATATATATATATATATATATATATATATATATATATATATATGTTTCATAGATCTAGAAACTGAAAAAATCTTTAAGTATGCATGTGCTCAAACAGTAATAAAAAACAAGATGAGAAACATCTTCCATGCTATCATTGTTGACTGCCCGGAAGCCCCACCCTAGTGCCAGGCAGACTTCAGCACTGCAAATTTATCAGGAAAGAAAAGTACTGGGGTCAGAACTGTATGAGAATCAAAAGACATTTTTCTTCAGATGTATGTCATAGTCTGTGAGAATGTGCCCAGCTATTATTATATGACTGTTGGTGTCAATACCAACCAAGTACCTTGGATTTCTGCCTGCTTCTAAGAACACTGGGGCTATATGAGAATGTACACTATTTCTGCCTTGCTTAGCCCCTACTACAGCTTTGAAAGTGGCCTGAAATTATTGATCTTTGTTCTTAGTTATTCAAATATTTAATGCACCAGGGCATTAAGTTTGCCATATAAGATATTTAGAGTCAGACTGGTCGATTGTTTGCTTCGGTCTGTACTACATTGTTCTATACTGTTTATGTTATCGAGGCCATGGCTTTGCACTGATCATACGTTTTCAACACTGTAGTTTAGAAAAATGAAAATAGCCAGGAAATCAGGAACCAAGGAAACAATTTTAGGGTAAAAAAAATTATAAAAATGCATTAAATTGGTAAAGAGACTGGGGTAGCCTTATACCTGCCTTGCTATGGAATAACAGGGAACCATCCATAAAGGTAAGAAAATGAAAAATTAATCTGAATTCAAGAAGTCTTGGTTACTCAATCATCCAGAAGTGGATGACTGTGAGTCTGAGAGTAGGGTGTGCCTGTCTACCTTGCTCCTGTAGACTTACCCCAATAGGGGATACACAGCTGAAAAGCAACCCCTAGGGAACACATCTGTTAAAATTCAGCTGCCTCAAGGAGGGCCATCATTAATTCTAATCACTGAACTTTATCCTAAATTAGCTGAGTAGATTAACTTCTTAAATCTTTCAAGCACACAAAAGTATCAAATGTCTAATGTTTTTACCATACAAATACCTGCATTTAAACAAATATATACAAAAATATTGTTACTAGAACAGGCATCAAACATTTACAACTCTTCACAATATTTCCTTATGCTCACATTAAGTATATGTTCTTTTCTTCTGTTTGTTTTGCTGTGGTTTTAAACCAGAATCATCTTAAACTTCATGAGCTAGCCTCAGACGTACATCTCAGGAGGCTCGGAGTGACAGCTGCACAGCACTAACTTATACTATATTTTACCTCTTTTCTATTTTTATATGTAAATTGAAATTTGCATTTAATGTACCTTTATGTCTGGCTTCTTTAGCTCTGCATTGTTTTAGTTTTTAAAATGTGGCTGTATTTAATGGGTTTCAGTTTTTAATGTCTGAATATGCAGAGCTGGTTTGATGTGGGATAATTCTTCAGCATGGGATCTTGAGAAGAAGCTTGAATACAGAGGCCCTATAGTTTTCAAAATATGCTCTAGATTGTAGCTTCAGCATTAGCCCCAGCCTCCCAAGGAACAGTCAAGAAGTGTAAATAACATGGCACCAACCACTGTCTCCAGAATGTGCTACTGTAAAGGTCCCAGGAATCATATTTTTTAATAAAGATGTCTAGAGAAATTAGAAGTACTTTAAAGCTGAGAATGGAGTGATTAAACATTCTGTAAAACCATGTTAAAATGTATTTACGAACAGTGGGCAACTAGAGACAAACTGTGTTTGTCTTGCATTCCTGTCTTGATTAGAAATACTGTGCTTCCAGGAAAGTGGGAGTAATGTTCATGGAAAGACATTTGTAAATTATCCCCAGAGTAATCCATGTCTTTGCTTGTAAGTTTGCTAGTCATAAGTTCTGAAAGACTCTGAATAACTCATCCACAATCCAGCTATACAAGAGGAATGCAAGCTCTATAGTAGTTGACAGGCATGGAAAAAGGTGGTACTCTAGTCCACACATTCCAAACCGCAGTCTTAAAATGAGCAAATGTCTCATGGGATGTTGAAATATCTTTTAGTCATGAAGAGATAACACGAAATAAATCCTATAATAAAAGACTTGTTTGAAAATCATCTCATATTATGGGAGTATTTCTACACAAATAATTCATTCTTCAAATCTATGCCAAAAAGATTATTAACAGTAAAGGAAGCAAAGGAAAACCTTCTAAGTATTAATCATTGGCTTAAAATTAGAAAAAAAAGGAAGATCGGCAATCTCCTTAAGGGTTTAAAAGAAAATTGTACTCAATTCAGATAAGAGTCAAAACTGAGCAGAGGGGAGTTCCAAGAGGCCTTGGATTTCTGTAACAAAGCTTTCTCTATTCTAGGGAGACCTTGACTAAAGATATCTGACACGTTGGTTGTTATTTAATTTAATTTAATTATATTGGGGTTAGTTTTTATCTCCAGATAGTCCCAGAATAAAGACATTAGATAATGACAGCCCAGTGTTTTAATAAGGAAAGGAAAAATGAAACATACATGTACTACAATCATAATATATAATTTATATGACAACATGATACATTTTAAGCATAGATAGTATTCATCTAAAATGCCGCTGTTATACATTTGTAGCATAAGGACCAGACAATAAAGCAGAGCTAATGAGAACATGAGTTTGATAAATCAACTGTTAAAACACCTCTCTCGTGCTCATCTTAAGTGGAAACTTATGGGTTCTTTGCAAAGTCTGTTAGATTGCATTTTGCTGGCGCAAACAGGAAGGAATGTTTAGCTGAAGTGGATAGAGGTGAAAGACTAAGGCAGACTCATGAAGGTAGGTTTCACTGGAGCAGACACAAGAGAGAGGATGTTCCGCTAAAGCAAACGCATCACTTGATCTAGGATTCTTTGCTAACAATGTGTTAGTTCTCCTTATTGTGTAGTTGAGCTCCATTTGTCAGGACTCCATACAGAGAAATGCACTAAAATCTTCACGTGGCGTGCTGAAGTTTCTCACCATTTCTTCAGACTCAAGTAGATTGGCAGATTGATGTCAACTGAGACAGACAGGTGTACTGAGGCAAGACCTGGGGAGGACATGTGATGTTTTGAGGCTAAAAATAGAACCCAAGGATCAATGACAAAGGCTGAGATAGACTTGCTTATACGGCTAGCTATGCAATGCTTGTTGGTGTGGAATCTTCACTGATCTTTGATTCACCCGAGAGAGGCACAGCCAAGCACTTCTGGCATCCCTTCTGGTCCCTCCTACTGACTCATGCCAAGGCTGAGGCCTGACTGTTTCTGCTAGACAGTGCCACCCCTGCTGATTCATGTTTGTTATCCAGATTCTAACAAACCGGACTGCTGATATATCCTCAAGTGTTTGCAAGTGGATCCAGCTACTACTGCTGACCTGTGAAATGAACTGCCCATTTCTAGGCAACATAAATGGAGTTGCTCTGAAGAACTTTTCTAAACATGTCTGCTTCCCCTGTATCCTTTCTTTTACACTACTTCATGTAGGTAGTGGTCTCTAAGGAAGGTTAGAGCATTTAAGAACTATTATTAAAAATAGGTTTTGAAAAAAAATAGTTACACTCATCATCAAAATTGAGTTACCATTTTTCTTAAGTGTTATAAAATTTATTAGTTTAATTTTTTTCACTTATTCACTTTACATCCCACTCACTGTTCCCCTCCCTGCCACTCCCCTCCCACAAAACTTTCTCCCATTCCTCAGCCCCTTCTCCTCTGAGCAGTTAGAAGTGCCTGGGATATCCCCCGACTTTGACTTTGGCACTTCAAATCTCTGTGAGGTTAGGTGTTCTTCTCCCACTGAGACCAGACAGGGCAGCCCAGCTAGAAGAACTTACACAGAGTAATCACACATTATTTGAAAATCAAGAGAGTATATTAGTCACATTTTATTTGTTTCAAACAATACATTCCCATTGAATTACTAGTAAGGGCAATTATGCTACCCTGGCCAGATAATACACAGATTGAGACTTGGCAAATATTCACTATTCCTCATATATTTCAGTGGAATTTCCTTGCATTTCTTTCTTTCTCTCTTTCTCTCCCTCTTTCTTTCTTTCTTTCTTTCTTTCTTTCTTTCTTTCTTTCTTTCTCTCTTTCTTTCCTTCTTTTTCAATTTGACCGACTGGGATTTTCTTTCTTTTTTTTCTATTGAATATAATCTTCATTAACATTTCAAATGCTAAAATCTTTTCCAGTTTACCCCTCCCAGAAAACACTCAAACCCTCCTCCAACCCCCTGCCTCCAAGTATATGCCCCTCCACCTAACCCACTCCCACCTCCCCTCCCCCAAGATTTCCCTTTGTTGGCGCATCTATTGAGCCTTCACCTGCCCAAGGAACACTGTTCCCATTGAGTAGCTTAAAACTTGAGCATCTTAAATGTAATAAGACAATCTATTCACTAGTCTTATATTAGATGTTATCCAATAATCTATCACGCTAATTTTATTGTATAGGACACTTACTGAGACCATTAATGACTCATTAATTTGGGAGGCCTGAAGAACATGGAAAGCAGATGATCAATTTGAGAATATTTGAGATCACTGCAATACCTTGATCCATGATACTTTCATGAGTTTCATTGCGTAAGGACTTCAAGCCTCTCCAATGTCTAAAAGTAGTGATGGTTACTAAACCCAAAGCTGGTCCTATGTTGATATGTGCCAAACAAAAAACTTACAGAAGAAAATAATTTCTATCACATCTGCACATGTATACTGTAGGAAAGTAACAATGGAAACACAAAGTGGGAAATCCAAGGTAACTCTTTTACAATATTCTAAATTATTGGAGGATCCTTACTTATAAAGATCAAATGCTTCATCCTTATACTCCTCTCAATCCAGCCATATTTTTTGCTTCTTGAAGTATCCCATGAGCAGAAGGATTGGAATGCATAAACTTGGGTTCTAGTCTAGAGGTAGTGAGGTGAATCATCATGTAAAATTTGCACAATCAAGTTGGAAGAACACTAGAAATTATGAATTTAAACTACTGGTTTCTTCCTTAAATAATGTTTTTGTTTCTGTCATTTGTTTTATTATTATGTGTAAATGAGTACTAATTTCATCTGGGAGAGTGGTTGAACAATGAAGTCTTATTCTGGAATGTCTCAAACTCCAAATACTCATTTTTAAAAGTGCCCCTTTAAAAATGCCTTAGGAAATGGAAGATCTCAGAAAATGGAAAAATCTTCCATGCTCGTGGGTTGGCAGGATTAATATAGTTAAAATGGCAATCTTGCCAAAATCAGTATACAAATTCAACGCAATCCCCATCAAAATCCCAACTCAGTTCTTCATAGAATTAGAAAGAGCAATTCTCAAATTCATCTGGAATAACAAAAAACCCAGGATAGCTAAAACTATCATCAACAGTAAAAGAACTTCTGGGGGAATCAATATCTCAGACCTCAAGCAATACTACAGAGCAGTAGTGTTAAAAACTGTGTGGTATTGGTACAGTGAGAGGGAGGTGGATCAATGGAATAGGATTGAAGACCCAGAATTGAACCCACACATCTATGGCCAATTGACCTTCGACAAAGTAGCTGAAAACATCCAGTGGAAAAAAGATAGCCTTTTCACCAAATGGTGCTGGCTCAACTGGAGGTCAACATGCAGAAGAATGAGAATTGATCCACTCTTATCTCCTTACACTAAGCTCAACTCCAAGTGGATCAAGGACCTCCACATAAAACCAGACACACTAAAACTAATAGAAAAGAAACTGGGAAAGACCCTTGAGGACATTGGCTCAGGGGGAAAATTCCTGAACAGAACACCAATTGCTTATGCTCTAAGATCAAGAATAGACAAATGGGACCTCATAAAATTACAAAGTTTCTGTAAGGCAAAAGACACTATCAAAAGGACAAATCGGCAAGCAACAAATTGGGAAAAGATCTTCACCAACCCCACATCCAACAGAGGGCTAATATCCAATGTATACAAAGAACTCAAGAAGTTAGACCCCAGAAAACCAAATAACCCTATCCAAAAATGGGGTACAGAGCTAAACAGAGACTTTTCACCTGAAGAAATTCAGATGGCTGAGAACACCTTAAAAATGTTCAACATCATTAGTCATTAGAGAAATGCAAATCAAAACAACCCTGAGATTTCACCTCACACCAGTCAGAATGGCTAAGATTAAAAACTCAGGAGACATCAGGTGTTAGCGATGATGTGGAGAAAGATGAACACTCCTCCACTGCTGGTGGGAATGCAAGTTGGTACAACCACTCTGGAAATCAGTCTGGCTGTTCCCCAGAAAACTGGACATGATACTTCCAGAGGACCCAGCCATACCACTCCTGGGCATATACCCAGAAGATTCCCCAGCATGCAATAAGGATACATGTTCCACTATGTTCCTAGCAGCCTTATTTATAATAGCCAGAAGCTGAAAAGAACCCAGATGTCCCTCAACGGAGGAATGGATAAAAAAAAATGTGATACACACACACACACACACACACACACACACACACACACACACAATGGAGTACTATTCGGCCATTAGAAACAATGAATTCATGAAATTCTTAGAGAAATGGATGGAGCTGGAGAATATCATACTAAGTGAGGTAACCCAGTCTCAAAAGTATACCCACGGTATGCACTCACTGATAAGTGGATATTAGCCTAGACTCTTGGGACACCAAAGACACAATCCACATATCAAATGATGTCTGACAAGAAGGAAGGAGTGGACACTGGTCCTGGAAAGGATCAAAACATCCGTGTAGGGGAATAACAGAACAGGGAAGTGGGAAGAGGTTGATGGGAGAACAGGGGGAAGGAAAAGGGCATGTGAGACCTTTGGGGATGGGAACCAGAAAAAGGGAAATGAAGTGTAAATATAGACTATATCCAATAAAAAAGTTTAAAAGAAAAAATAAAAAAAATGCCTTAGGAAAGTACAACTGCTTACTAAGGAAATAGTTACTTTGAACAGTTAGGAAAAATTTTGGGTATTTATGGCATCAAAACATTGGCTTTCCAGCATAGAATTCAGTATTATTTTCATTTTTGTACATTTATTCATTTACTTGAACACATGCATGTAGTGCATGTGTGCATGTGTGTAAAAGTCTCTATGCCATGGCATTTGTGAAGGGATCAGATTAAAACTTTCTGGAGTCTGTATTTCCCTACCATCAGGTGGGATTAAGGGTTTTCACTCAGGCTGTGAATCTTGGCATCAGTGCCTTTACCCACGGAGCCCTGCTTGCTCTTCTTCATTACTGCAAACCTCAAGTCTATTTGTTGGTTGGAAAACAAATACTACCATTTTTTTTGAAGAAGTAAGTAAAGAAATGGCAACAGTGGTAAAGGGAGCCTGGAGAAGCATGAAGTAGCTCTGTCTCTGCCTTGCTGTGGGTATCTACAGTGCTCTGATTATAGACATAGACCAATCTATTTCTAAACAAACGCCTTCCAAAGTATTTCAAACAGAATAGGTGAGGCAGACTTGCTTCTTTCCGACATTTCATTATACTCATAAACGTAACCTGAATTCTGTTTTGTGTTTTTAGTCATACTAACTTTGCATGGTTGGGTTCTTTAGAAAGAAGATCCTAAGCTGATGTCTGTGTGGTGTATTTAGGCAGGTAGTGGCAGTGTCTAGTTCAGTGACATGCTTTGGACTACACACTCACATCTCTTCTTATAATGTGGCCTTGGCAGCGCCTGTACTATGCTTTTATACATCCATCTCTGAACAATGAGCCTGGCAGCCTCGTGGCAATCCAGGATCTGGTCTCATTTCAAATTGTAAGTACCATCTTCTCTAAACAACTGAACAAGGTTCTCCTCCCTTTCATGATCATCACGTTTATACATGCTCAGCTCGACTCCAGCTATGATGTCCAGGTAAATTGGTGTGTGGTGGGAATAGGGGAATCAGGCCTAGATTCATTTTGGGTTCTTAATCAATAACAAAATCCTGTAACCCAAAGTGAACTTAAGAAAATTTACCATTTACCACCTTGTGTCTATGTATAACTTACTCAGTATAGGATTAAAATCAGATGAATTCTGGGAACAGATACGTGTAGATAATAAGTGGTTACATAAATGAATCTGCCAATTATAATATCTAATCCCATAAAATTATGTTCCTATTCACAAAACTTTCAGGCAAACCCATGAATGGCAGTTCTAACAATAATCAGGATCTTTTAATACTCCTACCTGTGATGAGCAGCCAAACTCGACAGTATCTTCCTTCTTATGTGTACTAGTACTTGGCTCTGCATAAAGTTTTCCACGCTAGTGTATCTACCATGTATGCCTTTATTTCTTTCTTGAATTAAATGTCAAGAGTGGAAACATGTAACCCAGACCTCTACTACCATTAACTGGATGTTTGTCAGGAATTCTGGTGACATCCCACAAGTGAAGTAGGGTTGAAGGGATACCCAGTTGATGAATTTGAATCAAAGATCTTGGTCCAGTGACAGGGAAAGATGTTCTGTAAAAGGAACTTAGCTGGGAGCTGTCAGATTGAACACTCAGCAGTTGGAAAAAGAAATGTTTCAGTTGTGTGGACAGCAAAGAGTGTCAATCCAAAGGAGTCACTGGAACTAAATGTCTGTTTTTACATCTCTACGAGGCTGACAGAGATGCCCGGTGTCTGTCTTCCTCCTAGAGTTCTACTTAAAGAGCAGTATAATTTCACATGTACTTTCTAGGATTTTACGTTAGTTGAACAGCTTTTTTTTTTTTAAAAAAAAAAATTCCTTCACTTAATGATTATTTAAACGCCTACAGGACACACAGATGCCTTTAAAAAATCTACTTCATTAACAGGTGAATATTTTGTTTTGATTCCTCTGGAAAAAATATTTTCAAAGGAAATCAAAATAAAGCGGATCATTGCAGCCTCTGCATCATTCTAAGACTTTGTGAGTCATGCCATTTTCTAAAAGAACTCATGTTTTTCATTAGATTATTAATTTGTGTTTGTTATAGTGAATGTGGTCTTAATTAACATTACATTATGATTTAAGATGTATACATAGCGAGCTTTTATGTTTCCTGACTTCCTATCATAACTAAGGATACATGTTTCTGGCAATAAAGAGCATTTATATTTAAATTCAAAGTAACTACAAATGCTTTATCAGAAACAAAGCAGGGTAGTAGTCACTTTACTCTGAGAATTCAGAAGGGAGAGGCAAGCACAGCTCTGGGCATTTGAAGCCATTCTGGTCTATAGAGTGAGTTCCAGGACAATCAGGCTACACAGAGAAACCCTGTCTCAAATGGATGAGGCTAGAAATTAACATCCTGAGTGAGGTAAACCAATCACAAAAGAACACATGCAGTATGCACTTGCTGATAAGTGGATATTAACCCAAACGCTTGGAACACCCAAGATATAACTCACAGACGACATGAAGCTCAAGAAGGAGGATCAAAGTGTGGATACTTTGATTCTTATTGGAAAGTGGATCAAAATACCGAACACTCCTCCACTGTTGCTGGGATTGCAAGATGGTACAACTGCTCTTGAAATCAGTCTGGTGGTTCCTCAGAAAATTGGGCATGACACTTCCAGAGGACCCTGTCATACCACTCCTGGGCATATATCCAGAGGATTCCCCTGCATACAATAAAGACACATGCTCTACTATGTTCATAGCAGCCTTATTTATAATAGCCAGAAGTTGGAAGGAGCCCAGATGTCCCTCAAAGGAGGAATGGAAACAGAAAATGCCGTATATTTATACAATGGAATACTACTCAGCAATTAAAAATAATGAATTCATGCAATTTGTAGCTAAATGGTTAGATCTGGAAAATATCATCCTAAGTGAGTTAACCCAATCACAAAAGAATACACATGAAATGCAATCACTGATAAGTGGGTATTAATGAGCCCAGAAGCTCTGAATACTCAAGGCACAATTAGCAAGTCAAATGATTCCCAAGAAGAAGGAAGGAGATGACCCTGGTCCTGAAAAGATTGGATCCAGTAGGAGAGTACCAGAACAGAGAAATGGTTTGGGGGGGTTGATTGGGGAATAGGCAGGGGGGAGGGAGAGGACTTATGGGACATATGGTGAGGGGGGAACTGGGAAGGGGGAAAGCCTTTGGAATGTAAACAAAGAATATAGGATAAATAATAAAAAAAAGAAAGAAAAAAGTACCTATGTCTCACAGCCAACCAATAGAGTGAACATAGGGTCCCTAAGGGAGCAACTAGAGAAAGGACCCAAAGAGCTGAAGAGGTTTACAGCCCTGCAGAAGGAAAAATAATATGTAACAACCAGTACCCGGAGAGCTCCCAGGGGCTAAACCACCAACCAAAGAGTACATGTGGAGGGACCCATGGCTCCAGCTACATATGTAGCAAAAGATGACCACTTCATACATCCATGAGAAAAGAGAGCATGGGTGCTGTGAAGGTTTGATTCCCCAGAATAGGGGAATGCAAGTCAGGAAATTGGGAGGGTGGGGTTGTAAGCATGGAGAGGGGGGAATGGGATAGGGGATTGTCGGAAGGGGTAATACAGAAAGGGGATTCCCTTTGAAATGTAAATAAAGCAATATATATTTATATGTAAAATAAGTTCATCCACCATTTCTATTTTTCAAGGCAGCTGACAAAGCTTCCTACAACAGTAGGCAGGTTCATTAAAGCGTTTTCCATTCTATCAATGGCTTGTGAAGTCCAGAATGTAGGTGAAAGTTAGCTTCTGCTTTTTTTCTTATTTGACTTTCTAATTGCACAATGAATTTTCAAAGAAACTTTAAAGCTAGGTATTAATGCTTTTTCCAGTACTATAAACAATCAAACAAAAATGCTGGTACTATAAAAGATAAATAAAACACAGTCCTCATCCACCAGGAGTTCAAATTCTAGGGGACAAATTGTGTTAAGGTTCAGTGATTAAGAAAATCAATAGAACTGAACAAATGTTCCGTTTTCCATTTATTTCTGTTGTCAAGAAGTAGCTACTGCAGCAACTATGGACTCAGAAATATTGGCTTCAAGAACTGTTGAAAAGTACACCTAGAGAGCACAATATGCACCAAAATGAAAATTGTAATCTATATTTCACTGTTTGAATAACAAAATAATTATTCCAAAAAGTAAAAATGCTGTCTACCTGTTCCAACTCTTTATTAAATGTATTATAAATACATTATAAAATAGTGAATTTGAATTTATTTCAGATTCTCATGTATTCTTTCAACCTATTAACTGATTATGTGTTATTTCAATGCGCACAAAAAAGACACTGGTAAAATCCAATGGCATTTATCCCTTCTTCATATCATTTCCCAACCTCCAGGATTACCAATTCAGTATTTATGCTGGGCTTTTGTTGTTTGTTTGTTGTTCTTTTAGTTTTCACGTAGAAACTAAAAACAGAACAACAGCTGTGTGTGTCTGTGTTTGCATCATTTCATTTACCATAATTCCTTTAGTTCTGTTGTTTTTCTTTAAAAATTAGTGCCTTTATATTTTCTCTATAAATAACTGAACTTATCCTTTTTTAATAGCTAATTGGGAATTCCTGGTAGCTATGATCTGTGATGTTTTATGCATTCACCATTGATAGACACATGCATTAACTATCCATTTTAGCTACTATAACAAGTGCTGCAATCAACAGAAAGCTTCAGGTATATGTTTGGTATATTTGTTTTATCAATCTAGAAGCACACCCAGAAGCGAGTTATTCCAAATAGTTAACTTCTTGAGCTATCTGAACATAAATAATGGGAACAGATATGAAGGGAATACATTGTACAATATTGGCCTTTGATTTGTTAATTAAGATTAACTAATTAAATAATGGAACAGTGATTTTAGGTCTTTGAAGGACAGTACTCAATTTACATCTTACCAAAATGTTACTACATGTCTTCTCTATGTATATCTTTCCAAGTGTTTGTTATTGTTTGTTTTTTAAAAATCATAATCTTAACTGAAATTACCTAATTTTCATCTTGGTACGTTTCTCTGATGGCTAATGATAATAAACACTTTTCAAATATTTGTTGATTATTTGTCATTCTTATTTTAAAATATTTCTTAAGAGTCTTTTCAAAAATGCCTGTGATGGCTTGTATATGATTGGCCCAGGAAGTGTCCCTATTAGGAGGTGTGGCCTTGTTGGAGCAGGTGTGCCACTGTGGGTGTGGACTTAAGACCCTCACCCTGGCTGCCTGGAAGTCAGTCTTCCAATAGCATCCTTCAGATGAAGATGTAGACTCTCAGCTCCTCCTTCACCATGCCTGCCTGGATGCTGCCATGTTTCTGCCTTGATGACAATGGACTGAACCTCTGAGCCTGTAAGCCAGTCCCAATTAAATGTTGTCTTTTATAAAACTTGCATTGGTCTTGCTGTCGGTTCACAGCAGTGAAACACTAACTAAGACAATGCCCTACCATGCCACAGGGGTACATGTTCCACTATGTTCATAGCAGCCTTATTTGTGACAGCCAGAATGTGGAAACAACCCAGATGTCCCACAGCAGAAGAATGGCTACAGAAAAGTCATTGACACAATGGAATACTACTCTGCTATTAAGAACAAGGACATCATGAGTTTTGCAGGCAAATGGATAGAACTAGAAAATATTATCTTGAGTGGGGTAACTCAGACCCAAAAGGACATGCATGGTATGTACTCAGTAATTAGTAGATATTAGCCAAAAATGTACAGAAGACTCAGGATACATAGAACTCAAAAAGGTTAACAAGACAACATACATAAGTGAGGATACCTCAATCCCAGTTGGGAGCGAGAAGAAAGCAATAACAGGATGGCGGGAGAGATGGAGTGATCTGGGTGGGAAAGGGGCCAGGGAGGAGATGAGGGAAACATGATGATGTATTGGGTGTGGGGAACAGGACTGAAGCCCTGACTGAAGCCAGCAGAAAGAATGGAAACAGGTAACCTCAGGAGGTAGGAAGTGGGAGGACCCTCTAGAATGTACCAGAGACCTTGGAAGTAAAAGACTTTCAGGACTGAAAGAGAGGAACCTAAGATTAAATGCCCTACAGTGGGGAAAGAGAACTTGTAGAACACACATCCCTAGAAAGACAGGGCATCAAGTGGAGGGATGGGGTTGCCATCCCACAATCAAAAACTCTGACCCAGAATTGTTCCTGTCTGAAAGAACTGTGGGGATAAAAACGGAGAAGAGCCTGAGGAAAAGGAGGTTCAGTGACAGGCCCTTGTTGGGTATCCAGCTCAAGGGGGAGGCCCCAAGGCTTGACACTATTAGTGATGTACTAGTGTGCTCACACAAGTGGTCTATGATGACTGCCTTTCAACCCCATTCCCAAAAAACAGCTGAAAGAATCAGATGCAGATGTTTGCACCCAAACAGTGGACAGAAGCTGCTGACCCCTGTGGTTGAATTAGGAAAAAGCTGAAAGAAGTTGAGGAAGAAGGCAATACTATAGCATTTTCAGCTAACCTGGGCCATCGAGATCTCTCAGACACTGAATCAGCAACCAGGAAGCATATATACACCAACTGATATGAAGTCCCCAACACATATACAGTAGCGGATTGCAGGGTGTAGACTCTGTCAGAGAAAATCTACCTAACCTTCAAAAGACTTGAGACCCAAGGGATTTGGGAGGCTTGGGGGGGATGGGCAAGGGAGGTGGGGACATCCTCTTGTAGGCAGGGATGGGAGGAAGTATGGGATGTAGAACAATAAGAGGGGGACCAAGAGCAGGATAAAGTCTGGACATTCTTTAATAAGATTAAAGGAAAAATTTAAAAAAGAGTCTATGCCAGGACAGGGAAGAGGGAGTAAGTGGGAGTGGGATAGGATATGGTGGTTTTGGAGGTGAAACCAGGAAAAGGGATAATATTTGAAATGTAAATTAAGAAAATATCTAATAAAAAAGAGTCTTTTCCTCTTATGTGTGTGTTTTCTTTCAGAGAAGGTCTCACTCTGTAATCTATGCTTTTCTTGCATTTGCTGAATAGCCCAATCTATCTTTTTATTTTATTTCTTTTTTATGAGATATTTTCTTTATTTCCATTTCAAATGTTATCCTCTTTCCTGGTTTCCCCTCTGAAACCCCCCTAACCCATTCTTCCTCCCCCTGCTCACTCACCAAACCATCCAATGCTGTTTCCCTTTCCTGGCATTCCCCTATCCTGGGGCATTAGCCTTCTCAGGACCAAGGGCCCCTCTTCCCTTTGAATCCAACAAGGCCATCCTCTGCAACATATGCAGCTGGAGCCATGGGTCCCTTTATGTGTACCCTTTGGTTGGTGTTTGAGTCCCTGGGAGCTCTGGAGGTACTGATTGGTTCATATTTTTATTCCTCCTATGGGGTTATAAACCCCTTCAGCTTCTTGGGTCCTTTCTCTAGCTCCTCCTTTTGGGACCCTGTGCTCAGTTCAGTGGTTTGCTGAGAGTGTCCCGCTCTGTATTTGTCAAGCACTGGCAGAGCCTCTCAAGAGATAGCTATATCAGGCTCCTGTCAGGAAGCACTTGTTGGCTTGCACAATAATGTCTGTGTTTGTTAACTGTATATGGTTTGGATCCCCAGGTGGAACAGTCTCTGGATAGTCTTTCCTTCAGTATCTGATCCACACTTTGCCTCTGTATCTCCTCCTGTGTGTATTTTGTTCCCCCTTTTAAGAAGGACCAGAGTATTCATACTTTGCTCTTCCTTCTTCTTGAGCTTTGTTTGGTCTGTGAATTGTATCTTGGGTATTACGAGCTTCTGGGTTAATATCTACCATGAGTGTTCTTTTGTGATTGGGTTACCTCACTCAGGATGATAGTTTCTAGTTTCTACCCACTTGCCTAAAAATTTCATGAATTCATTCTTTTTTATATCTGAGTAGTATTCCATTGTGTGAATGTACCACATTTTCTGTAACCTTTCCTCTTTTGAGAGCCATCTGGGTTCTTTCCAGCTTCTGGCTATTATAAATAAGGTTACTATGAACATATTAGAGCATCTGTTCTTGTTACATGTTGAAGAATCTTCTGGGTATAAGTATGTACCTTCACAGTCAGCTATGCAATTTCAATTGCATTATTTCTTGCCATGTTGTTACATTTTAAATTTTACTCATACTATGAATATTGGTCATTATTGTTCAAGATTGTTTTGGCTCTGCAATGTCTTTTGCAGTATGAGTCTTGTGGATATATTGTCTAATTCTATGAAGACTATCATAGCTAGTTTGATCAAAATTTTATTGAAAGAACACATAATTTTGTATAGAATTTTTATTTTGAAAGCACTAAATCCTTTAATTTACATTTTAAATTGGTCTCCTTTAATTGTCACTATAAAAATGTTTTAACCTGATGGTTTGGTTTATTCTTATGGGGTTATTTGGAAAAGTGTTGTAGAGTAAAGAATTATCATTAGTAGATAATTCAGTAGATAAAATAGTGAATTTTGTATATACAGACTGAATATTGAAAATTAACATCTTTCTCAATTGTGGTAATCTCCATGTTTTTAGAAGAGTATTGTTTTTATTATGTATTTAGTCATATCTTCTGCAAATAGGAGTCCTTTAACTTTGTTCTTTCCTATTTATGTTCTTTCACTGAGGATTACTGTATGATTCTAGTGAGTCAAGCTTCTAGTACTGTAATGAATTAGGATGCTCAGGGTAGGTATAGGGGGAAATATATTAGTTTTCCTCCCATTTCTTCTGATGTTGGCCTTAGATTTGTCATATAATGTGAACAGATGTAGAATAGACCCCTAACTCAGATCCTCATCAGAATATATAAGTGCAAAACTTTATAATATCAAATTATTCTTAGAAGAACTGAAGTTCAATTAGAGACTGAAAGATGACCAGAATTGCTATAGTGGATGAGTTGAAAGGTGTAGCAGGCCAGATTGTTAGTGCTGCACCAGGATGTCAACTCGAAGTAATGGTTCATGGCCTAAGGCTAGAATACATACAGCTTTAGGATAAAGTAAAATAAACTAGGAATATAAAGGAATAAATTGGTAAGATCATTAAATTAAAAAATCACTAAAGAATCATTTATAATTAAAGAAACTATATAGTCTTATTAAATTTATGACATAAATGTGTAGAACATAATTCTGACATAATTAAATATAATCTTAGTCTAAATTATGTGTGAAAAATAATTTAATTTTTTTTAAAAAAATTAAAATACATCACTAGTAAGACTCTTCAAAGTCTGGACATAAAAGTAGAAAGGGTAAAGAATCAAAGAATATTGAAAATTCTAACATTTCAATAATTTCAGGAAAATTATAACGATTCCATTAAGAAGATGGATTAAGATCATACAAAGAATTCTAGATGATGTACTTTCTTCTGGAAAAGTTGCTTGAGATGTATATTTGTGTTAATTTTGTGAAATAGGCATAGATATTTAGAGTAGATGAAAACTATCTGGGTTGAAAATAATTGAAAATAACAGGAAACATTTTAGAAAAATGTAACCAAAGAAAGATAAGGTTTTTGAAAATAGAGAAGGTAATAGGAAAATAAAATTGAATTAAGATAGAGGCTGTTCAAGAACCCACGCCTGCCATAAAATCAGGTAGGCCAATTACACATACTCCTTCCCCATTATCTTGGTTTTTGCCAGCAAGCATCCCCTGATTAACCACTGGCCATATCTGCCCAAAGACCAGGTTGGCCACCTACCCACTGAACTTAAACACTCTCTAGTTTCTAACAGAACCAGTCATCAGTTGTCCCTTACCCCAACCTCTTCTCTATGTTGCAGCCCCCAACTCCCTGCCCCAAACCAGACAATGCCTGTCAGAAGACTAGGTAGAATGCCCACAGATTTTGTCCACTCTTTTGGTTCCCCTCACTCTCACACTGTATTCCTAATTATCCTTTATTCCTAGTGAATATATTCTAGTTCCCAATTCAAATAAAGGATCCCAGCAAGACCAAAGTCCACAGCCACCACTAGAAGATCAGAGAGGAAACAGAAATCAAGGCACAAAATACCCATGCAACAAGACATACCTACCAACCATCAACTTGACCTATAAATACACAGAAAGCCCAAACTTATGGGACACAAGGAAAGTGTACTTAGTTCATAGTACAAAGTGCCTACATTAAAAAAAGTTGTAGAATAATATTAGTAAGTTAAAAGCATACTTGAAACATTAGAATAAAAAGAAATTAACAAAACTAAGAGGAGTAGATGGCAGAAAGTAAACTGAGGACTGATCAATAAAATAGAAACAAAAAACAATACAAAGGATCAATAAAACAAAGTTTGTTCTTTGATAATCAACAAGAGAGACAAAACTGTATCCAAACTAAAGAATCTCCAAAATCACTAGGTCATACTTTAAAAACTCATATTCCAAAACATTCAAAATGTAAAGAAAATGAACAAATTTCTCAATAAATACAACTTTCTCAAGTTAAATCAAGATCAGATAATCAACATAAATAGACACATAACTACTAAGAAAATTGAAACAGTCATTAAATGTCTCCCAACCATAAAAAACCGAGGACCAGATGGTTTTAGTGCAGAATTCTATCAAAGAAGACTTTCAAAAGAAGAGTTAATGCCAATATTCATCAAGTTTTGCCACAAAATAGAAATAGGAGAAACATTACTAAATTCATTTTATGAGGTCACAGTCACCCTGACACCCAAAACACACAAAGATTCAACAAAGAAAGAGAATTACAGAACAACTTTCCTTATGAACACAGATGCAAAAATACTCAAAAAATATTCACAAACAAATCCAAGAATACATCAATATCATTCAACATGATTAAATAGGCCATATACCAAAGATCCAGGGATGGATTCAACATATATAAATCAGTCATTTTCATCCAACATATATACAAACTAAAAGAAAAAAGTCACATGCTAATCTCAATAGATATCAAAAATGCCTCTGACAAAATCCAACACCACTTCATTATAAATAGCTTGGAGAGATTAAAGATACAAGGGACTTACCTTGCATAATAAAGGCAGTTTACACGAATCTGATACTGAACATCAAGTTAAATGAAGAGTCCTCAAAGATATTCTCCTACACTAAAGAAAAATAGAAGGATATCAATGTTCCATATCCATTTAATATATACTGAAGTTTTAGCTACAACAATAAGACAACCAAAAGAGATCAAAAGGAAGAAGTCAGAGCATCAATATTTGCAATGGTAAGCTAAAAAGATCCCCCCCCCCAAATCTACACGGTCTTCTTTGAAGGTCAGGTAGAATTCTGAACTAAATCCATCTGGCCTTGGGCTTCTTTTCTTTGTGGGGGGGGGGAGGTCTTAAAGACTTCTATTTCCTCATGGGATATGGGCTTGTATAGTTTACCTGCTCTTGATTTAACTTTGATATATGTTATCTGTCTAGAAAACCATCCATTTTATTTTCCTGTTTTGTTGAGTATAGTAGTATGATCTGATGATTTTTTTTAATTTCCTACATTTCTGTTATGTCTCCCTTTTCATTCCTGATTTTGTTAATTTGCATGCTGCCTCTGGGTCCTCTAGTTAGTTTGGCTAGGGTTTTATCTATCTTGTTGATGTTCTCAAAGAACCAGCTTCTAGTTTTGTTGATTCTTGGTAGTGTTCTCTTTGCTTCTATTTGGTTGATTGCAGCCCTGAGTTTGACTATTTTTTAGAGATGTTGAAAGTACAATACTCAGTTTCATATGGAAAAATTCAAATCCTGAAAAACGTTTTACAATAAAAGAATTTCTAGAAATATCACCACCCCTACTCTCAGATTATACTGCAGAGCTATAGAAATAAAAACTATGGGAGTCCCGCCTAGGCTCTGTGGGACATCCCCGAGCCCTCTGGTGAGCACCAAGGCTGCTTTCTGCAACCAGCTCGCCGGCCCCTGGACCAGTGGTGTAGCGGCGGGCCTCCATATTGCAACCAGGACACAGCTGGAAAGGCCCAGGCTCTGTGGGACATCCCCGCCCTCTGGTGAGCACCTAGGCTGCGTTCTGCAACCAGCTCGCCGGCCCCTAGACCAGTGGTGTAGCCGGCCCCTAGACCAGCGGTGTAGCGGCGGGCCTCCATATCGCAACCAGGACACAGCTGGAAAGGCCCAGGCTCTGTGGGACATCCCCGCCCTCTTGTGAGCACCTAGGCTGTGTTCTGCAACCAGCTCGCCGGCCCCTAGACCAGCGGTGTAGCGGCGGGCCTCCATATCACAACCAGGACACAGCTGGAAAGGCCCAGGCTCTGTGGGACATCCCCGCCCTCGGGTGAGCACCTAAGCTGCGTTCTGCAACCAGCTTGCCGGCCCCTAGACCAGCAGTGTAGAGGCGGGCCTCCATATTGCAACCAGGACACAGCTGGAAAGGCCCAGGTAAACACCCCTTCCAGGGCTACCCTCACGGGGGATCTGCTAGGCTCTCGGAGTTCCTTGCAACCAGGACACAGCTGGAGAAGCCCAGGTAGACAGACTCCAACAGGGGCTACAATCGCATGGGTGGCAGCCAGCTTATGATCCCTTAAAGCAGCAGTCACACATATTCACCAATAGAGAAACAACAGGTGAGCCCAGCCTCACAGGAGATTCAAACACCAGCCACTGACAACAAGGCCAACTAAAACCAGAAATAACCAGATGGCAAAAGGAAAATGAAGGAACGTTACTAACAAAAATCAAGGCAACATGACAGCATCTGAACCCAGTTCTCCAACAACAGGAATCCCTGGATACCCCAAAACACCAGAAAAACAAGACTTGGATATAAAATCACTGGTCAGGATGCTGGTAGCTGAACACATAGAAAAATCTCGTAAAGAAATAGAGGAGAAAATGGATCAAAAGTTAGAAGCCTTTAGGACACAAATACAAAAATCACTTCAAGAAATGCAGGAGAAGATGGATCAAAGAGAAGAAGACAATAAGGAAGAAAGACAAAAGTCACTTAAAGAACTACAGAAGAACGTGGGCCAACAAGTAGAAGCTATGAAAGAGGAAGCACAAAAATCTATTAAAGAAATACATGAAAACACAATCAAGCAAGCGAAAGATCTGAGCACATCCATCCAGATACTAAAAACAGAAGTAGAAACAACTAAGAAATCACAGAGGGAGACAACATTGGAGATAGAAAACCTGGGGAAGAAATCAGGGGCCATAGACGCAAGTATCAACAATAGAATACAAGAGATAGAAGACAGAATCTCAGAAGCCGAAGATACCATAGGAACCATTGATTCAACAGTCAAAGAAAATACTAAATGCAAAAAGGTGGTAACCCAAAACATCCAGGAAATCCAAGACACTATGAGAAGACCAAACCTAAGGATTATAGGTATAGACGAGAGTGAAGATTTACAAGTTAAAGGGCCAGCTAATATCTTCTATAAAATTATGGAAGAAAACTTCCCCAACCTAAGGAGAGAGATGCCCATGAATATACAAGAAGCCTATAGAACCCCAAACAGACTGGACCAGAACAGAAATACATCCCGTCACATAATAATCAAAACTCCAAATGTAATAAACAAAGAAAGAATACTAAAGGCAGCAAGAGAAAAAGGCCAAGTAACATATAAAGGAAAACCTATCAGAATAACACCAGACTTCTCACCTGAGACCATGAAAGCTAGAAGATCCTGGGCAGATATCATGCAAACTCTAAGAGAACACAAACTTCAGCCAAAACTACTTTACCCAGCAAAACTCTCAATTGCCATTGATGGAGACATCAAGGTATTCCATGACAAAACCAAATTTGCAAGATATCTCTCCACAAATCCAGCCTTACAAAGGATAATAGGGGGAAAACACCAAGACAAGGACTGAAACTACACCCGGGAAGAAGCAAGATAGAAACCTCCTCTCATCAAACCCAAAAGAAGATAACCTCTCGAATATAAAAAATAAATAAGATAAATAAATATAATTTCAAAAATGTCTGGAGGTAATAATTACTATTCCTTAATATCTCTTAACGTCAATGGACTCAATTCCCCAATAAAAAGACATAGATTAACAGACTGGATACGGAAACAGGACCCTACATTTTGCTGCATACAGGAAACACATCTCAGTGTTAAAGACAAACACTACCTTAGAGTAAAAGGCTGGAGGACAATTTTACAAGCAAATGGTCTCAGGAAACAAGCTGGAGTCGCCATTCTAATATCAGATAAAATTGACTTTCAACCTAAAATCATCCAAAGAGACTCAGAAGGTCACTTCTTGCTGGCCAAAGGGAAAATCCACCAGGAAGAGCTCTCAATACTGAACATCTATGCTCCAAATGCAAGGGCACCCTCCTTCGTAAAAGAAACCTTACTAAAGCTTAAAGCACACATTACACCTAACACAATAATTGTGGGTGACTTCAACACCCCACTCTCCTCAATGGACCGATCAGGAAAGCAGAAACTAAACAGGGACACAGTGAAACTAATTGAAACTCTGGACCAATTGGATTTAACAGATATATATAGAACATTTCATCCTAAAGCTAAAGAATATACCTTTTTCTCAGCACCGCATGGTACCTTCTCCAAAATAGACCATATAATCGGTCACAAGACAGATGTCAACAAATACAAGAAGATCGAGCTAATCCCATGCCTCTTATCAGATCACCATGGAGTAAGAGTGGTCTTCAATAGCAACAAAAACAACAGAAAGCCCACATACACATGGAAACTGAACAATACTCTACTCAATGACACCTTGGTCAAGGAAGAAATAAAAAAAGAAATCAAAGACTTTTTAGAATTCAATGAAAATGAAGGTACAACCTACCCAAATCTATGGGACACAATGAAAGCAGTGCTAAGAGGAAAACTCATAGCTCTAAGTGCATCCAAAAAGAAACTGGAGAGAGCATACACTAGCAGCTTAATGGCACACCTTAAAGCCCTGGAAGAAAAACAAGTTAATTCACCCAGGAGGAGTAGAAGACAAGAAATCATCAAACTCAGGGCTGAAATCAATCAAATAGAAACAAAGAGAACCATACAAAGAATCAACAAGACCAGGAGCTGGTTCTTTGAGAAAATCAACAAGATAGATAAACCCTTAGCCAGACTAACCAAAGGACACAGAGACAGTATACAAATTAACAAAATTAGAAATGAAAAGGGAGACATAACAACAGAAACTGAGGAAATTCAAAAGATCATCAGATCCTACTACAAAGGTCTATACTCAAAACAACTGGAGAATCTGGAGGAAATGGACGATTTCCTAGACAGATATCAAATACCAAAATTAAATCAGCATCAAGTAGACCAGCTAAATAGTCCCATAACCCCTAAAGAAATAGAAGGGGTTATAGAAAGCCTCCCAACCAAAAAAAGTATGGGACCAGATGGTTTTAGTGCAGAATTCTACCAGACCTTCAAAGAAGACTTAACACCAATACTCTCCAAACTATTCCACAAAATAGAGACAGAAGGGACACTGCCCAACTCATTCTTCGAAGCCACAATTACGCTAATACCTAAACCACAAAAAGATCCAACAAAGAAAGAGAACTTCAGGCCAATTTCTCTGATGAATATAGATGCAAAAATACTAAATAAAATTCTTGCTAACCGAATCCAAGAGCACATCAAAACGATCATCCACCATGATCAAGTAGGCTTCATCCCAGGGATGCAGGGATGGTTCAATATACGGAAATCCATCAATGTAATCCACTACATAAACAAACTGAAAGAAAAAAACCACATGGTCATCTCATTAGATGCTGAAAAAGCATTCGACAAAATTCAGCATCCTTTCATGCTAAAAGTCTTGGAAAGAGCAGGAATTCAAGGCCCATACCTAAACATAGTAAAAGCAATCTACAGCAAACCAGTAGCCAACATCAAAATAAATGGAGAGAAACTTGAAGCATTCCCACTAAAAACAGGGACTAGACAAGGCTGCCCTCTCTCTCCATATCTTTTCAATATAGTACTTGAAGTTCTAGCAAGAGCAATTAGACAACATAAGGAAGTCAAAGGGATACAAATTGGAAAGGAAGAAGTGAAACTATCATTATTTGCAGACGATATGATAGTTTACCTAAGCGACCCAAAAAACTCCACCAGAGAACTTCTACAGCTGATAAACAACTTCAGCAAAGTGGCAGGTTATAAAATTAACTCAAGCAAGTCAGTGGCCTTCTTGTACTCAAAGGACAAGCAGGCTGAGAAAGAAATTAGGGAAATAACACCCTTCACAATAGCCACAAACAACATAAAGTATCTTGGCGTAACTCTAACCAAACAAGCGAAAGATCTGTACAACAGGAACTTCAAGTCCTTGAAGAAAGAAATCGAAGAAGACCTCAGAAGATGGAAAAATATTTCTTGCTCCTGGATTGGCAGGATCAATATAGTAAAAATGGCCATCTTGCCAAAAGCAATATACAGATTCAATGCAATCCCCATCAAAATCCCAACTCAATTCTTCATAGATCTAGAAAGAGCAATTCTCAAATTCATCTGGAGCAACAAAAAACCCAGGATCGCTAAAACTATTCTCAACAATAAAAGGACTTCTGGGGGAATCAATATCCCTGACTTCAAGCAGTACTACAGAGCAATTGTGTTAAAAACTGCATGGTATTGGTATAGCAACAGGCAAACAGATCAATGGAACAGGATTGAAGACCCTGAAATTTACCCACAGACTTATGGTCACTTGATCTTTGATAAAGGAGCCACAACCATCCGATGGAATAAAGATAGCCTTTTCAACAAATGGTGCTGGTTCAACTGGAGGTCAACATGCAGAAGAATGCGAATTGACCCACTCTTATCTCTTTGCTCTAAGATCAACTCCAAGTGGATCAAGGACCTCCACATAAAACCAGACACACTGAAACTATTAGAAAAGAAACTTGGGAAGACCCTGGAGGACTTGGGCACAGGGGAAAAGTTCCTGAACAGAACACCAATAGCGTACGCACTAAGATCAAGAATCGACAAATGGGACCTCATAAAATTACAAAGTTTCTGCAAAGCAAAGGACACTGTCTGAAGGACAAAACGGCAACCAACAAAGTGGGAAAAGATCTTTACCAACCCCACATCCGACAGAGGGCTAATATCCAATATATACAAAGAACTCAAGAAGTTAGACCCCAAAGAACCAAATAACCCTATCAAAAAATGGGGCACAGAGCTAAACAAAGAATTTTCACCAGAAGAAATTCGGATGGCCGAGAAACACCTTAAGAGATGTTCAACATCATTAGTCATCAGGGAAATGCAAATCAAAACAACCCTGAGATTCCACCTCACACCAGTCAGAATGGCTAAGATTAAAAACTCAAGAGACAACAAGTGCTGGCGAGGATGTGAAGAAAGAGGAACACTCCTCCACTGTTGGTGGGATTGCAAAATGGTAAAACCACTCTGGAAATCAGTTTGGCGGTTCCTCAGAAAATTGGGCATGTCACTTCCAGAGGACCCTGGCATACCACTCCTGGGCATATACCCAGAGGATTCCCCTACATGCAATAAAGACACATGCTCCACTATGTTTATAGCAGCCTTGTTTATAATAGCCAGAAATTGGAAGGAGCCCAAATATCCCTCAAAGGAGGAATGGATACAGAAAATGTGGTATATTTATACAATGGAATACTACTCAGCAATTAAAAATAATGAATTCATGCAATTTGTAGGTAAATGGTTAGACCTGGAAAATATCATCCTGAGTGAGCTAACCCAATCACAAAAGAATGCACATGAAATGCAATCACTGATAAGTGGATATTAATGAGCCCAGAAGCACTAAATACTCAAGACACAAATAGCAAGTCAAATGATTCCCAAGAAGAAGAAAGGAGAGGACCCTGGGCATGTAAAGATTGCATCCAGTTTAGTAAAGAAACCGAGGGGGGAGGGGGAATGATTGGGGAATAGTTGGGGGGGAGAAGAACTATGGGAACTATGGTGGGTGGGAACTGGGAAAGGGGAAAGCCTTTGAAATGTAAACATAGAATATAGAAAATAAAAATAACTAAAAAAAAAAGAAAAGAAATAAAAACTACATGATATTGGCATAAAAACAGACACTAATAAATTGAATTGTATCAAAAACCCAGACATACCTATGAACACTTCATTTTTTATGAAGAACTCAGAAATACTCAATGGAGAAAAGAAAATACCTTGAACCAATGATGCTGCTCTAACTGAATGTCCTCATGTAGGAAAATGGCAATAGATCTGTATTTATCGCCCTCCACAAAATTCAAGTCCAAGTGGACCAAACATCACGTCAACTGATACAGTGACTCTGATAGAAGAGAAAACTGGGAATATCCATGAATAGATTGGCACTGAGGATAACTTCCTAAACACAACCGTTATAGTGCCAGGTATTAAGTTTCCCAATAACTGAACTTCATGAAACTGAAAGGACACTATCAATAGGATAAAATGGCAGCCTATGTAATGCAAAAAGATTTTTCACTAACTGTATCTGATAAAGGGCCAATACCTAATATATCTAAAGAAATCAAGATAGGAGACATTAACATACCATATAATCCAATTTAAAAATAGGCTACAGAGCTAAGAGAAGTCTCAATAGAGGAAGTACAAATCTCTGAGAAACATTTAAAGAAATGTTCATTATCCTTTAGGCATTAGGGAAATATATATCAAAACTATTTTGAGATTTGATCTTATACCTGTCTGAATGGTGGGATCAGTGTCACAAGTGACAGGTCATGCTGGCTCAGATTTGGAGCAAGGAAACCCTCCTCAATTACTGGTGGGGGATCTAACTGGTACAGTCACTTTGGAAATCAATGTGGCAGTTCCTCAGAAAACTGATAATCGATATTTCTCATGACAGTTGTCCCACACTTGGACATATACTCAGAGGACAGGTCCATCCTGCCACAAGGATACTTGTTTAGTGATGTTCATAACAGGCAGAAATCTGAAACAACTTAGATGTCCTTCAACTGAAGAATGGATAAAAAAATGTGGTACATTTACAAAAGAGTTTAACTCGGCTTTTACAAAGAATGGCATCATGATATTTGAAGACAAATCAATGGAATTAAATTATCCTGAGCATGACAACCAAGACCCAGAAAGTCAAACATGCTATGTCATCTCTTTTACTTTATTTTTTATTGGATATATACCATAATTACATTTCATTTCCCTTTTTCTGGTTCCCTGGCCCCCAAAGGTCCCACATGCCCTTTTCCCTCCCCGTGTTCTCCCATCCACCCCTTCCCACTTCCCTGTTCTGGTATTCCCCTACACTAATGCTTTGAGACTTTCTAGACCCAGGGTCCACTCCTTCCTTCTTTCCAGACATCATTTGGTATATGGATTGTGTCTTTGGTATACCAAGAGTCTAGGCTAATATCCACTTATCAGTGAGTGCATACTATGGGTATTCTTTTGAGACTGGGTTACCTCACTTAGTATGATGTTCTCCAGCTCCATCCATTTCTCCAAGAATTTCATGAATTCATTGTTTCTAATGGCTGAATAGTACTCCATTGTGTATATATGCCACATTTTTTGTATCCATTTTTCCGTTGAGGGACATCTGGGTTCTTTCCAGCTTCTGGCTATTATAAATAAGGCTGCTGTGAACATAGTGGAGCATGTATCCTTATAGACATTGGCTCAGGGTAAAGTTCCTGAACAGAACACCAATAGCTTATGCTCTAAGAGCAAGAATAGACAAATGGGACCTCATAAAATTACAAAGTTTCTGTAAGGCAAAAGACACTGTCAGAAGGACAAATCGGCCAGGTGGTGGTGGCGCACACCTGTAATCCCAGCATTTGGGAGGCAGAGGCAGGCGGATTTCTGAGTTTGAGGCCAGCCTGGTCTACAGAGTGAGTTCCAGGACAGCCAGGGCTCCATAGAGAAACCCTGTCTCAAAAATAAATAAATAAATAAATAAATAAATAAATAAAGGACAAATCGGCAACCAACAAATTGGTAAAAGATCTTTGCTATGTCGTCTCTTATAAGTGGATATTAACTGTTAAGTAAAGGACAGTATTGCCACCATCCATATATCTCAGAGAGGCTAAGAAACAAGGAGGGCTTGGATTGCCATGTAAAGGATAAATAGAATAGATTTTGTGAGGGTAATGAAAGCAGATGGGGATATGAACAGGGGGTATCAGGGAGGGGAGAGAGGAAGAGAGGAAGAGAGAACAGCGAGAGACAGAATGGGTGGGAATTTGGAAATAATGGTGAAATGAAACTGTTTGCAACCTATGAGGGTGACCTTAGTGAAGACGTCTAATAAAGGGTGATAGGGAACCTGAACTGTCAATCTTCTATAACCAGGTAAGGTTTCCAGGGTTGGGACTAGGACACCAACACAACCACAAAAGTTTTGACCTACATCCTTCCCTGCCTGCTGGGGCTATGGTGGCTCAGAGCTTGTAGAAGTGGCCAAACAGTGACTGGTTTGACTGGTTAAAATTGAGGCCCATACCAGATCAGAGATCCTTTGCCTGACACTGCCTGGGTGGTGAGGAACCAACAAGTAGGGTGGTCCAGAGACCCAGGGTAGAATCAAATCCAACTGGGTTGCCAGGTTATGTTCTCATATAAGGGTTTGTGCATAGTCTTATTTTAACTTGTTAGTGCCTGTTCAGTTGATATCCCTGGGAGGCCTGCTTTTTTCTGAAAGTAATAGGTCTTGGAAGAAAGGGAGGTGATGGGAGAGCTTGGAGGAGTGGAGTGAGGAGAGGCTGTGGTAGAGTTGTATTGTATGAGAGAATAAATAAAAAAAAGTGCATTAGAAATAATTAATTAAATGGAAAAAAGATATAGGGTCTGCCACACGAAAGCAATATGAGATGGAGAATTTCTAAAATATCCTGACAAACACACCGAGTCTTAGGAAGAGCAATATCAAAGCAGACTAAATTTGAGAGGAGGCAGAAGCCATGTGTCTATGAATGAATTGGGAGCCTGGGATAGTCAGATAATTAAGAATGAAGGACATCAGAAAATGTCGAAAAAGAATTATCTTCTTAAACATGCTGAATGTTTTGCTACGTTTAAGTATGACTTGGAAAAACACAGAAAGATATAAGAAGCTGAAGATGAAGGAAAGATGAGAAAAAAAGCAGAGGAATGACTTAAAAGGGACTTACTGGCAACTCACTATCTGGTGTCTCCCATTTTTGTGGTGAAACAAAGTTGTGTTATCAAGATGAGAGGGGAACTAGGTTTCCCAGATAAGCGGTGGAAAAAGAGGGAGTAGATTTATTCTAGTGAAAAACATGAGTTCAGACGAGAAAAAATACTGGCTTTCTAACTAGGATTTAAGTCCATCAGCCAGGGCAGAGTAACTGTGGCCAGCAGTTTGGAGGCCTACATAGGTTAGACAGACTGGTGTGCTGAGACATTCTGTTTCCCACAAGAACCAGGGAACCAATGAAACTCAAACATTCAGAATTGAAGTAACGGTCTCTTTTTAAAATAAGATAGCTAAATTTCTATTCTGAGATATATGTGATATATATGTGATATATGTGTTATATATATATGATATATATGTATGTTTTATATATATGCATCATATATGTGTAAATCACATATATATCATCATACATATGTATATCTCATATATATGCATATATGATATACATATTATATATGTATATATTATATATGTATCATAAATATCACAAATATATCATATCATAATATGTATCGCACACACAGGTATATATATATATATATATATATATATATATATATATATCAGTTACAAGCTATGCCAGTAGTAATGGCACAAAACAATATATTTAATTTATGGAAACCTATTAGGGTTAAGAATCCACTAGGAAGTTCACTTGAACAGGGGATATTAGCAATAACCATGGAGTGTAATGAGGGCTTCCAACAAGCATGTTGGGTTTGTTAAGTGTCAAGCAGTTCAGGCACTGCTCTGAACTTCAGCACAGCATCTTGACTATATCTATCCCAATAAATGGAGAGTGAGATTTGCTGGACACTGGATGACAGGGCCAAGTAGTTGTTCAGTGTATGTTTGCCTTCCTCTTTTAGTCAAGTGGTCATAAAACCTGTAGTGGAGATAGGCAGAGTGGAGTGTTAATAAAGAGATATAAAGGAGAAACGTGGACAGCAGTTTTAGTGTATAAGATGGGTGCTTGGTACAAAGTGCCTTGGTCAAGACACAATTTTATCATTTCATTATTTTTCTTCCTAATTATGTTTTATAGGTGTTAATATGAGCAAGCAACATGCCACATGAGTGTTAATAGATTGTGCAAGAATCAGAAATTCTCCTCAAGAAGAGAGTACCCTTAGGGGAAAAACCAGATTTTAGATAAAGGGAAACAGGAAACAATTTCCTGGAGAGGTTGGGAGCACAGCTGTGTTTATTGATTCTTAAATGGAAGATCTGGAGGACATAGGAAAGGATGGTTTGTGAAGGGGAACAAGATGACATTGTGTGGTTTTAGAATAGAGGCCTGTGGGACAGATTACAAACATGCAGGTGGAGAGCTGGTGTTTGTTGGTTGACTGCGGAGCAGTCCCTGACAGACAAGGGAGAGAGATGCACATGGATTTCTTCAGGGTCCACACCAGCAGAAAGGGTTGAACTGAGCCTGAGTAGACCACATGGGTTGACAGGCATCTAGTGCTGGTATCCAGTGATGACTGAGTGTGCCTGTGTGCACACATACGGGTGTGTCCCAGAAAGACGTCCCAGATCAGTATCACTTTCTTGTGACCCAGATATTAGGATGTCTGAAGTGGTGGTGCAGGCCTTTAATTCCAGCACTTGGGAGGCAGAGGCAGGTAGATCTTTGAGTTCAAGGCCAGCCTGGTCAACAGAGTGAGTTCCAGGACAGCCAGGGTTACACAGAGAAACCTTGTCTCAACAAAAACAAAAACAAAAACAAAAACAAAGAAAGGAAGGAAGGAAGGAAGGAAGGAAGGAAGGAAGGAAGGGAGAGTTTTATTCTAGCTTGTCTTTACTTCATGCTGCTACTCAGAGTTTCTAACTCTGGTGCTGATGTTACTTCTATTTTTTACTGACATCATACTTGAGCTTTTATGGGTCCCAGTATGAACTGAAATACAATTGATTATCCAGCATACCCAAGACCTTCAGTGCCAAAACGGGACAGCTGAAGCATCCAGGTTCGTAGGCCTAGCATCTCTCCTGTTCTCAGCTTCTTCAGCCTCCTAGATGGACAGTGTTGCTCTACTTAGCTCCTATCAGTTTTAAACCATTCTAGTAGTATCTGAGTGTGTGTGTGTGTGTGTGTGTGTGTGTGTGTGTGTGTGTGTGTGTAGAGAAAAAACAAAGAGGGGGAGGAGGGAGGGAAGAAAGGAGAGAGAGAGAAAGATGGATGGAGAGGTGGAGGGAGAGAGAGAGGGAGAGGGAGAGAGAGGGGGAGAGAGAGGGGGACAAGGAGAGGGAGAGGGAGAGAGATTCTATTTGTTCTTTACCAGGAAATACAGAAGGGAGTTTGAATGTTTTTGACATGGAATGAGGGCATCATCTGAAAATGTGTTAGTCTGTGTTCACAGCCCTCTTGGAATGCATACAGACCTCAAACCAGAGGTCAGAAATGAGAGAACCTTGCCTTAAATTGTCCTTAACTTCTAGGATGGGACCTTTCTTAGAACTTAACGTTTAAGAAAGTCTATGTTTTTAGTGAAATCCTGGCTCAGTTGTAGAGAATCAATTTCTCTAGTGAACATTCAAATCAATACTTATCTTCCATGTAAAGTTTATTCTAGAAAATCAGTTTCCTGAGAATTGACCCTAACTCAAAGCAGTCATTTTAGCCAGCAGAGGAATTGCATGTCTTCATATAGCCCAACTCTTATACTGTTGAATTGTTCTGAGATATGAGCAGCTTCTAGTGAAAATGAAAAGGAAAATTAAAATTCCTGACCTAATGTAATTTTCTTTTTAGATTAAAAACTCAAGACTTCATTGTTTTCTTGTTTGCTGCCTATTTCATTAAAATAAGGACTTATTAGAAATAGGTTATTTTGTGGATTTTTATAACATTTTAGATTCAAACTATTGAAATGATATAGTAATGACATTGAATCTTTAAAATATAACTGGAACATTTAAAAAAAAAACTTTCCAGATATCATTCAATAAAATGGAAGAGATATTATTATGTGATTATTTTCAGTCAAGTGTAATTTGATTAGATATAATTTATCTTAATTTATATAATTTTTATTCAAATTATGATCAAATTTATATTTATTTTATAGAAGAACATATCACTTTTTTATTATTGAAGAATAACAGTATTTTTATCTATTGCAAACACATGTCAATATGTATATATAAATAGGCATATAAAAATCTCAAATTTTGTTTGCACTTCCTAAGTGAAAACAGCTTAGATATTTTTATTTCTATTTGTTTTTCCTTTATTTCTTTGGGGCTTCAATGCATGAGCTCTTGGGAGATTTTTTTTCCTATGTAAATATTAGTGTTATGTTAACAATAGGTGCTTGCAGATGGGTCCTTTTTATGTTTTCTTGTGAGGTGCTTGCAGATGGGTCCTTGTTATGTTTTCTTGTGGGTTTGTCCTTAGGGTCCTTCTTTTATGGATTTTTCTCTCCTTTGAAGCAGCATTGTCTCCAGTATGGCTGGTGTTGTGACTTTTTGCAGTTCTAGTAATAGTCGCAGAACACCTGGAACCAGTTTTCTTCATCCCTCTGACCTTACTGCTTCCTAATCCAATCTCAAAATACATATTTTTCTCTAGTGATGTCATAACCCATCACAAATTTAATTTGGTTTCCACAATTTCTTTAGAGACATGTGTGTGTTATATATATAAATATATATGAATCTCAGGAACTGGAAATGTCTATTTTCTTAAGAGACATCTTATCACATGTTTTCCATTCAGGATCCATAGATAGTGGAAGAGGAAGTCCTGAGTGCTTGAAGCAGGAGAAGTATGGTTCTAGGGTATGCACAGTAAATAAACTGAACACACAGTCCAAAGACAGAACGGTCCTTGTTCTCATAATATGGGGCTCTTGGAGAAGAGTCAATTTTATATATCTCAAGCTTTGTAATTTAGGTCTGTGGTTGACTAGGGATTTGTTTACTTTTCATATCAAGGTATTAAGTTACTGATATTCCTATTGTATCCTTAATTTCTGGCTGTCCTGCTCTCTGTTTTCCTTGGTAATTTATGTTAAGAAATAAACATTTCTAAACTGTATATAATATAATCAAATTGAATCAATTGAAACACAGTGAATGGCAAGAAAAACAACACAGACAGACAGACGGCAAAATTCATTAGATATTCCTTTTGGATTTGAGGCACACCTCAGCCCGGCTTCCTGCCAGGGTCTCCATTACCATCATCAGTGTTGCAGACCAAGGTAAGCTCAGACCTCAAACCTCATTAAAGACTTTCTGTCCACAGTAAGAAGAAGCAAGCCACAGATGGTCAGAGTGGAGAGAGCAGTCCAGGGGCCTGTTTCCATTGCTGTATCTAGGATACCACCAGGGGCTCATGAACATGATAGAAGACAGGGCGTAGATTGAAGAAGCCCAAGGAGCAATAACTGGGCTGTGAGATGGTACTTTCCAGCTCTGACAGAAAAGCTTACCTAGGAAAGCTCAGCATCATGGCTGCTTAGACAACACTTAATTCAAACAGTGCTTGACACTGCCATGGCCAGGGTCCGAGGGAGGAGGAGGAGGAGGGGGAAATGATGTAGCTGTCTTTTGATTAGATAAAAATGTAAAAAGAAAACATCAATAGATGATAGGTAATAGAAACAAAATAACAACAGAGTGGAAAGATAGAATACTGGTATTTATCTATAAAGAACTTGAGTACATAAACTGAAAAACAAAAAGTTACTGAGTTTTCTAAGACCAAACTATTCAAAACATGAAAGAAAAAAAATGGGTTTAATTCTGCTTGGTCTCAAACTGAGCTCCGTGGCAAGAAGAAAGAGTTAATAAGAACAAAACCCCAAAGATAATATTAGAAAGGCTTTCCATGGTTTTCAGACAAATGGAGAATAAGAGAAAATGAGGACAAGCAAGGAGAAAAATTTCCCTTTCCCAAAAGCTCCTTTTGAAAATTACTTGGAGACTTAGAGACTCTGTTGACTTTAATTAAGTGCTCATTAGATTGACAAACTTTTTAAAACAGTGTTTCTGCTTGCCATGTGGGTTTTCATATGCTCTCCTGGATTTCTCTCTAAATTACTTTAGAACCCTGTCAAAATAACTTGTTTATTCAAGGGAAATCACTCATAACTCTTTAAAGAACTCGGATAGATTTTTGTCTTGTGGTTGCTGGTTTGTTATTTTTACACAGTCCTATAATTTCCACTGAAATCTCTTAACTCCCCTCTGCAAAGTCAAAGTCTTCCCAAATTGGACTTAATTCCTCTGATACCAGTGGGGAAATAACTTATAATCTTCAAAATCTCCTGAGTCAGAAGTCATTGGTTATATAATTGAATAGAGAATGTCCTGGAGGCAAGGCTGTGCCCAAAACAAACAGCTGGACAATTCTTCCAAACATACACCTTAACAGAAAGCAAAGTCAAGGGAATTAAGATAAATAGTGTGTATGGCTAGGGTAATGCTGTTGTCTGGATGAACACTATATTTGAAGTGATTTTGATACAAACTTGTCAAACCTTCTCAGCTTATGAAAGGCCCAGAAAGCCTAGCATTGAAGAAACTGCTGTGAAAGGATTAGCATCAGGACATAATTTGGGGCTCAGCACAAAATGGCAGCATGGAAAATGTATTTTTCTGTATTGCTCTAAAATACTTTATCATCAACAATTATCATCACCATTATCACCCTTTGGGTCCTCTTCTCTTATTATTAAATTCTTGTCACTCATTAAAATATCAACTTGAGCATCCATAAAATTAATACTAAGATAGGTTTTCAAGCATGATCCAGAAGCCACTAACATACTAACTGCTTTCTACTTTATACCTATTGCTTTTAGGGTATTTTTTTTGGATTCACATATATATTAATGGTTATTTGAAAAATGTCATCAAACAAGATGTATAGCTACTTCCATATGGTGGGTGTCACCGATGGTATAAATGGATTTTTCTGGAGAGTTATTAGCAGTCAGTTTTATTCTTTCTAATTTTCTTTTTTTTTAATTTTTATTTTCTATATTCTATGCTTACATTCCAAAGGCTTTCCCCTTACCCAGTTCCCCCTCCCTATGTCCCATAATTCCTCTCCCCCCCAAATATTCCCCAGTCATTCCCCCTCCCCCCACGGTTTCTCTACAAAACTGGATCCAATCTTTCCAGGCCCAGGGTCCTCTCCTTTCTTCTTGGGAATCATTTGACTTGCTAATTGTGCCTTGAGTATTTAGGGCTTCTGGGCTCATTAATATCCACTTATCAGTGATTGCATTTCATGTGTATTCTTTTGTGACTGGGTTAGCTCACTCAGGATGATATTTTCCAGGTCTAACCATTTACCTACAAATTGCATGAATTCATTATTTTTAATTGCTGAGTAGTATTCCATTGTATAAATATACCACATTTTCTGTATCCATTCCTCCTTTGAGGGATATTTGGGCTCCTCCCAATTTCTGGCTATTATAAACAAGGCTGCTATAAACATAGTGGAGCATGTGTCTTTATTGTATGCAGGGGAATCCTCTGGGTATATGCCCAGGAGTGGTATGCCAGGGTCCTCTGGAAGGGACATGCCCAATTTTCTGAGGAACCGCCACACTGATTTCCAGAGTGGTTTTACCATTTTGCAAATGAGACCTCCTAGCATAACAAGGGAAGCATTATCTTAAATTTTGAGTAAGGGGAGCTTGCGCTCATAATTCTTATAGTATCTAGATATTCATACTGTTATAACTTCTGGCAAAAGTTTGTCTAGAACACAGGACCTGTCTTTGACACTCGAGCAAAATAAATGCTAATAAAGGTAAAAACAATATGCCATTTGACATCAGGTATGGTGGTTATCATTCAAAGAACTCAAAGCACCAAAGACTAGCATGGATAATAGAAGAAATTATCCTTTTTAATAGTGTTACCAGGGGCATAAAATGGCACCACTAGGTAGGAGAATCATGAGTAGAGTAGATATGCATAATATCAAGCAAATTTCTACTGTAGAAATCAGCAGTGCAATCTAAGTAGATCATTACCAGGATAGCATACAGCTGCCTCATTTATAAGACCTCCAAACAAAAACAAACTTATTCAAAAAGGATGAGATTCAGGAAACAACTTAGGGTGGAGTCATACAGTAGAATATTACTTGATGATTGATGTATTTGCTTATTTATTATGGTACCGAGGATTGAAACTAAGATTTTACACATTGTTGGCAATTACTTCACCATTGTACAAAATTCCAGCATGTTTTTGGTTGGTTGTTTTGAGATAGGGTCTTGCTAACATGTCCAGACTGGGCTTGATTCCACTCTGTAACACGGATAGGTCATCAACTTTTGAAGTTTTGGTCTCTGCTTTCTAAGTAGCTGGCTAGCCTCCTAAGCCTCTGCTGTGATGGGTGATTACTTGGTGATTTATAAAATTGATATCTGAGGGGCTAGGGAGCTAGTTTGGCAGTTAAGAGCACTTATTGCTCTTCCAGAGGTCCCAAGTTCAATTCCCAGCAACGACATGGTGTCTCCCATCAATCTGTAATGGGATCTGAGGCCCTCTGCTGGGGGTGTCTGGAAACAGCTACAATGTACTCGTACACATAAAATAAGTAAATAATTTAAAAAACCAAATATCTGACATAATTTTAAACATAATGAGTGGAGATGGTGAGATTACTTCTACATAAAGTTGCTTGCTGCCCAGTTGATGATCTGTGTGTGTTCTCTGGAGCACATATAAAGCATGGAGAGAATGAACTACAGAATCTCACCAGCACAAGTGAGCCAGGACACACCCAGGAACACATATACACACATACACACACACACTCATGCACACACAGATATAAACCCAAACACAGGCATGCACACATACGTAGTATACAAAGAAATAAATATAAATTTATCTTTTTAATTTACCAAGTTCTGAGTGCCACAGACAAGACACCGTGGTTCATGACGTTATTTTCTGGGAAGAGCTAACCCAATCACAAAAGAATACACATGAAATGCAATCACTGATAAGTGGTTATTAATTAGCCCAGTCGCTCTGAATACTCAAGGCATAATTAGCAAATCAAAAGATTCCCAAGAAGAAGGAAGGAGAGGACCCTGGTCCTGAAAAGACTGGATCCAGTTTTGTAGGAGAGTACCAGAACAGAGAAATGGTGGTGGTGGAGGGAGTGATTCAGGAATATTTGGGGGGAAGAGGACTTGTGGGACATATGGTGAGGGGGAAACCTGGAAAGGGGAAAGCCTTCAGAATGTAAACAAAGAATATAAAAAATTAAAAAAAAAAAAGAAAAAGAAATCTGAAGCATTGTCCGTAGGCTGAGACTGATGTGGAGGAGCAAAGCAGGACACATTGACTTCATCTCCTACTTTGCAATTCAGTCCTAAAAATCAGAATTAATAAATAATTTCAATGTGGATTGCTTCCAACAGTCCCGTAACTTACTATAGGATAAATTTTACAATAAGGTGACTTGGATCAAAGACCCGTGTTCCTGCTTGCTTGATTCGGGTTGCCATCGGAACCGAGTGCATCTTGGCCTCCCAATTTCAGTCGTTACTGAATGTGCACATTCCGAAGCCTCAGACATGATAGGTTATGTGTCCTTCTAGGTGTCAGACACTGAAGAAAAGTATAAATAAATCACAAAGCCATTAAATAATGTGTCTTTCTATGACAGAAGTCTGGATTAGCCGGAGGCAAAAATCATATCTAGTTTTGCTTTCATTTTTCTACCAAATAATTGATTTGGGTTTATGTTTATAATGACTGGAAACAAATTTTAATTGAGTCTCCAGACTTCGCAGTTCCATTCCTCACATTACTATAGCCAGATCAATCATTCCGCGGCTTGCAAGGCATTACCCCTCGTCACAGTCTGTAGGAAGTTCCTCTGGATATCAGATTCCTGCCTTAGGTACGAACTGATAAGAAAGTTTAGATGAGATTTCCATACTGACAGCTACCTCGGTGGGGAATGGGGTAGAAGGTGGGTAATAGCTTATACCAACATGCCTGGTAGACAAGAAAAAAAAAAAAGGGGGGGGGGCGTTTTCCATAATTCGCTCAAACTCCAAACAGCAACTTAATTTTCTTTCAGTTTTCAGTTTGAGATGCACGGCAGGGTTCTCCTCCCTAGGCAAAAAGGCAATATGAGGTGAGAAGGAGAGCATGCTGCCAGCACAGGTATAGGCCTGCATAATGGAGCCGTGCTTCTGGGAAGGAGCCTTTTCATTTTAACAACTGCGAGAGTGAGGCAGGGAACATAATGAAGAGGACATAATTGAGTGGGAGAGAAACATTAGCCATGCACGCAGGGGGAGTCTTCGGAGGCCTTTGGCTTTCGAGTTCGCACAGGCGTTTCAGCTGGCTGCGAAGGGTCAAGGAAGCCAGAGCGGTCAGCACCTACATCACCACAAACCCATGAAGTGAAAAAAAAAAGTTTATTTTTAATTACATGATGACAGCATTTACTGTTATTCCATGGCCCTATGAGGATTTAAGTTATATGAGGGCCTGGTAGTTCTTAGGCTTATTTCTTTTTGACACATACGTCAATTTGCCACCAAAATAAAAAAAAATTAAAAAAAAATTAAAAACTCATATACTTCATAGAAAAGCTTAAAAAGAAAAAGAAAAAAAAAAAAAACAACCCTGAAACCATTAAACAGAACGCAAACTAAAATCATGAAAAAGCATGGAAAAGAAAATACAGTGATATTTTAAGACAGCAAAAGAAGCAGGCAATAGGGACCAGCATCAACAATACTAAATTGAGAGATGTAGAATTTTTCACTCAAGTGCATACTTATGCATACGCTTGACTTATGAGAGGCAATGTTAAAATCACTGCATCAGTAGCCTTAACTGCTAATATTAATTTTTAATTCACATTGAAGTCTTGTGATTAAGACTGTACATTTTGAACGTTTACTAAAAATACTAACAGTTGAAAAATATTTAATAAATATTGTTTTTCTTTCATTACAACTAAGCCTTTCTGTAGAGTTGAAGATATCTTAAGATTCATCATATCACTTGGGCTGATCTCAAACCTGTAGCAATCCTACCTCAGCCTTCAGGGGGCTTGAAATACAGATGAGTATCACCATACTCCCGTTATTTTATTTATGAGGCATAGCTACTTATATTGGCTGCAGCCAATTGGCTTCCTGAACTTGTCAAACCTCTAAGAATTCTTGGGAAAAACAAAGCCCACAGTTGAATGCACTGTGGGCTTAACTGGTGTTAGAACATTCCTGGGGCATATTTAGTAGAAATAAATAACAAATCTCTAAAGTAAAATGATATTTGTGCTCTTACCTACAGGAAGCTCATGATGAACCTATTGAGGATTTAAAAAAAACCCATTGTTTATTTTACTTAGGTTCTTATGTCTTTGACTTTATTGATCAATATCACCCCCGAATAGGGATTACTATAGGACTGAGTCTTTACTCAATTCAATAAACCCCAAGTTTCTTAACCCCTCCCATGTTTTTAAAGAAAGGTGAACAAATACTATTAAAAGGAGGCTTTATTTTTTCTTAGTGCCTTGAGAAATTCTTCAGCCACACTTTAAAGGTATGTGGATGCTTTTGAAATGCACCCTGCTCTAATCTACCCATGGGCTAGAAAAAAAAAAGTGAAAATCGTTTATTTGTTTAGCCTTAAAAATCAATGTAGGAAAAAAAATTGGCATCTGTGTAGATAGAAAAAGCAAATGCTGTTTTATGGTACAATATAGAAACATCTTTTAATATCTTAAAAACAGACTCAATAGGTAGCACTGCATGTTATACACCCAAAATATTCATCCTATATAGTTTTATTTATGTATTTATTTATTAACACAGTTGTGAGCATCTATTTCTTCAGCATGTCTGCTAAATATCAGAAATGTGTTTTTCATGTAAAACTGAGTCCTGATAAACTTGATGTCCTGTAATTTGGTAAATAACACACTATATAATATTTGAAATTTGAGGATAAATAACTTAAAACTAATGATGAGGAGTTTGAATGAGTGATGAGTCTGTAATGCTTATTTTAAAATATAGAAACTGTTAACTGTAGGATAAAAATATTTTGTGGTAATACTGGAAATTCAGTAAGCCATGTGGATTGTATAAATGATGGGATCCTTTAATTACAATATCTTTCCAAGTCATTATGGATTAAAATAATATCTATCATTTATTGATTATTCACTTTATCAAGCAATGTAATATACCCTACATGCCTTTGTCCGGCATTTCACAGCATTTCTAGGATAGTAGAGAAATTGTGTTATAGTTTGTTTACTATACATACATTATATACATACTACCTATACAGACTGAATTCTTGTAGACAATGTTTACTCTCAGCAGTCATCAAATTGAATAATAAGGCATGTTGTCACATCTGGAGGTTGGTTGTACACTTCTTCATTTGATTTCATTAGGATAAGGTTAATATTTAAAACACATATGTGTGTAAGTCCTGACCAGCAGTCCTGAAGTCATAACAATATACCACTTATTACTTTTCTACCTGGTGTTTATTATGGGTTATTAAGCAGTTTGGGTGTTCCATATATATACCTATCTCAAAGATTCCAATCTTATATTGTACAACTGATAACCAAAAATGGACATAATTAAGTTATTGAAAACAATGTAATATTTAAATAGTTGGCCATAGTTTCTGATCCATGTTATGGTTTGTTCTCAAGATTGCACTAGAGAGTATGTTTTAGTTAATATTAGAGGACTTGATATCCTTGTAAGTGTGTGTGCATACACAGAACAGACCAAAGGCATGGCTTCATGAGTGTCTGTTCTGATTGGAAGACAGTTTGTTACTAAGGTACCCTGCTCAGATATCCTGGTCAGACTGTCACCCTGAACCCTCTTTACCTCCCCAGTCACTATACATTGTTTGTCTCGATGTTTCTTTCTGAATCTTTATTTACAGTCTTCTATTGACTTTTCTAGAGCAGGGAATACCTTTAGGCAAATTTCAATGAATAGCTATCATTATGAATGTACAAAGATCCGGTCCAATGGTCTCAAGTAACAACAACCCTGAGGGGCCTCCAAAATCCTGCCTTCATTGTAAAGTGAATTGATAACCTCTTTTGCAACCACATGACAGCTCAGTTTCACCCCCTACTTACTCAGCCTTCCTTACTTGGGTACAGGTATATTTCCAAGTAGCCCTTCCTTTCTAAGATATGAAGACAGAAGAGAGTAAATAAGTCTTGTATAAGTATGACATGGAAAGTGGATGTTTCCATCACTTGTTTCTATACACTTCAACATGTTACTTTGTTGTGTATAAGAATTTTATTCTCTTATATCTTTGATAATGTCATATATATGCATATACATATACACATAAAAAAGAAAGTGTGTGTGTGGAGGGGGAATTGCGGCATTCTTAGAAGCTTCATTCATAGTCAAATTATGATTCACTGATTTTTTTTTGTTCATTATCTTCTGCCAAAGTGGCCAGTAGGAGCCTGGACAGAAGTTCCAGATATGTACAACATATGTAAGCATGCTTAGAAGAGCTAGTGATTGGTCAGCCCGAGAGCGGGTTAAGGAGTGCAGAGCAGGGGTAGAGCATGAATCAATGACGTAGAGAACTCACTGATAAGATGACATTTGAAAAGAGCACTATATATCTCAAGTAATGGTCATCTGAAGTGAGTGTCCGGATACTAATCTCCAGAGGTTTAGCAAGCTGTTGGTATAAATAGGATGTTATCGAATATTAAGAATTTCAGGATGCAGAGTGTGCAGGCCTCAAAGATCACTAACGCTAGGTTTGCTAGTGAAAAGCCAGGCATCGGAGATTGTATGCCAATACAGAAAGAAGTAAAAACATCTAGGCATGTCTTGTGGTGAGACTGAATGGATATAATGGCAGTATGAGGGTCACTATACGAAAAAGAAAGTAAAGATGATTCCTTGACAACAGTGACTGAAAGGACAGACTTTCTGTCTTCTGAGAGACCCTAGAATGAAAGAATTTTGTTAATTCAGGATGTTCCTCCCACTAGTTTTTTTTTTTTCAAATTTTCAACATTTTTTAATACTTCTTCACTTTTCCGTTTTAACCGTTACTGCTTTCTGGTCTTTATTTGTTAAATGCTGTCACCTCTCCCATGCTTCAGTCATGGGTGACTCTTCCTATAGAATCTTTCTGCAGATGCATCTCCACCTGAAGTATGATCTTCTTCTCTGCTTTATTAAGCCTCTTCCACCACACGACTTTGGTCAGTCAACCTTATTGCTATATAATGAAAATGAGGGGGCATTGATGGAGAGGTAACATGAACCGGGAAAAGATCATGGACATGAGAAAGCCCGTGAAAAGGAAAGAGTTATCAGTAAGACTAATTAGCACCTCTAAAACACTAATTTACATTCTAAATTATTGGACTTTATGATTCACTTGTGGCAACATCATTTTATTTTTTTTATTTAATAAACATAAATCTTTTTTTACAGTCAAGTCGCTATCCCCATCTTGATCTGCCCTCTGACAATTCCTCATGTTCATTTTATCTAACTTGAGAACATGAGGCTACATGCCTTTGTAAATCATATTATGTTCTGGAACTTGAATGACCTCATTCTAACTCTTCTGTGCCAATGGGCACAGTTCTCATTTTGTTTGCAGTGTTTGTCAAGTTTGCTCCTTTTTGGTTGGTTCACTTGATAACATTGTATTTCTTGAATCAGCATCTAAATGTATGCCATTTGAAATTTGTAGACTTACAACTTTACATTTTAAATGTAAAAATGTTGGCAAGAGTACTTGTTTTGGCACAAAACCTGGGTTCAATTCCCAGCATCAACATGACAGCTCAAACTTTTAATAATTCTAATTCCAGAGGATCCGGTTCCCACTTCTGATCTCTGGGAGACCCAGGCATGCATGTGGTACACAGACATACATACAAACAAAACATTCACACAAATAAATTAAATTAAAAATAATAAAAATACATTAAATGGGAGAAGTCATTCAATATATATTATATATATATACATATATACATATATAATATATATATCCTTGTGTTGTATTGTACAGTTATTCTGGCACACATTCCCATGACTATACACAAAAGTCAATTTGCCATCAGGTAACTATTTCCATATGAAGAATTTTATTAGAGAAAATCAAAGTGCAGCCTGAAAATACGATTTTTAGTATTATATGTCATGCATAATTTTGTATGAGATAATATAATATAGTCATAAAGCCAATAAGGAAGCTTGGCTTCGGTGATACAGAGAAATCTTTTTTTTTTTTCAAATCAAAGCTGTAGAATTTTCATGATGAGTTAGATCAGAAATAAGTCAACATATTTATTAGACAATGTCTCTAATCTTAGTTTTAAAAATGTATCCAGACTGGAATTTAAGCATCTTTGGAATCCGATGACTCACACAGGGAACTTGTGTAAGAGACACTTTTGACAGGACGCCAAAACAGCTGGCCACATCAATCAAAGAAATTAGCTGGGCAATTCCTCCATGCCGTGTAGACAATGGCCCAGTTGGTTCTACTTCTCATTCCTCCACTACATACCTTGGCAGCATCTTGTCATCAAGGAGTTTGGCCATGTTTCTGAGGAATGTGAAGTTGTGTGTCTGTCTGATGGGGATGACCTAAAACTCAATGCTTTGAGGGAGATTTTCTGCAAAAGTTTGACAGATTCTCAGCTATTCAAACTTCATGCTTCTTGAAATTCAAGATTTTTGGATGGTCCCCTAGAAGACTGTGTGGCTCAACAAATCATGGGATCATATAGCACAAAGAGGCCCCTGAGAGCGCCTGGGGTCCTGCAGTTGGTTGTGTATATTTATTTCTTGGAGTCGCTTGTGTTTCTATCCATATATTTATGTTGGTGTAGCCTTCGCATTATGCCAGAAGGTCTTTACAGACCTGCCCTGCTCCTTTGCTTGAAGTCCCCATAGTCCAATAGACAACTCTAAATCAGCACTGACTACTTTCTGAGCATAGCCTGTGAAAAATTCCTATCATGCCACATAACTAGGTAGAATTTACAAAAGTTGCAAAATCCTGGGCCCTTACCTTCTCAATAAATGTACTGTTAAACTAATGGCCATCTAAGCAGCCACTAAATACATTTTAAGTAGTTCATGCTCTTCTATTTTTATTTTCAGCACATTTCACTATTCTGAATTGTAAATTCAAATAGTTTTGGAAAGTGTGCCTATGGAGAGCAGTGATTTACCACAAGGAAGAGCAGAATCAAAAGCCTTGACTACTTTTGGAATATAATGGAAGTTTGACCTTAAGCATAGCAAGATTGTGAAGTCATTATGGGCTGCTGGTTATCATCTCCCATATCCAGTTCACAGCAAATACCCAGGCCATGTCAGATAAATAATTATAAAGCAACTGGAATAGTAATTATTATTTCTATCACTAGAATTAATCATAGAGCTAAAATATCTGAAATTTGGTTCAGTTTAGACAAACATTTAGTTTTATTTTTAAATGGTTTTTCTAGTTGGTTTCCAAGTTTTTCAATCCCTTATTTCAAAATTTTATCACTGATCACAAGAGCAATGTGATTTATTTCATAAAGTCAGACATATAGCAGCTGACCAACTTTTTCTTTCTCAAATATTATTTTCTGTGTTTAGATTCAGAAAAGATATAAAAGTAGAATTAGTCTTGGTCCACAATGTTGTATACAATATTACATATTTGCTATAAAATTTTTCAAATTGATTTGAAGTCTTTGGTATTCATTAGTGTTTAAAGATCCACCAAAACGAAAATACAGTTCATATTCATTTAAAGTTCTGTATGATACACAACCAAGTACTGAGAAGACAAGGAGATTTTTTATCATGCTGAATCACTGGCCACCCAAGCCTGGTGAGCTGAGTTTGATGCTTGGCGACCATGAAAAACAAAATCAAACAAGCCAGATATAGTGCCTGTATCTAAAATCGAAACATTCTTACAGCAAAACATTCAGCAAGGACTGGAATCACCTGGAGCAGGAAGCACACAAGATAGACACAAAAGAGCCCTTGCATTGGCAGACAGTGTGGAAGGCAGGAACTGAATCCCAGACCTTTCCTTGGTCTCCATATAAACTAAAGCACTAATACAGCAGACTGACAAAATGAGTAATTGATAGCAAAGACAACTGTTGAATTTAATGCAATACTTAATCTTTTTACTATAAGATAGCATTACAATTAAGTCAAGAAAATGTTGAAGCTACCATTTCTGGGTACACAGACTTTCCAGGACATGGGTTCTAAATTTTTCCTGAGCAATAGTTCAGATGAATTGACATGATGCTGTGATGAAAGTTGCTATATAATATAATGTTTATCCTGTTCAGGTTATTCTTAGAAATAAAGAGTAATTATTACTGAGAAAAATTTCTAGCATGCTAATTTCAAAGTATTCAAAGAAAAAAGTTTTAAAATGAATCTAGAAACTACCAGCTTGTTGAGCTCACCTTTACTGGACAGATGGCAGTGACAAACTCATCACTGCCAACATAACCTGTCAAAACAATCTGGCATGAGCAGGTGTCAGGTAATTATCTAATGAACAGATATGTAAAATAACAAACAAACTAGAAATATACTTTAAACATGGAACTGAAACACCTAAACCTGCAATTTAGTCTTATAACATGCATATGTAATAGGAATCTGCTAGTACCTCAGATGAGGTGGAACTGTGGATAGAAGCTCTTGTTTTCTTTACCTAATTATTGCTGCCGGAAAGCAAGTCTCATGACACTCACTCAAACAGAACTTTGGATTCATTATTTTAGTATGCTAATAACAATCAAATTTTATTTGCAAGGTATGTTTAAATATCATCTCTTATTTTAAAGCAATTAAATTTTATTATAAAATATATGAATAAATATGAGCACATATACCTAATTTACAATTAAGTAAAATAATGTAAACAGACATAGAAAAATTTTCTTTCAAAGAAATAAGTATCTTTATACATTATGATTAATAATATACATCTTGAGTTACAGAGATCTGTGAAAATAAAATTATGTGATTCACTTTGGTTAGACGCTGACAATTTTTCAATATACATAGGAAACTAGTATTTATTTCCAAAGATAAATGCTGACACTTTGAGTGACAAGAATCCCAAAATTGTTGTCTTGTTTACCTGAAGTCAGTCATTTTAATTTCAGTAAAATTTCTCTCAATGAGTTATGTTGCAGTTGGCAAGGCAGGTGAGCAGGAGGGGACTCAGGTGAATCTTCCTGGTGCTGGAAAAAAATCTTTTATTTGAGTTTTCTATTTATTTCATTTTTGTCTTCAAAGAATCACTTGCTAGGGAGATCTTGCTTATGTAAATAAAAGAGCATTAGCAGCTGCTCCCAGGTGGGAAGATGTGTCCCGAAAAAACCTGTCTCTGTTTGACTTTCAGTATCCTTCACAGAAATGGTACTTTTGCATAAAAGCTGTAATTCCTTGGAGAAGGTGAACTTCCGATTCTGTTCTGGCCCATCTGATGAACTGCCGTGGCACAGACTTTATTCTGGGTGATTCCTGGCAACAGTTCGCCAACATTTGGTAGGAAGCTCCATTCACACTCGTAAGATTATCAGTGCACCCTAAAGAGCTGTTGATTGTATCTCTCAACTTTTCTCATACTAATAATGAAAGGCAGACATCTTAAAATATCTATTTACCACTTAAGGTAATAACAAACTCAAACGTGATAATGTTAAATGTATTCTACTGTCATTTTCAAAATGAAAAATATTGGCATGGACTATTTGTTTATATTTTTAAAAATCTACTCTGTATCTGGCAATAATAATAAAAAAACAGCTAAGTTCTTTATTTTCTTCTGTATTTGATCTATGAAGATGGAGTCTTTTGATTGAAGTATATAAAAAGTTGAACCACACAGATAATGTAGTTGGGAAATACAGGGGTAATTTAGAATCTTTTAAACAATTTGCATTTTCTTTAATACATCAATATTTTACAAATCTCAGTGCTTTCAAAATGATCAGAAAGTGAACTCTAAAACAATACTAATGTACTTTTCCACTGGTTTATATTAATATCAATCTGTCCAGCATGAACTTCAAATGTGTTTGTTAATCATACATGATTTTGAAAAACCGTGCATTGAATCATTGAGCTACACAGACCCTCTGAATGCACACTAGAAAAATAATGTCTAGATTTTACTAGGAAAAAAGTAGTTACCTCATCAACAACATGCAAATGATCTCAGGGTGGATCTCCAGATCTTCCTACTTCACATATTTAGAATGAGTGTCTTTAGAGGAGTACCACTTTGACTTAGAGGTCACACTCAGCACCAAAGACCAGAATATATTTTGGCAAGATCTCAGGAAGAAGTTGATGTTTTCCACCAGCATTGTATAGAAGCATGCACCAAATGTAAATCTGATATTTAAAGATTAACCCAAAGTCTGGATTTTCACAAGCACTCACTGAATGTGGGGCCATTTTATGGGCAGAGAAAAATATCACAGTGGATTATAGCCTTAAGTCTTAAGTTTGTGATATATATATATATATATATATATATATATATATATATATATATCAGACAGTGCCATATCTACATATCCATGTCTACTGTGAAATGTCTACTTACTGAGTAGTCTTGGCTAGCAGCTATACAAGATTATAAACTTGGTACTGTAAATCCAGACACTTACTGGCCATCCATGTGTGCAAAAATTATGGGTTGATAGAATCAGGTTTTCCTTATACACCTTGACATGAAGAAACCTCTCTATGTCCCTGGACAAGACCAATTCAGAATGTCTGTTTTACAAAAGGAACAATGAGTTTGTTACTGAAAAGAACAAAATAGAAAACAGCATGCATGTGTACAGATGGAGGAAGGGACTCATTTCCTCTTGGATGTCTTGGTCAGTCTCTATCACTGAGGTGAGCCATGGCAATGTCTCAAAGGAGGGATCCTGAAGCAGAAGCTGTGAAGAACTCCGGTTTCTGACTCACTCTCTGGCTTGCCCTTAGCTGCCTTTCTTATAAAACTCTAGATATCTGTTGATCGCACCTTTCTTTTCAAGACAAATTCTCTCCGTGAAACTGGAGCTCAACATTTTTGCTAGCCTGGCTGGTAACTGACAACCAGGGTCTACCTGTCTCACACCCCTCACCCACCCTGGTATTATCAGCATGCTCCATCACAACCGCCTTTTACATAGATGTTGGGGATTTGATCTCCTTTCATGCTTACCAAACATTTTACCCTCTGACCATACTTCCCAGTTCTCTGTTAAAATATTCTGTATCACATAGCAATAGTATTCTAGAACAATACAATAGTAATAGTAATAAAACCCAATGAAATACACGCGCTGAATATTTTTCTCAATTTATTTCATATAGTGATAAGAAAAAATTAATTTAATCATTGTTTACACTCCAGATTTTATCTCCCACCCGGTCCACCCTCTGACTGTTCCACAGCCCATACTTCCTTCCCACCCCTTGCCCCACCCCGCCCCAGGTGTCCACAAAGATAATCCCATTCCCACCCCATCATACCTCTCCACTCCCCGGGGCCTACCGTCCCTTGAAAGTTAGGTGCATCTTCTCTCACTGAGTCCAGACCCGGCAGTCTTCTGTTATATAGGTGTTGAGGGCCTCATATTGGCTGGTGTAGGCTGCCTGGTTGGTGGTGCAGTGTCTGAGCTCTCAGGGTCTAGATTAGTTGAGAGTGCTGGTCCTCCTCCAGGGTCGCCCTCCTCCTCATCTTCTTCCAGCTTTTCCCTAATTCAACCACAGGGGTCAGCAGCTTCTGTCCATTGGTAGGTTGTAAATATGTGCATCTGATTCTTTCAGCTGCTTCTTGGGCAGTCATGATAGACCCTTTTCTTGTGAGCACACCATAGCCCCAGTCATAGAGTCATGCCATGGGGCCTTCCCTTGAGCTGGATTCTACTTTGGACCTGTTGCTGGACCTCCTTCTCCTCAGGCTCTTCTCCATTTTTGTCCCTGCAGTTCTTTCTGACAGAAACAATTCTGGGTTAGAGCTTTTGACTGAGGGATGGCAACCCCATCCCTCCCTTGATAGCTAAAACCCCATGAAAAGATTTTTGTTAATTTTTGTACTATGTTTCTTTCTTTATTATTTTTAAGATATAATATGACAATGTATCCCCGTCTGTCCTGGAACTTGCTATGTTGATCAGGCATGCATAAAACTCACAGAGATCTGCCTGCCTCTGACTCCTGAGTTCCAGGACACATGTCATTTTTGTGCATATGTCCCAAGTCAGTGCTTCTCACAACCTCTCAGCCACAGGTTGTTGGAAGATTGTAGGGATGTTAGAGAATTTCAGCAAGTTCAGAAGAAATCACATTAGCACAAATGAAAATATATTTGCATTTGCAAGTTTTAACAAGCTCAAGAACTTGTATACTTGTAAAGTATGTGAGTACTGTGACAGGAACTTTAGGGTCATAGACTACACCTTGAGCAAACAGTGGTCTGAAACCACAACCAAGCATAGAGTTCCTGAACAGGAGCCGGGGATGCACAAATGCCCTGGTAGTTCCTGAACAAGTCATATACTCTCAGGTCACAGGCAGACCTGTGCATGGCCAATTTCAACTCTTCTGTTGCCACTTCTCAGTGTGGTTTATTTCACATTTAAATGAATATATGCTGTTTCTATAACTAAGTATACAAATGTCAGTTTCCTTCTGTTTGGTGAAACTCATGGAGGAGGCAGGGGATGGATAAATTCCAGCTACTGGAGCAAATACTATGCACCTGTTTCCTATAACCCAGGGAAGAAATACAAGCCCATTAGAGAAATATCCATGACATCTCTACCTCTTTACAAACAATTAGACCTCTATAAGGATTTGCCTCCTCATTACAGATTTGTTCCTGTTTGTTCAGTAGTCCTCTGCAGTGTGGATTCTTAATAAATGAGGGACGTTCACAGAACACATTGGGCACTTTCCCTGGGGGACAACTGTAATCACAAAACAGACTAGAAATAACTCAATTATTGTCTGCTCCCTGCTCAGGGGACAGAAGGAGGGCTGTTAGGCTAAGAAATCAGGACAGACTATACCCAGGAGCTAAACAGACCTAGCACCTGGCTGCAAATACATAATGCTCAACAGTATAGGGTGTTTTTTCTTCTTCGTTTCTCTCCCTCAGTTATTAAAATTCTGAAAAGCACTGAAGTAGCACAAAGACAAGCAACCTGGTTACCGTCATGGAAAGACTATTATTCTCTTGATTTTTAAAAATGCTGGTTTTTTGTTTGTTTGTTTGTTTGTTTGTGATGAAGTTTCATGCATGGAGTTGTCACAGATAGGGCTTGGAATCCACTGCATTGCCTAGTCTGACTCACAAGTCTTGGCAGTCCTCCAGCCTCAGAAACAGATGCTAACAGCAGAGGCTACTGGTATAAACTTCTGGGTGGTGATGGCTTCTTCTCCTTCTCCTTCTCCTTCTCCTTCTCCTTCTCCTTCTCCTTCTCCTTCTCCTTCTCCTTCTCCTTCTCCTTCTCCTTCTCCTTCTCCTTCTCCTTCTCCTTCTCCTTCTCCTTCTCCTTCTCCGTCTCCTCCTCCTCCTCCTCCTCCTCCTCCTCCTTCTTCTCCTTCTTCTCCCTCTCCCTCTCCCTTTCCTCCTCCTCCACTTCAAATAGTCTTCATTACTAAATCTGAAAATGGAAAAGTGTTTTGCAAAGAACTTGTGATTTTTAAGTCCAGTACACTACTCAATGAGTCAAATCCATCTACATTTCCATTACAAATACACTGAAGACAAGCAAAAGAGAAAGGTACCACAGTGTCCTTAACTTTAAATAACTTTCAAACAAGAAAAACTTTTGTTATCTGAGTTTGTATTTTTGTCATGCTAATTCATTGGGTTGTTCGTGCTAACAGATGCATCAACAGAGTGCTAGACATATCGTGGGTGCTTAATAATGCCTTATGATTGACAAACTCAAAGAGTGATCTAGATAAGTCTTATTTCTTTGGAGTCCATTTTGCATTACTTAGACGTCAGAAGACCAGCTGCCAATTCAAAAGCTTCTCTTAGGTCTTTACTCTGCATTTTGTCAAGAAGCAGTGAGATTTCTTAGTTTCTTCTGGCATAAAAATGTCCCATCGAAACTGACATCCCAATTTCATTTAAATGAACACTGTTGGATTTTTTTATGACTATAAAATAATGTAGTTTCACACTGAAAATTTGAATTAATAGAAGGAAATAAAAATAAGTTATTTCTCCAAAACTGCAGAGAGTATTTATTGAAATCTGCCTTTTGCAAATGATTTCTTCAATGTAGTTGTATCAATCCATTTATTTTCTAACTATAAATACATATGCCCATAATAATAATTTGTATCATGCATATATGTACATGTTTATATTTTACAGACTTTTATGATTTACTTCACAGTGCAAAATAGTCATGAGACCCTCTTGCAACATTAAGTACTGCTTTAAAATGCTTCTCCCATCTATTGTCACAACATTTCAGTCCACATCTCTCATTCACAATCTGGTTAGCTATCTTCAGTTATGAAGTAATATTATTTACAATAATTAAGATCGATCAGAAAACATCTGGGCATGCTTTCCTAAAACTAAGCATAATGTCAAAAAGCTTTAAACATAAAACCCTATAGCTCAATTGTATTCAATTATATTGATGTCAAAAGCTTTACTTCTCTTTTATCAAATGAATTCATTGTTTTCCTCTAGGGTACTGTTTTTGTTTTGTATATAAAATCATCTTTCCTATCTCGAGTCTTTGCTTATTTAATATATTCATAATTTGTTTTATTTTGAAATATTAAACTTTTATATATTGATAATGGCTTTAACATAGGTATTAAAATCAAATTTTTTTGATTCTTCTTCCAAAACCTAGTCAATTTCCCAGCATCAATGATAGAGTAAATCTTTGTTTCATAATTAATTAAAAAACACTACCACCATTATTTCATAAATTCTCATCTTTTAACCCCTTCTTGTCAATCCTTCCTGTTCTAATTCATTTAATGATACATAGGTTTCTCCTTTAGATCAGTATCCATTCACTCATCACCTAGTGTTGAAAGGAGGGTCTGATGGTATGTAACATTGCTTGGCAGATTATAAAAGAGCATCCCAGGTCTAACTCTCCCGGATCCTTGTTCTACAAATAGAGATGTTAAAGTCAGAGGAAGTTACAAACCAGCAATGTATGTAAGCATTATGTTTGTTTTTGTTTTGATGGCTGCACAAGGGAACAAGAGTATAACATGTAGAGAAGAGACTCTGGAAGGCTAAATGTCTCATTGATCTACTGCACTGTGAAAGTGGCATTTCTAAAAAGGGGGTTGCCTTATGTGTTCCTGTTGTCTTCAAGCACCTTATCTTGAACCATAAGACCATTTTTATGGAAAATGTGTTCCACTATGAGGGTCTGTTTATTGCAGTTAAAGCCAGTTTAAGAGGAGAAAGGCTCATGAAAAATCAGAGATTTAGCAAGTCCCAAGGAGTCTGTTGCAAGTGTTTACAGTTATAAAAGGGTATTTTTTCCAGATATAAATTAAATATTTAAAATGTTTCTAGTCATCTATGAAGTCAACCTTGTTTAGGAGTTATTGTAGGATGTCATAGATTCTTCGTGAGCTAAGGGGTTTGCCTGCTACAGCTGAACTGCAGCCATGAAAGCAATGAAGAGCTAACTAAACCCTTAGGGGAAGAAAAGAAGAGGAAGAAAAAAAGCTTGCTTCTTGTCTTACCAACACTGCTATTATCACATAGTGTGTTTCACATGATAAGCCATTCATTAAAGCATCACCTACTGTTTTTTCCTTCCACAGAACCAGCTAGAACATGATCTGTCTCTGCATGAAGACATTGGACCTCTGACCTTTTTTGTAGCTATTCTGGGCAAGTATAATAAACAGGGTTCACTAGGTTTCTGTAAATCTCTGATTATATTTACTGTGAAATCCAAGTGTTCATCTCAGGCAGAAAAAAAATTAAGGCTGATTTTCAAATATTATGTACAAACTGTAGCTACTAAGCACTCCATAATGAGCACTTTGGCAATTCAAAGCAAATTAGAGTTCCCACTAGGCAGGGATGACATGCACTGCAGTCAAAGAGAGATGGTGTGTTGCTAATGGAGAATATTCACTGAGAATTTAAAGCAAATCCAGACAGCACTGCCCAATGCAGTTTAGGAGAGAGAGAAAAAAATCTTAGTGTACTTCATTAGTGTGATTTTTGTGTCAGTCCTAACTGTTTGCCTCTATTTTTAATATTAGTTTACAGAGCAACGCTAATGAGTTACAACCTAGTATGAGTGGGTAGTTCTTTAGAAAGATGCATTTGTACAAAAACCAGTTTCTTTCTTGTGTTCATCAGTGAAATATCCGTTCGATCTGCCAGAGACTAATGCAGGAGTTGATTAAAATTGAGGAAGGAACTTTTTATTCTCAACCAAGCACAAAATCTAATCAGAATCACACCAATCACACATAAAAAAGAACCAAGTTAGCTGCTATCTCATGACAGGCAATTTACTCACATTATTTAATTACACAGGAATGTGCATGTATAGAAAAACATAAAGATATGAGCAAACATCATGAAATGATAAATTTGCCAACATTCCTATAATACTGAGATAATCATGATTGACAAATAAGATCTATATTTCTTAGGAAATTGTATGACATATATATCAAGAAAGAGATATAAATATAAAAGTTGTAAAAATGACTATATGCAAATTTAATTGATACATATGTATGTGACCTTGGAACTTTAATGTTGGGGCTAGAGAAATGACTACAGTGTGAAAAATGCTTGTTACTCTTGCAGAGCACCAGAGTTTGGTTCCCAGCACCCATATCTGGCCACACACTGCCACCTGCAATTGCAAATCTAGGAGGTCCAAAGCCCTCTTCTGGTTTTCATGGGTATTGCATGCACACACATATTCTCTTCCCTCCCTTGCCCTCATGGGTATATATGAAGATACTGATGCATTTTTTTTTTAGTATGTAATATATACATTTACTTCCAAAACAATTTGACCAACCACATCTCTATGACACACACACCTAAGAGAGGAGTTCACATTGTAAGATAACTCATCATTACATTATTTTTTTTTTTTTTACTATTGTTGGACATTCAGCTTGTTTTCAGTTTGTTTTGCTATTATAATCAACATGTTAATGAAAATCACTTCTACAACTGTTTGAAAGGTTTCTTAAATGTGGTATATTTATACAATGGAATACTACTCAGCAATTAGAAATATTGAATTCATGCAATTTGTAGGTAAATGGTTAGACCTGGAAAATATCATCCTGAGTGACTTAACCCAATCACAAAAGAATACACGTGAAATGCAATCACTGATAAGTGGATATTAATGAGCCCAGAAGCCCTAAATACTTAAGGCACAATTAGCAAGCCAAATGATTCCCACAAAGAAGAAAGGAGAGGACCCTGGGCTTGTAAAGATTGGATCCAGTTTTGTAGAGAAACCGTGGGGGGAGGGGGAATGATTGGGGAATAGTTGAGGGGGAGAGGAATTATGGGACGTATGGTGGGGGGAACTGGGAAAGGGGAAAGCCTTTGGAATGTAAACAGAATATAGAAAATAAAAATTAAAAAAAATAATGAAATTACTGGGTTAATGACCATGTTCTTAAAAATCTTATAAAAATATTCATAACTGTAATATTTCCAGAAACTTTGTGTTAATTTATCTTGCTATTAGCAATGTATTAGATTAGCCTTTTCTCTCCTAAACTGAGATGTTTCATAACAATAGCACATTTGATCTGTATTGAATACAAAGGAAATTACATTTTGTGTGCTTTCTCCTACTTTTCATTAACATTTCTTTTGGCATATATACATATTTATTATTATCATATATTTACATATACATAGTAGTAGGGTTTATGTATTATTATGCATATACATAGTAGTAGGGTTTCTTTAGACATTTCAGTTGGAATTACTTTTTCTCTTTGTCTTTGCCTTTTAGTTGATTATGCAGGTAAAGGTTTTTTGTTTTTTCTTTCAGTCATACATTGTCAACCAGAACAAGAATGCATTTAGCATATTCAAATCTATCCTTTATGGTGCCACATTCTGATGCAGAGATTTTGCCAATGGCCTAGAAAGCCCATTGCCTACAAATAAACCTTTCCTCAGTTTCTCTTCCCATTTTAACCCTGCTCTCTCCTGATCGAATTCACCATTCTCAGTTCAATTGCTCTTCAGGGTGGTTTTCAGCACTTAGACATGCAAACCTACTTTTCATCTTCGGAACTGTATTCTTTTCATTCTTCTTCTTATAGAATTATTATTTTCCTAATAAGCACACAGTATCTTTGTTTATTTAAGTAGAACCTATTTAAATTAGAAGGATTGGATAACATGCTCTTCCCATATAGGACCTAGGACCATAACCTTCTCTTCCATTTATTTAATTTTCAGTTTTTCAATACAAGTGCAATAGCCCATATTTTCCATCATAAATCATTAATAAGTTCTATTACCTGGCATATATTGTATGTTAATACATGAACATGAGGGATTCCTTTTCTACTTGGAAAATATAATCTCTTTGTTTTGTAATCCACTTTGACAACATACTATACACAAATCTTTAAATCTTGTCATTACCCTGATATCTTACTCAGATATTTTTTGACGTATGATGGATATGTTACAATATTTCTAAGTGCTCTATAACTATATACAAAAATAATCTGACTTTCAAGTTTCTAGGAAACTAGATGGCATAGCAATTAATCCAGATAAGTTCTGATAAATGTCTAATATCTGCTTTCTCTTTATTCATGCTTGTACTTATCTAGTTCATGCTGTAGCCTTTCCTCTTCTGTGCTGCATGCATCTGTGCTGCAGCACCACCAGGGTGAAGGCTGTCTCTGGTCTGAGATACATCTCTCCTAACACTTCCTATAATTCACATTTTTTCATTCCATGCTCTCCATTGTTCGCACCCTTCCTTACTTGATGAGGTTGCAATTTTTCAATGTTCTATCACAGTAAATGTTGAATAACTTATAGTTAAAGCAGGCAAAACATCTGTGTGTCTGTCTATTGGTGAGTTTACCTCCAACCTCTACTTTAGTTTCTGTCCTTGATCACATATGTCCGTGGCTATTAATCTTCATCAATTACTTTGACAACAAGTATCCCACCTGCATCTATACTCTTCTGCTAAAGTACATTTGTGACATGGCCACATCTGTTAATTCAATGCCAGCATGAAGAGTGGCAGAACTTAAATATTTAATGTGGGTTAATTCATATGGTCAGATAATTTGTTTAAGATTATTAAAAACTATATAATCAGAAAATGATTGTGGCCTTCCCACATAGATCACTATGCACTATGGACTTGTACACAAGGCATTTTGGTGTGTTCAAGGACTGTTTCCTTAATTGAAGTTCATCTTCCTGAATGGTTCTGGATATTTTTGAGGTTGATGTAAAATTGGTCAACACAGCTGAGCATAGTGTACTTGACCTACAAGATTTCACTTTAGCAGTTCTGGTCTCTTGTTAATAACAACTTATTTTTTTAGCTCTGGCTAGCCAGATCTACATGTTCTTAAAGCTCAACATATCAAACGGCATCAATAGTCTTGAAGAAATGACCAGGCTCTTCTAAGTTCCCAGAGAACAACATGCCGAGCTCTCAACAATTAATGACTTCTTCAATTCAAAATTTCAAAGTTTAAACAAGCCTCCCCAAAATGCTTATACCAGTCCTAGCAATATCTCACAATCTGATAGAAACATCCCACAACCCAATAGCAATGTTTGCCTTAGTTGCAGCGTCTACTGCTGTGACAGAACATCATGAAGAAAAGCACCTTGGGAGGGAAGTGTTTATCTTGCAAATCACCATGCACCATTGAAAGATGTAGGGCAGACACCCAAAGGAACCTAGAGGTAAGAACTGACACAGACACCACTGAGGAGTGATAATTACTGACTGACTCTCCATAGCTTACTCAGCTTGTTTTCTTATCTAGGACCTTATCCAGGACCATCATCCCAGGTGTGGCACTGTCTGTAGTAAGTCAGACCCTGCCACATCAATCATCAATCAAGGAAATGAACAGCAGGCTCTTTCCCAGGACAATCTATCTGATGGGGGCATTTTCCCAGTTGAAGTTTTCTTTTCCCAAATGACTCTGTTGCCAGACAAGGTAATATAAAAGAAGCCAGCACAACTACGAAATAATTATTCAAACAAAATGTGAGTCGAAAAAAGTAGTAGCTTATTAAAAACTAGTTTATAAATGTTGTTTTATCATACAATAATCCTTATCATTTTATTGTCACACCCAAAAATTCAGTGCTCTGCTTAATTCTCATTCGGGAACCTTTTTCTTACAGGTGAAGATGACAATTAACAGAGACTCATAACTGATCAGTTTGAAGACAATAACATATTTTTGAAAAGCTAAGTCTTAAATAGAATGTCCGTATCACAGCCTTCACATCAAGGTTCAGGGATTTATGTAAAACAGAAAGCAGAGAGATCACAAGAGGGAGAGGTGGGGGGCGACATGAAGGCAACTGTTTTCCAGGCTCAACAGGTCAGGTGCACACTCACTATGATTATGACAGTGTGCACGAGACTTGCACAAGCTCAAGCCAGCCAAAATCTCAGCGCAGAGGAGAGGAGGTGATCACGAATGTCCTTTCCTGTTGAGGAGCTGGTGACATTTGATTGGTGCCAGGTGAAGGAGAAACATATTTATCCAACAGAGAGATGGTTGGTATATGAACCACTCTCCAGCGTAGGCTACACACCCAGAAGTAGTCATCCAACATGAAATAGGTTCTATTGCTATTGTTTACACTTGTTATTGTTATTAATGCTTATTATTGTTGCCATCATCACCATAGTCATGATTATTGATATCACTATTATTATTAGAGAGAGACAAGATAAAATTGGGTGGATAGGAGGTAGAGAGGATCAAGAGTTCAAGGAGTAGGATGATTATGATAAAATATACTGTATGAAATTCTCAAAGAAAAAATGAAAACATTACTCATAAAACATACTTATGTTTTGGTGAACTACCAAAATGGCTTCCACAGTGTTTTATGTATTCTCTATTATTCTTGTCAGAAATATGACATATTTTTGGTAATGAAGACATCTATTAGTAAGAAGGGCACTCGATATTGCTATACCATTTTCTATAAATTAATGACCTTCTTATTCATAAAATATTCATAAAAATGTATAAAATTATACAAACTCTTACTAAGCAACAATGCTGTAGGATAGCTATTTCTTCTGACTCGAAATATTTCGCTCCAAGAAATGTTCCTTATTAAGACTCAGAAATTGAACTAAAAATCAAAACAAAACAAAACAATCACACAAAATCCTGGAGTCTGTTTTGCCTCAGCCAATACTCCTAAGAACGGGGCCTGCCCTGGAGTATGATTGATATACTAGTGTCCTTCACTGAAAATAATTTTTTTCTGCATTTTTTTTGTTTTGAAGTTTTGAACTTTTTAGAGAGACAGAATATGAAGTCGGTTGGATAGCATGTGGGTAGGATAAAAAAAACTGATGGAGAGGAAGAAATATCAAAATATACTGGATGGAAAAGAATTAAAGGCCCTAGAAAAACTAAGAAGAAATGCTTAGAAATGAACAGTGTCTTTCTGGGGGAGGAGAACAAAGTATAAAATGCCCAGACATCTTAGAAAGTTTCTGAAACAAAATATTTGCAAGGGTTCTCCCCAACGATATGCAGGCAGTATGAACAGTTGGGAAGAGTGAATTATACTGAATAGCCTGCATGCTAAGTATCTCCAGAGGTGATGCTGTTGTAACTCACCTGCCCTGCTGGGGTGGGCTTCTGGTCATTCAACTTCTTTTGAGTCATCTATATTACTGGTAAGGAACCCCATTAAACTTACTGCGTTGCTAATGTAGGCTGGGTTAGAATCAGTTCTACGGTGTTTCACTGGTGACCTATGTAGGAAGAAGAGATGTCTGTCTATGTTTTTTAACAAATGACAGTGCATCTGAATCCGTTGCCATGAAAAGTTAGGTTCTTGTACTGCAAGCTTACAAGCTTATTTTGGTCACCTCTGAAAGCTAACACCGATGCAGATAAGGAGTATGCAGGAGTTGAACTGTGATCACCGTAGTGTTACCGTCCTCCGCCCTCAGTCTTCTTGCCTAATCAAGCATCGGCAAAGCCTAAAACCCAGTTAGGGTCAAAGCCTCAACTGTGCAACCTTCTAATTGGGTTCTTTCAAAGAATGTATGGACCCCTCCCCCCAAACCCCCGCATCAGCTTCACATCTTTAAAATGAAGCTAATATCAGTTGACCCAGCTCAGTATAAAACTGTGATTTAAAAATATTCTAACCTCCTGGCACATATGTAGCAGAGGGCTACCTTGTCTGGCCTCAGTGGTAGAGGACTTGCCTAATTCTGTAGAGACTTGATGTCCCAGGTTGAGGGGATATGGGGAGCCTCTCTGAGTCTAAGGTAAAAGGGATGGGGGATGGGACAAAGAACTCCGTGAAGGGGAACAGGGAGGGAGCAACATTTGGGATCTAAATAAATAAAATAATTAATTAATTAGCTCCCGGGGACTGGACCACCAACCAAAGAGTACACATGGAGCGACCCATGGTGCTGGCCACATATGTGGCAGAGGATGATGGCCTTGTTGGACATTAGTGGGAGGAGAGGCCCTTGAACCTGAGGGTGTTCAATGCCCCAGTGTAGGGGAATGCCAGGGCAGGAGGACCAGAGTGGGTGGGTGGGTGGGTGGGGAAGCACCCTCATAGAGGCAGGGGGAGGAGGAATGGGATAGGGGGTGGTCCGAAGGGGAGACCTAGAAAGGGAAAACATTTGAAATATAAAGAAAATATCCAATCAAAAGAAAAAATGCTAAAATGTGATACATTTTCAGTGTTACCATGGTACCAGAACTGGAAAAGTCTAAACAAATAAATGATGTTAGTCACAGATTTATTTCAACTGTTATATTAAAATATGGAATGGTCACTGCTTAGACACAGTCTCCTATCTCTAACCTGGTTCTTGTCCCACCAGCTAGCAGAACAGAGTTGGGAGTTGACAGAGCATACCAATGGGAGATCCTTTAGTGCAGAGATTAACAACCTTTAAAGCAGTAAAACAGCTTAAAATGGATTGCCACAGGGGATTCCAGTGAAAGGAGTTTGAACTCTGCATAGCACTGAGATACTAGCCACTAAAGCCTCAGGAAGTGTTAATGTCCATGCTCTTAGGGGCTCGCAGTGAGATCAGCCAGCAGCCCTTTGCAGACTAAGTCGACTCACAGAAGTAGCAGGTGCAGATCTCCTCGTGTCTCTGCCAGTTTTGAAGTCTAGTGTCACAGGTCACTGAGGGCTGAGACAGAAATGAGTCCCTCTGCTGGAAGCTGCCATAGAGTCCTGATTGCTGGCTAGAGCCTGCTCTCCGCCTAGGCAGCCTAGGCAGAAGCATCAGGGGTGACCTGTCTGCCAGACCCAGAAGGCTAACTTGGGTAAGTTAGCCCCCACAGGCGCTTCTGGGGCTGGCCCTGGCCAGAGTAGAAGACAGGTTTTCTATCTCTTCCTCCAGGGTGGAGTTCCTCAGCAAAAGTGGGTATCAAAGCCACAGAACTGCCAAATGCACTAAGGATCACCTGGACACTCGTCAGCACCCGGGCAATCAGGAAGAGCAGTCTGAAAAAAAAAAAGGACCATCTCTTTTTCAGCCTACTGCTTTAGAGCATGGTCACTCAGGCTTTGGGTGTCAGAAACTGAGAGCGTTGTTCTGCCTTCACTCAGGGTTTTGTTTGACCTCCTGCTCCTGCTCCCCTGAGGCCTCCAGGATTCAGTTTCTTGCCCGTGAAGGAGTCCCACAGCCACCATGAACTGGAAACTCAGCATCAGGAGTCCTTCCTACCCCTATCAATTACTTTTAGGATAGACGCGTCTGTTGGAGATTAAGTGACTGAATTATATGTTTGCATTTCAGTTCTATAGTATAGGTAAGTCATTATATATATATATGGAAATCATGCGAGATCTGAAAACCCCACAGTTTGAAGCATTTTTCTGCTCCTGAATAGTTTGGGATAGTTATCGTCAGTTTGTAATTTCAAACTCCTATAGCTGGTTTATGTAAGGATTAAATTAGTCAATACATGCAAAATCCTTATTGGCACATAGTAAATATTCAATAAATGTTGGCTGTTAGTCTTATGATTGCATAACTGAAAATATTACAGTATAACAATTACACTAATTGTTGCCATGGGTTCATAATTACATTTATTAACACTTGCTAAATCGACATTTTTTTCATACTGAGTGTTCGTTTATTTTCTCTGTTACATGACTTTTAGTAAGATTTTCTTTTCTAGTTTCTTAATATTCTGTCAGACAGATGTGAATCCTGAAGTCAGAACAGAAGTCAGAACAGAAGTCAGTTCTGTGGTAGAAACAATAAAAAACAAAACAGAGCTTTATAGTTTACAATACACTCGCACAATTTGTGACCATTTACCTATATATTCCCTCAAGAAAATGTTGCAATAAAATGCATCCTAAGTGCATTCATTTAAACTGAAAATGTACTTGAGACTTTGGGGCTTGAGAATTACCTTTTATTTATTGGTCCAATAAAAAAATATCATATTATCTACTTCATCTACTTTTCCTGCAAGGTGCAATATCATTATGAATATGTTTTCTATGCATTTGTAAATTTTATCTTTATCAAATTCAACCTAAATAGCAATTTAATCCAAGAAACCTTGTTCTAATGAGAAACAAACCATTATCATTTTGTATTTCTAAAAATTTGCTATATCTTCTTTGGAGATGGTGTTGCAGCTGTTCCTGAAGTCAGGCAATTGTTTTAGACAATTCTGCTGTATGAATTCTGATACAGATGCTTTTAAAAATTCCCTTTTTTTTCTGTTTTACCATTTCTCAAAACTCTCCATTTCTCGTGCCTTCTTTCAACCAAATGCAGATCTAATTGCGTTGATTTTGTTTTAATTGTTGCAAATAATCTTTCATTAATTAATGAACTTGAATCAATGTCCTCATTTTTATAGAAGGACTAATTACTTATAGGGTTAAAACAGCAAGACATGTCTCTGAGGGTGTCAATTAAAATTGACACAATTTTTCCTGCTCTCCACAATGCACTGACCCCTCATTATATAATATAAGTTTAACATGTCAGCATAGGACTGAGAGACAAGCTTTGTCAAAGCAGGTCAGGACCCCATTAAGGGTGGGGTTTTAAACTCAAAGGCTAACAAGTGCCAGTCAGGGAAGTCAAATGGCTGAAGTTAGCATGCGATTACACAAATGCAAAATGGAAGATCTCAGGGATTAGAGAAAGAGATGTCTCATCTACAGGGTCGGCTTCGGAAGCTCATGTGCTCAGCTTGCTTCCAAGCAGCAATGTTTGTTTAGGATGTCAGCTCTTTTTTAAGGTTTTTTTTTTGACAGTTAAACTTAACATGGTAAATACTTCAAATTTTAAATACTGGTACACAGTTCAATTGGTGACTATTAAATGCCCCAAAGCTCTAGGACATCACCAGCATGCCAATATTTTATTAGTAAATTTTCTTGGAGGTAGCCTCGTGTAGAATAAACTTACAACCTGAAGAAGGGATGTAATGTAATTGTATTAGGTGGTCAATAAAATCTGTAAGCTTCATAAATGAACAATGTCTTCTGCTTAGATTTCTCTTTATAGCAAATAACATCAAAGGTTTTCAGTATTTTACACAACTAAATAGCTGCATTTTAAAATTACATATCTATATTTTTTCAAATTTTTTATTCTCTAGATAGTGAACATTTACCCAAAACTAACCAGATTATTTTTTCCTGTGTGTGTGTGTGTGTGTGTATGTGTGTGTGTGTGTGTGTGTGTGTGTGTATTTATTGTGATACACTAATTAAGGTTTTAAAACCCTTTCTTATTCTTTCTTTGCTATATGTTTTGTTTTGTTTTTCAATTTTTTAGTTTTTTTAATAGGTATATTCGATTTTTTTAGAGTAGGAAACTCATTTTTTAAAAATTTTCTATATTCTTTGTTTACATTCCAAAGGCTTTCCCACTTCCCGGTTCCCCCTCAACATATGTGCCATAAGTCCTCTTCCTTCCGCCCATTCCCCAATCATTCCCCTCCCATTTTTCTGTCCTGGTACTCCCCTACAATGCTACATCAAGCCTTTCCAGGACCAGGGCCCTCTCCTTCCTTTTTCTTGGGAATCTTTTGATTTGCTAATTGGGTCTAGTATTCAGAGCTTCTGGGCTAATTAATATCCACTTATCAGTGGTTGCATTTCATGTGTATTCTTTTGTGATTGGGTTACCTCACTTAGGATGATATTTTCCAGTTCCAACCATTTGCCTACAAATTTCATGAATTCATTGTTTTTGCTGAGTAGTATTCCATTGTATAAATATACTACATTTTCTGCATCCATTTCTCCATTGAGGGACATCTGGGTTCTTTCCAGCTTCTGGCTATTATAAACAAGGCTGCTATGAACATAGTGGAGCACGTGCCCTTGTTGCATGAAGGGGAATCCTCTGGGTATATGCCCAGGAGTGGTATAACAGGGTCTTCTGGAAGTGTCATGCCCAGTTTTCTGAGGAGCCACCAGACTGATTTCCAGAGTGGTTGTATCAGCAGTGGAGGAGTGTTCCTCTTTCTCCATATCCTCACCAACACCTGCTGTCTCCTGAGTTTTCAATCTTAGCCATTCTGACTGGTGTGAAGTAAAATCTCAGGGTTGTTTTGATTTGCATTTCCCTAATGACTAATGATGTTGAACATTTCTTAAGGTGATTCTCAGCTTGCTATATGTTTTGTTTTCAGATATATACTTTTACTAATGGTTAGTTAAGACTTTATATAGAGAACTGTAATATTTAAAATCCATAGTTAATAACATCACTAAATGGCTGTCAGGTGTAATGAAAAGTCTATAAACATTCAGAAAATAGGTTCAAGTCTAAATTTCATTACAGCTGTAACTAACAAAGACGTTTAAAGTGAAACTATCAATGGCACCCATATGATGTCTAGGGACAGAAGATACATAAAATGAACATTTTTCAGATTGTTGTATTTTCTTCCAGAATTTGAGCAAGTCCTTGATTTTCTCTGTACCTTTTCTGTTGTATTCTTTCTGGTTTAGGTTTTATGTAAGTAATTTAATATCTGTATGGCACTTTTTTGAGCATAGATGCTGCCTCATTTGAGAAAAGCCTGCATATGTTATTGCTTACTGCTTTGTATATCATAAGGAGGTGACCAGTATCGTGGGAACATTCCTGTCATGACTGCTGGTGCCAGATTGCCCATACTCATTGGATAACTAGAGCTGAAAGTTATTCTTTCCCCTCTGAGTGCATTTTTCTTTTGGATTAAAGCAGAAGATTTGATATAAATGTTTAGTTTTCCCATTAAATTCGTGTTTATTTATTAAGTAAATGAAACCAATGTGTGCCTAACTTTCAATCTCTTTCAAGCTAAATAAAATTCAGATTTTATTCCTTACTTCAATTAGTAATGCATATAAACCATTAATATGACTCGCATATAGATTTTTATTTCTATTATTGAAAGCTTTTAGATAAACATACTAAAATTCATCATTGACAGTGGGCACCTAAGCAAACTGAATGTTGCCAGGTAAGTCATACATTGCGCAGGAAGGCATCCAGAGGTAAGACAATCCTGGGGAAAGAGCACTGATCTCACTGCAAGAGAGAGGACCTGCATCATACAGTAAAAATAGCTTCAAGACTCTTGGGTTTGTTCATAACTGGTAGCACAGAATTCAAGGCGTTCTTCTCTAAAAACTTCCCAAAATGCTTCCTACACTCTTTCCCTTTATCATACTAAGTACTGTATTGCAATCTTTCTAAAAGGAATATTTCATATTTTATCTCATACTTTCTATTTCTTTATTTTGCCTGATAAATTAAATTCAATTTGCTTCATTTGCTATGAAGTTTTGAAGATCATTTGTCATCACTGTACACTCTGATTTCGCATTATTTATTCATAATAACACATGTCTACTTATAATTATAAGCAGAAACTATTAGAGTCACAAGATATAAATAAATGAACATCAACTACACTACAACTTTTGAAACCCATTCCTAATGATTCAGATATATCAATATTCATTCCCACTCGGTGACAAAATCCTCCACCAAGTGTGAACCAGTTCCTAGGAGAATAAAGAGAGAAGAGTGGTATGGGAAAAGAACTAAATTTTTATTTCATTTTCCAAGACAAATGGAGACACCAAAGAAAAGACTCGTGGCTTTTCATTAGAGAACAGCTCAGCAAAATATGGGGGAACCACCAATAGGTATATGATCACTGAGGCAGAACATGAAGGGAACCAAGGGAAAGAAGAAAGGGGAAGATAAAGCTAGAGTCAGCACCATGACAGGTTCACACCTTGGCTGCCACCTTGAAAGACAACAGCCATTCGTCCTGTACCCATTATATTCTGTTATTGATTCTGACATCCTTTATACAAAGAATTATTTATTATACTTTACATCCTGATCACACTCTTTTTCTTCCTCCTCTCCTCCTAGTCCCTATTTCTTACCCCCCATCCACCCCTCATGCCTTTCTCCTCAGAAAATAGGAGGCTTCCCATGACCATCAACCAGCCACAGTATATCCAGTGGCAGTAAGACTAAGATCATAGGCTATTGAAGTTGGACAAGGCAGTCCAATTAAGGGAAAGTGATTCAAAGGCAAGCAATGCAGTCAGAGACAGCCCCTGCTTCTGCCTTAAGAATGCCACGTGAAGACCAAGTTACACAGATGTTGTACATGGGTTCAACAGAGTGCCTAAGTTCCTCCAATGAGTACTCTCTGTTTGGCAGTTCAGACTCTATGACCCCTTATGGGTTCAGGTTAGTTGATTATATAGGTTTTCAGGTGATGTTATTGACACCTTTGGCTCCTTCAATTCTTCCTTCCCTCTAAAGTGGATTCACTGAACCCCCCCCCCCAGTTCACTGTTTGGCTGTGCATCAGTTTCCATCAGTTGCTGGGTGAAGCCTGTCTGATGACAGTTTTGCTAGGCTCCTGCCTGCAAGCTTAACAGAATATCACTAATAATGTCAGAGGTTGGTTCCTTCTTATGCCATGGGTCTCAAGATGGACCATTCATTGATTAGTCCTTCCCTCAAATTCTGCTCAATCTTTTAATCCTGTACATATTGTAGCCAGGATAAGTTTTGGGTTCAAAGATTTGTGGCTGGGTTGGAGTCCCAAGTCCTCCATTGGAAATCTTGCCTGGTTACAGGAGATGGCCAGGCCAGGCTTCATATTTCCCCATTGCTAGACAGATTAGCTATGGTTACCCCTATAGATTCCAGGTGAGTTTCCATTGTCCTAGTTTTCTGGCTCATCCCATAGATGCTCCTCGCAAATCTCCCCTGCCCCATCCTAACTGTTTCCAGGGGAATAGGAGGATTCTGACACTCTTGACATGTGACTCTTGTGTTCTCTTGGCTTCTAGGATAACACAGCCATAATTCCTTTTCAAACTCAGTGTTTGCTTCTTCCCAAACTTTATTTTATTTCACTGAGTTCCTTTCTTCTTTCCAACCTTGTAATATTAGATATCATGAAAGTTGATCAAATTGTATCTTCTTCTTTTAATCCATACTGTCTGTGGAAGATTTTATTGAAGATGATTGCTCTACATGTTATCTATAAGTTGATATACTTTTATATATTCTTTGTAAAACTGAGATTCCAGTGGGGTATGTGTGCTACATACCTGTAGTAAGCACTAGGTCGGGACAGGGGTGAAGGCAGACATACAATAACTTAAAGAATAACCTAGACCACAAAGCAGTGACTGAAAGCACAAGAACAGCAATAACCACAGGAAAAAAGTGAGAGTCCCCCACTCTACTTCCTTTACAGATATTTATAAAAAGTAAAAACTGGAAACAGTTTAGGAATAATACATGTTTGATATTTCTAAGCAACTTTAGTATAGCCTAAATAATAAACTAAATAATAGGAACAGAAAATATTCTTTTCTCCATATTTCAAATATGAAGAAGAAAAGAGATAAAGAGAATAAAAGGAAGCTAAATTTGTGGGGAGATAAAACATGTGTTATATGCTTCATTACTTTTCTTTCACTCCAAAATACTTTCGTAGAAAACAGCTTCATAGTTTTGCACAAACCCAACTTAAAAAGAAAAAAAGTGTTATTCTTTCCAGATATTCATCTGCTGACAATCAGAAAAAATAAATAGAATTAATTGATTGGTTGAAGATTCTTTGGTGTAACATTTATAAAGCATGAAAATTTGCATAGTTGCTATTTAAACAGGCTGGATAATAACACTTTCTAAGAAAAATGAATGAGGAAGAAAGGCCTTTTAACCCCATGGCTGCATATACTTACATAAACTCCAAACTGCAAATCAACTGTGAATTACTCATTATTTCAGCATCCATTTTTCCAGCCGAAAATTTTTTATTGCCAAAATGCCTTTTCTATTCAGTTGGAGTTCAACTGAATTTCATACAGTTTTGCTGTCCACATAGATATCCATTGAAAGTGATGACTATTTAGAAATGTTAAAGAATGTATATGTGTAATTTGGCTGATCCAGTTAACAGATGTCTCATAATACTCTTTGTACCAATTCCTTCTGATGTTAGCAAGATTTCTAGATAAAGACAAAATTACCCTTTGCCACCTCTTAGCTTGACAGACATACTAATATCCCCCCTCTCCTCTCCTCTCACTCTCTCCTTCTCTCCCTCCTTCCCTCCATCCATCCTCCTCCTTCTCTGCCTATGTATGAGTGTGTGTGTGTGTGTGTGTGTGTGTATGTGTATTACAGAAAGACAGAGACAGAGAGAATGAGAAAGAGATTTAGTTCTGCATTTGAAAACAAACATGTTTCCTTATTTGAAATGGCACTATTGTCAACATATGTAAGAATTTCATAAATTGCTAACTTGACCCACAATTTGGGAAACAAAGTATTATCTTTGTATTATATTTCATATGTAACAATATATGGACACTGCTTTGTTGAGACAGGCTAAAGGGCTTTTTCAAAAGCTGCAGTGGTGCTTTCCATAGTTTGTGAGGGCTAGGTCTTCTCATGCCCACCTTCATTCTCATCTGTACTCATATTATTGTTGTTAATATTAATATCATTAGTAAAATTAATAAAGGGAAAAGCTGTTCTAGCAATTGTTTCAAGTGTTTACTAACGGCTCCTATAAAAGCTTCAGAGAGAAAATTAGTATCATTTTCTAAAATTAGATTTCAAATTGATAAATCATTTTTAGTGATGAAGTCACTTAAACATGCCCTTTTGGATATGGGACCTAAAACGGCCATCTCCTCTAGCAAGACAGGAAGTCCAGTGGAGTCATAGAGATATCAACATACCCGAAAATTTTCAATCCAAAATTTATCCTGGCTACAAGAAATGCAGGCATAGGGGATGGAGGGAGACTTCAGGAATGGTCAACCAATAATCAGCCCAATTTCTGACCCATCCTACGGGCAAGCACTAATCCCTGACACTATTTATGAAATTCTGTTATGCTTACAGTCAGGAGCATGTTTTCCTCTGAGAGGCTCCACCCAGTTGCTGATGCAGTCAGATGCAGACACCCACAGCCAAACACTGGATAGAGCCTGGGGACTCTTATAGAAGAATAGGAGGAAGGATTGCCGGCCCAGAAGGGGATATGAACTCCAAAGGAAGACCAACAGAGTCAACTAACCTGGACCCTTGGTACTCTCAGAATCTGAGCCAACAAGCAAAGAACATACATGGGCTGGACCTAGGCCTCCCTTCACATATGTAGCAGATGTGCAACTTGGTCTTCATGTGGGTAGTAAACAACTGGAGGGAGGACTATCCCAAAAGCTATTGCTTGTATATGGAATATGTTCTTCTAGATGCCTGTCTTGTTTGGCCTTTATGGGAAAGGAAAGCCTACCATCACAGAAAATGCTAGGGTCAGGGGATATGCAGGGGTCCCCCACCCATTCAGAGGAGAAGGTGAGAGGGATAGGGAAAGGATTGTGGGAGGGGATGCCTAAGAAGGTATGCTGGATATAAGGTGAATATGTAAAATTATAAATTAAATTAAAAAGATATCTTTTTTTCTGAACATAGGCCTAACATCTTTTCTCAGCCCTATATGGTCACATTTTAGTAATGACAAATAAAAAAGATAAGTCTTCAAATAGTTCACCAACTGGAAATTATACCTTAAGCTCAGTACTGAGTTGTCAGCTTCTTCTAACTTTTTATTTTATGTGTCTGATGTTAAAGAGTATTTATCTCAGTTAAACCTTCTCTAGAATAATAGGAAAGGTGTCCCCTTTTTTTTCCAATGGCAAAAGCCATAATTTTGTCATATCCCCACCAAAACAATCGTGATCTTCAACTTGGGGATTCAATAGTACCTACCCATGTGTATTAGAGAAAAATTTAATCAGCCTTTAGAAACAGATATTTGATTTTTATAAAAGTTTTAACATCTAAAGTCAAAGAACAATCAAGCAATTACAAAACAAAAAACAAACGAACATAAAACAGAATGAAAACTAAGTGTAAATGAAATACAACTGAAGGCACTGATCTGTGTTTCTGGAAAGAAAGTGCAGGTGATGCTGGTGAGAATCCAGGCATCCTGTCTTCTCCAGTTCCTCTGCAGGTGTGCACGGTACAGATGCTGGGAATATTACAGCCAGAACAGGGCTTAGCACAGCATCAAATTTGAGTTTAGCCATTTAGGCAGTAAGCTCCTCATGAGGAGAGACTATAATTTACTAGAATTAAGTATGATGGGAATTACCTGAAAGATAGCAATTGGGAAGTAATTGCTAGCAAGGCTTCTAGACTTGGGCGACCTGAGCTCAGAGTCTGGCTTCTCCATGACGCAGCTGATTAATGTTTTATTTTACTATATTTTTGAGACATGATCTTGCTAAGTAGACCTGCCAAACTCAGCATTCATTATGTAGTCTGGGATGAACTGAAATTCACAGAAGTCATCCTTCAGCCTTCTGAATGGTAGCTTATAGCTTTATGCTACTGCACCTGGCTTAGGTATTTATCTCAAGCAACTTCTATATATAATAAGTGTGAATAATAACGGTGAGAACAGTGCTGGGTGTGCATTCACCCCTTCTGAAAATGAAATGAGAGCTAATCTAGAAAGCATATATAAATTATCATCATTAAGTATTTATATTAGTATGATGCAAATGTGAGATTGGACTTTTTGCTAACCAATTGCCCTCTGTAATCATAAGTATAGGATATTAATACATAGTTCAAGAACTAGAACTGCAATGATGTACTGTTATTGTCATGTCATAGGCCAGCATAGAACCTTCTGGCAGCAGAGTGATTGCTTTATCTGGATAAAATGAAATCTATGCAAACAGAATATTAATTTATGTGGACAGACATTATATGTGTGGCCATCATAGGCACAATGGAATCTTCTCATCTCAACCCTCAACTTGGGTGTGCTGTTCCAATGTCATATATATTTGAATAAAATGTTTGACTTACACTCATTCTCTTTAGCTTAATTATTTATTTTCATTTTGTATAGAAAGCCTAAGATCCACAAAAAAACACCCAGCATCCAAAAAAAGAAGAAAATCAAAAGAATAAATAAGAAAAATAAATATAATTACAGAAGCCTCTCATTCATAATATCGCCCCATTTCTCAATAAGGGGTGCTCTCCTCCACATGCCTGCCAATAATACTTAAAATGTGAACCAGCAACAGATGGAGGGGAATTCCAGTGTGTCTTAAATTTACTCTCTGGCTTTTAAATTATGTTCACTATATTTCTGATAGATTAACCGTAATGCAATTCTTACGAGGGCTGAGTAAGTAAAACACCCCCCATACCTCTCAAAATAATTTGTGATGAATAACGTGAAAAATACACCCCACAACACCTGCTGGGTTAAAGCTATAAAATATAACCTGTAGTAGCAATTTCAGATTAGCATTCAACAATTACCTAACATTTATTAGTTCTTTTAAATGTTTTATTAGAATTGAAACAACCAATATTTGCTCATGTTTCATTAAATCCCATTTTCAATGTTGAGCTCAAACGTAGTGATGAAGGAAGGCCCTATGAGCTTAGTGGTAATATCATCTAAGCCTGAGAATAACAGAAAAGACTTCAAAGTCAACATCTCTTTGGTCTAAGGTAACAAGAATACCTGAATAATTACTCAAAATTATAATACTAATAAAACATGAATAAAGAACCACTTATAGTTCATCTGGCATGAATTATTTTAAGTATGTCTAATAAAAAAGCTTTAAAAGAGCATTAGCAGAATTTATTTAATTGCAATGTGTTCAGGGCAGTGTTATATTATGTACCTGTGGCTTTTTAGAATCACACACAATCTTGTACTTAATGTGTATAATCAAACAGGAAAATAATAAAACTGAAAACTATTCTTCAATGTTAAATTTTAGCCCACTGAGCTGTCCATTGTAGATGGATTCATGATTGATCAGAATAATACACAATGGCACAGTGTAATTCTTTAGTGTGATGTTGTAAAATGGAGTATTGCTTCTGTTATTTTATCCAGTTTGCTTTTATATGACAGGGTTTATTGTGCGTTATGTTGTAGCTCATTCCTCTGTTCACAATGCCTACTGATGTGTAATTATGACTTGTCTGAACTGTAAGAAGGAGCAATATGTGAAAGGAAATCTGCAAACACGCTTGATTTATGAGTTCTGATACTATATTACAGCCCTAATCTGCCTGCTTAGCTTCAGGCTCACTTACTGTACAACGTGCTTATGGTTAGCAGTGCAGCAAGTTGCAGAAGATGCACTTTGAAGGAGCCACTACAACCTTTCTTTAAAAATTTAGCATAATTCAGTTGCAGGTAATGTGATACATTATTAATTTTATAAAGACTTCATATGAAGGAACAACCTTAATGCATTTTCTGTAACAACAAAGACCAGTGTGTGGAATCTTTCTCCCTTGTTAAATATCATAATGTTGTTGCTTATGTTTTATGATAAAATCAGTCACAATCTTTCCTTTATTTCTTGGTGTTACAACTATGCTGTGAGACCCTGTTTTGATCCAGGGCATCTGATTTTTTTTTTCAGCAGCAGCCAAAATCAGAAATGACTGTAGACGAACAAATGAAAGCAATCCCATAAAGCAATGACCTCAGTGTCAGGAAGGAAAGATGTAAGCAAATTTGCCTTTTTAGAACCCCATTCACAAAGACAGATACAGCTGGAGTTAAGCATCACAGCACTGTTATTGAGTCCTAGCACATTCAATTCACATGATTTTAATAAGCTAAAGTTATAAATTACTGTTCGTTTCAATCTAAATCACCAATATGAAAAATATTCTTCTCCAATCTTTATTTGTGATCAGGTTTTGCTAAATGTCTAAGGGGGGAAAAAGAACTTGAAAAATTATCCTTATCTGAGATTTTGCTATGACATAAACAGCTTTGTGCATAAGGATATGCAAACTCCATGACTCATTACAGAAGTATCTTTAAACCATATCAAAAAGATGATTTGTTTAATTCCAGATTTTTTAAAAAAATCCCGTCATTTATCTCATTTTTGAATTGTCTTTTGTTCTGCTATTTTCCAATTTCTTTTCATTTCTCCTGAGCACTGCCTACATAATCAGCAAAGCCTGCATATTTGGAACTAATAAACAAAAGTATAAATCACTAACTGATTATGTCATGACCAGTACAGTTCCAAAAAAGAAGGGCAGAAATAAGCTCATGATGCACAAAGAAAGGGCTGCCATCAGGAACAGGCATCCTCAAACTTGTACAATTTTTGAAAGTCATTCAGAACAATGGTGGTTTTTTTTTTTTTTTTACAAAATGCACAGTTACATTTGAGATATGAAAGAATTTATTGTGCAAAATATTTTGATCATTTTATGTTAACTTATTAGCTAAGTTCTTATTCTCAGTACAAGGGGAAAACACTTTTAGCTAAAGAAAGTAAGCCCTTGCTAAAGCCCCTTTAGTAGTAAGGGTTTCATTAGGTAAACATGTGAACTGAGGGTGGAGGTTTTGTCATAGTAGGAATCACTACAAGACAGTGTGTGTCAAAGATGTACAGATGAAACTGACTAAAGTAAATAAAGGCCTGAATAATGGGAGATAGCATAAAGTGTGTTCCTCCTCTACAAGTTATCAAATTAAACCTGATTCTTAGCAGTTTTAATATGCTATAGTTGTAACCAAAGATGTTTATATGTACTGAAGATTCAAGTCGTGTCTTTTAATTGAATTTAACTTTCTTTTATAGGTCAGCTCTTGGTGGCACACTTGATATGATGCCTGCATCTTGTTAGAAGTAACCAGAAAGCATGCACTGTCCTCAAAGCACCAAGTTGTTCAAGACTGGCATAGCTCACACTCAGGATAGATGGTAAATCATTTTATACAACCATTCCAATCAGTAAGACCCTCTTCTTGTAAACAAGTGGAGCTATATATGGTTAGTTATGTGGTGATTAAAATTATCAACCAAAACCAAAGAAATACTATGGGTAAGAAATGTTGGTTATCATATATTCAATAATAATCTCACATTGAGGCAAACTACATGTATTTTCAAGAGACTACATATTTGACTCTAATTCTCACCACACTTATTAATACACTTGACATGGTGACATGTTTATGCCTATAAGACTACATTTTCTGAACTAAAATCTCATATGATGATCATTATATCTATATAGAGTCTATAAGGATGGTGCAGTCTCATTTAGCAATACTCCCTGTTTTATCAGTGTTTAATAAAATCATGGTTTCATTGTACTCATTGTATTCATTCACATGCAATCTGTGAGTTCATAAGTCTTTAATACCCAAAGCTTCACAAACCAAACTATTAGTTCATACTGTCTATTATTTTGTTTCTTTCAGAGAAATCAAAATAGTTGTTGTTTTTTTTTAGGGGTTTCTTAATAGACAAATATGACGTACCAGAAGATCTGAAGGACAGCTTGGACTTTTCTAGCTGGTAACCACACTGCATAAGAACAAATTATCACCAGCCTTGAAAAAAGACACCAGGTACAGCTGTCATTTCGGAAGCCAGTGATAATTTCTCTTCAAAACAGCCTGAGAGTAAAATGGCAGGCCTCAGCTCTCTCCTGCATGCCATATTTGTAATTCTTTGACGTAACTATACACATATAATTATTCTACATGTCAATTAATTGCTTTAAGCACAGGCTGATAAAAAAAGTTGAAATACAAAAGCGTTATGCAAAACTTATACAAACTGCTTCCTCTCTATCAGTAAAATACATACATGTAGACCTCATCCCCATCAACAACACCATGATCGACACCACAGCCACAACCCTCAGGCACTTGTCCTCTCACTGGGATTTCTGTTTAAAACTGTTTCTCTCATCTGTTGTCACTACCACGGTGATCATTCAGGTCTTCAAACCTGGTATGGCCACATGTACATAAACATCCTGAGTATGGACTTCCTTATTTCCCAATAGAGTCCCAAGATGCATTTCCCCTCCATCATTCTTAATCTCTCCTTATCCCGTTATGGAAACAAGGTGTCATACATTCAAGCATCTCTTTCCTGGCATCCTCCTAGGCTCAACTCCTTTAGAAGGGAATTTAAAATCTGCATCCTTAGGGAAATCTTTCCCAATTAATAGAGATTTGTTATGCCATTTGCATCATCCTCTACCACCTAATCAAGCCTAAGCCCTGTGTATAAACAAGTACAGCAGTGCAGCTTAGGAATCCAATATTATTATGTTCCTTCCTACGCAATTTGTTATTTGATGTGTATTATGTTTATGCTTGCATTTTTGCTGTCTTAAAGGCTAAGGAACTAAGACCAGCCATGCTCAGGGAGCATATTACAGTGGAGCTGTTCACTTCTAGCGCATATTGCTTTTCTTGATAATTATTTGATAGGAAGAAACATGTATTAGAAAGTAATTAGGTAAGAAGCATCTACTTGGAGTGACACTTGAAAACAGAAAACTAAGAAGCTTTTGAGATGAGAAACCTATCATTTAAGCAATAATTCACAGAGATGGAAATGTTTGTAAAACTATAATCAGTGGATTTTTTTAAATTGGCAATTGAAAATAAGAGGCTATAAAATAAGAGGTCTGCTTTAGGAACACATGTAAAAGCCAGCCTATTGTAAACAAAAACTAATAAAACCACTCACAAAGTAAAAATTTGACTATGTTGTTAAAAGGATAATCCATATTTCACATAGATAGAAAGTAATCATTGTGTCACATTCAGAAAACATGCAATATTTATGATGTAGTTTGTCGTGTGGTATGTGCTAAGGATGGTGGTCATTACCATCAGTGTTTATCCGAAACACATATTAAGCTTAAGAGTTACCTGAGTGGCTTGCAGCAAAATAGACTTTTGTGCACTCCTGACAAAATCTACAGTGCCTGCTTTTCAGAGGTGATTCTGTCTTATGAAACTGTTGTAAGGGTCCTGGTCACTTTCCCTGTCCTGGACATATACAGACTATTCTCAAAGCAAAACAATATTCAGGGGAAAAGTATTATTTTGGAGTGTTAGACTATTTTTAAACTTTTTATTGCTAAGTAGTATCGGTTGTATCCCTAAAAACAACTTGTTGTTGAATTGGGAGAAAATGTGTGTAAAGGATGCATCTGCACAAAGTGTGTGTAAGTGTGTGTGTGTGTGTGTGTGTGTGTGTGTTTGTGTGTGTTTATTTTTGATGAACGTTCTTTGGAGATAGGATAGGAATTGGGTAATTTGACTTATAAATGAACAAAAGCAGCACAAAGATATACATAATGAGTTGAAAACTCCTTTTAAAATAAATAAATGAAGTCATAGTGGTAATTTTTATTCTATATTATTCTGATGCTATTCTGATTGTGAAATCAATAGCATATAAAATTTTATCAATTTTATACTGGTAGATGATACTAAATATTTCCTGGTTACTCAACATATAAAACATGAGTCAAAGAGGAAAATCCCCTCTCCCTGTCTCAGAATATCTTCCATTTTTTCTTTTTAATCTAGTTTAAAATGTAAAGCTTAAGACTCCCCCTGGGGCTGGGGAGATGGTCTGCTGGGTGAGGTGCTTAGCTCTAACTCTAATCCCCAGAACCTACAAGATAGAAGGAAACCTCCTAACTTGCACAGTGCCACCTGAGCACCTCTACAAAAAGACAAACCACAAAATCCATCAACTAATTTATACATGTATGTATGTATGTATGTATGTATGTATGCTGTAAAATTTCCTTCAGAAAACATTTAATTAATTAAAAAATAGTATGTGTAAATTGTATATTTCTTCTTTCATGTCAAAAGATATTATGAAAATTCTGATTTAATTATATTCATTTTATTATATGGTTTATATTATTTTAACAAAATAGCACCTGGTTCTAAATGCTGTCTGTTTGGCTGGCTTGTTTTAAAAGAAAAAAGTAATTTGAAAGATCATTTATACATTATCTCCAAAATGTTCTCAGAGTCTCCTTGATCAAAATGTAATGCTGCTTAAATTTGTTAGGCGACATACACTCTACCTATTTGCATTATGCCAAATGAACTGGATCATTCCAATATGGTGTCACATGTGTATGGAAGCCTGTAGCATTTTGGAACAGGTGTTAGGAAAATGTACTTGACAGAGATGTTTACAGTAAGGTCATCTGTAAGCATGAAAACTGAAAATCGCAATGAGAGAATGAAGTCACTATTGAAATAGAAAGGGAGAACAATATCCAAATGGATCTCCTCCATCCTCCAAATAAAAGCCAAATATCACCAAAGCACATATGCAAAAATAGATATTTCTTAATGTTTTTGTTTATTCTTTGAGTTTCACACAACTTATTTTGACTGCTTTATCTTCCCTCCTTTAGATATTCCTCCTTCCCTCTGCCCCTCATGATTATTTTGTTACGCCTTGTAAGTGGGTTTGAAGCCTCCACACTTCACCCTTTCTTCTTGTTAATCTTCATATGGCATGTGAGTTGTATCGTGGATTTCTGAGCTTTGAGGCTAATATCCACTTATCACTGAGTGCATATCATCTCTGTTATTTTGGATCTGGGTTACTTCACTCAGGATAATATTTTCTAGTTCCATCCATTTGCTTATAAAGTTCCTGAACTTGTCATTTTTATTACTTGAGTCATACTCCATTGTGTAAGTGTAGCACATTATCTGAATCCATTCTTCCATTCAGGGACATCAGGGTTGTTTCCAGCTTCTGGCTATGATATTAAGGCTGGTATGAACATACAGAGCATGTGTCTTTATTATATGCTACATATATCTTTTGTATATGCGCAGGAGTGGTAAAGTTGGGTCTTCAGGTAAAGCAGTTTCCAATTTTTTGAGGAGCCTGTAGATTGATTTCCAAAGTGACTGTACCATCTTGCAATCCCACCAGCAATGTAGGAGTGTTCCTCTTTCATCGCATCCTCACCAGCATCTGCAGTCACCTGAGGTTTTTATCTTAGCTATTCTAATTGGTATAAGGTAGAATCTCAGGGTCATTTTGATTTGCATTTCCCTGATGACTAAGGAAGTGGAACATTTCTTTGCATGCTTCTTGGACATTTGAAATTCTTCAGTTGAGGATTCTTTGTTTAGTTCTGCACCCCATTGTTTAGTTGTGCTATTTTGTTTTTTGTAGTCTAACTTCTTGAGTTCTTGTATATTTTGAATACTAGCCCTCTATCAGATGTAGGGTTGGTAAAGATCTTTTCCCAGTCTGGAGGTTGTCAATGTTTCCTATAGACAGTGTTCTTTGCCTTACAGAAGCTTTTCAGTTTCATGAGTCAGCATTTGTCAACTGTTGCTTTTAGAGCCTGAGCCATTGGTGTTCTATTCAGGAAATTTTTCACAGTGCCAATGTGTTCAAGACTCATGCACACATCCTCTTCTATTAGATTCAGCATATCTGATTTTATGTGGAGGTCCTTGATCTACTTGGACTTGAGCTTCGTACAAGGAGATAAAAATGCATCAATCTGTATTTTTCTACATGCAGACTGCCAGTTAGACCAGCACCATTTTTTGAAAATGCTCATTTTTTTCTACTGTAAGATTTTGCTTTCTTTGTCAAAGATCAAGTGACCATAGGTATGTGGTTATAGATATGTGGTTCTTCAGATTTTTTCCATCGATCTACCTGTCTGCCTCTGTACCAATACCATACACTTTTTTTAAAATCACTTTTGAGCTGTAGTACAGATTGAGGTCAGGGATGGTGATTCCCCCAGAAGCTCTTTAATTGATAAAATTGTTAAAATTTTATTTTTTGCTATCCTAAGTTTTTGTTTTGCTAGATGATGTTGAAAATTGCTCTTTCTATCTCTGTGAAGAATTGTGTTGGAATTTTGATGGGGGATTGCATTGAATCTATAGATTGCCTTTGGTAAGATGGCCATTCTTATTGTTAATTCTACTGATCCATGAACATGGGAGAGCTTTCAATCTTCTGAGGTCTTCTTTAATTTCTTTCTTCAGGGACTTGAAGTTCTTATTATATACATCTTTCACTTGCTTGCTTAGAGCCACAACAAGATATTTTATATACTTTATGACTATGGTGAAAGGTATTGTTACCTTAATTTCTTTCTCAGCCTGTTTTTTGTTTGTGTAGAGAAAGGCTACATATTTGAATTAATTTATATCCAGTCACTTTACTAAAGTTGTTTATAAGGTATAGGAGTTCACTGGAAGAATTTTTGGTGTTACTTAAATATACCATTAAATTATCTGCAAATAGTGATACGTTTCTTATTTGTATTTTTTTACTTCCTTTTATAAACAGGGAGAGAGTGGGCAGCCTTGTCTTGTCCCAAATTTTAGTGGGGTTGCTTCAAGATTTTCTCTATTTAACTTAGTGGTGGCTGTTGGTTTGCTGTATATTGCTTTTATTATACTTAGATTCATGCCTTGTATTTCTGATATTTCCAAGTCTTTTACCATGAAGGGGTATTGTATTATGTCAAATGCCTTTTCTGCATATAATGAGATGATCCTGAGTTTTTCTTTTGTATTTGTTTATATAGTGGATTATGTTGATAGATTTTTCATATATTGACATTTCCCTGCATCCCTGGGATGAAGCCTACTTGATCCTGGTGAATGATCATTTTGATGTGGTTTTGGATTCAGTTTGAAAGTATTTTATTGAGGATTTTTACAATGATATTCACAAGTGAAATTTGTCTGAAGTTCTCTTTCTTTGTTGGGTATTTCTGTTACTTAGGTATCAGAGTAATTGTGGCTTCATAGACTGAATTAAGTAGTATAGGTGGTGTTCGTTCTGTTTCTATTTTGTGGGATAGTTTGGTATTAGGTCTTTTTTGGAGGTCTGATACAATTCTGCACTAAAACAATCTGTTCCTGGGATTTTTATTGTTGGGAGACTTTTAATGACTGATTCTATTTGCTTAAGGTATCTGGTCCTTATTTAAATTTGGTATGTCTAGAAAATCATCCTTTTCATCTAGATTTTCCAGTTTTGTTGACTATAGGCTTTTTTAGTACATTCTGATAATATTTTGAAATTCCTCAGATTCCATTGTTATGTTTTCCTTTTAATTTCTGATTTTGTTAATCTGGATACTGTCTCTGTGCCCTAAAGGCTAAGGGCTTATCTATCTTGTTGATTTTCTCAAAAAAAATCTCTTAGTTTCGTTGATTCTTTGTATAATTCTCTTTGTTTCTCATTGGTTGTTTTCTGCTCTGAGTTTAATTAGTTTCTGCTATCTACTCCTCTTGCATGTATTTGATTCTGTCTGTTCTAGAGTTTTCAAATGTGCTGTTAAGTTGCTAGTGTTGGATCTCTCCAATTACTTTATGAATACTCAGTGCTATGAATTTTCCTCTTAATATTTCTCTGATTGTGTCCCATATGTTTGGATATATTATGCCTTCCAATTTTGTAAAATTCTGAAAGTCTTTAGTTTCTTTCTTTATTTCTTCCCTGACCAGGTTATCATTGAGTAGAGAGTTATTCAGTTTCCATGAGTATGTGAGCTTTCTCTTGTTTTTTTGTTTGTTTTTGCTTGGTTGTTTTGTTGTTGTTGTTGTTGTTGAAAACAAGACTTAGGATGTGGGCATCTGATGGAATGCATGGCATTATTGCAATCTTCTTGAATCTATGGAGTCTTGTTTTCTGTCTGATTATATGGCAGATTAGGAGACAGCATCATGAGGTGCTAAGAAGAAGGTATATTCTTTTGTTTTATGGTAAAATTTTCTGTAGATATCTGTTAAATTGATTTGCTTCGTAACTTCTGTTAGTTTCACTGTCTATGTTTATTTTCTGTTTCCATGATCTGTCCATTATTGAGAGTGGGGTGTTGAAGTCTCCCACTGTTATTGTGTGGACCTTTAGTAATGTTTCTTCTACAAATGTGGATGAACTTACATTTGGGGGAGTAGGTGTTCAGAATTGAGAGTACCACTTGGTGGGTTTTTATTTTATGATTGTAAACTGTCCTTTCCCATCTCTTTTGAAATCTTTTGGTTGAAAATCTACTTTTTTGGATATTAAAATAAATACTCTAGCTTGTTTCTTGGGAACATTTGCTTGGAAAAAAACTTTTCCAGCCGTTTTGACTGAGGCAGTATCAGCTTTTGTCATATGAGTGTTTCCTGTATGCAACAAAATGCTGGATCTGTTTACATATCCAATGTTATCCTATGTCTTTTTATTGGAGAATTGATTCCAGAATTGTTGAGAAATATTAAAGACCAATGTTTATTGGTTCCTTTTAATTTTGTTGTTAGTGCTGGTATTATGATCTCATCTTTTGTTGTGAGATGATTTTTTTTTGTTGTTTTTTCATGGATGTAGTTTCCCATTTCGTGTTGGAGTTTTTTTCCTACTATCCTCTGTAGGACTGTATTAGTGGAAAGATATTGCTTAAATTTGGTTTTGTCATGAAATATCTTGTTTTTTCCATCTATGGGATTTGAGAATTTTGCTGAGGATAGTAGTTTGGAGTGGCATTTCTGTTCTCCTAGTGTCTGTGTGACATCTGTCCAAGATTTTCTTGCTTTTAGAGTCTCTGTTTAGAAGTCTGGTGTTATTGTAATAAGTCTGCCTTTATATGTTACTCAGCCTTTTCCCCTTATGACTTTTAAAATTCTCTTTTTGTTCTGTGCATTCAGTGTTTTCATCATCATGTAAGAGGAAGATTTACTTTTTTGGTGGCATCTATTTGGTGTTTTGCTGGCTTCTTGTTCATTTATGACCATCTCTTTCTTTAGGTTAGCAAAATTTTCTTCTATGATTTTATTTAAGAGATTTCCTGGCCATTTGCATTGGAAATCTGCTCTCTCCTCTATTACTATTATTCTTGGGTTTGTTATTTTCATTGTGCCCTGAATTTCTTGGATTTTTTGGGTTAGGAGCTTGTTCAACTTTGTACTTTCTTTGACTATTGTGTCAATATCTTTTATGGTACCTTCTATGCCTGAGATTCTCTCTTCTATCTCTTATATTCTGTTAGTGATGCTTGCATCTGTAACTCCTGATCTTTTTTCTAGATGTTCCATCTCCACATTTGCCTCCCTTTGTGATTTCTTTATTGTTTCTATTTCTAACTTTAGATACTGGATGGTTTTGTTCAAGTCCTTCACCTGTTTGATTGTATTTTCCTGTATTTCTTTAATTGACATATGCATTTCATTTTTAAGAGCTACTATCTATTTACCTGTGTTCTCCTGTATCTTTTCAAGTGAATAATTTATGTCTACCATCTTTATGAGATGGGAATTTAGATCAGAGTCTTGCTTTTCTTGTGTGTCAGGTTATCCAGAAAATGAGTTTTGATTGTGCCAAGTAGCATTGGTTTCTGTTGCATATCTTCTTGAACTTGCCTCTCACCATCTGGTTATCTCAGATGCTATCAGGCCTTGCTGTCGCTGACTGGATCCTTTCTTTCCTGTGAGCCTGTGAGCCTGCCTATGATAGATTTCCTAGGATTCAAGCTGTCTCTGGGTATGGGAACATGTCCAGATTGCTGGCTCTGCCCCATATCCAAGTTATGGGCTGGAAGAAAAGTGTATCTCTAAAATGGCAGGGCAGAATGGGCCTACCTCTTCTGGCCCTGAGGGTTCCCAGTTAGTCCAGGTATTGGGGCAGGGGGAGTCTTACCTGTGAGCTTGGTCATGATGGAGCTCTTGGGAGTCAAGCTGTCTCTGTGTGTGGGAGAGTATCTGTAGGGCCAGCTCTGCCCTGTGTTGAATTATGTGAGATTTTATGCAGTCATAAAATACAGCTGAAGTTTGGCATTTAAAATATCTTGAACTTCCTGAGTACAAACAACATCATGTCATAGTATGATTGTAAGTATGTATATATGAACATCTTTGGAGTTTTACAAAGAAACTTCAGCAACATTTTTAATTCTCAGTGAAAGAAGCATTTCAATTTTCTGCAATATTTGAGGGTGTAACTAATGATGGCCAAATTTGCCTGTAGTGCTTACTTTAATCTGTTCATGCACTTACTGTTTCTCTGGCAGCCACAGCATTTGTAAATTTTCTGGTCACTAAACTCTTAAGAACAATTGTAAGTGATCAGTTTTTAATTGTCCAGCTAGGAGAAAAAAATGAAAATAATTTTGCATGTAGTTTTAAATTAATACTTATAAAGTAATACTATAAAATCTTAAAGGCTTGTGTATATAAAATTATTTGCTGTCTGATCTATAGTTTGTTCTATTTTAAAATCTAGTTGTTTATGAAGGTAATATATTTTTTTTAGCTTTGGAAGATAAAGCCCATATTTGAAGGACCTTTATTATATTGTCATGTCTGGAACACATTTTATTCTCTATTCTTAGCCTGTTTTCCATCTATATTTACTTGTTTTAATGAAAATGTTACTTTAATTGTGTCAAAATCAAAAAAGTATATTTCTACTACCTACTTTACAAGCAAAACATTTAAATAATTCATATTATAAGTAAAAACTTTCATGCCAAAACCCAATGTTCTTATTATAATTTTATCAAGACATAGCAAAGATCATTTTCAGAAGCTCACATGCAGAACCTTAAGAAATTAGATATATAAACCTAAAATAATTTGAAAAATTAAAGCCATAAAAATTAAAAATTTATGGAAAAATGATGAGGATGCATGCATTTAATCTTCAGACTCTTGTCTCAAACAGAGCTATTGACAGCAAGGTTCAAGAGAAAGATTAAGCTGAATAGAGAGGCTCATTGAACAGGCAAGCTTTCAGAAGCACTCTTGCTGCATCCCAGAATCTCTGCTTTCCCAGGCACAACAATCATTGTTCCATGCGCTTCACTGAATGTCCAGTGAAGATGAGACAGGGTCTCTTGTAAAAAGCAAGCTGACCCTAGAACACTGAGACACCCCAAGAAAAAGAAAAAGACCATACGAGCATTGATTGAATGTATGTGTGAATGAGAAATGAACATCTTCTAAATAATTCACAGATGAGCTTGATCCAAATTTCTTAGCATTTTTAAAAGATGGTATTTCATGTTCATGCTTATACTGTGTATGTGTTTGTCATTTCCATTTAAATTTCTCTTGACTGATAAATTATGAGGGTACATTATTTGGCTGAGAGAATCTCTAAGTGCATAGGAGTTTGTTGACTATGAGGTGCCAAATCAGCTTTAAATATATCTCACATTATGGCTTAATTTCATGTTTTCATTGAAGCCCAATCACACTGGCTGCCATTCAACTGGCTACCAAAATCTGATAGACGATGGATATAGAACTGTTACAAATAAAGAAACACTTGCTAGGCAAAAAGAATAAGAAAGGTTCTGTCACTTGGGATGCAAAGGTCTTTCTTAGCTTCCTATATTAAACATCGTGTGCTCTGATCCAAACATTGAAATTCTTGTACCAATATATTAATGGGGTAAATGAGAACTGACATATAAATATAACCAAAGCCTTCGGGAGCACCCTGTGTGAATTATATAAAATGATCAACTTGGCATCTCCATTGTGTCTTTCTTGTTTAGCTCACATTTAAGCAGTCATGTTGCTGAGACTTGACGGCTATAGATTCCAATGTTACTAGGCTACACAATCACAAAGCAAAGTCCCTGATCTTCTCACTCTTGGAATCTTTCTGCCCCATATTCTGCAATGTTGTCTAAGCTTTAAGTACAGGACTGTCTTCTGGATGTATGAATTAAGAACAGATTCCCCAATTACACACTTGTATTAGTTGCAGTTCTCTATTTTGTTCTTCATCTGCCCTAAGAGCTTTTTGTCATGACAAGATTGTACCTATCAATGGGTATAAAGACAAATGTTTACAGACTGGCTATTAGGGATTATGGTAAAGTTCACAGAACCTCAATTCTACATAAAGAACTAGGAGTAACTGAGGAAAACTGGGGGTAGTAGAGGTGGTACTCGTCTGGGACGAGCACACCAATTGCTTATCCAGTGCCAAATGATCCATACTGAAAACATGCAACATTGTACAGAGTGAAGTTATATGAGTAATATATATGTATATATGCATGTGTACGTGTTTATGTATATGGTGTATGTGCATGTACACGATACATGTATATGTATATGTATATGTATATGTATATGTATATGTATATGTATATGTATGTGTATGTGTATATGTATATGTATATGTATATATAAATGCGATAAGTTTTTTGAATTTAGAAAAATAACGGAAGAAAATATTTTATTTTTTCCTCTTAAAATTGTGAATAGTTACATGACTTTCTTCCAAAGAGTTTAGCACATATTTAAAGTTCTGAATTGTATACAAACTGCATTTTTCTTACATAAAAGATGTTAATTACAAAGTTTACAGTCACAAGAAGAGAAGGAAAGTTAAGAGAAACAGAAATTAAGAAAAGCAACTTACTCCTAGGGAATCCAGACTCCTCAATTTTTAGACCTAATTTCTGGAACTCCATATTTCAGACAGGTTTGTGGGAAGATATGCGTATTCCAAACTCTTCTACCCATGTTTGCCTATGACCTACATGGGATCCATGATCTACCACTATAATTCTGAAACTTCTTGCTTTATCCTGTGGTTTGGATCTATTTGTTTCTAAAGGCCATGAATTTGAAGGGGAGAAGAAATGGCTATTTTGGGGGGTTTGGAAGAAGAAAGGGAAAGCGAAATGTGATTATGCATACATTCATACACATGCACATATATGTATGTATATACATACATATATCTATATATCTATATATCTATATATCTATATATCTATATATCTATATATCTATATATCTATATATCTATATCTATATCTATCTATCTATATCTATATCTATATCTATCTATCTATCTATCTATATATATATATATATAGAGAGAGAGAGAGAGAGAGAGAGAATATGTATATTATAATAGATGCCATCTCTGCATCAGATACTTCCTTCTGGAAGTATTCCTCTCCCAGCCAAAGGAAAATGTAGAAGAAAGTGCATGTGTTGCCAGTGTTGTTCTTATGAGACAGTTCTGTTTGAATTTCAGTTGTGTTTGCTCCTATTATCTAGAGATTTTATGGTGAATAAAAGCTATATACCCTTGCAAAGTTACTCTAGACAAAACTAACACCTTTGCAAAATGATTAACCAACTTCTGCTTTTCAAGTAAAATTCTTTTTAAGTGCTCAGTTCTAAGTCCTGAAAGAAAGTGAGAGGAGCTAAATTAACATTAGAAAGATCATCAAGGTAATTTGGGTAAAACAAAGAAACAGAATCGGTCTGTTAGTAGAAAGAAAGATTCTCTGAGTGCAGGGAAAAAAAAGCACATAGAAAAGAAATGGAAATGAGATTAAGAAACTATTAACTCTGAATAGGAGAGGAAATTATTAGTGGGATAATTTTCCAAGTCTAATTGCAAAGGTATGGTTAGAGTGTAGAGGAAACCACAGTGGACAGCTGACAATAATGTAGATTATTTTCATTTCGGAAAGTGTCATGAGCAAAACCTCAAACCAAGATCCCAGAGTCCAGAGGTACAACCTGATTTAGAAAGGGCAGATCCTCTTTCAATGGATATAGCCTGGCTCTCACCATATTGATGGGAACCTACAGAATGGAAGTAAGAAATATAAATATAATTCCACAGTGTTCCGTTTGCCAGGATTCACTCATTGTTCACCAAAAAAATGAAAGTGTTGTCTGTAATTTTCCATACCTCCATCCTTGTCTTTTTAAAGCTGGACTGAATATGCTTGCAATGTCTGTGAAGGTGGGGCAGATATGCCATTGGACTAAAATGTTGTTTTTTTATAATGAGAGCCTAAAACGGGGAAGCAAGTATGGGAATGACACCCTGGGATGCTTCATCTGGCAAGAAACCAAGGGAAGATATATTAGGCAGCAGCTCCCTACCTGTGGGTTGTGAGCCTTAGGTGGTCAATGGACCTTTTCCCAAGAGTCACATAACAGATATCTTGCATATCAGATATTTACATTAAGATTCATAACAGTAGCAGTAACAAATTTATGAAGTAACAACAAAAATGATTTTATAGTCAAGAGTCACTACATCATGAGCAGCAGTGTTAGTGTCACAGCACTAGGAAGGTTGAGAGGCATTGTTTCAGTATATAAACTTGTCAGTTGGGTATTTCTTTGCTGAATCAAAGATGCTACAGGTAGGTAGTCTTGCTGTGGCTCATCTGTGATCCTCTAGTTCAGAGTCTCTCTCAGTAGCAGTGATCTACTTTTCTCTCAAGTCTCTGAGACAGATCTGCTTACAAACTCCGCTGCATGGCTTGACACCAGATGACTGAGGATAACATTTGTTTTTCTTTCTGAAATAATTTTTCCATTGATTAGTTGAGTATTTCTCTACATGCACCTATCATGCTCACTTCCAATTCATTCCAGGTTCACCCATCACCCTTGTGCCATCCCCCTCCACCAAAGAAGCCGTGTCCGTGGCTTTTACATGTGTGATGAGAATCCAAACCAGGTCTTTACAATTTCCCAGCAGGAATTTTACTGACTAAGTCATGCTTCAGACCCTGACACCAGTTTTGACAAAGATAAGCAAAGCTCCTAAGACATTTGAGTACCAGATTTCAGGTGGTCTTAAGTGGTCATGCCTTTTGAATGACTGGATAGAAATATTGCTCTAGGACATATTTAGTCTTATGAGAAACATTTCAGCATTTAATTTTTTTCTTTTTCTTTTTTTTTTTTTTTTTTGGTCAAAAGTGAGTTTCCTGGTCTAGGCCACATTCAGAAAGAGTTCATTACAAAGGTGGGGAAGGGCCCCAGGACCACTGGGGATGGTTCTAGTGTCTACCTAAACCTCCTTCTGATTCATCCCTAAATTCTGTGGATTGATTTGTGATGTCTCCTGTCTAAAAGGTAGAACTGAGCAGGAGCAGGTTGGTAGGGTTCATCCTATATATAAAATATTTTGGTGACTTTTCCGGTCTTGAATTCGATTCCCAAGTTTATGCTATCCTTTTGAAAAAAACACAGATTGAAGTATGGTCTGTTCAAAAGTAGGACCCGTCTGTGCCAGTTGAAAATGATTACATATTAAAGTCTCAAGCGTTTTTAAGAGAAAACAAACTTTGAATAGAGACAAATTTACTCATTCATGTTAATGTGTAGATATTCTTCCAGAACACCATTTTTAGGAGAATAGATAAAATACTCTAGTTTCTGTATAGTTCTTGGGAATCTATTGGCGTGTGTGTGTGTGTGTGTGTGTGTGTGTATCTGTGTGTGTGTGTATGTGATTTTATATGTTTATAGTAATACATAATATCTAATACATGTTCAAAAATAAAGGGCAGATAAACACATTGCAAAAATGGCAAATTCTCCAGGTAAGATGCTTGTTTGAAATCAGAATATCCAAGCAAACATCCAGTCCCAACAAATAAGTTGATTCAGTTCTGGTTCCCTCTTATAATCCCAGTATTATAGTTACAGAAGAAGAAGAATAGTAATCTCATCATCCCGTGAGACATGCAGAGACCTGGTAAGGAAAACAAATCAAATCAAAACAAAACAAAACTTTAAAGCAAACATGTAAAAGCCAAGGAAAAATTTAAACCACATTCACTGGAGAAGTGGTTGTCCCGAGAGCCACGGCCCTAGTTATACTTGCAAGACAATTTCTGAGTTCCTATAAAGTGAGACATGGATTCACTTTTAGGACAAACTTTTGATTTCAGTTCTGGGAGCTAAATATTCTGAACAAAACTAAGATACATATTATGTCAAATAAAGCACCATCTTTTCACTTGAGGGAAGGTATTTTTCCACAAACCAGGCTGGTGTTGTATTTGTCACCATGAGCTTGATGAGCCAATCATGAGAACTGAAGCTCCGTTTTCAGCTAAACACAACAGGCCCTCTTCTATTCTGTAAATCTTCTTGTTGGCTTTATTGAAATTACTAAAGAATACTCCCAAGGAAACCTTAAATCTACCACTCCTTTATAGTTCAACAGTAACAGTACCCTTTGTCATGTATTGTCAAACCATAAATGACCATCATATTAATTAGCAGTAAATGTAGTTTCTTGCAATTTAGATTACAAAGTTACAAAAGCATAGTCTATTTTATATAGTTTTGATTGCTACTTCTCAAAGACACAACTTATTCAACTCATGTGAGAACTTAATCATACATGGATTATTTTAGAAAGAGGGGTAGATTGATACTAATTTCAAAGAAACTATGAGACAAATGCTGTTTTCCTCTCTCTGGGAGGAGACTATAATAAACATGAAGCATCTAAGCACCCCATAGAAGACAGGCTGACTTTCCTCCAACTATACAACTTTCAACTTCAAAGTTCTCTCCTTAGCATCAACTACATTATCTTGATAACTTTAATTTCCTTTTCAAAAACATCTTAACTTAAAAAGAACAAAAAGGAAGTCATTTTCTGACCACATGACTAGACCAGTAGACACTAGATAGGAGTTCAATAAAACCATTATAGTTTTTGTAATGAGATTAAATCAGTTCTTGATTGAAGTACACAATGTACTTCTTGCCAAATCATATTAGGTCCTCCACAATCACCACCATTTTAGGGCAAGGGATATTACTGAAGGCTATTTTCCATTTTAAAAATGCTACACTTTGATGAATCTTAAGTGCTTCAAAATATCTCCATAGAAGTCTTTGAAAATAAAATAATATTTAAATAATATGATCTTTCCTGCAAGTCTTATAGTCATTTTTATAATGTTAATGCTAAAAAATTCATTCATTGTGAATGACAATTTTTCCTTAAATATCAGGCAGTCCCTTCACCTGCAAATTTCCTGTTATCCCAGCATTATATTTCCTTCTGGAATATCTTTGATCTGTGAACCCTAGAGTTTTTCCCCAAAGTAATATTTAATATTGTTATTTTTAACAATATAAAATGATCTTTGTGGTATATAGTATTATCCTTTTTATTTAAATAAAGAAGATTAAGATCTTTTAAAATTAATGACTACCATATATAATAAATATGAACAAAATCATAGATTTAACCAAATCCCTTGGATGTCAATATTATTGTTTTATCAATGCAACATTTTAAAAAACAAACTGATTTATGGGGTAACTACTAGCAAATATGCACTTATATAACATAGTCTCCATTACAATTTCTTTTAGAAATCAAGCCTGGGAATGAAAAAATTGTTTTATATAAGTTGCAAATAAAATATTTTGAAAATTTGGTTAAAATATTTTACTTCCATTCATGTCTGCACGGCATTACTGAATCAAACTGAGGACAGTGCTCATATGATTGGTTGTTCTACAAGCAAAACCATATCAAATATGCCAGGTGTGTAATTCTGTTTGTAAGAAATGTACAGCTGACCCTGTGAGATTAATCTTGAGAACTAGGGAAAAGAACAAGGGCAGTAGTGCTGGCAACTGAGCAAGTGCCTTGGGTTCAGTTTTATTCTATAAATGCTCCATCACTCTCTTATGTGTTTAGATCACTCATGCTTAGTGGTTAAGACCATTGCACATATATATTCTTTTCTTATTTCTTTAGAAAAATATTTATCATGAAGCATATTTTGATCATGTTTTATCCCTTACTTAACTTCTCCTGTATTCTCTCTACTAATGCAACTGTATGCACACTCTCCCCCTCTCCACCTCTCTCTCTCTCTCTCTCTCTCTCTCTCTCTTTCTCTCTCTGTCTGTCTTTCTCTGTGTCTCTCCATCTGGCTCTTCTCCTCCACCTTCAAAACATATACACATACACAAACATCTTAGTGTGTGTACACTAAGATAAAATCAAAACAAATAGACAAGCAAACCAGTAATACAGTAAACTGCTGAAACAGACAAAATGCCCACAAAAAGAACATGAATTTCACTTTGCTTTTGCCAACTACTCCAGGGCACAGGGACTCCCCTAGACTTGGTAGATATACCTATTGACATTCCAGTAAAGAAAGCTAACTTTTTCCTTTTCCAGTGAGTATCAACTGCAAATAGCTTCTTGGTTGGGGGTGGGACTTTCGAAAAACTTCATGAAAAATTACAACTAAACTATAAACCTAAACTATAAGCATATATGGAAGGAATCTAAATGGAGTTATCACAGACTGGAGCAGATAATTCAATCACTCCACATCTTATACCACCAAGTATGACCTCTAGAGCCAGGAATGTGTTACAGCTACATCTTGTTGATTCCTTGAGTAGTTCCAAATATCACAGGATATTGCCAAAGCTATTATTTATTGCTTTTTACAACCTGATGGTAAGACCTTATTGCTAAAGATAACACTTAACTTATACCATCCAACATGGAGAACTTGATCTGGTACCCAACTAGGAATTTCTTAAAAGAGGTGGGCACAAGTGTGATGCCTACCTCTGTGGAATTTTCACATCCATATTTATAATAGTAGCAACCTCAAATTCTCTGTGTTGGGCACAAGAAAACTCAATTGAAGATGAGAGATCCCTAGCTCAAGTCAGTGGGTACTTCAACTACTATAACAAACTGATTTTTGTCTCCATGGAAGGTGTTGAGAACAGATAAAAGGCTGTTAAATGTAATGCTACCTGTTTGCTTTAGATAAAGTGGACCTGGTTTTATTTTATTCTATAATGGCCTCACAATTTTGAGACATCTTCAGTAAGAAGAAATTCACCAATTTAGTGATCTGAGCACTATCAATTTTTTTATTGCCATCAAATATCTTTATATCAGTAGCCAGGGTCACTTTCTCTTTCAGGCCTAAAGCTACTCAGAAGTTCATTTTCAAATTCTTTGGATAGATTTCCTCTTAGATGGGTTACAATTGTAGGAAGGTTTTGCCTTCCTGGTCATTTGAAGTGAATACACTACCCTTAACTCTTTCGGCTTCAGCTTTCTGTCCTTAACTTTGTTTGACTTTCTAGCTGTGTTGTTGTTGTTGTTGTTGTAGTTGTTGTTGTTGTTGTTTGCAACTATGCTACAAGTGAAAAGATTGCAATACAATTTCTGAATTGCTTCCCTTCTTACAATCTGAAAAAATCAGAAATTTAAATGCTTTCATATTAATATATAGTTGCTATTTTGCCTTTTAATAAAACACTACATTGAGTACACCTTTTTTAACAATAGCTTGACTTTTACTCTATTTATTTAATTTTAACTTTCTTGTACATAATCAACCTTACCTCTTCACAAAAGACTATACCTATCCTTGTAACAGAATCCAATGTAAGGCAGAAGTGATAAAAAAAAAAAAGAAAAGAAAAAACAGAGTTTGCAAATTAGAACCAGAGATTTTCACCACCTTTAGTTCATGCTAATGCCTTTCTTACAATGCAGATCATTAAAATTCTTCACAATGCTTTTGGAACCAACAGTTGTGAGCATAGTGTCAGCATTGCAAGCAAACATCCAATGTGAGTTTCTATTTTAATAAAAATCTCGATACGCACTTTATCATATATATTACATAAAATAAATGGGTTTTTCTACAGTTCCTTTTTCCTCTCTATTCATAAAGAACAGGATTACCAGTGAATGATTGAAACACACTGCTGTTTACTTGACATGGGAATTTGTAACAAATATTGAAAGGACTCAAAAATAACTAATATTTAGACTACTAGGAAAGTTTATGGTAAAATTACAAACTGCAAAATAGTTAATTGACAAAGAAAGTTGTTACAACACTAAGTTTGAATATTACTGTTAAGGACAGACAAAAAAAGATGTAAAATAAGAGGAAGAGGGAAAGGAGGGAGAAGAAGGAGGGAGAAAGACAGAGGATGAGAAGGGAGGAGGAGGAAGAGAAGGAGAAGAGGAGAAGGAACAAGAATAAGAAAGAAGGAAGAAGAGGAGGAAGAGGAGGAGGAGGAAAATGGGGGATGTGTTGAAGTTACCTGTATGGTATTATCATGAGATTGATAGTTGGTCCTGTAATTTTGTAGAACTGGGTATAAGACATTATCCATATGTATTATCTTAAATGTTTTCTGCAGCTCAGAGCCACAACTTTTAGGAAGAGAAAGGCCCAACTATTCTGGTTAGTACAGATATTTTTAATCATATAAAGTAGAGCAAAGAACAGTTTATAATTAATCTTTATATATAAAATATCCCCATATGAGAATTTTCTGAATAAGCAAATTAATTTTAAATCATTAGTTTAATTATATAATATATAATGAATAAAGATAAATAGCTCATTCAAAAGATTAAAATTGCAAAGTTTAGAAATTATTTTCATATGGAATAGATCATGTAACACCCTATAAGTGTCACATCAAAGAAAGCTCATCACAAATCCATAAACAGTAGACTTGAATCTTAGGAAACTGGTTTTAAATATAGTTCAGAGATGTTAAGAATATTTGCATGTGACATAGCCGTCACCACCATCCATCTCTGGAACTTTCTTCATCTCCCTATAGTGAAACTTTATTCCTGTTAAATACATTCCATTCCTCTCTCCTTCCAGCCCCTGCTAATACTTCTAATTTCTGGTTATAAATTTGACCACTCTGGGGCCTCCTGTAAGTGGGATCAGATATTTGTTTCTGTCTTATGCCCTTGGTGTGATGCCCTCAAGTTCCACCTCGGCTGTTACCTTTGTCAGAATTAGCTTTTTCTCTGGCCACTGAATCACCCTGTTGCATGTATGTACATGTGTATGTATGTGCCACACGCCTTACCCACTCATCTGTCAGCTTTGGTTTCTTGTACCTTTGGGAACACATTGTGAATATGGCTAAGCAGCTATCTCTTATAGGTTCTGCTATGAATTCTTTAGGTACACATATTATAATTCTATGCTTGATATCCGAAGGATCTTCATAGTACTGCCACCATGGCAACACCATTTCACATTAAGTGTTGGAGGGCGTACTTGTATGTGAGGATATGCATGTACAATATGCCTGTGAGCAGATGTCAGGAACAAGCTTGTCTGCTATTCTTTATCTTCTTATTTATAAATTATGTTCACCACCATATAAAAAATTGAGTTAAAAGACCTTAGCAGGGATAGGGATGGAGGTGGGTTTTCACCTCACCCTGTATAGATGATTGGTAAGTCTTCCTTATTGAAGACTCATCATGGTGATATTTTCATTTACATTCAAGGAGAAGGGAAGGACAACTGTGTGAATTCATTGTTGTGTTTGGACCATATAAAGGAACTAAATGGTTCTTCTGCTCCATTCACCTTAACACAACCATTGGAATTCTGGGAGAAGCAGAAGCAGAAATAGCGACATCAAAGACTGCAGTGTGCTGGCTACCTGTTTCCATCTCTCTTCTGCTCATCTCTCAACTTTTGCTTCAGGGTAGTGAGCATCCAACATGTAGTCCAGGGAAAAGTATCCTCAGTGTTATCCTTCAAGAAGCAAACTATCAGCCTGAAGAACTAAAAAATTCATGATTGAATTTTGTTAAAATATTTAGGAATGGGCAAATACTTTGTTGGTCTTTTATCAACAAGGTCTAAAAACATGACCGAAGAAATTTCAGTTATGTATCGCTACTCTTTCTTTTCACTGAAAAAATAAAAACAATTGCAACTAGTTTAAGTTAGGGAATATCACACATTAGCAAATACCGAGGTTAAGATTTGACACAGGTTGATCTGCAGCTTACCTTAACACCTTGGTTTTTTCCCAGAGTCTCTTATCTTTTCTTCTTCATTTCACTTTTCCTTGTGACGAACTTTAACTATGTAGCCTTGACTGGGCTGCAACTTACTTTTGTCCATAAGACTGTCATTGAACTCGAAGAGAACTTCCAGCCTCTGCCTCTTGAGTGCTGGGGATAAAGGCAAGGGCCACCCCCAGCATTTTATTCTCTTTCTAAGTTGCTTTCTAGCTTCCTCTTTGTTCTCTCTAAGCTGCTTCAATTTAGAATAGTCTTCAGAGTCTTCCCTTCTTTCACTGTTTCATATAAACTCATGAGAGCATCCTAAGCATTAACTGTATCTGCTTCTCTGAGGTATACTTGTGTACTCTCCTACCAAAGTCATTGGTTGGATTCAAAATATTCCAGGCAGGTGATTACTCTGCATTGGCCATTGTGGTAGGTTGAATAGAAATTCATGTTTGACTGCTTGACTATAGGGAGTGGCACTATTAGGACATATGGCCTATTGAAGGAGGTGTGGCCTTCTAAGAGGAAGTGTGTCACTGTGAAGGCAGGCTTTGAGGTCTTAATGCTCAAGCTATGCCCAATATAAAACATATTCAGTTTTGTCCTGGTTGCATTTCTCCAGCACCATATCTGCCTGGGTGCTGCCATGCTTCCTACCATGACCAAAATAGACCAAACCTCTGAAACTATAAACCAGCCCCAATTACATGTTGTTCCTTATGAAAATTGCCTTGATCATGATATCTTTTATATCAATGGAATCACTAAAACAATCATTGACAATGGGCATTAGTATTCAGATATTCTCTATATATTTTAGGTAGGTAAAAATAGCAAGAAGAACAACAGAAAGCCCACATACACATGGAAACTGAACAATACTCTACTCAATGACACCCTGGTCAAGGAAGAAATAAAGAAAGAAATCAAAGATTTTTTAGACTTCAATGAAAATGAAGGTACGACCTACCCAAATCTCTGGGATACAATGAAAGCAGTGCTAAGAGGAAAACTCATAGCCCTGAGCCTCCAAAAAGAAACTGGAGAGAGCATACACTAGCAACTTAACAGCACACCTGAAGGCCCTGGAACAAAAAGAAGCTAACTCACCCAGGAAGAGTAGAAGAGAGGAAATCATCAAACTAAGGGCTGAAATCAATCAAGCAGAAACAAAGAGAACCATACAAAGAATCAACAAAACCAAGAGCTGGTTCTTCGCGAAAATCAACAAGATAGATAAACCCTTAGCTAGACTAACCAAAGGGCACAGAGATAATATCCAAATTAACAAAATTAAAAATGAAAAGGGGGATATAACAACAGAAACAGAGGAAATTCAAAAGATCATCAGATCCTACTATAAAGACCTATACTCAAAACAACTGGAGAATCTGGAGGAAATGGACAATTTCCTAGACAGATACCAAATACCAAAATTAAATCAGCATCAAGTAGACCAGCTAAACAGTCCCATAACCCTTAAAGAAATAGAAGGGGTTATAGAAAGCCTCCCAACCAAAAAAAAGTACAGGACCAGATGGTTTTAGTGCAGAATTCTACCAGACCTTCAAAGAAGACTTAACACCAATACTCTTCAAACTATTCCACAAAATAGAGACAGAAGGGACACTACCCAACTCGTTCTTCGAAACCACAATTACGCTGATACCTAAACCACAAAAAGATCCAACAAAGAAAGAGAACTACAGGCCAATTTCTCTTATGAATATTGATGCAAAAATACTAAATAAAATTCTTGCCAACCGAATCCAAGAGCATTTCAAAACGATCATTCACCATGATCAAGTAGGCTTCATTCCAGGAATGTAGGGATGGTTCAATATACGGAAATCCATCAATGTAATCCACTACATAAACAAACTAAAAGAAAAAACCACATGGTCATCTCATTAGATGCTGAAAAAGCATTTGACAAAATTCAGCATCCTTTCATGCTAAAAGTCTTGGAAAGAGCAGGAATTCAAGGCCCATACCTAAACATAGTAAAAGCAATCTACAGCAAACCAGTAGCCAACATCAAAATAAATGGAGAGAAACTTGAAGCAATCCCACTAAAATCAGTGACTAGACAAGGCTGTCCTCTCTCTCCATATCTTTTCAATATAGTACTTGAAGTTCTAGCGAGAGCAATTAGACAACATAAAAAAGTCAAAGGGATACAAATTGGAAAGGAAGAATTCAAAGTATCATTATTTGCAGATGATATGATAGTCTACTTAAGCGACCCAAAAAACTCCACCAGAGAACTTCTACAGCTGATAAACAACTTCAGCAACGTGGCTGGTTATAAAATTAACTCAAGCAAATCAGTAGCCTTCTTGTACTCAAAGGACAAGCAGGCTGAGAAAGAAGTTAGGGAAATAACACCCTTCACAATAGCCACAAACAACATAAAGTACCTTGGCGTAACTCTAACCAAACAAGTGAAAGATCTGTATGACAGGAACTTCAAGTCCCTGAAGAAAGAAATCGAAGAAGACCTCAGAAGATGGAAAAATATTTCTTGCTCCTGGATTGGCAGGATCAATATAGTAAAAATGGCCATCTTGCCAAAAGCAATCTACAGATTCAATGCAATCCCCATCAAAATCCCAAATCAATTCTTCATAGATCTAGAAAGAGCAATTCTCAAATACATCTGGAGCAACAAAAAACCCAGGATAGCTAAAACTATTCTCAACAATAAAAGGACTTCTGGGGGAATCAATATCCCTGACATCAAGCAGCACTACACAGCAATTGTGTTAAAAACTGCATGGTATTGGTACAGCAACAGTCAGGTAGATCAATGGAATAGGATTGAAGACCCAGAAATGAACCCACAGACTTATGGTCACTTGATCTTTGATAAAGGAGCCACAACCATCCGGTGGAAAAAAGATAGCCTTTTCAACAAATGGTGCTGGTTCAACTGGAGGTCAACATGCAGAAGAATGCGAATTGACCCACTCTTATCTCCTTGTACTAAGATCAACTCCAAGTGGATCAAGGACCTCCACATAAAACCAGACACACTGAAACTATTAGAAAAGAAACTTGGGAAGACCCTGGAGGACATGGGCACAGGGGAAAAGTTCCTGAACAGAACACCAATAGCTTATGCTCTAAGATCAAGAATTGACAAATGGGACCTCATAACATTACAAAGTTTCTGTAAGGCAAAGGACACTGTCAGAAGGACAAAACGGCAACCAACAACGTGGGAAATGATCTTCACCAACCCCACATCCGACAGAGGGCTAATATCCAATATATACAAAGAACTCAAGAAGTTAGACCCCAAAGAACCAAATAACCCTATCAAAAAATGGGGTACAGAGCTAAACAAAGAATTTTCACCAGAAGAAATTCGGATGGCCGAGAAACACCTTAAGAGATGTTCAACATCATTAGTCATCAGGGAAATGCAAATCAAAACAACCCTGAGATTCCACCTCACTCCAGTCAGAATGGCTAAGATTAAAAACTCGAGAGACAACAAGTGCTGGCGAGGATGTGGAGAAAGAGGAACACTCCTCCACTGTTGGTGGGATTGCAAAATGGTAGGTAAAACCGGTCTGGAAATCAGTGTGGCGGTTCCTCAGAAAATTGGGCATGCCACTCCCAGAGGACCCTGGCATACCACTCCTGGGCATATACCCAGAGGATTCCTCTGCATACAACAAAGACACATGCTCCACTATGTTTATAGCAGCCTTGTTTATAATAGCCAGAAATTGGAAGGAGCCCAGATATCCCTCAAAAGAGGAATGGATACAGAAAATGTGGTATATTTATACAATGGAGTACTACTCAGCAATTAAAAATAATGAATTCATGCAATTTGTAGGTAAATGGTTAGATCTGGAAAATATCATCCTAAGTGAGCTAACCCAATCACAAAAGAATACACAGGAAATGCAATCACTGATAAGTGGATATTAATGAGCCCAGAAGCCCTAAATACTCAAGGCACAATTAGCAAGTCAAATGACTCTCAAGAAGAAAAAAAGGAGAGGACCCTGGGCCTGTAAAGATTGGATCCAGTATTGTAGACCCAGAATAGAGAAATCGTTGGGGGGGGGGAAAGAGTGGGGAATAGCATGGGTGGGGAGAGGAATTATGGGACATATGGTGGGGGGTAACTGGGAAAGGGGAAAGCCTTTGGAATGTAAACAAAGAATATAGAAAATAAAAAAATAATTAAAAAATGATTAATTTTCTTTTAACTTTGATATTTGTCTTTTTTTTTCTGTGAATGTAATAAGCCCCACTCAGGTGACTGAATTCTAATGCCAGGTTTGATCCAAACTATCTAGTATTCCCCTTTCTCCTCTGTCTTAGTTTTTGCTTTTGGTTTTGGGTGTATGAGGGGTTTGGGATATTGTTTGTTTGTGAGACAGGAATTTTCTGTGTAGCTCTGGCTGTCCTGGATCTTGCAGTGTAGACCACGCTAGCCTCAAAGTCTCAGATCTGTCTGTTTATGCCTCCCTAGTGCTTGGATTAAAAGTGTAAGTCACCATGCCTGCCCCCCAAAAATCTCTGTGTTCTTATGACTATTACTTTAATTCATTCCTCTCTTGATTATCTGAATATTGCATCCCTAGTTTTCATATGCACTGCTTCAATTCAATCTTTCTTCAAGTATAACTACAGAAACTCTCCAAGAGTATGAAAGATGATATTTATGTCTATCACTTATTGAAAGCTCCCTATCATGTCACACCCTCAATATGACAACTAAGCTTGTATTTTGATTACTATATAACTTGACATCATGTCTTTTAGGCATCCTATCTGCTAGTTTCAAATAAAAATATGTGATATCCTAAAATAATTATAAACAAAAAGCAACATTACCTTATAAATGGCTATTTTGTATGGTTTTGAAGTCATGAGGAAAAGATAGACTCTTTGAATTTGAGCGTCTCTCTTTACAAGTTTTTGTAGTATGCAATCCAGAGTGTCCTACATGATACTGAGTCATTTCTTGATAACGCCTTTAAAGTGTGGAGGTTTATCTTCCAAAGGGCTTGAGGAAGAAATCAAGGCCCAGTAAAAGTACATGGCCTTCAAGCATGCTGTACAGAGTCACCCTGGCATTTTCCAAACATGTACATTTTAGTAGGTTAATCAAACACATAGTTGCAAAGTCAGCCTCATCCCTGCACCATGGGATTCCAGATGGTTCTACATAATAAAAGAGTTTGTGTAAAGCAAATTTCCACTTGGTGCCTTGCTTTCTGGTCAGAGCCTAGTTTTATTCCTTCTTTTGTTAACAGGCTTTATTTCAGAAGAGAGCCTGTGGATGAGACAGAAAAGCATGAAAGGATTAAATGGAAGCGAGGGTAGAAAATTTACCAAGAAAGAAGAAGCTATATGGACTATTTCAGAGAAGCAAGCTGTCTAGTGATATTCACCTTACAGCCTCGCTGGACCAAGTGAATCAGTCAAACACTGTGAAGCAAATTGATCCTGAGAAAATATTTTCTGTAATGTAGAATGCCCACCTGGCATTTATCCTAGAACCCATCCATTTCCAACACACTTATTTCTGTGGTATATGTTTTCAATAATAGAATCTAGAATTCTTATGCCATTTCCACTATAGAAAATATGATTCTGAGAAAAAAATTCAGATACTACCAGTAGCCATACCTAGTCTCTGTCTGAAAAAAATATCAATATTCTATGAAAAATTTCTTAATGAGAGTTCTCACATATGATTTGTTACTTGCCATTTTTTAACAATAAAATAAATTTGGGAAGTATAAGCAAAAAAGAAGAATACAGAATTACACAATATGCAGTTATGAGTGACTGTGGAACACATTTAATGCTCTGATATGCTCTGTGCATTTTTAAGTAAGCAAATATCTTTTATAAAGTAAGTGATGTGCAGCCTAAAAGTTTATGCGAAGTTCTTCTCTTATATATAAACCTAGTAAGTAGACAAGCAAAACTTATTTATCTAAATATGACATCTTACTTGTTCATATTGTTGCATGGCAACTGAATTCAGAAGTCATGTCCAATCACAGCTAAGTCACTACCCATTAACTTAGAAATGCCGGAGGAACTTGAAAATAGTAGAATTGCATCCTGAGTTTGCAGGTGGATTCAACCACTGATGGAATTATAATACAGGGTAAAATTCATAAGCCACCCATTATATGAACACTTGTTAATTAATATTGAAGTCAAATAATTGTCATATATTTCTTAAATTTTTGCTACAGTATTTTTTCAGGCCATTTTTCCTTCATGTAATTTCAATTTATCACCAGCATGTTTGACATGAAAATGAAGTAAATTCTTCCATTTCTTAAAAAAGAAAATTTATGACAGATTTACGAAACTTCATATTTGAGAAGTTAGCTGGTAGTTTTCTCTAACCACGGTTGATTTTTTTAGACACTTAAAACTCCTTTCTTTTTGGCATCTGGTAGTGGCTTTTAATATGACTTCAGAACTGTAAATGGTTCTCTGCATTGATGATTAAAATTTGTGTGGTTTTCCAACTCTAGATCAGTGTATGGACAGCATTTAGTTTCAACAGTTTTTTATTAGAAGTGTACTGAGCTAATGCCATTTTCTTCTGACAGCATACTTTACAGAATATGCATTTCATAAACCTAATTTATGTTTGACTGAACCAACATATTCTTAGCTCTATATAGCTTTATCAATTTTTGATAAAAATGGTAGAAGCTTCAACCATTTTTGTGGACAAAAGACCAAAAGGTCAATGAGATAGATAGGTACTGAAAGGAACCCAAATTGACCAATTGAAAAGCAATAGAAAATACCTGAGACTAAGAAAAAATGGAGAGTACGATTCATCTAAACACAGCTGCCATTGTGTTAATCCATTTGTGCTGTCAATCAGGCTAAAAGAAAATATGTCTCACATGTCTATGGTCCAACCTTGCCCCAAAGGCTATCAGTCTTCAAACCTCGTTTAAGCAATCAATTTGCCAAAAGGTTGATTAAGTAACATAAACTAAACTAAGTGTTTGCTGAAGGCTCAAATAGTAAGAAGATAAATCATCCTCTGGAGAGATGACTTTATAGATACACAACCTGTGTGAACTGCAGGAGCCATACACTTCGAAAGCCCCTGCCCCCGGCTTAGGGTAATATTCTCCTGTGACATTCTTAACAGGTTGTTGGACCAGAAGCCTGGGTGGATTCATTTCATACAGGATAAAGTAAACCTAGCAATTGGTTCTGACCTTGTTCAAGGTAACATTTGAAGCATTTTAACATTTATGAGCTAATAATTTTCTTTGTAGACATGATTAGCTATTTAGGAAGAGTTTTTGCAAAGAAGAAAAAAGCATGCCAATAATTTGGTTCTTGCAAATATAGTCATGTGAAAATTTAAATGAATAAGCCTTTGCACTTTTCTTCCCATTATCCACCTGCCAAAAAAAGGGGTGGTGGGAATTGCCTGTTTTATGCAACAAAGGGACAAGGAAAAAAAAAAACAAAATAAAGCAAAACAAGACGAGATTCAATTTACCTGAATGCACTCTTGAATTTACCTGTTCAATTTATTACAAGGCTTAAGGAAAGCCAGAAGCTTCATTCTTCCTTTCAACTAAATGTAAAATTACAAAACGAATTTTAAAATAGTTTAGTAGCTGATGTTAGTGATAACCATAGTTCTTTCACTCTTCAGGTTGTTCTTATTTGTATGTTAAATAAATTGTCATTTCAGATTGCCTTTAGCATTGGCCAAAAGGAGTGATTTGCACTGGGTAGCTGATATTTGAATCATTTCTCTGCAACAGTGGACTATAATACAACGTTAACTTCACTGGTGTTCACTAAAATGCAATTGGACCATTTTTTTTGTAGATCCCTAGACACCAGTCATCTACCTATTTCTAGCTCATAGAAAAAAGTACAGGCATTTAACTTTAAATCTTGGGGACAGAAGTCATAGCTGGATTAATTTATTTTTTCCTGCCCACCAATGCTTTAGATTTATACCTATGCCCCTGTATATATGGAGCTGGGACATGCCCCTTGCTGTTGTGTAGGTATGACTAAGTACTGTCTCGTGCATGGCATCATCATTTGTCTTGGGTTCTCCAGGCTGGCTGCATACATGACAGCACACAGTGACAGTAATTTGCACTGATCTGCCCCCACTGGTAGTCTCGCTGCTACAAATAGCAATTGATTATTATGTTGCCATGTTATTGACTGTCACTATGAACACAAGCTTTATTTCATTTTTAAAGGAACATGCTGCAGATTTGTTCATATGAAAGCGAAATGGGCAAATATTAATTTTTAAGAATTATTTGCAGTCACAGATACAACTAAATTTTGGTCATAAAACATTTACTTTCCTTTAAATCAAGGCAAACAACAGCAACAACAACAAAAACTCTGTTGTGGCATTTATTTATGGTGTAATATGAATAAATAATCTCCAAAACCCACATGGAAATATGTAAAACTGAAACATTTCTCTCTTCATAATTGTAGGGAAGAGAGGAATAAAAATGGCTATGTATCCTCCCTTCTCATCTTATTCTTCACTCACGCCTTGACCTTCACTCTTCATTGAAAAACAACTCAGAAGCCTATTTTATTCACAGGTATTCATTGACCTAGCTGACACTTAGAAGTTTGGGTTTCCCTGGGGTTCTATAATACAATATCCTTTCTCCCTTCCCATCCCAAGCTAGCCAGGAAAGGTCTTTGTGTTCCAAACTTCAGTAATATAGATACAAAGTTACCATGTATAACACTCACATATGTGCCCTAATTATAAGGCTTTAGGAACTGCTAATTTGACTCCTTAAATTCAAATAGCACTAGTAGGTAGTTACTCTGACTGATTTTATTATGTCCATAAGCTTGGCTGTTCTACCAATATGATATGAGTGTCTCAAAATAGAGATTGGAGTCATATATCAAGTAGACTTCAGAACACAAAGGTTTGTTGTTGGGTTTTTTTTTTTTTTTTTAAAGAAGATGAAACTACATAAAATCCAACAGGCTTTAGCTGCCTGGTCTTCTGAGTGGCACTATGTCCAATTCTGCTGATGCTGGGTATCAGGGAAATAGTTTGACATTGAGATCTTCAGCTTTGTAACGATCTGAGATATCAGCAATGGGTTACAATGGCTTGGGGAAATAGAACTTTTGAGATGCTATTTTGACATCTATGCATTTATTAGATTTTCTTGACAATATTCTATACAAAATAGAAAAATATGTCTAATTTGGGGCAACATAAACTATTTAAACATACTCCCCTTCCTGTCCTGAATTCTACTGTCAAGAAGAATTCAGTATTTATAGCCAAAAAGCAACTTTTGTCTTCCACTCTGATACAACTTAGTGTCTAAATGGCTGTGAAACCATGTTTTTAAAGGGATACAGAATATGTGGTACATTTACACAATGGAGTACTACTCACCTATTAAAAACAATGACCTCATGAAATTTGCAGGCTAATGGACAGAACTTGAAAATATCATCCTGAGCAAGGTAACTCAGTCACAAAAGAACACACATGGTATATAATCACTGATAAACAGATATTAGCCCAAACGTTTGGAATACCCAAGATTCAATTCACAGACCAAGTGAAGCCTAAGAAGAAGGAAGACCAAAGTGTGGATGCTTCAGTGCTTCTTAGAAGGGTGAACAAAATATTCACAGGAAGAAATATGGAGACTAAGTGTGGATCAGAGACTGAAGGAAAGGACTTGCAGAGACCGTCCTACCTGGGGTTCCATCCCATATACAACCACCAAACCTGGACACTATTGTGGATGCTGGGAAGAACTTGTTGATGGAAGCCTAATATAGCTGTCATCCGTGAGGATCTGCCAGAGCCTGACAAATACAAAGGCAGATACTCTCAGCTAACCATTGGACTGAGCACAGGGATTCTTAATGGAGGAGTTGAAGAAGGAACTGAAGGAGCTGAGGGGGGTTGCAGTCCCATGAAGTGAGCAACAGTGCTAACAGGCCAGACCTCCGGGACTGGACCACCAACCAAAGAATATACAAGGAGGGACCCATGGCACTGGCTGCATATGTGGCAGACGATGACCTTGTTGGACATCTGTGGGAGGAGAAGCCCTTGTGTCTGAGTGTGTTTGCTACCCCAGTGAAGGGGAATGCCAGAGCAGGAAGACTGGATGGGGTTGATGGGTGGGGGAGCACCCTCATAGAGGCAAAGGGAGGGGGGATGGGATAGAGAATTTCTGATGGGGAGATCTGGAAAGGGGAAAACATTTGAAATGTAAATAAAGAAAATATCCAATAAAAAAGTGTTAATAAAAATAAAATATCTCCAATCATCTGAGAATTTCAATTGTGTCTTTATATTTAGCCCCTGATTCTACTGTTTTTAATATATCTATGGATCAAACTCCCCTTCCACCTCCCAACTTCATGACTTATTTAGTAAGACCAATTTGTGGTTTTGAAATGTATCTCTGTTCTAATAATTGTCATTGTCTATAGATGATGTAACCTTTTCTCTGTACTGATTAAGGAAGTAAAAGGTATAAAGGATTTTGCAGCAAAAGTAAAGAAATTCAGTTTCGTGCTTTGCTTGACACTTTGGGTACTTTATCTTAGATGCCATTCAAACTGCTTCGAAGTACATATGTTAGAGGCCACAGACAGCAATAAGATACTGAGTAAACTAAAACTATCAACTACTATTCAGAGATACTGCTTTCAAGTATTTTCAAGTCTGAAATGAGTGGTCAAACATGAGCATTTCTTTTCTAAGAGAGCTACTTGGATAATGCACTGTGCAACAAAAGGTATATGATATTTGTTAGTAGAAAGAAAATGACAGGTAATATTGGTTTCATCGTCATAACATGATTCAAATCGATGCTAAGAGCTATGTGTTTATCAATTAGCATTATTTCTCTCTCTCTCTCTCTGACTCCCTATATTGTTGTAATTTCATCAAATAGTCATTTGCTTTTATATGGTAATAATCCCTTCATTTTCTTTCCTTTTATCTGTATCTTTGTATGCTATTTGTTGTTCTGCTAAATCCCTATTACAGAGGCCCATGAGTTCCAAGAGATTGATGAATAATTTGAAACGTTTTATCCCTGAGCTTCAAAAAAAAGTGCTACAAATAATTATAAGTAAATATCTTCTGTGGTGTCCCATATCAATCCCATCCTGCTTTACGCTGTTTGTACTTTAGATAGAGAAGGAAGCAGAGAGACCCTGTGTACCAGCTCTCCCTGCATAAAGGAGACAGATGTTTTGGTTTGCACTGCTTTTTCTTCTCTCAGCTCTGTTCTTTCTGGCAGCCTGAGCTGTTCACTACAATACGTTCCACGGTTAGTCAAGCCTGTAATTTCACAAGGTACAGTTAATTATTGATCAATCAAAATGAACTTCATAATCCTTTTGGCAACTTGTTCTGCACTTGAACTTCTCTCTTGCCCATAAAATAGCTTAATGGTCTGCAGTATAATGAACATGAAGGATATGAACTAATGTTCAAAGAACTCAGCAAATCCTACCTTTCCTGTGAGTGCCAATTCAGGATTATTCTTCCTAGCATACGACATACTCCCTATCCTTCTGCAGCTCATCAGCAAAGATAAAAGTCAGCTCTAAACCTTGTTCCCATCAGAGATGAAGAGTTTTCATATCTTCTCTAAGAATTTGGAACCATTTAAAATATCTGATTTTTGCATTCAATTTTATCTTATTTTTTACTTTTACTTTTAACATATAAATAATCACTTTTACCAGATAAGACTTGTTCTCATAAACCACAAGGCTTAAATATTTGTGCAACTATAACTGCTTTTCTGGACAGGCATTTTGTTTAAATGTTTAAAAATATCTAAAACATATATCATAGACTAGTCTCCTCTCCTCTTTTCTCTTATTACTGATTGCATGGGGACAGATACCCCAAACTACATAGAGTACATACAATGTATATGCAAAATTAAACTGTATGGTTACTATTAATTTATTCAGTCAACATTTAGTGATTGTCAAATTTCCATTCTAAGGACAAGCAAAAACTTAAGACTGGTGTATATGTAACAGAGCTCTGGCTGTCCTGGAAATCACTTTATAGATAAGTCTGGCCTTGAACTCACAAACTTGTACAATCACTTTGGAAATCAATTTGGTGGTTTATCAGAAAACTGGGAATAATTCTACCTCAAGACCCAGCTATATTACTCCTAGGTATATACCCAAAAGATGCCTCACTCTACCACAGGGGCACCTGCTCAACTATGTTCATAGCAGCTTTATTTGTAGTATCCAGAAACTGGAAACAAACTAGATAAAGAAAATGTGGTACAGGAGAGGGAAGCAGGAGTGGGTGGGTTGGTGAGCAAGAGAAAGGGGATGGGATAGGGGGGTTGGGGAGGGAAAATGAGGAAAGAGGATAACATTTGAAATGTAAATAAAGTATCTAGAAAAAAAAGAAAATATGGTACCTAAACAAATGGAATACTATTTTGCTATTAAAAACATAGACATTATGAATTTTGCAAGCAAATGGATAGAACTTGAGAATATCATCCTGTGTGAGATAAGCCAGTTCCAAAAGGATATATGTGGCATATACTCATTTATAAGTAGATATTAGCCATAAAGTATTTGGTACCCACACTCCACTCCACAGACCCCCAGAAGCTAAAATAGGAAGGCCCAAGCAAGGATGAATTAAGCTCACTTAGAAGGGGGAACAAAATAGTCCTAGGAGGTAGATGGAGGGAGGGAACAGGGTGGAAGAGGGCATGGGGAAGGGAATTGAGGGGGGTCAGGATCAGGTGTGATGAAGGACAGAAGAGATGCCTAGATGGCCAGGAAAATGAATGGAAATTCGCAGCTCGTGAGGGTGGAGGGTGGGTGGCATCTCAAGGGCATGCCAGAGTCCTGGCATGGGGAATGTTCCCAGCAATCAATGGGATTGACTTTAGGTGAGACTCATAGCTGTAGAAAATGGAATCTGAAGAGGCCACACCTGTAACCAGGCAGGAATGTCAGTGAAGGGGTAAGGACACCAACCCATGCACAAACATTTCAGTCCAGTACTTATCTTCTGTACAAAGAATGCAGGGACAACGATGGAGCAGAGACTGAAGGAATGGCCATCCAATAACTTGAGCCTCATCCTATGGGCAAGCACCAATCCTTGACTACTAATAACACTCTATTATCTTCCAGACAGGATTCTAACATACCTGTCCTCTGAGAGGCTCCTCCCAGCAGCTGACTAAATTAGATACAGAGACCCACAGCCAAACACTAGATGGAGCATGAGTATTCTTATGGAAAAGTAAATAGGATTGAGGGCCCTGAAGGAGATAGGAAATCCAGAGGAAAACCAACAGAGTCAGGTAACCTGGATTTGGGGGGGGGAACTCTCATAGACTGAACTATCAACCAAAGAGCATACATGGGCTGGAGCTAGGTTCCTCCACATATGAAGCAGATGTGTAGTTCGGTCTTCACATGGGTCCCCTAACAACTGGAGCAGAAGTTCTCTCTAAAGCTGGTGCTCTTCTGTGGATCCTGTTTCCCTAACTGGGCTCCCTTGACTGACCTCTGTGGGAGAGGATGCATCTAACCCAGCAGAAACTTGATTTGTTAGGGTCAGGGTGCCTTCACTCTCTCAGGGAAAATTCCTGAACAGAACACCAATAGCTTATAATCTAAGATCAAGAATCGACAAATGGGACCTCTTAAAATTACAACGTTTCTGTAAGGCAAAGGACACTGTCAGAAGGACAAAACAGCAACCAGCAAAGTGGGAAAAAATCTTCACCAACACCACATCCAACAGAGGGCTAATATCCAAAATATACAAAGAACTCAAGAAGTTAGACACCAAAGAACCAAATAACCCTATCAAAAATGGGGTACAAAGCTAAACAAAGAATTTTCACCAGAAGAAATTCGGATGGCCGAGAAACACCTTAAGAGATGTTCAAAATCATTAGTCATCAGGGAAATGCAAATCAAAACAACCCTGAGATTCCACCTCACACCAGTCAGAATGGCTAAGATTAAAAACTCAAGAGACAACAAGTGCTGGCAAGGATGTGGAGAAAGAGGAACACTCCTCCACTGTTGGTGGGATTGCAAAAATGGTAAAACCGCTCTGGAAATCTGTTTGGCATACCGCTCCTAGGCATATACCCAGAGGATTCCCCTGCATACAATAAAGACACATGCTCCACAATGTTCATAGCAGCCTTGTTTATAATAGCCAGAAGTTGGAAGGAGCCCAGATATCCCTCAAAGGAGGGATGGATACAGAAAATGTGGTATATTTATACAATGGAATACTACTCAGCAATTAAAAATAATGAATTCATGCAATTTGTAGGTAAATGGTTAGTTCTGGAAAATATCATCCTGAGTTAACCCAAACAAAAAATGCAATGCACATGAAATGCAATCACTGATAAGTGGATATTAATGAGCCTAGAAGCCCTAAATTCTCAAGGCACAATTAGCAAGTCAAATGATTCCCAAGAAGAAGAAAGGAGAGGACCCTGGGCCTGAAAAGATTGGATCCAGTTTTGTAGATCCAGAACAGAGAAATGGTGGTGGGGGGGGTGATTGGGGAATAGTTGGGGGGAAGAGGACATATGGGACGTATGGTGGGGTGGGGGAACTGGGAAAGGGGAAAGCCTTTGAATGTAAACAAAGAATATAGAAAATTAAAAAAAAAGAATAAAAAAATAAAAAAAATAAGGGGAAGGGCAATGTGGGGAGGTACTGTGTAAAGGGAGAGGCTAAGGGGGGACAGTAATTGTGCTGTAAGTGAAATAATTAATCAATTAATGGAAAATGGTTTCAAAAGTGGTTTATGGATGTTAGTGCACAATGGCCTCATTTATAGTGGAAGAAGTAAGGTCTATGACTAAGAACACTTGAAGGGTGTAAAATCATTGTCTAGTTAATCAAGTTCACCCAGTCTCCAATCCCAACAGTGTTTTCTTGCAATCAGTGTGTTCATTCTGTTACCCAAACAACCCTTTGCCTCTGCATCAAATTCTGAACGTCTCTATGTTTTTGGAGCTATGCTTGTTATCATATAGAGATTAATGAGTCATAGTCCTTTCCTGCAGACTCTAAGGATAGTTTTAGTTTCTCAACTTGGTTTCCATTAAAGAAACTCAGTCCTAGGGTTGCCTCTTCTTTTCCATAAAATATGGATATGTAATTTTGCTTTTATGTAAATACTAACATATAGACAGAAACCCAGGAGCATTAAATTTTCCCAAGGAATATTTTAAATTCATTGACTGAGAATTCAGCATTAAAAACTGCTTTACTTCTGGGGGATAGTGACAAACTAAACAAGAAATGTAAAGCAAAATATCAGCTGCCTCAAAGAGAAAGACCATTTGTGACTGAAAGATTCAAAAAGAGCTCTGGATCTTGTGGCCATTTGAGTACATTTCAAGTACAGAGAAGCTGGAGAAGACAGGACAGTAAACATGAAGAGAGGAGTGGGGAGGCTCAGCAGAATAGATTGACGAGAAGTACAGATATGGTGGGTTCAGCAAGAATGTCTTATATCTTTGGATGTTTGCTCTCCAGGTGAAACCCTTTGGGAAGGATTAGTAGGTGTGTCACTGTGTATGAACTTTGAAGATTTGTAAGACTCTCTTCATCCTCAATTAGCTCTCTAGTCTATCTATCTATCTATCTATCTATCTATCTATCTATCTATCTATCTATCTATCTATCTATCTCCATCCCTCTATGCCTCATGCTTGTGAATCAGATGTAAATTCTTCGATAATACTATAGCACAATGCCTGCCTACTTTACTGCTCCTTTTGCAAGTCTCTGAGACCATGAGCCCAAGATTAAGTGCTTTCTTATGTAAGTTGCCTTGATCATGGTGTCTCTTTACTGCAGTGGAATAGTAAATAAAGTAACTAAGCCAGTATAGATATACAATTGTTTTGACAGTACATGTACCAGGTCTTATTGATCTCCAAAACTATTGATACATTTGACCACTATACAAATGGGAGTGAAGTCAGTCATGCCCAAACAGGGACTTACTGACCACTCACTTTCTGTGTCATCTCTCAGAGTTAGGTCCTTTGAATACTACTACTTTATCCCAATTGACCTACCTCTGTCTTTGCTGTCTATGGATTTTTAATGCTGCTGTTGCTGCCCAGAGAGCCATAAGGACTTTGGGTAATAAACAGTTACCTTATACCAAAAACCCTTCTGTGTGGCATAGGCACAAGATGATGTCTTCACAGAAGAAAATTTAGTCAATTTCCTCCCAACTAGTCACAGACTCAAAGATAACAAATGAAGAAGTTTGACGTGGAACCACTGCCCTGCTTTCGATGGCCTTATGGCCACCATCAGAGCTCCAGATTTGGACCTGTCTTAATGGTGTCATATGGTACTATCTTATTTGGCCAGAGACAGGATCCATCCCAGTTACACAATTGGGAATTTTTGTAATTGAATATCAGCCTCCAGAGACAGAGAAGGCATTGTCTACCTAAAACCAGTACAAAACATGGATTGCGTTGTATCCCTTCTCAGCACAGGTAAGAGGTGGGTTTCTTAGATGACATTGCATCATTCCACATGGGCGTTTGCTCTTGAGTAAAATTACATCCTAATTAAGCCATTAACCAGGACTGAAATCACACTTACCCAGAAGCTGCCAATCTAAACATAATGACCGTTCATGGCCCTGTATTAATTTTTTTAAAAAGATTATAAAATTGTAGGCACTTTGACACAAGAAAAACCATGTCTGTTCCTGCTTGCAACACCAAGACATATTCAGATGATAACCTAATATCATTCACCTGAAGAACCTCTCTAAGCCAGTTCTAGAAGCAGCTCCTGACTCCAGCTTGGTTGCTTTTCTATATCCTGTGATGAGGAGCTGTCTACATAGTCTCTCTACTGTTCTCTGGCTTCATGATTGCCGATAGGTATAACCTGTCATCAACAAAAACTCTAAACACGTCCGTGTCTATACAGATATGTACTTATGGCCCCAGCTACATAATCACATTCACTTACAGCATGAGCTTTCTGCATGTTTAGAGAAAACTTCTGAAGATAAAAAGAAACACAACCAGTGTAAAAGTAGCTTTGGAATCTTTTCCTCTGTCATGTAGATATTTATAAGGGAGTTTTAGGAGATTGCTCATTGGGTAAAAGTTTTTCTGGATAAATGTGAGGATTTAATTCATCTATTTAGTACTCATATTATTTTAAAAAGCATACATGCATAGCAACTATGCACACCTGAAACTGCAGTGCTGGGGACTTTTACTGGAGACAGCAGGATGGCAAGCCTTGCTGTCTATCAAGGGAGGCATGAAATGGCAGGCTTTGGGCTCAGTGGGACACCCTTTCTCAAGAGAACAACATGGAGATATATAAGGAAGATACCCAATCTTCTTCTGGCTCCATACATACATGGAAGTACATATAAACAAACAATATGTGCACACATGAAACACACACACACACACACACGCTCACACATGCACACATATACATGCATTCTGGGACATAAAGAAATAGTGTGAAAAAATATTATGTTCAAATGCCTAAAGAAATTAACCATTTGTTAATGTTCTTCATGTTAATATTAATATATGTAAAGGCTTATCAGTGAGAGTTATATGCAGTTTTAAATCTCTATTTCTATGGCCACATTTTAAACTTCATAATTTCCAATCTCTTCTCCAATAATAAAAAGGAAAGAAGAGGAAAGGGCAAGTGGCAGAAGATGAATCAAGAAGATGCTTGCCCGAGGGAAGAAGGTGTGTGACATCATTGTTTGTAGAAGTTTGTGAGCAATAAGGAAATATGATCACCACCAGGGTTCAGCTAAGGAAACCAAACCCAGGTTTCTATTGTGGAGACAAAGACACAGTAGTAAACACCAGGGTAAGGTTTTCTTGCTATAATAAACTGTTACTTGTGGGAATAAAGTAAGAGGGTAGAACCCAGTGTTTGCAGCCCAGACCTCTCTATGCTCTGTGAGAAGAAGGCACCACAGAGGGGAGTCACATTCTTCTCGCAGTTTAGTCTCTGAGATGAGTTCATTGCTGGGCATGACAAAGGGAATTCTCTGAATCTATACTCCTGATACCTCCGTTGGGGATGAGAGGTTTATTTTTGAGTCTTCTTTCTATCTATAGGAATCCTCACTTCAGGACTTTACAAACTGAAGGACAGCAGCTAACAAAATGTGAATTATTTTTTATTATCTTTAGTAGAATTGTACTAACTATATTTTCAATACTTGCAATGATTTCAGTAGGAAAAATCCTCCCAGTGACTCCTATGTGAAAGTCAGGGTTCCCTAGAAGGCCATGCTTTAATAAAGTGCAGAAAACTTTAAGAAGCTGTACCCAGCACAGAAAACTAGGAAGTATCTACCAAGAGAGTCTGTCTTTCCTCAGACCCAAGGAAACTGCTCCAGTCAACCTTTGACTTCAGTCAGTGAAACCAAATATTTTTCTAGTTTATCCCAGGGAATTGTCACTTTAGAGAAAAACTAACACAACACGATAATCAAGCACGCCAGGTTTGTCCTTAAAGGGCATTTCTTACCTGTCTCCAAATCCCTACAGAACTGTGTCCAACCACCATCTAAAGTCTATGTGCCATAGGGACCCAACATCAGAGAAAGTCACCCAGAGTTTTAGAAAGATTTAGAGGTACAAACTTGTACATACAAGACTATCCTTTACTAGATGGCTAAGTTGTGAGCCCTGGTCTCTTCACCGCCATCTCTTCTATGGATATAGAGCAATCAAATGTTAATAATAACTAGCAACATTGCTCAGTAGTGGAAAAACTTCATTGTTCTGTGCCCAGTTTCTTGTTCAATTCCTGTGTTGAGACCTAAACTTTCTAGCAGAGAAACCTGCAAGCAATGGTGGTTTTAAAACAGTGTGGGAATGATAACTCTTAAAAACCTTGCCTTTACTTAAATGGAAATATAATTACCTATGCATTGGGTTTAAATCTAGAAAACAAGGACAAGTGCACTCTTCTTAAATTGATTATATTATGAACTACTTTTTAGATCATATCTTGATAAATTTAATAAATTTAGAATTAGAACATATCTATTCATAATACAATATTCTGAACCGAATCTGTAAAACCCTTTGGTTTTTTTTTTAAAGTTGGTTGTAATACCAGAACAGGGAAGTGGGAAAGGGTGGATGGGGGAACACGGGGAGGGAAAGGGGCCTGTGGGACCTTTGGGGGGCAGGGAACCAGAAAAAGGGAAATGAAATGTAAATATAGAATATATCCAATAAAAAAGCGATAAAAAAGAAAAAAAGTTTAAATATATTCAAGCAGATACATATGTGTACCTAAAATTTAAAAAAAAATTAAAGATCAAAAGTATGAAAGAAAAGATTTATTTATTTATTTATTTTGCAAAATATCAGATAACAGAGGCTTTACACATCTTTCAGTCATACTTTCCTCACAGTGAGAAAGCAACCACAGTAACACTAGGCAAATAGGTGGCTGTGACTGTGTCTCAATGTAATTGTATTTGCAAAAACAACAGCAAGCTTTGGTTCATGGCTATCAGCTGGCTGGCAAGCACATTAAAGCAGTAACACATTAGGGGAATTAAAGTTCCCTGCATTCAAATGTAAAACAGTATTCTTAAAGGAGGGTAAATTATAGGGAGTGAGGACGTTGCCACGGTATGGGGGTGGTGTGAATGAGTGAACGAACCAGAAGGTCTTTACCACCAGCTCCATTGATGTTATATTAGGAAAGAACACTTCCCTCTTAGGACAGAACACTCAACATATTGATTCCAGGTGGCTTTTTACATAGGGAATTTACCATTTACATGACAGACTACATACACTATTTCTAAATTCCAAGAATTTGCTAATTTTAAATTGTCTGACCACATTGGAAATGTCTCACCCAACGTCCAGAAATTTCAGTGCAGTCCTGGTGAGGCAGGTACCTGTGACTGAGCTCCCTTCAATAATCCTTGCTAAGAGAAGAGATAAATAAGCAATTCAAAAGAGTCCTTTCCTCATTCAGAATTAAGATACCATCACAAAGTGCATGAGCCTAGACTAGACATGTGTGTGCTAAGTGCTTCTCAGTTTGTGTTGTTTGAATCTGGGGCCTGAGCTTTGTAGATTCCTGGTAGAAAAAAAAAAGCACTTTGGCAAATAGAAAAATAAACTTTGTCTCAGTGGAAGATTAGTCAAGGAGGCCCAGTGGACATTTCACAGCCATAAAATCCATGCAAAATGAATTTGGACAAGAATTGTCTATCTAAGATATCAATTTGCCCAAATAATATATTTATGGGCTATTATTACATCTAGGGGAAAAAAAACCCAGTAGATTAAAACTGTAAAAATCCTCTGATAAAAATGATCCATTCTCAAACGTCAACCAACATTAGAAGGGAAAATTTGACACTTTTAAATAAAAAATGATTTGCAAATTACACAAGGAGTCTACAGAGACTTCTTCAGGTCTGTTCTCTCTCTCTCTCTCTCTCCCCAGTCTAAAACATGTAATAAACCTTTTTCAATTGGAGGTTTAATCTATGTGTACAAGGGGACTTAGAGGCAATGCCTGCTCTCTTTTCCTGGAGGCCTGTGAGCGAGGCTTTTTTCTGATATTGATTGGGAAAGTGATATCACACCAGAAGGTGCACTGATATGGGGCTGGGTAAAAGAAAGCAGCAAAGGATCCTTGCAGTCAAATCAAAGCTCTGTTCAAGGCCCACACTTTGATGAAATCCAATCAATATAGACGATTAAATGACACACACAGAGTCATCAATATTAAATACACTCCATTTCCTGTACAAGAACTGGGTAGCACAAAGTAGACAAGATAAAACTTGACTCTGCAGCCTTATTTATAGAGCCTGAGGTATATTTAAATATGATGATGAACTTTGACTCCTATCATCCTTTGTACAACTAATTAAGATGCTACCTGTTCATTTAAGAATGGCATTGTACTGAACAAAATTTTGAAGGGACAGCTTATTGAGAAATTTTTACAAACTATTCACTTGTTATTTTTTATTAGATTTTTTATCTATATTTCAAATGTTATCCCCTTTCCTATTTTAATTTGATATTTTTGTTTGTTTGGTTGATGTTGAGGGCGCTAATACTGAGAGATGTTGTATACTCTGAGTTTTCTACTCAGGATAGTGAACTGACTGCTAGAAATTACAACCCACATGCTCCTCACTGGTGTGACCCAAACCCACGGCTACATGGTCTGCAAAGACTGCCTGATGTCTGTCCAATTGAAGGCTGTTTAACGTGAAAGGCTTAAAATAAGGACTTAATTTGCTTCTCTCTTTTTTTATTATTTTCTTTATTTACATTTCAAATATTATCCCCCATCCTCCTTTTCCCTCTGAAAACTCCCTATTCTATTCCCCCTCTCCATGTTCACTAACCAACCCATTCCTGCTTCCCTCTCCTGGAATTCCCCTATACTGGGGTATCGAGCCTTCATAGGACCAAGGGCCACTCCTCTCATTGCTGTGCAACAAGGCCAACCTCTGTTACATATACAGCTGGAGCCATGGGTCCCCCCATGTGTACTCTTTTGGTTCCTGGGAGCTCTGGGGTTAGTAGTTGGTTCATACTGTTGTTCCTCCTATGGGGCTGCAAACCCCTTCAGCTCCTTGAGTCCTTTCTCTGGCTCCTCTATTGGGGGCCCTGTGCTCAGTCCAATGGATGGCTGAGAGCTTCTACCTCTGTATTTGTCAGGCACTGGCAGAGCCTCTCAGGAGATAGCTATATTAGGCTCCTATGAGCAAGCCCTTATTGGCATCCACAGTAGTGTCTGGTTTTGGTTATTGTATATAGGATGGATCACCAGATGGGCCAGTCTCTGGATGGCCTTTCCTTTAGTCTCTGCTCCACACTTTGTCTCTGTATCTCCTTCCATGGGCATCTGGATCCCCCTTCTAAGAAGGACTGAAGTATCCATGCTTTGGTTTTCCTCCTTCTTGAACTTCATGTGGTTTGTGAATTGTATCTTGGGTATTCTGTGCATCTGAGCTAATATCTACTTATCAGTGAGTGAATACCATGTGTGTTCTTTTGTGATTGGGTTACCTCACTCAAAATGACACTTTCTAGTTCCATCCATTTGCCTAAGAATTTCAAGAATTCATTGTTTTTAATAGCTGAAGAGTATTCCATTGTGTAAATGTACTACTTTTTCTGTATCTATTCCTCTGTTGAGGGACTTCTGAGTTCTTTCCAGCTTCTGGCTATCATAAACAAGGCTGTGATGAACATAGTGGAGCATGTGTCCTTCTTACAGATTGGAGAATTTTCTGGGTAAATGCCCAGGAGTTGTATAGCTGGGTCCTCAGGTAGTATTATGTCCAGTTTTTTGAGGAACCACCCAATTGATTTCCAGAATGTTTGTATCAGCTTGCAAACCCACCAGCAATGGAGGAGTGTTCCTCTTTCTCTACATCCTCACCAGCATCTGCTATCACCATAGTTTTTCATCTTAGCCATTCTGAATGGTGTGAGGTGGAATCTCATCCAGTTCTTCAAAGGATAATAGATGGAAAACTCCAACACAAGGATGGAAACTACACCCTAGAAAAAGCAAGAAAATAATCTTTTAACAAACCAAAAAGAAGATAGCCTTACAAACATAAGTCTACTCTAACAACAAAAAACCAGGAAGCAATAGTCACTTTTCCTTAATATCTCTTAACATCAATGGACTCAATTCTCCAATAAAAAGACAGACAAACAGACTGGATATATAAACAGGACCCAACATTTTGCTGCATACACACATCAGTGACAAAGACACTACATTAGAGTAAAAGGTTGGAAAACAATTTTCCAAGCAAATGGTCAAAAAAAAAAAAAAAGCTGGAGTAGCCATTCTAATATCAAATGAAATCGACTTTCAACCTAAAATTTTCAAAAAAGATAAGGAAGACACTTCATACTCATCAAAGGAAAAGTCTACTAAGAAGAACATTAAACTCTGAACATCTATGCTCCAAATGCAAGGAAACCCACATTCATAAAAGAAAGTTTACTAAATATCAAATCACCTATTGAGCTACATACAATAATAGTGGGAGACTTTAACACCCCAATCTCATCCATGAACAAATCATGGAACTAGAAAATAAGCAGAGACATAGTGAAATTAACAGAAGGTATGAATGTAATGGATTTAACAAAAGACTTTAGAATCTATAGAATAGATATCTAGCTCTTATCATCTTATCCTCTTGGTCTCCTGTCTCTTGCCCTCCTGGACTCTTTCCTTCTCCCTCCTTTCCTCCCCTCTCTCCACGTGGTCATGACCAGCCTCTACTTCTCTACTCTCTCTTTCTCTCTGCTTATTTCTGCCTCTACTACCCTCTTAACTACCCTCTCCATGCCCTGAATAAACTATTCTATATTAAAAACAACAACAAAAGAGTAGATATCTAAGACAAAAGAACATACCTTCTTCTCAGCACCTCATGGTACCTTCTCCATAACTGAGCATGTAATCAGTCACAAAACAGGCCTCAACATATACAAGAAGATTGAAATAATCCTATGCATCCTATCAGATCACCACAGACTAAAATTTGCTTCTCTTGATGTGAATCTTTAAGTACCAGTGGGAGAAACACTATGGACCACTAGATATGTATGAAGTATAAATAAAATCACATTTTAAGCAGCCCATTGGTTACAGATGAGGATGTTTTCAAGGGATGAAAAAATGTTTGCCTCTAGTTTTAATGGGCATAACAATCAAATAAGAGAAGCAAAGGCATTTTGAAGCAAAGTTTAGCAAAGTGGATTCAGGAAAATTCTCTAATTGAGCAAAGGGAGCATCATAAGCTTCAGTCAGCTTGGTGGAGAGTAGAGCACGAGCTTGCTAGTCCTTAAACTCTGGAGGCAAGCTTAAATTATTCCCTGAACGTAACCTCACATTTTAAAAACCAAACCACAATATAGCCAACTTACTTTAGGCTCTGTCAGTGGAACACACACCCAATCTTCATCTTCACAAAGCAGTAAAAACAACATTCAATGCTCACCTCATGCCAGGTACTGTTTGAAAATCTTTTATGATATTATGTGTCTAGTGTTCATACAGCTGGCATCCTCATATTCTCCCCATTTCAGAGATGTGGTAGCAGAAACACAGGGAACGGCTTTCACAAAACAATGCTTGTACTTTGCTTTCATGAACTTCAAACCAAAGCTGCTTGTGAAGAAAAGAGTCTATGCAGCTTATAGCTTATAGTGCCCATAGGAAGCAAAGCCAGGATGCACACCTTACAAAGAGGCTGTTTATTGCCTTGAATTCCCTTGGCTTTCTCATTCTACTTTCTTATTACACCGTGGACAACCTGCCCAGGATTGGCATCTCCCACTGTGCCTGGACCCTTTCACATCAATCATTAATAATAATAATAATAATAATAATAATATTAATAGCCTCACAGGCTTGACTGTAGGTAAACCTGATCTACCTGCTCCCTCAATTCATGTTTTCTTATCTGAGAGGACTTTAGCTTGACAAACAAGCCAAACACCAAAACACTAACCAACACAGACATGAATGCACAAATGGATGTCATCTTTGAACTCAGGTGTCTGTGCAGACGATAATCTACTATTCCCTGTTTAACCTATAATTCTTGTATAGGAAGTTATATAGAAAGGGTAAAGTTTTAAACATATATATAAGAAGAAAAACAAAAAAAGTTTCTCAGCCACTAAAATGTATTACAGGAGCACAAGTAAGAGTTCCTCTGGAGACAGTGATTTCTGATAATTTTTCTGGGAAGGGATGAGAACAGATGCGTCAGGTTAAGTTCACAGGTGTTGTAGAAGAGTTCATAGGCAATCATTGCTTCTGACTATGGGACACCAGTGCTGACACTTTGATCATACACTGAACACTAGGGAATTATTTTTCAGAATCCCCAGTGCCAAGCAGTGATGCAGACAGTCATTGTATAAAGAAATAAATGTCATTTGCCATTTGTAGACTAGAATGTCTTTTATTATTTTCAGTATATAAACTAAGGAAAAAAACCTGATTGTTTAATCTAGGCTGAAAGTTATTGAAATAGCTAATTAAACCCCTTTCCTATGTTACAGTTACTTTTTAAAAATTCTCTCTCTCTCTCTCTCTCTCTCTCTCTCTCTCTCTCTCTCTCTCTTTCTCCTCTTGGTAGGTAATCTCACTTATTTCCTTTTGTCTAGTTATGCAAAATAACAAATGTCTAATTTAGAAACTGGTTATTTGGCAAATTTAGACAATCGTTCCAGAACCACATCTTAGTATACCTTTGAAGCACGTGGTGGAAGTTCAAAGGCTTTGAGAGGCCGACTACTGCACGGCCTGCTTCTCTGAGTCCTTTGATGTAAGTGGTCTTGTCTGATTATGTTTTGAGCCGAGGAAGTAGGGCTTTCATACCACAATCAGATACAGGTTTTGAGCCGAGGAGGTTGAGTTTTCCTTCCAGATGTAGATGCCTGCTTGATAAGGCAGAAAACAGACAGATGTGCCTCTATGCACCAGGGAAGAGGTGTAGAGAAGGAGCAGATAAAACAGTTGAGAAAATTCCATTAAGCTGTAGTGAAGTACTTTTGGAAGCAGTCCCAGTTAGGAAATTTCTCATGAGCAAGCAACTCATAATTTAGACACAGACTTTAGACTTTAATTTTGGTACCAACCTAAACCTACCCATTATCCTCATCAAGTTAAAAGTGGACCAGCAATTTGCACACAGTCAACTTGTTGAGTAAAACCATCTTCCTAAAAGAATATTAGTTACCAGACTTAGACTTTTCTTTTAAAACTGTGTTCCTAAGATACAGCCTGCTTTTACCCTGTTAGCACTCTGCAATAAGAATCATTATATAGAATCTTTTTTCATGAGCAATAAAAGGCAAAAATACTCAACTCCAGAGAAAACACCCACATGTGCCATTTGTTTTGTGTTTCTACAGTAACTTTTGTTCATAGCCCCCACTTATGTATGTGTACAAATAAATCAAAATTTTAATAAAATGAAAAGAAGCAGGTACACACATGTGCACATGCACGAGAAAGAGAGAGAGAGAGAGAGAGAGAGAGAGAGAGAGAGAGAGAACGCATTTAAGTATTTCTCATGAGATATTAAACAAGCATTAATAGAATACTTAGAATGGGTAAGACACTGAACAACTTCAGAGAATATAAGATAAAAGTCTTGTGCAAGTGATTTATTATCTAGCAGGACAAAAGATACCTTAGCATACATAGTAAGAAAACTTAACAAATGAAAACATGATCCAGAAGAAATGAAGTCCTCGAAGATGATTCTGTCTGAATTTTGGCTCCCAGGAAGAAACAGCTATAGGTAAAACACAGTAGCATAAAGGAGAATACTCCATCCATAAGTCATTGGCAGATGTAGCCAGGATAGAAAGGCAGAAGTTTAACATATTGTTTTGTTTCACATTTTAAAAAATTATTTATTTATTTATTTATTTATTTATTTATTTTAATTTATTTATATAACAAGTGATATCCTCTTACCCGATTTACCTCTCACCTGGAAACCCCCTATTCTATCCCCCTATCCCCTGCTCTATGAAGGTGTTCCTCCACCCACCCACCCACCCACTCCAGCCTCCCTGCCCTAGATTCCCCTACACTGGGGCATCTATTGAACCTTCATAGGACCAAAGATCTCTCCTTCCACTGATGCCTGACAAGGCCATCCTCTCCTACATATGCATCCGGAGCCGTGTATATTTCTTTGTTTTACATCCTAATAAGAATAATGACTTGAAGCAGACTCCTGGTAACAAGATGACCAAAGTCAGTTCCAACTGGAGGAAGGGAACCTGGGCTCACAGAACAAGGACGTGGTTATTACCAACTTCCCAAGCAGCTTCGCTGCTCAGATCCTCGGCACCTGCACTCATGCTGCGTTCCATGGTTAAAACCAACAGAACTCAAATTGTAAAATGGATGTGTGCTGTTGTTTCTAACAAAAGGAAAATATCACCACAGAAATGGCCCTTGGGAGGGCAAGGATATGCCAGGAAGAAGGGTAAGTTGTGTGGAGAGATGCAGAGATGTGAGAGAAGAGGACAGTGAGAGCATAGAAAAGAGACTCACACTCAAGAGTAGCCAAGGCAACTTAACTAAAGTTGTTACCATTTTTTACGGCTCATTTTTATTAGATAATAAAGCTTTTTAAAGTTTTTTAAAAGCTATTATTTATATACATTAAAATGAAAATTTTGGGCTCTGGGGAGATTGTTTAGTGTATAAACCTTTCCTGCAAGTGTGAGCACTGAAGCTGAGCTCCCAGAACTTAAATAACAGATGGACATGAAGGCTTGTCTGTAACTCCAGTCTTAAAAGGCAGAAATGGGGTTTTTCAGAACAGGATGGCTAGCAAGACTGGCCACATCAGCAATCTTTGGGTTTTATTGAGATACACTGCCTCAGTGAGTAAAATGGGAGGATGGCCTAGGCTTATTCCTGAAATCAATATCTTGCCTTCAAAGGCACAAACAAATTTGTACACACACAAATGTGCATCTATGTATACAAGATTATATGTACACACACATGCAGAGCATATACACAGGAAAAATTCTAAAGAAAGAATGAGAATCATACATGCATGCATACACATGCATACACATGCATGTACACACACACACCAAATACACATAAAAAGGAGAAAGAAATGATAGTGATTTATGTGTCCTGGAAATTAGTGCTTGGTTAGATGAGCATATGGTATTGCAAGTACTTCCTCCATCTGAGCTGCTGAGACTACTCACAGCGATCGTGCTAGAAACCTGCAAATGTGCCATGCTCATTCTGAAACTCCATCATACAGAGTAACTACCAAAGTTCGCACACATAGGCAACTATTTCTTTTTCTTTTTCTTTCTTTTTCTTTCTTCCTTTCTTTCTTTCTTTCTTTCTTTCTTTCTTTCTTTCTTTCTTTCTTTCTTTCTTTCTTTTTTGTTTTTTGTTTTTTGAGACAGGGTTTCTCTGTGTAGCTCTGGCTGTCCTGGAACTCACTCTGTAGACCAGGCTGGCCTCGAACTCAGAAATCCACCTGCCTCTGCCTCCCAAGTGCTGGGATTAAAGGCGTGTGCCACCACCACCTGGCAACTATTTCTTTTATTAGAGAACTTCCATCACCCTCAACTGACCCCGGTCCTGTTGGTCTTCTATCTTTTATTCTTTGTCATTTTATAGAGCCCTAGCTAAAGCTGTACACTTTCTCCTATTTCAGAATGGCTTCCGCATTCACAGAAAAGAACCTTGACTCATTTGCTGAGAGAGAGAAGGCCCAGCATCTTAAAGCTCCTCCTGTGTGTTGTTCATTTGATTGGCTCCTCTCCATCCATGGTTCCTTCTGTCTGCATTCCAGTAATACCCACTGCTTATATTACACTCATGATATCCCTAGGACTTTTCTAAATGCAGTAGAATATATGAACCAACTGAGGTAGTTTTTAGTATATTCCAAGTTTTCTACATGGAAACAGACATGGGGTGTTTCGGTTTGGGGGTTGTTTAATTTTTACATGTCCATGGCCACAGTACAAAATTCCTGAAGACAGAATCTTAGCCCAAGGAAGATGTTCATTATTGTATATTTTCGACACAGACTCTATTCCCACTCCAGGTACCAACTTTTGTCCTAATTAGGGTTGTTACTGCCATGAAGAAACACAACACTATAACCACATCAATTCTTATAAAACAAACCAAAAAACATTCACCTGAGGCTGGCTTAAAGTATCAGAGGTTTAATCCATTATCATCCTGGAAGTAAGCATGGCAGTGTACAGGTAGACATGATGCTGGAAAAGGAGCTAAGAGGTCTACATATCAATCTGCAAGCAGCCAGGAGGAGACTGGATTCCATGGGGCAGAGTTTAAGCATATATATCAGAATTAAAAGCCCACCTCCACAGTGATAAACTCCTTCTTCCAACAGGACTTGTTGTCCCTACTCCACCAAGGCTACACCTCCTAATAGTGCCACTCCCCATGGGCCAATATTTAAACACTTTCCTTTGAATAAAAAGAATTGTCATATCATACAACTTTCTGTTTCTGTCTTGGCAACCCTTTTCGTCTTCCAGTAGATTTTAATGTTTATACACACATACGCTCACTCCATAATTCCAGGTTTCTTTTAATACTATCACTCTATGTGTATACATTTTCTTTCTGCTCATACATTTTCACCTCATATCATATTTCATTTTCACCTCATGGTTTTATAGCTTGAGATATGAGCCACTTTTATTTTGCTGAAGTCTACTCTTAAGTTCCACTTGGAAAAATCCACCCAGATTTATTTCACCTCCGAATCTACTTTGTCTTTGCATCTGCTGAGTTTATCCACTACCCATTGCAATCCTATCCCCACCTTCACCAAGTCCTCCCTTCCTTTTACAAGTTCATTTCTGGCCTCTTACATGTGTGACTCCTTCACAGATACTCCAGAGAGTACAGAGTTAGTTTTCATTTGTTCCATCCCATTCTTGCAAGAATGTCCCCACTATCCATGGTCTCTTCAACAAGCCATGCAAACTAGAGAACTTCTCACTATTTTGCAAAAGTGTGGATAACAAGTCTTGGAGACTACTTCTATGAGGTGCCTACTATCTTTCTAGTCTAACCATTTCAGATACCACTAGCATATATCTGTTAATTAGTATGTCTGATACTTCTCCAAATACTATATGAGCATTTGTTAACATTCCCTCTGGGACCATTTACTGTAAATATTGTTCTATAGGACAAGTGAGCCATGATAAACATAGGACAAAGAGAAAGTGAGTAATGTATTACTCGGTGAGTAATTGTGGTTCCACAACAACCCTCTTACCAACTATGTTCTGTTCACATCAATAAACATTATTACAGGAAGAATGGAGGCCCGAGTAGCCTCTTCTCTCACAGGGACTGCATTCCATGTCCTGGAGAGCAGGAGGTAGTGGTTATTTTCACAGATAAGAGAAGGCACTGACATTTTGCACTAGTATCCATTTTGGACTGTAGAATATCATAAGTGGCTCATCCACCATCTCACAGATAAGACAAATAGGGACATTTGGATTTAGTAACCCATGCAGGTTGAGAGAATGATGCTGGGCCTCAAGAACTCCCTCACTCCTCTCTGATCTTATGAGCTGAAGAAGGCATTTCCATTTTCCTAGAGGACTGGGTGGTGAGAGGCATTACTCAGCATCATACGCTCCCCTTTTCAGCACAGATAATGTTATATCATTTCTCAACATGAAACCTTTCAAGGGCTACCCACACTCCGAATAAGTATTCTGCACACTAAGGTACACAGTGCTCTCAGCAATGTGCCCCTACTGGTCAAGATAATTTTTTCTCAATCCAACCTGGTCTTCTCCTTGGTTCCCTTCCTTGTTTGCCATCTCTTGACAAGGTAGCTCCTTTCATTCTTTAAGTATCAGAATAGATATCAGTCTCTAGTTTGGCATGTTTTGGACATTGAAGTAGGTCAGTATGCCTTGCAAACAAATCTGTACCTTCTCACCTTACAGGGCTCTGTCAAGATTCAGTATAACTTTGTTTGTATATTTATTTACATTCCTCATCTGCCTCTCCGACTAGAAGACAAACTACTAGAATGCAGAATTTTGTCATATTCAAAATCTCATTGACAACACCTCATTTAACACAGTGTTTTGTATATTCCAAATTTGAAGTATTTTGGAAGGAAAAAAGTAGGAAGTAATACAACTCACTGGCTTTATAATATTCCTTGTCTGCCAACTTATATAAGCTTCAATTTCCTTTATATATTTATCTGAAAGAATATAGATTTAGGAGTGACAGATTTGCGATTGTGCCCAGCTGAAGTGGATAGAATCAGCAGCATTTAGGCATCTTTAGACTCTATAATTTTTCTCTGATTGAAAAGTTAAATTTTACCTCAGAGTCAAATTGATCATTCAGTAAAATAATGTATTTTGAATGGTTATCTAAGTTTGTGGCATACAGAAAAGAGACATTTATTTTTCACTATTCTTTTGACTTTGTGTAGGGGTGTCGAAAGTTCTGTGTGAATACATGTCCTTGTTCATGGGCGATTGTGAGCATGTGTGAACAAACATACAGGGTGTGGGTGTCATTCCTCACGTGCTTGTGTACTTCACCCACCATTTTGTTTTATTTTTATTTTTTTGGAAACAGAATCTCTCAGTACCCTGAAATTCCATGTGTAGATGAGGCTGGCTGGCCATAAAACCCAACAGGTCACTTGCTTTTATCTCTCTAGTACCAATATAATAAGCATGCCACCCCACCCAGCTTTTTCTGTTTTTAATTTTACTTTTTACTTATTTACTTACTGCCCTCTCCCATTCACCCCCTCCTACAATCCTTCCCCCATCAATCCTCCCCTTCTCCTCTGAGCTGGTGGAACCCCCCACACCCCAATATCACACTGGTTATCACCCTAACCTAGCACATCAAGTCTCTGTGAGGCTAGGTGCTTCCTCTCCTACTGAGGCCAGACAAGGCATCCCATTTAGAAGAACATAATCCACATACAGCCAACAATATTTTGGATAATCCATGCTCCAGTTGTTCAGGAGAACAAGCTGTACATCTGCTAGTACGTGAGGGGAGACCTAGGTCCAGCCCCTGTGTGTTCTTTGGTTTAGTTCAGACTCAGAGCCCCAAGGGTCCAATTTGGATGATTCTGTTGGTTTTCCTGTTATCTTCTTCTGGGCCCACAATCCTTCCTCCTATTCTTCAGTAGGAGTTCCCAAGTTCCATTCACTGTTTGGCTCTGGGTGTTTGCATCTGTTTGAGTCAGCTGCTTCTGGGAGCCTCTTAGATGAGAAGATGCTCCAGTCTGTAAGCATAAAAGAGTGTTATTAATAGTGTCAACAATTGGTGTTGGTTCATTGGATGAATCTCAAATTGGGCTGGTTATTAGTTGGCCATTCCTGCAGTCTCTGCTCTATAACCCAGGCCTACATTTCTTGTAGACAGGATACATTTTTGAGTTAAAAGTTTTTGTAGGTGGGTTGAAGTCCACTGGAATTCTGGTCTTGCTACAGGAGGTGGCATCTTCAAGTTCCGTATCCACAATGTTGTGAGTCACAGCTAAGATCACTCTCATTGATTTTGGGGAGCCTCCCTTATCCTAGGTCTCTATCTCATCCTAGAGATGCCCCTACCTCCTCATCCCTGTCAGTTGCAGATTTCCATTCATTTTCATGGCCATCTGACCATCTTGCCTTTCCTTCATTACACCTGATCGTGAACTCCAATTTCCCTTCGCCATCACCCCTCCCTCCCAGCTCCCCTCCTCCATCTTCCTCTTATGACCATTTTATTCCACCTTCTATGTGAGATTCAAGCATCCTTGTTTGTGCCTTTCTTCTTTAGCTTCTTTGTGTCTTCTTAGTGTAGTGGTGTGTGAATCCTGTACTTCACTAGTAATATCTACTCATAAATGAGTACATTTCATATATCTCCTTTGGGGACTGAGTTACTTCTCTCAGCATGATCCTCTCAATTTATATCCATTTGCCTGCAAAATTAATGTTTTTGTTTTTAATAGCCAAATAGTATTCAATTGTGTAGATGTACCACATTTCCTTTTATTCATTTTTCAGTTGAGGGAGATCTAGGTTCTGGCTATTATGAATAATGCTGCTATGAATAGAGTTGATTAAGTATCCTTGTAAGATATTGGAATATCTTTCTGGTACATGCCTAAGAGTGGTATAGCTGGGTCTTAAGGTAGACCTATTCCTACTTTTTTGAGAAACTACCAAATTGATTTCCAAGGTGGTTGTACAAGTTTGCACTCTCACCTACAATGAGGAAGTGTTCTCCTTGCCCCATATCCTTGCCAGCATGTGCTATCTCTTGAGATTTTTATCTAAGCCATTTTGAGGGGGTGTAATATTGAACCCCAGAATTGTTTTGATTTGTATTTCCCTGACAACTACAGACTTTCAATATTTATTTAGGTACTTCTCCAACAGTTAATATTCCTCTCTTGAAAATTCTCTGTTTAGTTCTGTAACTCATTTTATAATTACTCATCCAGCTTTTTTTATATTGGTTTTAGAAATCAGAGGTAGGATCAGCTGTGTATACAGCAATCACTTTATAAACTAAGCTGTTTATACATTCTTCATTTCTTTGCTACTAATTTTAATCAATGTAGAAACTGTCTCTCATGTATGTATGTTAGAAACTAAGAAGCAAATAGAAAAGTAATTTTGTCTACTTTGCAAATATTTGACAATTTTTTCATACCTTAGATAAGCATGTGATGGCATGTATATCACAAAGCTGTATTTATACTCTTCCCGTATGTTCCTTTCCTTTGAACATAGGAACCCAATAATCTGAAGATCTTTGAGTGGGTCTGTTAGATATACAATGGATGTCACTGACCAATAAACTAACTTCTTTAAAATGCCCTGTGCATGGTAAAATGATACACTTGTAGCATAGTTCTCAACAGTTGACAGTTACCATGATAAAGACAACTTCTGGTCATTTTCCATAAAAGCAACTAAAAACTTTGACTCCCGAATTCTTGGAAAATCCATGTCCTTCATAACAGGGACATAAAGATTCCTTGCTTCATCAATCCATTTAGCTCTCTCATTTCTTTTACCTCTTGTATCAAATCTTCCTTTTTTAGTAGATATATTCTTTATTTACATTTCAACTGTTGTCCCCTTTCCTGGTTACCCCTCCTGAAAGTCTCATAACCCATCTCCCTCCCCCTGTACCCCAATCAACCCTCTCCTGCTTCCCTGTCCTGATATTCCCCTACACTGCTGCATCGAGCCTCCCCCAGACCAGGGGCCTCTCCTTCCTTTGATGTCCAACAAGGCCATCCTCTGCTGCCTAAGCATCTGGAGCCATGGGTAACTCCATGTGTGCTCTTTGCTTAATTGTTTTTTCCCTGGGAGCTTTGGGAGTACTGTGTGGCTCATATTGTTGTTCCTCTTATGGCACTGCAAACCCTTTCAGCTCCTCGGGTCCTTTCTCTAGCTCCTCCATTGGGGACCCTGTGCTCAGTTCAAAGGATGGCTGAGAGTGTCCCCCTTGTATTTGTCATGCACTAGCAGGGCCTCCCAGGTGACAGCTATATTAGATCTGGTCAGCAAGCATTTGTGGGCATCCATGATAGTGTCTGGGTTTTGTGGCTGTATATGGGATGGATTCCGAGGTGGGGCAGTCTCTGGATGGTCTTTCCCTCAGAACCTTCTTACCTCTCAGAGTTGAACAGTGGTTTTTGAGTTCATCATTGTTCCTCCTAGGCTTAACAAAGTTAGCTTCATTGCTTACCATCATTGGCTTTATTTATTCCATAATACTGAGAATAAAAACATGCAGTTTGGCATGAAAGATTGATAACAATTTGATTTGAAGACTCTTTTACTAGTCAATGTCTCTTAGGGAGTGGCATGAATTTTAAGATGTGGGACCTGGTTGAGAAAGTAGTTAAGATAGGTATGTTATAGATGGGAATATTGGCACCCCGTCATTTTGCTTCCTGGCTCCATAAATTGATCAACTTCTACTATTATGTATCCTTGATGCCTTGTAACTATACCATACAACAGTTTTAAAGGCAACAGCAAAGCAGAGAATGAATTGACACTTGGAAACTGTAAGTCAGGATAAATATTTTTATCATTTTCAATTGTTTTTCTGAAGCATGTTGAACCAATGTTAAGATTACAAAATCTTCAACTAACACTTTAAGTTGATTTTTCCAGTTTATTGAAAACTTAGACAATTCTACATTTTCCTTTTCTTCTGTGGTTATGTTGTAACAAACACGTCTATGAATCTGTTTTAATAGGTATGCCTTTTATAGTAAATATGATTGGAGTCTGTTCACTGATTGAGTATGTCTTTTTAAATAAGCTTCACAGTCTGACAGGACAGATAAGACATGAAGAACAGGGAAAACCCTAAAGGGAGCATTGAAGTCCTATTTTCAAAAGGATGTGGTGAGATAGTCATGGTCTACATTATTTCTACCTAGTCATGGCCTTCAGAATAACTTCTACTATCAATACATGCCAATAGAGTATTTTAACATGTTATATATCAGAATTCCTATTTTCCTAACATGCTTGCACACTGCATGGGAGAGGGAGAGAGAGAGAGAGAGAGAGAGAGAGAGAGAGAGAGAGAGAGAGAGAGAGAGACTGATACTGACAGACAACAGAAGTAGAGACAAGGAAAGAGAAAGGCACAGAGAGACAGATAAAGAGAGAATGCCCTTAGTTTTCCATACATTTAGTTTGCTTAAAGATTTATGTCACATAAAAGCAAGTCCTAAGCAGAAGCCACTGCTGGGTTTTTTTTTGATGGCTGTGTCCCCTCAGCATAGTATTCCAAGGACATACTACAGGGATATACAGGGTTTTCTGTTCAGACTGCTGACAGGGTTTAATTGAAACTTTTAAAAAAGTAATTCTAGAAGAAGAGGAAGAAAGTGTTTTCATATAAACATCACATTTGCTAGGCTTCTTCACCAGGTCTGGGAGGCATTTGGACGGAACTCCGAGCTTCATACTCAATGAGAGCAACACACAAAAAATAAACCATTTCCTCCTCCTCCTTTCTGCTCTTCCTCTTCTCCATTTCTTTCTTTCCTCCTCTCCTTCTTCTTACTCCTCTTCCCCTTCCTCTTCCTCTTCCTCATACCCCTCCTTCCCCTTCTCCTCCTCTTCTTTTTCTTCCTTTTTCTTTTAAAACTTCATATTCAACTCTCCTTGTCCATTTGGGGCATTAATCACTTTACAAACAGAATCTCTTTCAGAAATAGGAAATCTAATCAATAAAATCCCAGCTTTTGCATGATAAACAAAGGTAATATTCAAACACTAAAGAAAGAAAACAACTTATTTCTTTTCCAGCAGTCTCTTGACATGTTTTATAAGTAAATCTTCAGAATTCCTTTCTCTGAGATAAAGCATCTTATACTGTTTCTTTAAAACATTAGAAAACGGAAGTAAGTCAGAAAGCTTGTATTGTTAAGATATTTAAAGGAGAGTAGTAAAGGTCTTCAAAATACTTTTCAATTTTTAATAGCACAAGATGTGCTACTGTTACAATTAGATATAATGTGAGAACCATGTTGAATGGGGCACCACAAATGAAGATCCCCTTGAGAAAAATAGTATTAATTTATTTTTACATTATTTTTCTCCTGAGGAATATGTATGTGTGTATGTGTGCATGTGTGTGTACATGTGCATGTTTGTGTGTGTGTGTGCGCGCGCGCACGCATGTGTGTGTTTGTGTGAATGTAGGGTATTCTATGTGTGTTTTGCAGAGTCGACAGGTATCATGATCCAGTGGCTTCCTGGACTACATCTATATTTTCCTTTTTGAGACAGGATCTCTCACTGAAACTGGAACTCACCTTTTGGCCACCCTTGCTAGCTAGAGATCCCTTGGGATCTTCCTCTCTCTATCTCCCGACAGTGGGATTGCAAGCCTTAGCCATCATGTTGGCCTTGATACATAGGCCTTCAGAATCCAAGCTCAGGTCCTCAGACTTGCATAGCAAGCACTTTATCCACTGAGTCATCTCCCCAGATCCCATGAAAATCGCTAGTATTATTTTACTTCTAATATTAGCTAATCAGCTTGAGAAAATTTTTATATATACTAACTCATTGACTCTCCAAATTTTTCTGTGATGTAATTAGACATGTAATTTGTCTGTACTGGTTAGCTGGTGACTGTCTCTGCCTTGAAGCTAATTTAAGGTCTATTTTGGATGGCCTTTTAAACCTTTGTTGTCATCTTAGATATTTCTCTTACTAAAACATATTGCAGATGCAAAAGTCAGGATTAACTCCTTTATCACCTTAAAACAGGCCAAAGAAAGACTTTGACTTTGCCGTTATAACTTGGTAACTACTGTTTATTTAAAACAATTTTGGTGTATCATTCTTACCCATAAAGGAGAAATTTGTGTTTTTGAAGAAGTAAAGATAGTATGCCCGAGTAGTACACTTAGCATGAGAAGTCTTCAGGTAAAGATGCTGGGACTGAAGCTACAATGATTAAATGCATGACTTTATGTAAGTGGGATGAATATATAAATATATAAAAATTCAAGCGAAGCATAACCTCCTCACTATATTTGCGAATATGACTATAATCATTTTACAAACATTCTACTGGGTATACCCTGAAATATTAACACCAGCACCTCTATCACTGGCATATAACAGCAAACACCATCTCATAGACACAAGCAACTCTTCTGATTTCATCATGCCCTTTGTGAATATCATGACATTACATCCTCAATTCTGACTTTCAGTATTTTTTGTTGTTGTTGTTGTTGTTGTTTTTCAAATTAAGCAAAAGTTTGTTCAGGTTTTCAAAGGTACAACCTAGCTCTATTCAGGAAAACAGATTTTTCTAAGGTTAGGAAGAAAATCTAAATGATAATTATTCTAAATCTTTACTTGTTATCTGTTTTAGTTACTGTTCTATTTCTGTAAAAGACACCATGAGGAAGACAACTCATGTAAAAGAAAGCATTTAATAGGGGCTTGCTATATTCAGAAATGTAGACCATTATCATTAGGGTTGAAACATGGCGCACACAGGCCGACATGGTGCTGGAGAGGTGGCTGAGTGTTCCACATCCAGATCTGCAGACAGCAAGAGGTAAGAGAGAGAGATCGGGTTTGGCTTGAGTGTTTGAAACCCGAAACCACACCCCCTAGTGACACACTATAAACGATACACATGCTTAAAGTTAGGGGAAATTTCCACAATGTAAATATTTTCTGGATCAGCTTCTAGAACTTCTGAATTCAAGTTTACCAATCAGTGGACTGATTGGTAAAACTGATTACATAGCATGTATGACAGAAAACACTGACTGTATAATTTACCTCACCACATTGAAATGACCGCTTCTGTTCCTTTGGGTATGCACTCTAAGTTTGAACGTGTTTTCATCTAAAAGTCGGGAATGCTGCCGTGAACTGTGGATTATGTAAGCCACTTTGTTTTCTTATGTCTTTAAACATACGTTGGCAAAGGAAAACTTATGAATGTGCATATACAAGCTGACTACAACAAAAAACCACACTGGATATACTATAGATATAGAAAAGTATTTCCTATTTCTATCAAAGCACATTTTTCTGCACGCCACACTACACTGTACTGTCAAAGGCGGAATGGGGCCTTAGAAGAGGAGATGGCTGCTGGGTTAGAACAGATAGAAAGAAGGAAGGTGTGACCGCCCAGCGAGTGCTGGCGAGTTGTGCAGTTTACTTTTATCACCTTTGGATAAAGAAAGAAAGAGCTAAGGAAAGAGAGAGAGAGAGAGAGAGAGAGAGAGAGAGAGAGAGGGAGGGAGGGAGGGAGGGAGGGAGGGAGGGAGGGAGGGAGGGAGGGAGGGAGGAAGGAAGGAAGGAAGGAAGGAAGGAAGGAAGGAAGGAAGGAAGAAAGAAAGGCCATCATGCAGAGGAAAGGGGCTTGGCCATGGTTAGAACTGCATCCATGGGAAGGCAGTCCAGTTTTAGGATGAAAGAAAAGTGTCCAAGACATGAGAGCTGTTTAGAGCTTTGCCCAAAGAGCATGGAGATTGTAACAAGATCTTGCAGTAGCTGCCTGGGGACAGGCATGGCCCTTGAAAAACAAAACCCAGCTCAGTTCATAGCCACAGATTTGCCTGGGAGAAGACAGCGCTATTTGAAAAGATACGTGAGACGTGAGCCTTTACCATTAGGAACAGACACAGTGGTGGTCAGCAGCTGTTCTTGCTTCTCAGCGCGCAGGGATCACCAAGAAAATAAATAAACGCCAGAAAGAGAGAGGACAGAAGCTGAGATCCTTGATATAGCTCTGAGACCTGTGAAGCGCTGGGAAACCACAGCAGAAGAGATTATGGGGTTCTCGTCGAAGATCTCGAATTATTGAATCAATATTTTCAATTCATTTTGGGTCAATTATTTTGTGACCAAAAATATTGTGAAATAATTTTAGATAAAGGGAAAATATCTCAAAATGTTGGTTTCAGTCTTTGTGCTGAACAGCAAAATGATTGGGCTATCCTGTTCACTCTAACGTCTCCTTCCTAACAGTATCACGCTGCATCAGGTCCCCCTTTCTAAGAGCCTTGCTGGTTCTGTAGCGGCATTGCTAACACCTCCACGGAGCCCGAAACTGTCTTCTCCACCTTATATCACACAGAAAAAAGGGGAAGAGAAAGGGAAGGTGGTGCAGTCTGAGCTCACAGTCTATCACCAACCTTCCCAAGACTCTACTCATCCTAACTTGTTCCTGTGTTCCTGTGTACATGAGGACTGACTGGGTGCCGAGCGGCACTGTGCTGCGTGTGAGAAATGACATCGAACAAGCGCAGGAAAAACAGGAGACAGCGAGCATTTTAGAGCTGGAAACAATTCGCTTTGGTGCAAAGGCGTGTGGGTGGAGAGAGAGAGCTCCATCTGGGAGCCTTGGGATGACAGTGCCATGATTTGTAAGGACCTTAGAAATAACATCCACAAGCTGAACGGAGGCATTCTCCTAACAGCAACAGAGAGCCCTGGAAGGAAATTTCAGCAAGGAGATCAGAAAGTACAAGTGTGCTCAGGAATATATTTGGCTTGGACTAGAGAGAGGCTACTTTGGGGCATAGAGCTCTGTTTGCACTCTTCAACAGAGGCCCAGGTAGAACATGAAGCTGAATCATACCAAGAAAGACAAGATATAAGTGAAGCCTGACCAGAACATAGGAGTACATTGGAGGAAACAGAAGAGAGACAAGGGTGACCCCCCCCGCCCCCACCTTTCTAGTGCCAGAACACAGGAACTGTGACTTTGGGAGAAGGAAAAGAATTATATTTTGAAATTGGCTAAAAAATTGTAGCTTCAATAATCTGCCACTGATCCTTCTCCAGTATATTATTAATTGCTGGAAGATCCTGCATAGAGATTGGATATTTTTATTAAAATTGAAGTGTGCAAAGTATAAAATGCCCTAAATTATCACAATGAGTAAATCTAATTGGCACCAATTAACATCTTGAATTCCCTTCCAAAATTTGATGATTTTGTTCTTTCAAGAAACATTTCAGAAAATATTTTTCGAATATGCAGACCATTCCCATCTTAAAAAAATGTTTTCTAAATTGTACACGTGCAGATATACATATCTGTTTAGGTAGTGAATAGTTTATTCATGCATAGGTAGCACTCATAGCATTACCAAACTCAAAATAATATTTTTGTATCAGTTTCAAACGCTCTCCTCAATACTGAGAAGCCTTTCAGCGGGGGTACACAATGTACCGTGCATTCTAAGGCTCCAGACTGCAGGAGTGCAAAGGCGTACACTGCTTCCTTCAGAAATGAAACCTTCGCTCGCAGATGTACTTGTGCACTCCTTATGCCAAGATGAGACAGATGTGGCTCTATTCACTCGGGGACAGGTGCTATGGAAAAGGAGATAAAACATTTGGGGAAGGTGTAAGCAACTACACTGCTGTTGCTAAATAAATAAACTCTCTGCCAGAATAAAAAAAAGGGAGAGAGAGAGAGAGAGAGAAACTTTGTTTGCTTATTTCTACTTATTCCTTCTTAATGTTTATTTTAAGATGTAGTGGCGCTGAGATCTTTTCAGCTCCACTTATCTATACAGATCAAGTTATAGATTGTATGTGTATTTGAATAGGTTATATATGAATGGGTATACAGAGACCCTCTATGCCATTTTAGACCCAGTTTCATTCACTTAAAGCAACTGTCCTTCGTTCCATACACAGACCCAATTCGCACAACTTCTAATAATATCATCTTCACAATCCCTAAAAGAATTGTATAACTGGGAAGCCAGGAAGGTTCCAGCCGTTCGGATAGGGGAGAAAAACAACTGCCTATTTTTCTAAGAAGCATTTTTTTTGGTGAGCTGCAAGACCGAGAACAGCGCCGGGAGAAGAAATCTGCAGCTGTTGGATTAGGGCAAAGAAACAGAAAATGGTTTTGATTTTAAAGATTCCTATTAAATCTGATTCCAAAAGAAGGATCGGGTGGGCATCAGCAGATGGGAGAGGAAAGGCGAGTGGAAGAGATGATGTTGATTTTAAATGTGCTCAATCATACCCAGAGAGCGCCGCGCAGAGAGGCGTCTGCAGCTGGGCTGAGGGAGGAAGGTGGGGAGCAGTGCGAGAATATTGTCCCAGGAGGACCAGGAAATATGTAAATACATAGAATGATTCTACGGTGTGACCAGATTGTAAATGGAAAAAAAGAAATGCCTGCCAGTGTAGACATAGAAATAATAATATTGACTATTAGTAAGGCTAGGAAATAGTCTCAGATTCATACTCGGTTCAGAAAGTCAGTAAACTGTTGGATATGAGTACTATATAATGAAGATTCACTCTGCTTATCTGATTTTTCAACTATTTCATGATCATTCTTTAATAATCAGTCACCCGAAATATACCAGGCATTAACATGCTAATGGATATAGGGCCCTACTGAAATTGTGATTCTTAAAGTAGTAAACAAATTTTCAGAATTTTAGAGCATCAGAATTAGGGATATAATTTGAGGTGGCTTTGACATATTTGTAGAATGAATGTGAAAATTCATCAATAAATAATCACTAACCCAAGTGTTACATGTGGAAATTTTGAGTACATATTGTACCTGCAATAGTCTGAGCATATAGTTTTGGTTTTTCTTTTTGTTTTGGTGAGTTTATAATTTTTGGTTTCTCTTCTTGTTATTTGTCTTGCAAAATGTAGTTCAATATAATTGAACTTCCTTTTTTTCATATTGTGAGTTAATGCTGAGTTGCACGTGTTAAACATCCATAGACAATTCCCCTACCAGGAAAAAAAAAAAGTGGTGGTTACTACATAACTTCGCTGCTTTTTGCCTTTCAATTGGAAAAGCTAATTGCTTTTGTTTCTTCATTTCAAAGTTTAGCTTAAAGCCTGACGTTATAGATTCCAGGTATCTGAGGTCCTTTTTTAACAACACCTACATTGATTTCTTACACTGCATTTTATAGAATAAAAAAGCTGAAGTCAGCCAGCATGTCCGTGAAATAATTTATAACTAAAATTCAAATTCATGCTGCCATAACCAGGGAGTTATTTGCTTTTTACAGAAAAATGCAAGCAAAAAAGTAATTTCCACATTTGACCACATTTATTTTGCTTGGGATTACTTACCATCTTGTGATCGTGTTTGTGAGAGACAACTTAATATTAGATCTAATTCTTATGTCTATAATGATATAATTTTAGATATAATAGATATTTTGTTGATAACTAGTAATATCTTCTTTTTAGTAATTTTGTTCTATTTCAGTTTAGAACAATGCTATAAAAATAAAAGGACCGAGCATTCACAATATTCTCCAGATTATTAAGGAGCGTTGGCGGATTATAGGGTAGGAGGAATGTGGCACAAGAATCGGTCTTTAGTTGTTGTTGTTTGTTTGTTTGTTTAGCAAATCTCCCTCCCTAGGAGGTGCCTTTATGTATGTTTTTCAAAGCATGACCAATGAATCCAGCGTCATACAAATATCTCCTTTAGCCGCAGAGTACTCAAGGTCTTAACTGGTTAAACACAAAGGAGAGATCACGGTTTGTCTGAATGCCAGAACGCACACAAACAACAATTATCGAAAGCATAAAATTCATCTTTATCCCATCGAGAAGCTCTGAGTAGCAGTGGGCGCCCATTGTTCAACGTCACTCCGCGTGCTCCTAGGCAGCTCTCTTAGAAGCACACTCTTTATTTTATTTCTTTCCTTACAATTCCTGTCAATAGCAGTCTTGAAAGTCGGCAGTATTTTTCCCTTTCAGTGAAGCTGGAAGAGGCAAGTGTATATAAAAAATACTGTTACTTCCTTACATTTATATTTTGTACAACCCAGCATTGATTTGCTCCTTATTTAAGCAACATTTTCTTGATAAATTAAAAAAGCAGCAATAGCCATTACTGCAGGCTATATACAGCCTCTAATATCACTTAAGCATATTACAGAATATAATATCTGGTACTTAACGACTAACTTGCATATGAAAGCTCACATAATGTCTCATAAAACCCTTAAAATGGCTTCAGTTTAAGAGTCTCTTTAAAAAAAAAACACCTTCAGGGAATATTGTAAATGAAGTAGCACTCTAGCCCTGGAAAAAAAAATTCACACACTTGCAGAAATTTTTAATATAAATTGAACACATTAAAAATTAATTTTGCATGACCATTTCGCATTGCGGTGCCAATGCATAGTTAAGATAAGGCCTTAACTCTTCTTTGTTTAAAGTAACGGCGGAAGCTCTTGGCTTTCTCTTTTCTGCTTTCATCTGTACGTAATTATTATTTTCATTAATCAGAAAACGGACCCCCTTTTTTCCTATTCTGACAGTCTCAGCTGGAGTTGAAAGAAACCCTACCTGAGTCACCAGGGTAACTTAACCATAAACTTCTAGGCAACTCATTAAAGGAAGGTGCGAGCTGACAATTAAAGAAGGCGGGTATCCTCCTTCATCCCTTTAAGTCAAGGAGCTCAGAGCAAAGCTTACTCTTCAGAAAAGCAGATTTCTTCTGGGGAGACCTGCATAACTGTACCACCCTTTTCTCTTCCCAGACTGCAGAATTGACTGCTCACTTGCCCCGGCGGTATCAGAGACCGTCCTTTCTCGTCTGTGTGTGTTTTTAGCTGGATCATTAACAAAGAAACACAATACAGATTTTTTTTTCTTTTGGTCAACATATTATTTGTTGATGATGCTAACAGGAGGCAAACATAACAACCAAAGGCATTCTGTTGTATAGATACAGATCTTTTTATTAGTCTCATGACCACAATTTTACAACAAAATTCCCCAAGTGTGCATCCATCCCAATAAGACATTGACTGATATCTTTCTAGGAAGAGAGCTGGCGCTGCATGGATGTGACATTCAGTAGTTCTCCATGGTTCGGACATGAGCAGGCAGTCTATGCCAGTGGGAACTTGCAGGGCATCAGTGGGGTGATTCACAGATTCCATCGCAAGTGATCAATTTTAAAAAGGAGGGAAGGGTTGACCTGAGAATGATCCCCAGACTTGAGATCAAAGGTGCTATATCAATCTGGCAAATGAGGAGACATAGAAACTAAGAACACATTTTCACAGTTCAAATGAGAAATTTTACTAGGCAAATCTTAAAGGCTGAAATTGGAGAGCAAATATCGTGCTTCTGTCAAAAATTATTGTTGATCATACTTGAAAGAGGACAGAGAGTTTTGGATATGAGTATTTTTTTGTAGCCTCCCTATTCTTCTAAAAGCCCCTTTGAAATATTACAAAGAATTTCCAGTTCTCTCAGTTCATAGGCTTCATGCAAACACAACATAAGTTACACAGTCATTCAGACTCCCAAGCCTTTGAGAAGACATATCTAGTTGTGATGACTTCCTAGAAGATATTAGACTCTGGTGATATTATATATTGAAAATCATCATTTCAACAAAAAAAATCACAGAGAAATTGATGTCTGGAAGAGTTAAAAAGAACAGGCTAACTGCTTCCAAAAGCATACATGTCTTCCACAATCATAATATTACCCTCCACATACTGGGTGCCATGATCTTGTTTTGAAAATTCACAACCCGCTTTTTCCATTGAAATGCTTCTGGCTAGATGGATTTTTTTTAGCTGTTAGTTTATAACAAAATCAATCTCTTACCCTACAACTTTATTTGGATGTGATGGGTGAGTCCAGCTTGGTTTTTTTAATCATTGTTTTTGTTGTTCTTTGTTCATTTGTTTGGTTTTGTTTTGTTTTTTCATGTAAGGGAAGAGTTGTGATAAATAAGCCTAGCAAGGTCTAGATACTTTAGAGTCCTGAGAGGCCTCAGGGCAACATGGGATCCATGGGCACATCAGCTGTGAATATGTACAGCCAGTGTCCAGAGAGAAGCATACTCCTATGGAGTCTCAGTAATTCTGATATGCAAACCTTTGAAGAATATCTCTTGTTGTCAGTCTCTCTCTCTCTCTCTCTCTCTCTCTCTCTCTCTCTCTCTCTCTCTCTCCCTCTGTGTATGTGTGTATGTGTGTGTGTTTGTGTCTGTGTGTGCCTTTGTCTCTGTACACCTTTCTCTGTGTCTCTCACTAGGTAATCTAGCCCTCTCATACACGCATATGCAGAAATCAATGGGAATCTATTTAAGCTCAAATTTAAAACAATTATATGAAATTATTTCTCAATATGCATTTATTTCAGTGATGACCCGGTCCTAAGCTATTCAGCTGATAAAGGCAATGGAAATACAATAAGCTATATGATTAAAAGTGGAAGAAAATTTTAATTAAATTATCACTTATTTTATAGTTTAGAATCACAAGAAAATCAAATCAAATAAATATATCAAACTTGATTGGATGTTAACACACACACAAAAAAAACATGTTTGCATGATAATTAAGAAATGCACGATTGTCAGCTAAATTTGCTAGGAAACCTTAATGAGTAATTCCAAAGGCAGTGAAATCACTATAACACACAGAGCCCCGAGTTTCAAAACACACTTCTCGCCTAGTGCAGCTTTTAGCATGATATTTGGGTACTACTGTAAACTCATATATCTTTTGAATAATAAAATTGATACAAAATTTATTTATTATGAGTGTTCATTCTCTAAGGTTACGTGATAAAATTAAAAGTAATTGCTATTTAAATTTTATATTTTTAAGTGATGTGTGATCTACTGTGTGTATGCATGTATGTTCATGTGCATGTGTGTATGCATGTGTGTTTGTGTGTGTGTAAAATGTTTCTAATGAAACATACTCATGTGTGTTTCTTGAAAATGTTGATATAGGTGTATAAAAAATATAAAAGAAGTGATTTAGTTTATCTCTCCCCTATTCTGTGATTCACAAGTAATGAAAAATATCACAAATCATAATCCTCGAAATTCATACATGGAGGTATTGAAGTTCTATCCCTAAAATATTGTACAATGTGGGAGTTGAATTCACTCATAATACAACATGAGTAATGTTTTTATAAAAGGGAGCGGGGATTAGAGAATTGTCTCAATGGAAAATAGCACTTGTTATTTTTGTAGATGATCTGAGTTTGGCACCCAGTAACTACACTGGAAGGATCACAACCACTTGTACCCCAACTCCAGAGTATCAGACACCTTATGGTAACTGTGGGCACTCACATGTATATGCATATGCATGCACATACACATGTGCACATATATAAAAATAAAAAATAAGATACACCTTAAAAACCAAGTAAAAGTAAGAGGGGCACTTGGACAGAGCTATTGACAAAGAAAAAATAGTGCCTGTGAACATAAAAGCAAGGACAAGATTGATGTGCCTACCAGTCAAGAGTAAGAATATTCACAAACAAAGCATCAGAATGTATGTGAGTAGTAAGGGAATTTGCTGCATTGTTTTCAGAGGAACCCACCCTGCCCATGCCTTCATCTTGCATACTGTTAAGACTCAAACTATAAGACAATACATTTTTGTTGCTAAAACTTACCAAATCTGTGTTAATTTATTAAAACTGCCCTTGAAAATGGATATGCCATTAAGCTGCTGATGTATGCTCTCTCCAGTTTCTTTTTGGAGGCACTCAGGGCTATGAATTTTCCTCTTAGAACTGTTTTCATTGTGTCCCATAGATTTAGGTAGGTTGTACCTTCTTTTTCATTGCATTCTAAAAAGTCTTTGATTTCTTTCTTTATTTCTTCCTTGACCAAGGTATCATTGAGTAGAGTATTGTTCAGTTTCCATGTGTATGTGGGCTTTCTGTTGTTTTTGTTGCTATTGAAGACCACTTTTACTCCATAGTGATCTGATAGGATGCATGGGATTATTTCAATGTTCTTATATTTGTTGAGGTCTGTCTTGTGACCAATTATATGGTCGATTTTGGAGAAGGTACCATGAGGTGCTGAGAAAAAGGTATATTCTTTTGCTTTAGGGTGAAATGTTTTATATATGTCTGTTAAATCCAGTTGGTCTAAAGCTTCAATTAGTTTCACTGTGTCCCTGTTTAGTTTCTGTTTTGCTGATTGGTCCATTGAGGATAGTGGAGTGTTGAAGTCACTCACAATTATTGTGTTAAGTGCAATGTGTGAGTTTTAGTAAAGTTTCTTTATGAATGAGGGTGCCCTTGCAATTGGAGCATAGATGTTCAGAATTGAGAGTTCTTCTTGGTGGATTTTCCCATTGACCAGCGAGAAGTGTCCTTCCATGTCTCTTTTGATGACTTTAGGTTGCAAGTCAATTTTATCTGATATTAGAGTGGCTACTCCGGCTTGTTTCCTGAGACCATTTGCTTGTAAAATTATCTTCCAGCCTTTTACTCTAAGATAGTGTTTGTCTTTGACACTGAGGTGTGTTTCCTGTATGCAGCAAAATGTAGGGTTCTGTTTACATATCCAGTATTTTAGTCTATGTCTTTTTATTGGTAAATTGAGTCTATTGATGTTGAGATATTAAGGAATAGTGATTATTGCTTCCTGTCATTTTTGATGTTATTTTTTAAACTTGATAGGTTTTCTTCTTTTGGGTTTGATGAATTGGTACAGATACAGCCAGGTTGATCAATGGAATGGAATCAAAGACCCAGAAGTAAACCCAAACACTTCTGGTCACTTGATCTTTGAAAATGAAGCCAAACCATTCAGTGGAAAAAATGACAGCATTTTTAACAAATGGTGCTGTTTCAACTGGCAGTCTGCATGAGGAAGAATGCAAATTGATTCATTCTAATCTCCTTGTACAAAGCTCAAGTCCAAGTGGATCAAGGACCTCCACATAAAACCAGATACACTTACACTAATGTAAGACAAAGTATGAAAGAGCCTTGAACATATCAGCACAGGGGAAATGTTCATGAACAGAGTACCAATGGCTCCAGTTCTGAGATCAACAATTGACAAATGAGACCTCATAAATCTGAAAAGCTCTAAGGCAAAGGAGGACACTATCAATAGGACAAATTGGCAATCTACATATTTGAAAAAGATCTTTACTAACCTTACATTCCATAGAGGCATAAAATCCAAAATATAAAGAGAACTCAAGAAGGTAGACTTCATAGAACCAAATAACATTATTAAATAGTAGAGTACAGCGGTAAACAATGAATTCTTGATTGAGAAATCTCGAATTGCTGAGAAACACCTAAAGAAATGCACAACATCATTAGTCATCAGGGAAATGAAAATCAAAATGACCCTGAGATTCCACATCATACAAATCATAATGGCTAAGATCAAAATCTCAGATGACAGCAGATGCTGGAGAGGATTTAGAGAAGGAGAAATACTCCTCCATTGCTGGTGGGATTGCAAACTGGTAAAACCACTTTAGAAAACAATATTAAGGTTCTTCAGAAAACTGGAAATAGTTTTACCTGAAGAGCTAGCTATACAACTACTGGCTATATAACCAAAAGATATTCCAATATATAACAAAGACACATACTCCACTATGTTTATAGAAGGCTTATTTAAAATAGCCAGAAGCTGGAAACAATCCACATGTACCTCTACAGAAGAATGGATACAGACAATGTGGTATATTTACACAGTGGAGCACTACTCAGCAATTAAAAGCAATGACTTAATGAAATTAATAGGCAAATAGATGTAACTAGAAAATATCAACCTGTGTGATGTAACCCAAATACAAGAGAGTACACATGGTATGTACTCACTGATAAATGGATTTCAGCTCAAAAGCTCAGAATAACCACAATACAACCCACAAACCTATGAAACTTAAGAAAAAGGAGGATCAAAATGTGGATGCTTCAACTACATAGAACAAGGAACAAAATAGAGGTAGAGGGAGGGATAGACCTGGGAGGGAGAGAGGAGGATGAGGTTAAAAAAGGGGATCAGGATCAGGCATGGGAAGGGACATGAGAGATGTACAGAAGGTCAGAAAATTGAATAGAAATATGTAGCCATGGGGGATGGGGAACTGGGGGTTGGCACTGGAAAGTCCCAGAGGCCAAAGACTCCCAGGTTCCAAGGGGATGACTTTAGCAGAAATACCCAGCAAAGGGGAGATAGAATCTTTAGAGACCACCTCCAGCAGATAGGCACATCCCTTAAATGAGGGATAGGACCACCTACTCATCTCAAATTTTTTAACACAGAATTGTTCCTGTCCAAAGGAAAGACAGGAACAAACAATGGAGCAGTGCTGAAGGAAATGCCATCCAGATTCTGCCCAACCTAGGGATCCATCCCATCTGCAGTCACCAAACCCAGACACTATTGCTGATGCAAAGAAGCACTTGCAGACAGGAGCCTTGTGTGGCTGTCTCATGGCATCCCCTGAGAGGTTCTGCCAGCATCTAACTGATACAGATGCAGATAATCTCAGCCAACCATCAGACTGAGCCAGGGACACCAATAGAAGAACAGGGAAAAGACTGAAGGAGCTGAGGAGATTGAAACCCCATAGGAAGAACAATATCAACTAACCAACCAGACTACCCAGTGTTCCCAGGGACTAAACTACGAATCAAAGTATATATGTGGGGGGATCCATGGCTCCAGCTACATATGTAGCAAACTAATGCCTTATCTGATATCAATGGGATAGGAGGCCCTTAATCCTGGCAAGGCTTGATGCCCCAGTGTAGGGGAATGCTAGAGTGGTAAGGTAGGAGTTGGTAGGTGAGTAGAGGAGCACCCTCATAGTGGCAAGGGAAAGAGAGGATGGGATGGAATGTGTGTATATACATGAATATATATATATATATATATATATATTCATTATATTCATTAATATATATTCATTTTCTAGAGAGACAATGAAATAATAAATAAATAAATAAATAAATAAATAAATAAATAGTCTTCTAGTTCTCAAGTCTGCATGTGGGACTACCAGACGCCAAGTTCCTGAGCAATGAGTTAGAAGAATTTAGTATATTACCAGAGGATGGTCTTCATTTCTTTGCCTAGAGAGCTATTACAGTATGGACACCAGCACTGTAATGATTATTGACCCATCTCCCTTATCAATGTTGTATAAAGAATTCTCCCCAATTATCTCCGATTGGTTAATAAAGATCTAATGAGCCTATGGATGGGCAAAGGAGATAGGAAGGCTGGTCTTCTAATCTCTACAAGAAGACTCAGAGAATGGGAAGTAGGAAAAGGATCATAAGGAAAGAAGGAAAGAAATGTCCTGTGCAGAGACCAAGAACTGGCCATGAAGCAGAGGGTCCAGGAGGTAGAATGAACAAGAAGGTCATAGAATATGTGACCTGGTCATTTATATGTTTCCTGTAAAGAAGAATGTGGTTTATACCATAAAAGATGGTATGATTTGTTTTTTTCTGGTGATTTTCTGATCTTCTGATCTTCTTTTGATAGAAAGATAGATAGATAGATAGATAGATAGATAGATGATAGATAGATAATTAGATTTTTAAGTATATATATATTGTGTGTGTGTGTGTGTGTGTGTGTGTGTGTGTGTGTCTGTGTGTGTCTCTCTGTGTGTGTATACACAAAGCAAACAAACACACTGGCCATATACAAACACATAATTATGTATGCACCTAACTATATAGCCATGGGCAACATGCCAGAGAAGTCTGGCACCTACTGAGCACAAGTGGATGCTTTAGGAATGAATCTAGAGTGCTTTCTACATCCCAGTGGGCTTCTTAAGGAAGCAGAAGCTTGAGCATTCTCACCCTGCTTCCTCCAGCTAAAGACTGCCAAGGCAAGCATGTGGTTATTAGTAGAACCATCCTTCTGTTTATCTTCTTGCATTCTTCCTTTAGAGTCATTACAGACAAAGGAAAAGAAAATAAATCAACCCTTCTCCTTAATTATTGAACAACGTAAAGATTTTCTTGAGGAGAACTAATATAAGCAGATGGAGGTGAGATAGGATTCCCCTCATGATAATGTCCGTTCATTACAATTGGGTTATGTTTGAACTTACAAAAGCATACAGTAAATTGAATCCTAGAGATAAACTAAGATTTACTGCCTCTAATTCATATAAGACATTCATATATCACAAATAAATGACACAGTGTAAATAGCAATATTTTAGTAACAAATAGCCAGTAGCCAGGCTTAATCTCTGGCATATATAAAAGGTTTTGGGGATTCAATAAAAAATATATGCTACACTATTTCTTTTATTTAAAACTTGAAAAGTATATGGGCATTAGTCAAAAACACCAAAAAAAAAATGAAGTTAACAATGGTCAAACAATGACCTTTTCAATCAGATTTTAACTAAAATAATATAGTGTTACTGCACCAGTGAAAACAGACTTTCATTTTATCTAAATCAGAAAAAGATGTGGGAAAAAGAATGTTTTGAGGAAAGAAAATTAAGTGCCGTGCATAAATACACATATTTAAGGGGATAGCTGGGTTTAAGGGACAAGCATAGCGGGCTGCTAGGTGTTCAGGTAGATGATAAGAGCGTTCTGTGGATGTGAATGTAAGGGTGGGTCTGAAGAAGGTTAGCATTTCATCTGCGTGATAAACAAAGCAGTTTGGCCCAGCTAATATAGCAGAATCTATTCAATGCATTGACAGGGTAGGAGAAATGTGCCCTTTGCTGTGTTCAGACTCAAAGTGAGCTACAAGCTTGGCTCTCTGAGCTTCCAGGTTGCTGATCATATACATAGATCCATTCATCTTAGTTTAATTTTTTGAAATTAAATTTAATTGCTATAGTTTTTTAATTTTCTTCAACTCTTTCAGTGACCCCTTTCTTCCTCCCGTATTAATACCCTCTACTTTCACCATTATTTTACACACACACACACACACACACACACACACACAAATTCCTAAATAAAACTGCTCACCTTGAGTTTTTTAATCTCTATGGCTTTGTAAGACAATTGTCTTTAGCTTATTTAAGTTATATACCATTGTGTTTCTCTAGGGAACATAGATTTATATCTATGTTTACATGCATATCAGTGATTTTATAACTTTGAAATTTCATCAGATAACACCAGCAAATCACTGAATAATATGTATTGAAAAAAGAAAAACCTGTACTTTTACAGAATATTTTACCGAATATTGCAAAGGTGTTTTTAATTTATCTTAAATGTTATTCATTCTAAAAATACTGAAACAAATGTTATAACCTGATTATGGGAACTTTAACTCTTCCTGTTAACTGACATCCATATGTGTTTCTTCATCGAATTCTTCAGAATTAAAGACAAAATACAAAATTAAGGAAACAGTGTATCACATTTTCTTTCATAACATTTGAACCACAAATATAATTAATCATAGATTACAACAAACATAAATGGGCTATATAAAGTCTTTGGAATCATTCAAACATCCTAAACCATAGGTGAAAACACCAAATACAAAGAATATCTTATCATATTCTCAAAGTGAGACTCACTAGAATAAAAAGTCTCTTCAAGGACCAATCTCAAAGTCTAAAACAACATTGAAGTTGGTGGATGGTCAATGCTGCTGTACATGATTTTGACAGCATGCACAGAACCTATGCAAGCCTAAACCTTAAGTTCAAACAACTAAAAATAATTTTAAATTTAAATGATTTAAAACTAAGCTCAAAGACCTCACCCCTAGAGTTGGAGTAATTGGCAATTGATAGCTACTGAGAAAGGAAGAGTTATTCTTGGGATTGTAACCTTTGTTAAAACAACCATTCTCCAGGAAAGGACAATACACCCAAGAACATTTTGGGCATCGCAAACTGGTCCTGAAGGGTTAAAAATAAATAATAGATTTAAAGTTGGATGATTAGGAAAAGTGGGATGGATCCGGAAAGAGTTGGGGGTGACTATGAGCAAAACATGTTGAACAAAATGTGAATATCTCAAGAACAAACAATCAACAAACAAAAGCTAAAAACAGAGTTAAGACAGGAATGTGTTCCATGAGTCAACTCTGATCCTCTCCCATGAATGTCTTCCTCTTGAGTCTTTGAAACCTTCCATCTGAACAGTGAGGATTACTTGAACTTATCAGTCACCTCGTAACTCTTTACTTTTTTCTTTGAAAATGAATTTGTCACACATTTTAAAAATACTTCTGAAGATTTAGGGAATGTTATACAAAACATGTTTTCTTAATCACAGTGGAAATTGGGAATAATTCCACTACCACTATATATGAGATATAATTCGTAGGGTACAAGGAATTGGTAAACTATACCACTTAGTGCTGAAGGGGCAGAGTTTGACTCATTTTAACAAGAAATGCTTCATTTCTTACTGAAAGCTTTAAATAGTCACTAAAGGATAGGCTCTTACAAAGCTGAATTAGAACTGCTCCTACTTTTTGCCATGTTCCTAAAAAAATTCAACATTCTGTGGTGGGATAAAGGTATGTAAAATAGTAGACTTGAATTGATCATAAACTGAAATAAAATTTGTATTAGAAGGTACTCTTCTTTGTGTCCCTTTCTTTAATTAACTACCAAAATTAGGGATACTCCAGTTGATAGCATATTATACTTATCTGAGAAACTTTTGTTTTAAAAGGAGGGATTATAGTTAGGGGTAAGTTTTAAGAGGATACCAGATGATGCCAATGTTCACCCAGAGACAAGAGTACCTGCCCTGAGTTCCTGAATATGCCTGATAATCACAAATACCTGGGAGCTCATTAGATGTAGAGAGAACTTAGATACTCTACAGCCAACTACTTCACAAACTATGAAATAACTCTGGAATCTTCAAAATTCTCAGTAGTAAATTATTCAGAAATTCCCCTGTTACTTTAATGCATAACTAGCATTATAATGATAGACTATATACACTGTATATCAAGGAAAAAATAGGTGACACTCAAAACAAATTGTCAAAATAGAGAATGTAGAGTTTTGACAAACATTGCAATAATAGTGCATTGGGATTAGATATTATGTTATCAAAATATCCATTCTATAAATGTGGTATTATACCATGTACTCAACTGCTGCACTAGCTTCAAGAGTCTTCTCTTTAGAGATACTCTGTACACCTCTCACAGGAAGTTAAATGTTCCTTTCTCTTGGTTCTATGTCTTTCCATACAAAACTCCGTTATGGAGTCTATTCGCATGGATTCTTTCCACATCCTCAGTGAATGTTCTCAGATCCCAGGAGCCATGTAAAATATATAAAAGTGAGATATACCTTTTTGCCAACTAAAACAGGAAGGTTCCAAAGTGATGGCAACTTTTTCTTTTGACACTAAAGTTTTAGCAATAAAACTGGATCCCATAGTATCCAAGATCATAGGAAGAGAGGAAAGGAATCAGTGGCATGGTTATCTTCCGCTCTGCTCCATGCTTTTTCTGTATAACACAAAACTAGGCAAAGAACAAGTATAATAAAGCTTCATCATTCTCCCCCTAAGCTCTGCTGGAAATAATATGACCTAAGCTTTAGAATTTGAATCCTAGCTTCACTAAGTTACAAGTTCAATTGTAGTATGCTCCTAGTGGTCAAGAAGCCAATTCATTCCAGACAAAAGCATACCTAATACAAAGAATTTGGTTTTTATTATGGTATCTAATTTATGCATAACTCATTACATAGGAAATCAACTTTACTATAAATCCCTTTGGAACGGCTATTTTTATCCCCTACTATTATGATACAATGTGAGGGAGATTCCCTATGAGATTCTTTGCCATTGATGCCTGCCTTCTTCCCCACTAGAACTAACTTTTCACAAATGTTGGCATAGTTTCCAAATCATTCGGACCCTGCTCCTACGTGAATTGTTGAAGTTACAACTCTTTTGGATGTGTGTCAGATATTAACATTGGACATATGCAATGCACCTTGAAAATATGTTGTGAAAACTTTAGGATAGATAGATATTTTCTCTATGGGATGAAAAATATTATAAAAATATAAAAGTCAAGTTCTCATTTCTGAAATTCTAATATCCTTGATTTTAGTTGATACTCATATTATTGAATGGCTACACTAAATTTGCAAGCAAATGGGTGGAACTAGATATTATCATCCTGAGTGAGGTAACCCAGACTCAAAATGATATGTACTCACTGATAAGTGGATATTAGTCATAAAGTACAGGACACACAGTACAGACACTATAGTCCATGGACCCAAAGAAGCTAAATAACAAGGAGAGCCCAAAAGAATGGTTGAATCACTCAAAAGGGGAGATAAAATAATTATTATAGGTAGATTGAAGGAACTGGGTGGGAGAGTAGATAGGGATGGGGATCAGAAGGGTCAGATGGAGGAACAGGGAAGACGGCAGGGAGAATGAAAAGAAATAGGCAATGGAGAAGGGGAGCATCTCTAGGACACGCCAGAGACCTGGGATGGGGAAGGAAAACTCTAGCTGGGACTCCAGCAATGGAGGATATGGATCCTCAAATGGCCACCTCCTGTACACAGGCAGGACTCCCATTGGGGAGATAAGGACACCAACGCACTCAGAAAATCAATCCTAAATTTGCCCAGCCTATAAGAAGTTCAGGGACAAAGAGATTCCCCCCACCTCCACCCCAGGCAGCTGCAGATTTGTATTCATTCTTATGGTCCTCTGGCCCTCTGTCCTGTCTCTCTCCACACCTGATTCTGACACACACCCATTTCCTCCCCTCCCCTCTCCCATAAAGTTCCCTCCCTCCATTTGCCTCTTATAACTACTTATTCCCCCTTCTAAGTGAGATTCAAGCATGATCACTTTGGCCTTCATCTTGTTTAGCTTCTTTGAGTCTATGGGGTATATCATGGGTATCCTGTACTTTATGATTAATATCCACTTATCAGTGAGTACATAGTATGAACATCCTTTTGGGTATGGACTATCTCACTCAAGAAGATTTTTCTAGTGCCATCCATTTCCCTGAAAAATTCATGATGTCTATGTTTTAAATAGCCAAATAATATTCCATTGTGCAAATGAGCCACATTTTCTGTTTCCATACTTTGGTTGAGGAACATCTAGGTTAACATTAGGTCCCATTTATCAATTGCTGATCTTAGAGCAGAAGTCATTGGTGTTCTATTCAAAAACTAATCTCCTATACCAATGTGTTCAAGGCTATTTTCTACTTTCTCTTCTATTAGATTTAATGTATCCAATTTTATGTTTAGGTTCTTAATCCACTTTGGCTTGAGTTTTGTGTAGGATGGTAAATATGGATATACAGACACTATTAATGAGACTCTATTATGCTTCCAGACCTGAGCCTAGACCAACTGTCCTCTGAGAGGTTCCACCCAGCAGCTGACCAAAACAGGTGCAGAGAACCAAAGCCAAACATTTAATAGAGTTTGGAGAATCTTGTGGAAGAATTGAGAGGATTGAGGGACCCAAAGGTGTCTACAAATAGACAAACAGAGTCATCTCATCTGGACACTTAGGGGCTCCCAGAGACTAAATACTAAACAAAGGACAAACTGGCTGGACATACCCTTGCCTGCATTTAGGTAGCAGATATGCAGTTTGCTCTTCATGCAGGACTCCCAACAACTGGAACAAGTGTGCCCCTGAGTCTGTTGTATGTCTGTGGATCCTGTTCCCCTAACTGGGCTACCTTGTCTGTCCCCAGTTGGAGAGCTTATGCCTATTCCTTCAGCAGCTTGATGTGCCAGGATGGGTTGGTATACAAGAGAGCCTCTTCTTTCCCAGAGGAGAAAGATAGAATAAGTTTAGGAGCTGTAGGGGTGACTGGAAGGAGAGGGGGCTACAATAAATAAGTTAATGGAATGAAAAATAAAACAAACAAAAAATCTTAGTCAGATAACATCCAAAATATGTCTAATTCTTAGCAGTTACTAATGTATAGTTCAAGTCCATGGTTTTAATGAAATATACTCAGATGTCTATTTTTCTGGTTCTATGTTTTGTTTTACTTTAGGAAAAACAAGAAACACAATCTTGGAATATTCTGTTAGTATCCACTTCTCCCCTAATTTCAATGCTAACTGACGACCTTTCACACAGTCTTGGGCTTTTCCTGGCATGCAACTCTCCAGTTTCAGATGCTGATGTGTCTTTTAGACTTGCCTAATCAGATCTTGGCCTCCTTTTACATGAACCGCCTAGATCCAGGGATAAGTACTTGATCTAATTTTAGCCTAATAGACAATAAGATTTTTACAGATGTTTTTGCTTGAAAATTTGAACTGGGAATCATTTTTTCAGCTATAATTTTTGAGAACATTAAATATGGGGAACTCATGGCCACTGAACCACTCTAACTGTAAAAATATACTGACAGTGGAAACAATATGGAAGGAAGCAGCACTGAGAGATGGAAATTTTCCCAAGAATGGGAAACATTTTAAAATAAATCCCTTGCAGACATCTGATTTAACACACACACACACACACACACACACACACACACATTATCATCATCATCATCATCATCATCATCAGTGATGCAAATACAGACACAAATGCACTCATGGAGTGATAGAAAATAGATGCAGATACTGACACACATACACACACATTGATATTTTCTACACAATATGTTAGATATAAGGTTTGAAGTATTGAAGGGCTATGAGATATACATAAATAGTGATCTAAAATAGCATTACAGATCAGAAAGAGATGTACAATTACTGAAGTTTGCTATGACATACTCAAATGCCCAGGATGAATAAGGCAATTACAAAAATATTTCTTGAACTGAGGTACTAGAATGCATCAATGGAATTTGCTTAGAGGAAAAGCTATAAATTAAGAAGCAAATGAATATGAGCTTTTTAAAGATCTTGGTAGTGATAGAAAGCCTTAGATAGTATTATCTAAATGTGTTTAGACAATGAGATAGGTTCAATAGTTGACTTATAACTGTGTGTAAGAATACTGGTGCCTTTTTAAAACTTTTGTTGCTGAGAATACTGGTTGCCATTTTAATCTAACATTAGTTATTAGGAGGTGGAAGTAATGTCCAAGCAGATGGTTGTCAGTAAACTGATGACTACAGTTATGAATGTGTGTCCAAATACTATCCTCAGAATTTGGTATGCTACAGAGTTTCCTAAATGTGACTGCCAAAATAAATCTGGTCTGGAAAATAATTTTGAGGATTTCACCCTCTTAAATTTTTTTCCCAGCATTTTAATTAAGAGCTATTTGTAAAAAAATTGAAATTACACAGATATAGACAGTTACAGTATTCATTAATGTTTCTTTCAAATTTCTTAAAGTCATTGAGGAAAAGGTTTCCCAATATATACCTCATGTCAGTTTCACCAATCCTATCTAATAAGATAATTCTTTATTTTAAAACTATCTTTTATTGATTAGATGTAATTGTCATCTTAGAGGCTTACTGCTGAATAAGGTCACCCTTCCTAGCATGTATTGAATTCTAGTTGGCTGGTTCAACTCAGCTCTTCTGGTTCAAACTCTTCTCCAAGCTGACTGATTCAATCTGGCTTTTCTCTACATCTCACTGAATTGTTCTGCTTGGCCTCAAACTAACTCTGGCAAATTATTGTAATCTTTTGAATCCTGTTCCTTCTTCTTCTCTTGCTTCAACTGCCTCTGCTTACTTGCACTGCACAAACTGCACAAACTAAACAAAACTCACAAACAGAATCAAGTGCACTGCATACCCTGAACTGGCCCAAATTGCACTGATGGAATTCAACTGAATGAACTGATTCCACTCTCTGTGCTACCTTTCAGTAGCTTCTCTTTTCTCTCTATTCTCATAAGAGTTGGATGTGCCCTATCTGATTCATTCTGTCAAATATTTCCCTGATTTATCAGTTTATCATCACCTTAATTAGAAGTCACTTTCAAACATGGCTGCTTCCTTCTATAAACTAACTTTACTTTCATTGTTTGGGATTAAAGCTGTGAACTAAGGATATATCTATATTACAGACAGAGGGAGGAAATGTGTGCACTATGGGGAGGTCTCTATTGCAGCCAGATCCCCCAGACCTAGGTCTTTGCATGTGATCTCTTGCCAAAGTAGCCATGTTGCTAGGATTAAAATGCACTTTATTTATATAAAAGAAGTTTGTAATCAGTGTTAGTTTCTTATTGTCATCTCACTTTTATTAGCTTCCCTGTATTGGGTAATTTTTGTATATATGACCAAAACAGGTGATGGAGTATTCCATGTCCACCAGTTCTTCTGTGATTTTTGTCTCACATTTTATTGAAACAAAAGCTGCCTTTTGTACAGGAAGTGGTGTTCAGGGCCTCATCATTACCCAGCTTGAACTTGTAATACTTGTTGATTGCCAAAATGTGTAAAAGGTATATTAAACTGACCACAGAAGAATGCCCTCCTCTACCTAGTATAAAGGCTTACTTTAAAGGCAGGCAACTCCTCTAAATTTTCTAAAATGTACTCATCATTAAACTTAATTAAACTCAAGAGTTATATCATCAGGTAATGGTTTCCCTTTGCACCTTTGCAGAGAGTCATTTCTTTGGACTATGCCCTTTGATAAAATACAGAAAGCACTGCTAAAAACTGGATGATGAGAATCATGGCTGTGGCCATGGTGATGGTAACAATGAGCATGAATTTCATCATGTTATGCAGAATTCCTTTTAGAAGGGCTTTTGAGAGGGCAAGCAAATAAATTATGCTTTTACGGCAACGGAAGTCACTTCCTTAAGCATTTGGTTTGCTTTGATTGTAGCAAATTTTATTCAGCTTAAAACTACATGTCAGGTTGTCACCTCTGCAGTGAATTAGGGACATTTATAGATTAACTCCCATAGCCTTGATAAAAGTCAGAGATGTTGCAAAAAGTCTCAACAACATGGCTTCCTAAACAAGACCAGAACAAGGAGGACAACAATGGGTAAGCAATATGTAAGGGGAAATCTCATGGGGTTTCAACTCTAGACAAAGAACCAAGGATAACTAAGGAATGTTGAAAACAAAAAGATGTATAAAAAGGACTAGAAGAAGGAAATGGGTGAAATAATATAATTTTAGTTTCAAATTAATGATTAACAAAAATGTAGTCACTCTTCGGTGGTTAGATATAATCTTTATTTGTATAACTATCCAACTCACCTGGGTTGACTTTCTGGACGGACTATAGAATTGGATAAGTATGATATCCTCATTCTTCAACTAGAGTGCTTGTGTATGAACACCACTAGCCACCCGAATTTCAGCTCAATAGGTATTTATTGAGGATTAATTTCCCAGGTTTGTTGTTAAAAATCTGAAGTTGTCTATGCTACATTTAATAATGTTCTTAATTTTACATTTTTCTTTTTTTTCCATGATTTTGTTTATATTCCCCTCTGCTATATTATCTTCAGATTATCCTTTTGTTCTGGATATACTCAAGTTTTTGTTGACCTAGATTCAAATTTACATACTGTGAAACAGCTAATAAATCCCTATTAGGGTTGTAAAAGGCGAGGGTCCAACGGGTATATATGCTATCAAATTCTCATATAAAACTGAATGGTCCTTGATATTAATGACTTGGCCAAAGTGTGACCTGGATCCTCAGAATATTTTATGAAAAAGAGATTTGAAGTTGTTTTGTTAAAGGTAATTCACCTACTCTTGAATGACCCAAGGATATCTGTGCTCTGTTTGCTGGCTTTGTCAATAGCCTCTCTCTGTCTTTCTCTGTCTCTGTCTCTTTCTGTCTTTGTCTGTCTGTCTCTCACTTCACCTTAAAGAGCACTTTGAGAGCTTATCCCCAGTGCCCACCTTACTTGTGCTCATCCCATATGCTAATTTTGTATGTGTCTTTGAGGCTAGGGTGTTAAGAGAACTTTCCTTTTTGCTTTAGGCTGCTGGAGTTTGGGGAAAGTGGGACAGAAAGCCTGTGGAGAGATTTTTTTCTTTCCTTTTTTTGGTCAAGCAATAGAGAGTATTACAATGATTTACAGAGACATGTTGAAAGTAAATTATGTTGTAAATGCCTGTCCCTTGGGCCAGCTAAGAATCACAGGGAAAAAAATGCAAAAAGTTTGAAATTCCCAACAGTGAAGGTTGACGAGAAAATATGGTTTTGTTTTTCTATGAGTATAAGTAACTTTTATGTTGTGTTTTCCCATGAGAAATTATAAACTTTCAAAGGAATTTTAGTCTCTTGCATGCACATATAAGAGCAATTTATCTGGGACAGTCCCAGTGAAAACAATCCGAAGACTTAAAGCTGTTAGAACTAGGGCTGAGTCTCTTCAAAACCACTACTTCTTATTTGTCCTTGGTGTCTCATCTTGTCCAAACATTTACTCAGTCTTTGAAGTGCTGCAAGTTGGAAACATGTTAATAACATGAAAATGCATTTGTGCCGCCCATGTGGCTGCAATTTTTGAGGATACTCATCACTTACTTAATGACTAGTGAAAACTTTGCAGTAGCTATGGTTACGCAGAAGGACATGGCTTCCAATAAATACAACTTGTCAATGTAAAAGAAAAGCTTCTAAGTATCACCAGTGGATCTTAGCCTCGCTGGAGCTTCTCAAAGACCCCCACAAGACCCTCCATCAAAACTTTCCTTCCCTCTTCTGACTCTCCTAGAGAGACAAGCTGATAGAAATTCTATAGGTAGGTGAACATTTTAAATCGTTCAATTCTATTTTGGGAATATAACACAACTTTGGTCCCCAGTTATCAAGATCTATATTTACTTCAACTTCACATTCCTGTTGTGGATCTTCCATAGGACTTCATATATTTTTATGACCTAAACCAAATAAGCAGTACAAGTCTCAAACTACTTGGCTTCCTTCTCAGCTAACACTCAATTTCGATGCTGTGCTGTTTACTGTTGGCTCATTTTGATCTGGACATTCTTAGTAGCACTCTGTGTGTTCCCATCCCCAAAGTTCTCCTTGACAAAGGTTCAAGTTGACTTCAGTGTTTATAAATCCTCATCATCAAAACACAAAATAGCCTATCTATCCCAAAGCAGGAAAATATTTCCAGCCTATACCGTACCAGCGACAATGAGGATGCATAGTGGTTCACCACTCCCTGCCTGTCATTTCAGTATTTGCTTCAAAACACCAGTGTACACAAGCAGGGTAAATACCCCAAGTCTCCAGCCTTTCTGATAAAGCACTCCATTCTTAGGGAATTCATTGCTTTTGCATCACATATATACTTTTTAGATTTTTTTCTACAAAACGACCATAAAACGTTAGGAAAGCTATAAATGTCATAAAGTACATGTGTTTTCCATTGACTTAAAGTAGCTGTTTATCATTTATTCCATATACAGCTTCTGTGATGAACAGAATGAGACGTAAGCCAGCATCACCCTGATTTGCTAATGCTCTGCTGACTAGGCAGAGACCCTGCCGCCCTGCATTGTGTCTGCACCTACCCCTTCATTTACTCTGCCTGTGATAGACATATCCTCATTTATGGATTAACAAGTATGGAGTTCATGTCACTTCCTGACATAAATGATAATATACTTTTTGCTCTGAAAGATATATTTAGACAGAATAAAATCCCTATGAAAAGGATCAGATTGAGTTGTTGGCTAAACAGAGGCACTCGATTAAAAATACCACTGGGGATGCTCCACGGAGTGAGAATTCCTAAAGCAAATACTTTATTCATGGAGGGGGAGGGGCTGCAACTCCAGTTATACAATGTAGATTTTTGTTTCCAAACTGATCAGTTTTTACTCAATTAGATCACAATTATTAAGGGGAAAAGATGAAGGGAATCATCAAAAAAAATAAAGTCCACAAACACCCTTAATTTTCTAACTGTTGTCCTACAAAAGAGGAACTATTTTTAAATGTAAAATTGTTAATGTTTGAAACTAATTAATGAAAATAGAGCAAATATAGTCCCCTAGTTGAATATGATTATCTATAAAGGATTTATCAGGTGCTGTTCTTGTTATTCAACAATTTTATTCATGTACATAATGCATTCTCATTGCTCACCTGGCCCCTCACCTGCCTGCTGTTGTTCCTCAGTCAATACCCATCTCTGTTCCCAGGTTGGTTGTTTGACCTGTTAATGTAACCAGGGCAATTTCTATGACCACTGGATTTGAATGATCCATTGAAGTCTAATGGAATCCTCAGTGGATTATATACAACAAAATGCACTCATTACACTTTTGATATAATTGATTGGTAGCAAATAATTCAGCGGTAAGGGATGGGGGCCCTGCAAGTTTTTCCTTCATCCTGGCTTGAATGTTGACAGGCCCATTATCATACAGATCTAAGTAGGCATCCATAACTGTGAATGTGTGATTAGAATGCCTCTATGTTGTTCAGAAAATGTTAATTCATGGCTCCTCCTGTCTTAAAGATTTCACATTCTTTCTATCTTTATTTTCAATATTTTCTGAGCCTTAGAGAGGATGATATCCAGGAGTAAGCATTCATCTGCATTTATTCACAATACTTTGTGTATCCATAAAATTCTGCATTCACCACAGTTCCCCAGAATGAGAGGCTTCCTGGTTAAAACTGAGAAAAAAAAATTTCCATTCTGTTAGTGTTAACAAACAAAAAACAAAAACAAACAAACCAAGTAGGTTTCTACTGCAAGACATAGATTCAGTCCTATAGAGCAGGCCTCAAATCCAATCAGAAAATGTTGGTTACCTCCATAAAAGAAGTGTCACTATTGCACAAAAGAGCAAATCTTACTTGGCATGTTGATCTTGAAGTCTGTAGGATTTACTGGTGCCTCCTTTTCTCCTCCAGAACCTTGAAGAGCACCTTTGAGGATTGTGAAAGGATTATGGTATTGGGTGTGGCAGAGCCTTCCCCTGATAAACCAAGATTTCAAGGGACCAATCACTGTGGTAGTAGGTGGGACTTCCGTGTCAGTAACAGGAAGAGGGGAAGCAGGAGAAGGGAACCTCTGTTATAGGACAGAAGAGAGCATGGAAGCACAATGTAATTAGCTGGAGGCTGTCTGCTTAAGAGGCAGATCTGCCAGAATCTGTCACCAGAGGATTTATAACATAGAATACCTTACAAAACTAGGGCGCTAGATTCTGCGCCCAGTGATTGTGTTACCTGTTGAAACTAAAGTCAGATTCCTACTCAAGACAAATCAACTGGGTTCCAGAGAAAGACACTGTGCCAAAGCATGGTGGGCAAGAGTGCACCCAGTCAGCCTTGGAAATTAGGGAGGGTTGATCTGGTTTGGTGGAGAGGAGAGAACTGTTTTGGAGCTCCAGAGAGGCAGAGCCAGTGTGGGTTTAAGAGGGTCAGGCTAAAAGGAAAGAATGCAGTAGCTACTGGCTACAGACAGACGGAGACCACTGGCCAGGCCAGCGTGGGATGAATTTTATATTCCATGCAACAATTGGGTAAGAAACTTCCAGCACAATTTTGTTTTGTTCTCTACATAGTACCATCCAAGATGAATGACACCTTTAGCAATCATCTAGCTTTGGTATGTAGCTAAAAATAATGGTAAGAGCATATTTTTTTTTCAGGGAGAAGACTCTTGTCTTTGTTAACCAATAATTTACAAGAAGGTAGTCCACTTGGCATTAGGATCTGTTTGTTTGTTTGTATAAGTCACAGCATTTTGGAACAGATTTTTAGTTATTTTACCAGTTCATATATGGTATTTCCCCCTGAACTCTTTATTTTAATTAATATTACCCAACCACTTTGTCTCTCCTACCCTCATACTCTTTTTGATTAAACTTTCCCACCTTTAATAGTACAACTCTCTATGTTCAAATTAACTGCATTCTACTATCCCCTTTCCCATACCGCAATTTGCATGGCTGAAAGGTGGCCATACTGGGGAAATAAAGAAGAAAGAAATCACAGACATACACTTGGAAAAGGTAAGATTGGGTGGGCTGTGTGCTTTCATGGAGACACATTAGAAGCAGCCTGGAAACTCAGTGTGTTTATTACATATAGCCCTATGAACTAGAAAACAATTCACTAATATCAGTATGAGGTCTGAAGTGTCAGGTAATAGGCATTCAGGCAGAGGAAGGTACAGTTGATATTTTCTGTACATATTGGTTTTAGCTAAAGGTCACATCAGTATCTGTACTCTGACCAGGAGAAGGTTTTGCCATTCCTGTGAGCTTAGCCTTGAGAAGGCCATGCCACCCCCGTGTGTCTGTCATGAGACTCATTGACAGCTTTGCTCATGTCACAATATACATTCTCTCAAGCTTTCATCCCTTTTTTCCTCCATTCTTGGTTTTCTTAAGTACCATTTTTATAGTAAATAACACAAAGATACTGAAATGACAGAATAAAGAGGGGGTAAGAAGGAAAGAATGACATGTATCCTTTGCTTCTGTTCATGGCACTGAAATTAAAAACTAACATGCACACACATGTAGGCAAAGACGCATATGCACATAGGAAGAAGGAAAGGATGAAAGAGACAAAGAAGGAGAAGAAGAAGGGGGAGATTTGGAGAGAGAGAGAGGCAGGGGGTGGAGAACAAAATCTTTCACTCTCCCTAAAGATGACATTGTCTTTTAGGATAACGAGGTAACTAACAATTACGAATTTTGAGATAGCTTCAGAAAAAAACAAAACAAAACTGAAAAATCAGCTATGTGATAAGGGAGTTAAAACTTTCGCCAGCATAAAGAGAAAATTGGCAAAGAATTTGGAATCTGAATACAGTCAGGTAATGATAATGTTGTAAATCATGTCTCCTTAATGAAATCCCAACAAAATTCTGGACTGCAAGGCTCAGTGGAGTTCCCTGGTTGGCAAATATATAAATGTAGAGATCACATCTATAGATTCTGCAGGGGAAGGTATGGATGGGCCTTGGTGAGAGTGGCCCAATATAGACCTTGCAGTGAACCTCTACTTTTGGTTGGTCCTACTTTCTAACATTTACAACAAAACTACAATTATAATTAAAATGTTTCACTGTGCTCAGTAGTTCCTATTGCATATAAAATCTGAAGAGATAATACAAAGCTTACATTAGAAGAGGTCTATACATTTCTTTTTCGTGTTTACTTTTTCTCTCTTTTCTTTTGCTTTGAGACACATCTCACATAGCCCAGGCTGGCTCTGGACATAAATGATGATGAACGCCCATTTAACTTAGTTGTTCATTGTCTCAATTTGTGTGGCTTTTGCTTCATAACAACGGTTGTTTTCTATATCTCTCTATACCAGTCAGGAAGACACAAGTCTCAAGCAATTTCATTAAGGCCTGTTTTTTATTAATTAGTTTATTTATTTATATTTCAAATGTTGTCTCTGTTGCTCATTCCAGGTCTCCCCTCTGCAAACCCTCCACCCCATCCCCACTCTGCTTTGCCTCTAAGAGCTTGCTCCTCCTCCCAAATCTTTATTCATTTTAATTACATGTGATTAACTAAAGATGACTGGTTAAGGACTCAGCAGGATTTATCTTTTTCCTTATTCTAAGATATATCTCTCTTATCCGTATTTTCTCTAAAATCCTTAAAAACTTGTTTTTCTGAGAAAATGTCCTAAATACTTTTCACTAAGAACTTTTATTTATCTTTTTTGACAATGTCCTTTGCCTTACAGCTTTTCAGTTTTATGAAGTCCCATTTGTCAATTTCTGATCATACAGTATGAGCCATTAATGCTCTGTTCAGGAAATTTTCCACTGTAACAATGTGTTTGAGGCTCTTCGCCACTTTCTCATCTATTACTTTCATTGTATCTGGTTTCATATGGAGGTCCTTGATCAACATGGACTTGAGTTTTGGAGAAGGAAATGAGAATGTATCAATTTGCATCCTTCTACATGCTGACCTCCAGTTGAACCAGCACCATTTGTTGAAAATGCTGTCTTTTTTTCCATTGGATGGTTTTGGCTTCATTCTCAAAGATCAGGTGACCATAGATGTGTGGGTAGATTTCTGGGTCTTCAATTCTATTCCATTGATTTACCTGCCTGTCTCAGTACCAATACCATATGGTTTTAATCATTATAGCTCCATAATACAGCCTGAGGTCAGGAATGATGATTGCCGCAGAAGTTCTTATATTTTTGAAAGAACTTTTCACTATCTTGTGTTCTTTGTTATTCCAGATGAATTAAAGAATTACTTTTCTACATCTGTGAATATTGAGGTAGAATTTTGATGGATATTTCACTGAATCTGTAGATTGTTTTTTATAAGATGGCCATTTCTACTATATTAATCCTGCTGGTGTATGATCAGGAATAATATAGTAGAAATGGCCACCTTATTGAGGTCTTCTTCGACTTCTTTCTTCAGGGACTTGAAGTTCTTGTCATAAAGGTCGTTCACTTGCTTGGTTAGAGTTACACCAATTTTATATTATTATTGTGAAGGGTTTTGTTTTCCTAATTTAATTCTAAGCCCATTTATCCTTTTATTTGTTAGAGTTAATTTTATATCCAGTCACTTTACTGAAGTTGTTTATCAGCTGTAGGAGTTCTCTGGTAGAATTTTGAGATTGCTTATGTATACTATCATATCATCCACAAATAGTGATATCTTAACTTCCTCCTTCCCAACTTGTATCCCTTTGATCCCCTTTGGTTGTCTAATATCTCTAGCTAGAACTTTGAATACTATATTGAATATATGGCAGAGACTGTGCAGCCTTATCTTGTCCCTGATTCTAATGGGATTGCTTCGAGTTTCTCTCCATTTAGTTTAATATTGGTTATTGTTTTGCTACATACTGCTTTTATTATGTTTAGGTATGGACTCTACATCCAATAGAGTATTAATATCCAAAATATACAAAGATCTTGAGAAGTTAGACTTCAGAGAACCAAATAAAGGTATTAAAATAGGGAACAGAGCTAAACAGAATTCGCAACTGACAATGTCTAATGGCCACAAAACACCTAAAGAAATGTTCAACATCTTTAGTCATCAGGGAAATGCGAATCAAAATGACCCTGAGATTCTACCTCATGCCAGTAAGAATGGCTAGGATCAAAAACTCAGGTGACAGCAGATGCTGGTGAGGATGTGGAGAAAGAGGAATACTCCTCCATTGCTGGTGGGATTGCAAGCTGGTATGACCACTTTGGAACTCCATCTAGCAATTCCTCAGAAAATTGGAAATAATTCTTCTGAAAACTTAGCTGTACCACTACTGAGCATATACTCAAAAGATGCTCCAATACATAACAAGGACACATGTTCCACTATGTTATTAGCAGCTTTACTTATAATAGCCAGAAGCTCAAAAGAACCCAGATGTCCTTCAATAGAAGAATGGGTACAGAAATTGTGGTACATTTACACAATGGAATACTACTCATCTATAATATAATGACTTCATGAAATTTGCGAGCAAATGGATGGAACTAGAAAATATCATTCTGAGTGAGGTAACCCAGACACAAAAGAATACATGTGGCATGTACTCATTGATAAGTGGATATTAGCCACAAAGCTCACAATGCCCAAGGTAGAACCCACATGGAGTTAAGGGGAAGGAAGACCAGGGTATGGATGCTTCAGTCCTGCATAAAGAGGGGAACAGGATGATTACAGAAGGTGGAGGGAGGAGGACCTGAGAGGGAGAGAGGAAGGGGAGGAAAAAAGAGAGTCAGGATCAGGTACAGGAGGAGATGGAGAGAGGTACAGAGGGTCAGGAAATTGAATAAAAACATGTAGCCATGGGTGATGAGGAACTGGGGGCAATCACTGGAGGGGTCACAGACACCAGGAAACTGAGAGGTTCACAGGACACAATGGAGATGAATTTAGCTGAAATGTTCAGTGAAGGAGAGATAGAACCTATATAGGTCACCAGCAGTAGATAGGCAAGGCCCCCAGTCCAGAGATAGGACCACCCACCCATCTCAAAGTTTTTAACCCAGAAATGTTCCTGTTCAAAGGAAAGATGGGCACAAAAAATGGAGCAGAGACTGAAGGAAGGGCTATCCATGGACTGCCTAACCTGGGGATCTGTTCTGTCTACAGACACCAATCCCTGACACTGTTGCTATTTCTAAGAGGCGCTTGCAGACAGGAACCTGGTGTGATTGTTCCCCGGGAGGATTGGCTACTACCTGACCAATGCAGATGTGGATGCTTGGTCCCAATTATCAGACTGGGCTCAGGGATCTCAGAAGGGGTGCTGGTGGAAGAACTGCAGGAGTAGAGGGGCATTGTAACCCAATAGGAAGAGCAGTTTCAGCTGGCTGGACCATCCAGGTACTCCCAGGGACTAGATCACCAACAAAGGAATGTACAGGGAGGGATCCATAGCTCCAGATACATATGTAGCAGAGAATGACCTTGTCTGACATCAATGGGAGGGGAGGCCCCGTGGTCCTGTGGAAGTTTGATGCCCCTGCATAGGGGGATGCTGGAGTGGAAGGCTGGGAGTGGGGGTGGAGCACACTCATAACAGAAAAGAGATGGAGGAGAGATCAGATGTGGGATGGGGGAGTTGTGAAGGAAGGGGGATATTATTTGTGATGTAAACAAATGGAATGATTAATAAAAATAAGAATAAAGATCTTCTATTCATACTTAGAAATCATTTTTCTTTTCTCATTAAAGAATTTTTCATAATACATATCTGATTATGTTTCCCCTCACTCCCAATTCTTCCCAAACTACTGCCATAACCCACTCTCCCAAACCCATTGACCTTTCTCTCTTTAGAAAACAAACAGGAAAAAAAATAAAGAAACTAAAAATAAACAAATAAACAAAACATTAGCATACATATACACAAAATACATGAAAGCACAAAACTGGAAACTATAACTCACTAGCAAATGACCAGTAAGACAGCACCCAAACAAAGTAATACGAGACAAATTTTCTTTTTTTTTTTTTTTCTCTTTGGCTATTTCTTTTTTTTTATTGGATATATTCTATATTTACATTTCATTTCCCTTTTTTGGTTCCCCACCCCCAAAGGTCCAACATGCCCTTTTCCCTCCCCCTGCTCCCTCATCCACCCCTTCCCACTTCCTTGTTCTGGTATTCCCCTACACTGATGCTTTGATCCTTTCCAGCACTAGTGTCCACTCCTTTCTTCTTGTCAGACATCATTTGGTATGTGAATTGTGTCTTTGGTGTCCCAAGATTCTAGGCTAATATCCGCTTATCAGTGACTGCATACCATGGGTATTCTTTTGAGACTGGGTTACCTCACCTTGTATGATGTTCTCCAGCTCCATCCATTTCTCTAAGAATTTCATGAATTCATTGTTTCTAATGGCTGAATAGTATTCCATTGTGTATATATACCACATTTTTTTGTGTCCATTCTTCCATTGAGGGACATCTGGGTTCTTTCCAGCTTCTGGCTATTATATATAAGGCTGCTCTGAACAGAGTGGAGCATGTATCCTTATTGCATGCTGGGGAATCTTCTGGGTATATTCCCAGGAGTGGTATGGCTGGGTCCTCCGGAAGTATCATGTCCAGTTTTCTGAGGAACTGCCAGACTGATTTCCAGAGTGGTTGTACTAGCTTGAAGTCCTACCAGCAGTGGAGGAGTGTTCCACTTTCTCCATATCCTCGCCAACACCTGATGTTTTCTGAGTTTTTAATCTTAGCCATTCTGACTGGTGTGAGGTGGAATCTCAGGGTTGTTTTGATTTGCATTTTTCTAATGACTAATGATGTTGAACATTTTTTAAGGTGTTTCTCAGCCATCCAAATTTCTTCAGGTGAAAAGTCTTTGTTTAGATCTGTACCCCATTTTTGGATAGGGTTATTTGGTTTTCTGGGGTCTAACTTCTTGAGTTCTTTGTATACATTGGATATTAGCCCTTTGTTGGATGTAGGGTTGGTGAAGATCTTTTCCCAATTTGCTGGTTGCCGATTTGCCGAATCCAAGAACACATCAAAATGATCATTCACCATGATCAAGTTGGCTTCATCCCAGGGATGCAGGGATGGTTCAATATAAGGAAATCCATCAACGTAATCCACTACATAAACAAACTCAAAGAAAAAAAAAACACATGGTCATCTCATTGGATGCTGAAAAAGCATTTGACAAAATTCAGCATCCTTTCATGCTAAAAGTCTTGGAAAGAACAGGAATTCAAGGCCCATATCTAAACATAGTAAAAGCAATTTACAGCAGACCGATAGCCAACATCAAAGTAAACTGAGAGAAACTTGAAGCAATCCCACTAAAATCAGGGACTAGACAAGGCTGCCCCCTCTCACCATATCTCTTCAATATAGTACTTGAGGTACTAGCTAGAGCAATTCACAACATAAGAAAGTCAAAGGGATACAAATTGGAAAGGAAGAAGTCAAACTATCACTATTCGCAGATGATGTGATAGTATACTTAAGTGACCCAAAAAACTTCACCAGAGAACTCCTACAGCTGAGAAACAACTTCAGCAAAGTGGCTGGTTATAAAATCAACTCAAGCAAATCAGTAGCCTTCCTATACGCAAAGGATAAGCAGGCCGAGAAAGAAATTAGGGAAATGACACCCTTCACAATAGCCACAAACAATATAAAGTATCTTGGTGTGACTCTAACCAAACAAGTGAAAGATTTATATGACAAAAACTTAAGGTCTCTGAAGAGGGAAATTGAAGAAGACCTCAGAAAATGGAAAAATCTTCCATGCTCATGGGTTGGCAGGATTAATATAGTTAAAATGGCAATCTTGCCAAAATCAGTATACAGATTCAACGCAATCCCCATCAAAATTCCAACTCAGTTCTTCATAGAGTTAGAAAGAGCAATTCTCAAATTCATCTAGAATAACAAAAAACCCAGGATAGCTAAAGCGATCATCAACAGTAAATGAACTTCTGGGGGAATCAATATCCCGGACCTCAAGAAATACTACAGAGCAGTAGTGTTAAAAACTGCATGGTATTGGTACAGTGACAGGGAAGTGGATCAATGGAATAAGATTGAAGATCCAGAATTGAACCCACACATATAAGGCCAATTGATCTTCGACAAAGGAGCTGAAAACATTCAGTGGAAAAAAGATAGCCTTTTCAACAAATGGTGCTGGCTCAACTGGAGGTCAACATGCAGAAGAATGAGAATTGCTCCACTCTTATCTCCTTGCACTAAGCTCAACTCCAAGTGGATCAAGGACCTCCACATAAAACCAGACACACTAAAACTAATAGAAAAGAAACTGGGGAAGACCCTTGAGGACATTGGCTCAGGGGGAAAATTCCTGAACAGAACACCAATAGCTTATGTTCTAAGATCAAGAATAGACAAATGGGACCTCATAAAATTACAAAGTTTCTGTAAGGCAAAAGACACTGTCAAAAGGACGAGACAAATTTTCTGCCAAATTGTCATTGACTCTCTCACTTCATCTCCCCATCCCCACCCCCACACTCAACTTCATTCAACTAAACTGGTCTTTTAGGAGTTCACAGAGACTGAACCAACAACCAAGAAGCCTGCATGAGTCTGACCTAGGTCTTCTACATACATGTAAATATAATTGTGTAGCTTGGTCTTCTTGTGGGACTCCTAATATTTGGAGCAGAGGCTTCTGTGACTCACTTGCCTGTTTTTGAGAACGTTTTCATCCGACAGGGTTGCCTTGTTCAATTTCAATATGAGAGAAGGTGCCAACACTTAATGCAGCTTGAGATCCCTTGTACATTTATATCTGTGGGAGACCTGACCTTTTCTGTAGAGAAACAGAGGGGGTTGTGGAGGGCAGGGGCAGGAAGAGATGTGGAGGAGAGGAGAGAGATCCAGATGTAGTCTATGAGAGAAGACTAAATAATAAATGCCACTGGATTTGCTTTGTGTTGGCCATCTGCTACTGGACATAAGATAAGTTTGGTAAGTATGGAAATTCAAAGACAATCTATTCATATATATTAATATACTCTGTTCATATATTATCTATATTCATATATATAACAGTCACCATAATCACTTCATCAACTACTTTTTGGTAGAAGGAAATTAGTCTTATTACAGTGAGCTTTATTGCTTCTTTCATCATAGCTGAAACATACCTCTTAGCAAGACAGGTGAAATGTTATGTAATACCCAACTATAAAAATTCCTACACTTTGAGGATGTGTGTGGCTAGTTTAACTACCTGTCACTAATACAATGTGTTTCTATAAAGAATATCTATTCAATTTTTTCCTGTGAAATGAGTAGCTTACTCCCACAGCATTGCTGTAATTTTTATTTTTATAAATTATCTAAAATCTTAGTCCTGAATTTCCACAGTATACAGATTGTCCTTTTCATTTTTAATTTCATTTTAGACATTTCTTGTAGACAAGGTTATAATCCTAAAGTTTGTTTCCTCAAGCTCTTTGTTCTACAAATGAGAAAATATATGCACACCATTAATTATAGAAGAAATTCTGCTCACTAACCTTTCCCCACAATGTCATTTGCATTCTTGTAAAATAATACAAGCAACTGATAACACCAAAATGAATATTTTAGCCATCACTCCAAATTAAAGTTTACATCAGACATGACAGTATTCATACTCTAACCATGATGAGCATGTAGAATTTCCTTAAGAAACTTGGAGATGGATATCCACTTTTAGCACAGTGCCAAACACAGAACCCTAATGTAATCCAGTTGGTCTTTTACAACCTAGGATCTATGAACTCATTTCGATATGTGGTGGTGAGCCAGAAGAAGCAGTTATACCATCACGGAGAGAATGAAATCAAAGTAGAAAGTCTCCAGTGGTTTCACATGTGCCTCCAAATCTGTTAGCGATTTTAAGTCATTATTATATTTAGAGTTCCCTGATATTATAATTTCTCTTTCTCATAAATTGCACAAGAACATTTTCCTCATTACACATCCAGACAGATTACCAAAAAGCTTATTGGAGTATCATATTTAAATAATGTACTCTTCAGGTTTGTGCATTCTCTGTGGTTAACTGAAAACACCAGAGCATTCATACCTAAGATGGAATTAATGCATTACTGTTGCAGTGATTTACAATCTGTGCCCCCATTAATTCCACAAAGAGAAAACATAAATGCCAAGCTAAAATGACCCAAATGAAGAAAGAGCCCATTCCCCACTTCAGTGTGATTTGTGATATTTTCTAACTAAACCCATGTTAGCAATGGTATTACCCTCAAATAGACATTCCCTACTGGAGTGATGACAATTGGCAGGGACTGGTATAGTATCAGAGAAAGTATAACATTTGCAGTGTAATTGAACAAGGTTGTTTCCGAAGGCGAGAAACAGCATTTCTCTGCAAAGAAAATTGTGAGATGAGGTGGGCCCAAGCCATCAGCCTGGATATAGAGGAGAACCTAGAAATGTCATAAAAACTCTCTTTGATCTGTTGTCAAGAGTATTGGTTGTATGGGAAATTAACATATTTAATTAACTGTCTGACCAAAGCAGCTGTTACCTTATATAAAACCTTGAACATTGATGCCTGGCTTATCCCACTAGGTGTTTGAATGTGCCAGTGGCATTAGACTGATGGTATTTTTATATTGCATGGCACAGCATGATTCCTCCTGCAATCAGCTCAAGTGAAGATCTTCTTTAAATTCTTAGTGAGAATAATGATGCTCTGACTGAAACTGCTTAACAGCACACCATTTCAGGCCAGCTAACAGGAATCTTCAAGCACAACCAAATAGGTTAAGTGACTCAATCACTCCAAGATTCTCAAAGAACCCCTGCTACCTGGGAGGTAGAAGGTCCAGCTGTGTCTCTCTCTCCTTCACCACATATTGCTCTGTGTACAGTTTCTTGCTCATACTTTTGAAAGATGATAATTTGCTTTCTATATTTTTTTTCAGAAATAAATATTCTCAGGCTACAAAATTTCCAAATGGAAAGGAATGTTTTCAAGTAAACTTTACATTAGTTTGCTAAGTTGAGGGTCCAAAGCTATTGTGAAGATCTTACAAAATAAATTTAATGCATCTAATTTCATGTGGTACAAGGATTGGTTTGAAGAATTTCTCTGAGCAGTAAGTAGTAGGTAGTAGGTAGCTTTTCTGACCATTGGAAAAAATGCTTCCTTTACTTGGTTTGTTATTTCACCCATTTGTGAGAGAGTAAGGATCAAGCATTTTCTATTTTGGAAAGCTAGAGCTTTGAAGTGCTGAGTTTATCTCGGGCTAAGATGGAAACCAGAATGTTCAATACCTTTCGCGGGGGTAATGTGGCCACACTCGTTATCTTGATTGCCTGTGCTGCCCTTTTCTGAGTGAATTTGCTTTGCATTGAATGTGTCTTCCTCATCATACCTTTGCTACTGGATACATTTAATATTTCCTTTGTGACATTTCTGAAATTCTTGGAAGCTCTTGCAAAGTCTGCAGTTCTGGCTGGTACCATATGCAACTTACAAACACTTTGCCAGTTCAGCAACTGAGAGGCTCAAAATCCTGATTAGACAGCAAGGCCTCCCCAACATCTATGGGAAAAAGTTTGCATGTGAAGACTTTTCTTCAGCACTGGAGTTATTGTATTCTAAGCTGTAAATACTAAAATGTGTGATGATTATATGTATTAATTCATTTTATTTGATTGCAAATAACTTCTGTGAATTCAAAACTGACAAAATATAGATATATAAATGACATTTACTTCATTTTTGATGAGTATATCCTGCATTATACATGCATTTGATTATACAAACACACACACACACACACACACACACACACACATATATATATATATATACATATATATATATATCACATCAAAAATAAAAACCGTCCAATATTAAAGAAAGCCAAAATGCTGAATGGGTAATTTATCTTTTAGAGAATTCATTGTAAAATATGTAGAAATATGCATAATATGTACATATATACACACAGATAATCAGATATGTAATTATAGATTCTACTTGTGATTTGTAAACATAGTAAAAAAACTTCTTTTAAAATGTATTACTAGGATGGCAAGATGTTTCAAAAGGTATGGGTGCTTGCACTCAAGCCGGATGATCTAATCACAACCTTGAGAAATTACACAAGGAAGGGTAAGAACCAACACCAAGATTTCCTCTGATCTTCATACACATGTAGAGACACACAAGTACCTCCATATATACATGTATATACAGAATAAATAAGTTCATAACATTCAAGATATATTACTAAAACTTATGGGGAAACCCCGATTTTGTTACACTGCAAATTGCAGAGTGCTTCCAAGACTATGTCATTTCCAAGCTCAATTATTAGTAGAAATGAGATCTTCAGGTCACTAAGATTCTACTAGTCTGCAATATATAAGCTTTGTTTACTATAACCATGATGTTCCTGACTGCCCCATTTAGACAAAATAAATTAGCTTCATTTCTATTGTTCACTAAGTATGCAACCATTTTGCTGTGTACTGGAAAGAAAGTTAGGAAGGGCTACATGAAATGCCTCTCTCATGGTACTAATGGAGCAGATGTGCAGACCCATTACTGGGGAGCTGGGAATTTGCTGGAAAGAGAAATTTGATGAGCATCACCATGCCAGCACTTGCTTTAATGCCATGGATTCTACATCTAGCATTGAAGTACAGAAAAGTAAATCACTGGTGCCAGATGTCCAGAATCCTAGTAATGAAAGTAAGACAAAAAATTCATGAGTTCAAGAACAGCTTGATGTACAAAGGAAAAATTTGTACAAACGTGATTCTATATTGTTAATAAAATTAGAATTAATGAGTTAAATGAGGTATTCAGTTAGGGGATCTGTATAGCTCCTTTTCTGTTTGTTTCATGCTATGAGTCTACTAGTAATCTTAACAGTTTGGACAGGCCAAACTGACTCATAAGTGTCAGAGAAGTTTGTGTGTATGTATGTATGTATGTATGTATGTATGTATGTATGAAGATCTTCTCATCTGCTCATCTGCTCGTGTTATATGCTTTCTTACTATAAAAGTCTTAAGCTGATCAACTGGGAAATTCTTTTGGCAGCTGGCAGTTGTGATCTTTTTCTGAGTCTGAATTTATCTTGGGGACAGGAATATGCTATATATGTCCACATGCCAGTTTTGTTTTTTTAATTGAATTCTATTATTTTTATTTATTATTATTATTATTATTATTATTATTATTATTATATTTATTATTTTCAAAAATGATTGCATTTTGGTGGTTCCCAATTTTCTGAGCTGCCTTTGAAGGTCTCCTTTCTGCCATCCTCTTTGTTCGCTTCATCCTGGAATGCCTCAATGTCCACTTTTCTTAGGCCTGTCTCTCTGCTCCCTGTTTCTGTGCACTGCTGTAAGTTGTACCGAATCTTCTGAGGATTTAGACATGCTTTAAGGGAGATAAGAATTCCTACTAGAAGTATCATTATCACTTTACTGCATTTTCTCACCCTTGCACTCCCTCAGATGTATGACTCTTGTCCAGCCATGGATGTAGAACAAACTGGTACAAATATAATTACTTAGGTGATAATGTGATTGCTCTGATTGTCCATCCATCTTTCTATTTATAATATTCTAAACTGTTTTTGTCCTAGAAATTATCTGTCTCTCTAAATTATGAAGAGACCTCAACCAAGTTTTTTATTTTCCCAGAAAAGTGGGTAATACCTGAAGTAAATTAGAACAGTGGAAATCCTGTCTGCTCCATTTGCCTCTAGTTATAGAGTCTATACTGGAAGTGTATTTCACAGTAAGATGCAGCCAAGGTTTCATTTTTGTTTGCTTGTTTCTTAGTTGTTGTTGTTTTTTTTCTTATAATTTTTGGATAATGTTGTATTAGTCTAGGTTCTCTAGAGTCACAGATCGTATGGGCAGTCTCTATATAGTTAGGGAATTTGTCGATGACTTACAGTCTGTAGGTCCAACTCCCCAACAGTAGTCAGCAGCAGCTGTGGATAAAAGTCCAAGGATCTTGCAGTTGCTCAGTCCCACGAAGCAAGCCGGCAAGGAAGAAGCAGTCTTCCTTCTTTCAATGTCCTTATATATGTCTCCAGTAGAAGGTGTAGCCCAGATTAAAGGTGTATGTATCCATGCCTTTAATCCCAGGTGATCTTGAACTAGATTCCATAGCCATAATCTGGGATTAACGGTGTATGTCTCCACACCTTTAATCCCAGATGACCTTGAACTGGAATCCATGCTTCAAGATCTCCATGCTAAGTCCAGGTCAGAAACTTATATCTCTGAGCCTCCAGATTAGGATCATAGGTGAGCCTTCCAATTCTAGATTGTAGTTCATTCCACATATAGTCAAGTTGACAACCAGGAATAGCCACTATATTTTTATGTGATGATTCATTATTTACAGGTAATCTGAGTAAAAATATTCTATATTTTCTACCATTCTATCCATTATGAAGAAAATAATAAAAGTCACAAATATTAAAAAAGTACCTCTAAGAAACTTGTAGTAGTTTCTACTTGTAGTAGAAACTTACTGTTCAGTGAATTTTTGAAAATTGCATGTAAATGGGCAGAACTGGAGAATTTAGCAAGTGAGGTAACCCTGACTCACAAAGGAGACTAATATCACATGTTTTCAAACAAGTACAGATCTTAGTGACAGTGTTCTATATTTCAGTGTTTACATTGGATGATCTATAGAACCCAGAAAAACAGAGCGTTTGTAGTGGAGGCAGAAGATAGATCTTAAGGGTAAGGGGATAGTAGAGAACACAGATGATACTAAGAGAAATAAAAAATAATGAGAATGGTGTTGGGATAATATAACAAAGGAAGGGATTAGAGGGGGATAATTTAAAATTAAAGGTATTTCCAAAACTATATGGAGACCAATATATTAGATAAATTTTACCCTACATATTAGATTATACTCCTGTCAGAAAACGTAGTTGGCCAAAGAAAAATCTCATTGCCAGATATGGATAACTTCCCTCAAGTTTTTAGTCAGAGAAACCTTCAAAATTATGTAACCTATTACCATTGGTCTTTTTTACCACCAAAACGTTATGGCAAAATCTTTTGGCTAGTAACACCAAAAACATCAGTCACAGGACGTGGAGAAATCGTAGGATATTGACCAGGAAGCTCCCTTCCTCTTAGTTGTTTCACACCACCAGAAGGTGCAAGCAAGACTCATTGTTGGGATTGCTGGGAGAGAAAAGTAAGCACAATCTTACCTAGCTACAAATGTACCAAGTTACAAAAAAACTGTCAGTGTAGCAAGATAAGCTCATTTGTGAAATCATTGCATGAAAGTCTTGCAAGTCCAAGTACTTTCTGGTAGACGTGAAGAGCCTCAGCACAGAAGTAAAGCCATGTCTGGTTTTGTGAGTCCGGCCAACAATCCATGGTTGGAAAGCTCATCAGCTGCAGGATCAGTGACAAATTGCTTTCTAAATTCATTTCTCTAAACCTATAGAACATCACAGGTATTAAACTTCCTTATTTTCTGTCCTTAACTAGATTGCTGCCCTCATTAACTCATTATCAGCTGAGGTTTCCTGAACAAATACTGAATAAGATCTAGCGAGTAACTACGTTGACACAGAGGGAGGACTTAGAGAGACCTAGAATGCCTACCCCTAGCTAAAGACATATTGATGTTTGGTTGTTGCTGTGGTGTGAAGGAAGGGTTTTTGTTTGGTTTTTTGTTGTTTTTTTTTTTAAGAGGTAGTCTATGATAGCTGAACAATGATCTAATAGCTGTTAAACAATTATATTTGGTGCAACATGTCAAGAGAGGTAAGCCTGACCTAGAAAAACTAATATCACATGTTTCAACCATAAACTATTTTCAATCATATGTGGATAGTAATGTAGAAGATGTATATGTCTGTGTTTATGTTGGAGTACTTGTAGAATCCAGAAAAAAGGGAAAGAGACCATTGTTAGTAGAGGCAGAAGATAGCTCTTCAAGGAATGATGATAAAAGAGAACACAGGTGATATTAAGGGCACAAATTGAAAAAGCAACTACTACTACTAGTACTACTACTACTACTACTAATAATAATAATAATAATAATAATAATAATAATGAAATTGCAACAATGAAAAAGATGAAATTGGTAGGGAAAATTGGGAGTGAATCTATGATGAACTTAGGAGGTAGGGATGAATGATGAATATGATCAAAATACATTATATTTACATATGAAATTGTCAGAGAATTAATAAAAAATATTGTGTTAGAATATTTTGTATTTACCTGTGTTCTTGAAGGTTATCTCATGATGTAGAATGATGGGTTTGAAGGCATTGTTTTCAAAAGTTCCATCGTGTGAATTTTTTTCTTCAGGTGAGGGAAACCTTGTATCTCTAACTTTGTAATGTCTTTTTTACTTATTTCTATTTTAAAAGTTTGTTTCTTCTAAAATGTCATGTTTCACATGAGCACACTTTTGATGCTCAATGAGTTTCTTTTTTATTTGATATATTCTTTATTTACATTTCAAATGATTTCCCCTTTCCTGGATTCCCCCTTCCCCTTAAGTCCCATAAGCCCTCTTCCATCCCCCTGTTCCCCAATCACCCCTTTCCTGTTTCCCTATGCTGGTATTCCCCTACACTGCTGCACTGAGCCTTTCCAGGACCAGGGGCCTATCCTTCCTTCTTCTTGGGTATCATTTGTTATGTGAATTGTTTCTTGAGAATTCTTAGCTTCTGGGCTAATATCTGTTTATCAGTGAGTGCATGTGTGTTCTTTTGTGATTGGGTCGCCTCACTCAGTATGACATTCTCCACTTCCACCCACTTGCTTAAGAATTTCATGAATTCATTGTTTTTAATAGCTGAGCAGTATTCCATAGTATAAATATCCCACATTTTCTGTATCCATTCCTGCATTGAGGGACAACTGGGGTCTTTCCAGCTTCTGGCTATTATAAATAGGGCTGCTATGAATATAGTGAAGCATATTTCCTTATTACATGCTGGGGAATCCTCTGGGTACATGCCCAGGAGTTGTATAGCGGGGTCTTCCAGTAGTATCATGCCCAGTTTCTGAGGAACCACCAGACTGATTTCCAGAGTGGTTGTATCAGCTTGCAACCCCACCAACAGTGGAGGAGTGTTCCTCTTTCTCCACAACCTCACTAGCACCTGTTTTCTACTGAGTTTTTGGCTTAGCCATTCTGACTGGTGTGAGGTGAAATCTCAGAGTTGTTTTGATTTGCATTTCCCTGATGACTAAGGATCTTGAACATTTCTTTAGGTGTTTCTCAGCCATTCAATATTCCTCAAGTGCAAATTCTTTGTTTAGCTCTGTACCCCATTTTAGTAGGGTTATTTGGCTCTCTGGAGTCTACCTTCTTAAGTTTTTTCTATATCTTGGATATTAGCCCTCTGTCAGATGGGGGGTGGTAAAGATCTTTTCCCAATTTTTTGGTTGCCATTTTGTCCTTTTCACAGTGTCCTTTGCCTTGCAGAAACTGTAATTTTATGAGGCCCCATTTTTCAATTCTTGATCTTAGAGCATAAACTATTGGTGTTCTGTTCAGGAAATTTTCCCCTGTGCCCATGTTCTCAAGACTCTTCGCCAGTTCCTTTTCTATTAGTTTCAGTATGTCTGGCTTTATGTGAAGGTGCTTGATCCACGTAGACTTGAGCTTAGTACAAAGAGATAAGAATGGCTCAAATTGCATTCTTCTGCGTGCTGACCTCCAGTTGAATCAGCGCCATTTCTTGAAAAGGCTACTTTTTCCATTGGATGGTTGTACCTCCTTTGTGAAAGATCAGTGACTATAGGTGTGTGGGTTCATTTCTGGGTCTTCAATTTTATTCCACTGTACCAATACCATGTAGGTTTAAACACTATTGTTCTGTAGTACTGCTTGAGGTCGGGGATAGTGATTGCCCCAGAAGTTCTTTTACTGTTGAGAATAGTTTTAGCTATCCTGGGTTTTTTGTTATTCCAGATGAATTTGAGAACTGCTCTTTCTAACTCTAGGAAGAATTGAGTTGGGATTTTGATGGGGATTGTGTTGAATCTGTATATTGCTCTTGGCAAGATGGCCATTTTTACTATATTAATCCTGCCAATTCACGAGCATGAAAGATTTTTCCATTTTCTGAGGTCTTCTTGGATTTCTTTCTTCAAAGATTTGAAGTTCCTGCCATACAGATCTTTCAATTATTTGGTTAGAGTCACACCAAGATACTTTATATTGCTTTATATTGTAAAGGGTGTCATTTCCCTAATGTCTTAATCAGCTTGTTTATGCTTTCAGTATAGGAAGGGTACTGATTTGCTTGAGTTAATTTTCTATCCAGCCACTTTGCTGAAGTTGTTTATCAGCTGTAGGAGTTCTCTGTTAGAGTTTTTTTTGAGTCGCTTACATATACTAACATATCATCTGCGAATACCAATAATTTGACATCTTCCTTTCCAATTTGTAACCCTTTGACCTCCTTTTTTTTGTCTAATTGCTCTAGCTAAAACATCAAGTACTATAATGAATAAGTATGGAGAGAGAGGGCAGCCTTGTCTAGTCACTGATTTTAGTGGGATTGCTTCAAGTTTCTCTCCACTTAGTTTGATGTTGGCTACTGGTTTGCTGTAATATTGCTTTTATTATTTTTAGGTATGGGCCTTGAATTCCTGTTCTTTCCAAGACGTTTAACATAAAAGGATTCTGAAATTTGTCAAATGCTTTTTCAGCATCTAATGAAATGACCATGTGGCTTTTTTTCTTTGAGTTTGTTTATTTAGTGCATTACATTGATGGATTTCCATGTATTGAACGATCCCTGCATCCCTGGATGAAGCCTACTTGATCATGGTGAATGATCATTTTGATGTGTTCTTAAATTTGGTTGGCAAGAATTTTATTGAGTATTTTTGAATCAATATTCATAAGGGAATTCTTCTAAAGTTCTCTTTCTTTGTTGGATCATTGTGTGGTTTTGGTATCAGAGAAATTGTGGCTTCATAGAAAGAGTGGGATAGTGCTCTTTCTGTTTGTATTTTGTGGAATAGTTTGAAGAGTATTGGTGTTACGTCTTCTTTGAAGATCTGTTAGAAATCTGCACTAAAACCATCTGGTCCTGTGCTTTGTTTGGTTGGGAGACTGTCAATGACCACTTCTATTTATTTAGGGGTTATGGTACCATTTAGATGGTCTATCTGATCCTGATTAAACTTTGGTAATTGGTATCTGTCTAGGAAATTGTCCTTTTCATCCAAATTTTACAGTTGTGTTGAGTATAGCCTTTTGTAGCAGGATCTGATAATTTTTTAAATTTCCTCAGTTTCTGTTATTTTTCCCTTTTCATTTCTGATTTTGTTGATTTGGATACTGTCTCTGTGCCCTGTGGTTATTCTGGCTAAAGGTTTATCTTTCTTGTTGATTTTCACAAAGAGCCAGCTCCTGCTTTTGTTGATTCTTTGAATAGTTCTTTTTGTTTAAACTTTGTTGATTTCAGCCCTGAGTTTGATGGTGATTTCCTGCCTTCTACTCCTCTTGAGTGTATTAGCTTCTTTCTGTTCTAAAGCTTTCAGGTGTGCTATTAAGCTGCTCTTTCCAGCTTCTTTTTGTAGGTACTCAGAGCTATGAGTTTTTCTCTTAGCACTGCCTTCATTGTGTCCAATAAATTTGGGTATGTTGTGCCTTCATTTTCATAAAATTCTAAAAAGATTTGGATTTCTTTCCTCATTTTTTCCTTTACCAAGGCATCATTGAGTGGAGCATTGTTCAACTTCCATGTGAATGTGGGCTTTCTGTTGTTTTTGTTGCTATTGAAGACCACATTTACTGCATAGTGATCTGCTAGGAATTAGTTTGATCTTCTTATATCTATTGAGGTCTGTTTTGTGACCAATTATATGGTCAAATTTAGAGAAGGTACCTCTCTAAGGTACTGAGAGGGTACTAAAGAGGTGCTGAGAAGAAGATATATTCTTTTGATTTAGGATGAAATGTTCCATAAATACCTATTAAATCCATTTGGTCCAAAACATCTGTTAGTTTCACTGTGTCTCTGTTGAAGAGAGTGGGGTGTTGAAGTCACCCACAATTATTGTGTGGCTTGCGATGTGTGCTTTAAGCTTTAGTAAGGTTTCCTTTACAAATGAGGGTGCCCTTGAATTTGGAGCATAGATGTTCAGAATTGAGAGTTCTTCCAGGTAGGTTTTTCCTTTGATGAGTAGAAAGTGTCATTCTGTGTCTTTTTTGATGACTTTACGTTGAAAGTCTATTTTATTGGATATCAGAATGGCTACTCCAGTTTGTTTCCTGGTACCATTGGCTTGGAAAACTGTTTTCCAGCCTTTTACTCTGAGGTAGTTTGTCTTTGACACTGAGATGAGTTTCCTGTATGCAGCAAAATGTTGGGTCTTGTTTACTTATCCAGTCTGTTAGTCTCTATCTTTTTATTGGGGAATTGAGTTCATTGATGTTGAGATATTAAGGAATAGTGATTGTTGCTTCCTGCTATTTTTGATGTAATTTTTATGTTTATGTGGTTATCTTCTTTTGGGTTTGTTCAAAGAAGATTAATTTCTTGCTTTTTCTAGTGGGTAGTTTCCCTCCTTTTTTGGCGTTTTTCATTCATTATCCTTTGAAGGGCTGGATTTGTGAAAATATACTGTGTATATTTGTTTTTTCATGAAATACCTTTGTTTCTCCATCTATGGTAATTGAGCGATTTGCTGGATAAAGCAGTCTGGGTTGGCATTTGTGTCCCCATAGGCTCTGTATAACATCTGCCCAGGCTCTTCTGGGTTTCATAGTCTCTGGGGCAAAGTCTGATGTAATTCTGATAGGTCTACCTTTATATGTTACTTGATCTTTTCCCCTTACTGCTTTTAATAGTCTTTCTTTGTTTAGTACATTGGGCATTTTAACTATTATGCTTTGGGAGGAATTTCTTTTCTGGTCAAATCTATTTGGAGTTCTGTAGGCTTTTTATATGTTCATGGGCATATCTTTCTTTAGGTTAGGGAAGTTTTCTTCTACAATTTTGTTGAAGACATTTACTGGCCCTTTAAGTTGGAAATCTTCACTCTTGCCTATAATCCTTAGGTTTGATCTTCTCATTTTGTCCTGGATTTCCTGGATGTTTTGGTCAGGAGCTTTTTGCATTTTTCATTTTCTTTGACTGTTGAGTCAGTGCTTTCTATGGTATCTTCTGCGTCTGAGATTCTTTCTTCTATCTCTTGTATTCTGTAGTTGATGTTTGGATCCATGACTCCTGACTTCTTTCCTAGGTTTCTATGTCCAGAGTTGTCTCCCTTTGTAATTTCATTATTGTTTCTACTTCCTTCTTTAGATCCTGGATGGCTTTGTTCAATTCCTTCACCTGTTTTGTTGTGTTTTCCTTTAGTTTTTCAAGGGCTTCTCCCTGTTTACTTGTGTTCTCCTGTATTTCATTAAGGGGGTTATTTATGTCCTTCTTGAAGCCCTTCATGAAGCCCTCTATCAGCATCATGACCTGTCATTTTAAATGCAAGTCTTTCTTCCCTGGTGTCTTGAGGTATCCAGGACTTGCTGTTGTGGGAGAATAGGATTCAGATGGTGCCATATTGCCTTTATTTCTGTTAGCAATGTTCCTACGTTTGCCTTTTGCCATCTGGTTATCTCTGGTGTTAGTTGGTCTTACTGTCACTGGCTGGTGCTTGCCCCTCCTGTTTGCCTGCAAGCCTATCTCAGCACGGATGGGTGACCTGCTTTCCCCTGGCACAGATTGCTGTGTTGCTGCTGAGCTCCAGGATGCAGGCAAAGTCCTAGCAGGGTGTGTCCCAAGCTATCCTCTACTCTGGTGATCCCTGCCTACCAGTCTGCCCCTCCCCACTGTCACTGGAGCAAAGATGGTGGTGGCCTAACCTCTGAACATAGGACTCCTTATAACCAAGGGACTCCCTGCAAGTCAGATGCTCCCTGGCAGGATATGTGCCCAGACAGCTGTGGGGCTGCCCAGCTCTTAGTTGCAGGTGGAACCCTGGTGGGCTGTGTCTCAAGTGATCTTACACTCTCGCTCAATGAGTTTCTACATCCATAGAGCCCTATTTTGTTTTGTTTTGATTTGATTTGTTTTATCTTGTTTTATCATATTTGAGAGATGTTCGGAACATTAGTAGATTCTAATATTCTACTTCAGAAATTCTTAATTATGTATAAATAAAATTATTTACAAATGCCACAAGGTCCCTAATGATTTGGCTACTTATTTAAATATTATTTCTTCCTTGCTTTTTGTATTCATTTTAATGTTTCAATTGTTGTATCATTTAGTTTGCTGAGGTTTTATGCCTGAGGTGAATTTCATTCCATTCTTTTGTCTCTGACATCTTACATGTTGAACTTTTCATCTGAAACTCTATTCTGGAATATTTACATATTTTTTTCTAATTAGATCTCTTGAGCTTCTGAATATATCAGTTTTAATGTTTTCACTAATATTCTAAGTATATATTTTCATGGTCATCTTCAATTGACTGACATCAAAGATTTTATACAGCATCTTCTTTATATCTTAACTTTAATTTTGTGGCTTTACTTAATATGTGTAAAGTTTTGAATGATCTATATTTATCATGATACTACACATAATTTCAAGATATATTCTAGGCTAGGTAGATGATTTGAAATATATTTTTAGGTTTGTTAGGCAAAAACAAATAGATATTTAGTATACATCTAATAATTCCCCAATACTGAACAAGATTTTGATAAGACCTGGCACTATATTTAAAAAATATTAATTTTTTAAACTAAACCACATAATCAATGACATACTGGTTAAAGGGCACTAAGCAGCAAGTGTCATGCATGACCATACAGAGTCAGCCAGGCTGATTAGGATTGTACATATGAGTAAACACAAGACTTACAGGTAAGTTTTGAAGAATGGCATGCAAGAAGTAGGCTCAGGTGTGAATACGAACAGTTTACATTCATGGTCTTCCACAGCTAATAATTTCTTCTTTATAGTGAACTTGGAAGTATTTTCCTTTATTTTTTTCCTCTTTCAATTTAGTTACACTAAATGGTTTTTCCCCCACATTCATTTTTAATTCTACCCTTCTATTATATTGTGTGTATATACTCTTTTAATTTTAGAATTATGCATAATTCAAATGTGAAATATTTAAATAGTTTTTTTGGATAAAACACGTTATAAAAATGTGAGAAATACAATCTTAAAATTGAAAAAATCTAGTCAGGCTTAAAGAATTTTGCACACTTTACTTTATATACTGGCACGGATCATATAAAAAGCATGTAACAAAATCTTTTCCTAAAAAAATGGAGAATTGTACAATTGTACATATGTGTATGTTCCGTTTTGAACATAAGCTGGGACACTTTTCACATTTGCTTGCTTAGGCCCCAGTAATTTTGCAAATAGGCAAATAATGCCTCCACCATACCACTACCAGGCCATAAAATTCTAACTTTTCTTTTAAGAAAAAAAAAATCATCAAACATAAAATCCTGGGATAAAACCCACAATATGAAAGTTACTGCCTTAATGAAATATTAAAATTGCATCAGGAATACTCTTCTGGCATTAAAAATAAACAATAACATTTCTCCCTAGTTATGGTTCACTTTGATTCTTTAAAAATTAATTATTACCTCTTTAAATATTTGATTAAATTAGATTTCAGTGGGCTATGGCTACCCACAAAACACATGCTATTGTGTATAAATTCTAATCTCAATTCTGATATACTTTGTCATGTTATTATTTAATTCTATGATGAATTCCTTGAATTTTACCTCAGTCATATTAAAAATGAACGCAACTAAAGCTATTATTTTCAGTATAAATATTGTATCCTGTAAAGAAGTATCATAAAAGATGAAGTATTACAGGAATGCCTGGTACCTTCCTATCATATATTGTCTGAGATTCTCAGTCATTAGCAAGTGAACTTTCAAAATTTTCCCCTCCCAGGACTCATTCAGTTCAGCTGTCTATAATATACATTGTTGTGACTGCCAAGTCAAACATTTCTGGCACTTATGTTCACAATAGTAATAAAACCACATTTTCAAGGAAAATGAGGATGTTTAACATTGTGCTCAGTCTTCCTAGATTCATATGCATTGTCTAGTACATCCTATATTTAAACTGTTAGATGTAGCTGTAAACTTATCATTGTTAGCACAAGGATTTTAAGTCACCACTACTTTCCAGAGAACTACCTTAGTGAAATTCATTTAAGTTGACTTAAATTTTCATAACTGTATATATTGCCATCCAATAAGCTTCAGCATTCATACTTAAAAGGAGGAAAAGCTAATTTAGTTGATATACAAAAATTAGAAAAAAGGAAAAACATGTGGATGTTATTGGAAAATAAAAACCTGTGGGTCTTTTACTTATGCAATATATTACTAAGTCCATTTTCCCATAAGTCAAAGCTTCATAATTCAATGACAAATGACTATTTCTTCAACTTAAACCAATATCACTTTTACCATGTATGTTGCCAACTCTTCTTTCCAAATGCACATTCTACTTTAACATTTGACTTTACTAGTAGTCTCAAATTCCTGGACATGTAAATGGTGAACTTGTGCCATGTCTGTATTATCTAGGATACTCCATGTTAATTCGGTTTTCTTGGATGTTGCCTGAATACCCAACCTCACTGTGAGAAAGACCTTTGCAGTGGTGAGGCAAGTGCAGAAGCTGATCTTACCATTCTGGCCAAGATGTTTGAATAAATTCTAAACTTAAAATGCAACAAACTCAAAGAAAAAAATCACCTGATCATCTCATTAGATGCTGAAAAAGCCTTTGACAAAATATAATACCCCTTTGTATTAAAAGGATTGGAAAGATCAGGAATTCAAGGTCCATACCTAAACATAATAAAAGCAATATACAGAAACCAATAGCCAATATCAATGTAAATGAAGAGAAACTTGAAGCAAGCCCACAACAATCAGGGACAAGATAAGGGTGCCAACTCTCCCCCTATCTATTTAATATAGTACTTGAAGTTCTAGCCAGAGCAATTAGGCAATAAAAAGAGATAAAAGGGATAAAAATTTGAAAGGAGGACATCAATATATCACTATTTGCAGATGATATAATAGTATACATAAGCAACCCCAAAAAAATTTCAGAGAATTCCTACAGCTGATAAACAACTTCAGTAAAGTGGCTGAATATATTATTAACTCAGATAAATCAATAGCCTTCCTTTACTCAAAGGATAAACCAGCTAAGAAAGAAATTAGGGGCACAATACCCTTCACAATAATATAAAACATCTTGTTTTGACTCTAAACAATCAAGTGAAAGATCAGTATGACGAGAACTGCAAGTCTCTAAAGAAGGAAATCAAAGAAGACCTCAGAAGATGGAAAGATCTCCCATGTTCATGGCTTGAAAGGATTATCATAGTAAAAATGACCACCTTGCCAAAAGTAATCTATAGATCCAATACAATCTCAATCAAAATACCAAATTAATTCTTCACACAGATAGAAAGAGCCTTTCTCAAATTGATGTGGAGTAACAAAAAACAAAACAAAACAAACAAAACAAAACAAAACAAAAAAAACAGGGTAGTGAAAACTATTCTCAAGAATAAGAACTTCTAGGGGATCCACAATCTCTGACCTCAATCTGTTCTACAGAGCAATAGTGATAAAAATTAAAAACAAAACAAAACAAAACAAAAAATGCATAATATTGGTAGATCAATGGAATAGAATTGAAGACACAGATATAAACCCACATACCCTATGGTCACTTGATTTTTTACAATAAAACCAAAACCATCTAATGGGAAAAAAAGGCAGCATTTTTAACAAATGGTGCTGGCACAACAGGTAGTCAGGAGATAGAAGAATGCAAATTAATCCATTTTATCTCCTTGTACAAAGCTCATGTCAATGTGGATCAAGTATCTCCACGTAAAAGCAAATATGCTTAATCTAATAGAACAGAAAGTGGGAAAGAACATTGAATACATTGGCACAGGGAGGAAATTTCCTGAATAGAACATCAATGGTTTGTGCTCTGATTCACAATCAACAAATGTGACTTCATAAAATTGCAAAGCTTCTGTAAGAAAAAGAACACTGTCAATAGGACAAAACAGCAACCCACAGATTGGGAAAGATCATAACCAACCCTACATCCGACAGAGGGCTATTATACAAAATATAAAAAGAACGCAAGAAGTTAGATTCCAGAGAACCAAATAACCCTATTAAAAATGGGTACAGAGCTAAACAAAGAACTCTCAGCTGAGAAATATCGAATTACTGAGAAGCACTTAAAGAAATGTTGAACAACTTTAGCCAACAGAGAAATGCAAATCAAAACAACCCTGACATTCTACCTCATACCAATCAGAATGGTGAAGAAAAGAAATGAAGCCAACAGCACACGTTGGCAAGGATGTGGAGAAAGAGGAACACTCCTCCATTGCTGGTCGGACTGAAAGCTGGTAAAAAAAAAAATCACTCTGGAAATCAATTGACAGTTCCTCCGAAAATTACAAATAGTTCAACCTAAAGACCCAGTTATACCACTACTGGGCATATAGCCAAAAGGTGCTACAACATATAAAAAGAACACATATTCCTCTATGTTTATAGCAGCCATATTTGTAATAGTCAGAGGAAACAACACAGATGTCCCTCAACAGAAGAATGAATACAGAAATTGTCATACATTTACCAATTAAAATACTACTCAGCTATTAAAAATAATGACTTTACCTTCTGTCCAGTCCTCTCTGCTGGGGCAGACTGCTAGGCCGCTGCCCTGAAGATACCATACCCTGAGCTATCTCAGAAGATCTGCTGCACTCAGAGCAGTTGGTAAGAAGCCCCATCTCCCAGAAGTCCCAGAGCTGCCTCTGGGAGCTCAGTGGATTTGGGACATATCACCCCAAAATACCCCTCCCACCAAATACCACTCCTCATTGTGCCTGGTCCTTTCTGCTGGGGCAGACATCAAGCCAGTCTGCTCCCCTGAAGATACCATATCCTAAGCCATGCAAGAAGATCTGCTACACTTAGAACAGTTAGGCAAGTGACACCACAGCCTGAGGTATCCCAGGAGATCTGCTGCACACAGGGCAACAGAGCAACTGATTGCCAGATTGTTACTCCTCTGAAGATACCATAGCTTGAAGGCATCCCTGGAGCTCCTCTCTATACAGGGCAACTGGGCAACAGACACCACAGTCTGAAAACCTCCTGGGTGTTCTTTGGAATACAAGGGAAACTGACCCAACAGCCTGAAAGCCTCCCTAAAGTTCTGCTGCACACAGAAAAACAGAGACCACAGACCATAGGCACCCCTGGAGAACAGCATCACACAGGACAACAGCTTGACTGCTCCTCTGAAGACCCAACAGTCTGAAGGCCTCCCAAAAGATCTACTGCAGCCAGCGCAACAGATCAGTAGGTTCTCTGTCTCTCTGAAGAGCTACCAGTTGGAAGGCTCCACAAGTGGTCTGCTAAGCTAGGGCCATAGGCCTACCAGGAGACCTGAAGCAACCCAGGGCAAAAGAGGGAGACTCCAGACAGAGTCACCCAGACCAGCAATCACCAGGGATAACCAGATGGTGAGAGGCAAGCACAAGACCATAAGCAACAGAAGCCAATATACATGGGCATCATCAGAACCCAGTTCTCCCACCACAGCAAGCCCTGAATACACCAAAGGAAACAAATAAATCGCTTAAAGAAATACAGAAAAACACAATCAAACAGGTGAAGGAATTTAATAAAGCAGCCCAAAATCTAAATGTGGGAGTAGAAACAATAAAGAATACACAAATGTAGGCAAACCTGGAAATGGAAAACCTAGAGAATCTCAGGTGTAGAAGATATTGTAGAAGAGATTGACTCAACTGTCAAAGAACGTTCAAAACAAACTCCTAACCCAAAGCATCCAGAAAATTCAGTACACAATGAAAAGAACAAATCTAAGAGTAATCAGTATAGAGTAGAACAATGATTCCCAGCTCAAAGGACCTGAAAATGTCTTCAACAAAATCACAGAAGAAAACTTCCCCAACCTAAAGATAGAGATGGTCATCTGATATTAAGCACATCGCAACAAATCCAAAAGGAGAGAATCATAAACACAAATAAAGCCACCTACAAAATCAAACATATCAGGATCCAACAGGTATCTGTCTTTAATATCTCTCAATATTAATGAACTCAACTCATCTATAAAAAGATATAAGCTAACAGACTGGATACACAAACAAGAACCAACATTTTTTCTGCATATAAGAAACACACATCAATAACAAAGACAAATACTATCTCAGAGTAAAAGGATGGAAAAGTGTCTTTCAAGCAAGTGGTCCCAGGAAACAAGCTGGAGTTACCATCATTATATCCAATAAAATAAACTTTCAACCAAAAGTTATCAAGTGTGATAAGGAAGGACACTTCATATTGATCAAAAGGAAAATCCAACAAGACAATGTCTCAATTCTGAACATCTTTTCTTCAAAGGAAAGTGCACCACATCCATAAAAGAAACTTCACTAAAGCTCAAAACACACATTGAACCCCACCCAATAACAGTGGGACACTTCAAGACACCAGTCTCAGTGATGAACAGGTCATTGAAACAAACTAAACAGAAACATAGTAAAACTAAAAGGAATTATCAACCAAATGGCTTTAACAGTTTTTCTATACAACATTTCACCCTAAAACAAAGAATACACCTTCTTCCCAGCACCTCATGGTGCTTTCTCCAAATCGACTATATAATGGGTCATAAAACAACCCTCCACAGATACAAGAAGATTGAAATAATCCCATGCATTCTATCAGACCACCATGGCCTAAAGCTGGTCTTCAATAACAGCAAAAACAACTGAAAGCCCACATACATGTGGAAACTGAACAACTCTCTACTCAATGATAACTTGGTCAGGGAAGAAATAAAGAAAGAAATTAAAGACTTCCTGGAATTTAATGAAAATGTTGACACATCATATCCAAACTTATGGGATATAGTGAAAGCAATGCTAAAAGGAAAATAGATAGCACTAAGTGCCCTAGTTTTAAAAAAAAAAAACTGGAAAGGTCTTATACTAGAAACTTAACAGCACACCTGAGAGCTCTAGAAGAAAAAGAAGCAAACACACCAGAGAGTAGATGGTAGGAAATAGCCAATTCCAGGGCCAAAATCAAACCAATAGAAACAAAGAAAACATTACAAAGAATCAACAAAACCAAAAGTTGAATCTTTGAGAAAATCAACAAGATAGATAAACCCCATACCAAACTAACTAAAGGGCCCAGAGACAGAATCCAAATTAATAAAATCAGAAATGAAAATGGAGGCATAACAACAGAAACAGAGGAAGTTCAAAATATCATCAGATCCTACTACAAAAGCCTATACTTGACAAAACTGGAAAATCTAGATAAAATGTATGGTTTTCTAGACAGATACTACATCCCAATGTTAAATCAAAAGCAAAAAAACTATCTAAACAGGTCCATATCCTATAAGGAAATAGAAGAAGTCATTAAAAATCTCCCTATCAAAAGAGCCCAGGACCAGATATGTTTAATGCAGAATTCTACCAGACCTTCAAAGAAGACCTGATACTAATATTCCTCAAACTATTCCATAAAATAGAAACAGAAGGAACACTACCTATGAAGTAGTAGTTTTTATGCTATGAAGCCACAATTACTCTGATACCTAAACCACACAAGGACCCAACCAGAAAAAGAGAATTTCAGAACAATCTCCCTTATGAATATTGATGCAAAAATACTCAATACGACTCTTTTTTTAATGAATATTTTCTTTATTGGATATTTTCTTTTTATGTTTTTTTTTCAAAACAGGTTTTCTCTGTGTAGTCCTGGCTGTCCTGGAACTCACTCTGTAGACCAAGCTGGCCTCGCACTCAGAAATCTGCCTGCCTCTGCCTCTCAAGTGCTGGGATTAAAGGCATGTACCACCACTGCCCTGTGAGGATATTTTAGTTGGGGGGGAGAGGAACTATGGGACATAGGGAGGGGGGAACTGGGAAAGGGGAAAGCCTTTGGAATGTAAACATAGAATATAGCAAATAAAATAATTAATTTATTTATTAAATTTATTTTCTATATTCTTTGTTTACATTTCAAATGATGTCCCCCCTTGAAACACCCTATCCCATCACCCCTGTTCTATGAGGGCATTCCCATTGATCCTGACAAGGCCATGAAACTGCTACATATGCAGCTGGAGCCATGTGTACTCCTTGATTGGTGACTTAGTCTATGGGACCTATGATGGCTCTAGTTGGTTGATATTGTTGTTATTCCTATGAGGTTGCAAAGCCCTTCAGCTCCTTCAGTCCTTTCTCTAACTACTTCATTGGGGACCCCATGCTCAGGCCAATGGTTGACTTTGAGCATCTGCCTCTATATTTGTAAGGCTCTGGCAAGGCCTCTCTGGAAGCAGTATTTCAGGCTCCTTTCAGCAAGAATTTCTTGGCATCCACAATAGTGTAAGGTATTGGTGATTATATATGGCATGAATCCCCAGGTGGGAGAGTCTCTGGATGTCTTTTCCTTCAGTCTATACTCTACACATTGTCTCCAAATTTGCATCTGTGAGTATTTTGTTCAGCCTTCTAAGAAAGACAGAAGCATCCACACTTTGGTCTTCCATCTTGTGCTTCATGTGGTCTGTGAATAGTTTCTTGGGTATTCTGTACTTCTGAGCTAATATCCACTTATTAGTGAGTGCATACCATGTGTCTTCTTTTGTGATTGGATTACCTCACTCAGGATGATATTTTCTAGTTATCATTTATCTAAGAATTTCATGGATTCATTGTTTTTAATAGCTCAGTGGTACTCTATTGTGTAAATGTACCACAATTTCTGTATCCATTCCTCTGGTGAAGGACATTTGGTTTTTTTTCCAGTTTCTGGTTATTATAAATAACTCTGTTATGAAAGTAGTGGAGCATGTGTCCTTATTACATGATGAGGGATCTTCTGGGTATATGTCCAGGAGTGATATAGCTGGGTCATCTACTAGTACTATGTTCAATTTTCTGAGGAACTGCCAAACTGATTTCCAGAGTGGTTGTACCAGCTTACAGTCCCACTAGCAATGGAGGAGTGTTCCTCTTTCTCAACATCCTAAAATCCATCTGCTGTCACCTGAGTTTTTAATCTTAGCCATTCTGACTGGTGTGAGGTAAAATCTTAGGGTTGTTTGGATTTGCACTTCCCTGATGACCCAATTTGTTCTATGAAGCTACAATTACACTGATACATAAACCACACAAAGACCCAACAAAGAATGAGAAAGTTATACCTATTTATCTTATGATTATCAATGCAAAAGTACTCAGTAAAATTCTACCAATCCAAGAAAATTCTATGAATCCAAGAAAACATCAAAGTGATCATCCATAATGATCAAGTTGGCTTCATCCCACACATGCAAGAATGGTTCAATATACAGAAATCCATCAATGTAATCCATGATATAAACAAACTCAATGAAAAAAAAACAATAGATGCTGAGAAACATTTCACAAAACCCAACACTCCTTCATGATAAGTCTTTGAAAGATCAGGAATTCAAGGTCCATACCTAAACATATTAAAAACAATATACAGCAAACCAGTAGCCAACCTCAAACTAAATGGAGAGAAACTTGGAGCAATCCCAGTAAAATCAGGGACTAGACAAAGCTATCCACCCTCTCCATATCTATTCAATACAGTACTCAAATTCCTAGACAGAGCAATTAGCAAAAGGAGGTCAAATTGGTACAAATTGGAAAGGAAGAAGTCAAGATATCAGTTTGCAGATGATGTGATAGTATACTTAAGTGACCCCAAACATTCCACCGGAGAACTCCTAAACCTGATAAACAACTTCAGCAAAGTGGCTGGATATAAAATTAACTCAAACAAATCAGTGGCCTTCCTGTACTCAAAGGATAAACAGGCTGAGAAAGAAATTAGAGAAACAACACCCTTCACAGAAATCACAAATAATTTTACATACCTTTGTGTGACTTTAACCAAGCAAATGAAAGATCTGTATGACGAGAACTTCAAGTCTCTGAAGAAAGTAATCAAAGAAGATATCAGAAGATGGAAAGATCTTCCGTGTACACTGACAGGCAGGTAGATCAATGAAATAGAATTGGAGACCCAGAAATGAGCCCACATACCTATGGCCACTTGATCTTTGACAAAGGAGCTAAAACCATTCAGTAGAAAAAGATAACATTTTTAACAAATGGTGCTGGTTCAACTGGAGGTCAGCATGTAGAAGAATGCAAATCAATCCATTCTTATATCCTTGTACAAAATTCAAGTCCATGTGGATCAAGGGCATATACATAAAACCAGATACACTGAAACTAATAGAAAAGAAAGTGGAGGAGAGTCTGGAGCACATGGGCACAGGGAAATTTTTCTTAAACAGAACACCAACGACTCATGCTTTAAGATCAAGAATTGACAAATATTTCCATTTTCAGCCAGCCATTGTAATTATATGTTAGAATTTTCAAGTTTTCCAGAAATACTTAAAGAAGAGCAAGCTATATTGTCAAAAAGATGTGTGATACTGGGCCAGTGAAGTGGTTCCGTGTGTAAACATGCTGATAACAAGCCAGGAGCCTGAGTTTACATAACAAATGATGAAAGGAGGGAACTCACTCCAGCAAGTTTTCTCTGACCTCCACATGCATGCCATGGTATATATATGCTAAGGTTTACTCATATAAAGTAAATAATTGCAAAAACATTTAAAAATGTTATGTAAACTTAAGCAGTTCCAGACTGAATGGTTCATTTCAATTCCTAAAATCTCAGGATCCAAGTTCAGTCCCCAGGAATTCCAAGATATACTCCCTGGTCTTAGACAATAAGTACTATTTTAGGAAGCTTTTCCCAAATCCTCAGCTATGCTGGCTGTATAGTTTACATTGTCATAATTGTACTATTTTTCATAATTTAATACCTTGCCTAACAGCTCTGAATATAAGTCCTCTCTCTCTCTCTCTCTCTCTCTCTCTCTCTCTCTCTCTCTCTCTCTCTCTCTTTCTGGTGTGTGTGTGTGTGTGTGTGTGTGTGTGTGTGTGTGTGTTTTACATGGTGCAGGTATGTCCTAGTTAAATTCTTATTGCTGTGTTAAAGACATGACCAAAAGTGACTTGGAAATTTTTCATTTAATCCAGCAATATGGCTGCTCCTGCTAGACTATAGACACACCCCTCAGCACACACCTTCCCTCCTAAACAATGTAGGCAATGTTAGTTTGTAGTAAAAAGCAGCTACATTTGAAAGTTACTTCTAATTGAGGGTCAAAGTGACAATTCAAATAGAATGGATAGGATATGCCCGACCCTCATAAGAACAGGCAGGAATGGGAGGCTTTTTAAGAGCAATGCAGAAAGAGAGAGTTGACAGTCAGTTCCATCCACTCAATTTATCTCAGTGCAGTTGGAATTGAGTCAGTTATTTGGGAGACCTTCAATGAGTGAAATACAGTGGAGCTGAGTGTGGCGGTGAGTTCATGCAGTTCAGTGCTGGTCCACAAAGGCAGCTGAAATCAAAGAATAAGAAGGAGGCTGAAGATGAGAACAAGTTGCAAGTTAGTTTGAGGCAAAGCAGAACAATTCAGTGAGAAAGAAGAAAGAAGCCGGATTGAATCCTTCAGTTTGGAGAGGAGTTTGAGCCAGAACAGATAAGTTGAAGCAGCCAACCAGTGTTCACAAAGAATTATAAAGTGTGAGTTTATTCCACAGTAGGCCTCTGGTGAATAAAAATTACATTTACAGATAGGAAAGAATTTATGTAGTTAAGAAATCAAAGTTCATCACAAGGCAAAGCAGGGCAAGGAACTCAATCCTAACCTTGGATGAAGGAAATGATGCAGATGTCAAGGAGGAACAGTATATACTGGCTTATTTTTACATGGGCTCTTCATCTATTTTCTTATACTACCGAGAATCACTGGCCTGGGACTGGCACCACTCACAGTAACCTGGGTCCTCCTGCTTCACACAGTAATCAAGAAAATATGCCTATGAGCTTGCCTACAGGTAAACTGATAGAGACATTTTCTCAATTGAATTTCTTCTTCCTATACAGCACAAACTTATGCCAAATTGACAAAAATTAAACCAGGATAAGAAGCATCCTTACACAGAAACAATTATTAAAACCAAATAGGAAAAAAAACCCCAAAACTTAAAAGAGGGTAAGAAGGAGTGAAAACAAAGAGAAATACCTTCACGTTTCTATGTCTGGAACTATAAAACATAATGACAAAATATCATCAGGATATATTTCCAAGGATAACAAGGAAGAAAAATTATCCAAAGGCAACTGGATATAAGTCATTGTGGGTGTCACTATTTCCAAACAAAGCATTTTGGACTATGTAATAATGGAGCTAGTGAGTTGAGAACCAGCATGCAGGTATTTATTTTCCCATCAAAATAGGCAGTACCCAAGATTTGTGAGCTGTAGTATATCTTTTTCTCACTTAAGTTATGATTGTCAGGTTATTTTACCATTATGGAAATAATTGTGAAGTTATATGAGTTTTAAGTGAACCTTAAGTACTTTGAAAAAGTTGTCTTTGATAGTATATTTCAGAAGTGTAATGAACTTAAATGTTTCTTCTATTCACCCTTTAGTTTAGGCTGATCCCTGTATAAAATTCTATCGAGTCTTTCTACTTTACTCAGTTCTTAGGACATTGTTACTCATCTCATTGTAGACCTTTAAAGTTGATGTTGCCTGAAAAATGGTGAGACTATTCCTATAAATACTTAACGCAATGCCATGCATTTTAAAAGCTTGTAAAACAACCTTGCTAAATTTAATTGCCTAATTATATAGGCACAAGTGGAATATATTATTAATTTTCACACATCACCTGGAAAGTCTTCTCAGTTACAAGGTGATATAGGTGTTAGGAATTGATAATATTACTGAGGACCTAATGTTAATGGATGAGATGGTTGTCTAAAATTTTCTATCCCTTTTCTTTATTTAAATGTATGAGGAATGGAAGTTATTACCTGATTACAAAATGAGAGCAGAATTAATCTGTATTGAATAGAAAATCACTTACCCCAAGGATATAAATATGTGGGATTTCAAGAAAAAAAAAACTACACACCAGATGCTTTCACACAAACATGACCCTAGTTCAGGATTCAAGACAAGATGCCTTAGCCAAGGTCTCCTCTCTCTTGGTCTGTAACTGCTCCAATTCACATGGTTACTATTTGTGTGTATATATATGTTTTATCTTTGGCTTCATTGCTGCATGAACTGTTTTGTTTCTCCTCTTCCTTACATTCTGAATTCATGTAGTCCACTCAGAGGCTTCTACTATCTCATTTATGACCTCTTGAGTCTTGAGTTTTGACATGTGTGGGTTCGCTCACCAATCTTTTCACAACAATAAATTCTTTACCGAAGCAATAGAATCTAAATGATCCAGATAATCATTGTGGGCCCGATCACATTGTAGGCTGTAAAAACGGATTCCATGAGATACAAAAGCTTATTTTTCTAAACAGATTTTACTCTTTAGGAAAACCCATGTTTAATCTTATTCTTTTTTCTGTAAACACTCTGACTAACCTTAAATATACAACAGTGTCTAAATGTTGAAGGACACTCTTTAGACAGTGAAAAAAAAACTTCCTGTCTCATCAAAATGTTCTAAAATGATAAAAAAATAAAGAAGAACAAGAAATACCAAATTTTTTTATTGTGCCAATTCAAATCGAGACTTTGATGTTAAGATGGTAAGTAAATTATGAAAAATAGAGACTAGAAGCAGTAATGGAAGGAAATAGGTTGAGAAAGATGGAAGTTCTATAGAGTTACACTAAAATGAGTGGTGGGACACAAAGTTCTATCTAAACAACACAAGCTTCAAATACCAGGAATGGGCTAACTCTTTTTGAGGTTTTGTCCAAAAGATCCTTCCAAATACTACAGGAAATTGCCATTGCTACTGGTTACCCTCTAGCCCTTGATAGCACTTGCTTGACATACGGGGAAATACAGCTCATGCTTAAATGGAAACATCATTCCTACTGGAGAGCTTTAAACACCCTGAAAGTTGCTTTAAGTGGTTTAAGGAGAGAAACAGTCATTAATCTCACCCAACAGTGAACTCAGACAGTTATAATAATGACCTTCGTGATAGGATATGTTCACTACTACAATGGTTATGACATAAATCTTATGGGAATTGCTAACTTCTATTTGGTTGTGTTCAATACCCATTTCATAAGATAGAACCCACACATCACACTGTAAATGAAGCTAGGAGCCTGTGGCTAGATAGGACATTCACTCTAGGATAAAACCTATTATTCTGCTAATTGGACATAGCAATAAATGAGCAGGTCTCCTGATCATATATTACTATACAAACAGTGCAGTACATTTCTCAAACTTCATCAGAGAAGCTTCATTTTGGAACAAGTTCCAACAAGCATAAGAACCCAGAACTATCTAGTTTATGGACAAAACTAAGAGACTTTAGAATATCCAACCCTAGCTGGGTGTGGTGGCGCACGCCTGTAATCCCAGCACTTGGGAGGCAGAGGCAGGCAGATTTCTTAGTTCAAGGCCAGCCTGGTCTACAGAGTGAGTTCCAGGACAGCCAGGATTACACAGAGAAACCCTGTCTCGAAACAAACAAACAAACAAACAAACAAAAAAAGAATATCCAACCCTAAATGGGTTGTCTATATCCTACTGTCCTTATCAAAGTTCATTGATCTCTGAGAGCACCTAAAGATTTTCAGAGCAAGAGGTATTTGATGGCTACCGGGAAACAGTGTTTTCTTGACATAATGGGGCAGATGCACATGTAAACTTAGAGATTGTGGCAGAATGCACAAGATAAGCACAGGCACAAATTAGGCAAAAAGATAACCTGGATTCAAGGGGCTCAGGACAGAAATGGAGATAGAGACAGAGAGGCAGAGACAGACAGAGAGATTGAGACATAATAGGTTTTATCCTAGGGTGAATGTCCTATCTAACCACAGGTTCCTAGCTTCATTTACAGTGTGAGGTATGGGTTCCATATTATGAACTGGGCCTTGAACACAATCAAATAGAAGTTAGTAAGTCCCATAAGATTTTTGTCATAACCATTGTAGTAGTGAACATGTCCTATCATGAAGTCAGGTATATAAGATGGTAGTGAAGAATATGTAAAGAGTCATTGGGGGGGGGGACCAGGAGTGAAGATTACTATTAAAATATGTTATGCAGAATTCCCAAAGAATAAAAAGTTACATTCAAATGGAAAGAAAGATGCTATGATGCTTATTGCATTATCTTTTCATTTTATTTTTTTGTTATCAAATATTGTGAGAGGAGCTTGAATGGAAATTGTCTTTGATTTCCACATGTAAGTGACAGCAAATTCAGTGAGACATGAAAGCAGACACTGATAGAAGCTATGACCAGAAATTACATCCAAGCACAGAAATGTTATTTTTTTTAATTTGTTGTGTACTCATTCAATTATGGTTCTTTACTTTAGTGTGTGACAAAAATTTCTACCCATGACTATTCTTAATATAACATGAAATAATTTAAAAGCCACTTGGTAAAATTGTTAGTTCATAATTGTCATAATTTTCTCAACTCTAGAGAGGCAACTCCATGGGTAAGAATTTAGGAATCTTTCTGTCCAAGCATGAAGACATATACTTGAATCCCAGCATCCACAAAAAAAAAAAAGTTGTTATTGTGTGTAGAGGAATTTTAATCTAGTAACATGGCTGATCTTGCAAAGAATGCTATACAGAGATTAGTTAGAAAACTAGCAAAAGGAGCCATATTTGAAAGTTAAATCTAATTGAGGAACAAAGTGATGAATCAAATAAAGATTTGACAAAATAAGTCAGAGATTGAATATATCTAACTCACACAAGAATAACAAAAGAAGAAGGGCTACTTAACAACAGTGAGAGAGAGAAAAAAGGTGGTGGAAGGTTGTGTATGTGTGATGGCAGTTTTAACAGGACAATTTTACAGAGACAGGAGAACAAGCTAGACACAAGAGAATACAGAACTACTCAGAGAATAAGAAGAAGCCAGAAGATAGGAACATATTTCCAAAGTTAGTATGAGGCCAGTCAGAGAAATTCAGTCAGAAGCTGACAAAAGCTGGATTAAATTAGTGGGCTTTAAAAATTAGATTCTACAGAAACTAGAATCTTCCAGTCCTAGGCCTAGGAATAGTTAAAACTAAGAATAAAATGCTCTGGGCTCAGCCCAATCATGTATTTGCACATGGTATGGCTTTAGTATGGCTTTCATCTCATTACTTCATCTGAGGAAATCTAAGTGAGGTTTACAGTTGTATATTCACTCAAGTATGTAACTTCAGTGCTGTTTGGGACAAGGAAAAAAGGCTTCATGTGGCTTGTTGTCTGCCATCTTAGAAACTTTTCTCCAAAAATATCACTGAGAGAAATAGAACAGAACGTCCCACATTTTTCTGACCTATGTATGTATGTGCACAGGTATACATATAGATACATATGTGTGTGTATGACAAAATATTTCTATTTCATTAAGTATGAGCTAAAATGTCTACACACTGAGTGCCAATATTTCAGACAATAGTATCAACAGAACAGCAGAACCACTTAGCTAAAGGCTCTTCTGGGATATTATTGTGTGTTATGAGGATACTATTCTTTTTTTTTTTTTTTTTTTTTTTTTTTGGTTTTTCGAGACAGAGTTTCTCTGTGTAGCCCTGGCTGTCCTGGAACTCACTCTGTAGACCAGGCTGGCCTTGAACTCAGAAATCTGCCTGCCTCTGCCTCCCAAATGTTTGGATTAAAGGTGTGTGCCACCACCACCCGGCGATATTATTCTTTTTAAGGCTACATATTATTGCATGATAAATGTGGTAATTGAAATTCTGTCCTACCCATTTTTGATCCTTTGCTTTTACTTGGAAAACCACCTAAAATCTTTTTTTATTATTTTTTTCTATATTCTTTGTTTACATTCCAAAGGCTTTCCCCTTTCCCAGTTCCCCCCTCACTATATGTCCCATAAGTCCTGCAAACCCCCCCCCCCCGCGCTTATTCCCCAATCAACCTCCCACCATTTCTCTGTTCTGGTACTCTCCTACAAAACTGGATCCAGTCTTTTCAGGACCAGGGTCCTCTCCTTCCTTCTTCTAGTGAATCTTTTGACTTGCTAATTGTGCCTTGAGTATTCAGAGCTTCTGGGTTCATTAATATCCACTTATCAGTGATTGCATTTCATGTGTATTCTTTTTGTGATTGAGTTACTTCATTTAGGATGAGAAGACCAAACCTAAGGATTATAGGTATAGAAGAGAGTGAAGATCTACTGCTTAAAGGGTCAGCAAATATCTTCAACAAAATTATGGAAGAAAACTTCCCCAACCTAAAGAGAGAGATGTTCATGAATATACAAGAAGCCTACAGAACTCCTAACAGACTGGACCAGAACAGAAATACCTCCCATCACATAATAATCAAAACCCCAAATGTACTAAACAAAGAAAGAATATTAAAGGCAGTAAGAGAAAAAGGCCAAGTAACATATAAAGGAAGACTATCAGAATTACAGCAGACTTCTCACCTGAGACCATGAAAGCTAGAAGATCCTGGGCAGATATCATGCAGACTCTAAGAGGACACAAATTTCAGCCAAAACTACTATACCCAGCAAAACTCTCAATTGCCATAGATGGAGAAACCAAGGTATTCCACGACAAAACCAAATTTGCACAATATCTTTCCACAAATCCAGCCCTACAAAGGATAATAGAGGGAAAACACCAACACAAGGAGGGAAACTACACCCTGGAAGAAGCAAGATAGAAACCTCCTCTCATCAAACCCAAAACCACCTAAAATTATATTGCTTTATTTGACCTCCACATATTCAGAATCTCAATTACAGAATTTACACAGGCACAGAAGTTGGATTCACTATTACTTTAAAGGCATTTTCTTGGATGTCAGGTGGCAGGCAGTGAGGGTGAAGTTTCTTGAACTGAAACTGTTCTCTTTGGTTTGATATGGAAGTAGCAACAAAATACTTGGTCAATGATACATCTCAACTTTTATCATCTTTTAACTTTGAATATCTTTACAGTATTTCTGAATAAGCCATGACAATTAATAAAATCAACTCAGTTACTTCTTATGACTTATACAAAATTTTCATGAAGGAGTGTCATCCCACCCCCCCTTGTTTAATTATTGTGCAAAACGATAAATCAAGAGAACAAAGGTTTATTCTTTTTTCCCAATGGCAGGTGCTAATTATAGGGCTTCAAACATGCTAGGCAAAGTATTATGGCCCTGAAATGCAGCATGGATGTGGAAAACAAGATCTGAGCTTACACCAGCGAATTGATAGAACATTGTCATTTTATAAAACAAATATATTTGAGTCACAAGTTACTGTGGGTCTTACTAATACATAAATAATTCAAGGCATTTGTAAGTGGTTATATTTTTTTCTTTAGAAGACTAAAATACCAGAAGTTTACAAAGAAAATTTCCTGAATCTGGGATAACTTCTAAAGACTAAACAACCATCATTTTACAGAATATTTCTTCATTTAACTTCCTCTTTCTTATAGTATTTCACTTTTTATTGAGGACACACATCAAGATAATAGTGTAAATAATATTTGAGAAACAATTAATTATAATCTCTTATATTAACATATTTTCCAGGAGGTTTATTTACTACATAGTGTTGTCTTATTGATATTTAGACTTACCCTAAGATGGCGGTAGAAATGTTTTGTTGAACTGTGATGGAATTGCACAGAAGTACATCTCATCTTCCTTCACCTTTCCACTTTATCTTTAATTGAAAAAGAGAAAGAAAAGAAAGATAGCATAAGATTATCTATGCTAGTATATAATCTGTGAGTCAGTTACTCCATCTGATGGAATTAGCAGTTAACAATTTAAGAAAAATGTCTTGTATATACAAAGGATTATTAAATGAATGAATTTTTAGCCTAGTCATAATCATACTTGTCACACATAATCTTTTCCCCTGCTTAGAATATTGTACTGCAATTTTAGGCAAATTTTCCATAATTTTAGGAAAACACATAAACAGCAGAAATTTTTGATTAAATTTAAATCGTAACGATTGCGATTAAACATGACTTATTCATTGCGGTTTTATGAATGAGACCAGAAAGACTAGAAAGAAATGCTGGGCTCGTCATCATACCAAACTTCAAGTATAGTCACTAAAAGAGCAAAGATCCAATGCCAGATCTGTTTATCTTCTAAATTCTGGTTCTTTTCTCTGTAGTTTGATACATTCCCATTTGGCTTTACTAACACTAGGGATGGAAAAGAAAGCAAGGAACTATGAAAAGATTGAATTTTAAAAAATACTCATCTATCAGTAAAATTCTCCAGGAATTTCAAAAATTTTGCATAAAATCTTTAGAGAAACATGGTGGCAATATTTATTTTCATTATTTAAGCCTAAACATTGTTAACCACAATTATCCTAGTAAATAAAGAAATATATATAATAAAAAGAAATTTCACATAAAGAAATAAGACTAGGGATCATAGTGGAAGCAGGTCTAAGATGCAGATGTCAATAGAAATCACAAACAACTGAATAGAAAGAGAAAGAGTCTCCATTTTGAGTAAGTATAAATACATAACCAAAAAGTTTATCAGGAACATTTCACAAATCAATAATGTTTATATGCTTAGGATCAAAGCTAAGGAGCTCATGCATGGATACTAATACCCTAATAAACACATAGCTCATTTAAGTTTATTCCAACTCTATAAAAAAATCATTTTGCTACCCACTATGTGATGCACTTATAAAGTAAAAAAGAAAAATGTTGCAAAGTGTACAGATGCGGACTTAAATTATTGAATTTAAAGTTAGCTCTTCTGAATATAAAGGTTCAAATTCTTCAACAAATAGCAAAAGTAGACAAGGTTTTCTCCCCTACATATTCTCTTTTTTATTGGTTATATTATTTATTTACATTTCAATTTTTTTAAATTTTCTATATCCTCTGTTTACATTCCAAATGATTTTCCCTTTCCCAGTTACCCCATCCCCATAAATCGCATAATCCCTCCTCACTCTGAGCATTCTCCAATCAACCCCCTCCTTTTTCTCTGTCCTGGTACTCCCCTACATTGCTGTATCAAGCCTTTCCAGGACCAGGGACCTCTCCTTCATTCTTCTTGGGAATCATTATATATGTGAATTGTGTCTTGGGTATTCAGAACTTCTGGGCTAATATTCATTTATCAGTGATTGCATTCCATGTGTGTTCATTTGTGATTGGGTTACCTCACTTAGGATGATATTTTCCAGTACCAACCATTGACCTAAGAAATTCATGAATTCAGTGTTTTTAATTGTTTAGTAGTATTCTATTGTGTAAATACACCACATTTTCTGTATCCATTCTTGCATTGAGGGACATATGGGTTTGTTCCAGCTTCTGGCTATTATAAATAAGGCTGCTGTGAACATAATGGAGCATGTGTCCTTAATACACAGTGGAGTATATGCCCAGGAATGGTAAAACAGGGTCCTCCAGAAGTGACATGCCCAGTTTTCTGAGGAGCCCCCAGACTGATTTCCAGAGTGGTTGTACCAACTTGCATTCCCACCAGCAGTGGAGAAGTGTTTCTCTTTCTCTACATCCTTACCAACACCTGCTGTCTCCTGAGTTTTTGATCTTAGCCATTCTGACTGGTGTGAGGTAAAATCTCAGGGTTGTTTTGATTTACATTTCCCTGATGACTAATGATGCTGAACATTTCTTAAGGTGTTTCTCAGCTATTTAAATTTCTTCTGGTGAAAATTCCTTGTTTAGCTCTGTACCCCAATTTTAATAGGGTTATTTGGCTCTCTGGAGTCTAACTTCTTGAGTTCTTTGTATATATTGGATATTAGCCCTCTGTCAGATGTAGGGTTGGTGAAGATCTTTTCCCAATTTGTTGGTTTCCATTTTGTCCTTTTTACAGTGTCCTTTGCCTTATAGAAACTTTGTAATTTTATGAGGTCCCATTTGTCAATTCTTGGTCTTAGAGCATAAGCTATTGGTGTTGTGTTCAGGAACTTTACCCCTGTGCCCATGTCCTCAGGGGTGATCCCCAGTTTCTTTTCTATTAGTTTCAGTGTGTCTGGTTTTATGTTGAGGTCCTTGATCCACTTGGAGTTGAGCTTAGTACAAGGAGATAAGAATGGATCAATTTCCATGCTTCTGCATGCTGACCTCCAGTAGAACCAGCACCATTCATTGAAAAGGCTATCTTTTTTCCACTGGATGGTTTTAGCTCCTTTGTCAAAGATCAAGTGACCACAGGTGTGTGGGTTCATTTCTGGGTTTTAAATCCTATTCCATTGATCTACCTGCCTGTCACTGTACCAACACCATGCAGTTTTTAACAGTATTCCTCTGTAGTACTGCTTGAGGTCCAGGATACTGATTCCCCCTGAAGTTCTTTTGCTGCTGAGAATAGTTTTAACTATCCTGGGTTTTTTGTTATTCCATATGAATTTGAGAATTCCCCTTCCCAGTTTCCCCTCCCCAGACCTCCTATCCTATTCCCCCTTCCCCCTGCTTCTATGAGGGAGCTTCCCCCACCCGTCTACCCACTGCTATCACCTCACTACCCTTGCATTCACCTACATTGGGGCATCGACTCTCCACAGGAACAAGAGCCTCTTCTCCCATTGATGCCAGATAAGGCAATCCTCTGCTGCATAAGCAGCTGGAGCCATGGGTTCCTCCATTTATATTTTTTGGTTGGTGGTTTAGTCCCTTTCTTTTTGAGACAGTCTCACTAGGTATCCCAGACTCATCCAGAGTTTGTGTTCTTGCTCCATAAATCTGTGATCCTGAGCCTATTGGCATGGAATGCTCTTTCCTCCAATTTTGTTGTATAAAGTTGTTGTATAAATATGGTTTGAACTAAAGCTCAACAACATAGGTCTGATAGAATACTAAAAATATGAATAATGAGATACTTATATAACAGTGAGATAATGAGAAAATGTGTGCATGTAGATAGATAGATAGATAGATAGATAGATATTTAACATAGTGATTTGAAAGTTCAGTTATGACACTGTGTTTGCATGTGTTTATGTATTTGCTTATATAGTACAAAAGAGATTTTATTTTTAAGTAGTTGGCAGGTCAGTCCAATTTTTCTATTCTGTGTATTCAATTTTCTTTATGTACCTTATCAACCAAAAATGAAAATCACCACACTATATTTCTTTCCCTAATTATCCTATTTTTTCTTGTTATTAAAGTGAACCCTATTATTTCACAGCATATAAAATGTCAATTTTGTGATGCTACTGCTTAAAACATTACCCAGGAGAATGTGCTTCTCTCTCTCTCTCTCTCTCTCTCTCTCTCTCTCTCTCTTATATTATACCACACCATTGCCTGTTGGACTTCTACTACTTTAAACCATGCTGAATGCTTTGGCTTGTTCCAATTTGTGACCTCTTTGTCATAGCATAATTTAATATGGTCACTTAAAATTCAAATATGTCAATTTTTGTTCATATTTGTTTTGATTTATTGTAATTATTTTCCAGCTTAACTATTAATCAGCAGATGTCCTAAATCCTTACCTTAGAATTAGTCCTTGTTAATATTTATCCTAGTCTTCAAAGATATTTTCTCACAAAAATATTATGTGCTAGTTAAAAAAATGAGTGCTCCCCAAAATAATTTCTGTCAGGAAATCATTTTTTCCAAAAGCAAATGGTACTCTGTATTTCACATGCAACAATAAACCTTATATAAAATAAAAATATGACATGTTATATTGGTTGTCAAATAATAGAAGGTCCTCTTCAAACTTCCAAAGAGACCAAAAACTGATGGATAGGAAGGAGACACCCTTTCACACAGCCCTGTGTGCCCTGCGCTGGTGTAGTTACCACTTACAGCACTTAGTCACTTCCACAACGCACTCTGACAAATTTAACCACAAAACCACAAGCTCCTGCAACTGCTTGACAGAAGTTCAACTTGAAAAGGTTTCCACCGCAGTGGATTTTCTTGATGTTTCCAGCTAGCGATGGAACTGAGGCCTGTCACGGTCTGGGTGGGCTTTATTCTGAAATAATCTGGGGCCCAAATAAAGGGGTAGGGAAAAAAAGAATTAAAAAAATCAACAAAGAGTGAATAAATAGGATATCCCACATGGCTGCTGCCCGAGACACAGACTTGGCAGCTCTTCATAAGGCTCAATGACCTGTTTTCCAAGGAGTATGATCTGGTACGTGAGGCTAGATATTTGCCAAGTTGTAGCAAGGTTCAAAATCAAACAGGCAAGTAGGCCGTGTTGTTTTGAGGTGGTCAGTGTAGGAGGAGACTGAAAACATTCCTGGTAGCTGTTGAGCTGGGGAAAGAGATGAGGCAGCAAAAAGAATGATGGCTTTAGATGTGTTTGATTCAGTCACGGACTGTAGCATTCAAAGCAATACTCCATCCCACAGCGATGAGGTTACTAGAATAGAAAGAATGTGTGATCCTCTGGAGAACACGCTGTTCCTCTCCTGCCTTAGGTGGCTGTTCTGTTATGCAAGCTGTGTGGTCTCTTGGCCCAGATGGAGTACCACAGTGGATCTAAAGCTCCTGTGGCGATCTGGTGATGGAATGCTGGGAGGAGCTTTCTTTTCTGTCCTAGAGTTTGCCATGTGGTGCCAGCACAGTTTCCGAGAACTTGGTGTCAGCTGACACATAGAGACAGTGCAGAACTTTCTAGAAAGCAAGGGGAGCAATAGGGGTTTAGACTTTGCTGCCCTAGCCGCCAGCCTTCCTTGGTCGCTACTGGGTCCTGCTGACTGGAATCACAGTGTAGAGCTCTGTGAGCATGGCCAGGTTACATTTGAAGTCCCCCACTCTGCTTGTTAGACTCTAGGGCGGGAAACCTAGAGACGCCATTTCTCTTGGATCATCTCAATGGCCACCTAAGAAGGCTTGTATTTGACTAGTCAAGATTCTCCTTCTCCTTGCTTCTCCTGCTGTCCGCCATCAGCTGCAGCAGTTCGATCTGTCCTTATTCTCCTGCTTTCTTGCACTGAGTTCGGTGGCCTCTTTCAGTCTCATTAGACCCTTCTGGGACAGTTCATAGCCTCCGTGGAGCATGCTGGCCCTTCTCTGGACCCCACGAACAATTTTTATGATTAGACAGGAAAATCTCAATGACCAATCAGCAGGTGTCTATAAGGAATCTAACAATTTGATTGCTTTTTTAATAAGCCTCATCATGAGACTTAGACTTATAATTCTTTAGTAAGTAGTTTTGTTGCTGCATGTCTTGTTTCACGTTAAAAAATATTATGGAAAACATTTTCTTCAATATACATGAAAATTTGGAGAGAGGTAAATTTTCCTTTCACCACGTTCTGTGTTATGATCACAAATCACATAAGTGCCCTGTGTCCTGGTTGCACCATAAGTCATATGAGGGTGAAGATATAACTTTTCTTTTAGGAGTAGTCTAAATTTTCAAGATCTTTCCATTGCCTTCTAGTTTCTTAACACTGTATCAAAAAGATATGCTTTATATTGGTCTATTTTCAACTTGTTAAGAGTTGTTTGGTGATCCAACATCTCTATTTGAGAAAAAAAAATGTTGTTTAAAAACTTGAAGTTAGAGAATATTTTAATTTAATGTTTAATAGAGGTTATAAAATTACTTGAAAAATAAAATTATTTAATTTTGAAAATATACTGTTTCTTACAAACCAATGGCTATATATTCCTTTTATAACTGAAATACAATGAGCAAAAAGTGAATTCTGTTCATTTGTATCTTACCCAGTACACACAAGACATAGAGCTGTGTGTGTGTGTGTGAGACTCCTCCAAGTTTTCACACTTCTCAGCCAGAAGCAAAATGTAGGTGTGTGTGTGTGTGTGTGTGTGTGTGTGTACTGGCTTCTTTAATATAGTAGTGCTAGTTCACACTTCATTTATCTAAATAAAAATGTTTATACTTCCTTTATGACAATTACTCTCCCGGTCACTCTGGCAACAGATGTTAGTGAATAGCGCCCAGTATTAACCCAGGGTGCCTAGGCTGTGAGCCTGCTGTACCAAATATGTTTAAAGAAGTTGATGGTACACAGCTTTTAGAAACACTTTGTGGTATTTGAGAGGAGCTCAGTCTTTGCATTTGATTTTCTTTTCAGTTTACTATTATTGCCAAACTTTCCTGGATTCTCAGATGGTAGGCGGAAGTGTTTGGCGCTAATGACATCCATGGGCTCAGCAGGACATGTCCATCCAGTTGTTTTCAATTTCAATGCTTAGCCGTGAATCTGGGTACTAGTGAAATATGCAATCCTGCAGAAACTTCAATGGCTATTTTCATGTGTATATAGAGTGTGAGGTCCACTTATAAAACTTGTAAAACAAAGGATCACCCTGACATATCCTAACTTTTTTTTTCATTTTCCTATGATCTAGGACTAAGGTGGTAACACTTCTAATGCACTTTCATTAGGGTGTCACTGAAATAATAAGACTTCTCCAGCCAATTACCATTATCTTTTGAAAATTAGGAATGAGGGAATGAAGAGTTCAGTTAATGTTTGTTCTTTATATTACTTATGTGTTAAAACTACTTACAAATCTTCTTTGGAATGAATTCATATATAAGGTTCTCCTCGTGCCCAAATGCAGAAGTGCTAGATAACAGACCTGATAATGTATGCTCATCTCAATATTCATGGCATGTTCTGCTTTCTATCTAAGCTGTCCATTTGAAAAAAGGCGGGAGGGAGTAAACTAGTAAATTAAAGCAACCCCAAAACTACAGAATTGAGACAGGAATAGACAATCAGTGATACATACATGAAGAAAATTATAGATAAGCAGGTTAGTTTCCAAATTCCAAATGCAGATCGAAACTGCTTTAAGATTTCACCTCATGGACTTGAAGTTCCTGTTATACAGTTCTTTCACTTGTTTGGTTAAAGTCACGCCAAGATACTTTATATTGTTTGTGGCTATTGTGAAGGGTGTCTCCACATAAAACCAGACACACTGAAACTAATAGAAAAGAAACTGGGGAAGACCCTGGAGGACATGGGCACAGGGGAAAAGTTCCTAAACAGAACACCAATAGCTTATGCTCTAAGATCAAGAATTGTCAAATGGGACCTCATAAAATTATAAAGTTTCTGTAAGGCAAAGGACACTGTCAGAAGGACAAAACAGCAACCAACAAAGTGGGAAAAGATCTTCACCAACCCCACACCTGACAGAGGGCTAATATCCAATATATACAAAGAGCTCAAGAAGTTAGACCCCAAAGAACCAAATAACCCTATCAAAAAATGGGGTACAGAGCTAAACAAAGAATTTTCACCAGAAGAAATTTAGATGGCCAAAAAGCACCTTAAAAGATGTTTAACATCATTAGTCATCAGGGAAATGCAAATCAAAACAACCCTGAGATTCCACCTCACACCAGTCAGAATGGCTAAGATTAAAAACTCAAGGGACAACAGGTGCTGGCGAGGATGTGGAGAAAAAGGAACACTCTTACACTGTTGGTGGGATTGCAAGATGGTACAACTGCTCTGGAAATCAGTCTGGCGGTTCTTCAGAAAAATGGGCATGACACTTCCAGAGGACCCTGTCATACCACTCCTGGGTATATACCCAACGGAATCCCCTGCATACAATAAAGACACATGCTCCACTATGTTCATAGCAGCCTTATTTATAATAGCCAGAAGTTGGAAGGAGCCCAGATGTCCCTCTAAGGACGAATGGATACAGAAAATGTGGTATATTTATACAATGGAATACTACTCAGCAATTAAAAACAATGAATTCATGCAATTTGTCAGCAAATGCCTGGATCTGGAAAATATCATCCTAAGTGACTTAACCCAATCACAAAAGAATACACATGAAATGCAATCACTGATAAGTGGATATTAATGAGCCCAAAAGCTCTGAATACTCAACACACAATTAGCAAATCAAAAGATCCCCTAGAAGAAGGAAGGAAAGTACCCTGGTCCTGAAAAGACTGGATACCGATTTGTAGGAGAGCATCAGAACAGAGAAATGGTGGGGGGTGATTGGGGAATAGTTAGTGGGGAGAGGACTTATGGGACATATGATGGGGGGGAACTGGGAAAAGGGAAAGCCTTTGGAATGTAACCAAAGAATATAGAAAATAAAGAAAAAAGTGAGGAAAAAAAAGATTTCACCTCACCCCAGCCAGCTTGGTCATCGTCAAGGATGACAATAGATCAAGACATAGGTGTGGTAAATGTGATCCCTCATATTTTGTTTGTAGGCATATAAATTAGTGTAAGCCAGTTTTCAAGTCAGTAGAGAGGCTTCTCCTCAAGTTAAAATAGATCTACCACGCAACCTGCTATAGCACTACTTGGCATATATAATCAAAGGACTCTATATCCTATTGCAAAAATATTAATATTTTCAATGCTGCTCAATTAAAAATAGCTAGGAAACGAGAGCAGCCCCCGATCCTAACCACTTGATGAATGACTAGCACAGTGTGGTACAGAGGCACAACAAAGTTTTACTCAGCTTCAAAGAAAGCTGAAATTATAAAGTTTGCCAGCAAATGGATGGAACTATAAAACATATTGAGTGAGGTAACATAGACCCAGAAGTACAAATATCACGTATTTTCTCATATTTGGATCTTAGCCTCAAACTTTTGGTATGTGTTATAATGGGAGCATATGTGGAAAGCAGTGAGTTAGAAAGGAAGTGCTATAGGGGGAAACTAATGGGACTGAGGAATAGTACAGGATAGCTAAAGCAAAAATAAAGAAAATAGTCCTGTAGGAGGAAGAATTCCAGTAAGAAAGCAAGTGAGTACTAGGGAGATGTGTGTAGGGAGAGCTAATAAAAGAAACAGAGCATGAAAAATACATCTGGGACATTACTGTCTTATAAAACTTCCCCCAAATAGGCATTCAAACAAACAAACAAATTACTTCGATGGCAAGTTACGCAGATGGTTAAGAGTTATTTGCTGTTCTTACAGAGGATCTGGGTACAGTACCTAGTACCCATGTGATGGCTCTGGTTTTATAACTCTGCTTCTAAAGAGTCTGCCTTTACCTTCTATACTCTGCAGGCAACAGGGAAGCATTGGCATATATATATATGTGTGTGTGTGTGTGTGTGTGTGTGTGTGTGTGTGTATTCACACACACATAAACAAAGTACTCAAAAATTAAATAAAAAGTAAATCTTGAAAAAAATCCATCAGTGCTAGCCAAGCTTTCTTCTTGAGTTATCGGTCAGGGTGACTCCAGAGACATCCCTTCAAAGACTCTGAGCCAAAACATTTACTGTTTGTTATTAACCATAATTAAATGGCAAGACACTACTGCAAAAAATGCACATTTTGTCAAAGGACACAGAGAAATTAATTTTGCATTGGAAAAGAAATTGCCTCCTGACTTTCATAACACTGGAATGTGAATATATATGTGTGTATGTGTGTGTGTGTGTGTGTGTGTGTGTGTGTGTAATCATATATCATATGTAAATCTTCTAGGGAGAAGACAGTGATCTACCCTAGTATTGGGCATCATATGTTATCACATGTTCTAATAGCAATTTTCCTGCCAAGAAGTCCATATGTGTGCAATACTGGCACAACTGATGGAGTAACCAATCACTTCTAATCAGATTGGAGGTCTGATGAACAGGAAGAAATTCATACCTGGAACTGTAAACCTGGTCAAAACATGGCTCAAATATTCATAGGCAGTAGGGGTGATAATACCATTATAATTTGCATGTGCCACCACACCTTTGATTCCAGATGACCTTGAACTCAGAGATCTCCCTGACTTAAAAATCTTCTAGAATTCATAGCCACAATACCTCAAGATCTCCATGCAAAGATCCAGGTCAGAAACTTGTATCTCTCAGCCTCCAGATTAGGATCACAGGTGAGCCTTTCAGTTCTGGATTGTAGTTCATTCCAGATATAGTCAGGTTGACAACCAGGAATAACCACTACATTTGCCAAATGATAATGTCCAAATTCTATCTCTGTATTTGTTTATACCGGCACATATGTGTGTTTCTCTTAACTTCAGTCATAGAAGTCTCGTTTTTGCAGTGGGTAACAGCTACTGCAAAAACTCCTATTTGGTCAAAATGCTGAGAATAACTCAATGTGATTTCTCAGACTGCTAAAAATGAGCCATATACCATCACTAAACACACACACACACACACACACACACACACACACACACACACATGGAAGGGCATAACAGAAAGAGACAGAAAATATATAGAACCAAAGGAAGAGAAAAAATGTTGAGAAATGCTGTCTTCAGAACATGACTAGCCATTGGTCTCATGAACCTGCAGCATCTGTGGTTACATCATTAAGACTTACACAAGATCAGTGTAGTTGACAACCCCACGACGAATAGTGGAAGAGTCTCGCAAGGTCCCATCTCAAGCTGTGTAGATGCTGATAGTAAGTGGATGCAAGGGGGCAGGGAATAATTTGAAGGGCCATATGTGACTACTGGTAGGTTGCCAATGCTCTAGTGTATAGTCCCATAACCGTGTACTAATTAGTCTGTACTAATTGGATTTAGTGTGTTGTACAAAAAGAAAATAAGACATGAATTTATAAGTAGGATGTGTTGAACAGGGGCTGGGGGGAGCTTAATATGAGAGTGTGATGAAAAAAATGAAAAATTAGAAGGTAAAAAGACTAAGATACACATATATATCAGCTATATTTATTACATATAAATGATAAAGGAAGAGCATGATCTGAATTTGGGTTTGTTGTGATAAATGAAAGAAGCGTTGATAAAGGGCACAGGCAGAGCAGTCTTTATGGCCTCAAGACAAAGTCAGGACTCAAAATCCTGAAGAAAATCAGGTCTTTCCAAGAACACTCAGTGTTCCTGCTGCTTGTAGATTCTGAAAATGGGTGTCCACACCCTAGAAGAGATAACAAAGCTGTGGATAGTAGTGGAAATTAAAGGGTAAAGGTAGAGTAAACTTGACCACCTTCTAGAAGTGAGATATCTCAACACTTCATTCAAATTTCTTCTTTTTGTTAAATGCAAGAGGCACATAGAGTGTTTGTCACTTTTACTTCTAATTTACAAGATTCCAAATATATCATGCCACATTAATAGGTCTAAAACTTTATGATCTGTTCTCTTACATTAGCAATAGCATGCTCATTTAACCTCTTATGCCTCATCTCCATCTCATGCAAAAGTATGATAATTGCAGTAGCCAGCTTATGTAGTGTTTTGAAGGCCTGATTTACTTAATTAGGCAGAGCTCTTAAAACAAATGCTAACTTAAGTGTGTCTGCGTTATTTATATTCTAAGAGTTCTTAGACCATTGAAATCTAACATTCATAGTAAATTTATATAAGTATTATATAAAAATATATATCTTATTGATGTAAGGCAAAATCTCAGGGTCATTTTGAGTTGTATTTCCCTGATCACTAAGGACTTTGAACATTTCTTTAGGTGCTTCTCAGCCATTTAAGATTCCTCTGCTGTGAATTCTCAGTTTAGTTCTATACCCCATTTTTTGATTGTATTGTTTGGTTTTCTTGGTGGATATCTTCTTGAGTTCTTTATATATTTTGTATATTAGCCCTCTATCAGATGTAGGGTTAATGAAGATTTTTTCCCAATCCATAGGTTGCTGATTTGTCTTATTGACTATGTTCTTTACCTTACAGAAGCTTTCCAGTTTCATGAGGTCCAAATTCATAGACTGAACCATTAGAGTTTTGTTTAGGAAATTTCCTCCTGTGCCAATGAATTCAAGGCTTTTTCCCACTTTCTCTTCTATTAAATTCAGTGTATCTGGTTTTATGTTGAGGTCCTTGATCCACTTGGACTTGAGCTTTGTACAAGGTGACAAATATGGATATATTTTCATTTTTCTACATACAGACATCCAGATAGACCAGCACCATTTATTAAAAATGCTTTCTCCCCTGTTGTATATGTTTGGGTTCTTTGTCAAAGATCAAGTGTGCATAAGTGTGTGGTTTTATTTCTGGGTCTTCAGCTCTATTCCATTTATCAACCTGGCTGTCTCTGTACCAATACCATGCAGTTTTTAAACACTACTGCTCTGTAGTAGAGCTTGGGGTCAGTGATGGTGAGTCCTCCAAGAGTTCTTTTATTGTTAAGAATTATTTTCACTATTCTGGTTTTTGCCTTTCCATATAAATTTGAGAATTGCTTTTTCCATGTCTTTGAATAATCGTGTTGGGATTTTGATGGGAATTTCACTGAATCTGTAGATTGCCTTTGATAGAATGGCCATTTCTAATATGTTAATTCTGCCCATCCATGAGCATGGGAGATCTCTCCATTTTCTGTGATCTTCATTGATTTCTTTCTTGAGAGAGTTGAAGTTATTGTCATACAGATCTTTCACTTGTTTGGTTAGAGTTGCCCCGAGATATTTTATATTATTTGTTGCTATTGTGGAGGGTATTGTTGTTTCCATAATTTCTTTCTCAGCCTTTTGTCATTTGTACAAAGGAAGGCTACTGGCTTATTTGAGTTAATTTTATATCTGGCCACTTTGCTGAAGCTGTATATTAGCTGTGACAATTTTTGTAGTTTCTTTTGTATACTACTATATCATCAGCAAATAGTGATACCTTTAATTCTACTTTGCCTATTTGTATATCCTTGATATCTTTTTGTTGTCTTATTTTTCTATCTAGCACACCAAGTACTATAATTTTTTTCTTTAAAATATTTCTAATGCTCTATTTCCTATGAAGCCACGATCTCATCATTCCTTACCTTTCCTGGCTCTGGGTAGCTGGTTGCTGTGTTCTTTGAGTGTTCATGGAGGTGATACTTTAGTGATACTCTCTTATGTCATGGTCAGCAGTAAGGCTTTGAATGTTCAAAATCTCAAGGCTATGCATGAACAGATACTTTAAAATACAAGCAAAAGCTTTCTCAGTGCAACAAAGAGCTTCATTGCATATGATTGGTCTTTGGACTAAACCTTAAGACTCAATAAGCATTTGAGGAAGTGTGGAGATCTCTGATTTTAGTCCATGAAGTAGCAGGAATACCTCTATCACATAAAGATGTCACAATACTATTTCAAGTAGTAGTTTTTATTTCCAGGTGAAATAATCTTGGGGGCATTAGAAAGGACTTTTAGAAGCTTGAAAGCTTCCCAGCCTTATGCTTCCTAATCTATTGTACTCAATACAAAGTTGATCTGTTATGTGGATAATGCATATTTTTAGCATTCAATAGTCCCATTTATTATCTGTTAAAACATGTTATTTGAGCATTATATTTTAAAGTGGCATGAAAAAGTAAAAAGTAAAAGAATTAATCAGAAGTGTTGACAAGATTTTTAATTCCTTCTGTTTCCTTTGATATTTTTCTTAAATAGAATATATAAGCAATGCAACCCATGCGTAAACACATCTCAGTTTATGTTTATTCTGCTTTTATTGCACATTTGAAAATTAATAATTCAATGTTCTAATATTAGCTGTCATCTTAGCTGTGATAAAATTAATAATTCATCAAAATGATATCAAACAAATGGGGCCTTTTTGTTCTGGATGAGAAACAATTCTTTCAGTGTTGAAAAATTACAATGGTAAATTTATTTCTTTTATTTTGGGTCAAATAATATTTAATCCTTTCAGCTATAATTTCAATGTTTTCATTTTAAATATAGAAATCTGCATATGTCACAACTGATGCTAAGAAACAACCTTCGTCTTGTTCCAGAAGGTTGTTTTACCCTTGCTTATATCTTGGCAGTTACATCTTCTTCAGAAAAACCACAATAAAAGAGTCATGTTTTGGAAAAGTAGAATATAAATGAAATGAATTCTTTTTTCGTTCTGGCTGATGTAATCTTCTCCATTTGCTGTCTGCATAAAACAGGAGCTATGGTTGCAACAGGAAAAGACTGAACAATATTTTGCATATAATATATTTTGTGAATTTATTTGCATGTATTTTTAAGTTAAAATATATGATAGGGTTAAGCATATATTTACTTACAAATGGGATCTTAAAACATGTGTTTCCAGCAGTGTGTAATTAGATATGCTTTAAGGATAGAAATTTGTGTGCTTTTAACTTACAGTGGTTGTTCTGGGTTTCCTTTGAATGGAGGTGGTAGTAAAGACACTTATTTAAATTCTACTAATTCAGCTCTCACACTGCTCTCATAGAGGTGTCAGTAGCAAAAAGAAAAACATTGCCATTTAAATTAAGGCCTGAGTTATCATCTCTAGTCAGGTGGATGTTACCTACAACATATAAAAATTGAAGTTTGTAATACATCCAAGGATATTTGAGGTCTTATGGTAAAATTGTACATTATGAACATGCAGGTCTCTGTGACTCATGATGCAAATTCCTGGGTATGCTAAAAACAATTACATGTCTGTAGTGAGTATGAATAAAATATGATACCTATCTCTTCACTGTGAGGGTAACTATTGTTTTGATTCTAATCCCTCCAATAAAAATGTTCATTGGTACCTTCTGAAACAATAGCTCAAATGTGGAATTCCAGTCCAGTTCCAGAGATTCTTACACAGAAGATGAATGATACGAGAAGCAAACTCAACTTTTAAAATAATTACTCCTAGCATTCCTACACCAGTGGTCTGCATATCTTAAATCGCAACTTGACTAGATAGTTAAAGCCGATCTACACATACTAGTTGGAAATATGAGCTTAAGATGTTTCTAGTTCTTAGAAATATTTTTATTTAGATGATAACTAAAATGGTTTCCCTACCCCTAGGTCATATTGTAAAGAGCACAGAACCATCGCTTCTCATTGCTGCATGAACACTTGAGTTCCTAGAAAACACAGAGATGTTACATATTCTGGACAGGTTTGGGCTTCTGGGCAAATGTTTCCCTTTCCTTCCATTCCTTGCCTCCCTATCTTCCGTGTCAGCATCCCGCATTCTTCATCTCAATACACTCAATTTTCTTTTAGTTTTTATGGAGATTATTTAGTTAAATGCACATGTCAAAGGTACTAGTATTCACACTAAACCACAGTTGTTTGCTACACCTATATTCTAACAAAAATTATTCTTCACTGTGAATCTTTTATGTGCAAATTATATTTGAAAATATGTCCATGAAAAGGGGATATAGATTAATAATGGAAATTTACAGCCTTTTATTGTTTACTCCCACTTTTCACATATTAAGTAAAAGTATTTTCACAGCAACACAACGTCCTCCAATATTTCCCTTCCAGGTAGAATGATTTTCACTTTAATAACTCCTTGAATACACATTTTTATTAACACTTAAGTTTTCTACAAATATTGAGTCTCTAGTACATTGAAGGTGCTATAGTTTAATGTCTCCCATAGAACACAAGCTCAGTAAAACTACCTTTCAATTGTTAAGATGTGGTCATGCCATGATGGTTGTAGGAAGCACATGCATGAACCAAGGCATGTGAACAGACGAGAAGATAAATTTTGATAGTGTCAGTTGTCTTCTTCTATTAAGCAGGATCCAGGGACTGAATTTAAGTTTTGGCAGCAGGCACCTGGACCTGACTCTCTTGATACCTTGATTTTGCCTTCACAGGTGGGATTTTTTTCCATTGTCATAGGAATGGGTAGATTATCAGGGAAACAAGCTCTGAATAGAAGGATAGTTGGGCTAGAGTTCTTTCTGTTTTCATATAGGTTAACTTCTGCTATATTAGACAGGATAAAGAGCCTCACCAGATACCAGTACTGGGCTTTTGAACTACTGGGCACACAGAACTGTAAGACAGTTAAGCTTTACATTTTTAAATTACCCAGTGTTGACTATCTATCATTACAAAAAAACAATTGAATGACAGTGTAATATGCTGGTCCCAACAAAGTAAAGAAAACATAATCCATTTTGAGAAAAAAAAAAAACTTACTACAAAAAGTAAATAGTTAAATCCTTTAAACACATTGTAATGTACACTATCCTGTAGTCATATGAGAATTGCTATAGAAACATGTAAGATTTTTAGTTTAATTATGTTTCACTCTAAATAAGCATCAATATCATCTTTTTCATAGAAAATTCATAGGAATTCTGCCAGGGCATTCCTTACTAAGCAACTCTAATTGAAGACTAGTAAAATAATATGCAAATTAAGTTTCCCTCATTCTTCCATTCAACCTTCAGCATACACTGATGAAGAACCGACTACAAGCCAGTTTTCCTAGTAAAGAAGATAACAAACCACATAGAGCACGGGTTCTGACCTAAACAAGCTTCCAGACATGATCTAGAATACAACATAATAGGCAGTGTGAAAGAGAAACCTGGCGATGATGACATGGAGAACAGATCTACATCCCAGCTTGTGCCAAGGTAAGAAAAGAAGAGAGAACAGGTGGGTAATTTAAATTAAAACAACTACATGTTCACTTCTTTTTTTTTTTTAATGTGTGTGTACATGACAGATAGAGGGGCAAAGGAGGGGGAGGGGACAGAGGGAGAGGGAGAGACTTCAGATGTATGAGTGTTATGGTATGTGATGGTCAGAAGGCGGCCTTCAGGAATCAGTTCTTGCTTTCCACATTACTGGGGCAGGGGCTCTGTTTCTGCAATGAGCTTCATGTCAATAAAGTTTACACCCTCCCACTTCACCATAAGAGTGCGGTGTTTAGAGACTCATCCCATCCAGGTTTCATATGGATCCTGGAAATGGAACTCGGAGGAAGTCTGGCTTGCCAGACAGCTTGCCCATCTGTAGGGTCATCTCACATCCCAAGATAATTTTCTATTGGTTAGAGAATAATGATTTCTAAGATTGAATAAAATTTTGATTTAGGCTTCTAAAATATAATCCTCATGATCTTCTGTCTACCTACCTACCTACCTGTCTGTGCTTGTGTGTGTGTGTGTGTGTGTGTGTGTGTGTGTGTGTGTGTGTACTTAAAATTAAAGTTTTGTCTGCCATAATTTACTTAATAAGGTATTTTTTCTATAATTTCTTACCAAATTCTTAGAATGCAGTAATACATTAGTATGCCATCTCTTCTTTCTTCTCATTTTACACTGACAAAGCTGTAATATACATCTATTCTCCATTTCATTACCCATTTCTGTAGAGCACAAAACCATGTTTTCTCACCTCACCAAACTCTTTACAACATGCCAATTCCTGAATCACATGTTTCATCATGTGATGCTTTCTAAATACTTGAGTGTGGCGTCTTTCCCCATAATAGTTGAGTCAGAACCTGAGAATTCTTAAATACTTGTTACTCAGTTGTGTTTTTTTTTCTCCTATACATTTCTCTACTTTGAATTCAATAAGTGTTACCTAACTTTCACTTATCTGGAACTGATCTAAGGAGTTGAAAATTCATGAGAATCTGATTAGGAAATACAGAAAATAAAATTCTTTTAAGCAATTAAAGACTTGTGTATCTAGAAAAATGGGTAACTTAGCACACACATAACCTATAAAGTTGAGGGAGAAATAAGTACTCAAGAAATTATAGCTTATTCTAAGAAACAATATTTCAAGTGACACTTGGCTAAAATGAGCAAAGGTTGAATTAAGCCTTCAGTATCCTCCTATTTGTTCCTTTCTTTGCCTTCTACGGTAAATAATAAGAGTTAACATGAGGAAAAATTTTAGTATCTAATAATGCAATATGATTGAAACCCATTTGTCTTCCTGAGACATAAACAGTGTATGTCTCCATTCTGTATCCTATATTCTAGGTACTATTATTTAGAATTATGACTTATTTATACCTTTGGGGTAAATAATATCTGATAATGCTCAAAACTGGCAAGTTAAACTTGCAAAGGAAATTTCTGAACTAAAGACTTTCTCGTCGGCTGTTCATTTTGCCTATCAACCATGTACATGGTTTTAGCGTGACTTTTTATTCGTATCCAAATCTATTGATTCACAAGATAAATATTGGCCTGACCTTGCCTTCACCTCAGTTTATATCTACTTCTTAAGTCAATAAATCCAGAAACTGATCTGACAGCAGTCAATATTAGTTGAATTTTTTAAATAGCTGCTTTGCTATAAAGTAATAATTCAGTATTTTATAGTTTCTGCCTCAAAGAAATAAAAATGCAGTGTAACTCACCAATTTGTTGGGCAAAACTCTTCCTATGTCATTTGATGAGGAATACAAAGCTGCCCCTGGTGCCAAAGAGCATCTCGAAAGTCCATAAATCTTCTAATCTCAGATCGGAAGAGCTTGAAATATTTTACTGTGCTTGCTGGTGGCAACAGCACATCAGTGTCCTGCTTAGGTTCTAATTATAATTAAACCACATAATTATTCTTCAGGTGACTGATGTGATTTTGTTGGTCTCGTTTCCCTCTGGACTTATTTTTACCTGAGGGTGTAATAAATAAAGTCAACCGTCATACTGGACCTTAGAAGTTAAAGGCAAGAACACATTTGTTACTCCATTTATCAGCTTGTTTTGATCTTTTCAAAGTCGAGGGGATATAAAGCTGTGGGTCACGATTTGCATATATTTATTCTGTGTGCAATAGAAGGAAGCTTAAGGGCCTGGTCATAACCAGTGCACTGTGTTTGACAATTTATCGCCATTCTTAAGGCCATAGCACTCATCTTTGACTTACACGGTTTCTTAGTGCTCTAGGGGATGGATGGCAGACTCATACTTCAGGACTCCATAGTGAAATATGCCAGAGTAGATATTAAAAACTTTCATTCCCATAAGAGTAGAAAATAACCTGTTTGAATGTTGTATTTTGAAAAGAACCAATACCCAGTTGCATGCTAAAAATAATATAGATTGCAATATTAAAATACAACTATTTAGAAATTGAGGTTACATGTCACAGGAATAGATAATGAGTTGAATTTAAAATCCTGATATAATTCATAATTCTACTTCATCAGTTTAAAACATCCTAATTCAGACTATATCGATGTTTGTGGTATAGCACAAAGTTATTAATAATATGATTGAAGTTGTCAGCTACTCCTACTGAATTACCACTGAACCACAAAGAAATAATGAAAACTGAGGAAAATCTACAAAGGAAATGCAGACACGTGGCTGAAAATCACTCTAAAACATGGGAGTCCAGAAAAAAAAATCCACTCCAACATTGTGAAGTTTTTGAGTGCAGACATTGTATCTTGTTTATATTCTTCTCTTACTATTATAGTTATATATCTGTGCGGCTCACACTCGATTCTTAACCATATACAACTATATTGTGATGACCTTATCATTTCTTCATAATCCTTACCATCATTTATCCAAATGAGACCTCCAGATTTCGTAGAAATACAATGGTTAATAGTAAATTCATTGTGAGCTGAGTCATTTTGTCATGTATCATGCAAGTCAAGATCACAGGGAAACTGCATGTAGCTAAATGTCTGGACTATAAGATTAGACATCTTCTGAACTTGTTCATTTTTGATACTACTTCTTTGTACAATTTGCCATTTGGTTTTATCTCTCTGACTTATCATCTGTTTCATCTCAATATTTTTTGTCATGTAGAACATGGCATATACCATAAGGAATATTCATCACGATGCCTACTTAACAATGACACTTTTGCAAACAGAAGTAATTTTGAATTTTAAGATGTAGCTAGAAATAACTACATAACTCAGATTCTGGTGGGATTATTTGTGATGTTTTGTCTACTTTTTATCTGAACTCATGTCCTGGTAAATAAGAATATTTAAAGGGGACACCTCACCACATTGTTAGTTCCCTCTCTGATGTTGAGAACCAAAAAAAAAAAAAAAAAAAAAAAAAAAAGGCTAGATATAGACAGTTTATTTCCAGACAACTAGCATTTGAAATTTAGCAAACTGAACCCTCCTGTTACCTATGATTCTTCACATTTTTCATACATAGTTTTGGTTAGCAGAGAGTGCTGCTTACAGTATCTCTCATTTGTGTAAGTGAAAAATAACTATGTTTTTATTACTTAAAATATTACAAAAAGGGACAATATGCTAAAAATATGCACTGAACAAATATCATCTGTACAGACTGGAAGAGAACCTTCATAAATTAACCTTATTAGTGCATTACTGTAAGCGAATGCCAAAAAAGCTCCTAATTTGCATTAAGATAGATTTTTCAGGTTGGCTGCATGATTTAATTAAAGAAAAGATTAAGAATCATTAAACAAGCTGCTCTACCTTGCAATAACAGAATTCATATCTGATTCAGGTTAACGAAAACACAGATGGTGATTCAGTAACTGTTGAGTTGCTGTAACAGAATGAAAATGATCCCATTAGTTCTCTGGAAATGTGAGGGAATTTGGAAATTAGTATGCAGATACATTGTATGGTGCTAGACAGCTTGGTCTGCTCGGATCATCGCTGATTATACTTTGTTTGGGTTGGCAACACTGAACTTAATAAATGAAAAAATGTTCCAGTATACCACAGTTGGAAACTGCTCAAGGTTGAAATAGGTGTGCAGGCTTTCAAAAGAAGAGAGTTAAGTAAACAAATGTCAATCAATGCAAAGCTAGCTACTTTTTTCCTTTAAAGAATATGTCTGCTCTTGAGAAGCAAGTGTCATAAAAATGGAAGGCCTTTACTGGATACATATGTCTGTGTGGTATTTATTATCACAAAGGCATTTTAAATGCATAGTATCAGTTGGTGGGAGACGTGTAAGCATTTTAATAGTTTTCTTTCTGGCAGAAATAGAAAAAAAGACTCAGTCGCTATGAGGATTACTATATTTTTCACAAAAGAAATCAATATAATTCTGATGGAAAATGTTATGACAGGATAAAAAAAAGTGTAAGTATAATGGCTACTGAAAGTTTAAAGGTGTCAAGAAGAACCACGAAGTAATCCTCAAGGAGCCTTCTGGGAAAGAACGACTTAGAAAAAGTGGCATAGTTAATCACAGCAGCTGACAGAAATAACCAGTGCATCAAAGGCTCAACTGTGCCAGCCGCCTCCATTTCCCACACCTGCTTCGTGGCCGCAGTCTGTGTGCTCAGCGTTTGACCCTTCTGAATGCATCTCAGGATAGTGCAAAAGACATGCACTGTCAGAGGACCATAGCCACTAGAAGAAAATGACCCTTTTCTATTAAGATGCTATGGTGCTGCATATTCAGCAGTGTAATTTAAGTCTAATTTGATCAGGTGCACTTCAGATTCTAACCGAAAGCCGAGAATTCCAAAAATATTCCAAGATTTGCAGGAAAGATGGGGCTCAAACAGTTGATTGTAATGCTCCCTGTTTATATACCTAAAGGTCTTTCCAGAACAGACTGTATCAAGAAATTCTTCCTGCATGGGTGCATATTACCAATGTGACTCTATTAATCTTACTGAGGGCTGTCCTTTTATTAGGATCACCGCCAATAGGCTCTAAGCACTTGCCTCTTTGCTACTGCTATTCATTTCATTAAATCATTTAAAAGTAGACCTATATGACCATTTTTCTAAAGTGTGCACACTAATAATTCTACTTGACAATATATAGCAACTTCAAACGTGGCAACATTGGAAAATCAGTTTAACAACAAGAGTATGGTAACTACCATCCACATTCCCCCAGTATGGAGTAACAACCCATTTCTGTGGTATTCAAGCCAGCTCTATAATAAAATTACACTATCATCACCAAATATCACAAAACATTATCTATATGGTGAAGATACAAATTAACCATTTAAGTTAAAAAGCTTTGACATACCTCCTCTCCTCTAAACACAACTTTAACCTGTTTATAACTTTTTTTGTTGTTTTATATAACTTTTCTGTTGTTGTACAAGTGTCTCTACGTTACATTGAAGAGCTGTATGAAGAAACACCTGAGGATCTGGTGAGGCGGGTAGTCTGTTCTTCAGAAAGGACCACATTCACTGCCTAGCACTGCCCAGTAACCAAAATCATGTGGCTCATAGCTACATGTATGTCCAACCCTTATGAACTGACACCTTCTGGTCTCCTCAGGAACCTGCAGACAAAGACACACAGACGGGGACAGGAGAGAGAGGGGGGGGAAAGGGAGAGAGAGAGAGAGAGAGAGAGAGAGAGAGAGAGAGAGAGAGAGAGAAGAAGAAGAAGAAGAAGAAGAAGAAGAAGAAGAAGAAGAAAAAGAGAGAGAAGAAAGAGAAAGAGAAGAGAGAAATAGAATACATTCTTTAAAATAAAACAAATCTTTAAAACAACATAAGAAGACCTTCAAAGCAAACTAACCTGGGCCCACTGGGCCTCACAGAGACTGAACCACCAACCAAAGATCATGCAGGGCTGGACCTAGGCCTCGTACACATATTTAGCAGATGTGTAGCCTCGTCTTTATATGTGGGTCCCCTAATGATTGGAGGGGGGCATGTGTTTGACTCTGTTGTCTGCCTTTGGATGCCTTTCCCTTATCTGAGCTGCCCTTGTCTTCTGGCTTCAGTGGGAGAGAATGTGCCTATTTCTGCTGCAACTGGATGTGCCAGGCCAGGTTAGTACCCTGTGGCTGTGGGGAGGGGGCTCCCTTTCTCTGAGAAGAATAGGAAGAGGAGGGCAAAGTGGTGTGAGGATGAGACTGAGAGGAGAGGAAGCAGGTGGGCTGCTGTCTGGATATAAAATGAATAAATTAATGAATGAATTAAAAAATGAGAGGACTTTGAGAACATGACTTGTACACAGAACATTTGGTGTTATCTTAAGTGGGGATGCATAAGAAGGAACACTGTATAGTAGCATATTGTATTAGCTATAACTCTAAGGTGAGGAACTTTGACCCTGAAGATGCAATGATCATTTCACAGATGCAATGATTACATTTTCACAGTATTATTTAAAAGTGTTTATTCAGGCCCTTTTCCCACTGTCCTTTAATGATTTTAACTAGGCTTTCATGTCACGTGCCAGATTTAGCCATTATCTTCATGTCTAAGTATCTACAGAAAGGCTTTAAGCAAATAATATACGGAGTTTTGGAAAGAATTATGTACACAAATCTATTTTTATGCTTTTTAAAATTACTTGACCCATTTCCTCTTCAGAAACGCTGTTCTGTGGCAAACTGGTGGTGGCTATTTTATTGTTGAGAAAGTTGTTTATGGTGTGGTACTAATTCCCTGTAATGACTTGAAGAGAGATTGATTCACAAAGTTAGAAAAGTAAGACATAACAAAGAAATAGTAAGTACCTTTATTTTATTGTAAGCTTCAGAAATATGATTTATAGTAAAATGTTAAATCCTATGGATATAATGTATTCTGTATAATAAAGAAAATTTCTACATACATCTTAGGAAAAAAATTCTATGTACATAGACAAATAGATGATAATGATACATGTCAAATTTTATAAATGTATAATTTGTAAGATTATTAAAATAAAAATGCTACTGGATAAATATATTTGAAAGTTATTGGATATTTTTAAAACCTGTCATTGCTATATATGACTTACACACAGAGCCTCTGTTGCTACAAAATTTCCCTCAGGCATGTTGAAGCTAGCCAGTAAAATTATTTCAATCCTACCTATAGTTACTCTAAGAACACATAATGCAAGTCAGAAGCATTTGTATCTGCAATATAGTATACCAGGTTGATGTCAGTTTGTTAATGTATTGCTTTGCAGTATCCTTTAACATCTTTTCTACAGCATAGTATGATTTTCTGACAATGTCAATTAAAGCTCTAATCTCAACTGCCTTCATAACTCTTCTACAAACTCAAATCTACACTAAGGAGTAGACGAAGTCCCCATGAAAAGACTGTTATCCGTTCCCTTTTATTTTTGATAGTTTTTAAAGGCTTCAAAATATGTACTGTGAACATATTCACCAAGTACCCTTATTTATCCCCTTGCATTCTGGTTATGTTCCTTATTCCCAACCAGTCCCTTCCTCTGTGTGTGTGTGCATGATCACACATGTGCGTATGTGTTGTGTGAATGTGTATGTGTATGTGCAGACCATGTACAAGTAGCCACAGCTGCTGTACGTTGATTTTTCCAACAGCCATGTCATGTCCAGAACACAGTGTTACATAGCATTCCCCCAACCCTTTGGCTCTTACAGTCTTTCTCCAGGATCATTCGCAATATCTCCAGGACCTTTGGGCCTGGGTGCCTATTCTCATCATGTTTGACCAGTTTTGTGTATCTGCACAAACTGTTGATTACTACAAAAAGAAAATTTGCAGACAAGTCTTCCATTAGCTCTGATCAAGGGATCTAAAAATAAATATAAATATTTAGAAGACATTTTGACTCCTTGCTCTGTGCTGGCTAGTTTTTTGTCAACTTGAAACAAGCTAGAGTCATCTGAAAGAGGGAAACATTGATATTTAAAATGCTTCTATAACATCTAGGTGTTGGGCTCTTATTGATGGGGGAGGACTCAGCTCATTGTTGGTGTTGCCAATCTTATAGATTCTATAAGAAACCAGGCCAACCAAGCCATGGTCATCAAGTCAGCAATTAGCACCTGCTTTTGTGGCTTCTGCATCAGCTCCTGCTTCCAGGTTCCTGCCCTGCTTGAGCTCCTGTCATGACTTTCTTATTTGGTGAACAGTGATGTGAAATCATAAGCCAAATAAATCAGGTTGTCTTCAGTCATGTTGCTTCATCCAAGCAATAGTTAACCTGACTAAGACATGTCCATATGACAAAATATCAATAGTAGGTTCCCCTCCAGAGCTTGTGACTGTCCTCCTCATAGATTTTGGACTAGTTCACAGCACTAGTGAATTTTTCCTTCTCATGAATCAGACTTCAAGTTCAATCAGAAAGTGGTTTAATCTACATATAAGTCAAGCTGCCATTTCATGAACAGGCATATTTTGCACAACAGGCCGATGTAGCATGGGTGGCCCACAAACAGGTAAGGCTTTGGTCTCTTTGGTTTCCCAACACACTGTGTAACCCCTCCCAGCACCATGAGAATGAACCAACAGCAACAAAGCCTCGAGCTCAGCCCCAGATTCATTTCTATATAAAGTATGTGTTTTATATCCAAATGCATAGTCATTAGCTATAGGGTCTTACCTTCTGTTTCTGTTGATATAGAATGAACAGTGGAAAACCATGTGCATTGTTTAGGAGTTATGGGACCTTTCTGGACAATAACTTAAAATTTTCCTACACCTGTCACTGGGGGTTTCTTTAGAAACCTTTGGCTCTGGGAAGAATATTTTGTAACCATGCCAGATACTTCCATTCAAACTTTTTTTCAAATTATATTTTCTAATTGCTTTATGTAGTAGAAGGTTGCTTTTTATCTTCAAAAATCCTTAGATTTGAATGACCCTTTCTTCAACCTCCATCTTTCTTTGTAAATATTCCCATCCTCATGTTTATTTGTTTCATAACCAATGAACTAAGGAAAATATCTGTTTATGACATGCTTCTCTGGCTAACTGTTTCTATAATATTATTCTCTATCATGGCAATCAATCTCTTTCACCAAGCTATGGGGGGATCCAAGATTCCAAAAAACTAATAACAAACTTGTCTCCCTTGAAGAACTTGTAGTCTTCCTCTTGTGAAGATTATAAACAACCAACTATTATTGTATTATTATTTATATATCCCACGTCAGTGTGAGTGCCTGATTCCCAGGAGCTATAGTGATGTGTGAGATAGCCATTTGTAGTGGGGGCTAGGAAACTAAATTGAGTCCTCTCAATAGTACCACGTGCTCTTAACTGCTAAATCATCTCTCAGCCTCAGATAGGTTACTCTTTAAACCAATGAAAGACTGCTGGGAGACAGAGACTCACTGATCATATAACCGCCTCCAGGTTCTACAGGGAGCTCCAGGATGCAGCTATCACGAGCTATGATCCATGCTGGGAAGGACTTATCACTGGTCATCCATGCTGTGCTGGGTTTGTGGCAATGTAGTTGCCTTTGTGTCCTCTCCTTTGTAAATGGGCCCTCAGCCACACTTTTGTAAGTAACTACAATAAGATTACCGGTTCATTAATAGAGAGTTGGCTGTAGTCATGGCACTGGACTATTGAGGTGCTGTAGCTGATAAAGAGACCAAGAAGAATAATAAAGAATGGTTTGGAGGGAGAGAGGGGAAGGGATAAATATTGTAATTATATTATAATTTCAAAAGTAGTCTAAAAAGAGAAAAAGACTGAATTACATAATGTATCTGTATGAAAAGATCCTAACAAAATTTATTATATAATGAATATGTACTAATATGAAATCATCATGAATACCAAAACAACAAACAAATAAATAAAAAAAATCACAATCAAGACTTAGTTACCTTACTCTTGGAAATTCATCCCCTATGGAATTTGAAACAGAGGAAAAGTTCAAAATTAGAAGGCCATTTTATTTCATTTGATGCTTTCAATACTGGTCTGCCAGTCACAACCTCAGCTTCCCATGCATTGAGGTTATGCCTGTTTAGTAGTTTAATTTTTGTCATTTGTTTAGCTGGGATTATGTTTAGCTCCGAAGTTGGATTGGTGGTTGCGTCTCGGTCCAGTGAGAAGTAGTGATCTGTATGATATCTTCCCTTTTGAAATATCATATTCATGGATAATAAATGAAGAAAGCATTTGGCCAAGGAAAATGCTCTGTCTCTTTAATTACATTCATCTCTGACAGGAAAAACAGAACAGACAACTACATAGTCCATGATACTATTGGACGTTCATGCACTGGTTTGTCTAGCTTTCTTTACAGATCTTCACTTGTGACTTCATAGAGAAAATTACACCAAAGAGCTGCTCATGGCACGCTGGCTGTTTCTTGCTGATTCCTTGGACACTTCCTGATCACCTGAGGCTCACAGGTTCTTCTGGATCAAGCTGCTGCTAAAGATTCATATTTGGTGTTTGCTGAGTGGACTGGAGTGCTGACAACAAAGACTGGAACACTCCACCCCATCAAGAACTATTTCTGAACAAGTCCACAATCCCTGTTTCCTAGTAACCTTTTTTTCCTAATACCTCTGGAGGGTCATGGGCTGGAAGGGAGGTTGCAGGTTGAAAAAAATGCAAAATTACAGTAGGTCTTGAAAAATCTAAGCCTACACCTTTCTCTTCACCAGATAGGGTCTAAGTCTTTAAATCACAAAACAGGTCAGGGTAATTATCACCGTGGTTCTAACTCTTGTGTAAAGAGGTCTATGTGTCTAGCAATTTTTATGACAGAAATCTAAAAATCCCTTGCCTTCATCTTCTTTGTGGTTATAAGCAAGTAGAGCTAATTTCCTGTAAGCCTATCCCTGGCCTACTTATAACTGGGTCGTTTACCTGACAATATCATTAGCTACTCCCATGTTATAACTTTGCTCATGTAACATATCTGCACAATAATGGCATCATGACTGAGTTGATTTTGTAGTCTGAAATTGGCAGCCACTCTTTGAGAGAAAAGCAGAAATGGGAAAAAGTACACAGAGCAGGCAACAGTGTTAATACAGACTAGTTCCTGATCTTAGATAAAAATTCCTAAAAGTCTCTGTTTCTACATTACTATACACAGAGAAAGATATGCCCCTTCTACTGAAGCATGTAATTTTATTAGGAAACTTATGACATGAAAAGAAACCAAACCATCTCATGTCTGAAGGGCCATTTCGACAAAGGGATGAGATGCCTTCCATGTGAGATTTGTTTGAGAAGATACAATACCATAGAACTGTTTCTTCAAATTCACAAATGAAACAAGTCAATATAAGAACGGTTGAACATAATCAAAAGCTGTAACTGGCTAAATCAAATGGAGAGACCCAGAATGTAAATTTTTGTACTCCATGATGGTCTCATAGGTGGTGATCATTTTAATCAAATCATTGCTACTTCCATTTGATTTGCACCCCTTCTTCAGCCGCTACTTTTTTCGATTGTATTTCAAAATGCTTTGGAAGCCTTACCATAATATATCTCTATGATATGACTTGAACTAGCAAAATTTTATGTTTTAGGCCTAAAAGTTAAGACTACTGGCCTCTTTTCCTATAAATAACCCAAACTTTTTGTTTATTCCAAATGTATTCTGTTAGTCTACAGCAGAGGTATAGTGGCATGCTACTGACTTACACCACTGCTGCCAGATCACACATAATACCGAGAAATTCAGCAGGAGTTATCACAAAAAAATTATCTCTCACCCTGGGAGGTTTGTCCTTCTTGATAAAGGTTGAAAGAGATACAGGGAAGCCCACACTAATACCACTAGCACTTTGCCAGACTGAGAATACAGCACAAGATCTAGAGACACAAGTCCATGGGCCCTTTTGAGGAGCAGTCTGGAGGGGGTGGATCCAGAGATAGAAGCAAAAAGTATTTGCCTGCAAAACACATTCTGATTAAGAACCATAATACACAGCCCTTAAAACTTCCAGCATTAGCCAGCTGCCAAAGCACCGTAAGCTAATATGCTTGTTTAAAATGCATAATGCACCTTTCTGTTGCTTTTATTTCACTGCCCTGGGAAGAGGATAACTTTTGTAAACATTCATTTATCTCAATAAGATTGTGTTTTCATGAATTCTATGATAAGTTTAGAAGGGACCTACGGGTAAAGTTGGCAGATAAACTAAAACAGAGGATCTCTTTCCCACAATAGCTCCTTCTCACTCAGGGAAGACATTTAAAAGCACAGTCACTATATTGTGTCTCAACAGTAGCAAGAAATGCTAAGCAGCAATACCATGGCTGCAGAGAACATGGCATGTTTTATGTATTTGCTGAGGAGATGTAGCTCCCTCTCCTTACCAAGGAAGACTGATAGAGAACATAAGTGAGTAAGATGTAAAGAAAACTATCTGAACGAGAGACGAGCTGACTGGTGACTCAGTGGCTGCCCGTGAAAATGAATCACAAGAAAGCTACAGAGAGGGGGAAGGGTGTTGGAGATAAGGTCAAACCAGACGCTGATGGTCTTGAGGTGGAGAGAAGAGGACAAATCCCGGAAGATGATGACCAGTACTCAAAACCGAATGAAGAGAAATGCCTCAGGTAATAAAGTAGAACTTACAAAATTTCATGTAAAGTGAAATCTGACGACGATTTCAGCAGGAGCAAGCATTAAATATACTTAAGTTGCAATAGTGTGTCATTGTCCCTCCCCTGCTCATCAGCATTGGTGGTCACTGACATGTTTTCTGGCTAATACAGTTTCTTCAGGAGCTCTGGGAAAGGTGCAATTCCTACCCTACTATGTGACACGTCATGCCTGTCTGCTGGTCTATCTTCAGGAACAAGGAAGCCAATGGGATTCACAAGTTTCTAAGTCTATGATAGAAAAAAAAAGATTTCAAGGTTATAAGACATGGAAGGGACTTAAGTTCTAGATCTGGCTGGGGATATGTCAAAGCCACAGAAAAGAAAGGATCCACCACTTCCATCAAGGATCGACCTTCCAGGACTGTGTTTCTCTCCACTCTTCTTCCCCCTATTAACCTGACTATCCATATATCACTATTTCCAGTTTCTCAGAACATGAGAAAAACAGATCACAGCTCTTTAGTCATTCGACGAATGCAACCAATCTTTAATAAGATGAGGAGGAAAAGAAGTGTGCTTCCAAGATTGCATACCTGTATTATGGCAGAGGCATCTGGAAGTCTGTGAAAATTCTCACATCAGGCTAACTTTAAAAAAAAGAAAAACAGAAGTACAGAAAAGCTAAGAACTGAAAAGATCATGCAGGAAAAGCCTAGGGAAGGAAAGGCAAAGTGAAAAAGTATTATTTCTTGTGATTCACAACATTTCAACTGAAAAAAACAAAACAGTCCCCAATGATTTACAAGTAAGAGGGTACCTGAAAACAGTTAAAAGAATAACAGTAGAAATGAATGTGAAAATTTAAGTGGTTTTGAGAATAAATTGAGCAACAGTGAATCCTATGGTTTGAAAGCTTTTGATTCCTTCTAAATCTCAACTTTAAACATGATAACCACTGCAGCATTGTTGGAAAGCAGCTGGTTAATGGAAGGTGTCTGGGCCAAAGCAAGCCCCACCTTGTGAATGGATGGGTGGATCTGTCATACACTTGGACACCTTTATTTCACATCTCTTTCATGGCCTTCTTCCCATGATGACTTCACCATTTAGTGATGTGACAAGAATACCCATGCCAGAACCCGACTGACAATCTAAGACTTCACAGCCTACAAAACTGTGCTAGTAAATTTAAGTTCATTCTTAGTGACCTGTCTATGGCTTTTGGTTGTAATCGTGTAAATAGACTAAGATACTGAATGAGGCCTAATCAGCACTACTAATCACTTAGAAAAGTTGTAAAGCTATTTAGGAATTAATAATGGGGTTGAAAATGAGAAACATATGGATACTATGTTAATATGTGTCAGCACATTAAGTTCTGAATTTGTGTAGAAGGGGGATCAATTGCATGACTCTGGCAGACATTAAGCTGTGCTCAAGTATACATAGCAATTCAAAGGTTAACAGAAAACTGAAATAGTAACATTGTAGATGTAGCTTTATTAGAGTCTAAATAAATACAACTAAACAAACTACTACTCAATGGTTTACTATATAATGCATTACTGAGGACAGGTAAGAATGGGAGAGGTGAACTACCTAAGGAAAAAGCACAGCAATAGGCCATCTAGTCAGCACTTAGAGCATACATGCAGGTACCATTATACATATTAACAGGCTATATTTAAAGATGTGTGTGTGTGTGTGTGTGTGTGTGTGTGTGTGTGTAAGTAACAAGAATTCATTTTTAAAACACATTGTAAATTTGGAAGAAAGTAGGGAACAGTATAAGATGATTTGAACTGAGAAAAGAGAAGGGAGAATATAATTAAAAATGTAATCTCAAAAAAAATTTAAAGGGAATGAAAGAACAAGGGGGAAAAGGAGGGTGAAGAGGGTAGTTCTGATGTTAAAGTCCTGTTCCCCTATTGGCTCTTGGTTTGTCAGTAGAGAAGGCTGGGGGCTAATTACTAGGCAGAAGGTACAGATAGTGTTTCCTGGTTCCAGCAGGAAAAGGCAGACACAGGGAAGGGAGAAGAGTTTCTGTCATGCCTTGGAGGGAGAAGAATGCAACAACCACGTGAGGCCTCAGAGGGTGCTTGGGCCTGTGGCCTTCACTAAAGGTGGGTGGCCAAGGATGTTTGGCTGGGGCTAGGTGAGACTAGCCACTGAAGTTTAGGGCACGTGAAGAGATGGAGATAGTAAGTTTGTAAGGCCATGCTTTCTAGGTGAGAAATAGTAACACCCAGCTATTTTGCCTAGAAGGCAAATTGTAAAGGAACAAAATGTGTATGTGTCTTTTATCTGCAGATTCAAGGGTCTCTGGCGGAACCTTATAGCATGGTCAAGCAGGTTTAGGGCTAACCCGGAGCTAAAGGCAGTAGTTTTAATACATGAAACAGAGGGAGTATAATGCAATTCTTGAAAAATAAAATGAAGATGGCATATTGAAGAAACAGAAGCAGAAATTGGGCTATTTAAAAGCATATAGTAGTCAGGCAGTGGTAGCGCATGCCTGTAATCCCAGCACTTGGGAGGCAGAGGCAGGTGGATTTCTGAGTTCGAGGCCAGCCTGGTCTACAGAGTGAGTTCCAGGACAGCCAGGGTTATACAGAGAAACCCTGTCTCAAAAAACCAACACATATATGCACATAGTAAAATAACAAGCAAATCTAGGATTTAAAAAAATCCAGATTTAGCTTTGAAATCATTCAAAACAAAAGGAAAAAACAGTAGAAAACTTAGAATGCCTCAGAGACATATAAGTGCTCAAACTATTGTAGCATATTACTATGCCTGGTTTAGTTGTCAATGTGACAGGAAAGGACCGAGAAAGGAGTCTCAAAGAAATATGGTCTTTGCTATGTTCGGCCAATGAACATATCTGTGAGGTGTTATCGTAAATAAGTGATGTGGAAAGACCAAGTCGACTGTGCGTGTCACCATTCCCTGGTTTGAGGTAACACTATAAAAGGTAGAGAAAGCCAGCTGAGTATTAGCCAAAGAAGATAAGCAATCAAATATGTATGTATTATTTCCCATTTGTCTTATGGTAGGAGCTATTAACTGTCACCATCTCCTGCCACTATGACTGTCCTACAGGCTTATGGTCTGGGCCTGTAACATGAAATAAACCATTCTCTTCTAAGTAGTTTTCTGTCAGAATATTTTATTACAGCACTAAAGTGATACTAGAAAATATATTCTCAGAAAATTACTTGGCAATGAGCAAACACAATGGAGACAGGTGTAACATCTAAGAGGTGAGGTGCTGAATTGAATTTAGAGACAGAAGAAGAAGAAAGGAACACTGGGATGATCCTGTGTAAGGAGCACAGAAAGCACAGAAACAGAACCAGGTGCCCAAGACTAAAGAACTGATATATCACCAATGAGCCAGGACATACAAAAACGAGGTCCCACACACATAGGCTTTGGAAAGTGAGTACTTAATACAAGCCAATACAGGCAAACAAAAGTCTGTAACTTCAGAGCAAAAGGAATTATAGTGCCCTCTGTGGATGTTTTGTAAACAACAGTTCTCTAGCAAAACTGAAACAAAATCTGACATTAAATCTTCTCTGAAAGATAAGTCAAACCAAAGAACAAAGACAACTGTTGTCACGCCTAATGGAGACTCACCACATCCCTGTTATGGTCTGCTTGCGTTAGTTAAAAACTCATGGTACATAGTAGCATCCTATAGTTTTTAAAAGGAGCAATTGGTTCAGAAGTATGCGAATTGACCCACTCTTATCTCCTTGCACTAAGATCAACTCCAAGTGGATCAAGGACCTCCAAATAAAACCAGACACACTGAAACTAATAGAAAAGGAACTGGGGAAGACCCTGGAGGACATGGGCACAGGGGGAAAGTTCCTGAACTGAACACCAATAGCTTATGTGCTAAGATTAAGAATTGACAAATGGGACCTCATAAAATTTCAAAGTTTCTGTAAGGCAAAGGACACTGTCATAAGGACAAAATGACAACCAACAAATTGGGAAAAGATCTTCACCAACCCCACATCCGACAGAGGGCTAATATCCAATATATACAAAGAACTCAAGAAGTTAGACCACAAAGAACCAAATAACCCTATTAAAAATGGGGTACAGAGATAAACAAAGAAAATTCACCTGAAGAAATTCGGATGGCTGAGAAGTACCTTAAAAGATGTTCAGCATCACTAGTCATCAGGAAATGCAAATCAAAACAACCCTGAGATTCCACCTCACACCAGTCAAAATGGCTAAGATTAAAAACCCAAGAGACAGCAGGTGCTGGCGAGGATGTGGAGAAAGAGGAACACTCCTCCACTGTTGGTGGGATTGCAAGATGGTACAACCGCTCTGGAAATCAGTCTGGTGGTTCCTCAGAAAATTGGGCATAACACTTCCAGAGGAACCGGTCATACCACTCCTGGGCATATTACCCAGAGGATTCTCCTGCTTGAAATAAAGACACATGCTCCACTATGTTCATAGCAGTCTTATTTATAATAGCCAGAAGTTGGAAAGAACCCAGATGTCCCTCAAAGTAGGAATGGATACAGAAAATGTGGTATATTTATACAATGGAATACTACTCAGCAATTAAAAATAATGAATTCATGCAATTTGTAGGCAAATGGTTGGATCTGGAAAATATCATCTTAAGTGAGCTACCCAATCACAAAAGAATACACATGAAATGCAATCACTGATAAATGGATATTAATGAGCCCAGAAGCTCTGAATACTCAATGTACAATTAGCAAATCAAAAGATTCCTAAGAAGAAGGAAGGAGAGGACCCTGGTCCCGTAAAGAGTGGATCCAGTTTTGTAGGAGAGTATCAGGACAGAGAAATGGTGGTGGGGTGGTGGTGGTGGTGATTGGGGAATGGGCAGAGGGAAGAGGACTTATGGGACATATGGTGAAGGGGGAACTGGGAAAGGGGGAAGCCTTTGGAATGTAAACAAAGAATATAGAAAATTTTAAAAAAGTAACACCCAATGAATAACACAGGAATGAAAAGTGCATTGCGGAAAAAAGAAAAAGAAAATATATGAAGAGTAAGCATTCTATACTCTTAACTGTAATAATGACTATTTATAAGAATTCTATCAGGAACTAAATCAAAATTATTGTGAATTTGATATTATACCATTATTCCTGATTTGAAATTATCAATCAGCCAGAATAAATGGATACAAAGAATGAGGCATTGTTTACCCGGAAATAGTTTTGAAATAATGACCCTAACTTTGTAGATTTTATATCTCCTTTCTTGAATTGAGCAAGATGTTTTCATACTGTGAAATGTATTTCAGGTTCATATTATTTAGTAAGTATTCAGTAAGCATAGTATTTTTTCTACTTTTAAATTTTTCTTCTGTTTTAATCCATTTGTGCATTCTTCACTTTGGAGCAATATTAACTTTAATCAAATAATATCTAATTATAGGTAATGTGCTTTGATTTTTTTTCTTGCTTGGGTTTGGTTCTTTTAGTCTCTAAAGTAATTATAATAAAATGAATCGATTTTTAAAAACAAAAATATTTTATTTTAGAATTGAAATGTTATGTTTAGGTTTTTGTTTTGCTTTCTTCTTGTTTTCCTACATATTTATTTCAAATTGTTTACATGTCTGTGTCTTGTGTCTATGTGTGTTTACATATGACTGTGTACATACCCAAGAAAGCCAGAAGAAGGAGTCTGGTACCCTGGAGCTGCAGTTATACACAAATGTGAGCTGCCCAACATGGACAGTGGATAATGAACCTCAGGACCCTAGAGAAGAGGAAACAGTTTTAATCTCTGAGATGTCTATGGGACTTCACAGGTTTACTTTTTGCATAAGCTATCATCTTTCTGTCTATCCATCAGTTTACGTAGCTATTGATTCAATTACCTTTCATTTATCTTTCCATCTACCTATCCAAATATCTATCCACTCACCCATAATCCCAACATATATATATATATATATATATATATATATATATATATATATATAATTTTAATATTTGATTTACATTCCCAGTCATTTCTCTACTCCCTGTCTCACTTCCAAAGTTCCTCATCCCATTCTCCTCCCCCTTGCCTCCAAGAGAGTGTTCCCCCACATATACCAGACCTCTCCCTTCCTGGGGCCTTCCTAAGTCTTTTCAGGGTTAAGAGCATCTTTTCCCACTGGAACGAGAGTAGGCAGACCTCTGCTATATTATGTGCCAGGGGCCTCTGACTGGCCTGTGTATGCTCCTGGTTGATGAGTCAGTCTCTGGGAACTCTCCAGAGACTGGGTTAGTTGAGAATGCTGGTCTTCCTGTAGGCTCGCTCTCCTCTTCAGCTTCTTCAATCCTTCCCCTAATTCAACCACATGGATCCCCAACTTCAGTCCAATGATTGGGTGTAAGTATCTGCATCTGTCTCAGTCAGCTGCTTGTTGGGCCTCTCAGGGCCGCCATGCTATGCTCCTGTCTGTAAGATATCAGAGCATCTGTAATAGTGTCAGGCCTTGGTGCCCTCCCCTCACCCCCATGAGATGGATCCCAAGTTGGGCTGGTCATTGGACTGCCTTTCCTTCAGTCTCTTCTCCATTTTTGTCCCTGCAGTTCTTTTAGACAGGAACAATTCTGGATCAGAAATTTTAACTGTAAGTTAATAACCCCATCCTCCACTTGAGGCCTTGGCTATCTACTGGAGGTGGGCTCCTGGAATTCTCTCTCCCCAGTGTTGGGCATTTTGGTTAAGATCACCCCCTAAGTCTCTCACCTCTGTGGTCTCTGGTATTTTCTAGAAGGCCCAAGCACCTTTCACAGGCCTATTTTTAATGCATTCTTTTCCACATTACATTTCCAAACTTACCAAAGTATTTTAATTTAATCTTTAAATTCTAGTCACAGATGGAATTAAGAAACACCATTCCTTCCCAACACTGAGACACAAATGAGACAGGATCACTTGGATACCAGGTGAAGGCCTTGGTTCTGGAGAATGAAAGTTGCCATTTTCAGGCAATAAGGGATTAATAAAAATCATGCTAAAAACCAACATAGAGAACAAAGAGCCTTGGAATTCCTGGGAGATTGTAAAAATGGCCTTCTTAAAAATACAAATCTTTCAAACTCTGTGAATCTGGGAGTACAGATTTCCTGAAGTACAAACAGAATATGCAGTCTCTTAGGGAGACATGAAGTACAGTAATTCTGGTAGTTTGACTGGGTCTTCTTAGCATAAGAAGAATCCATGAAACAAACCATAGTAAGTGTATGACACTTGCAAAATGTTGGTTTTCTTGGGTCTGTTTACAATTAACAGTTCTAAGTATTAAGCCATGGGTTCTTTCCAAAACCAGTGCCTTTAATTTCATCTGTTCACCTGGTCTTCTTAGAATTCCTTTGTGCTATTAGAATAATTTCTAGAATTCATTGATAAAGATTATGAGTTATTCTGAATAATTATCTTGAATAACACCATTAATTCCATTGACTGTCTTCCTAACCTTCTAGAAAATAGATGAAGAGCCAGGTATCATCCTGTGATGTGAACATTATCTGGATATCACTAATATCTCAACTCCAAGATAAAAAGTTTGGGCAGACTATATCAATCCCTATGAGCCCTGTAGTAAAACTGATTCTCAGGGTTACTCACATTTATCCCTTGGCCTTCCTAGTCAAAGTCTTGCCTACATTTCTCTGATGAGATACATTTCTCTGCCTTTCACAGTACAGGTTCCCTCTAATCTTTTATAAAATTGATTTCTTCTACAATCAAGTTGACACTTCCTATGATCTTTGGCAGGCTAGCCCTTATCATGGTTTTCACAAAGTCTCCTGAAATTCTGAGTTAGATATTATGTTTTAGGCTTGATTTCACGAGGTGTTGCTAATCTAGAACTATGATCTTGGGAAGCATTAAATTAAGTGAAGTAAACTTTCGGCTTCATCTTCCTTTTCTTCTCTCATGATGACTTTCTCTTGTATTTTATAGTTTTCCAGTTTGTAGTGGCCAAAGCCATCAGAGTTTCCTCAATTCAGACTTCAAATTGAGGCAAGTTAAATAGACTTGACTGTCCTCTGCTTAGACAGTTCGGCCTCCACAGAAATGCTCCCTTTTTGATGGACCGGAAATCAAATCAAATTAAAGGCTCACTACAATTGTGCAGGCATACCAGGCATAGTATTACTGCAGTTCATGAGGGAAAAAAACTAGGCAAAAACAAACAAACGTAAGCTTAGTGAGAAGCTTAAACTAAAATAAAAAGAATACCCCATTCAAGGCTTTCCTATTTTTTCTGATCTCTCTTAAATCTGTAATGTCCTCCTACCTTTCAAGAGATAAGAGTTTTTGCTGTCACTCTGGTTCCCAGAGGGGCTTCTTTGATACAGTCCTTGGCTCCAATAGAAACACTTATGTGTATTAAAGTGTAAGTTATTGTTCAGAGAATTCTAAAAGGATTGCATTGTCAAGAAGAGGGAAGAGTAGAAGGCAGGAGCAGCCGCAACAGAGAGTGGGCCCCATACCCTTGTTCACATCTCAACGTTGAAGATTTCCATCTCCACTCTTTCAGGGCGTGTAGCCCTCTCAGAACACCCAAGATCAAGCACGCTTGTCAAATCCCCATGTCATGGCTAGGAGCCAACACTGTCAACACTTGGTTTTGTGCTGTTTAGGACAGAAAACGTGATTGTTCAGCAACATGTAATCAGCTTAAAACAAATCTGGAAGATGTTACCCAAAGACTAAATGATATCCAGGCCCTGGAAACATTGAGCAGACAAAGAAAATGAAAGATTCCTTCAAGATAAAAACTCTATCTGTGGCAAGGAACTTGAGATGTTGGAACAAGTTTCAAGTCGATAAGTTTCATAGTAAAGCTTCAAGAAACAGAGGAAACAATCCAAACAACCCAGTCACTTCCTCTGAGCAGTGAAAGAAGCCAGGATCCAATTTCTGCAACTGTAATCTCTGTCTTCCATGCCCAGAAATCACTTAAAATGTGTTACTCAGGGAAGGCACCCTCCCACAGGAAGAGAATGACTCTTATGAAGATCTAGGATAGAGTTCTAACATTTGAACTTTGTCCAGACTTAGATGATTTGTGACCATGGCTCTGGCATCCGGATTATTAACCCATTTTTTTTCCTTTATGTGAAAAAGTTGTGGTAGCAACAATGAAAGGGATTTTTATTATCCCTTGCATTCATGTTTTCTACCCAATCATATCTTACGTTATGCTAATGTAGTAGACAAGAGGTTTATGACAGCATAGGGCTGGAGAGAAAAACATAACGTGGCAATGTTAGTAAGAATTTGCTTTCCAAACTGTAAAAGCCTGTTCTTCTCTACAAAGAAGGATTCTTGTACCTTCCGAATCAGTTCCATGTACATGCCCTCTCTTCTTTCTTTGGACTCTCTTTTATTAGACTTTGCAGAAGGATTTTCAGGACTTCTGCTATGAGCTTAAACCTGAAAACACACATGAAGCCTGTCTGCAAGCAAAGGCACTGAATGGGTCTGCAAAACAGTAAAAAAATATATATATAGCTAATGCCAACCAAGTACAAATTACCATGATGTATTCTAATATTTCATTTAACCCTTAGGATACATCCCTAAGAAGTAACCAGATGATTATTATTGAGTAGATGATAAGACTGAGGGTAAAATGAAAATTTAGTGAATTGGAAGCAGACGTTTACTAATTAATAGTGAAGGCTATGCTTGTTAGTATAAGAACAAATATCTATAGATTGTTATTAGGGATTATGCTGGCTTAGTAAATTTCTAGTTGTAGATTTTTCTCCAGTAAACATGACTTCACTAACACTTAGTAGCATACCTAGGTTTCCAGTACCCGGCACAGTTTCTCTCTTGTTGAGAGAGCCTTAAATCTAAGGAGCCCTCTATGGAGCTGATGGTTATCCTGAAAGTATTCATGCCACTGCTGATCCAGTAGGGTTACTGAGCCATACACAGTAGCATTGATTTGATTCCTATCTATCAGTCTGGGTTGGACTGTTGGCTGCTTCCCTGCTTTGGAAGGTTGTATAGTGCCTTCTGGTACTATGAATTCAGTTCTCGGGGAAGACCATTCAGGTCAGTTCTTGCTCAGGGGTTTCTGGGCACAGATTCTGAACTGCATAGTATTTTCAAAAATGGGAATTACCTCCCACTTCTGGAGTTAGTTTAGTGCAACAACAGTAAGTTATATATTTTTGAGATATGTAACTTGCCTTAGATAGTCCTAGACCAACAACTCAAAACAGTGTTTCTCATGTCTGAAACTGGAAATTTTTTGTTAGGTATTGTTAAGAGTGAGCCTTTTCTGAAAAGTTGAACTTTAAAAACGACCTTATAGGTGATTTCATTTGCAATATATGGCAGCTTGAAGCACAAACACAAAATAAGTTCAGATATAGAAAAATAAAATAATTAAATTACTGCATTTTTAAAATCAAGGCTTGACATTCCATGTCTGGTGTGCATTCAACTCTTGTTCACTTTGACACTGAATATGGAATCGTATGACCAAATTGGAATAATAAAGGGAGCTTATTAATACATGGAGTAAAAATAAATTAGTTGGGAAGAAGACATAAAGATGAAAGAGGAGAAGCAAATGACAGAACTAGGATGGGGTTAAAAAAAACAAAACAAAACAAAACAAACAAAGCAAAACAAAAAACCCCAAACCCAAAATATGTCTTGTCCCCTAGTGACAAGGGTTATTTATTTATTTATTTTTGTTTAGCCTTCAAGCAATTTGGTTTTTGCTTTTCCTTTAAATAAACCTATTTCATGATAAGCTTATGATCTTCTGTTTAGCCACAAGTAAAAAAAAAATACAATAAATGAGTCAGAGTCTAAAGCCTCTTAAACCATTAGCCTAGAGAAATCTCTCCATTCAGTTTATTCCTCAGGAACCTTGTCATGGTGACAGGCCTCTAACTTCAATGGATAGTTTCCATAATTCGGGCTACTGAACCACAATGTCTGATAGCTTAGTTTTGTTGTATTTTAAGCATATTCTATAACAAAATCAATGGGCTTATCACAGCATAGCCCTATCATAGCTTGAGAAGAATCTGTATTAACTTAGCATGTTTATTTTTTTGTTTTTAAGAACTTGGTAATTAAATCCTTTAACATTCTCCAACTCCACTCATCCCTAAGCTGGTTGATAAAGGCTATGACCTTTTCTTGACTTCTCTTCCTTCCTAAGGAACTCACCAGACTCAGGATCCCTCTTTATCACAGACCTTACTAATCCAATGTGATGTGGAGACGACAAGGAAACCTACCTGTGCTTATTTCATAAGGAAAGAAAACATAAAGCAAATGAAAAATTTAAAAAATAACTTGCTTAAGGTCACACAGCTCATGTAGTGTTTATTGTAGGTAAGCCAGCTATCGAATCCCAGCTTCTAACACAAGATGCTGTGTCTCCATTTTAAACAGCATCTGTGCACATTTTCATCAACTTAAGCAGGGACTCTGTCCTTAAGGAACTGTCGACTTAACTAAGCATGTAAAATCTTAACAATTATGGTTCTGAATGTGGAGCAGAGTCCTCAGAAGTGCTCAGCCCGCCTGTCTCACCTGTTCCCTCACATGATGGTGGACACTATGTCTATGCAGCACTGGCATTTGATTTAGCAGACATAGAGGTTTCTACTGAATCATAACTAGCATGCATTCATGTAAGCTCCCTAACCATTTGTATGACCAGGAGAGTTCATCACCCCAGCTCCTAAATTTGACAGGGGCCAAGGCCAGGGGAAACTTAATAGATATGTGCTTATCTATGACAATTTCCTGTCCAGTGACCCTCTCTAGCACTGAACCTCTTGGAGACCTCAAACAGGTACAATGAGCTTGGTAATGCGCATTTAGATCTGAGTAAAATCCTTCACGTATGATAATAACTTGCAATTACACAGCACCTGCCTGCTTTCCAAGCCAGGCTTTATGACTTCCAAGGTGAGCATCTGCTTGTAGAAATTTGCAATTAGCGAGATGAAAAGCAGAAGGCGACAAGCTTGAACAATCTTTAGGAGTTTTGTGTCTCCACAGAATAGTGACTGGGGCACTCTGAGTGATACATTTTTCTACATATTCTATCCTACTACAGGGTTAAATAATAAATATTAAATAAATTCAATAATAAATATTTAAATTTGAATCTATATACAAAATTTCATATTTATATTTTATAGAATGAAAAGTAACAACTATAACTATATAATTAAATTACTAGATAAAATTATTTTTTAATTTTAAATTATCTTCTAAGAAACCTTTGGGGGTTTCTTTGTCAGTATCCCACTTTTGTGGTAAGAAGATTGAGGCTGAAGGCTAATTTTCTCAAATGCATGAGTATGTTTAGCAAACTGGGTATGAACTGCATCTTAAAGAAAATTTTGTTCTGAGTTACCTCACTCAGGATGATACTTGCCTGCAAAATTTATGATGTCCTTGCTTTTAGTAGCTGAATAGCATTCCGTCGTGTAAATTACCACATTTTCTGTATCAATTCTTCCACTGAGGTACATCTCGGGTGCTTCTGTTTTCTGGTTACTATGAATAAAGCTACTATGAACATAGTAGAGCACATGTCGTTGAGGTATGATAGCACATTTTTTTGGATATATTCCCAAAAGAGGTATTGCTTGGTCTTCAGGTAGAACTATTTCCAAAACTTCATGCATGGTACATCCTCACTGATAAGTGGATATTAACCAAAGAGTTTAAAATACCAATGACACACCTCACAGATCCAAAGAAATTAAACAAGAAGGAAGCCCCAAGTGAAGATGCTTGAATCCCACTTAGAAGGGGGAACAAAATAGTCATGGGAGGCAAAGGGAGAGAAGGACCTGTGTGTGAGGAGAGGGATGGGAGAATGGGGAGCATCAGGCATGGAGAGAGACAGGAGAGAGTCCGAGAGGCCCAGGAGAATCAGTGGAAATATGCAGCTGCCAGAGGTCAAGGACGGGAAGAGTCTTAGAAAGTACCAGACACCTGGGATGAGGGAGGCTCCCAGGAGACAATGCAGATGACCTTAGCAGAAAACCCCAACAGTTGAGATATGGAACCTGAAGAGATCACCTGCATTAGTCAGACACGCCCCCCCATTGGAGGGATAATGAGGTCACCAAACCACCTACAAAACTATTGACCCAGAATAGGTCCTGCCTAAAAGAAATGCAGGAACAAATATGGAGCAGAGACTGAAGAAATGGCCAACCAGTAACCAGTCCATTTTCAGACTCATCCTAGGGACATGCACCAGCCCCTTACGCTATTAATGATGCTATGTCATGCTTCCAGACAGGAGCCTAGCCTAGCAATCCTTTGAGAAGTTCTCCCCAGCAGCTGCTGACTGAGACAGATGCAGATACTCACAGGCAAACATTGAACAGAGGGCAGGAATCCCTGTGGAAGAGATAGGGGAAGGACTGTAAGCCCTTAAGCAGATGGCAACCCCAGAAGAAGACCAACAGTGTCAACTAACCTGGACCCCTGGGAGTTCCCAGACACTGAGCCACTAATCAAAGAATAGCCCCGGGCTGGTCTGAGGCCCCCAACACATATGCAGCAGAGGGCTGCCACGTCTGGCCTCAGTGGGAGGGGATGCACCTAATCCTGCAGTGACTTGATTCACCAAGGTGAGGGATATGGGTGAAGATGGGGGGGGAGGGGCCATCCTTTTGAGGCAAAGGCGAGAGATAATTTGTGGAAGGAACTCTGCTGTGTAGGATCTGATTGAGAGGTGAGGTGGAGGGGCTGCAACATTTAGGATATAAATTAATAAATAAATTAATTAAAATAAAATATAAAATAAAAGTAAGTTCTGTTCTATCCCATTTCTTCAGCAAAACATCTTCATATTGTTTTGTCTAGGTAAACAAAATGTTTTAACAACAAAAAATTAATTTAACACGCAAAAAAAATGTTAGCGTGGTCACATATCAAGCCAGGAATTTAGGAAGGGCCTGGCAATGCAATAAAACTGATGATGTGGCTGGTACCCATGGATCAGAAGCGTAGGCGCGCCTGATCCAAGAAGATGCTTCTCTGCCATAGCTTCATCTCTCCTGGTCTCTTTTCATTATGACTCGTCGTTGAGAGGCTGAACATCTCATGCACCAGCAGTTTTAGATAGCCACATGGATTCCAGTGGGACCTGCCACTCAAAAGCCAATTTTTTGAGTTTTGAGTAAAAGTAAAAAAAGGATTGAAGAATTTGGAATATGGCTCGGTGGTAGAGATCTTGACTAGCTTGTGTGGGACCTGAGTTAAACATCCGATATAGAAAGAGAGTTGGGAAGGAGGTTAAAAAAAATAAAAGAACGAAAGATCTTAAGTAACTTAATAGCAAGAGAAAAAGTCTCTTAAAATTAAAAACTGAGGAGGAGGTCATGTTTATCCTGCCAAAAAATTTATCTTGGGACCAGCAAGATGGCACAGTAAGTAAAAACACTCACAGTATAAGCTTGATGACCTGAATTGAATTCCTGGAAGCCACTTAGGAAGACAGAAACAGCACGGTAATTTGTAATCCCATCACTTCTATGAAAAAAATGGGAAGCAGAAATAGAAGGATAGGTCTGATGCTACCATGTTAGGCTGTCTGAAAGATACAGCACTTCAAAAGCAACGGGTGGCCCTGTCTCAACACAACGGCAGGAGACAACAGGCTCAGCTCCATAGGTTTTAGCATACACAGAATTATGAATGAATTGCATATGGGCATACATCAACATGCATACATGCAGAGAGAGAGAGAGAGAGAGAGAGAGAGAGAGAGAGAGAGAGAGAGAGAGAGAGAGAGAGAGAGAAAGAATCAAAAAATAAAAAACTAGGCAAGGAACATAAATAGGCATTTCTTGAAAGAAGATATACATGCTTACACATATGAAGATGTATACACCTCACATCAATGAAATGTACATCAGTGATCAGTGAGAAAACAGAAGAGTTATCAAAAGGAACAACAGCAGCAAATATTCAGAAGAATGTGGAGCAAAGGACCGTTGCACACTGTTGGCGTAAAGGCAAACTGGAATAGCCATTTTGGAAAACCGCTCAGCAGGTTCTTCATAGTAGAAAAATAGTTTGCTTGAGAAATTTCACCTATAAAGATATTGTAAATATGTAGATTCTGTTTTAATAAAATGAATTCTGCGCCGCCATGTTCATTGTGGTAATATTAAAATGGGCCATGAAGTCATTGCAAGCGTACATCAAAAGATAAATAGCTGGAGAGTTTGGTGGGCACATATCATGCAATGCTATTTAGCTTTTAACAGGGAGGATGTTCTATAATTTTCAACAGAATGTTTAGTACTAGGGGCCATTATACTATGAGAAATAGTTTACACGCTGAAAAACAAGGTTTCATTGTGCATTTTTCAAATCAGTCTAAAATATTGTATTCTTAACAGCAGAGAAGAAGAATGGTTATATGATTTGAATGTAGAGACATGAGGAAGTGATAGTCAGATGTTTCAAATCAGAGAAAGGAAGAATTCTTTGTTCCATTCCCCGGCCGTGGTGAATATACTTAGATAATAGAATACTGCACATTTCAGAACTGCTAAGAGAGTAAATTTCCAATGTTCTCACTAACAAAGATGTTAGCATTAGAGGTGATGTATGTGTTAAATAGCTTTATTTAATTATTCTGCATTGTATTAATAGCTTATCACCTTGTACCCCATACATTTATACAATTATAAATCGTCAATTTCCAATTTAAAACAGATGAAGAGCAGCTTAGATTCTTTGGAAGAATAATTGGATTTCACTCCAAGTGTAAGGTTAAGCATTCCCAACACCTGCATGGGTCACAGTGTTTGCTGTTCTGGTGGCTGACTTGCACATTGGTCTTGCACTGATGGCATTGCTTTCCTTACTGGTTACATATTTCATGAGCAAGGGACCTTTGAAGTCAGGTAAAGAGACCATTAGGAGAGAGAGATCAAATCAAAAGAAAGGTTTACTACTCAACTCAATCAACTTTGACCATCAAAGATTTCAGCTTTATGCCAGTCATCTTAATATTGTAGTGTTCTTGGCCTACTGCCGAGGTGAGAAATACAACAGCAATGTTACATGGATATTTATTAGTTTAGAAATGAAGTCATGTTGTCTAATCTTCAAACAAGACAGACCATTTGCTGTTGGATGAAGGTTGACTTCTGTTCTTTGTATCGCATAGTCTTAGTCTATGAACCTCCATTCTGAGACTGATTCTGCGTGGTTACAAGAACATTAGCTTTATTTGCAAAGGCTTGCAAAGGCAAGCTCCCTCCTTTATCCCTGTGGGAGCCAGGGTCAACTTATTACCAAGAGCAATAGACAAGCTGTCTTTCACACCAAATCTTCTCATTTTCTCTGCGAGTCTCCCAGTGTTGGTCCCCCACATGAAGCTCTTGCTGTTTACTCCTTTCTAGAAAGCTTTCAATAACAGATGCTGTCAAGCAAGCCGCACTCTTAAAGTGAGGGAAGGTAGCCAAACCTCAAAGCTCATTTGCCGACTACTTGCTGAATTGGTGTGTGTTAGGAAGACATCATTGTGTGTAAATAGCTCTCTCAAATCAGGGTTTACATGGTCTGAAACACTCAACAAATGTAAAAGAGATTAATCTGTCTCCTTCTTTACATTACTGATACAGTATTGATAGATGTAAACAAGTCAGCTAAGATTTCACCTCAGAAATGTTTATTGTTTAATCACACACGGTCCAGGGCACTGTTATGCCCCAGGATTTCTACATGAGGTCTTAAATCTAGCATTATGAACTTGAGATTTGTCTTGATACTTGAAACATAATACTTTGATAATACCTCATCTGATTCCGGAGAACCTGGAGAAAGAAGACCTGATGTGGGAATTGGAGCAAAGGGGAATTGTCTCTCTCTCTGATATTCTGCAGATTTCAAGAGGCTGTGAACTCAGCATATCTGAACAGAAACAAAATGCACTAACTATTCTCTCTTTAAGGAAGTCTGGTATTTGCCTGGTGTTTGGGCTGAGATATGAAACAATTTCTCTATTTTCCCAAATAGTTCACCCCTCCTTAATTATACCTATCAGATGAATGTTTTGTTGCCATCGGAAATCAAGCAAAGCAGGAAGGAAATAATCATGCATTTTCACTTAGAACACAGAATTTGAATACCCCTTTTCCTTTTGCTAACAGACCTTTCAATTTTCTTTCTTACATGTTTTAAGTATGATCAATTTTACCTTTCACAATATCATTCCTCATCCATAAAATTGCACAAAAAATTGCCATAAACAAGCTGGATGAAAAGGAACAGGCATATATTTTTAAGAAAAAAATAACCTTCATATTTACAGAAATAATAAAGCTCATGCAGTACTTCTTTTAAAGATCTTGCTCTAAACAAACTGAATTATTCATGCATAGAATTGTACAGCATTAGAACACCTGTTTTCAATCATGCATAATGTAAAATCACTCATTACCTCACAAGAGCCTCTACATTTCCAGCAATCAAATGGCATTGAAACAGCAAAACAGGTGCCTGGCAGGTGGATCCCAGCAGATGTTTGGGGCTCGCATGTCTTTTCTTGTACAGGTGTGATGATCTTGTTTGCAACTGCATAATTGCTATTTAAATAGGTAATATTTAATTCCTATGTACTTTAATATTTATTTTTGCTCCTTCAATTCTTCTCCTTCCTTCTCCTCAAGCTTGAGGTGGATTTGAAAGCCTTCTGGAACCTGTAAGGTGTAGCGATGCCAATTAAAGGTGTCGTTCCTTTGTCTTAGATATTAATGACAAAAGAGCCGTCTGTTTTTTTTTTTTTTTAAATATTCATCTTCTGGATGAGAATATGGCATTTCTGCAGTACGAATACTGACCAGGATAGAAAAACTTACTTTGCCTTCTTAGGTAGCATCTAGAAGGTATATTTAACTATTTCTATCTCACCGGTGATTTTAAAGGCATTCAAGCAAATCAGAAAGAAAGCATCCTTCTCCAGCTGCCGATACATACTTTATTGAACTTCTGTAAAGATAGCTCTGTGTGTGTCCTCCTCGTGAGGCATCAAAATGCATTTGCTTAAGCATGTTTTACTAAAACATCTTTAAGTCTCAGCTGGAAATAGGGTTTTCACTTCGCCCCGGATTTATCCAATATGAATTCATTCAAGCGGAATAAGTAATGCAGCCTTCAACAGGGGGTGTTGCAGGCACCTTGTTTCTGTGTCTGTCTGTATAGTTCCTACTTTCTCTTTTTTATAATCAGCAAATTCAATATCAAGGAAAAGTACTACATGAAACCTGCAAAGAGGAAGGTATTTGTGAGAGCAGCTGTGGCAGCCTACCAAAGCTTTGCTTCTCCAGAGATCCTTGCCTCTTTTTCAGTCAAGGATGACAGCCAATGAGACTGCCTGAGATGAGACAGGTTTCTATTCTGCTAATACAGTTAAAGGGCTTGAGTACTCATATCCCTGAAACTCAAGCACACTCAATGCAAGAGGACTCCGGATTATGCCAGTATCAAAGCAGGTCTTTAGCATGTCATGTTAGAGAATCAAGCTATAGATTCAGGCCTATAGATGCTGATAATGTCATTTAGGTTTTCAGATGTGGCCATGTGAAGAACAGAGACCTTGAACATATGATCATTCTCTGGGTTCTCTTTTAACATAGTGGTTGACTATGTGAAGATATTCCTATTGCTGAAGTCGGTTACATACCACTCTCTCTAGTGAAGAAATCATGAGATGAGCGCACATAAGAGCACTCACATTAGTCGGGTGAATGCAATGAATTCTTAAAGTCAGAAGTTAGCTCACCTAATTATTATCAATAATTTGCCATGTCAATGTTTGTAGCTTTCTCTTGCTTCACACGCACCAGGAATATAATTAGAATGAAAAACCTGTTGCCACTCATACTAAGTAAATCAATCCTGATTTCACATGTGGTTTTGTAACTCTATAAATGTGTGCTTTATTGATATTTTATCGATACAATTTTTATTATTAACTATGCACATTTTAAGCTCTACACTGTGTAATCAATGTCACAATAAATCATAATCTCTTCCACACACCTTCACCGCCATTTTCTTCTCAAGTCCAGCAATCATGACATCCATTCTCAAAGGAGACCACTGCTGACGTTGCAAAATAGGTTTATTTTAAAATCAAATCTGTTTCTTCAATGGAAACTGATATATACATGTATATATATATACATATATATATATATATATATATGTATATATATATATACATACATATACATATATACACACATATACATATATGTGTGTGTGCATATTTATAAATCAGTGTCATATAATGTTTTGATATATGTGTACTCGATACTATAAAAATAAAATAAGCTTATTGATCCCAAATTTTTATCATGCTTATGGCAAAATTGTCAAATCCTTTTCTTCGAGCATTTTTACTCACCAAGCAGCCCACCAGGCTGTCTCTGTTTCTAGTTGGTGCTCACGGCTCACTAATCAACCTCTCCCTAAGTCTCTGTGCTTTCACTCTTCCAAGCTTCTACTCTTAATTTTCATAAGATCAGTTTTAGCACCTATATTCTATTACTCATTTTTATCAAAACAGGGTCAATTTTAGGCATTTTTACTTTTCTTGACATAGAATGTCAAACTGGAATTGTACTGCAGAAAAGGTGTGTATTTTCTCTTACTGATATAGGGTTATGTCCTTTCCTACAAATATTTGAAACAACTTAATGTGACCACATTGTTTTTCATGTTACCTTGCTATCATATGAATTATTTTCTAGCACCCATTCTCTGAAAACCTTTCTTGGGGTTCTTTAAGTTCTGAGTGAATCCATTTTCAAACTTTTATAGTAAGTTTACTTTCTTCAAAGCTAAAGACTGGCAAAGACCCACTCAGGCATTGAAATAAATTACAGAATGCAGATTTTCAGCATTAACCGGAAAATCAATGATCTATGGCAACATGTCGTGTCAACTCAAATTATGACTTGTGCCTGAAGTTAAATACGCATTAACTACAGCATTCAGTTATCTTGGCTCACTCTTCAAGGCTCCCATTCCTGTCCAATTCATCAAATGCGTCCCTAGCTTCTATCATTTTGGGCATTTCCACATGTAGGTGCACTGGCACTGTGTGCTTGGAATTTGATCACCCACTATGTACCATTCGAGAAGGCTACAAATGAACTGTTTGTTACCATCCCACAAAGGGCAGAGTTTCGAGGTTACAAGATCAGTGGGATATGAATATGTTCTTTGGTATGGACCCTACAAAGATATCTTTTCAAGCTTGATTACTTGTTCCAATGTAGATGAACAATTTTCAATGAAAAGACTGATAATTTTCAATAATTAACTAAAAGTGAAGATGAGTGAAATAGTATGTGGCGATTTCAAACCTCATTTTTCATTATTCATTGTTTTCTTTTTAATAATTAAAACCTTATTAATTAGAAATCTTGTGAATAAATAAAAGTACCACACCAAAATTGAGCAGACTCAAAGTCTATGAAACTCAGTGAGCTTCTGCACAGCAAGGGAAGCGTGTGAAATGAACGCTGTGCGCCTTCACATTTAAACTTGCCCTTCAGTATCTAAGATATTTTGTTTAGTTACCAACCATCAAAACTAAAAAAAAAAGGTGTAATAATAATAAATGACAGAATCTGAACTAGAAGTACAATTAGCCTTATGTCCCATTCCATAACTTCTATAATTCAGAAGTCAGATCACAGCTTCTGAACTTTAAACATCGTATCCTCTTTCTTTACATTGTAGGGGGGAATGAGCAGATTTACACACAGTCCTCTACCATCCAATATTGTTCAAACAGCTTAGAGAAGAGGCACAGTAGTAAGGCTTGGGTTTTGTCTCTATGCATAGTAATCTTCGGTTTTAGAGAGAACGAATGCTGGTGAATTCCTACTCAGTCTGGACCACATATAAGAGCATTTATATTCAACAAGTATGTAGAATTTATGGATGCGCTGAGGCTTTTCACTTAAATTTACTTCCTAAACTATATTATTTTAAAGAAACATTAAACCAAAACTGAATGTAAGTCCTTTTTTGTAGAAAAAAATTGAGTAACTCTGCTGATTTGGAACACTTTTTCTGCACAGAACTATCCTCGGCCAGAGCTTTCTCCTAACATTAACTGCAGGTTAGCTAGGCTTTATTCATCAGGACTTGTCCTCTTTATTATGGGTTTCTACTGTGCCATACAAAATATATATTAATTGTTCAAAATATCCTTATGAAAATAGACATTATTTTAGTGTATCAGACAACTATGTTCATTTATAAAACACAGAAAGACTATATATATAGTAAATGTTTATAATTTATTTGAACTTCATGATAAAAGGAAAACCATATACAAAAGCAAGTCTTAGCTCACAAAATTAGACAATTCTTTTTATAGAAAGCATAAGGACCTAAGGTTAAAAGGCATAGGCATTGTCAAAGAAAACATTGTGACTCCTCCCACCGAATCACAGAATACAGAACCAAATAGGCCAACAAAGTAACTCAAAACTATAGCAAGCCCATGTGTACTATCAGGTTGTCACATATTTAATAATTCCAAATTAGTCCATTAGGTTTTTTTGAAGTTATGCTGTGAAAAAAACTGAGTTTACTTACTTTGGTCAAGTGAGAATGGTATTTAATAACACCATAATCAATTTACTTTGTAATGGCACACTTGGTGTGTAATGAACCTGAGAGAAAATGCTAATTCAAAATAGCAGCTCTAGGGAGGTGCTGGAGGTCAAATACTAAAGTGCTTGTTAGTTAAAGGGAATATAGTATCACATTCAACACTGAACAAATATTTACAGAGTGTACTTCTTTCTGAAGCAAATGTTGATGTTTCAATATTTCAGTGTATCAACTAGAATGCAAAAGCTGTTCTCTTGGATCTTGTACTTTAACACTGCAGAACAGGTTTCTGAGTGGCCTTAGGCCAACCCCATTTTAATGCCTGGTCTCACAGTTCTCAAGAGTTCCAATAGCATGTAATGGGACCTCTGCATCCTGGAATAGAGAATAACTGTGGAGCCTGGTTCTGCACATTGCTTCCACAGTGCTTCTATCTATTCCTGTCTATTGTGTCATATGATATCCATCACCGAATCCTGATATAATGTTTGAACCCAACAGACATAAAGACATAGTAGGCTGCTTTCAGGGTATACCAGCTATAATGTGGTTATGGGAAGAGATACATGACATTTCATCTACACTGTGCAACTTGACAGGTTGTCTAGGCATGAACATTAAGCATCTACAAGCACCTGTCGCATGCGGCTAAGCAAGTGTTCCACTAGCCTGAGTGTTCTCAGGACTCCTACGCATCGAATACACTTTAAGCCCAGGTTGCAGTCGATTCAAGTGGCAAACAGTACATAGTAAAGCTGTTTCATAGACATGGAAGATACAAAATAGAAAGCAAAGATTGTCAGGAACTAAATAATGGTGTTTATTAGAAGACCACAAGACCTATGACACTGGAATTTAAAGGGAAATGTGGGAAAATGAGACTACTAAGTGTAAAGTTTACATTCTGCTATCAAATTTAGTGTATGTGATTCTATTAAGTAGGTGAGATATGTCAAGAGAATTAGTAAAGTATATGGTGATCCAGGGATGAAAATCATCTAGTGTGACATCTCCTGGTTAAGAGTAGGATGCCACAGTGGCTACAGGAGAGCACCTTGTACAAGGTAGGGCACGTTGTGGAGCTCTACCAAAGCACCAAAGAGCAGGTAATCAATCACCAAGTGGCCAAAAGACCTGAACACATTTCAAATGACGAAATACGAATAGACCAAAATAATACATGAAAAGTTGTTGAACCTCTTCAGATACCAAGAAGAACAGAAAAAGAAATCTAAATTGAAAATCCATCCTTTCCAAGTTCCAATGAGCAACATCAAGAAAACAAAACAAGAGTCTGAAAATGAAACAATGAATGTTAATAAGAAGAAAGACAAAAGGGAACCAACCCCTTAAACCCTTTGGTGAGAAAATTAACATGGCCACTATGGCATTCAGCATGGGGGTTCTTTAAAAAGACTCAAAGTAAAAAATACCATGGGATCCAGCATGGATCTAGTCTTAGGCACACACATAAGGGCTTAAAAGGACAACAGAGATAACTTGACACGTTATTATTGCTTCACCATTCACAGAAGCCAGTTCATGGATGAGCCTAGGTGCCACTGGTGAATGAATGGATACAGAAAATGTGGCAAATATATGTAACTGATTATCATATAGATATTAGGATAAATTCATGGCTTTAGCCTCAGTTTGGATGCAGTGTGGATCTAGGGCGGACACAGACAAGTACCACATACCTATTTTTTGTCACAAGTTAATTCAGAAAAATCAAATGAAAACAAAAGTAGAATGGACTACTAGATAACCACAAGAAAATCATGAAAAGGAAAGCGAGTGAGGAGTGTGGGAGTATTATAATATGTATGAACATAAATGAAAATTATTCTTTTTTTACAATTAATCTAACACATTAATAGTAAATAAATAAGTGAAAATAAAAACTCTATCACCAACCCACAGGCTGGCAAGAAGAGCTAATGAATCAATTTATCATACAGACAACCATTTGCTGACCTTTGATGGCAGATAGGGTTGGCCATTGCAGGCTGCTCTTTCCAAGCCTCCGATAAATGGGGATGAGATTCCCAGGATAAGGAAGCCGGATGGTCTGTATGCTGTCTGAAGGAAATCCTTCCACCCAGGAAATCTACGGAGGAAGAGTGCAGAGGACAGAGACTGAGGTCTGGAGACTTGTCAGGACTCCAACAGAGAATTCCAGATCAGAGACGGTGAGGTGAGGAGCTAGGTCAGAGTGCAGGTGAGGAAAATGGATAGATCCAGGGCCTGTTTTGAATTGTCAACCGTTAGTTTTGCCTACTGATTGGAATAGTGAGACATAAACTAGAAAGAAGCATCAAAGTGGGATTGTGAATATCTGTCAGAAAAACAAAAAAGAATAAAAGCCTTGGAATTACATTAACTGTGATTCAAACCATGTTTCACCATTAATGTGACATTAGGCAAATTACTTAACATTTACATGGCTTCATTTTCTCAGACTAAGTGACAATGGCAATGTTTAATCTACATACCAAGTCAAAGTTGTAGAGCAAACATCAGGCGCCAGAGAGTAGCAGTGAATTATGTGACATGCATGGCCGTGTGTGCTTCTTATGGCTTGCCAGCGTGAATTCTTTTGCTGCCTCACAAAGCAGGTCTTCCTGTTACGGAGAATCTGAGCCCCTGCCGCAATATTACCTATTTTCATGCTTGTGACCCCTTATATGACACATCTGAGACTTCCTACCAGGTTCTTAAAAAATATTTCATGTTTTTATCCACTATGCTCTTTTGCATCCTAGGGGGAAAATGCATTTCAATAAAACCAGAGAAACAATCAATACTTTATGTACCTATCAGCTTTTAATTCATTGTATACATACAATGTATACAGTAAGTAGATTTAGCATGTATGAATTCAAATCTTAGGAAAGAAGAATAAAAATGCAATAACTGAGCATAGCATTATATTGAAAACGAAATTAAAAATGGAATTACAAGTTTTTGGCAAATGTTCACTGGAAAGAATTAAAAAAAAAATAATTTCTTTGAACAAAACATTGAATCCCGATTATCAATGAGAACATATTGCCAAATGTAGAAAATAGAAAATCATTAATTCATTTGATAAATATTCTATAAAGCCAAGAAGCATTGGAAAAACCAGAGGTCAAAGCAACAGAGCTAGAGATGTCTGAATACTTGCAGAAAACTTTGTAATGTTACCAACTGGGGCAAGGTGGAGTTGAGAAGCAGGAAGAACAGACTCGCGTCCAGAATCACTGAATCATAATCCGCTAGGAGAGAGTGTGCAGCCTGCGCATCTGAACTGTGATGGGAATTTTACATTTGCTATTTTTTTTAAAGGAGAGACCAGAGAGAAGAAAAGAGTGCTGAGCATTAAATGTTTTAAATTCTTATTATTTTTTAACCTTATAGGCCATCATGAGTATATACAACTGTGCTGCTTGCTCTCATCTAGAAAACATAGGAAACAAGAGAAAGAAAGCAAATGCGATTGTGAAAAGTCTCAGAGAGCAATGTGACAAACAAAATTTACTTAATGACAATATATATATGTGTGTGTGTATATATATATATATATATATATATATATATATATATGATGGGTATAAGAGAAAATATGTCAAAAAAGCTGATGACAACATGAAATACATGACCATGACAATATATTCACGTAAATAGCATTTCAGATTTTTAATGCATTCTTAATAAAACCATATTGACCTCTGCATCACTGGGTAGAAAAGAGTAAATGTCTTGAACGGAGGCTAAGACAGCAGCTCTTCTGTGTAGACATCTATGGATCCTGCAGAATCCTTTCTCTGCCCTCTGGCTCTGATCCAGAGCTGGGCTGGTGCAGCTCCCAGGGCTGGCTTTCGGTGGTATTGTCCCTGTACACCTAGCAATGCCTGCTTGCTAGGGACTGTCTCCTTGACAAGCAGGCCGGGCCAGTCCCAGGCAGCTTTCCTTTCAGCCTGACAGCTGCATATCCCAGGTGGTCTGACATTTGAGATGGAGGCTGTGGATAAGATTGAAGGTGTTTTAGGGGAGAAGTAGGCTGTGAATAACACCAAGACTTCATCCAGATGGAATCACTCATGAGACAACCTGAGATACTCTATTACTGTCCATATGTCTTCTAGGTCTCCGAAGGCCAGACTCCATTGATTTATTAGAAGCCCAGTATTTATGTTTTTGGCTCTTCTCAACAGCGGACTACAGTAAAGGATTTATCAGAGATGCTGGTTTTTTTTTTCAGGTGGTTATTGGATTTTTATAAGTTCTTTAAATAAAACAGCCTCCATAAATATCCTAGTAAACATCAGACAATAAAGTAAATATTTGGGGGGTGAGATTCAGTTTATTTCCTCTTAATATATATCACCTTTTTACAAGTTTCCTCCTCAGTGTAGCCTCATAACAAAACATTTCAGATGTTTTATGTCAACAAATGCATAAGAGACTAAAGAAATCCAAATTAAGAGATACAGCCATGCTAACAGTATTGCTTAAACATGATTTTTCCCTGCAGGAAAAAAATAAAGAACATAAAAGAATCATTTCATTGTTTTATCAGCACAAGCGTTGTTACTTCTGTGTCTTATTTATAGATAGCTCTTTGAGGGACTGTAGTAATATTGCGAAATATCAGTTATTCCATCACGGTGGTGAATTTAATGAACCTGAAGGTGTATGTTATTTTAGCACTTGCTGTAGCTCCTGTGAAAACCCAGTGGTGCTAAAATCTGTAAACCTGTCATTGCTTAAGTAATAACCTTGTTAAAAGCATCTTCATTTAACTTGCTTTAGCTTCTGCAGGATGCAGGTTTATTTTATCAGCGTGGAGGTATGTGTTTCCAAACCAAACCACTTACAGTAAATATAATTAATTGTTGTTCATTAATTTATTCTTGGAATAACTGCTTTTCTTTTAACACTGAGTTTAGATTAAATATTGTCTGGAATCTAGTGCCTATTTTCGGTTTTTTACACACTCTAATTTCTATTGAATTTCTGTGGTTACAGAGGTAAATTTCGTCTGCACCAATACAAGTGCTCATTTTAATCTTTAATATTCCTTTATGTGTAACCCAACAGACTTCTCCCAACAGCCAATATGCACAACATACAGGAAAGGAACTGAGTGTGTTGGTGTTAATCTGCTTGCAATGGATTTTAGTTTCTTCTTGCCTTTTAAAACTATGGAGAAAATGGGATATTGATGGTAGGTGTTCAGAATTATCAATTGATTTCTCCAAGAACACAATGACAATTATTGTAATGCCAGCAATGAAAAAAAAAAACCCTTTCCCCTCCCACTTGGAACTACTCTTGAAAAGAGAAAAGACAAGAGAGGAAAGGGTGCAAGAGGCAAGTAGTTTGCATTTGTACAATTACAGTCTTAAAGCCAAAGACATTTTTCTTTAATTACCTAGACAAACCAAAAGAAAAAAAAAGTGTGATAAACTCTTCATGTTATCAAACACTTTGAAATCCCTGGTTAATTTCAGTACTGCGAGCTATCAATGCTGTTGCATGGTGCATAATCACACCTGTAAAATGACTTGAATGTCAGTGGCCAACTGCTCAGTCATTATTAGTGAATTTCTTTAAATAACTACTAATCTATACACAGAGTAAGCTTAACTTTACCCTAAAAGATACCAATAAAAATATGACACCTACAGTACTTTAATGTCTTTTTATAATGTTTGTTTTTTAAAAAAATAACTTGTCTTTACCAGAACTTAAAAACTAAGTACACAAAATTTGTTGTTTTAAATATGTTAAAGCCGGAGAAAATCCCAGTCAATATTGTTCATCTATGTGCCCAGAGTGACTCTGACTTGTACTAAATTTTGGGTTTGTCCAATTAATTAGGCATGATTTAATGAAACATTTCGCTACTGGGATAAGAATTTGCCATTTCAAGTAGATGAAAGGATATGCTGACTTGTATGTTCAGGAGGAGAGGCTAAAACCCTTTTTGAATTTTGAATTATGGGTTAGCCTATAGAAAAATAATCTGCCTTTAAGGTTTGGTTTAACCAAACATTGAAGGTGAGGAAGAGAAAATTTTCAATTTACACAACTTAAATAAAACATGACTTTTCAAACCAATGAAGATAAGGTTTCTTTTCAATCCCAGAATCAAAACAATATTTATATGTATAATTCAGTTATTATTTGGCTTAAATGAGCTTATTGTGAAATGTCATCACTTTTACCGTTTTCCATAGAGAAAAATATTTTGCAATTTATCAAGTAGCTCTGGACTATGGAATTCCACCCTATTTTTATGTTCCAGTTGTCTATGGAGTTGTTTCTCTGAAGTTGTACATAAAAATGTTTTTACATTAATATGTGTTATTTTATAAAATATGGAATTATGCCATAATAAAGATTTTAATGCTTTAAAAACTTCTTCAATGTAAAATAAATTTTAACACCCGAATCAGAGTAATAACCAAATAAATTACTACTCTGGTCAATATATTATTAAAATATTAAAATGTATTGATTGCTCTACTTAGCTGATTATGGTGAAGGTTTTAAACTTGGGAGTGGAGGGATAAAGAAAAATCAAGATCTGTGGTGGTCCTTAAAATTTTCCTAATGTTAAAATAATAGAGAACATTGTTTAGTACATTACTTTGCTTTCATTGATAACTAGAGTATGCATGGTGGTACAGAAGCTTATTTGAATATATAATGGTAGTTTGGTTTAAACTTGAACATATACCATTTCTGTAATTATAAATCTTTTATTCTACATCTGATTTTATTTTGTACAATTCAATTAATATTTATATCTTCTGAAGGAATGATATTTAGTCAACATAAATGACTATATTAATTTCTGTTTGGCCCGACAACTAGTATAGTCTCTAAACAATAGCTGGACAGAAGATTACACAATTTTATCTTTCAATGAGAGATATTTAAGTGTGCATTAAAGTTAAAACAATTTAATGATATTCATACTTACTTCAAGGATTTTTTTAATTAAATCTATTGGTTGTTGGTATCTGTGAACTCTTAAGAATAAACACCTGCAGTGCTTTATTATGTAAAAAGGTGGTTTAATTGCATCATATTTATCACAGACAAATCAAGGCCTATTCAGAAGGTAATAATGACAGAGTAATTGGATCAGTAATTGGTTCAGGATGATTCAATATTGTACTAATAATCATAAATACTGCTGTCTTCTGCTTTGATACAGGGGTGACATGCTAATAAAGATTGCGTTTGGAGCAATAAATATTAGTGAACTGGATCTTGTACTAGGGTCTAGTGCTTTAGTTTAGCTACACTCATCAGAAGCAGCCATAAAACGGATGCTCCCTTGAAAACAGAGATTCTACTTTATAATATACATTTACTCAATGTTGCCTATTGGATTGTCTTAACCAGACATCTTTGAAACAAACATCGTTGGTGAGAAGGGAAGTAGAAAAAGAAGAATGTTTATTTTTCTTACAGAACCAATCGCCCTGGGAAGCAACATAGCTTTTACGTTTGATTTAGCCAAGTTAACATGGCTGGTGTGACATGGTGACCTGGGGAGCGAAATTATTCTTGTGCCAGTCATGTAATGATGAATAAGAAAATCTTTCCTATTCCATACTGTGTTCGACAGACACTTGGCGGTTAAACAGGACTATTTCTTAGCTATTGTGGTAGCAGCTTTTCAGACTCAGCCAAAGGAGGGGGGGGAGCCCATTATGAAGGAAACAATGATACTTATTCACTCAACATGGAGACTTGCCTTCCAAAGGCATATTGGACAGCTCAGGGCTGGAACAAAATTGGCATACCCTCTTTTATCCGTGGAACAGAAACCCAGGATCAACATGTCTGGGTTGGAATGGTGCCTGCTGGTGATGTAAATGGATATATTCAGCCATTTGCCTATTTTTTTTTGACATTTATATGTGTGGGTATTGTTTACTGTGTAAACATCCTATCCCTCTGGAAAAGGTCTTTTTGTGGAGGTAGAGAGTGGTAATTTACAAGTACTAATATAGTATTCAATTATCTAGTCTCAATTCTTAATTTGTAAAGCAGATGTCCAATTGAAGATAAAGTGCTTATCTAAGAAAGAACTTTGTTGATGTTATTATTAACAAACTTTAAGTAATAGTATATATGAAACCCATGGATATGACCCAAAGAATGTAACTGATTCTTCTTGTAAAAAAATTAGTATAAGTCATATATTCTTTAAAAATGTACAGAAGACTATGGGACCAGAGAATTTATTGATTTTGGCTATTTCATTACCAATTTTTAAATCCGAATTCAGTTATTTGAAAATTTGGAATTAATATCCCTTAGAAAAATATTTTCAAGTGAATTATTATAAATTTAATGCTAAATACAAGGATAGATGTTGAGTTTACCTCACATTATTTATCTCTGTTCACTAAATGATACATCTTTAAAGATAGGTTCTTGATTTGACTCATGTTGCTGTAACAGAATGAGTCATTTATGAAATAAGGAGGTTTCTTAAGTGGAGCATTCTGGAGGCTGGAAAATCTAAGGTCAGAAAGTGACATCTACTTAGGGCTGTGCACTTGGGGCGTGTAATAAGAAGGAGACAGAGCTCTTGTGTAGGAGTGCGTGTGCACGTGTGCGTGTGTGGGAGGGAGTATGTGTGGGAATGTGTGTGTGTGCGTGTGGGGGGAATGCGTGTGTGAGTACGTGTGCGTGCGTGTCTGTGTCTGTGTGTGTGTGTGTGTGTGTGAGTATGCACACAAGTGCATGCTTGTGTGTGTGCCTGTGTGCATGTGTATAATAGACACAAAGGAGATGCGCTCACTCTTCTGACAGCTTTGCTATCATGCCATCACTCGACCTACAACACCTTCACCTTTGATTACCTGCCAACATCACTCTGAGTATCAAGCTTCCAACATGAAATTAGCTGTGCGTTCAAACTGCGTCATAGGCACAGGCAAAGGATGACTGTCTCCTTGCTAAAGTCAGTCAGGAAGCAGCAGTAGGTGGGCAGTATACTAAGAAAAAAACCATGAATCAGACAACATTGCGTTTGTGTGATTCAAACAACTCAAAGATTCTCGTTCAGGGATAAGCTTCAACATTAACTGGTGGTCTCAGCATTCCCTCTCCGTGCAAGGTATGGATGCTACTATTTTCTCAGCATAAGCCCAATTGAGTCTGTCTAATGGCATCCGCACTGGCCTGTTTTCTACCTGGGTGTAAAGGATCTCATCATCCGCAGGAGTCTGCGGTCACTGCCAAAGGCAATGATCCAACTCCACAGGCAGCAGGCACGGCAAACAGATCCTTCCAGTTCCCGAATCACTTCGTATCTGAAACACCTGAGCAGCGAAATTCGACGGGAAGGCTTCATTCAAGATCCCAGGAAGTCAGTGTGTTTGCAGAACAGAGCTGCCTCCTGAGCGAAGTGACTGTTTATTGTTAAGTGTCTCTGAAAGGAAATTCCCAATCAGAGGGCAGGCGGGCAGGCGGGCGGGCAGGCACGCATTGGCCCAGCTCTGAACCAACTGTGCAGGAGTTAAATGGTAACTATTTCACAGGGTCCTATGTTACCTTAAACCCCATATGCAGTTGTGGTTCACTGGTTTACTGACATGAACGAGGAGAATTTGCTACACTTCCATTCTCTCATTACACCTTAATTAGGACCTCGGCTAGAAATATCAACATTCTTACAGCTGCAGCTGACAATATTTCTCATCTCACTTTAATCACACTCCGTAGAGCTTATTGAGGCCGTTTACCAATGTTCCCTTCCTTTGTTTTCCTCCTGATTAAGAACCTCTAGTCCCATAAACCAACGAGACTGAAGCCGTGGCCTTTCAGTTATAAACTCAGCTCTGTCTCCAAGTATCAGTCAGAAGAATAGGCAATATGCATCGTCGTAGTGTATGTATATAATCTTAAGGATCGGCACATTTATAGGTTAGTTTCTATTCTATTCTGTGTCTGTTGGGCCTTTAAAAGATAGCAGTTGTACCACAATGCCAAATGAGCATTTTGTGAAATGTAATACATTTCTAAGTTTTTTTTTTTTCCAATGCTCACTTTGACAACTGAAAGCTGTCTTGGGGACAGCAGCTAACACGTCCCTTAACTTGAGTTCCTTTGGAGCTTAATTTGTGAGGTAGAAAAACTAATGTCAGTGCTTACAACATGTAATAATACAGATCCTTCTAAAACTAAGTTTTAGATATCTTTGCAATGTCTTCATCTTAAACTAAGGAATGTTTATTTTACTTCTATTTTTAAACCTTCGCCTTCATCAAAGCACTAAAGTAATACATCTCTAACAACAAAACACAATCATTTGTAACTTTTTAGGAAAAAAAAATCCTCACTTAAAGAAAGAAGACATACAATACTATAATTTAATCTGTCCTTTGGGGCATGAGACAGCTTATAGGTCTAGTCAGCCAGCTAAATGACAGACAGAAAGATCATGTGACAAGAGTGTAAGAACTAATTAATCTCCATAAGCTGGAGCAAGGGAGGGAAGGTGACGTGGAATCTGATTACGTTATCGAGTGTAAGGAGGGAAAATGCACCATGTATTTTTCATGTTGATTTTAACCACCTGAGCCTCTAATGACATTTTGTACCTTCTGAGAAAACTCATATTTCATCTGTATGCTAAAGGAAGTACCATGACGCTAATGCTGTTAGTGTGCGAGGTACTCAGTGCTCTAAATACTAAGAAACCAGATCCTGTAGGAGTCTTTTGAAAATTTTTCCAAGTATAAATAACTCTAGTGAAATTAGTTTACTTCAGAAAGGAAATTAGAAACCCACAGTTTAGAAGAGAAACTGTCATAGATTTTTGAAGAAATGATAATTTAACAATTCCTAACATTACTTTCAAAAAAAGAGCAATTATGCATATATTTTGGCTAATGAACATCGATGGATGCATTTTATTATATCTTGAGTTAAAATTTTATTTAAATAATTCCACAAATAATTAATATGTGGTATTTATTTTATACATTATGCTGGAGTGACCGAGGAGTGTGAGTATTAAAATATAGAGGTTAATAGTTTACTAATAAACATTATTAATCAAGAATAATATAAATAATCAGCTATCTACAAAAATGTCACAGGGAATGACACATTTTTAGCAAAACCACAAACCACAGAACTTACTGCCACCACATATTCCATTGCACATTGAATAAAGTGGTTCTTAGTCTCTGTTATCAAACGGCAATTATTTTTCATAGATTTTTTTTAATGAACTTGTGAAGCTAATCTATCAAAAAAAATGAGACCTTTTACTATGGTATTTCACAGAAGCAAAGTTTGCACCGGTAAAGTATATTTACTATTTTTTAATGGAAAAAATATAATTTTTTTTCCGAGAAAAGTCTAAACTTTATTCAGTTTTTCTCAAAATACAAACTTTCCTTGAACCACCCAGATGGATTTTTTTGCTCCTTCATTCTTTTTCCCTCAAGCTGGACGTGTGTGGTGCAGACAGCTGTACGTGTAAAGGTACACCACCACGGCACGGAGTCTGGAAGACGAGCTGCCCGGCTCCCTGGGCCAGCTGACTATCAGAGCAAGGGGAAGCAGCAGTGTCTCATGCCAGTCAGGGGAGACATCATCCCATCTGCCCTGACCTCCGCCCTTACTCCCATCCCATGGTCTCCCTGTCCCTCCCTGACACACTCTGTCTTTCCACTCTTCCCCTTAAAGTACAGAAAACATTTCCTCTGCCATGAATAATCACTGAGAGCAGATATTTCCTGGTTTTGATGAATATTATTAGAAATTTAGGATTTGGATTTGATGATGACTTTAGAATATATGTATATGTGTGTGTGTGTGTATATATATATATATATATATATATACATATATAAAGTTAAGATACAATTTCAGTTAAAATTAGCATTTTGGTACAGTAAATATTTTTAATATTTATACTTCAAGTGTTCTCTTTTATTAATACACACACACACACACACACACACACACATATATATATATATATATATATATATATAACACATATACACATACAGAGTATACATATGTTCTGTAGCAAATGTTAATTATAACTGGAATTCTATTTTACCGTGCAGTGATGCACAATTTCCTGATCAAGTCTACAAAGTGTACTAGAGTAAAGTCATTCACTGTCCTTAAATAATACACAGATAGACCTTTCCACTTTCCACTGAGTAAAGTGAATTAAAGGATAGGAAAAGTGAAATACAATCAAATGGATAGAACATTCAAAGAAAAGGCTGCTGCACTATTCCGCCTTTCATTTCTTTCAACCTTCTTCTTTGTTTTTGATATGGAATTTTTCAGTAGTCTTCAAAATTTTGCAGTCGGTCCAAAATAATTCAAAAGTACAGCTATGACTATCACTGGCTCATTTTAAAGTACACCTTCATAGGCTTATTTTTTCATGCAGTAATTTATATACTTGGAATCAGCGGTCAAACCACTATGATCAATGATTGTCATGTAAATTTTATTTTTGGTCTGGAATTTAAGTTTCTTTCCCTTTGTCATCTCTTATCTTCTTTTCTATCTGCCAAGATGTTTCCTAACACATGTGAGTTTGGGTGGAAATTGACATCTAGTTTGATAATTGACAAATAGATTTCTAAACCACCATGATTCCAAATTATGTGCTTATTTGATCTTTTATGTGTTTACTTATTTCTTTATTCATTTACTTATGGACAAAACATTAAATGAAAAAACCCATTTGAAAGCACTATAATGAGAAAGATGGTAGGCAAATTCTCATTAGTACAAAAGCAGCTTCAACTATTCATCTTTATTACTCAAAGTCCCTCATTGTGACACAGTATCACTTCACTTCCAAAAGGTAGAGGCAGGAATTGTACACACTGTGTTCTGTTCTGCTGTGTAATAATACTGTGGAAAAAAAAACTTATTTGACCTAGTCTTTGGAAGAGCTTAAATTACCAATCAAATATATATATATATAAAACCTATTTCATTTGCTAAGGTCTTGATTTTATATATTGTTTTGTCTTTGTTTTAACAAATATACTCGGCTATAATGAAAATAAACCTGCTGAAGTCTCTGAGGTCTGAGACAAGCTATAACACATTTCTGCTCCGCGGGGTGGGCTCATGGGATACCTACTGAGAAAATGCATGCCCACTGAGCATGCCCAGACTATTAAAATGAATTGACATGTTAATGCTGACAGGAAAAGAGCACAAGAGAGCTTGCTAAATTACTGCTCAGTCAGGCACTAGGAATTCCTGAGTGGCTAACTCCCGAGCAAAACCCACAGCAAGCACAACAACAAAACTTTATTGTCAAATGCAGCCAAACAAACACTAACAGGGTTGTCATGTTTGTAATCCACCTACCCATAAATCATATGGATTTTAATCATACCTGCCACCTTAGCAGCGTATCCCTGGGGAAATGGCTTTCTTTTGGCTTCCTCCTTCGTTCATTTTCAATTATCTGGAAGCTACTTCGTGTGTTTATTTATTTATCTAAAGTTCACGTACAGTGTGCACACACAAATTTTCTCTAGGGGTCCGGGATCAGGCCGATCATGCAAGGATGCAGTGGGGCGAAGCAGCTAACAGCTCATGTGAGTAGACTCAGTCTCACACACCAGATTTGGACCATGATGACAAGGGAAGGGGAGGACAGAAAATAATTAGTGTGTGTACAGTGATTGATTATGTCTTAATATACAGACCACTTCAGAGCATTCTAGGTAGACTTAAAAATGATGGAACAGGAAACTCATAGCTCTTGATAAGCAAGAAAAAGAAAACTGCTTTCGTCATTCGCGTACTGGGAGATGGGATAAAGTGTATTGAGATGGGATAAAGTGTATTCGCTGTTAAATATATATGTTGGATTATTCAACTCACCGATTGGATAATTGTACAAAGTTTCATCTATTAAGATGAACACAAGCAGATTACACCTGCTTTGGGCTGGCAGAAAGCAGGGAGAGAAAGGGGAGCTATATGTATCGGATCAGACCATCTGGTCTTGCCATAGGCCCTCAAGAACCACTTCAGAAAATCATATCCTTTTGACTAAGAAATGAGTCGCCTCCCTGTCTGCTCTTTTCTCACACCATCAAGTGAAGGCGAAATACACATACACTGTTGAGCACGTGCTTTTGACACACACACACACAAAAATCATAAAATAAAATTAATCAAAATAATAGATGTTCTGGAAAAGACATTTAACAGAAAACCAGATTCAATGTCAGGCTGAACAATTTTTTTTTTAAATTTGTGGTGGTGTTGATGGGATGTGTGGGTGCCACTGTGGTGCCTTTTATGTACATTCTGATCCATACATGCCATGCTGTGTATGAGCTCATCGCCAGATATGATCTATTTAGAACACCCATAGAAATTAAAAGGATCACATGGAGTTTGACATTTTGCAAAATGAAATAATAATGGATTTATTATATTGTGTGGGTTTTTCTCCCCTTTTAATAAAAATGTCTGACCCTTGGGAAGCTTGGTTGGAAGTTTAGAAGTTTGAATCATTTTTCTTTTTTTATATTCCAGGAAAATATAAGCATACAATTTCCTCATTTTCATATATCTTTTGATATTTCAGAAACGTGAGTTATCTTCCTCATAAATCAGAAACTAAATGTCTATCTTTCCTAAAATAACATGTTATGTTATACCGATGTAGAGTGTTGCATTTTCATGCTTACATTACTGACTCTCTTTGCTTATTTACTTTAATATTTTTCACACAACTATGATGAAGACCATGCCAGGAAAGCCCAAGAGAGTTGTGAACTCTGACCTCAGGTATGAACAGGATAAGTAATCGATATCATATTGGCAGTAAAATTTGCATTCATAATAATGAACACTATTTGCATAGATTATACAATCTAAGCAGATAATTTCAAATATGTCAGTTTTAAAATTTATCATTATTGTTTTATGTTTTCTCTATTGTTCCTTTAAAATTATTCACTAATCTATCCAATAATTAGTTACTGAGCACTGAATACAGGCCAAGTTGGTGCCATATCACAATGCTTGAAATGAAATAATGTTTAGATGGGGTATTAGTTTAACTTTAAAATACCAATTTCAAAATACAAAATTGTTTTAAACCTGCATATTGGTTTAGATGCATCGAAATAACCAAATATACCCACAGATTTTTGATGTCCACTTAAAAATTCCCCAAGAGTTTTGTAACCATCCAGGTTTACAATGATCTATTTGCATCATGTTTCTGAGAAGACAGACAGCTCATGGGAGACCATAGAACAACACAGACACACACAACACCTTCCTATCGAGAAAGCAAGAGTCAGGGGCCAAAAAGAGTTGTAAAAGTGTGGAAGCACACACAGACACACAAATACACACAGATACACAAAAGCACACACACACACACACACACACACACACACACACCATGAAAAAGAGCCCAGTGCTGGCAAATAAAGACTGACAAGGCAAGGTCTTTCAGGTATCTTTGGTTTAGAAGACGTTGATGGAAATCCTGCAGTCATTAAGGAGTAAAAGTCAGATTTGAATGACCTTAGAAACAGGAAAAAGAAAAGAAAATGAATGATGAAAAATATTCTTAAAAATTCTTAATAAGGAGGAGAAATCGATGAATCATAACAGTAAGAAACTATAAAAGAAAGAGAGGATGTTGGGAAATAAGTTATACTGGAAGAAGAGAGTATGGCCAACTTATATTGTATGCATGTATAACATTTTCAGAAAATTACCTTTTGATTTCTCAAAGGGCATCTTTTGGGAATCCGAAGAAAAAGTAAAATAGAAAATTATTAAATTAAAATCAGGTCATTAGAGAGGGTCCTGTCTGGTGTTCACATCAAAAGAGATGATTGACCAGGTTATACCTCAGGGGGAAGAAAAATATCTCATGACCAGAAGAGAGGACTCAGAAGACCGTGATCCTGCCTACACTTTAATCTCAGACTTCTAACCGACAAAATTATGAGAAAATACAGTTCTTTAGTTTACCCCATATAATTTGCAGTTCTTTATAGAGTTTTATGTGATTACTTTGATAGCCACTCATCATCAATGGATATCATATTGGTGTTTAAATATAAAGTACTAAGAAACCACTGATATTCTTAAAAGGTAGCAAATGGGCTTCCCAGAGATATAGTGAGAAGGGAAAACAGAAAATTCTTAGCTCCAACCTGTCTAAAAATATTTTAGGACTATTTCTTTTATTTTCTGTACATGAGTGTCTATGCATATGTACGTGTGCATATGTATGTATGTGTATACCACATATCTGGCTGACGTCATTGTGGGAGTTTAAATGGGGATGGCTTTCATAAGCTCCATGGATTTGCATGCTTGCTTCCCAGTCTGTGAACTATTTAGGAGGAATTAGGGAAATGGCATTGTTGAAAGAGGTGTGGTGGTATTGGAGGAAGTATGAGATCAGAGGTTGACTTAAGTTTCAAAAGCTCATACCTGACCCAGTATCTCTCTGCTGCCTGCTGCCTGAGGGTCAGGATGTAATCTCTTAGCTGCTGTGCCAGCACCACGTCTTTCTCCTTTCCACTATGAAGATCACAGACTAACCCTTTAAGGCTGTGCACAAGCACTGAATTAAATGCTTTCTTTTATGAGATTTATCTTGTTCATACTGAATCATCACAATAATACAGCAGTAACTAAGACACCATGAAGGTCAGAAGAGGGTATCAAACCTGGAGCTAGACTGAAGTTTGGGCTAGACTGAAGTTTGGGTGTGAACCATGTGAGCGCTCTTACATGGTAAAGTCATAGTAGCAGGTGCTCTTAACAAGAGACATCTCTCCAGACCCCATATATTCTCCTTAATCAGTTTGGATCTAGGTTTGCACTTACAGTGAATGAAAACAATTCAACATTATGCAACATTTTTCTGAGTTTACCAATAATGACAAATACTTTTTTCATGTGTGCCTGGGATATATGTATGATTTATACACATGAGAATGTAATAGTGCACACATGCCTATAGGCGTGTGAAGGTGAGGGGTACCCCCACTCTATTACCTGTGACTATTCCGTTTGATACAGGGTCTCTCTCTGAACATGAAGCTAGAATAGCAGGCATCAAAATGGAAAAATACCCTTTATTTTTACAACAGTGCTGGAGCAGAGGTGTCTATGGCCGTACCTACATCTAGTTTCTTATATAATGACTGGGGATTTGAACTCAACTCATCATGTTTGTCCAGCAAGTGATCTTACACTTTGAGTCATCTCCCCAGCCCCATAAGTAATATTTCTAATTAAAACTAAAGTGCATTTTGTGCCAAATAACCTGACATTATTTCTCCAGCTTTGTAAAGATATATCAGAGAATCATTTTTACAACTGAGCATAGGCTTTGTTCTAAATTCAGTGCTTTTGAAAGAGGTCGTGAGGTGAGGTCTAATTCATAAGTGGCTTTCTGAAGTTATATTAAGGCAGAAGATTCTTCCTGGCCAATTTTAAAGGGGGAAAAACCCCTATTTTTGTTTTAAAACAAAACGTTTGTTTTTACCTTTGTATTTCTGAAATGAATTTACACACTTTACGATGGCACTTTAGTGTCTGGATAAGCTAAATGGCAAACCACAAGGTTAAGAGCAGTCTCTTTTGTTCAGAGTCAAAGATCACATGGGCGGTTTTTGTTGCTTTCGGCCTCTCATCCGCAGTTAAGGAGTTTGAACCAGCAAATGGATCCTTACCTTCACACCTGCCATTTGCTCTTGCTGTGGTAGTTACAAATATATAATTGTGCCTTAGACCGAAAACTGCATTTGGAAACGAGGTAGAAACCATCGGTAGCCCCCATAATACCTTCTTACAGGCACCAATTCAAAGATTGAGGTCAAGGAGAGTTTAAAATCTTTCTAATCTTTTTAAAAATCATATTGAGAGGCACATCTGATGCCGGGGGAAGATGCTGAGAGGCCAAGTGCTACTTGATAAGCAAGTGGTAGCGGGATGGGGGAGAACGAGAAGCAGAACAGATCGTGCACTATGAAGAGACAGAACTGGAAACTCGCAGCAGTGAGCAACAGCTTCATCTGAGAGGCCTGTGCTACCACCTGAGGCCAGGGTGATGATCGTTCCCGTCTGCAGCAATGGACCATGTCTGGGTCTCTAGCCCTGTTGTAGATGGATGTCCGTGGTCGGCGTTACCACCAAATGCCATGAGGACATCTGTCCCAGATCTGAGCTGCTGCCTGAAGTCATGTTGATGGGGGCATCTCTGAGTTGCTCCCACCCCTGGTTTGCTGTAGCACACCGGAAAGCTGGCCCAGCCCTTCTGCCTGAGCAGGCCTGATGGCGTAAGCATGGAAGAGCTGGTCATGCTTCTCAGCTGGCCCAGAATAGGAGAGCTGGCCCTGGTGGTGTGGCCACCGGAGAGAGGGCTGGGCTGGCAAACTCATTTACCAGCCAGGCCCAAATCCAGGGCTTGGAGATGGCCCATCCCAACATCCACTACCGGATCTAGGAGCTACTGGAGAGTGTGAAGGCAGAACCAATGCAGGATCTCCAGGACACCAGGACACGGGACAGCAACAGGATATACGAGAGGAGTCGCGGTGAGGATCCTGTTATGGATGGTGCAGCAGAAGTCATAAGCTTCTCACTGGACCAATGACTCATTCGCAAATAAAGCTGTTAGGGCAAAGGGGTGTGACACACTGTGACTCACTGCAGATTCCATGGCAAAACTTTGCTTTGTTTTGTTTTGTTTTCCTCCCCTGGGGGAAGAAGGAGGGGGGGGGAGAGAAAATATTGCAAAGGTGTAGGGTAGATATGAAAGGGCTGGAAATGATTGGGATTTGGGTGCATGATGTGAAATTCACAAAGAATCATTAATAGCTATGAGAATAAAACAACAAAAATGTTATTTTTAAGTATATGTGTGGGTAGGAGTGTGTATGTGTGTGTGTGTGTGTGTGTGTGTGTATGTGTGTGTGTGTGTTTTGTGTATGTGACTATCTATGGGGCTAAAAGAGTAAAGGTATAGGGTCCTCTGAATTTCTATTTAAAACTGTGAGCCACTAGCCACGCACTTGTAGTCATCACGAGTGTGGATCATGCGTTTGACCAATGAGCACGCTCTTCAGACAGCCCAGTCCTTGACGTCTTCCCGTCCTGACTCATCTTTTAGCTCCCACAATAAAGGTCACAGAACACAACGCATGTAAATTCTAAAAAAAGACACTTTTCTAGAGATGCAGAAGGTTCGCCAGGCCTGCCAACCCCCCCACTGCTTCTGTCTGTTCAGGTGAACCTCAGGAACTCGATGACACCAGCTCCCTGAGTTGGGCGAGCCTGCAGAGGGCAGGATTCCACCTGGCTGGGATCTCAGGCTGGAGGCAGCACTGGGACCCGCCTTTGTGAAGTGAAACGGGTTGCAAGGGAACAAAGTGACGCAGATTCCTGTGTTCAATGACCGTATGGTTTTCATTATCTTGTTCTCAAGGAAGAATTCATCCAAAGAACAACCAAATGAAAGCAATGTGTACTCTGTGTCAACCTATCCTTGGATGAATGTGCCACATTTGCTCCATTATCTTGGCGGGGATTGTCTAAAGGTGGAGATGCGGGGTGGTAAAGACAAAGCTAAAACACCGAGAAGCGATGGCGGGGGGGGGGGGGGGGAAAGAAACACTCTGGTGTCTTATTATGTAGCTTCCCACACTCAACAAAGCTGTAATTCATCCTGCAGGTGCAAACACTGCTGGCTTGCTCACAGGCTCTTGACGGATGGGCCGGATGCGCGTTTCCTACCCCAGATGCTCTTTGGAACAGCAGCTCTGAGATAGGCGACTACGCGCACCTGAATCAGCACATTCACTGAGGGGTTTTATCTCATTCCCGATTTCACAAACAGTTCTGTACACAGGGCAGCAAGCATTTGGCAAAAGGCTGTTATCTTTCTTTCAATGCAAAAAAAAAAAAAAAAATGGCCAATCTACACATCTCTGGAGTCATTTCTTCATGGTTGTCTCTGAGGTGACGCTGGTAGCAATGTCCTGATTACCCAGAGACACATTAGTGAATCGTTATCAGGCTTCAGGGAGATATTATATTCCATTGTAAGATTAACTCTTGTGATTTCTACATGATTTTCAAGAATTTGGAAATTTCTGCAATAAACTAGGTGGTTCAAGACGTTTGAATTGATAGGCTATTTTAAATAGTAAAGGTCACGTGACCTGAAGCAGGGCGCTCCCCACTCCAACTCATTAACTGCCACCAGCTTTAAGGATTTTAAGATTTGAAAGAAAACCAAGTCTTTCAGGTTGAAGTTTCACTGACTCTTGGCAAAATCCAACTTCCTGGTTGAAAGGGGAAAAAAAAGTTTATGAAAAAGCTCACAAGGGTTCTTAGACATCAAATGGGTCTTACGAAACCACATTTTGATGAGCTAAGTGTAAATGAATCAGAAACACATGGATTAAATTTCCCTTGAAATACACATGGGCTTGGAAATTAAGGAAAAAGTGTTTAGCCAAATGTGTTTTGGGTTTTCGTGAACTGAAAACATTTGAAAAAAAAAAGTTGAAGTATTTGCTAAACCCTATGCTGTTGTGTTTGCTCAACCTTTCTCCAAATCAATTAAGTTTCCACGAGGCTCCCCTCTGTCCCCTTGTGGTTTGTCTTGTCACCTCTGTCCTGACACTTTATAGGCCAAACTAAATTTCCATTAAAAAAAAAAAAGTGTGTTGCTCATCTACTTAAAAATGAGGTAGCTATTAAAACACATGGAGGATCAGAGACATTAAGGGGTGGGGAGCTCCCACTAGGTCATGCATTCTGTCCTAGGGGTTGGAGCTCAGGCACTCACAAGTCTCTAGTGCTTTCTCCACCGCAATTTTAAATATCTCAAATGACAGGACTTCTCCGTGTCCCTTGGGATAACGTTGTGCATTCTAATAGATGTCGCCATTAGGAACTGTGCTGCTGCTGCTGAGGTGTGTGCAGGGAGAGGTCCTGGGAGGGCAAGAGGGATGCTTAACCCTTTCACCACTCTCTTACCTGCCCTGTGCTCTGAGATTTACAACAGTGTTCCGGTGCTAATGAATGAAGAACATACCTAGTGTTCATTAAAACCAGCTACGCAAACAAAGAAACAAACAAACAAAGAAACGCCCCTTGCATTTAGAATTACTATGCATTGCATTTGTAACACAAGTTTCTACAGTGAGCCGGCCCCCTCACAAGAGAGCTAGGATATGCTAAGTATCCTCTCTTGTGGTTTTTATCTGCCCTGTTATTTGAAAATTCACAACATTGAAAGTCTTAGGATGTTTCCCTGGACAGGAAATGCTGCCTGACATGAACCATCTCCTGAAAACACAGGGCGCCTGAGTGTGTATCTTTTAATTTTGTATCTTTTATGTTATCCTTTCTCCCCCGAAACACCTTTGCTCAGTCTCCAATGTCTTTTCCTTAACTAGCAAGTAAAAGCATTTGCCATTTTTTTTTTCTGTTCAGGTAGGTACACTGTAAGGAAACATCTATCTGTCTTTCTAGACAGACCGAAAAGCCTAGCTTTCACTATAACTAACACGCTTTCAAAGGTCTTCTGGCAGAGTTTACATGAATTTGCTCTCATTCTTGTTCTACTTACAAATGAGGTATAAGGCACTTAATGACTTACATGGCCTGTCATAGTGCTACTACCCTGACCTTTTCAAGATTCTGCATTGTGAGCAGCTGACAGGCATACCTCTTCCAAGCCAGTTATTTCAACCTATAAAATGTAGCCAATGAAGGGGTAGGAGAATCTAATACAGGGAAATGGAAAACAGCACTGGGTTTCTGACTTTTCTTTCTGTGCTCTCTTCAGCTGTACACAGGTTTGTATGATTCTAGAAACCTTGGTTTTGTTTGTGTGTTTGCTTATACGTGACAATTTTTCTGTTTCAGGCAGTCTCTTCTGTGAACCGGTTCCTCTGTCCCACTCATTTCAATATCTGCATGCAAACTGAGTCCCTTGTTGAGCTGGGAAGTTCTGAAGTTGGCATAGAAGTTCTCTCTCTCTCTCTCTCTCTCTCTCTCTCTCTCTCTCTCTCAGTAGAATGAAAGTAGAAATTGAGTTACATAAATAAATTTCAATATTCTACCTCCACATGTACCCACTTAAAACAACTCTCCAGAAAGATGTTTTTACATAATATTCAAAGGTGAAAACTTATCTTTTTTTTATTTTCTGTATTCTTTGTTTACATTCCAAACTCTTTCCCCTTTCCCAGTTCCCCCTTCTCCATATGTCCCATATGTTCTCTTCCCTCCACCCATTCCCCAATCACTCCCCCCATTTCTTTGTTCTAGTATTCCCCTATAATACTGGATCAAGTCTTCTCAGGACCAGAGCCCTCTCCTTCCTTCTTCTTGGGAATCCTATGATTTGCTAATTGTGCCTTGAGTATTCAGAGCTTCTGGCCTAATTAATATCCACTTATCAGTGAGTGCATTTCATGTGTATTCTTTTGTGATTGGGTTACCTCACTTAGGATGATATTTTCTAGTTCCAACCATTTGCCTACAAATTTCATGAATTCATTGTTTTTAATTGCTGAGTAGTATTCCATTGTATAAATATACCACATTTTCTGTATCTATTTCTTCATTGAGGGACACCTGGGTTCTTTCCAGCTTCTGACTATTATAAATAAGGCTGCTATGAACATAGTGGAGCATGTTTCTTTATTGCATGCAGGGGAATCCTCTAGATATATGCCCAGGAGTGGTATGACAGTGTTCTCTGGAAGTGTCATGCCCAATTTTCTGAGGACCTGCCAGACTGCTTTCCAGAGTGGTTGTACCATCTTGCAATCCCACCAACAGTGGAGGAGTGTTCCTGTTTCTCCACATCCTCACCAACACCTGCTGTCTCTTGAGTTTTTAATCTTAGCCATTCTGACTGGTGTGAGGTGGAATCTCAGGGTTGTTTTCATTTGCATTTCCCTGATGACTAACGATGTTGAACATCTCTTAAGGTGCTTCTTAGCCATCCAAATTTCTTCAGGTGAAAATTCTTTGTTTAGCTCTGTACCCCATTTTTAATAGGGTTATTTGGTTCTCTGGGGTCTAACTTCTTGAGTTCTTTGTATATTTTGGATATTAGCCCTCTGTCGGATGTGGGATTGGTGAAGACCTTTTCCCAATTAGTTGGTTGCTATTTTGTCCTTCTGATGGTGTCCTTTGCTTTACAAAAACTTTGTAATTTTATGAGGTCCCATTTGTCAATTCTTTTTGTTTTTTGTTTTTTTTTTCCAGACACAGGGTTTCCCTGTGTAGCCCTGTCTGTCCTGAAATTCACTCTGTAGACCAGGCTGACCTCGAACTTAGAAATCCACCTGCCTCTGTCTCCCAAGTGCTGGGATTAAAGGCATGCACCACCCCTGCCCGGCCCATTTGTCAATTCTAGATCTTAGAGTATAAGCTATTGGTGTTCTCTTCAGGAACTTTCCCCCTGTGCCCATGTCCTCCAGGGTCTTCCCCAGTTTCTTTTCTATTAGTTTCAGTGTGTCTGGATTTATGTGGCGGTCCTTGAAAACTTATCTTTTAACACTACATCTCTATCCTCCTGATGCTTGTTCTGGACAGTCACAGCAGGTTTCAGTTGAGTCAAAACGTGATATTGCTCTGTCTTCTTGGTTTACACTATTAAAGTAGTATTTTTTTTTTTAGGATGGTTCTGTACATATCTCACAATCCCTTATTTTATTTTTTATTGGATATATTTTTTATTTAAATTCCAATGTTATCCCCTTTTCCAGTCCCCACCCCCAGGATAGCCCCTATCCTATCCTCCCTTCTCCTACTTCTATGAGGATCTTCTTCTACCCACTCCCCTCCCCCCTACCACTATTCTCCTACACTGGGGCATCTATTGAACATTCATAGGACCAAGGACCTCTCCTCCCATTGATGCCTGACAAGGCCATCTTCTGCTACATATGCAGCTGGAGCCATATGTATCCCTTTGTTGATGGCTTAGTCCCTGGGAGCTCTGGGGAGTCTGGTTGGTTGAAATTGTTGTTCTTCCTATGAGATGGCAAACCACTTTAGCTCCTTTAGTCCTTTCTCTAACTCCTCCATTGGGGACCCTGATAGCATAAACTGAAGCAATGACTATCGGGGAGACTGTCCCACCTGGGGATTAGTCCCATATATAATCACCAAACCTAACATTGTTGTGGATGCAAAGAAATGCTTACTGAAAGGAGCCTGATATGGCTGCTTCCTGAGAGACCCTGCCAGAGCCTTACACATGCACTCCCTTATTTCTGTGCTCTTTAAAGTAAGTCCTTCCTGGAGCCTCTTGAGCTTCTTCTAACAACTCTCCCCCTCCCTTGCTTGCTTAACAGGGTTGCTGGTCACTACTTAAAGTTTTATTTTCTTAATTCTTGGATAGATATTGCACATTTTAATATTTGGGATGGCTTAAATTCACATCAAACTTTAAACAGAAAAGGCTAGAAATAAAACACCACATCTTTGTCATTTGAAACCAGCCAGGATCAAAACAAAAAACGAAAACCTGCTGCTTTCTTTGGTAAAAATTATTCAATATTCACATGATTCCAATCAGAGGGTGGAAACAATATTCTGAATCAAGTTATTAAGCTCTGTATTCTACCCTGGATTTTTAAAGTTGTGTGTAAAGGGATATTTATTTTATCATTTATAAAATGCTTTGATTTAGTTCTCATTTTCAAAAAGAGAATATTAGGCTCATTCTTCATATAGAGTTAAAATTTGAGGTTATGGTAAGCATATGATGAAGTCAACCATATTATGACCAGTGGCTTGTTTTCTTCATTACTGGCAAAACTGAAGCCAGACTGTGTAAAGCACATAAGGATATGCCTTCCGCAGGCACAAACTTAGTGAAGGATGAAGGTCTATCATATGGAGCTGATGTCAACGTCCCCTCAACTAAGTTCAAAGATACACACTCACTTGCTTTACTATACATTATATAATAGATCATTTACATAAAAAGTTACCCTGTGGTTTATTGTATTAACCACATTAGATAAGCTGTTGTCTGGGAAGGAATTCAAATTTAAGATTTGTTTTTAAAAAGTGTTGTTATTCTATCTTGCAAATTCCTGTCACTTCAAGAAGATATTAATAAATCTTTGAAAGCCAACATTTTCTATGCTATGATCATTCCATAGACATTGGGAAAATAGAAAAATATTTATAAAGCATTTACTGATGAGTCATTCACAAGGAAATAATTACAAATACAAGTCAAGCAAATTGGCAATTGTTTGCCTTTCAAACTAGAAATCACATGGAAAAATAGTAGGGCTCTGACTGGCTTTATGAGCATTTTAGGGAATGCTGTTCCCAGCTCCACGACACTCACATGGAGGTCTAGCTGATAAAATGTTAGTTGACAGTCTGGATTTCATAAAGACTCCCTGGCTCTATCAGACCTTGCTGTGTGGCCTGATGGAATTCACTCTGAATTTTGTGATTTTCAGTTTTCTCATCAGTACAACTGGGAATAAAACAAAAGAAAAAAATTAAAGGTATTAATACTGAAGTGTGTTAACAATTTATGAAAACCAAACCATGTTTTCTTTTTAACGCAAGAAACAAATTTTCTTTAAAACTGCTCATATCCTGATGTATTTGGTTGCCTGCAAACCTTCTTGAATTTATGTGGGTTTTCAGGCAACTGTGTGGGCCATTTCTGCCAAGTTTTTAAGAGAAACAAGAATTCAGCTGAGGGTGAAACGTGAACAGCTCTGGGCCACCATGGATATTGGGACAGTGAGACAATTCTCTCTTTACATCATTGCTCAGCAAGAATTACTTAATATCATTCTGTGATATTCAATCCAGATTACACACACACACAGCCCATGTTTATTAACACCTTGACACCATCAGCCCGCCCCATCCCATCTGTAGCTTCAGAGAGTAAAAAGTTTTTTGTTTCCTTTCATAAGTAATGCTCAATAAGTCTTAGTCCTTAATTTCATAGTCAGCTAATAAAATGAGAATCCAGAAGAGACTAGGGGAAGAGACGTTACACTATATGGAAAAACTGATACAACCCCTAAATCGAGCTAATATCTTGAGTCACACACTGGAAAACCATTGTCAATGTAGATAACATGAAAATGTTTGAATGATTATCGCAATCTGCAATCTGCCTTTTGACTCCTGCGGTGCCCACTAGATCTATATACAGTCAGTAAAAGCAATGACATTCATATGGGGAAATTATGTCTTTATATTTGTATATAGAGTCCATATTCACGTTTATCTATACTTCCTGTTAGCATCATCCTATGCCTTATACTTTCAAACTATGAACTATTAACACCTGTGTAAGTGTGGGTGGTTAGATTAGATGACAATCCTAACCATTTTCCCACTGATATTATAGAGCAGTCTAAAAGAGCTATAGAGAATTGAAAAGTTTGAAGACCTAAAACAAGGATATCAATTGCTTCAGGGAATTATATACTTAGGGAAATTATGTAATACATTCTGTCAATCTAAAAATGTTTTATCAGTCTTTTGTGTCATGTTGCAATATATAATTTTAACAACTTACAAAGATTATTGAACCCTGATTGCAACAAGAGATGAAATTTGCAGAAATTGTCACCCAACATTTACTTTCCTATAAATGGGCAGTGTTAGTGTTATTAAAAGTATGAAAATAATATACAGCTCTTGAAGTATACGCAACTACTTCAAATCTAGTTGTTTTTTATAAATAATTGTATCAACATTTACAATGCAAAACTTAAAAATTAGCTTTGTATATCATACTTAAAGTATTTTGATTCAGATTAAAGTAATGAAGAATTTTCAAGTCCAAATACCTTCATGCTCATACAAAGAGGAAAGCAATAACTGATAATCATTTCTTCCACGAACAGATGCCATGGAAATCATTAAATTATATTGATTTTATTTTTCTAACCAGATGCTTTAAATAGATACCTTTAATCTAATCTAATCTAATAGTTGTTCTTTTTGTTCAGCATTAATGAAATAAAAGTAAAATTTAAGGCAGTTTGCCTTGTGAAAATGAAGCACAGTTCAGAAACAGAGGTAATCCCTGAAAGTCACTATAAAATTGTATCTTTAGTAATGACACAGAAACATGCTGAAAAAAATTCATTAAGCAAGTACCATTACTAAGTTTAACAACCTGAGGGATGGAAATGCACTTAGAAGTTGTGGTATATATGTAGATTATAAATTTATTTCCAAGTTCTGAAACTCCTCATAAAGTTTGAAATCACATTTTTAAATCTAAAAAGTAGCATACTAAAGCTAGGTGTGTTGGGTTGCAAAGGTAGTACAAATACAGCTGAAGTCAATGCCTAAAAGGACATTTATATAGAGATAAGCACACGTGTGGTGGTTTGTATATGCTTGGCCTAGGGAGTGGCACTATTAGAAGGTGTGGCCCCCCGTTAGTGTAGGTGTGTCACTTTGGATGTGGGCTTTAAGACCCTCATTCTAGCTGCCTAGAAGCCAGTATTCTCCTAGGAGCCTTGAGATGAAGATGCAGAACTCTCAGCTCCTCCTGCACCATGACTGCCATGTTTCTGCCTTGATGATAATGGACTGAACCTCTGAACCTGTAAGCCAGCCCCAATTAAATGCTGTCCTTACAAGAGTCATGGTGACTGTTCTGAGCAGCAAAACCTAAGACAACATACTTTTTATAATTTGTCTAAATATTTGTTTCTAATATGGTTGGTAGACTTCTTTCTTTCTTTCTTTCTTTCTTTCTTTCTTTCTTTCTTCCTTCCTTCCTTTTTCTCTCTCTCTCTTTCTTTCTCTCTTTCCTTCTTTCTTTCTTTCCTTCCTTCCTTCTTTCTTTTTTTTTTGACACAGCCTATTTTAATACCCCAAAATTTAAAAAGTAAGGGGTCCAGGAGAATCATGGTGGTATTGGCAAAAATAATAATGTTCCATATTAGTTTAGGTTGACAGACTTTTTAATTAACTATATTGAAACAACTATAGCTGTTGAAACGTCACCACAAACCTTCTCTGCTTTTAACTTCATAAATACCTGCAAGTATTTTTCAAGTTCTATTGGCCATTACTTAGTGGCTTCAGTGCATAAGTGACATTGTGTGAATTGGCGATTTATTTCTGCATCAATGTGGTCACAGCATCTGAAAGAAAATAATCAAAGGTGGAAAACTTACTTTGGCTTCTATTTCAATCCCTCATTTCAGGGAAGGTATGGAAGATGGATCATGTGACTATGGATCAAGAATTAGACTAAAAAACATCTAAGGACAGCTTACTGAGCCCAACAGACTCATAAGCCCTCTCTTAGGCACTTTCTTCTGCCAAATACATCCTACCTCCTAATGCCTCAAGAGACTCCTCATTAACAACACCTGCTAGGAAAATTCATATTCAAAATGAGTCTTGCTATTAAATTCAATATTCGCACCAAATTAATGATATGGCAAAAGAGCTGGAAGGTACCAGTCAGGACTTTTTGATTGGTGAGATGTAGTACTTCTCTCGGGTCACCCCCAGTATCTCTACTTTATTTTTCTTTCTGTGCATTTCTATTGAAATATCAAGGAAAAATTAAATTGAGATAATCTTGCTTTTAGTGTAGGTTGTCTTCAGTGTATCAGGTACTTCAGCACCTGTAACTATTAACTCATTTAAAATGCTATGGTAGACAGATTATAGTAGAGATTAGAGACAGAATGCTTGTAGCCTTAGGATTGATCTCTAACACACACACACACACACACACACACACACACACACACACACAAATAGAAAGTATTGTCTAATTAAAGGAGATTATAGGAGGCATCAATTAGCATGGAAAATAAACATTGGCTGGAATTGATGGAAATTTAAAAGCAGAGACTCTGAGGTAATAGGCACAGAACCTCAAATTTGTTAAAAACATACATTTGAAATACGTAACTTTGTGTTCTATAAATTAGGTATCAATAAAGAATTTTTTACCTTTTTATTTTTAAATTGTTTCTTTTGGGTTTTTATTTTTGAGATTACAATTAGATTATTTCTCCCTTGTCAATCCTCCCTCCAAACCCTGACATATACCTTTTCTTTTTCAAATTCTTGGCCTTCTATTTCCCTAAATTTTGTTACCTGCATACATGTCTTTGTAACTATATGCATGAATACATAAATGCAAACTGCTTTGCCAAACTTAACATTATATTTTATTTTGTCCTTTTCAGACAAAAGATCTTCATGTTGTGCCTTCCCTCTCTGCCACCCTTCTGACCCCCTTTCCCTCCACAGAGCTTCCCGTTGGCTTCCTCAGCTCAGGGGTCATACTGTCCGCTCCCTTCTGCAAAACTTTTATCTCTTTTCTGGTATTTTAATAACTCCTTTTTCTTTATAGCTAAATAAGATGGTGTCAAATTTGTACCTTTTTTCGCTATCTGTTCATAAATATATGGACATATAAGTGGGCTGCATTTCCTTCTTATTGCAAATAACGCAGTAACAAACATTGATATAAAAATATCTAGGCAGTATGCTATCGAATCCTTTGGATATATGCCCAGGATTTATATGGCACAGTTCTATGTAACTTATCATTTCAATTTTTCAGAAACCATGTAAACTTATTTTCATAATGAGTGTACTGGTTCACAATCCCACCAGCAGTAAATAAGGCTGAGAAAAAAAAACCAAAAAATAATCAAGAAAATATTATATTGTGGAAAGATCTTCCATATATCTGGAGTGGGAGAATTATGATTTGAAAATGACAAGATCACCAAAAAGCAATCTAGAGATTCAATTCAATTTCCCAATTAGGACAAAAGACTGTGAATATATAAAGCAATACTTAACAGAAAAAGCATTGCTGAATATACCCCAGTGACAGGCCTCAAATTGTACTATAGGGCTATAGTGACCGATAAGGCATAGCATCGGCACAATAATGGATGTGTAGACCAGAAGGCAAACTAGAGGGCTCAAAAATAAACTTACACACCTAGGTCAACTAATTTTTTAAAGGTGTTTGTTATAAACATACACTGGAATAAAGAGAGTCACTGAACTAAATCAATCCATGTATGTGAGATATGTGAAATCTGCTAGAGAAAAATATAGGTACTACTCTTCAAGATATAATTTCAGGCAAGAACCTTCTGAACAAAACTCTACCAACAAAGGAAAGACCCTGAGAATTAACAAATGGGACTAAATGAAATTCAAAAATTTCTGCCCTGCCAAGGAAACTATCACAAGGAGAAATATACAGAATTGGGGTTGGGGGGTTAAATTACTATAGTTCAGATAGTGGCTCAATATCTAGAACATATAAAGAATTGGGGAAATCAAACATCAAAAGAAAAGTTTCCAGGCAAGAAATGAAATCATAAGAAAGACAAATGGCAAATAATAATTAAACAAAGTACTCAGCCTGATTAGCCATCGGGAAGTGCAAGCTAAACCTACCATGTTGAGATTTCATGTCACTCATGGATACCAAAAAGCAGCCAACATGGGAGGGATGGGGTGAGATAGATCTGAGAGTGAAGACTCTTCTATGCAAATCTGGCAACTTGAGTTTGACCCCTGGACCAACATGAGGGTAGAAATACAGGACAAACTCCACAAAAATTGTTTTTTGAATTCTGTATTCACACTGCAGCATGACCTCATCTCTCTCTCTCTCTCTCTCTCTCTCTCTCTCTCTCTCTCTCTCACACACACACACACACACACACACACACACACACACACACAAATTGTAAATAAAATAAGTGGAAACAGGCAACCTCAGGAGGTAGCATGTGGAAGGATCCTTTAGAATGTACAGGAGACCTAGTAGGTGACAGATTCTCAGGACTCAAAGGGAGGGACCTTGGATGAAGTGTTCTACAGTGGGGAGGGGGAACTTGAGGAGTCTGCCTCCTGTGGAGGGACAGGATATCAAGTGGTGGGATGAGGTTTCCATCCAGGCAGCACACACCAGCTAATATGACCTCCCCTCCCCCCTACACATATGCAGCAGAGGACTGCCTAGTCTGGCCTCAGTGAGAGAAGATGCACCTACCACTCATGAGACTTGAGGCCCCAGGGAGTGGGGAGGTCTGGTGAGGTGGGAGGGTGGGGACATCCTCTTGGAGACAGAGATGGGGACTGGATCAAACCCAGATGGGGATGAAGACTGGACTGTAAAAAAAAAATGATTAAAGAATATAAAAATAAAAGGAAGCAACAACAACTGACAGCAAGTATGCAGGGGAAAGATGTTTTTGGATCTAAAACACATTGAAGACAAAAATATGTTCTAGATACCAAAACCAATTATCACAACACTAGAGAACAATGTAAATGGGTTGAGATTGATGAAAATGTACCAGAAATGGTAAATGTAACCATCCATATTATTTCATAATATTCAATGGAAAATATGCCATGTTATTTGTTACTATATATATTATATATGTTATATTTATATGAAATTATATGTTATGTTATATTAATATTAATATATTAAATATGTTATAGTTATTGTTCTGGAAAAGAAGTTTGCTTATAAAAATAAGATATTTTTAAAATACTAGTTTAGGGGTTTGCCTTTATATTTTAAATTGTGTTTGAGACAGAGTCTCACTATGCAGGGTTCTTACTGGTCGTGAAATTTATTTTGGTGGTTTGAATGACAAATGTCCTTCATAAGCTCATGCATTTGAACTAGTGCCTCCCAGTTGGTGGTGCTGTTTGGAGGATTGGGTCAGAGGGTTTTATCTCAACAGCGGAAAGTAACTAATGTGAATGACTCCCCTCCCCCCATTCAGCTTCCAATATGGCAGGATCATAACTGTGCCCATCCACTTGTAGCCTTAACATAAAGTATTTTATCAATAAAGATACCATTCTTTTCTTTCTCTTTTTGCACTATTCTGCTAAAGACTACTGGCTTTTCCTATGGCTGGATACCTCCTGGTAACTCTGCACTGAGATTTTTCACTTGCAACTTGATGAGAAAGGTTTTGTTGAGAAAATCAGGGCTAGAGATTTGAACAGCGTTCCCAAGATTACAAAGGTTAACACATGATGGACAGAGACTTTCTTACACATAGTGTGGCTATAATTCTATGTTGTTAAGCACCAATAAAATGTTCTCTAGCTGCTTACAGGTTTACTTCCCTAATGGGAATATTTCAATGCACAGAATTCATATTTTTATTCCAAATAACATGTATTACCTATGTTATAAAACAGCCAGTACAAACATACATAGTATACACACACAGACACACACACACACACACACACACACACACACACATATATATAAAATGTAAAGCAGGAAAGGTTCATTTTATTTCAAGCATTCAGAACTTCCAACCCTTGGCTGCAGGCTATATAATGTTTTGGGCCCTGAAATGAAACAAAAGATACAGTAAAAGAAAGATTCTAGCTTTATTCCAACCGGGAAACAGAAAGTTACAGACAAAGATTCCAAGACAAGAAACTGCTCCTACGACCTAGCCCTCGCGACTTAATTTTCCAACTAGGACTCTATATTAAAATTCCACCTCCTCAGATTAAACTTTCATCTGGGGACCAAGTCTTCCACACATCTGCCTGTGTTAAACCATCACACTCTCCCTGCCTAGGGAATCAGGTCCCTCAGACTCAAATATAAATAACTGTAAGTTTGCCTTACTCAATAACTAAAACTCTGATAAATGTATAATACAAACAAATAATGGAAGTTATATAACCTCTAAATAGAAAATGTGTGTATTGTAGTGTTCATATACTTGGTGGGAATCATTTACTTGAAAATTCTTATGCATAAATTTAAAGGTTATAATTGTTTTCATTTTTTATTGGTTATTTTATTTATTTAAATTTCAAATGTTATCCTCCTTCCCAGTTCCCCTCCACAAGCCCCCTATCCCATCCTCCCTACCACTGGCTCTATAAAGGTGTTGCCCCACCAACTCCTGCTTCAGCGGCCTAGTGTTCCCCTATCCTGCGTCATCAAGCCTCCACAGGACCCTGGGCCTCTCCTCTAGATAAGGATGGGCCTCTCATGTTGTATAAGGCCATCCTTTGCCATGGGTACCCCCTGGGTACTCTTTGGTTGGCAGTTTAGTTCCTGAGAGCTTTGGGGCGGAAGGGTCTGATTTGTTAATATTATTGTTCTTCCTATGAGGTTATAATCTTATAAATAGCATGTCTTGTGTCTCTTATCTACAGATAGAATTAGTCTATTAGTTTGATAAGTATAGAGATTTGAGAAATACAAATACTATTACTTACATCTATTTTCAAACCTACTTGAACAATAAAACTACCTGAAGAGTTTTGAAAATCATCTAAACAAAGCACTACCCTTAGATATTCTGTTTTCATTATTGGAAAACAAGGAGATATTTGGCCAAAAGCAACCTCAAAGAATCCTCAAAAGATGCTATTGGGTTACTATGTTCATCAGTGATATGAAGAATTTAAAAAACAAAAAACATTACTATAGGCATGAGAATATACTTAAAACAAAAACAAAATGGGATTTGCCTTTACTTGTCTATATTTCTTTAACATTTAAAGAAATAATCAAAATAGCCCAATCTTAGGATTTGGTTGAAGTTTATCAAAACCTTCAACATTGAGAAACATTACTTGAAGACTTGTTTTTGTGCCTTGGCAGATCTGAGGTTGGAACTTGTACTGTTGTAATAACAGAGTTATAACACATTAAAAAATTGAAATACCACAAGGAGCTTGAAAATAAGTTACAGTCTATGTGTGATGGTCTGTTTAGATGTTTTACTAGATGTAGACTGACATAGGAGACACACTTCTATCTGTGAGATATGTTACAAAAGAAGGTTTATTGAGCGAGGAAGACACCCTTCGTATGGGCAGCGCCCTGCACTGACTGTATTGAGGTCTTAAGTTAAATACATCTAAAAAAATTTTTAAAAAGAAAAGAAGACAAGAAAAAAGAGCATTTGTGTCTCTGCTTCCCAAAAGTATGCACAATGTGACCAGTATCCTCATAGTACTTCTTAGTATTTCCAGAGTCCACCCCTTCTCAGTTACCATGCTGATATAGGTATGCAATCCTCAAACTGTAGCCAAAATAACCCAGAGGTTGCCTTTGTTAACTATTTCCTCAGAGCATAGAGAAAAGTTACTAGTATACTATACTTGAAACAGACGATTACGGAATCCTGTTCTAGTCAGAGAAAACGGAAACGAGATACTCATGGTGTAATTCAACTCCCTAGAGGATGTGTAAAGAGACATATGCAAGCATCTCAGTCTACAAAGTCTATCTTCAGAGAAGAAAAGAATTTTACTAGTGATAGGACTTGGATTTGAACTATGGAATAGATTGTCTTTGAATGGATTGAAATAAAAGCCTCTTTTAGCATACAGGATATTTTAGCAGCCTCTCTACTCAATGATACTATTTAATATTCTCCAATGTTGCTCTCAGAGAGCTCAAGGTTCCCGACTTTTGAAGGTAACTAATCACAAAATGTTTGTTCCTTCAAAGATCTATTGGTATTTTTTTTCTTTGTTTAATGGTTCATCTCTGTACCTGTAAAATCATAAGCTATTTATTTATCTGGGTTCCCTTCCAGGCTATGTAATCACTTGCCCATCACTTATAGATCTCCCTATTTCCCCTGGTTCATGCACCATTTGGGCTCTCCAGACTTTCTAATGACAGAGTTTCATCCATCTCTTCAAAAAGTCCCCTTACCCCTCCGATGTTAATCTTCATTTCTATGTATTCTGAGCATACAAGAAGGCAGCGCTCTGCTGGGTTCTTGGAGTGGATTATTTTTAATCCTCATGTCTAACTTTACGGCCTAGATACAGAAATTTCTTCCTACAAATTTCTAAAGATAAGACTTCTTGGCTTCTACAACTGGACCTTAGGTATGCAGTTCACGCTGCTGGTATGCGTCACCATCTCTGGCAAACAGGTCCAAGTGGGGCCCACCGGGTTGACAATATCCTTCAAGGATTCTCCCTGAATAGAACGCCACGAAGAGCGGCACCGTTATCGCTCTTTTTCTCCAGAGCACTACTATTAATACAGCCTCAGGGCCCATCAGCCTTTTTGGCAGCCACATTACTGTTGGCTCCTACTGAGATTATTGTCAACTAAATGCCTAAACCTCTTTCACACATGCTGTTGCTAAGTCATTTTACCGCCGCCCCCCCATCCCTATCTTTGTGCGTTTTGTTTCTGGATCCAGGTGTGGGACTACACCATCATTCTAATCGCATGCAATTATCGTAGAGTCAGCCTGTTATTTCTGTCTTTTTGCATTTTTTTTTTGTTTTTGTTTTCTCAACCTGTTTCTGCATCTGCTTCTGGGGTAAGCGGCAAGTACAGGAATTCTGTCGCTTGATATTTTCTTTCTCCCTCACACCTCGAAGCTGGTGTTCCCAAATCTAGCCATGTCACTGTCAGTTCGCATATACTTTATTGACAAATCTCTTAACCAAGCACAATCTGCAGAAGCCCACAGAAGGAGGAAGAAGGAACGTGCTTCAAGGAAAGCAGAGCAGCTGGGCTGTCCTGCTCCATATCCGGTCTGAGGAAATCCCAGCGCTATGTGAGCCTTGTTGAGCTCCAGTTGAGGATTAGAATAATTGCAGCGAATTTAAGAGTCCATGCTCAGGTAAGCAAATGTTTTGAATAGCTTAAAGCAATGAAACTGTTTCTAGGCTGCTCACCCAAACTAAATTGTCCACACACATTAAATCCCAAAGAAAATAAAGAGCTCAAAACCATGGGAGAACAAGATGAGATAAATACTGTATAACGATTTTTGTCACCAAAAGAGTCACTACCTGCTTAAAATTTTGTAAATATTTTGACTGGATGCACTGCAAAGTTTTCAGATGAGGTCAGAGATGAAAAACACATTTGAAGAGAAACCAAACTTCTGCTTTGCTTTATCCGTTGACCATATTTTCTCCTTTTTTTTCCCTCAAGGCTGAGACAAATACCGAGTGACCTAAAAAAAAATTTTTAAAGAAAGCGAGAATGTTCCATGCCAGATAGTTTTTATCTTCTTCCTCTAACGGCATCCAAGAAACTAAAAAGGGAAAAGTGGAGAGAGGAGGGAGATAATCAGAGTTGATTGTGAATCTGGGAAAAGTCTCAACTATGTATTGAGATTCGCAAAATGAGAGAGGAAAGATCACAGAAGAGGAAATGAACAGTCCTTGTGCCCATTGCCAGGGCTGGGCTCCCCATTCTTCCAGCTGTGGGAGAGGCTTCAGTTTCTCCCTTCAGATCTGAGGTAGACGCAAACATCTGAGCTGTTGCTCTTGCTGGTGTCTGCCTCTCTTTGTAATATCCTAAAGATAGCGTTGTTCTAAGTAAACTCATGGGCAGGCTGAGGAGATGGCTTGAGGGAGAAATGGAACCAACCTCTCTCTGGTAGCAAAGGCTTTTCCACCTGCAAAGTATAAACTATGAAAAATAGAAGAGGATTTTTAAGGGAAGAATCGACAGCCAGAATACATGCATCCTGGCTCCACTCAGGAGAGATTCTCTTTCCCAAGAAGGTCCCATTGCTACCTTCTTTAACGTTATTTTTTTGATACCCAGTGCAGTGCTTTGCTGAATTTGTTTAGTATTTATAGGTGAGCCTCCATCTGAGCCAAGAAGCATAAAATTTGGTTCACACAGATGTAAGCTGCCATCAGTGTGCAGATGCTGCTTGGTAAGGAGTTGTTTGTTCTGCACCTAACACTGTTCTGCTGTCCTTTCTCAGGCATTTCGAGAGTCAGCTGAGCTGCTCCATCATTGCCATTATGGTAGAACAGATGTATCTGAGTATGGTGATACGCACTATTTCCCTGAACTCAAGGTTTCTCAGTGAGCGAATATGGTGGCCGGCATCAGTGTGCATTTTGATAAATTCTCCAATGTTGTTGAATCTATTGCTCCACAGACCACTTTTAAATGCCAAGGCACTCATCTGACCACTATAAGCATGGGGGGAATTAAACCATTCTATAAATTGGAAAGACACATGTGGGAGGTAGGTTCTCAGCAGACTTGAATCACCCACCCGCTCCGAGAACAGGCATTTTCTATTCTTACAATCAGCACTTCCAAGCAAAGATAGAATAAGATAGGACCAAGGAGAACGTGTATAAGCTGCATAGAGAATAGAACTTATGCAAAATTTGTGGATTAAATAAAAAGTTTTGCTTTCTTTAAAGTTCTCCAGAGGAAAGCCAGAGAGGTACTATAACCGCCCTTGCTAACTCCTTCCATATCTAAAAGCATTATTCAGAACATTCCTGCTAGGAACTTAAGCCCATTTTCCATTGCTAATGAGGCATTCTATAATATACTAAGGAGCTGATGTTGGAAAATAAATGTGTCTATGAAGTAACCACATAAAAAAATAAAACTGAAATAAAAATAATTAAATGCAGCCAACGGCTTTAAGCGACCATTTCATCACACGGTTAGAAAAGTATTCAAAAGCTGTCCAACCCCCGATCCCTCTGTTATTTCTTGCCTATTGCTCTACCACAATGAGCACTATCAGTTCCTTTGTCTCCATGCAGTTCCTTGTTCTGTGGCCAATCCTGAGCTTTGTCGATGGCTAAACTATTTCTTCTGTGGTGCCTATTGGCTTTGTTTTGTCCATATAAATCTATAAACACAGAACAAAGCCTGCCCTTGGCCCCAAGGGAAGGTAAACTTTTCAAGTGTCTAACTGAAGACTTGGTATCAGAAAAGAGAACAAGTTCACTTCCGAAAGATAGTGAGTAAACTAGGGGACAGGGTCACACTGTTGCTGAAGAGTTCCGAGATCAGGATTTCCTTCAGTCTTTGACACAGTTAGTCCATGACCATCTGTCTGTGAACACACCTCCATTCTTATGAACAGGGAGAAATGGAACGAACAAAGCTGGAATGCGTGCAGCTTTCTGTTTAGGAGAAGACAGTGTGGTTATTCCAGATGATCAATACCAAAGAACTCACGGGATTATGACCTAGAAAAGCCAACAATTCATTTCATGTTGGCTGGTGTTCTTTATCTGCTCGTTTTACTCTATTTTGATCAAACAGGTCACACTTAGATTTTATATGTAAACCTGGATAATTACAAAGCATTGCCCTGAACTCCCTTCCCCACCCCACCCCCGAAAAAAAATTCTGCTAACATGATCAAAAACAAAATTTGTATCCTGAAATAGTTACCACGAAGGGAATCTCTTGCTATGATAATAATAAAGAAAAGCCAGCTGGGGCTGAGGACAGGCTGAAGAACATTTGCTTTGCATGCATGAGGCCCTGGGTTGGATTCTTAGTGCTGCAAAATATAGAATAAAATAAAATTGGGGAAGAAAATGTGGGTGGATTTCACACTTTATTGTCTTTATGTATGAAATTCTCAAGAATAATAAAACTATTTTTAAATTATTAAACAAAAAAATGAAAGGCTTTAGTAAAAGTGCTTGCATTCATACATTTTTATTGTTCAAAAAGTAACTGATACAAACGTTTCTCCACTCAAAGCACCACCACATTCTAGGCATCTTCTAGTAGTTACTAGAAACTAAGCTCTCATGTTGTGGAGATGGTTCACTAGACAAAATGCTTGCCGTATAAGAGTTCTGATCTGAGTTCAGATGCACAGAACCCATATGAAGCCTCAGTGTGTCTAGAATCTTACATCAATATGGGAGGTAGACACATGGGAGAATCAGTGGAAACTCATGGACCACCTATCCTTGAGTTCCAAGTAGCAAAACGAAAAGATGCTGTCTCAAACAATTTGGAAAGCAAGGAGCACAGCCAAGTTTGTCCTCTGACCTCCATATGCATCCTGTAGTGTGTGTGTGTGTGTGTGTGTGTGTGTGTGTGTGTGTGTTCACACTCACATTTAAATGCACAAGCACAAACATCATATATGACATACATACAAAAGATTAGAACTCAAATTAAATTCACATATAGATAATATGGGCCAGATTTCTAGGAAATAAGTGACAATGATAAGAATTTGGGGCATAGAAATGGAATTCAAATAGCCTAAGCCGTTTCTCCAAACGTTTCTCTTAAATTGTAAAAGGCACATTTCTGCAGCCTTATTTAGCATACTATATTCACATATGTGCGCGCACACACACACACACACACACACACACACACACAGAAGTAAGCAAAGCCCCACACAACCTAACTACACTCTATGCAATTCTGGTGCCTTCTGATACTTTCTATTCTTTTCTGCTTTGGTACCGACCATGTATTAATCCTAAGTTCTGCAATCATGAAACTTTACAAAAAGTCTTCATCATTTCTGAAACTGAACTAAGAGAGATCTTGATATTTTGAAGAAGTCCTATAGCAGTGATCAAATATTCCCCTTGTATGTGCATCACCCGCTGGTTTCTCTGGACCACTTCAGGGTTTGATATAATGGAGATCTTGTATCTATGCTCCCTTCTCTTTAATGCCTGTGCAGTTGAAGACTGCTGCAAAATACATGTTACACAGGCAGACAGTGTAACGTGAAGTAACACTGTCCTTGGCTAAGGTGCAGTTTAAATGATCACTTTGTTACTATCCCAATTTGGTACTCAAAGGACACCAGCCAGGGTGTCACTGTCCCTACTACCTTTGCACATCCATTCCCTTGGGCTTATCTATGCTTAGCTTGCAATATATTATCACTCCTAGCAGAACTCTAGAAAGCATGTCCAGCAATCTTTAATTCATATGATTAAAAATTCAAAAGAAGCCCTTGTGCCAGCTGTTGAACTGCATTTGTAAGCTCTAATTCTGAGTTCAAAACCCAGCAAATTGAAGGCTAGGCTAACAGAATAAATAACTGCACTAACCCATGACAACTGGAACGCTAGGCTAGGTGAACTGTTTGGTAAGTGCTCACATGGAAAAAGAAATTCAGGATGAACAAACTTACCTCTGTGGAAATCTTGCTGTCTAATTTCATTCTTTAAGTACTATCTACAATATAACTTTAAAGGGGAAGTAAATACATCTAGCGACATGGTGTGTTTGTTTTCACATGAAACAATGTTTTAAAAAATAAAAGAAATCCGGACACAAACTGTTTCATTGATTTTAACGTAGAGATTAAGAGTTGAATTCCTATTTGCAGAGATTAACTTTCAGGAATATACTTAACATGTTAAAAAAGCAAGCTTTTTGTTTCTCCAAAGGTCTCTAAATTAAACCAAACTCCGAATGATAGTACTGATCATCATTAACTGTGTAAGCAGCTGATGAGATATCACTAACCATCAGTCAGCTCCTTCACCAAAATAAAATCCCCCACCTCACAAGAAAAATGTCTGAGCACTGAGATGTCTGTAACTTAGTCATCTAGTCATGTGCCCGTGGGAGAGCCGTTTATACACCCTGACCTCATTTTTCACACATATGAGACAAAAATGACAATATGCTGTCTTCTCTACAGAAGGGCCCTTTCCACAAGGTTTTATGCTTCTACTTTTGTATATAAAATGCTAAGGGACTATATATCCTTATATTATTGGCCGATAGGAGACTAAGGGGAAAGTAGTGGAAAAAAATCTCTTCCTTTCTTTTTCTCATTTTCTTCCCCTTTCCTCTGCTTTTTCTTTGTTTTTCTTGTGAGACAGGCTCTTGCTAAGTTGTCGGTCTAGCCTTAGCTGGCTTCCCAAGTAGCTAGAATTACTGGTGTGTGTCACTGAGCCAGGTAAAATATCTTTCTTAACTAAACTTGAAATGTTGTTATTCCCTCCAGAATCACTTCTTGGGCTGGACCTGTCAAACACTTCAAGGCCTGTGATGAAAAGAATACAGATTGTTGATGTAGATATAAGATATGTAAAGTCAACTCAGAGCCATGCACGTAGCTAGGAAGAGAGCAGACAATCTTTTCAGTGATGTTCAACTTAGTTTCTGAAAGAATGGGAAAGGCCTCAAAAGAGCCGAGTCTTTGCATAAAATCGCACAAGAGCGGAATGCCAAAATGCTGATCAGATTTTTGAATGTTTCCAATAAATACCTCAATCAGAAAAAATAAAATCATGTTGCAAAGATTACTTTGAGTCAATCGAGTCGAGGAGTTACTGGAAATAGCAACTCTGCAAAAACAAGTTAGTAGCTCTTGTTTTGTGGGGATGCCAGACTCCCAGGCTCCTGCTTATTCGTAGCAAGACCTTCTCTTTAGACAGTGTAAAGGTCTATGTTCCTGAGATAAAGAGCTAGAGTTGCGAAGCATTTGTGCTTCACTTCTTAGGTTCAGAGACATCTCTTCATTTTCAATATTTCTCAGATCTGCATAATAGATTCTGATTTATCAAACACGGGAGACAATCAATGTTTAAAAACCTAAGCAACAGAAAACCCTAGACCCTAAGCTTGAATCGTTCCATTTATTGTGTGAATATTGGCACATCTGTAAACGTCTCTAATCTCCAGCTTTGAAATCATTAAAGCTGAGATGACAACTCATGATATTGCTGTGAATCTGAATGAAGTAATATATATATATATATATAATGTTTGCCACATTGCAGTGACTCACTGCGTTATTTATTAGTTCATTTTTTTTCAAACATGAACCTCACAGCAATAATTTCCCCTTTCCAGTGGAGAAGATCTTTTACAAACTAAAATCTTCTAAATAATACCTCAATCTTCTAAACATTAAGCACTGGGCACTATGACAGAAAGGGACTGTTTTTATAAATGTAACAAGTACACATTTCAAAAGAAAGACAGACTATGCTATGACACATGGATCACCAACCAGTACTCAGGAAACATCTGAACAGAATACATGAAGATGTGAGCACTGGGGGCCTATAGCCCAGGAGGTAGGAAGGACAGACATTAAATAGTTGTCAGAATACTACAGGGTGCTATAGACTGCAAGGAGTATGAGTGTAGGGGTGGAGGGTGGGGGCTATAGAATATGACTAAGAATGATAACCTCTATGGAAAGATTCCAGGAAAAATACAACATTAAATGTGAAAATATCCAAGAGTCCAATGTCCCCACAGTAGAAACAAGCAGAACAAAGGCACCAAGCTGGAGTGTGCAGCTGTTATTTGTTAACAAACAAAGAGCTCAGTGACACTGGAGTGACAAAGTCAATAATAAAATAACTTAAAAAATGAGGTCATAGGTAATGAGTATAACAGAGGCCAACTTGCTGAAACTCTGTTATAAAGGGTGAATGTCATCCTGAGTGAGGTGACCCAATCACAAAAGAACATGCAGTGAAGATGCACTCACTGGTAAGTGGATATTATCCCAGAAGCTTGGAATACCCAAGAAACAATTCACATATCAAATGATGCCCAAGAAGAAGGAAGGAGAGGCCCCTGGTCATAGAAAGGCTCAGTACAGAAGTGTAGGGGAATACCAGGACAGGGAAGCTTTCAGGAGGGGGGGATCCTGGAAAGGGGAAATTTGAAATGTGAATAAAGAATATATCAAATAAAAAATAATTAAAAAAAGATAAAGGGACTTGGACCTTTAAAGTATACAACAATTTTCTAAGGATTAAGATGGGAGCTCTGTGGCCTTTTGGGGCTCAGATTAGGAAGCTGTGGACTAGTTTTGAGACCACTTAAATAATCCAAGTGGAATACCAGTAACAGATATAGATATCAGAGATCCTGTGCTGGATATCATTGAGAGACTGAATAAATAATATATTATTATGAAAGAGATTAACCTGAATGGGGCTAGAAAGGACAATGGCAAAATAAATTTCAGGAGGCAATATAAAAAATAGGTTTTGGATGTTAACTCTGAGATATCCAATTAAGAAAGTATTAATAACTATTCATAGATATAGGGTCATAGTCATGAATCAAAACTTGCTTGGAAAACTAAATGTGGGACTTTCTAATCAAAAATTTGTTATAACCAATAACGCTACTAAAAGTCACAAAACATGGCGAGAATCTACTTACAGAAGTGGCAGTAAATGGGAAGGGTGGAATCTTGGGAAGAATCATAGATTCTTGCTCCCTATAATCTAGAAGGCAGCCCTGTGTCCTCTGACTCAGGCACTTGGTGCTCCAGAGATGCAGGTACTTCCAGTCTACCCAGAATTCTTTGTTTTGTAGCATGAACAATTCATCCTGAGTCTCACTACCACTAGAGACCTTTCAGTCTCCCAAGAAACACTTAGATGCTCCATTTCCTCAAAGTATGCTTCAGCTTCACATACTTAATGTATCCTCTGGACTTCGGAGCCCTTGCCAGGTTTTTCTGCATTAGGCAGGTCTCTATCAGCCACCTTTAGCAGGCTACAAATAGCTGATGACAGAAACTACAGAATTCCCATCAACACCATTATCATAAAAACTTAATAATGTATGAAAATTAATATGTGCCAGGAATATTCTTCAATGTGTTTTTAAGTAAAGTCCCAGTAAGTCCCCTAATTCCCCTATTCTTATTTTCTAGGTGAGAAAATTAAAATGCGAAGAGCTAATGCTTTGTCTATGTAGAAAATTGCAGAGGTAAATTTCGATATCAGATCTCCAACACTCCAGAGACCTTGACAATTTGTCTAGGCATCCTCATGGCGTTCATTTTTATTAGGCCCTGGTACATAGTAAATAATACGCATGAGTTTTTCTTAAATCCACAAATGATTATCTAGTGTCTTTTGCTTCCTTTTTGACAGCTACAGTAAAAATTTTACTAACAGAAATTAATTGGCACGTTTTTTCAGTTAATTGGGATTTTGTTAGTTTCTTTCTGTAGATTTCGTTTAATGAAATGTGGGAAAATGACAAGAAACAAGACTTGTTCGCGTTTCATCTAAGTTGAATATAGGGCTGATACACTTCCTTGAGCCCAATGTGCAGTCATTGTTGTTCAGTACACCTTGGGCAGCTCTGGGATAGCTGAGAATTCATGATCATGATGAGCACCATAAGACCACATAGTTTTGAACTTTAAAAGAATGAGATGCATCTTATTATCCAAGCAACTCACTTCAGAACCTCCTTACAATAATATTTTAGGATAAATTTAATAACAAAACCAAACCACACATTTGTGTTAAGTCTTTACAGACATCGATATCACAGCATCTTTCTTCCTGTGTGGCAGATGCTGGTCTGTGTCCCTTTATTATGCAGACTTAGTTTTGTAACCTGACTGATGGCCAATAAACCCTATCTTTATTGTAGACCTCAGGGATCATTTTCCAGATCCAGGGTGGTGTCTTCATACACACATGAGAGTTGAGGAATACTGTGTATGAACACACCTGATTACTGCTTCCACTTATTCTACATCTAGCCTTTATAGAGTAACTCTATCGAGTGATTAGCAGGACGGGATGTGTCAATACCCCAGCACGCTGATTTCTTGAATGAGTCATTTCCATGTCTATGCTTGGTTTTCAAGATATCCCTGAAGAAAGTATGCTTCAGCCATACACTGGAATAGCTGGGATAACTGTCCCTTAAAGGATAACTTCACTTCCTAGGGTCTGTCTTTACCATCCTAGACTAGTCCTTCCTGTTCTTTCCCTATAAAATATTTACTTTCATGCACTACAGTCTACAATGAAGATAGGGTTTATTGGCCATCAGTCAGGTTACAAAACCAAGTCTGCATAATAAAGGGACACAGATCAGCATCTGCCACACAGGAAAAAAGATGATGCTGTGATATCGATGTCTGTAAAGACTTAACACAAATGTGTGGTTTGGCTTCTAGTGGAATACAGACAAGGTCACCAGATTCTGATTACTTAGATTCCTAATGCAGTAGTGGGTCCTCCTGGATATTGCTAGTAGTAGAGGAATACATTTCCCCTCCACTCATTCTCATCTCTTCAACCACCATGTGACACATTTAACTGCTACTATTTGTGATCATAGTGGATTTAAGGTTATTATCTGATGGTTGAAATAAATCCTATATTTAGGAATACCAATAAAGCAAACAAAAGCAAAGGGGCATTTCATGAATTGGCTCTAACACTTGGTTCAATTACATGTCAAAGCAGATTCTTAATCTTAAGAGGGAGAAATCTGTACCACCGTGTGGTAAGCAGATTGATACATTATAGACATTTCAGATTCTAGAAATGACAATGATTTTCAAAGCTACTAGAATATGAATTGACTTTCATCAAGCACTTTCTAAACTCAGGACTATTGACCATTAATCCAACACTCCTTTTTTTTACAAGATTGACTGATATTTGTAGTGATGTGAAAGAATAAAAATCTACATTTTGCCAATACTTCCCAAAGCTTTTCCTCACGGCAACCTAATGTTTGGACAGTGAAAAAAATTTTAAGACTCTTGATAGCTATAAAAACTTACACAAAAATTGATTTCTTCGAAGAAATGATTCACAAAATAATTTTTCAGTTTTAATTTTATATGGCCATTTTGCTTGTAAGTCAATGCTCAATCCTTAAGGATAGCATTATCTGGAAGACATCTCAGTCCACAGTATCAATCCACTAAGAAGAGAAACCTGGTATTTCTTCTGCAGTAGATAGTTTGTTTTAAGTGTTGCTCATTGGCTAGTCTTCCAGCAAAGAATGACTTCTTCACTTGTGTATCATATTAACCTTATAATATATATATATATATGATATATATTTACATATAACATGTATAACATATATACATACATACATATGTATGTGTATATGTTTTCAAAGAAAATCAGTTGCTCTAAAATTTGTATCTATCCAAAAATTCAAATCTATTTCTCTGTGGTGCAATTTAGCTTCATATTAATTTTAAGCCTTAGAAACTCCTCAGTGTTAATTGGTGCACTGGATCTAATGTGTGTTTTTAGATACGAGGTAAACAATTTACTTTAGTATCAAGGAAACATTAGTTAAGATTTTATTAGAATTCTAAAAATGAATAATAAGCCCAGCCCATGCCTGCTGTAATCACTAAAATAAACTCACTGCTCACACTGCTGTGGCTTAGCTAAGCCCTTCTCTCATTCCACCGGCTGTATGGGGCGGCAGCTGGCCTGTTTTCCAACACCACGGGTATGTTTACTGCAGCCATGTAACTTTGTCTCCAAGGGCTGAGGCTGTTGCTAGGGCCTGGACCACACCTTCCCCCTGCTTACCTAAAGTCCATCGGTCATGGTTTCATAATTGGGCAGTTTGAACAGTGTCAACACAAGGACACAGACAAAAATACACTTTCTGTTTCTCCAGGTGCTGCAGCCTCTGCCCCTGTGGTGACAACTAATCATTCCATTGGACTAAAATGATATACTTTAAAAAACAATGTCCTGGCATTGCTGAGTCTGTTCGTATAAGGCCATGAAGGTCTACACAGCAAGGATTGCACAATAACCCATTAAAATAAACATTTGCAACCACAGATAGCTGGACTGAAATTCTGTTCTGATACAAATAACATCTGGACAACTTTTGTTTGCATCTTCCAGCATAAAACACCCTTGAGAAAAAATAGAAGGCAAGAGAGAAGACAAAGGACCTCTAAAGGTTTTATTATGCTATGGGTGTGGTGCCATAAATATGGGGGGGGTTCAGGCTGAAGTTGCCAAACCTGAATTTAAACAACATGTTGTTTTTAAAAAATTGTAACACTGGTGAGGAACAATTCCGTTTTCTTACATAATTAATCCCGGGTAAAATAGAGTGACTGGAAATCATCCAGTGGTTTAAAAATAACTCAATTATTTATAAGCTCCACAGAGATATAGGATTCCACAGAAAAGAAGAAAGTGGAGCATCTTGGTACCAAGCACACTGTGCAGATTTGGCCCAGGCTTGCAGACATCAGCATCACTAATCCCACAGTACAGTCTACACAGAGGCCAAGGATCCTGGCATCCACTTGGATCACAGGCCAAGCTTGTGGGAAGGAGAGGGTTTCATTCTTTGAAATGTACATATAGCTGTTACATATTAGTGTAATGTTACAAATACCGAAAGAAAGAACTGAATAATGGGAAGGGGGAAGAATAGAAGACGCGGAGAATGATGGGGCAGAGCCTGAAAAAGAAAAACTGAGCAAATTCCAAACGATGCTCTGTATGGGCCATGACTCAGACACCACAATGAATGGACTCTAATTTCTAATATTGTTCTTTGATATGAAGCAAAATAATTACAAGTTGAAACTCCTCGCAAGTATTACATTCACTATAAAGATAAAGGACTTATCCATAAATAAACCCTTATATAAAGTCATATGTTTAGGGCAGACCCACAACTAACAAGCAGATATTTGTAGCAGCTCCAGCTGGCCATAAAAAAAGCAATGAAAGTTGGTGTTTAGTAATATTAAAATATTGCAAAAGGTTTCACAATTATCTCAAGGGTATTTTGCCCTTTCCTCTACTCAGAGAGGCCTTGTGCAAAGTGGCAATAGTCTTACATCTCACAGACCAAGCCAGGATTCAGGTCTTTCTGTGACACGGCAGATGGGCTTCACCAAATAACTTGATGCTTAAAATCATTCCTTGTTTTGTGTCAAATAAAGAGAAGAGGGAAACCATAAAAGTAGACCTTATTTATTCACGTAGTCCAAAACATTTATTGGAGGCATAGTGTGTTTAAACTGTATTTCATTTAGCCTTGGAAACAAAAGAAAATATGAGACACAATTGTCTCATTTGTTTACAAGGCTGAAGAAGCACAGTTTTGATGTGCTAAGTCCTATGAAAGCAACAATGGATGTCAGCTATCTAAACAAAGCAGTAAAGAAGTGCATTTCTTGAAAAAGTTCCTATATTTATGGGGTCTTAGCTTGTGACCAGTTTTAGTAAGCCACACTAAAAGAACTTTGCTTCTTGATGGGTTGTGACAGTGAAAATGCTGATGAGGTGGCATGAGGATGTTCCAGAAGCAGGCCATCTTATGGCCATGTCAAACTACAGTCGAGTAAAGTTATCTGTATTCAAGGATTTTATAACTAGGAGATCGCTTCTGAAAATCTTGTTCAAACCTTTCGGTCCAGGGATAAGAGATCTATACCTCCCTTGCTCCCTGGCCCAAAGGTTACATTTTTTTTTCAATCCTTATTGTGTTTGGTGTATCAAATGAGTGGCCCTTATGAATGCCAGTGGTCCCTGCTCCTGTTTGTGCCAGCTTCTCTCTTCCTATTTCTTTGCAGAAGAAAAGGTAGGTCATGGCTGCAACTCTGCAACACAATCTTTCTAGAAATAAGCTACAACGATTCTGGCTTCCTAGGTCAGTATGCTGCTCATACATGGGAGGCAGGAAAGAACCACCAATTGTGTTAACACTGAGGGTATCCTGTGAGCGAGCACACGATCCACTCGCTCCACTGATTTAGCAATATCCTGTCTTAAATCCATCTAAAGAACTTGGTTTGGCCCATGATAACAAATAGGAGAGTGCCCATACAATACATAGTTTCTAGAAGAGATGAGTAATGATGATATGTAGGTTTCCCTGACCTTTCTAAGTGAAGTAATATGGCTTTTAGGAGGATAATTCCCAGGGCATATATGTGGAAAGGAACAAGACTCTTCTTGGGAAGAAGAAGAAAAAGTTCTATGCAGAGAGAAGACACATAGCACTGAGTGGTATGGGGGAGGGGTGTTAGTTCTATTGTGAAGTGTATGAGAAGCAAGCAAAGGCAGGCAGGAAACAGATTACAAACGATGCCAAGCCAGGGGATTTGTTCTTAAAGCAAAGGGAGAACGAGAAAATGAATAAACATGGTGACTTAATTGGCTACAAAGGCAATGGAAAAGGTTTCCCACTGCCTTTTGAAGAAAGAATTAGACACTGATTTTTGCGCTATTTCCTGCTCTCCTCCTACCCCACCCCCAGCAATGGTCCTCTTCTGCTTAGATTTGCCAGCATAGATTTGTAACCCACCCAAAGAAGACACCAATCCTTCCTCTCTTCCTGACCAAAAATACTGGAAAATTTCTGAGTTATTCTAGAAGTCCAGCCTGTGACATGACTATAAACATGGCACACAGTGAGGACCGTCAGGTAGTGAGTTCAATACAATATTGATCAGGATAAAACAAGCATTCCTTGCTCATCGTGACCTGAAACCCACTACGCGCTGCACCTCTATACTTTGCAAAGAATAAGTGCTTGCTTGAACTTTGTGAAGTATTTGGGGTTCCTATGTGAATAAACTTCCTGACACTTTGTAGGAGCAGCAATGTTTCTTTAAAAAAATAAATAGCAAGAATAGAGATGAATCCCAGATGAAATGGAAGCATTATGACCCATAAAGACCACCTGGAATTCTTTAAACTATTTAACTCAATAGCAGCTCTTTGCATGCAATGTAGCTTGTATTTCCTAAATCTCTCAAGAGATAGCAGCTTGGACACTACCGCTTTGTTTCAGTGGTTTTCCTGCCCTTACAAATTAATTCCCACCTGTAGTCTGAAGCTTCTGTTTATAAAATTATAAGCATGGCTAAAGCCTTTGGGTTAAGAATGGAAACCATTATGTAATTTGGGGATATGGGAGAGGAAAAGGATGGATGAGTCAGACAGTCCTCTTATTCAGTTATATCTTTAAAGACAAAATGATAAAGAAAATTAATTAATGGCTCCTGAAACCAGACGAACAAACTGTAGAATTTTTTTTAAGGCACATGAGACAAAGAAAAGTAGAGATATTCAGTGGCCTTTATAATGATTTGCTTATTCTATACATGGTTCACTATAGCCAACCAAATAGAAGGTTAAGAGGACCAAGCTAATTACTAGGCAGCATTTTGCTAAGCTCCTAGGCATAAATGGAAGCATGCAAACTCCATTACAAAAAGAAAAGAGGAACACGCATTCAAACCGGAGTTTCTGTCATCAAACTAAATTGTCCTAAACTCTAAACCATTTTTACAACAAATGATGTCTTTGATCCACAGTTAGTCGACCACATAATTGCCATTTTCCCCAGTCCTTCATGTAGTGAAAACTCACTTGACTCACTGTGGGTGAAAACTGTGACCTCTTTCCTGTGCCTGTGTAAGCAACAGCTAAAGAGGCCATGGCACAGAGAATAATGATGATGTGACAAACTTGAGGCTCTACTTCCAACCAAGACATAACTGGGACTATCCTTATTCTTGTGACTAAGACAAACAAGCAAAAAAAAAACAAAACCCAAAAAACAAAAACCAAAAATGAGTAAAAACCACATATAAAGCAAATGCCCTCTGTTGTGAATGCAAGATCAAGAAGGATGGTGGTATTTAGAGAGGCAGGCAGAGACAGACAGAAGCATCACAGATGCCCTAGATTAATGCCAAGGGGGTGTTTACAGGGAGATACCTAAGTAAGGGAACTCAGCTCTGAACAGTAAGTGTAATGGGTGAGGAGAATGAGGACGAAAACCTGGAGAGGCACAGTGACTAGAATCTGAAATGAGCACCAACAAGAAAGGAACAACACAGAAAGAAGTGCAGAAATTCCCTAGGTAGTCCTCTCCAGCCCTCAGCCAATGAGATCATCTAGAAGTCTTCTCCAGGCCAAGGGAAGAAAGAACACAAGAGTCTCCAAGTCAGCTCAGAGTTCACCACAGCAGACAATAGTGCATGCCCTTCAGTGATAGACTGGAATATATCCTGATTGTGTCACTCACAGGGCACCTGAGTTGTGGAAATAACCAGTAGCAGACCACGTACTGTGCCAGCAGCAGCTCACAAGCCCCAGAAGGAAGACACAGAGGAATACGATGGTGTTCGTGTGATTTGTGTTTCTCAAGATAAAGATCTCAACTATGTGTCAAAAACCACAAAAGTATGGGACACCCAGAAACATGACTCTCATAATGGATGGCATCTAGTCAAATATTAATATTCATACCAAGAAAGCAGAGGAATATTGTTTGTGATAGTGATAATATTTGAGTGTATCAGCCCAGAACTTGATAGTGAGGGTCTATGTCATCAATGAGCAAATAATGGCATTATTATAAATGTATAATGGTAAAACTAGGTGAGGTGAAGAAAACAGTATTTTTAAAATATCCAAACCAAAAACTGTAAAAACAAAATCTCTAATATCTGAGGGAAAGTTCCATTGGATGGGGTAAATGTAGGTAAGATGTTATGCAATTTAAAAAAAAAAAGTGATCATGAAGACATGATGATTAAAAACAAAAACCTTGACAGAAACAAACATGGTTTTAACAAGCAAGCAGAATGAGGCAGCTGCAGATTCTCTCTGAGTGGCCCTTTTGCTGCCATTCAACCCATTGGAATGTCTAAAGGGTTTTTAAAAATATGAAGACACTGTTAACCTGGGGAAAATGTCTAATAAGTAGAAAGTCATGAGCATGAGAAACTTTACGGCAAGCCATTGAAACCACACCACATAAACCAGCTAGGAAGGGAAGTTGTTCAAAACATCAATAATTTTATTTTAATTTTAGATGTAGACATAAGCTTAAAAAAAGAATGCCACAAAGAATATAATCAAGAAAAAATTGGCATTTCATAATGATAATATCATCAATTAACCAGTTAAATATGAAAATCCTAAACACAAAAGTCAGTATCATTTAAAGAAAAGTTCATGTTGAGGCATTCTCTATCATGACATCAATGCAGAAAGTACGAATGAAATATAAGTTACTCAGATGACACAATTTAAAAGCACGATAGCATATAATAACCAACAGAGGCTTGTATCTAAGTGACACATGGCTGATCATTTCATAATCAAACTATGTAATTTATCATTAATGGACTCTACAAGAACAAATATGTTGCAAACTCTCTCTCACACACACATGAACACAAATGAACACGAAGATACATAGAGAAAGGGGGAGTCGGAGAGAAAAGGGCAGAAAGAGGGAGAAAAAAGCAAAAAAAAAAAAAAAAAGAAAAGAAAAGAAAAAAGAAAAAAGAAATTCAAAGTTCATTCCAGAATGAAACCTTAGTAATCTGTCATTAGGCTGAAAGATTTGAAGCCAAAAATTGTGTCAAGATAAATGGTCGAGCTAGGGTGAAAACTGAATGTTATCTTCTTTAATTAGAAACAAGATATGATGTTTTCTCATACCACTTCTATGGTACATAGCCTCAAGCAATTTAATAAACAAAGCAGTAATGAAATAATTCAGCTTTGAAGTAGAGAAAGAAACCTGACCATAATCTTAGATATAGGAAATCTTACAGTTTGTCTCAAAAGAACTCCTAAACGTGTTAGTTGACAATACTGAAGTTTACAACTCTAATGAAATATAATGTGCTAATTACCAAGAAATAACCTGAAATTGAAAAAAAACACAAACAAACAAAGACATTTACAGAGCTGAGCTCATAGCTCAGAGGTAGAACATGCCTAGCACATTCTGTACTCTAGGTTACATCCTCTGGACAGTAAAAAGCGAGGGACAATGTAGCATAGATGTATACAAGTCTTAGAAAATACACTCTGATGAAAGTATAACAGCTGTCCATCACAGGCTATGGTCTTACAGGCTACAAATATTAAATGTTCATTGGTTAAAAGTCAACAATTAAGGTATCAATCTTCCATATTAATCTAAATTTCTAATGTAATTAGAACAAAATCCAAGTAAGTAATTACAATATCTATAGAAATGGAGAGGATCTAGGAAAGCCAAAACAATAGTATAAAAGGAAAACAAATTTCAGAGCAACAAAGTCTAGTATCAAACCAGAGTGACTTGGCAACAAGCATACAAGAATAATATTACTATAAAAATAGACCAATTGACCAATGCAACAGAATATAAAGAAATTAATTCGAGATAGTTTAATAGATTATGCTGAAACAGTTGAATATTAGCAAGACAAAAGTCAACAATCCTTATCTTAGGCCATAGATTTAGAACCAACTCTGCTAAATCATAAAGCATAATATAGTAGGGAACTAAAAACATTTAGGAGAAAGTCTATGTGACATCAGATTTGGCAAATAACTTTGGACTATGTAATATATATATATAATATATATGGAATATAATACTGACAACATGATACTTTAAAGAAAAATAAAAATATAATTAACATAAACAAAAATGCAATCTTTTGCTCATATATTGGCAATATTAACACTTTAAGAAGAAATTTGCACACTGAGCGAGTGCAGCCATCAAACGTGTCTGATGTTAATCAGAATATGTAAATAAGTCTTGAGTATTCATTAATTGAACAAATAACCAAGATGAAATGGTCAAAAAACTTAAATAAAACAAGAGAATATTTAGATATTTCTAAATAATCATGAAGAAATACAAAGCAGAGCAGGAGGGTTTATTATTGCCCAACTCAAAGGATAAGGTTGAAAATACTGACCACATCAACTGTTGATGAGGTTTTGGAGGGACTAGAACTCTCACATCTGCTGATTGGAATGTACACCTCACTTGAGAACTACAGCAGTTATATAAAGAGCTGTACATATACATGTGACTGAATATAGCCTCTCCACTTTTACCTATTTGCTGAAGATAAACCTCTGTGCACAGTGTTCCCAGAAGCTTTACTTCTAGCTAATCAAACTAGAAACCACCTAAATGCAACAAGCAAAACGACTCAGACATTATAATAAAGACAGAACAAAGTGCAGCCAAGCAACAAAGTAAATTATTGGTGAATCTTATGATGTTTTTGGTGATAGAAAGAAACCAGATTTTAAGTTCTAGGAAATTAAAAATAATCTAGAGCCAGAGGAAGATGGCCTCTGACTGACTAAAAACAGTAATATCAAAGGACAGAATGAAGAACAATAGGAACACATTAGGAAACTAGGGGTGAAGGCTTACGCATAATGGTGACAGTTTCATTCGTCACCATATGTCAAAAATCATGAATTCTTATATTTTAAATATGGGATGAACTGAGTTGTTATTATACCTCAATAACACTACTAAAATATAAGTCTATGAACATGATCATTTCAGAACACTTAATATTTGATTTTCTATAGGGTTGCTTTTCACAGATTTGATAATAATTTAAGAATTATGAATCATTATGATGAATATAAAAGTTACACCCATTTACATATGCCTGATCATATTATTTGTAAAAGAATCTGGAACATAATTATAGTTCTTGAGACTAAGTAACCACAGTTATGTATATAATTTTTATGATGAGACATTGAGAAACCTTTTTATTTAAGTCATTTCTTTGAAGACAAAAGAGATCTATCAACTCAAAACAGAGATAATCAAAATGTTATCTAGAGCCAAGTGATATTGTATGGCCTAATTCACTGGTGACTATTTCCTAGCCTTAGTCTTTTGAACTACATTAGACTATCATACGAGACTATGTCACAAAGAAGCATTTGATCCAAGGGTGAGTTCTGACCTACATTTACTAATGTCTCTCAACACTGACTGACCCATAGGAAGGGTTTAGGCCTGAAAACTCATGCTAAGAAGTAGGAAGCATGTCTGCAGACACATTCCTCTTTTTTGATGGATTTTAAAGTGTATTTTGCCTTGACTAACTTCAAATATTGATTGTTAGAAAGTGGACTGGCACTGTAATGATTGACTGATTGCAATGTATTACATACAATGAATTTTGAATACCACAGAACTAATTGAATAAGTGAAGGGAAATATTAATATTGAATTAATGGGGATGATCTGAGTGAATTAAACACAGCGGGCCAAATTCTGCCCCTGGATATGCATGCACAATTTCCATTGACTTCAATGGGGGTTTTGTTGTGTGTATCCAAGGGCAGAATCCAGCTTAATGAATTTTTTAATTGTTTTTAAATGGTGAATGAATTGGTTAAAGTGCAAAGCATCAGAGATGACTTCTTAGAAATTGCATATATCCCTGGGATTTTTAAATATGCCAGACAAACATTCATATAATCTTATATCTGTGAGCCACTACAAAAACCATTTTTAGATTGCAGAAAGTAATATAAAAAAATAAAAGCATTGCTGTTACATTTTCTTTACAAAAGCACACACATCCCCACAGACTTCTTTCTTTACACCAAATTGACAAAAATGTTGATTTAATAATGAAAACCTATGATAAATCTGAATCTCTGTAAGCACGAGTTTATCCACATCCTCACAGCCTGCCAGTGAATTTTAACCACTTGGGTGACCCAACTCACACTACAACCCTCTTGATGTTCTTATTATTCATTAAAAAACATTTTGTAAAGTCTTATAAATGGGAATGCTTATTATTTAATCATTGGTGGTAGACATATCAGTATGTCTACCATTGCTAAACAGAAAAGAAATATTTGAAATAACCTTTATAGGTTACCAGTTCATCCATGATCTAAGGCATGTTTGTTCCCTAATCCCTTTAGTCCTTAAGAAAGACCAGTCCTGCTTTATATGAACATCTTCGAGATCTGTGCACAGAAATCTGTGCCTAAAACTTGTAACAATTGTGAAAAACATTCATCCTCGATGTTAGTTTAAATTCAAAATAAAAAAATAATCTTTTGTTAAGATACACACATGGAATATTAAAAATGAGTGTATGTGTATGTATGCGCATTCTCATATGTTGTGTGTGTGTGTGTGTGTGTGTGTGTGTGTGTGTGTGTATTTTGCCTTGACTAACTTCAAATATTGATTGCTAGAAAGTGGACTGGCACTGTAATGATTGACTGATTGCAATGTATTACATACAATGAATTTTGAATACCACAGAACTAATTGAATAAGTGAAGAGAAATATTAATATTGAATTAATATGGTGTCTCTGTGTGTGTATGTGTGTAATAGAGAAAGAAAGAGAGAAATTTAGTTATGCTTTCTTGAATGGGAACAAGAAAACAAAATGGAAACCTGCAAAATATTGAAATGTTGAAAGAATAATTAATATCAAATTCACCACTTTTTAGGTTTCTTTTTTTAATTATGCTTTTTAATGAATAGACATTGTTCTTTAGGGTACTTTTGAATCACAATGATGAAGAGGGAGTTCCCATATACTCTGCCAAGTCCCACCATTCCATACACAATATTTCCCATCATATGTGGCATTTGTCAACCGTGACATACTATTATCAATAACAACTCTCAATCTATATTGGAGCAATACTCTTGTCTTATATTCCATAAACAATATATTGAAAGATGTATATAAACACTCATGTACAATTAAAACATACTACAGAACTTGTATTGCCTTAAAACTTGTTTGTAATTCACATTTTTACCTTTCGTACCTAACCCCACTGACTGTGTAGTTAAATCTTTCCTAGAATGTGTAGCTGGATGTCCACAGTGCTGCATCCTTGCAGGACAGTTCACCATTTCACAGTCTTCTCCACTTCTTCCTAGCCTTCACAGAGTTTCTTTCCAGCACGGCATAACAGTTTCCTATTTAGATGTACAGTTTACCCATATACTTCTGATTATCCTCTCAAACGCTCTCATTTTTCACTGATAAACTGGCAAGCTGTCTTGCAAAGTGTATGGGTTTTGTGTTCCTACTATAGTGAATGGAAGTTCCCATTGCTCCACATCCAGCTCAGCATTTGATGCTGTCAGTGTGCTAGTTTCTGCCTATTTACATAGCTCTGGGAGTTAACCTCATTGTTATGTTAATTTGCATCTCTCCCAGGACTATCATAATAGATACCTTTCATATGCTTATTTGCCATCTGCATGGAACCTTGGTAAGAATTCCTTTTTTTTTTTTTTAACTCTCTTTGGGGCTCTTAATTGTCTCAAGGTTGAGACTACATGTGCTTCTGTGTTTTGAATAACAGCTGTTCATCAGAAACACATTTCTTACACACACACACACACACACACACACACACACACACACATCTTCTAACTTGTAAATTTTTGTATTCACAATTTTGCACAAAAGATATGTTCTGAATTTTAATGGCAAATATTCTATCACTATTTCTCATGGATTGTTCCTTAATATAGAATATAGTAGTAAACCCTGTCAAGAATCTGTCCTCAGATATTTTATTGTTTAGCATATTACAGTTATGCCTATAATCCATTTTGATTTAACTGCTAAGAAGGGTATAAGATTAATGTCAAGATTATTCTTCCAACTGTTTAGTGGTTATCTACTCTCCTCTGCTGAATTGTAGTTGCTACAATGACAAATATCAGTTGACTGAATTTTTGTAGATCTCTTTCTGGAATCTCTGCCTTATTTATTGAACTCTGTATTACACTATCATGATTATTGTATTTTTATACTAAGTCTTGAAATCATGCCATATGAACACTCCAACTGAGTATGCAAACTTTCTGCTTCTCCAGTTAGTTGATCTTCATGTTGTTGTTGTTGTTGTTGTTGTTTTATGATCTCCTTTATATTGGTCAAAAATTAACAACTTGTAGGGTCTGGGGAATTGAACCAGTGAGTAAAATATTGGTTGAGCAACATGAGGATACAAACTCACATGTCAGTGCTGTAGGGGACAGAGAGAGGAGAAGGACCTCTGTTGCTAACTGGTCACTAGCTATCTTGGTTTCTTTTCTTGTGGCCATGATAAAATAGTCCAGCAAAAGCAACAGAAGGGAGAGAGGGTTTATTTTAGCTCAGTTTAAATGGCAATCCATTATGACAGAAATGTCAAGGCACAAAGAGCTTGAAACAACTGACTATGTAGCATCTACAACCAGAAAATGGAGAAGGATAAATAGAGGCAAGCACTTAGCTGATTTTATGAATATATTTAGCTTATTTTTTTTAAATCCCTTCCAGGATCCCAGTGAAAGAATAGTGCCACTCCCAATGAACAGGTCTCCCGACTTCAAATGACTTAATATAATCAATAGAACACCTCGTAGGCATGTCTACCTCCCCAACTTCCAGATGATTCTGGATTGTTTTAAATTGTCAATTAATCTCAGCCATCAATACCACCTGGAAGAATGCTGAGTAACAGGCCCTGTTTCAAAATGATAAGTGAAAAGCTATAGAACAGACGAATTTATGTGTAAATCTCACCTTCAAAGGTACATGGAGGCATGCACATACACACACAGGTGATCATACTATTACACACACACACACACACACACACATACACACACACACACACTCAAGTTCTAGGAAATTAGAAGACGGCTCAGTGATTGTTTATGATGGTTAATATTGGTGTCAACTTGACTGAATCTGGAATGCATTTGGCAAGTTGCTAGGCTCTTATTGTTAGCCTCAAGCCACCTTCCTCTCTACTCAGCACCAGCAGCTACCATCTCCTTGGAAGCACAACATTTACATCCCTTAAATGGCTCCCAGGTAAATGACCTTTTATAGACTCTCCCAATACATCTCCTGCATGAGACCTGTTACATGGTATAATTTCTGCATCATAGCATGGCCCTGATCCTCTATGCTACTCTGCCTAAAACCCCTTGCACCTACAAAGTGAGAAGTGTTTTTTAATCAGATTATTTGATGTGGAAAGATCCATCCTAAATATGTGTGTCACCTTTGAGTGGCAATTAAGATAAAAGGAAGATAGAAAAAGGACAATGTGGTATAACTGTTGGGGCTTTTCTAAGCCTGCTCCGGCTCCAGAATAACGACACTGAGACTTATTTATTTATATATTCATGGTAGTCTCAAGCGAGGCTTGTTCCCAACTAGTTCATAATTTGAATATCCCATTTATAATAATCTAAGTTCTGCCACATGGCTGGTTTCCTCTCCTCATTTCATAACTTTGACTTTTTCAGCATCTTGGTAGCCATGTTTCATTCTGACTCTCCTATCTCTCCCGGAAGGAAGTCCTGCCTATTCTCTCCTGGTTTGCTATTGGGCATTCAGCTCTTTATTGACAGGTGATGCTTTTATCCAGTGTGAAAGAGATTATTCCTACACTTTGGTTTTTGTCTCTTCTCCTGCACCCTTGTTGGGAAGTGTATTTATTGCATTGCTGGTATTGCTACATTCCTATACTTATATTAGAACCAGCTCCTTCAAATTTTCAATAAAGATGAAAGATCGGCTGCTCTCCTGGAATTTTACAGGCCTTCATCACCAGATTGGGACTGCTGAAACACAGACTGTCTTGTAATTCTATCTAATAAATACTCTCGTAATGCATATTCATTTATTCTATCTGCTCTGTTCCTCTAGAATACAGTGACTAATTCAGTGTGCTTTCTGTAAAAAAATGTGAAGACTATTGTTCCAGGCCTAGGACCTACATAAAGGATAGGCAGTCATAACAGCCACCTGTTACCCCACCCCCCCAGCACTCAGTAAACAAGTGATCTCCAGGGCAAACTGATTAGTTCTTAACCTGTGAATTGCAACCCCTTTGGGAGTCAAAGGACATTTTCACAGGGATTGCATATAACATATAGTGCATATCAGAAATTTACATTATGATTCATAACAGTAGCAAAATTACAGTTATGAAGGTAGCAACAAAATAATTTTATAGATGCGGGGAGGAGGGAGAAATCACCATAGTATGAAAAACTGTATTAAAGGTTCACAGCATTAGAAATGTTAAGAAGCATTGAGCTAAAGCCTGTTAGAGACTGTGCCTCAATAAATAAAGTGGAGAGCAATCAAATTAACAAACAAATAAAAGCAGCTGTCATCAACTATGGGCCTTGGTACTCACCCTCATACATGTACATAAGTGAATGAATGCACTAGCATATGCATTCACTAGCATAAGCCTCCCCTGTTCCCAAACATGCATATAAAAAACAAATAACACACACACATACACATACACATACACACACACACACATACACACACAAAATGATATGCTCTAGAATTCTCCAGTTGAAAAAAGTTGTAAGTAAATTAATAACTACATGAAGTTATTGTTAGATTTTTTCCCATAATAAAATATTTTCTATTAGGAAATACAAATTAATTCTACCAATTAGTTTATAGTTATAGTTATCATTTATATAATATTAATATTTGGAGCATAATAGTCTTTAATTCTATTCTATAAAATATACCTAATCTAACAAAGAAATGTAAAGTATTAGAAGAGTAAAGGCACTAAGTCAATTAAATTACTATTATTTCAAAGAGCCTAGTTAGTGTCAGATTATTACTTTGTGGTCACTGAAGGAGACATTCATTCCACTATCAGTCCTTTGTCCAGAGAGTAAAGAGTTGCAACCACACCTCGGAAGTATTCTGAGGGTGCTTTCAACTACACAGATGAGGAAAAACTAGGTTTTATGCCATTGAAAATGTCATTAAAATGTTACTGGTGAGAATAATTTGAATTTTTGAACCTTAATTTCAGTTTATCTACCTTATTTCATTGTTTTATATTTAGTAACCTTGTATTTTACATTTCTTTTGTATCATTCATGTAACAGTTGTACTTTAAGTTTCCATAAGCATGACATGATGTTAGTATATGACCTGTGGTGCAAAAAACACACAAAAATTTGACAATACAGAAAACAGAAACACACAAATCAGAGATCCCATTCCACTTCCCTAACATTGTTTGGTTTAGAAAATGTACCACAAGTGAATGAGCAAAAATGCATACATACTTTAATTTAATCATTCCACAAACATTACACTTGATTTTTAACACAAATTACGATGTAGGTTAATCTTCTGCTGTTATTTTAGAAAACCCTCAGAGTAATAGAAATATATTAAAGCAAACAACTACCCCAGTCACAAAAAAAGGTGTCTCAATACTACTGAACTTAAGGATAAAGGTACCACTCTGCTTAATCAAAGTGTCATCTGTGACGTCATGGCAGTTGCTTTCTTGAAAATATCATCTCTGGTCCAGGCTAGCTTAACCTGAACTCTACATTTTCAAAAATGAAGTGACATTTAGTTTTGAAATTTAAACAAATTTTAATAGAATGACCTTTGGAATTAGATGCATCAAACCACTAGTCAGGAGCCTAAATTTAAATGATATTTAGCAAGTCTACATTCTTTTTTCCCGTTATCCACAATACAATGATACTAGGTACATATTTTCCAAACTTGTTATAAGAATAGGATGAGTTAGTGTCTGCAAAGTATATCCATTCTTCCATTCAAGAACTAGTGCTCTCTTGCTTCTGTTTCCTGATTGCTTCTCTCTTGCCTTCCTCGGTTCTTGTCTTTCCCCTTTCTGTTCCCCCCTCTTTCCATGTGGTCATGAAAGGCCTCTACTTCTCTACTCTTTCCTTCTCTCTGTTTTTCTCTGCCTCTACTACCCTCTTAAGCCCCTCCCCATTTCCTAAATAACAAACCCTATTTTATACAAAAAAAAACAAACAACAACAAAAAAAACCTAGCAAGGAGAGGTTGAAGCCTGTCTTCCAGTCTTCCATCTGTGTATATAAATGTAGTATAGTCTCAGTTGTGAATGTATTTTATATCTGGTGTTTGCAAAAAAAAAAAAAAACTGTATTTTTCATATTGTTAAATAATACGTTTATTTTAATTTTAACTGAGATGTTAAATGTCAGTATTTTAAAAATCTTAATATATGAAGATATGTGGATTGTGTAGTCTTGGGTATTGTCTCAAATGTGGAGGTAAAAGAGCTTGTAGGAGTCAATTTTCTCTTTCTACTATGTGGGTCTCAGAGATAGAAATCAGGTCATCAGGCATTGTGGTAAGTAGTATCACATACTGATGTCCTATGAGCTTTTTTTCTTACTAGGAGTATATGGATATTCATCATATATTATTTGAATCATAGTTCTATCAGAAAATACTAATACTATCATTGAACTATCTTGAGTTTATTTAAATGCAACTCATCGTTAAAAAGACTTAACAAGTGGTAAAATAGAAACATACTTCAGCATGTGAGGAGAGCCTATTAATAAATGTCTGGAGATAATAAGCATAAAACAGAACCCTCTTGATAAAAGTGTGTGGTAACTAAGCACTGGCTATTTTAATGTCAGAATAATATGGACTAAAATGAATATAAAGTTATGGCCATGGTAAAAAAGAGTCCAATATCCAGGCAGAATTGTAATGCAGAAGTGGATTTTATCCAAACAGCAATCTTGGGACATGTAAAGTGTCTAGAGATCACAAGTATTAGTTCTTTCCATTAAAAAAATGATTCAGGAGATGATTTCAAGGGGATGAAGACCTGGGAGCTTGGATAAGAGAAGTTTGACAAGGATATGTGCTATCAAGAGTATTGCATGCGATGCAGGTGATAGGATGCTTATCTACTTTGGCAGAATCAGAAACAGAGGCTTGTCTGTCTTCCATCTCCACTAACAAATGTGTCACAGTATTGACTGTCAATGTATTTTACACGTAGTGTCAATTATCAAGAAAATCTGTATCTTTTCACAGTGTCAAGTAATAGGTTTTACTTGGATTATGACATTTCTAACATAAAATGTTAAGCACAAAAAATAGGAAGGGATTTAGATAGACTGTAGATGACATACAAACATGCAAATACATGTGCGCACACACACGCACGCACACACACACACACACACACACACACATTTCCTTTTGACAATAATGGCTAGAATAGAACTTCAAAGAAATATAATGCACTTTTCAACATTGAAAACAAATGCTGGTCAATTGGTGATATTTTCTTTTGAAAATAAATGCATATGTGCTTTAAAAACAGACGAGCTACTTTTAAAAGTAACACTACATGTCATGTTTTAAAGATGCTTATAGGAGAATTCTTTCTGTGCCTGGGCTTGGGAAGCAGCTAGGGCTGAGTGTATATTTGAATAAGATGGTTGAGTTGAGAATACCTTTCTCAGCCGCCCTGCAGTTTGGGGTAGGATGCAAAGCCCCTTAGGACACTATTAATGTTAGGTAAGAAATATTTGTAAGTTTCAAGTTGTGTAAGGAGGACAGAGAGAACTTATTTTATCTGTTTAAAAGTGCAAGTTCTAGTGATTTAGGCATCAAGGGTACAGAAAGCAAAGGCAATTGTTTGTGAATTTGGCCCTTGGGTTTGTCATTCAAACATAAGCACTGCCTTTAGATCAGATTTAGATCACTGTGGCATCTCCATGACTTTCTCTGTGAAATCTAATGCTCGTCTCCTAGACATAATATAAAGCATGCTGTGGGACTGTGTTATGTAACCTCCAACCATATAATTCCACATTTGGCTTAAAATCTAAAATATTCCTTTGGAAAACAAGACACGATAATATTGAATCTGAAGCCACTCATATTAAAGTGTATAAGAATCCTACCTTAAAAGCTGGGTGCCTCTGACAACCCGCTTTAAATAATAACTAATCTGGACCAGCTTAATACAGTTTTGATACTGTTTCACTTCATATTTAATCTTGGAAGTTTCTGACTTTACATACTCTTTGAATTTTGTTCTTTTGATGCTAAATAAACTTTGCGAAATGAATTTACCCAACTTAGCAAGGCAATATTGATTATGTTATAAAGTCAGTCCTGTTTGTCAGACTCCCTCACGTTAAACATGTTAAAGTATGCATGATTTTATTAAGCCTCCATTAGCATCATACTTCATATAATCAAACCCTTTTCTGGCTTTTGAAATCTCTCAAGGATTCAGGGGGAAATATGCTTACTATAAAGAATTAATCAAAGCATCTATAATATTGAGAGTTATCTTCCCTTTGGAATAGAGCACCAGCCATGGTGATTATCTCTATGTGTGGTGTAATTTATTAGCTCTCTAAAGACAAAGGTTTCTTGGGAAGTAGACAGTGACTCCTGTTCCCATCTCCGTCTGAGAAGAGAGATCTCTTTCTGAAAGTTCATGAACTCCAAAATCCGTGGCTCTCTTTTGATGCTGAAAGGAAATAAATTGAAGTAAGTTGCAGTATTAATGAAAATTATTTTATTAAAACTAGTTGGCTCTGAAGAGTTTGTGCTCAGATGTTGTCATTAGAGACAATTATTGAGTTATTTTCTGTGAGTCAGAAATGTGAGTTTCAGGTTGGTAGAAATAGCACATGAGATCAGAAGTCTTAAAGAGACCTCCAGAAACCACACTAGGCTGCTCTGTCTTCTTTAGTAGAACAGCCTACATTTCTCTCCAAACATTACCTTTGGAGACATGAAAACTGAGTATCTTCTATTAAAGTAGCAAGAATGCTGCCATGAATCCTGCTTCCCCCTCCGTGGTAACTTGTATTAAGATGCTGCCAACTGCCCAAGGGCTTGCTGGCTCTAGCCATCTCCCCCGTTCTTGGTTAACTTTGAGAGGCCTATGAAAGTTTGCATTATGAAGTTCACAGAATCGATCAACATTTACATTTTGAAGAATAACATTTTGCCAAAGAGAATATTAAACTCTTTATTCTTAAAAAAAAGACATTATAGGAATTACATTTTTTCTGCCAGAAACTACATTAACAAGTTAGTCACAAAAAGACAAATGTTAGATGTCTTCATTTGTATGTAGAAGCTAAAAAAGTCAATCAGAAACAAGGAGTGGATAGAGAGCTGTGGCTGAAAGGGTTGGTTAATGGGCACAGGGCTAAGTCACATAGGAATAATAAATCTCATAGAGTTCATCAACTATAGTTCACAGTAAATACATATTGCGAAATATCTGGTTGAGATGGTACATGTTCCCAACACAAAGAAATGAGAAGTGTTTGTGGGTCATAAATAAATTGTCAATTCTTAACTGCAAATATGTAAATTATAGTGTGTCACTACAACTTAAAGCGTTCTTTTTAAAAAGTCCTTTAACAATTTCAAGTTATGTTTAGTGTGTTAATTTATTCATATCTCAAAGACAAATGATTGCAATCGATTAATTGTCCTCTTGGAAACATAATTTGAAATTGAAGGTGTCATATCAAAAATATTTAGAGATTGGCATGTTAGTTGCCCAGTTTAAATACCTTGAGTTTAAAGCTACAAAAAAAAAAAAAAAACACCTCATTAGAATTTTAGCTTTGTCCTATTCATTCGAGACATGAACAGGAGTTAATCTCACAGAGGCAATGAGGAAGTGATGTCAGGAACGAAGGGAATAGAGAAACTTTGTAGGAAACTCAGCAAAAATAGTGATACGTGTTATGAGTTACTGACAAAATGCTGGGGGTCCTCAGTGAGTTTCTTACTCTCTGAGTCTTAAGCACTTAAAATTAAAATGGTAGCACTACTACCAAGCAGAGAGAGAGAAAGCACGAGAACTTTCAAATCAAGAGCTTAGAACAATCCTGTGCTCCCCTCCACCACCACCGCCATCTTTGCTGCTGCTTGGACTGGACAAGCAGACCCAGGTACCCGAGATATCCTGAGTTTAAGATCTCTGGGGACTCAGGCCATCCAGGCAGCAATCTGTGCACAGGAGCTAGGCAGAGCAGCAGTTCCTGTGTTCCAGCCAGGCGTGGGTTCTGTGCCCTGTGGGATATGCTGCACTCCCTCGCCACCATCTTTGCTACTGCTGGGACTGGGCAAGCAGACTCAGGTACCCGAGTTATCCCAAGTTTAAGATCTCTGAGGACTCAGGCCTGCACACAGGATCTGGGTAGAGAGGTGGTGCATCTGTGTGGCCAGCCAGGCCTGGGTCTTGTGCCCTGCGGGGTGGTCAGCACTTGGAGGGGCTCGCAGCCACCATCTTTGCTCCCTGACAGAACAGACAAGCAGCATCAGGTCCACAGGGACAACCGAGTATAATATTGCTTGGAGCAAGATACACCAGGGGTCCAACAGCTCCCAAGAGGAGAGCAGCACATCAGCAGACTGTGCCAGGGAAAACCCAGTCATCCAGTGGTGGGGAAATGCCAGAGATAACCAGATGGCAAAGGCAAATATAGGAACATTACTAACAGAAATCAAGGCAATATGGCAGCAACTAAACCCAATTCTCCGACAGCAGTAAGTCCTGGATACCCCAACACACCAGAAAAACAATATTTATATCTAAAATCACTGGTCATTATGCTGCTAGAGGAACACAGGAAGGACATAAATAAATCTCTTAAAGAAATACAGGAGAAAAACTGATCAAAAGTTAGAAACCCTTACAAGGTAAACATAAAAATCAGTTAAAGAACTTCAGGAGAATATGGATCAAAAGATAGAAGCCAATAAGGAGGAAATGCAAAATCACCTAAAGAAATACAGGAGAACCTGGGTCAACAAGCAGAAGTTATGAAAGAGGAAACACAAAAATCTCTTAAAGAATTACATGAAAACACAAACAAGCAAGAAAAAGATCTGAGCAAAACCATCCAGGATCTAAAAACAGAAGTAGAAAGAACTAAGAAATCCCAAAGGGAGACAACTTTGGAGATAGAAAACCTTGGGAAGAAATCAGGGGCCATAGATGCAAATATCAACAAGAGAATACAAGAGATAGAAGAAAGAATCTCAGATTCTAAAGATACCATAGAAACAATTGACTCAACAGTCAAAGAAAATGCAAAATGCAAAAAGCTTGTAACCCAAAACATCCAGGAAATCCAGGACACAATGAGAAGACCAAACCTAAGGATTATAGGTATAGATGAGAGTGAAGATTTACAACTTAAAGGTCCAGCAAATATCTTCAACAAAATTATGGAAGAAAACTTCCCCAACCTAAAGAGAGAGATGCCCATGAATATACAACAATCCTACAGAACTACAAACAGACTAGACCAGAAAAGAAATACCTTCTATCACATAATAATCAAAACCCCAAATGTACTAAACAAAGAGTATTAAAGGCAGTAAGAGATAAAGGCCAAGTAACATATAAAGGAAGACCTATCACAATTACACCAGACATCTCACCAGAGACCATGAAAGCTAGAAGATCCTGGGCAGATATCGTGCAGACTCTAAGAGAACACAAATTTCAGCCAAAACTATTATACCCAGCAAAGCTCTCAATCACCATAGAAGAAGAAACCAAGATATTCCATGACAAAAACAAATTTGCACGATATCTTTCCACAAACCCAGTCCTACAAAGGATAATAGGGTGAAAACTCCAATACTGGGGGGGGGGAATACACCCTGGAAGAAGCAAGAGAGAAACCTCTTCTCATCAAACCCAAAAGAAGATAACCACTCAAATATAAAAAATAACTTCAAAAATGGCAGGAAGTAATAATTACTATCTCTTAACGTCAATGGACTCAATTCCCCAATAAAAAGAGACATAGACTAACAGACTGGATATGGAAACAGGACCCTACATTTTGCTGCATACAGGAAATACATCTCAGTGTCAAAGACAAATACTACCTTAGAGTAAAAGGCTGGAAGACAATTTTACAAGCAAATAGTCTCAGGAAACAAGCCAGAGTAGCCACTCTAATATCGGATAAAATTGACTTTCAACCTAAAGTCATCAAAAAAGACACGGAAGGACACTTCTTGCTGGTCAAAGGGAAAATCCACCAAGAAGAACTCTCAATTCTGAACATCTGTGCTCCAAATGCAAGGGCACCCTCATTCATAAAAGAAACTTTACTGAAGCTCAAAGCACACATTGTACCTAACACAATAATTGTGGGTGACTTCAACTCTCCACTTTCCTCAATGGACAGATCAGGAAAACAGAAACTAAACAGGGACACATTGGAACTAATTGAAGCTTTGGACCAATTAGATTTAACAGATATATGTAGAACATTTTCATCCTAAAGCAAAAGAATATACCTTTCTCTCAGCACCTCATGGTACATTCTCCAAAATCGACCATATAATTGGTCACAAGACAGACCTCAACAAATATAAGAAGATCAAATTAATCCCATGCCTACTCTCAGATCACTATGGAGTAAAAGTGGCCTTCAATAGCAACAACAACAACAAAAAAAACAAAAACAAAAACAGAAAGCCCATATACACATGGAAACTGAACAATACTCAACTCAATGACACCTTGGTCAAGGAAGAAATAAAGAAAGAAATCAAAGACTTTTTAGAACTTAATGAAAATGAAGGCACAACTTACTCAAATCTATGGGACACAATGAAAGCAGTTTTAAGAGGAAAACTCATAGCCCTTAGTGCCTCCAAAAAAGAAACTGGAGAGGGCATACACAAACAGTTTAACTGCACACATGAAAGCCATGGAACAAAAAGAAGATAATTCACCCAGGAGGAGTAGAAGACAGGAAATCATCAAACTTGGGGCTGAAAACAATCAAGTAGAAACAAAGAGAACCATACAAAGAATCAACAAAACCAGGAGCTGGTTCTTTGATAAAATCAATAAGATAGATAAATCCTTTGCCAGACTAACCAAAGGGCACAGAGACAGCATCCAAATTAACAAAATTAAAAATGAAAAGGGAGATATAACAACAGAAACAGGAAATCCAAAAAAATTATGATATCCCACTACAAAAGTCTATACTCAACACAACTGGAAAATCTGGAGGAAATGGGCAATTTCCTAGATGGATACCAAATACCAAAATTAAATCAAGATCAAATAGATCAGCTAAACAGTCCCATAATCCCTAAAGTAATAGAAGGGTCATAGAAAGTCTTCCATCAGGTGATAAGTCTTTGTTTCGGATGGGTGAGAAACACCTTAAAAAATGTTCAACATCATTAGTCATTAGAGAAATGCAAATCAAAACAACCCTGAGATTTCACCTCAGACCTGTCAGAATGGCTAGGATTAAAAACTCAGAAGACATCAGGTGTTGGCGAGAATGAGGAGAAAGAGGAACACTCCTCCACTGCTGGTGGGACTGCAAGCTGGTACAGACACTCTGGAAATCAGTCTGGCGGTTCCTCAGAAAACTGGACATGATACTTCCGGAGGATCCAGCCATACCACTCCTGGGAATATACCCAGAAGACTCCCCAGTATGCAATAAGGATACATGCTCCACTATGTTCATAGCAGCCTTATTTATAATAGCCAGAAGCTGGAAAGAACCCAGATGTCCCTCAACGGAGGAATGGATACAAAAAATGTGGTATATATACACAATGGAATACTATTCAGCCATTAGAAACAATGAATTCATGAAATTCTTAGAGAAATGGATGGAGCTGGAGAACATCATATTAAGTGAGGTAACCCAGTCTCAAAAGAATACCCATGGTATGCAGTCACTGATAAGTGGATATTAGCCTAGAATCGTGGGACACCAAAGACACAATTCACATACCAAATGATGTCTGACAAGAAGAAAGGAATGGACACTAATGCTGGAAAGGCTCAAAGCATCAGTGTAGGGGAATACCAGAACAGGGAAGTGGGAAGGGGTGGATGAGGGAGCAGGGGGAGGGAAAAGGGCATGTGGGACCTTAGGGGGGTGGGGAAACAAAAAAGGGAAATGAAATGTAAATATAGAATATATCCAATTAAAAAAAAAAGAAAAAAAAAAGAAAGTCTTCCATCCAAAAAAAAAGCACAGGACTAGATGGATTCAGTGCAGAATTCTATCAGACATTCAAAGAAGACCTAACACCAATACTCTTCAAACTATTCCACAAAATAGAAACAGAAAGAACTCTATTCAACTCATTCTAAGAAGCCACAATTACCCTGATTCCAAAACCACACAAAGATCCAACAAAGAAAGAGAACTTCAGGCCAATTTCCCTTATGAATATTGATGCACAAATACTAAATAAAATTCTTGCCAACCAAATCCAAGAACACTTCAAAACAATTATCTACCATGATCAAGTAGGCTTCATCCCAGGGATGCAGGGATAGTTCAATATATGGAAATCCATCAATGCAGTCCACTGCATAAACAAACTCAAAGAAAAAAAACCATATGACCATTTCATTAGATGCTGCAAAAGCATTTGACAAAATTCAGCATCCTTTCATGCTAAAAGTCTTGGAAAGAACAGGAATTCAAGGCCCATACCTAAATAAACTAAAAGCAATTTACAGCAAACCAGTAGCCAACATCAAACTAAATGGAGAGAAACTTGAAGCAATCCCACTAAAATCAGGGACTAGACAAGGCTGTCCTCTCTCTCCATATCTTTTCAATATAGTACTTGAAGTTCTAGCCACAGCAATTAGACAACATAAGGAGGTCAAAGGGATACAAATTGGAAAGGAAGAAGTTGAACTATCACTATTTCCAGTTGATATGGTAGTATAATTAAGTGACCCAAAAAACTCCACCAGAGAAATGCTACAACTGATAAATAGCTTCAGCAAAGTGGCTGGTTATAAAATCAACTCAAGCAAATCAGTAGCCTTTCTATACTCAAAGAATAAGCAGGCTTAGAAAGAAAGTAGGGAAATGACACCCTTCACAATAGCCACAAGCAATATAAAGTATCTTGGTGTGACTCTAACCAAACAAGTGAAAGATATGTATGACAGGAACTTCAAGTCTTTGACGAAAGAAATCGAAGAAGACCTCATAAGATGGAAAAATCTTTCATGCTCTTGTATTGGCAGAATTAATATAGCAAAAATGGCCATCTTACCAAAAGCAATCTACAGATTCAATGCCATCCCCATCAAAATCCTAAGTCAATTCTTCATAGATTTAGAAAGAACAATTCTCAAATTCATCTGGAATAACAAAAAAGTCAGGATAGCTAAAACTATTCTCAACAATAAAAGAACTTCTGGGGGAAACAATATCCCAGACCTCAAGCAGTACTACAGAGCAATAGTGTTAAAAACTTCATGGTGTTGGTACAGTGACAGACAAGTAGATCAATGGAATAGAATTGAAGATCCGGAAATGAACCCACAGTAGTATGGTCAACTGATCTTTGATAAAGGAGCCACAACCATCCAGTGGAAAAAAGATAGCTTTTTCAACAAATGGTGCTGGTTCAACTGAAGGTCAGCATGCAGAAGAATGCAAATTGACCCACTCTTATCTCCTCATACTAAGCTCAACTCTAAGTGGATCAAAGACCTCCACATAAAACTAGACACACTGAAACTAATATAAAAGAAACTGGGGAAGACCCTTGAGGACATGGGCACGGGGGAAAGGTCCTGAACAGAACACCCATAGCTTATGCTATAAGATCCTGAATTGACAAATGGGACCTCATAAAATCACCCAGTTTCTGTAAGGCAAAGGACACTGTCAGAAGGACAGAACAGCAACCAACAAATTGGGAAAAGTTCTTCACGAACTCCACATCCAACAGAGGGCTAATATCTAATATATACAAGGAACTCAAGAAGTTCAACCCCAGAGAACCAAATAACCCTATTAAAAATGGGGTACAGAGCTAAACAAAGAATTTTCTCCTAAGGAAATTTGGATGGCTGAGAAGCACCTTAAGAAATGTTCAACATCATTAGTCATTAGGGAAATGCAAATCAAAACAACCCTGAGATTTCACCTCATACCAGTCAGAATAGCTAAGATTAAACACTCAGAAGACAGCAGGTGTTGGCGAGGATGTGGAGAAAGAGGAACACTCCTTCACTGCTGGTGGGATTGCAAGATGGTACAACCACTATGGAAATCAGTCTGGCACTTCCTAGAAAATTGGGCATGACACTTTCAGAGGACCCTGCCATACCACTCCTGGGCATATACCCAGAGGATTCCCCTGCAGGCAACAAGGACACATGCTCCACTATGTTCATAGCAGCCTTGTTTATAATAGTCAGAAGCTGGAAAGAACCCAGATGCCCCTCAATGGAGGAATGGATAAAGAAAATGTGGTATATTTATACAATGGAATACTACTCAGCAATTAAAAACAATGAATTCATGAAATTTCCAGGCCAATGGTTGGAACTGGGAAATATCATCGTAAGTGAGCTATCCCAATCACAAAAGAATACACTTGAAATGCAATCACTGAGAAGTGGATATTAATTAGCCCAGAAGCTCTGAGTACTCAAGACACAATTAGCTAATCATATGAAACCCAAGAAGAAGTGAGGAAAGGGCCCTGGTCCTGAAAAGACTTGATCCAGTATCGTAGAGGAGTACCAGAACAGAGAAATGGGAGGGAGTGATTGGGGAATGGGCAGAGGGAAGAGGACTTATGGGACATATGGTGAGGGGGGAACTGGGAAATGGGAAAGCATTCAGAATGTAAACAAAGAATATAGAAAATAAAAAATAAAAAGAGCTTAGAACATACACTCCCAAGAATAATCCAGTCATGTCCCCACTGTTACCATCCTCTTCCTTTTGTTCATAAGTATTCATATATATATGAATAAATATATAGAAATACATAATTTTTCTGTTGAGGTGATATGTTGTTTCTAAGTGTCTATATCAAACCTAAAACATTTCATGCTGTTACAATCATGAATAGCTTTATTTGGAGAAAGTATTCCCATATATTAAAGATACACATCATGATTTATAATATTACTAAATTTGGCTAAATTTTCCCTAAAAGAAACCTTTATATACTGTCTTCTGTTCTGGTAAGTGTCCTGGTAGCTTTTATTGGTTTGACTGACCATGACAATTTGAGGGACGTTCACCAAGGATTTTCCAAGATATTTGCTTGACTTTTGTTTTGCTTCTTGTCTGGTGTGGCTGAACTGAGGTTATTAGACTGTAGGAGAGGTGTCTTCTGTTTGTCTCCATCTTCTGAATGGGTTTTTGTTGTTGTTGTTGTTGTTTGTTTAGGTGGATTTTCTGTCTACTGGGAGTTTATAAAAGCTCCACATGAGGTGGCATTTATAATCAGCACCCAGTCCTCTGCTTTCTTTGTTTAATTTAGTTAGCGACTGAGATGAAGGCTAGCCACAAAACTAACCCAGGTGATGAGTTTAGAAAACAGCCAAGTGGAAAGTAGCGAAAACACCTTAGTCTGCTTCTAAGAATAGGTAAATATGTCTGTTTCTCAGAATAGGTGAAAATCAATCTTCACATATGTTTTCTTGATTCCGTTTTCACAATAAAGACGATCGCTCACCACATATTATTTTCAGCATGTTTCTTTCAATTTGTATACAAAAAGGTCAACCTGAAAATACCCATCAGACCTGAGTGAAAACATCCCCTTTCGCTGTGAACATACCAGTGCTTCAAGTTTGCTCTTCCAGCATTATTTGTTTAATAGAAATATTTTCCATACCACCTGGTTCTGGCAGAAAGTCAAAATTTGCATTTATATGAGGTAGTTTATCAAATATAACATACAGGAGTCTGTTAAGTACACATTGCATTTTGTTTGTGAGAAAATCTGTTTGTATTTAATGTAGTTTTTAAATTAACCTTAATGAAAGCTTCTGAAAATTGTTGTTCTAAGCATTTGAAATATGCAACAAGACCTGGAAGAGGACATAAACATGTTTTCCATTATATGTTATCAGATAGCCCAAAATTACTACAAAGAAGAATGTGGGACTATGTTAAATTAGAAAGATAAGCCAGCATTTAGTTAAAAGCAAACGTCTTTAGAAGAGGAAAGCGTCCAACGCAGCCAACCTCAGACATCTTAAGCAATCTTCCTTCGGAGATATTTTAATGTTTTTATTTTTTTTTTAAGTTAGAATACTGCTCAGGATACTTGGGAAGTAAAGCTATTGGCTCCTGACCTTAATGTCTCATTTCTTAACCCTAGGCTTACCAGTGCAGAACTAAAGTTTCTGAAGTGCTGAGAAATGTATTTGGACTGAGAGCCTGGTGTGTGAGACAATGATTTACTTTCTCTTTGCTTTTTTTGTTTTTTTGTTTTTGTTTTTTGTTTTGTTTTGGTTTTTTTGAGACAGGATTTCTCTGTGTAGCCCTGGCTGTCCTGGAACTCACTCTGTAAAACAAACTGGCCTCAAACTCAGAAATCTGCCTGCCTCAGCTTCCCAAGAGCTGAGATTAAAGACGTGCGCCATCACTGCCCGGCTGGCTTTGACTTTTTACAGTGTCCCCCTTGACATCTTTTCAGTGTAAACATGTCACAGTGAAGTCACATAGTGCATGCTCACACCCGTTTGATAGCATATGAACAGGTATTTCTAATACAGCACATTTATTGCCAATTGTCCAAACCAAGTTTCCTAGGGTTTAAACAAATTACTCACATCTGTCAACACAGCACCAATGTTAGCACAACCAACAACCCTAAAGCAAGACACACTGACCTGGCTCCTGCTCATTCTTGCTGTACATGAGGAAATGCCCAGTGTATTTAGAAAATTGACTTTTGAAAAATTAAGGCTAGAGACACAGATTCTTGTGAAGCATCATGTGATCTTAAATATAAGAAACTAACTTTGCAGTTTAAAATTTTTATTAAAGCAAATCATGGCCAGGCTTTTAATTTGCAGTATATCTTTTAAAGTACTATAAGTAAAGAATATTAATGCTTTCTCAATCCCAGCTAAAACTGGGAAAACGGGTATTTTGTTTTGCAAATATTATCTTCCTCTGAATAGGAAGTCATGCTTATTTAGAAATAAAACAGATATTATTCTCAGCTTCTGCTCTCCAGTGTTTATAGCATTTGACAAAGTCTGTGTTATGTGCGCTAATCATAGAATCCTCTGCTACCTTTGATCACAAACCTCTTTGAAGCCATTTGCATCGCTGTTCTCATAGTTTCAGGAAAAAAAATGTTTAAAGTTTTCACGTAACAAACTAATTCTTTGATTAGGCAATGTTACTGTCTTAGCCTTCTGTGTTCTTCCACTCCCAACTTTAAATTTATTTATTCATAGCATGGAAGGCTGATCTGAAATTTCCTTTGTTGTTGTAACTGAGAATAAGACACAGGATGTCACACATGTAGGTACACAGTTACACTCTACCATGGGGGCTTGATACCCTCGGCCCTCTAAAATAATCTGTTTACTAAGAGCATGTAGATTCCAAAATCATACTTTGCCTTATATTTGTCATTTGTAAAAGGCTTATTGTGCAATCAACTTACATATGTATCTGTTGCCAAATGGACAAAGTGACACACATTTGATTGGGGCAGAGGAAGTCTGGTGAATCTGTGATTTTTTTTTTTTTATGTTAAGATCTGTCACAAAGAGCAATTCATACCTTAGTCTTTCAGGATGTTAATATCAGTAGGTAAAGAAAAGGCCATCCAGAGACTACCCCAACTGGAGACCCATTCCATATGCAGCCACTAAACCCAGACACTATTTGGGGATGCCAGGAAGTGCTTGCTGATGGGAGCCTAATACAGCTGTCTCCTGAGAGGCTCTGCCAGAGCCTGATAAATACAGAGGTGTATGCTCACAGCCAAGCATTGGACTGAGCACAGGGAACCCAATGGAGGAGTTAGGAGAAGGACGGAAGGAGCTGAAAGGCTTTGCAAGTCCATAGGAAGAACAACAATATCAACCAACCAGACCACCCCAGAGCTCCCAGAGACTAAACAACCAGCCAAAGAGTACACATGGAGGGACCCACGGCTCCAGCTGCAGATGTAGCAGAGGATAGCATTGTCTGGCATCAATGGGAGGGGAGGCCCTTGGTCCTGTGAAGGCTCTATGCTGAGCGTAGGGGAATGCTAGGGCGGTGAGGCAGGAGTGGGTGGGTGGGTGGGTGGGTGGAAGAGCACCCTCATAGAAACAGGAGGCAGGGCAGATGGGATAGGGTGTTTGCGGAAGGGAAACCAGGAAGAGGGATAACGTTTGAAATGTAAATAAATAAAATAACCAATGAAAAGGAAAAGATTCCACTTATGTCCTGCCGCTAGGTTATGTTTCTCTTTTTGCACTTGGGTTCTGACATAACAGAGAAACGGCTGGACATGAGTGTGAACCTTACTCTACTCTGTCTCCGCCCAAATTAATCGTCTTCTAAGAAACAACGCTGAGTCGTCCTGCTTACTGTTTCACTCAATCCTGCCATGTTACCCAAAGTTCGCACCTCCAGTAAGAGAATAAGCACAGCAGTAATGGCCTAGCTTTGGCAAGTCTCATGGAAAAACTAACCAAAAACTCAGAGAGGGGTTTCCCATTTCTGATGCTGGTTTTTTTTTTTTTTTTTTTTGGTTGATTTGTTGTTTGTTTGGTTTTTGTTTTGTTTTGTTTCCTAGTCTATTGCTTTTAGAGGGAACTCTAAAACCTGTGTCACATAATTATATGTATGTATGAGTTCATGTACAGATGCTTCCTATGTTTTTATGTAAACAAACAATAATGGTTTTCTATGGATTTTTAAAATATTACAATTTTTGTTAATGCTTTCTTCCTTCTTCTCCCTCTGCATTACCATCCTCTCCCCTTGCCAGATTGAGGGACCTGAATATTTGTAACTTCCAACTTCATAAAACCTGTGGACCACATACTCCTATCTACAGCTCCCTTGCTGCTCTCCTGCCATGGTCCGTTTTGACTGTCCTGGATTCTGTATTTAACCTCAGTTCGTATGCTCTTGTGTAAACATTCAGAGTGAGGATTCACAAGTAAGACAGAATAAGTGCTGTTTGTCCATCTGGGCATGCTTTACTTCACTTAATATATTATTTTCTAGTTTGGACATTTGCCTAAAAATTTAATATTTCACTTTTCTTTATAACTAAATGGTATTCCATTGCATGTGTGTGGCATAGTTTTGTTATGCATTCATAAGCTGGAAGATGTTTAGGTTGTTTCCATTTTGTAGCTGTTGTGAATGAAGAGCAATACACGTAGCTGTGCCCTTACATTTGGAGTAAGACATGGAGTCCCTCTAAGTGACCATAAGGGGCACAGCTCTGGTTTATACATCTATAACTTCACTTAAAGATCAAGGAAAAAGTCACAGAAAGGGGGCTGGGAGAACTTGGATGTCTGCTGCCAGTAGCGTTTTATAAACATATAAAGCTCAAGAAGAAGGAAGACTGACGTGTGAACACTTTGGTTTTTCTGAGAAAGGGAACAAAATACTCACAGGAGCAATTATGGAGACAAAGTGTGGAGCAGAAACTGAAGGAAAGGCCACCCACAGACTGTCCTACCTGGGTATTCATTCTATAAATAGTCACCAAACCCTGACACTATTATGGACAACAAGAAGTGTGTCGGCAAGGAGCCTGTTATGGTTGTCTCTGGAGGAGCGCTGCCAGAGCTTTACAGATATAGAGGCAGATGCTAGCAGCCACCCATTGGAATGGGCATGGGGTCCTCAATGGAGGAGTTGGAGGGAGGACTGCAGGAGCTGAAGGGGTTCACAGCCCCATGGGAAGAGAGACAATGATGTCAGCCTACCAGATGTCCCAGGGCTCCCAGGGACTAAGCCATCAACAAAGGGGTACACAACATTCCAGCCAAAAGTGAAGCAGAGGATTGCCTTGTTGGGCATCAGTGGGACAAGAGGTCCTTGGTCCTATGAAAGCTAAATAGATGCCCCAGTGTGGGAAAATCGAGGGGGAGTGGGTGGGAGTGGGTTGGGTGGAGGGGCATCTTCTTGGAAGCAGGGGGTGGGAAGAACGGTTGAGGGTTTTTCTGGGAAGGGGGAAACAGGGAAAGGGTATAACATTTGAAATGTAAATGAAGAATATATTAACTAAAAAATTTAATTATCACCTCTATGCATTCCAATAAATATTAGAAAGTAAAGGACAGGAAGAGAGAGATAGACATCACTAACACTGCTGGGTATACAAGAGACAGCACTGCCTATCCACTTCATAGGTAAGATAAGAATGTCTTCATGGGAGAAATAAATTTAACAAAGACAAACCCACTGTGGAATTCTTGATGTTGCCCAAAGGTGGAGCATAATCTCCCCAAGGCAGGAGAGAATTTGGTCCATGTAGTGTGTGTCCCCTGAGGCCAGGGTGGGGTGATTGATAGGAGGCCAAATGCAGTGTTGGTGGGCCTTCTCCAGGCCTTAAGGACAGACTTAATGGTTCTCAGCGTGGATAAAAGATACAGAAAGTACAGATGACTGCTATGCACCTGCTACAGAAGAAGATGTCTTAGTGTGTGTGTGTGTGGGGGGACTCTTCACAGCTGCTTTCTTAATGTGGTGATCAAAAAGTTCAGATGAGAACCATTCATAGTGACATTTGCTCATGCCTGCCTGGAAACAGTAGTCAATTTTAATGTGTTTGTCTATATATTTCTTGAATTTTACCAGAAATATTTTCCATGTAAATCTTCAATTTTACCTGGCAATGTTTATAATTCCACTTTCAATCAATTTAGAATTATTTTTCTGCCTACCATTTTATCTGCATAATTTCCATGATAATCTTCAATTTTAGCATGTTTTTCTATGTATTTCTTCAATTTTATCAGAAATATTTTCCATGCAAATCTTCAACTGCATCAGAAAATGTTTATAATTCCACTTTCAAACAACTTAGGAATACTTTTATGCTTACCATTATTATATCTATATAAAAATTTCCATGATAATCTTCAAATTTAGCATGTTTTCCTACATTTTTTGTACAATTTTATCAGAAATAGTTTACACATAAATCTTCAATTCTATCATAAAATGTTTTATCTCATTTTTCAATTAACTTAGCCATGTTTTTAAGTCTACCACTTTACTCTTTAATTTTCCGTGAAAATTGACAATTTTAATGTGTTTTTCTATATATCTCTTCTATTTTATCAGAAATATTCTCCACGTAAACCTTCAATTTTATCATAAAATGTTTTTAATTACTTTTTCAGTAAAAGAACATGCAAAAAAACAATAAAATGGCCTTTTTATTATTTTTTAAAAAGTAGAAATGCCATCACACTTTTTTTTTATTTGGTTTTTTTCTAGACAGAGTTTCTCTGTATATCCCTGGCTGTCCTGGAACTCACTCTGTAGACCAGGCTGGCCTCGAACTCAGAAATCTGCCTGCTTCTGCCTCTCAGATTGCTGGGATTGCAGGCGTGTGCCACCATCACACTTTTAAATATTGTATCTTTGGTAAGAAATTATCGTTCTGTGACCAGGTATGCTTCAAAACGTAAACTTGTCTATTGAAAAAATGTATACATTAAAAATGGATATATATGTCCATATACATCATAATATAAAGAATACTTTTCAGCTTTTATATCTTACAAACATACATCAAGTGCCACTGTGATAAATTAATTAAAAATTACATCAGAAAAAATAAAAATGGCAACTAAATCTCACAAAGTATATAAAATTATGTTTTGAAGCAGAGAACACTGTACTATGTTTAAGGAAATGTTTCAGGACACTGAAACTCAATTAGTCGTATTATTTTTAGACATTATTTTTTCTATATTCTTTGTTTACATTCCAAATGCATTCCCCTTTCCTGGTTCTCCCCTCCCCATAAGTTCCATAAGCCCTCTTCCCTCTGTCCATTCCCCAATTACCCCCTCCTATTTCTCTGTCCTGATAATCCCCTACAATGCTGGATTAAATCTTTCTAGGACCAGGGACCTCTCCTTCCTTCTTCTTGGGAATCATTTGATATGTTAATTGTGTTTTTGCATATTCAGAGCTTCTGGGCTAATATCCACTTATCAGTGACTGCAGTCCATGTGTGCTCTTTTGTGATTGGGTTACCTCACTTAGGATGACATTTTCCAGTTCCAACCATTTGCCTAAAAATTTCATGAATTCATTGTTTTTAATTGCTGAGTAGTATTCCATTGTGTAAATATACCACATTTTCTGTATCCATTCTTCCTTTAAGGGACATTTGTGTTCTTTCCAGCTTCTGGCTATTATAAATAAGGCTGCTATGAAGATAGTGGAGCATGTGTCCTTATTACATGCCAGGGAATCCTCTGAGTATATCCCAGGAGTGGTATAATGGGGTCCTCTCGAAGTGTCATGCCCAGTTCTCTGAGCAACCAACAGACTGATTTTCAGAGTGGTTGTACCATCTTGCAATCCCACCAGCAGTGGAGGAGTGTTCCTTGCCAATACCTGCTGTCTCCTGAGTTTTTAATCTTAGCCATTCTGACTGGTATGAGGTGAAATCTCATGCTTGTTTTGATTTGCATTTCCCTGATGACTAAGGATGTTGAACATTTCTTTTGGCGCTTCTCAGCCATTCGAAGTTTTTCAGGTGAAAATTCTTTGTTTAGCTTTCTACCTCATTTTTTACTAGGGTTATTTGGCTCTCTGGAGTCTACCTACTTGAGTTCATTGTATATATTGGATATTATCGATCTGTCGGAGGTTGGTGAAGATCTTTTCCCAATTTGTTGGTTGCTGTTTTTTTCCTTTGGACAGTGTCCTTTGCCTTACAGAAACTTTGTAATTTTATGAGGTCCAATTTGTCAATTCTTGATCTTAGAACATAAGCTATTGGTGTTCTGTTCAGGACGTTTTCCCCTGTGCCTACGTCCTCAAGGGTCTTCACCAGTTTCTTTTCTATTAGTTTCAGTGTGTCTGGTTCTATGTGGAGGTCCTTGATCCACTTGGAGTTGAGCTTAGTACAAAGAGATAAGAATGGATCGATTTGCATTCTTCTGCATGCTGATCTTCATTGAACCAGCACCATTTGTTGAAAAGGCTATCTTTTATCCACTTGATGGTTTTAGCTCCTTTGTCGAAGATCAAGTGACCATAGGTGTGTGGGTTATACAGCAACTGGTAGCCAAGATCAAACTAAATGGAGAGAAGTTTGAAGCAATCCCACTAAAATCAGGGACTAGACAAGGCTGCCCCCTGTCTCCATATCTTTTAAGTATAATACTTGAAGTTCTAGCCAGAGCAATTAGACAACATAAGGAGGTCAAAGGGATACAAATTGGAAAGGAAGAAGTCAAACTATATTTGCAGATGATATGATAGTATAATTAAGTGACCCAAAAAACTCCACCAGAGAACTCTTAAAGCTGATAAACAACTTTAGCAAAGTGACTGCTTATAAAATCAACTCAAGCAAATCAGTAGCCTTTATATACTCAAAGGATAAGCAGGCTGAGAATGAAATTAGAGAAATGAAACCATTCACAATAGCTACAAACAATATAAAGTGTCCTTGTGTGACTCTAACCAAACAAGATCTGTATGACAAGAACTTCAGGTCTCTGAAGAAGGAAATAGAAGAAGACCTCAGAAAATGGAAAAATCTTCTATGCTCATAGATTGGCAGGATTGATATAGTAAAAATGGCTATCTTGCCAAAAGCATTATACAGATTCAGTACAATCCCCATCAGAATCCCCAACTTAGTTCTTTATAAGAGTTAGAAAGAGCAATTCTCAAATTCATCTGGAATAACAAAAAACCCAGGATAGGTAAAACTATTCTCATCAGTAAAGGAACTTCTGGGGGAATCAGTATTCAGGACCCAAGCAGTATTACAGAGGAATAGTGTTAAAAAACTGCATGGTACTGGTACAGTGACAGGCAGGTAAATCAATTGAATAGAATTTTTAGACATTTTAATTAAACAGATCAAAATCTAAAGTTTGAAGTCCTCTAAACATTTGCATCAAAATGCATAGCAATAATTGTTAAAAATATATTTTAAAAAATCCAATTATAAATATGTAATAATTAGTAAAAATATATTTACAGATGAATTATTATGTGACTGCTATGTTGAAGCAATTATGCTGCAGAGACATTATGGACGTGGCTTCTGGTATTAATAGAAGACAGTCTCAGAGCTAGCTCCCTGTTCTCTAGGCTCCTACAATCTTTCTGCCTCTTCTTCCTTAATGTTCTCTGAGCCTTAGATGTGGAAGTGTTTGGAAGATGTAACATTTGGGATTTTTTTGGGGGGGGGATCTATGAAATGTGGATGTAAATGAATGAAATTGAAAACTCTCTCTTGAGCACAAAGATAGAACTCACTTTATATTTTTTAGCATCAGCATAGTCTTATCTTGTGCACAAAGAATTGAGAACTACATCATACTTGCTAAGAAAGAATTTATCTCTTCTCTAGTTCTTTCATAAAACTGCAGTTCCACTCTTAACCTTACAGTTGTACTAAGATGTTCTCACACACTAACAAACATGCTAGAGACTCCAGATCTCTGAAAATATTTGCTAAATTATTACTTCCAGAATAGCTCCTGCTTAAAGAAGCTAGAGAATTTCTATTTATTTTTTATTACTATATGTTTAGTGGCAATATCTTTTCTATACCTCATGTCTTATTTTCCTAAAAGGAATTTCAGGTATCTTGATACAGTATAAATGATAACACAGTTACTCTGTAGTTGATCCTGGTTTTGAACACTTAAGGGGAAAGAAACCACTGCATGTGTTTGAATTTCTCATTTGAGGTTTTGTTTTGTTTTGTTTGTTTTGGTTTATGATTTCTTTCATCTTTATTTTTTCATTAATTTTTATATTTATTCAATTTACATCCTGATCACAGCCCCTGCTCTCCTCCCAGTTCCCCCACAGCCACTCCTCCCATCCACCTCTCCCCTTTTCCTCTGAGATGGGAAAGCCCCCCACCTAGGTACCAACCCACTCTGGCACTTAAAGTCACAGCCAGACTAGGCAGAGTCTTTCCCACTGAGGCCAGTCAAGGCGGGCCAGATAAGGGAACAAAATCCACAGGCAGGTAGCAGAATCAGGGACAATCCCACTTTAATTATTGGGGAATCCAGATGAAGACCAAACTGTACTTCTGCTACTTACATGAGGGGGCATAGATCCAGCCCATGTCTGCTCTTGTTTGGTGGTTCAGTCTCTGGGAGTCCCCAAGGGTCAAGGTTAGTTGAATCTGTTAGTCTTCTTGTGGAGTCTTTATCTCCTCTGAGCCCCAAACCCCCCACAAACACACATGAAACCTTCCACCCAAAATTTGTCCTGCTTACATGTACAGGGACAAAGATGGAACAGAGACTGAAGGAATGGCCAACCAATAACTGACCCAACTTGAGATCCATCCCATGGGCAAGAATAAATCCCCAACACTACTGATACTCTGTTATGATTGAAGACAGGAGGCTGTCATAACTGTCCTCGTGGAGGATACACCCAGCAACTGACCAAAACAGATACAAATACCCATAGTCAAACATTCAATGGAGCTCATGAAGTCTCATGTAAGAATAGGGAAAGGAATTGTCTTTCTCCCCTTTGACATTTTTTAATTATTTATATTATTTTTGATATTATAATATAATCACTACATCTCTCCACTTTCCTTTCCTACATCTAAATCCCTCCATGTATTCCTCCTGGCCCTCTTTCAAATCTAGTAGATAGATAGATAGATGGATAGATAGATAGATAGATAGATAGATAGATAGATATTTTCTTAAATATAACTTGTTCTGTCTTACAATGTTACTTAGAAGCATATTTTCAGGAATAACCATTTCATATTGGATAAACAATTGATGTTCTCTTTCCTGGAGACTATTTCTCCTGCTCTCAGCATTACTTCATTGCCTATAGTTTTTTGTGTATTGGGGAGATCTTACAGACTTTCCCCCATCTACATTGGTAGGTCCACTGTTATTACTTTTATTCAGCTCTTATTGAAGCTGCAGAGACTTTATGGGTGTAGTTTCTGGTATTATTAGGAGACACAGTCACACAGCAAACTCCCTGTTCTTCAGGGCCTACAGTCTTCCTGCCCCTCATTTCTTAATACTCTCTGAGCCTTAGATGTGGAAGTGTTTGGTAGATGTATCTGTTGGGATGAACTCCACAACTCTATTTTGATTGGTTTTGGTTTTTCTGTAATAGTCTCTGTCTGTTTCAAAGAGAAGTTTCCATATATGTTATGAGGTTTTTATTTAATGGTAGCTTAAGAGAGTATCTCTAACCTGCATATCACTTTGTCTGTAATATAAAATATAACCAGTAATTACTCTACTAAATGTGTCCTTAAAGCATTTTTGATCTTCATACCAAAAAAGAAAAAAAAAAAAAACAAAGAAACAAACAAAACAAACAAAACAAAATCAACAATGAGTTAACATTTTCACACTTAACCTTTTCTGTCACAAAGAGAAATGCAAGCAATTTAATATCACCATTTGCTTATATTTACTAAGGTTCAAATGAGTGGCTGTCAAATAGGGATAAGTAGGTTTTATTGGCTGCAAAATAATATATACTTTTGCTGGGCAATAGCTAATATCAAGCCACTAATAGATTTCACCTTGCAAGTTCATGGATGTTTAAAATCTTATGGTTTGAAGGTCAATGTCCCTGTCTAACTGTAAAAGAAAGACAGGGCAGTGAATAAAAATTAAAAAGAATTAATTCTTCAAAAAGTTTCTTACAAATCAAAACCCTGCAGTTTCATAGTGAGAACAAAAGACGCATATTAAACACCAAAGTTTATCAAGACAAATTAGATCCCAGTTTCAAATTTTCTTTAATCTTTTGCATCTGAACTTTTTTTTTTGCCTCATGCTGTTTTCCCTAGTTAAATGTTAAAATGAATTCTAGCCAATACCATTGACTTCTTCCCTTAAAAATATTGAGACACATAATAAAAAATTAATTACTTCCCCTAATTTCCGTGTGATTCTCTAAAAAGATGTAAAATTCATTTAAAGTAAGTGGTGACTTTGTCTTTGAAGATCGCGACAATTAACATGGATCAAAGCTTAGGTTCTGTGATGATCATAGCTTATTAGCATAATGAAATTAACTTAGAGACAAGAATCTTTAATAGGTACAACAAAAACGCTTTAATAATACTTGAAGAAAATTATGTATTTGCTAGAAGTACAACAGTTTCAGATTTTCTATCCAATTAATAAGTTGTTAATTAACTCCTTTTTCCAAACAATGCATACTTTGAGCTAATGTTTGACTCGGAACAGCCTGTCTATTGTGCTGCAATTTGTGGAAGAATGCAGTGGCTTTCCTAATGATATTTTATACTTTTATCATTAAGAAAGTTCAAGTTTACCCTTGCCCACTACAGATCCAATATTTCATCATTAAAATAAAAGAAGCCTTAATTTTGTACCTTGGGAAGGGAATAACAGCTTCCAATTATGATATGTTGAGTTTACATATGAGGTCCGAGGTACTTCAAGACCCAAGAATGTTTTGGTTAGTTCTAAGTATCTCTAAACTCTGAGTCAAAAGAAACAGATTCAATTAACTAATAATTTTGATTTGGAAATACTTGGATTTGAGGATAAACAACAAAAAGAGTTTTGTTTTGTTTTGTTTTGTTTTGTTTCCCTGTTTCTAGCAACAAGTCTTAATTGTTAAGCTCTAAGGACTGAGGAAAAATGTTTCTGTTCATTTCTTACCACTCAATAATCCAACTAAATGTGCACTAAAATTATGCTTATCACACAGAGGGTGGAGACGCATGGCCTTTCATTTCCATTCCTTTTAGTGTTCTTGTTTCAGTTAATGATTTATTTACTTTTGTCTATGTAGCAGAATGGTGTTCTGTCTAGGTCTTCCTCCTTGGTTACACAAGCTTACGTAGCATTTTGCTGGCTGAAATAACTGAACATAATCCAAAATCCAAAACAAAACACGAAGTAATTCCATAGCTACTAAAAAAGAAGTCTGATTCTTTTTGTTGTTTTTGTTTTTAAAAGCTACATTAACAAAGGCGGGAGTTTACATTAGTCTTAGAGCACTTGCCTAGCATGCATGAGCTCATCTCCTGAGTTCAATTCCCAGCACCAAACTAAGCTAAGCTAAACTAAAATAAAACAGGATAAAGCTTAGAAGATAACAAGGAATTTTTCTATTTGTTCTCACATACCCAAATCCACATCACATATTTCCTTTCTATAGACATAAGGAATATATGTGATTTTCTTACTTATATATGTTGATAATATGCTAAGTGTTTTTCTTGATTCCCCCAAACAAGGAGTACTTCTAATACCAAACTGATTGTACTGCCTTCAACTTAATTTTCCATTCCAGAGAAAAGTTGGGAAGCCTAGCTTATCTCTTACCAAATACGATCTGTGTACCCCTGCCCAAACAGTCACATCATTTGCTCTTTTACTATCAGATAAGGTCAACATACGAAGCATACCCATAAGGCCATAGCAGACTGAGAGCCTAGGAACCCTATGACTCACTGTGACTGTGTAAACATAACTCCAATGTATTCAAAAGTCACTAGTAGAACTCATGAGATGTTGGCCTGAGAACATTTCAAGACAGAACATAAAACCCCCTAAACATTTATCTTTATACCCAAAGACGAATGCTGCTCTCAGCCTGGGTCAAAGAGCATTTTACAGAGTGCTACAGCTGGCAGTAAGTGTCTGTTGAGGCACAGCAGTCTATGAGATACACATAGCTTCCTAGCCAAGGTCCAGTAAATATGACTCACCACATAAGAGGGACAAGGAGATTAAAATAGCTGGTGGAGAGGGGTGATTTATGCTGTCTCCTGGATTTTAAGTGGTTTTCTCACAGCAACTGTGGCTAACTGAACTAACCAGAAAAAACAAAACAGGCATAGGTATAAGAGGACATCATTAAGAGTAGCAAAGGGAAGCATGGGTAATGGGCATTAAATGGAGTCTATACATGTATGTAATTATTAACAATAGATTTATTTTGTAAATGCTTTAAAAACCGCCATTCTGGACTTAGTTGGTTATCAAAAAGTTTTTTCATAAATTTACAAGTGAGAAGTGTTGAAGGTAAAAAAAGGAGCTGGAGGGAAACATGGAGAAATGGTTTTATCATATTTCATTATGTACATATATGAAATTCTTAAAATAAAGAATATTACAATTAAAATAAAAATTTAATAAAATACTTTACTAAAGAAGACTTTATAACCTACAGAAACAAAAAAACAAAAGAAAGAAAGAAAGAAAGAAAGAAAGAAAGAAAGAAAGAAAGAAAGAAAAAACTTATTTCATTGTGGTATTTAGCTGGTAGCTTTCTTATATGAACTCAATGATTATTGTATACTTTTATTTTAAAAGGTACTAAATTCTAAGTTGTATATATGGGCCTTTGTAACTATCTTGATTTTGTTATACTTTTCTGCTACCCCTCAAAGACTACTGAAATGTTCTTAATAAAAACATTGACTTCTAAATGATAACATAAACAAGGGTTGGGGAACCACCATGGTTTCAGTATCATTTTTTTTCTCTCTCTTAATGGAACCAATTGTCCCAACATTGAAGGAAACCCAAGAATCTTAAAAAATTGTCCCACTTTGCCACTTTGAAAATGATCAGGAGACAGGAATACAGTAGATACAAGACTGACTGGGAGTATTTCATAAAAAAAAATTGACATCAACTGTTTAGATACCACAGAACACTATAGAATTGGCATTTTAGTGATTTATCTATTAGCAGTTTGGGACTTTGAAACAACTCCCATAAACAAAATTACATGTGAGTCTAGAATATTAAGAAATATAGACCAGTTTATATCACCCCTTTTCATCTTCATATTTTTCAATCCATTCTAAAGACCCAAAGGAAATCTTCACCACAGAACACAGTTTTTAGTACTTCCTTCTGGTACCTAATACTGTTATGAGTAGTCCAACAAAGATGAACAATCAGACACCAGTCATAGCCAATTAAAAATCTTTACTCCACCCTCTGTGGTCCACAGTGAAGTGTTCTCGAAAATCCAGGTGTGTCCCTGAGTGTCCAGAATCCTCAACCTAACATCTTGCTCAGAAACCACAGGGGGCTTTGTAAAAGCAGTTTGAAGCAAGCTGTTTTAACAGAAGCTAAGATATGCAGTTAGCTGGGAGTTGGGGCATCCATACAAAAATGCAGGTTAACAAATTCCAAGTTAGCTAGGACAACTCGATCTTTGATCCCTAGTATACAACTATGTAGTTTTCCAAGGAATTCTCCATCAAGAAGGTCAAATTCTGGTTAAATGTGAAATGGCCTCAGTAAAAATACAAGATATCTTTGCACTGTCTCTCTCTGCCACTAGACATGCACTGTCCCCCATCCCCGTTTAAACTTGGAGTCACCAGGGTCCCTGCTTAGAATGTTCATAGCCCCTCTTAGCCATCTCTACAAGAACTATCATCATGTGTTTTCTACCATGCAAGAATAACACTTACTGTCTTTCAAAGCTTATTCTTTGCATTCTTGGTTTGACTTCAGAGGCATATTATGTGTCTTAGGTTCTAAATATACTGCCTGCCATTATTATAATGTACTCTAATAGAATAATGTATATACTGAAAGTTGAGTCTAGGTTCTTGGTGGTTCTGGTTAATTATGAATGAAAGTACATAGAAGATAAACAATAAAGAAACAAATCAGGATGATATTTTTATCAGTATGATATTTTATATTTATAAAAAATAAAACAGGAAAAACTTAATTTTATTACTAAAATAAGAGGAAGTTCTTTCTTAAGCAAATTTAAACAGTAATTACAATACCAATCTCCTCTCAATGAAAATAGATTGATTCCTTCTTTCTTTCCACACTAGATCTCTCTTAATATGATCCTATCTCCTTGTTGAATCTAGTGCTCCCTTTCTCCTTTGAACAGATATGTCCTGAATTTCACTTTTCCACTTTCATTTGTTTCCTTTCCTGTTGTTCTTTGTTTTTGCAACAATGTTTGTTTCATGCTTACTTCATGTCTTTTTCTTTTCCCTCAGTTTAAAAAAACCCATCTGTATCCTAGCCTTATATGGCAGCGTCTCAACAAAGTGGCAACCACAACTTCATACAAAGCTTGTTGTTATTACCTTTTATCCAGTACAAAAGATAATTGCCCTGGTTGAGTATCATATTTTTAGTTTTTATGCCTCAAGGTGTACAAAAGCAATCCTTAAGAACAAATAATTTAAAATAGCTGTATAAACAACTTAGTATAGTCTGTAGATATTATACATATAGATGTATGAAAATATGTGTATATTCAAGAAAGGAAGAGAAGGAAGAAAGAAGAGAGGGATGTCATCAGGATAGAGAGGAAGACATACAAACACGAAAGGAAGTGGAAGCAGGAAGGCAAAAACACAAATCATTGCTTTAGCTTACAGATGATTGGATCCATAAGCTCCTCCCAAGGAACTAGCAATGACTTACATCATCGCCTGCTGCTGCCAGGTGCTTCAGGTATGGGCTTCTTATAAAAGGGCTGCCCTGCCACTCCAGCTCTCTTTTCCCAAATCTTCCCTCCAGGTCTCTCAGTCCTACCTTTCTGTCCTTCTCTGTGCCCCATCCACATCTCTGCTCTCTTGGCCCTACTCCTGTCTGTTTGTCTATCTACATGTCTATATGTTTACTCCCCTGCCTCTACCCCTTGTCCAGGTCCTCACTCCCCTCCTTTCCCCCAAATAAAGCCCCTTATACCAGATCTGTTGCATGGTGTGCTGTCTCAGGGGACACCTTCCATGAGCTCGCAAGGAAACCACTCTCAGCCTTATATTTCATAACACATATTTTTCCTCTATTATCTGCTTTTCTCATTGCTGTGATGAAAAGCTGGTAAAGAAACCAAAGGAAGAAGGGGTGCTTTTGTCTCACATTTTGAGGGTAAATTCCATCCCATCAGGGAATGCATGATGTCAAAAATAGGAACAACTAGTCACTTTGCATCCATAGTACAGACAAAGGTAAATGTTACTACTAAGTTCATTTCTTAATATTCAATCTAGGACCACCCCATAGAATAGTACGACGTACATTTAGTCCAGTCTAGACATTCTTTCACAGAGAGACTCACGTCCTTGTTTGTGCTACTTCCTTTTCACAATCGACATTAACCATCACTCCTGCCTTGTATTTACTCACCAGGATTATTTTTGAATATGAGGAGAATCATTTAGGAAAATCTTTAAAATTATTACCGCTAAAGCAGAGAATTGTGTCTTGATTGTTCAAGATGATGTCTACCAGGGGTGTATTAAAACTGTAGCACCTAGATAAGAAAAGGGCATTTGAATAAATGGAAAGGCATTCAGTTCATCAAATTTTGAATAAAAAATCTAAGTGGTATAATAATTGAGAAATAAATGTTCTTCTTTTCTTCCTATGGGTATCATAAAACCATTCTGACCCAAAGAAATTTAAGAGAAGGGAGGGTCTTGTAGTGCCATATCACAGTGCATCATCATGGGAAGGCAGGGAAGGATCTCAAGCAGAAATCACAGAGCTGGCTGCTCACGGATTCATGTTCAAGCTAACTTTCTTGTCAGCCCAGGATCACCTGGTTAGAGATAATACTGCTCATGGTGGACTCTGGCTTCCTCTATCAAAAACCAATCAGAACAATATACATGCTCAGAAGCCAGTGTGATCTAGGCAATCCCTCAATTGAAATTTCCCTTCAGAGATTATTGTAGTCTGCCAAGTAGGGATATAGAGCTAACTGGGACATTTTAGGTGTTTTAAAATACTCTAGGAAAATTTAACAATCACCTTCTATTCCTTCTACTTGTTTTTCATAATAACATGACTATGTCAATTAATTATATAAATTATTTAAATATGGTTTGAATGGTTAATCAACCTGTAATAAACCAAGTCACAATTACAATCAAATCAAAGCACAATCAAACTCCCAAAGTGTGAATAGCTCAAATCTCATGTCTAGGACTCACTCTTGATCTTCTGGGCTCCAACAGACTTGAGTAGCCTTACTTCTTTGACTGTACTTTTTGCAGCACATGCAGCTGACTCATTGGCTAAGAATGGCTCTACTCGACATGTACTGTTTTCCTTGGTACAAATCTCATGACCCTGGTGTCTTGAATAGGGTGCTTTCTCCACCTCAACTATGGCTTCACCTTCACCAGTGGCTTCTCGGTCTCTAGGCAGTTACCCCAACTCTGTCACTCAGTGCCATGTCTACATAGTGACAAACTCCTCTCCATGACCCCCTGATACCTTCAACCTACCATGTGGGAGGATCTTACTTATTATTCTGTTTGGCTGCCAGTTTGAAATGTACCCTTGGATGCCCTCTGAACTACAGCTTCTGTGTAAAGACCGTAAAGAAACACTGACCTGAGTCTTTCACCTCAAATATACTTGTTCCTGATTAACCACAAATGATAGTTCAGCTAACCAGCACTGATTGACTCAATAAAGCAAAGGCTTCACTCCAAACGTCTCTTATTAATCACAATGAATTCTTCAGCCCCATCTTCACAGGACGGTGTCCTAATTCAACATATCATGTAAATGTCTCGGGTAAGCCTTTACTTCAACCTGACACTGCCCTGTCAGGCCTCTGTTATTTGTTTCTCCACAAAATACTTATCTTTCAAGCTCCCAAAGAACATTCCCTTTTCCCGCATGACTTTGGCTAGTGGAAATTTGCAAAAGCGAAACAAAACAAAACAAAACAAACAAATGAAAAACAAAAAAAAAAAAACTATGAAACAAAACAATAAAGCAGTACATTGGCCAAACTTCACATTATGGTCACAACAGAATTTGGCAACATGCACATGATGCTGATTGTTTTAGTCATTTAAAAATCCAGAAGTAAGGATGGTAAAGATGCTTGTATCAAAGTTTCAAAAAAACAAAAAACAAAAAACCCTAACACCAGGGAGTGCATGGCAGCACTGAATTCCTTGAAAAAAGGACCCAAGAAGCCATTCAATAAAGCTGTGAAGGTAATTTGTGATGAAAACCTGAGAAGTCAGTGATGCTGGGACCATCTTCTATCCACTCATAAAATCCATGGGTTCAGAGAAGAGCTGGGTCACGAAAGAGCCCATGAGCATTTCGGAGAGTAGAATTGGAGAGATAGAGCTTTCCAGATCCACTGAAACCCTGATGAATCTTCCAAGAGCCCAAATGCTAGACATGGAGCTGCAAGATTTGATATTTGTCGTGGTGAGTATCAACCCTTTTCAATCTGATCTTTCATTGTTTCCTCCCTTTTTGAATTAGAAAGTTTATTGTTGTCTTGGTATATTCAAAATTTACTCTTTGGTTTACAGTCAAGAGATTACATTGAATGTCAGAAGAAACTGACTTCGGGGCTTTGTTAGAACTTTTTAAATTTGGAGGAATCTTAAAGATGAAATTAAATCAGTTGTCATTACCTAATGTTCATGAGCCTTGAGGATGATGGGTTGAATTCTATGACTTGAAGTGATGTGTTTGAGTATTGGTAAAGGAAAACTTTGTGGTTGCTGCTCTTCACTGTCAACTGGAATTATTTGGAAAAATACCACTGAATACATCTGAGAAGCCATATCCAGAGAGGGTTAAGTGAGGTGGGAAGACTCTCCAAGAATGTAGATCTCACTGTTCCATAGGTTGGGGGTCCAGTTTCCATTTTAAATAGATAAAATACACTGGAGAAATTTCTCAGTAGCTAAAACACTCACTACATCATTAAGAGCAGATTTTTATCTATTAAAACCCATGTAAGTGCTGGATGAGCATGGCGATATGTGTACATCCTAGCTTTGGAAGGTAGATATGGGGTATCTGGACCAAGCAGCCTAAAAGGCTAGCCATATATGCTGGTATCTTTTTTCTTTTCTTTTTGTGATTATACCATAATTATACCATTTCCCCCTTCTCATTCCTCCCTCATAACCATCCTATATATCCCTCCTTGCCTTCTTTCAAATTCATAGTATTTTTCCATTAATGCTGTTACGTGTGTGTGTGTGTGTGTGTGTGTGTGTGTGTGTGTGTCGGTCTGTACAATGTAACTTATATGAATGTCTTCAGGACTGACCATTTGGTATTGCATAACCAATTGCCATTCTCTTCCATGGAGAAGACCATGTTCTGCTCATGTTTAGACAGTCTCATGTTGGCAAGGCTTTATGAGTATATCTTCTGACAGTACTGGAAGATGCAAACTCTGGTTCTTCTCACTCCCTCTTCTGCGATGTTTCCTGAGCCTTAGGTGCTGGACTATATTGTAGATGTACCCATTGGTATTGAACTTCATAACTCTGTATTTTGGTGGATATTGTTTTGTTCTGTTGTATGTTATGGGTGTTTTTTAATGGTATCCATCTGTTGCAAAAAGTAGTTTTCTTGATAAAAGTTGAGGACTACACTTATCTGTGTGTATAAAGGCAACTATTTAGAGTTGAATTAGAAGTTATGTACATTTAGTAAAGTAGTGGTTGTAATTTCTTCTCTAGTATCCATGACTTCCCTAGACCTGAGTAGATGGCTAAGTTTCTAGTATCAGGCATTACTTCTCTCTTGTTAAACAGGTCTTTATTTTAATTAGAAAGCCATGGTTACCAGCAAGGTATGCATGTCACTACTATACCCTCAGGACTATTGTACCATGCTGGTAATTGATATCGTCTACAGGCATCTTAGTTGTATAATACTTTTGGTTCCTTCCCTCCTTTGGAAGTTTGCATGATCCCTTCTGTTTACTATTTTTGTCACCCTGACTCAAATTAGATCATCTGGAAAGGAGGAATCCAGGCTGAGAAAAATCTCTCAGTAAGAAAGTCTGTGCAACATATTTTGATCAATAATTAATGAAGAAGCACCCAGCCCAACGTGAGTACTGACATCCCTGGGAAAGTTCCCCTGGCTTGTATAGAGTAAGGAGGCTCAGCATACTATGCAACATTCAGGTACTATGTAAAACAACCCTAAAATGTGTCTTGGACTGTACGCATATGTGTAAACATAGACATACACCTAAACAAAAGAAAACTATGCAAAATAACAACAACAAAGAGCCAATGAAATCTTATTTCAGAATATACAATGAAGTTGTAGTTATCAAAACAGAATGGCATTATTTTAAAAAGAGACATAGGATAAGAGAGCAGAATTTAAAGAACTGTATGAAGCCACATGTTTACAGGTAGTAAACGTGCTAAGAACACAAAATGGAGAAAGGCAAATGTGTTCAATAGATGATGCTGGGACATGCGTCTAGGTGCATGAGTTATGAAGGTGCCCATCTCTCACCAGCAACAACGATCAACTCCAGGCATACTTAAAAATGAAATGGAAGACCTAAAACTATGAAACAAGTAGAAGAAAACATAAAAGAATGTGTAACAATCAGTTGGACAGTACCACAAAACACATGAAACCAAAACAAAGATTACAGATTAGGACTATATAAAGCTAAAAATCTCCTTTATAGCAAGGGAAACAATAACGTACAAAATGGAAGATTGTATTTCCAAAGCATATAACTGAAAAGACTAAGCATCCAGAGCATATCAAGTATACAAAAATCTAAGTACAAAATAAGCCGTGATTTAAAAATCCTTACTGAACATAGATATTTCTCTTTTTTGCCATTAAGTGATTTTATTTATTTATTTTATTATTGAAAATAGATTTGTTTTGATACACTATATTTTGATTATGGTTTTCTCTCTTCAAATATCTCCCAGATTTTCCCCATTACCCATCCATCCATCCAAATCTTTTCCTTTTTCCTTTTTTTCTCTCTTATTACAATACACATAGACATTAATAATAATAATAATAATAATAATAATGATGATGATGATAATAATAAACAAAATAAAAACAAACACACAGGAAAAAATAAAGAGCTGCCTAGGAAACATGCAGATGCTGAAACGTACACATTTGCACACACAGAAAATCCATAAAAACAAACTAAAAAACCATAAGATATAAGCAAAAGATATCTTAAAAATAAGACTAACACTTTACTTCTGTCTCTAATATGGTTTTTTATCACCTCACCATTTTTTTTTAAAAAATAAGTTTGGGAGGGAGAGAGTGAGAATCATCAGAATCAAGATCATTTTACTAAAGGTCGGAGTGGCAGTAGCTACTTCAAAGAGAACAGAACTCTGGCCTCCTTTGTGTGAGCTGGAGAAGGAGTCAGAATTTAAGAGCAAAAGAAACCAGACTATATCACAAAGAAGAGCTAAAGAGCTTTGGAAATCCATGAATGCCAGGAAATAACACCTTAGAGGGGCAGGGGAAGAAGACCGGACGCATGGAAGCTGTGAGCAGCCTCCATCCAGCACCCACTGGGAAAGGGACTCAGCTGTGCCTCTCTAAGGTAAGGCAGTGTTAGCCTAGGAAGAGCCCACAGCCCTGAGATCCACACAGCCACTTCCAGCTGGAAGGGGACAGTGACTCCTCTAGCTCGCAGGTCAGCAGCAGGGGGAAACCCTGTCTACCAAAGGTCTTCTTGCCCCAGTGTGTGACTCAGAGGCCAGCAGACACCTTGAGAGAGAATGCATTGTTAAAAGGCCAGCTAGCCTCGGAAGACTGCGGAGTCAGAAAACACTAGACTTTACCTAAAGAAACAGAGGAAGAACTTCAGAATCCAACAAAGAACATGAAAGGAAAGGAAATAGCAGAAAACAAGTCAGGATACCAGAGATGTAAGCCAAACAAAACTTCAGTTGGCAATTTCCTGGCAAGGAGAGAGGAAAGGGAAGTCTCTCTGAAAGGTAACCTTATGGAAACTGCACGGTTCCACCTCAAGTACCATCCACGCACGTCATGGCCTTAAATCCAACTGTGTTTTCGTGGACTGTGGTGGATAGGCCCACAGCAAAGGGAGATCTTGCTTTGTCATACTCTCTGCCAAAGAATACCAGCCAGATTAAAAGGGAACCTATTGCCAAAGCTAAGCTATGTGGATGCTGGAGATCAGATACACACAGTTCTGAGAGCCTCAAATCAGATGTCTCTTCGGTTAGGGAAGAACCCGAGTGGGAGTTGTGGAGACCCAGAAGATAGGCCACTAACAAGTTAAAAACTGTTAGTGGCAGGAGGCTAGCAGGCCACAAGGTGCAAAAGGAGAGATAAATCCTCTCTTTCAGTCAAGGTTTCTATTGCTGTGATAAAACACCATGACCAAAAGCAACCTGTGGAGGAAAGGGTTTCTTGTTTATTCGGCTTCCAAGTAGCAGATCATCGTGAGGAGTGCAGAGCAGGAACTGAAACAGAGACTTCACCCCTCTGCTTTCCTAGCCGGCTTTTTTCTGCAGCCCTGACCACCTGCCCAGGGATCAAACACACACACACACACACACACACACACACACACACACACACAATGCACTGGGACCTCTCACATCAATTAGTAATTTAAAAAAGGTCACACAGGTTTGCCTTCAGTGCCTTTTTTTCCCTAATTGTGGTATCCCATTCTCAAATAACTCTACTTTGTGTCAAGTTGACAGAAAAGTAAACCAAGCAGAAAAATCGACCCCCCCACCTTGTCAACTCAACACACAAACATGCCATTTTTCAGTCACAACATTACCTTTTCACGAGTCCCCAAGATGGTATGTTAATATTAATATCATCAAATAGGACAACCCAGCGCTTTTAAATTCCATAGTCTTTACAAACTCAAACACCTTAAAATTTTACTCTTTTAAAAATATCCAAAGGCTCTTTCGATGGGCAAAGCCTGTCTAAAATTTCAGACTCTCATAAATGGAAAATAGTAATTAAAAACAGAGCCAAATGAGTTCTTATTTCAAGAGGGAAATCTTGCGCACAGCCACAATCAAATCAAGACAAAACCAAACTTCAATAGCAGAAAAGCTTTCATGATTGACTTCTAGAACCCACTCAGGATCGAATGTCCTCCGAGGGGCCTGGTTAGCAGCGTTTCTCTGGCTCTGCTCTCTGAAGTACACACAGCTTGTCCCGGGCTCAGGTTGATGCCACGGCTTGGCAGACCACTTATGGGACTGGCATCTCCAAAATGTTGGGTCTCCACTGCAACTAGGCTAGGTGCTCACCCACAGCTTCTCCTAGGCCTTCTTTAGGAAGACTAAGGTCTTGCCAGGCCTAAATTTCTCTCCCCAATTCCTGCCCTGGAGCCGCCACAGAGACGGTGGGTGGCTGCACCTCCACCCACAGACTATTGGGGCCCGCTCCCAGTACCACACTTCAGCCATGTTCCGTGATTCCTTCACAGAACCAGTACCACCTGGGTGGATCCTAAACGCTACCAAATTCAGCAGCCAGCGTGAGATGAAGCTGTGCTCCCTCTCTGGACCACAGCTTCTGTGTGCTGACCCTGAGGAAATACTCCAAGATTTACGATCTTCAGTGATGCTGGCCTCCACATAATTACAGCTCATGCTTCAGCCCCAGCTGACCCATATCAACTGTTCTAGTAAAGAAAATGTTTCACTTCAGTGGTTCTGATCTCGTATTAATCATAGTCAGCACTTCAGGCCCAGCTATGCCAGAGCCACAACTTCTTACATTCCAAATATCAACTGGCCACAACAGAGTCTTTGCTTTTCTCTGAAATGTCATAATCCAGGCCTCCATTGTAGCTGTTTCTCCCCCACATTCCTCACAAGTTCCTCCAAAACAGCCCAGTGACTATGGAGTACTTAATGGTTTTCCCAAACTATAAACACAAGGCAAGAGCCTAGAGACAGGAATTGAAGCAAAGGCCACAAAAGAGTCCGGCAACTGTCTTGTGCCTCGTGGCTTGCTAAGCTGGCTTTTTTATACAACTCAGGACCACCTGATCCTAGATGGCTCCAACTACAATGGACTGGACACTTCTGAACCCTCTGCACACTTCTCTTATCAGCGATTGATAAAATGGCACAGGTCTGTCTTCAGTCCAGTCTTATGGCATCTCTCCGTTGTGGTTCTATCTTCTCAAATAAAGCTGGCTCGTATCAACTTGACAAAACCCAAGCTAACAAAACCAAAATTCCAGGACATCTGCCCTCGGTGATCAGAACCAGGAACCAGATTTCATCAACTGAGAATAACCCTAGAGCTGGATAAAGGTTATTTCCTACAGTCTGAGAACAATGACTTTCCAGGAGACTAGGTGACACCCACAGCTATACTCTTTCAGAAAGGGGATTCATACTTGAGAACTCTTGAAAACCTGAAGACGGATCTACGTGGTCACCAGTGTCAGCACTAGAGCTGTTTCCCATACAACAACCCCTCTGCCAATGCAAACATTAGCCACCTTAGGAATCTCAATCTTAGGAGTCTCGGGAGAGTGAGAGAATTTGTCGAGTTCACAGAACGGAAAGATTTGTGTGGCAATCTGAAGCCTTTATAAGCATTTGGTGTATAAAGAAGGGGAATGGGTGCAATTAGGGATGCTCGGGAAAACAGCAGACACGTGTCCTGACAGAGTCAGCCAGAGCTAAAACTGGGAACCACAGCAGCCCCCAAGTTCATCACTCTGCCCCGACACATGCATATAACCAATAGTCTCTACTATTAGAGGGCCCGAAAGGAAGCTGTTTCAACACTCATCTTTTAAAACCTCTAATGTAACCCTCGAGATGTTCTACATTTACTTAAATGTAAATCTTAATTTTTAAAATGATTTTGTCATTGTCCTTCATATATTCATTTATTTTTGTTTATGTGGGTTTTTTTTTATCCATTTTAGAGCAATATTTATTCTTTTGTTGTTTTGGAGGGTAGTTTGATTTCCCTTCTTCCACATTTTGTTGTTAACTTATTTAATTTTTGTTTTAAAACATTTTGGAATTTGCATTACCCTTTCTACATTTATTTATCTGCTTCTGAACTTTATAGCATTTGATTTCTTTCTTTCTTCCTCCTTCCTTTTTTTTTTTTCTAATCTCATCCTTGTTGATTCCCCAGCCTTTCACACAAAGTAACATTCTTTTGAGTTTCCTCTTTAAGGGCTTCTAGCTGTTTACCTGTGTTCTTCTGTATTTCTTTAAGGGAGTTATTTATGTCCTTCTTGAAGTACTCTATCATCATCATGAGAAGTGATTTTAGTTCTGAATCTTGCTTTTTGGGGGGTGATGCTATATCCAGGACTTGCTATGGTAGAAGAACTGGGTTCTGATGATGCCAAGGTACCTTGGTTTCTGTTGCTTATGTTATTATGCTTGCCTTCTGCCATCTGATTATCTCTAGTGCTACCTACCCTCGCTCTATCTAACTGGAGCATGTCCTTCCTGTGATCTTGGTTGAGTCAGAACTCCTCAGAGTTCAGCTGTCTCTATGGTCCTGTGATTCCAGGATCCTGAGATCCTGAGATCCTGGGTGTGTCAGAGCTCCTGGGCATCAAGCTGCCTCTAGGGCCCTGAGATCCTGGTGTGACCAACCTCCTGGGATCCTGGGATCCTGGGATCAGGAGATTCTGAGATCCTGTTATCCTGCATGTGTTAGAGTGCCTAGGAGTGAAGCTTTCTCTGGGTGTTATGGGACTGGCTGCAGAGTTCACACCCAAAGTAAATCAGCCCAGACAAGAAGGTACCTGTGTCACTGGTCATGCAAGGTTCCTGTGTCCCTGGCTCCTGCTGGTCCTAGTTAAGCCCAGTGGTGTTGGGACAGGCATTATGTCTGGCTCACTTGTGATCCTATGATCATGGGCATGTTAGAGCACCTGGAAGTGTCACTTCCTCTTCTACTTTTTCTTAATAGGTCCACGGTCACTCTAAGTAATTTTTAACATCTTAGTGCATTCCTACATATTTGTGCCATTTTCACTTTTATAATGATGTTTGTGAGCTGTAATTAATTTTAAGTACATATATATGTATATATATATATATATATATATATATATATATTTATATATATTATATGGTTTGATGTTAACACTGATGTTTTAGTTTGTTTTCTCCTTGCTAAGTCATGCTAGGGACTGAGTATTAGAGTGGTCTTCTCGGTAAGATGTCTCCTGCAAAACCTGTAAATAAAAAAACAGATTTAAGATAACAGGTGAGGAAGACATACACAGAGGCACAAGAGACATGAGAAAACAAGCCAACATCTCTAAAGGACCACAATTCTTAAGTTACTTAATTCAGTAACATTAAAACTGGGAAATAGCCAGATTTCAAAAATTTTCAGCAAAAGTCATCAGGGACCAGGAAAAAAAAGACTCAAACAAAGCAGATAAAGTCAATACAGGACTGGACAGGACTAATATATATATATATATACACACATATATATATATACATATATATGTATAAAAATAAAAATAAATAATAAAAACATAGTTAAAAGCATCACCTATAAATTATACCAACTAGAAGTGAGGTTATCAAAGATGGAGGACCAGGCTGGTGAAATATAGCATTCAAACACCATTAAGGACATAAATAAATAAATAGATACATAAGATAACTACAATGTCCAATAAGAGTGGGTTATCAACAGACCAAACCTAAGTATCCTCCCAACAGAAAGATCTGATATAAGGGCATAGAACAGAGAGAATAGAGACTTTAATTCCATTGTAGAAGAACATTTCTCAAATCTCAAAAAAGACTTTCAAATACAGGAGGCACTTGTTACAGTCATGACCTTACTAAATCCTCCTCATTGCAAATATCCAAAAACTTTTTAAAGGAAAAATTCAAAGTTACTGAGGGTTTTATTTCTGTTTTTGTCAACTTGACAAATCCTAGACATGTCAGGGTGAAAGGAATGCCAATTGAGACAATGTTTTCTTAAGATTCGGGCCTGTAGACAAGACTATGGGGATTTAAAAAACTAGTGATTGATGTGTGAAGACTCAGTAAGTGGTGACACTACTGGACAAATAGTTCTAGAAAGCAGGCTGAGAAAGTCAGGAGGATCTAGATAAGCCATGTTCCTCAATGGGCCTCAGCTTCTGCCTTGAGTTTCTGACATGACTTCCCTGGATGATGGACTATATAATCTGTAAGATAAAATAAAATGATTCTTCCCCAAGGTGTCGATCAAAACAACGGGAAGAAAGCTAGGACATAGATATATTAATATTGGACCAGCTACTAATGAGTTATTGCTGTACTTACAGATTAACATAACTCTAATCCCTCATTAATGACGTTTCTATCTATTGTTTAACAGTGACTAACAAAGAAACTTGCAATTAACCTAGATGCACAGAGTAAGAGACTAAAGACGATTTCTCGATCACATTCCCTTCTTCAAATTGTTCAAATACTTTTTTTAAAAGGACACAACCATTAAATATATCAACCATGCTTTAGTATATGGATCCATACTCAAAGGTATAAGGGGAGCAAAAATTAGACTCAGTGTTTTATTCTTTAAAGGGCACCATGTTAAGTTGGGTAGGAGCATGGGGGTGCAACTGGGAGGAGTTGGGGTGGAATGAATATGACCAAATTAGATTATCAAAAGTATCAATCAATTTTTAAATATAAAGAAAGAAATATTGGTTTGTGCTCTATCACAGAATTTCAGCCAAAAGATACGGAATTAACCCTTTTCTTAGTAGCCAGAGAAACTATCCTTAAAGTAGTCCATATTCTAGCTCACATATCAAGATAAAACAAAATAATCTCTTTCTTCTCACCAAATCTTACATAGGAAAAGTAGAAATCACTAGCAGAAAATAAGCAAAAATATTGAGGTTTAAAAATGTCTTTAAGGCTCCACCCAGCAGCTGACTCAGACAGATATAGATACCCAGAGCCAAACAGTGGATGGAACTTGGGGATTTGTATGGAAGACTAGGAGGAAGAATTGTGGGCCCCAAAGGGGATAGGAACTCCACAGGAAGACCAATAGAGTCAACTAACCTGGAGCCTTGGGGCTCTCAGAGTCTGAACCACCAACCAAAGAACAGACACGGGCTGTATATAGGCATTCCTTCACATATGTAATAGATGTTCAACTTGGTCTTCATGTGGGTCCCAAACAATTGGAATGGGTGCTAAACCAAAAAACGTTGGGATATGTTCTTCTGGCTGGGCTGCCTTGTCTAAACTCAATAGAAAAGGAAGTACTTAACCCTGTAGAGACCTGAAGTTCCATGGTGGGTGGCAAGGGGATGCCCAGGAGGGCCTCATCAGTTCAGAGAAGAACAGAGAGAGAATGGGAGAAAGATTGTGAGAGGGTGTGACTGAGAGGGGGGCAGTGAGCTGTATATGAAGTAAATAAGTTAAAAAAATTAAATTAAAATTAAATTAAAAAATACTTCCTTGAATAGTCTTTGAATCATTAAGGACCAAAGAAAGAAATTTAAAAGTTCCTAGGTTCAATTCCAAATGAAGGTATAACTTTCCAGGACTCTTGTTCTATATCCAATGAAGTTCTAAAAGAAATATTCATAGCTATATCACCTATATTCAATTAAAAAATTCTAAAAATGTTAAATCAATAACCTTGCACCTCAATGTCATATAAGAAAGGAGAATCCACAGCTGAAAACAATAGATGACCATAAATGACAACAAACAGGATAGTCATAAATATGAGTACCAGATGTGTTTCTTAAATAAAACTATTTTGACCAGCCCTTAACCACTCTAAACCTAAGACAGTGGTTATGACCCTATAGATTTCAAGTGAACCCAGGGAAAAAGAGAGCACATTGGAAATATAACAATAATTAAATGTAAGAATAAGTTAAAATTCAATGAGAGAATCTGGTTAGGGTCAATAGTGTACACTCTTCAGCGTCAGCTCATGAGGAGGCAAAAATACCATTGCCTTTCTCTTGTCTTTGCAAATATTGACCTTCTGAAAGCTTGGTACTGTGGTTCTTATATGATATCTACTTGTATGTCAGAGGATTTTGGTTGCATGTGACTGCCAATCAACTCACATGAGTACAAAATACAAACAAGTAGAAGAGTAATTTGAGAAGAGATTTGAAGAACAAATGTCTTGAGTTAGAATTTGTTTCAAGCATCCTGGTTTCAAGAGGTGAGATGACTCTTCCTGAACTGCTCTGTCTCTGTTCTGCTTTCCTCTGGGATCTCTTTATTTTCCCATACACACACTGATTGGCTTGCTTGCTTGCTTATGGTGCTGGTCGTGGAAGAGCACATGCCAAGTGCTCTCCTCCAAGACACATTCATAGAGGTTCTTCACTGTAGCCGCCCGCGGTTCGGTTCCCTGGAAGGAAAGGTGGGGATAGGAAGCAGGGTGACAATAGAAATATGAAACCAAGACGAATTTCCCCGCTCAAGGCTCAAAGTTTAGTGGAGGTCTCAAAATATATATAGGCGGGGAAGACTCTTACCCAAATTCCAGGATGTATTCCGGGGAACTGGTCTGGCTGTTCCTTGGGTGTTGGCTCCACCACTTGGGCAGCTGGGCGGGTCACCTGCTTAATTCAGGAATTCTTAGACCTGGAGGAACAGTGAACTTCACCTTCACTTTGAGGCTCCACCCTAGGTGGAGCAGGATCCTTGCTAGCACAGGAGTCCCTGATCAACAAAGGCTGGGAGAGGAAGTTCACCTTGATCAATGTCTGTCGAGTACCTACCAGGTGGTAGGACTGTGATCTTTTTTTTTTTAAACTGTGATCTCTTGACAGTGTTTACATGGATTTTTTTTTCTATGAGGTTCATTTGAACCCACCTGGCTAAATACCATATGCTCGATCACTGGGACCATGGGTAGGGTGACTTTATTGAGTATATTCACATCATACGATTCTTAAATGGAGAATGTGGGTCTCAACTGAGTAAAAGTAAGAGAGACTGATTTTGTAGAATATTTAGACTGATGTCAGCTAGACTGTGTTCAATTGTATAATTCTAACACCACCCTGGAGTCCACACCCTTATTTCTTTCTCCCAACAGGTATTATATTTCTCTCTTCAAAGGTCTCAAATAAAAGCCCCAAGAGTAGAGAGTACTTGGCACAGCATTATTGTCATAACCTGGGAAATTAAAGAATGACATCAGAGAGTCTTTGCACTTACCCTGCTATAGCATTCTTGCATGATAGTATACTGGTAAAGACCATCACAGTTCTATGTTTTACCCTGAGCTTGGATCTGACTCCTCTTTGCATTTTATCAGTTGGTTCCAATTCTTACTGTGAGCTCATTCAAATAATTTCTATTACAAACTCTACACAGTAAAATTTCTCATCTCTCCAGGCACTCTACATTGACATAATATCGAAATCCATACCAAATTTCTAGCTTTTATGGTATTTCCATTCTCCCGCTCATTGTTTTTGTTGTTTAGATTGTGGGTTTTGTGGTGTCTGTCTGTTATGTTTTATTTCGATTATCCCAGAAAGTAAAAAAAAAAAAAAAGTTAAAGTGCAACCAGAATTAAGTGAAGAGTTCTTCCTTTGCACAATCAGTCTTTACCTGTTGGTTTGAATATTAAGAACAACAGAAGTAAACAATCTCAGTAGATGAACAAAGCTATTTCAAATTGCCATACATGCTTCTTTTCCTTATTGGATTGTGTTGTTTTGCCCTAATACAAATAAACAAGCAATTTGAGTCTCATAGAGAGCTCACTCTTTATAATCTCCGAGGCTACGAAAATTTTATTTATTACTGCAAATGGTTGGATTCCTGCTTGTGTGCCATGGGAACTGAATTTCTGTTCCAGTGTTTTGGCACATCCTCAGTATACTTACCTCTGTAGGAGTGGTGTGTATCCACAATTATGTTATTTGAAAAGAATCTTTGTACTGGAAAATCCCATTGAGATGTAGCATCGTGTTTCCAAGGGTGCCTTGGGACAAGAAAGAATGGGGCAGTAATATACAACCACTTGGTTACATCATTCATACCAGAGAAATTATCATCCTACTGCTGACGGGAACATTTGTACTTCTCCATTATCAAAGATTTTGCAGAACTGCTCAGCCCCCTCTATTCATTTCATTCCAGCTGTTCTAACACAAGGAAAGAAACAGATTGTTTCATTCTCTGAACATACATTAAAAAAAGGACAATGCCATCATTTGGGGGGCCTTTGAAGGGATTTTTGCTCAATTTGAACTGTGCCTGGAGCAAGCTCACTGCCTTGTAACAAAAGCATGAAGCTCTGTGGTGACAAGCAAGTCAAAGGCTGAGGAATTCGTTAAAAGGAAGAAGCCCTAAATGTTCAGCATAAACAAGAGGCATGAGAAAGGAAGCGGGGGAAAGGTAAAGAGGACCGTGAGAAGGAATGCTTGCTGGCCAGCGCTGGAGCCTTTCACAATCCTCTGGGAAAATGCAGAGGAGCTTCCAGGACTCTTTCCTGATTTTGTCCTGCATCAAAGAACCACAGGCTTGCACATTCCCTGACCAGACTAGGGCCTTTTTTAATGCCGAAATACTAAAATTATTCTGTAGCAGTACTCCTGTCTTTCTTGTTATATTTATTATACAGGAGCATACGCCTTGATTTCTTCTTGGGAATCCTTCGGGTTTTTTTTTTGGTTTTTTTTCCCAGTTCTTCTCTGCCTGTCCTACCTTCTGAGTGCACAGATATCTGTCCTTTCTTTCGATTTTTGCCTTTCAGTACTATTATTCTTGACTCGCAAATATGTCAGCACACATTGCGACTTGCTTTTTCTACAGCAATGGCAGAAAATGGAAATTAATCACAGAAGCTGTACAATACATAACTGAACTCCCTTCGGTAGGAGCTACTGGAAATCACTACCAACAAGGCAGAATTGAAAAGAGAGATGAAGTGTGTTTTCACAATCTAGACCAAGAATGTCAAAACTTACTGATCTAGATGTCTCTATAAATAGTGCCTTGATATGACTTTGGGGAAGAACGTATTTTTATCCTTGCTCTGGTGGTGGCTATAATAAAATTGACTCTCAGTGCAGTCTTATGCAGAAGACATTATTTTATCTGTACATTGGACTTGCCTTTTATTCCTCAAGTGAATGCAAATTCAGTACTTAAGGGCTTATGAAGGTCACAATTTTCAGACAGATAAAAATAATGCTCTGCTTTGTGGTAGAATGAGGAAAGGAACGTAGTCTGTGAACACATTCCTTCCCGTCTCTATTGCCACCTGTCAATAGTATCAGCACTAGTGTTGGGTGAAGATTTTGTTTTCGTTTCCAAAGTCTGAGGCACTGGTAAAAGTTTAAACTTTTATTCTAGATTTCTTTTGTCCTCTTGGCAGCCTGTTGGATCATATCTGGTCTCAGCTTTCTGACAATCCTGGCCGCTCTGGTGACTTCATTGTAACTTAACTGACCTAAAAGTAGTCCTAGTTGTCTAGTTATTAATAGAGTATTTAGTGAAATACTTCCCCTCTGAAATTAGAAGTGAAGATATATTTATCTAGAATGATCTCTCCTCTACATAAAATAGAATAAGTTGATTCTTGGCATGGTCACATAGTCACAAAAACATAACAATATTTATTAAAGTAAAGTAAATAAACACAAGGTATGTAGATAGCTGTAAGTTGGGAACTGAATTTAATCAAAATTATGTTAATGGCAATGAGATAAAGCAATTTATTATTTGAACATGTTATTTATACAATGGGCCTGCTATTTGTTACTATTACAAAATTACTGATATTTCTATTTTAAAAGCTGAAAAGGCTTATTTTGGCTTACAGTTTAATTGAGTATCTTACGTCAAGAGTTGATAGACACATTGCTTTGGTCATTGGGGGATCACTGTACACAGTAGGAGAAACGGGGAAATTGCCTGCCTCATGGCCAGAAAGCAAAAAAAAAAAAAAAAAAAACAAAAAAAAAAAAAAAACACAAATATACAAGCAAATAAATGACTGAAAACAAAAAAACAAAAAAAAAATGTCAAAGTCCCATACTTTCCTTCAGGAGCATATCATCTCCACAGTGACCTCAAGGGTCACAAGTCCTCAGAATGTTCCAATTGCACTAGGTAAAGGAACATATCGGGCTTGAATGTGTACCTATCCGCAATGCAGGCAAGCTCTCAATTGAAATGCTTGCATGCATTTGTGTTTCATGGTCTAAAACATAGTATTTTTTGTGTTTTATCATCCCATAGGTTCTTTCTGTACCATAAAGAGCCATTGGGTTCAGTCAATTCAGCCTAGGCTTCTCAGCACTTTGTTAGTTCAAACTGAGCAACTAGGCCTTAGAGGAATGATTCTTGGGCTAAAGTCCCCTGCCACCAAGCCCTATGACCTTAGACTGATTTACACAGGACTTACATGGTAGAAGGAGAGAATCAATTTTCTTAGCATGTCTGACTGCCACTGTGTGCCCTGGCACATGCCTACCTATATGCATACACAATAAATACTTTGAGAGACTATTTTTTGCAATTAATATTTTTATTGGATATTTTCTTTATTTACATTTCAAATGTTTCCTTCTTTCCTGGTTACCCCCTCCCCCGCGGAAACCCCCTATCCCATGCTCCCTCCCCCTGCTCCTATAACAGTGTTCTCCCACCCACCTACTCCCACCTCCCTGCCTTCGAATTCTCCTACACTGGGGTATCAAACTTTCACAGGACCAAGGGTCTCTCCTCCCATTGATGCTCAACAAGGCCATCCTCTGCTGCGTATGCAGATGGAGCCTTGGGTTCCTCCATGTGTACTCTTTGGTTGGTGGTTTAGTCCCTGGGAGCTCTGGTGGAGGGGGTTGTTTTATTGATATTGTTTTTTCTATAGGGTTGCAAACCCCTTGAGCTCCTTCATTCCTTTTTCTAAGTCCTCCATTGGGGACCTCATTGGGGACTCTGTCCAATGGTTGGCTGCGAGCATCTGCCTCTGTATTTGTCAGGCTCTAGCAGAGCCTCTCAGAAGACAGCTATATCAGGCTCCTGTCAGCATGTACTTCTCAGCATCCACAATAGTTTCTGGTTTTGGTGACTGTATATGGGACAGCTTCCCAGGTGGGGCAGTCTTTGGATGGCCTTTTCTTCAGTCTCTACTCCATTCTTTGTCTCCATGTTTGCTTCCATGAGTATTTTGTTCCCCTTTCTAAAAAGGACTTAAGTAACCACACTTTGATCTTCCTTCTTCTTGAGTTTCATGTGATCTGTGAATTGTATCTTGGGTATTCTGAGCTGTGGGGCTAATATCCACTTATCAGTGAGTACATACCATGTGTGTTCTTTTGTGATTGAGTTACCTCACTCAGGATTATATTTCTAGTTCCATCCATTTGCCTAAGAATTTCATGAATTCATTGTTTTTAATAGCTGAGTAGTACACTAATGTGTAAATGTACATATTCTGTATCCATTCTTCTGTTGAAGGACATATGGGTTGTTTCCAGCTTCTGACTATTTGTAATGAAGGCTGCTATGAACATAGTGGAGCGTATGTACTTGTTATTTGTTGGAGAATCTTTTGTGTATAAGCCCAGGAGTGGCATAGGTGGGTCCTCAGGTAATACTATGTCCAATTTTTTTGAGGAGCTACCAGACTGATTTCCAGAGTGGTTGTACCAGCTTGCAATCCCACCAACAATGGATGATTAGAACTAAAATTTTGTCTATTGTTTTCTCCCCGATATTTATTTATGCTCAAGTGGCACACACAGATGGAAAATAATATCTATATACAGAAAAAAAAAATCTTAAAATCTCTAATTACTTGAGACATACCTGCCTCTAATATCTGGTATTCACTGAGTGACTGCTTAAAATCTCATCATGAATGGGGGAGGGGCTCACAAAGCCCCACCTTGATCTGATAATCTATTGGCCATGGATGCCTGCCTAGAAGGAATAGTGAGGAATTTTTTTCCCCCAGAGGATTAGCTGGTGGTAGGCTGTGTGTGCTCTAGTGAACTGCCACACACATGCAGGAAACAGGATTTTAACAAACTTAGTAACTGGATCATGAAATGAGGACATGGGGATGGAAGGGAGGGTGTGCCCTGGGAGACGTTTTGCAAATATGATTAAAACCCATTACACACAGGTATGAAATTTTCAAACAGTAAAAGAGAGAGGTATGTGTGTATTTATTTTAAGCTATCCCTTTAAACCCATATGAACTCCTCTGAGCCTTTTCTCCTTAACCTTTTACCTTCCCAAAGCAGCCGTGAACTGTTGATTTTGCTTTGTTTTTGTAGACAGGCATGGCTTATGAGTCATAAGGAAGGGATATTGTATGCAGCCAAGTTACATTTAGATTGCTCTTTGGACATTCCTCTCTTCACACCACGGTGACCACAATTTCCCTAGATCCTTCTTGGGTCACAACAGAAGCTGGAGAAGACCTCAGTGTGGATTTTATTGGAAGAGGGAAACATGAGGCAGATACTGTTAATTGGTAGGGGTCTGTGAGCTTAAAGTATGCACAACCTCCAAAAGCTGTAACCACAATGTGCACCTTCATCCCAAAGAATCAGGGTGCTAATGAGCAGAGGTAGCTAGAATTCCTTTTTCTAAATGGCTACATTGTGTTTTCACTTTAGTCTCAAGAGTGTTTGCCACAATTAGTGAGCAAGGAGAAAAAAAAATGTATTGTTGCGAAAAATAGTAGAAATCCTGGTGGCTGGCTTTAAATTTTATTGCATGAGTTTCAAAACTGCATGTCTATCAAAAAAAAATCTGGAGAAAATTCCACATAATTACATGATGAGAAGGTATCACTTTGTTTTTCAAATTCGTATCTACTGCCCTATCCCTCCCTATAATTCTCCTCATATTCTCCCCATATATTTACCTCTCAACTCTTCTACAGTTGTTCTACCCTCTAAAATTGATTTTCTCTCCCAAGCACCTAGCAGCTCCCTTCAGTAAGGTTCATATGGGACCTAGGGATCATACACTCCATCTATGCTAGGAGATGGGATGACTTAGTCTTCTGTAAGTCTCATGCAGGTAAGCACAGCCTTGAGTTCACAAACATGATAGCCATGCTGTATCTGCAGTCAGAATTTCATAGTAGCATTCTTCCCCAAACTCTAAATCTTATGCTTTTTTTTTTTTATCATTGTCTCTTTCTCAGTGTACCCTGAGTCTCAGTGGTCAGGAGCTTAAAACAGATGTTTTACTTAGGACCGAGCACCCCGATCTCTTCTCAACATTTACAAAAGTTATTCATCTCTCCTTTGACTTACATATTACAAGAGAAAGCTTCTCTGAGCAAGGTTGACAGCATCCTAGATTTCTGGGAATAAGCATAAATATTTGGAAGTCATATTGACAGCATGCCCAAACAATGAAATTGCAATAGTAGGTACTACTCTAAGGCCAGTGACTTTCCCAACAGAGGGCTTTTGGTCAAGATACAAAGCATGAAAGTCCCTTCTATAGAACAGGCCCAAGATTTAATCACAAAGCAGCTCATTACCCGATAGCAGTCTTGCCATTATTGTACCACTGGGTGTGTCCTATCTGCCAGGTTGGTATTAAAACATGTAGGGTCTACATTGATTAAGACCACTGAGGCATTTTCTCCACTAGGAAATTTAAAAGCACTTTCTGGCATTAGAAACAAACTAGGTAGAACTATTCCCTGATTTGTTAGAGACTGATTTCTCTAGGCTTTAGGTCACTAAACCACAAAGAAAGAAAAACCAGGGATACACATATTAGCAAAAATATGCTTGTCTTTCTGTGCTTGAATTATACTACTCAGTAGACACTTTTCAAATTCTGGCCATTTACAATGTAAACAGCACGTTAGATTTTTCTTAATTGATAAATAATATTCCATTGTGTACTGGTACAATATTTTTCTTATCAATTTATCTCTTGATTTACATCATTTTAGGGTTCAAAAACAGTGAATAATATCTACAGCTGAGCTTTCTATCCAGAAATATATATATATATATATATATATATATATATATATATATATATATCTGAACAACATGTCAAAAGAGCCATTGATTCTTCTCCTCCAAAAGAGCCATGGAATCCTCACCAGAAGTGATACCAGTAGCTGGGAACTTAGAGTGAGGTCTTTTTGGTTCATTTTTGTATTTGCCCTTAATTTGTGTTCAGTAAGCACCAATTTTGACTTATGAAACATTTCATATATAACAGAGAAATCTCTAAATTGAACTTCTTTCTCTGTTTAGTCTGGTTGACCTAGATTTTTAAGCTAAAGAGTTAGGCGAGTTATGACACTTTCTCCTTTCCTAGTTCTTGCTTACACACTGTGGAGAGTCAGGAGCAAGAAACATGGAAATGCTTTTGTTCCCACAAGCCACTCACAGTTGCTGTCTTATATGTGATAGTGAGTGCTTGTGAACTTGAATGGACTTACTGTGAAAGAGTGCTTCTCACTCCGCCCACACTGAGGGTCAGGGCTACCTGGAGTGTTCATACTGACCTGTTGCTAAACCTTACCCTAGCATTCTCAAGCAACAGGTATAAGCACAGACTATCAAATTCTGGCTGGGCCTGATACAGGATGCAAGGGAATCGCCCAAAGAACAGTTACTCAAGGAAGCATACTCCACATTCTCTCCAGCCATGCAAAAGATGCAAGATCTAGAGGTAGAGAGGGACGATTAAGCTTTGAGTGTTTTCTTCATGACAATTCATTGATGTTGTCTCTCAAATCACTAAAGGTGAGTAATAATAAAATGAAAAGAATTATATAATAAATGTAGAAATGTTTAAATTACCTTTGCTACTCCTGTGTGACAAAACAGGAACAGGTAGATATACAAATATAATGATATGGAGATAGATAGATAGATAGATAGATGGATAGATAGATAGATAGATAGATAGATAGACTAATTTATAAATTATGTTCCGTGAGATATCTTTCTCTTTCTTTTGGACAAAAACCTTTCAACATTTATATTCAAAAATAACTTCTGACTGATGTAATGACTAGGGGAACTTACATTAACACCCATGCTTTTCAGTTACTGTACTGTCTTCCATTCTAGCTCCTCTGATACCTTTCATGTTTCCATTAGAGAAACCCCAGAACTATCTAAAATACAAGGTGGAATATCAAGTAGGCACACAAGAGAGAGCTGGAATAGAATGGGAGTCTCTCTATTCTGGGCTTGCATTTCTGCTAACTAATGTGAGCCAGCCTCAATATAGCAGCAAAATTATTACCCTTTTGTTATTCATATACATCACATAGTAATAAAAACTGGTCAATTGTCTCCAGAAAAGTTTGTGAATAACATATTACTTAGCACAAATGCACCAAATATCTTGTAATCTCTTCATTCCCAAGGAGTCAGGACAGATATGGTGTGATGGTTTGTATATGATTGGCCCAGGAAGTGAACCTATTAGGAGGTGTGGCCTTGTTGGAGTAGGTGTGTCTCTGTGGGTGTGGGATTAAGACCCTCCCCCTGGCTGCCTGGAAGTCAGTCTTCCATTAGCAGCCTTCAGTTGAAGAGGGAGAACTCTCAGCTCCTCCTGCACCATACCTGCCTGGATGCTGCCATGTTTCTGCCTTGATGACAATGGACTGAACCTCTGAGCCTGTAAGCCAAGCCCAATTAAATATTGTCTTTTATAAAATTTGCATTGGTCATGGTGTCTGTTCACAGCAGTAAAACCCTAACTAAGACATATGGTTAGAGAAAACATAGCTTAGGTATGCCTGGAGGATGCTAGAGTTTTAAAGTCTAAGGTATAAGCAGAATATGTTGTGGCTTGTGATACTTTACTTCAGCACTTTCTGAATTGAGTAAGAAGATGACCTGTTAATATTTAAGCTACTTACTGCAAGTTATAAGGAATATGAAACTACCTAGCCAGGAATATGGTATGCTTATTGGAACCCACAGAGTGAAGTGAAAATTCTCCATGTGACCCTATAATTCTGAAGTCAGAACACAATCCCTTTGCGAGGACTGGAGCGACAGTCCACAGCTGTTTCCCCAAAGGGAAAGAAACTGATTGAACCTGTGTCCTACCAACATCCCTTCCCTGACCCTTCAGATGTTTTTCAAAATGGTTTGAAATATCTTTCCTGAAATTTTTCATCTTTGTTAATATTCTTGTTTAGCTTTTGAATTTACTTAATATGATGTAAATTTTATACAACCCTCTAAAGATATCAGTAACCCTTAATCACTCAAGCATATACATTTTTGTCTACTTCTAGAGCCCACCCCTCTCTAGTTATATTAACTTCCAGTTAACTCACTCAAACTACAGAATACTGGAGTCGACAGTAGGTTTAAACACTAAGGGCCAGACCATTATTTCACAAATTAGAAGGACAAAAATCAGAAAACTACCTAAAACCCCATGCAAAACTTTGCAACTGGACTAAGGCATCCATAAGTCTTGTGAGTAAGAATTGAGTAAGAAGATGACCTGTTAATATTTAAGCTACTTACTGCAAGTTGTAAGGAATATAAAACTACCTAGCCAGGAATATGGTATGCAGGAGCCTCATTGCTATACCACAGGACAGCATCTGGGGTTTCTGTCTTTCCCTAGAGAATCAGAGCATATGGGAAAAAAATCCAGAATATGTTTAGATGGGACCAGTACTATGCTCTAGAATCTTGATCTGTTCATGTCATGTTGGCCTGAGCCAGGTGACTTTACCAGTTGGAGCTTCAGTTTCCTCTTTAAAGAAATGAAAAACAAAAGTACCTCTCCTGGAATAGTGTTGTCTGTCACATGGTTCTATGTTCCTTCTGTAAGTTATGGCTTCTCTATTCCCCACTGTACCAATGGCTTCATGTCATTACCCTTGCTGGCTCTTTCACAGCGTCTGACTGCATGTTCTTTCTGCCTTCTACTCTTTTCTCACAGACTTCTTTCCGAGCATCTACCCTGAGCATGGTTTGTTTACAATGAGATGGTGACATCATCTCTGTGCACATCCTACTCTTTTGTTCGAGTATACTTTCAACCCTACCCTTTGCCCATTTTTGAAAGTCATAGATGTTTGTTGGGTGTTTGGAAAACTGCTAATGAATCATTCATTCCTGACCTAGACAAGAATTACTCTATAAGGGCATGGTTTGGCTGTTCTTTAATCCCAGCAAGGAAGGATCCCAGGCTAATCTTGTGATTTTGAGGAGGACAGCTCAGTCTTTGTATCACTTTCAGGCCAGCCATGGCCATATAATGAGCTCTTATGCGAACAACAACAACACAAAAACAAAACCCAATAGCAAAAAAAAACAAAAACAAAAAACAACAACAAAAACACCAAATGAACAAATAAAACCCTAACGAAAGTATAAATATTAATATTCAAAGTTTTTGTTCAATTCTTGTTGGGTGTTATGCTTTGAGCATAGACTTTTAGAAAGTGAATATTATGTACCTGTTGCTTCAGCAATCTGAGAGGCTCCCTTCATTTGCACTTTGACCATCCACCAGTGGCGAAATACCGAGTTTGAAAGGAAAAAAGCTAGAATGAAGGATCATTTGGAGACAGCCAGAGAATCATTCATTTGACAATTTCTCCATTATTTTGCAACTCTGTGAAGTCGCCAACAGCATTGCAAGATTTGGCTTGTGGACACCTGGAAAATGTGAGACTCGAGTGTTTCATGTGGACACTCTGACTTCACTTCCCCCCTGAGAGAAGAGGAAGGGGCTGATTTGCGTGTGTTAAATTTGTCCCTAAAGGGTAACATGGAGTGTGCTACAGGGAGATTCCTGGTGGCGTTGCAGTTTCTTAGACATTTACTTCCTATCTTTTCATCCAAAATGAGTTTACTTAGCTGTTCATTTATTGAAACAAAGTACTGTTCAGGGTCAGCTTTAGCCCCAGGTAGAGAAGACAGATGTTTATAGGATATGTTTTGTTTTTTTTAATGTTCACAAGCCTCCTACAGAAAATACTTTCCTTAACATCCTTACTAAAATTCCCATATTAGTCATTTCCTTGGAATGGAGCAACGAGAAGAAGGAAAAAAAAACTCTGATAAAATATACAAGCTATCTAAAACTTACAGCACAGAAAGCCTCTTCACTTACTGTTCGAATTAGGACTTTAAGACCCTTGGAAGCACTAAAGAGAAGAATTTTGATGAGAAACAGAACTAAAACAAGGCATGGAGCATGTGAAAGTTTGGAATGGAATAGAAACCAAACAGACAAAAGAATGTCACACTCATGTTCTTAAAATGAAGGTTCAGGAAAACCCTCACTCTATCTGTATACCCAGCAACACATTCTGTTGGATTTCTATTCATCTATCTACCCATCCATCTACTTACTTAAGGGCTGTTTATTGATTATCTTACTATACAGCCCTAGTTGCCTGATCACTTTGTAGATCAGGCTGTGCTGTGTCACCCTATACATAGCTTGTATAAATACTCTTAAAAAGCTTCCAAAAGGACCCAGAGAGATATCTGGCTTAGCAGTTAAGAGTTCCTGCTGCTCTTCCATGGGAACAGAGTTTAGTTCCCAGCACCCAAGTCAGTCAGCTCACAACCATCTGTAATTAATTACAAGAGTTCCCACTACCTCTTCTGACCTCAGAGGCACATGAATTGGTAGCACACAATCACACACATAATTACACACACACACACACACACACACACACACACACACAATTAAAATGAAAAACAATTAAAAAGACCCTACAATAGAATAAAATAGAAGCACATAAATAAAATGTATGTGTCTGTAGGTGAGGAAATGGTGATTAGTAGTTGTCTTATCCAAAATTTACCAACAAAATTGCTAAGATCGAAATGTGATCTCAGTTTATGTAGCTCACATATGCATTTATGGTTCTGTTGTAGAACTGTCAAAAACCCCAGAGTTTATAGGTGGCCTGTAAGAAAACCCAAATGACCTGTATGCAAACATCCAGCTGGTTCAGAAAACTATAACTCTTCAGATGAAACTGGATTATCATGGCCATTGCTTCATTCCTAGGACACAATGTACTGTACCACCAGCTGAAGACTGACTCATGAAGGTTGAGCTGTGCTTTTATTGTTGAAGAGTCGAGCAGGATCTGCACACATTTCCTATAACACTGAAATGCCATGCTTTATTCAATCCATATGTACAACTGTTACACATCCTTACAAATGTATGTTAAAATCAGCATAGCTGGGAAGCACAAGGATCCAGATAGTTTCATTATTAGTAGAGATGGCTGTTGGGACTCCCTGGAATTCACGGAGCAGAAAGGAGATAAGAGACTCTGGGAGGCCAGTGAAGACTCCATAGAAGACAGGCTTTATCAGGAGGACTATAGGAAACTATAGCATCTAGCTTGGTACATTTATAGGCCACAGTCATGACTGACTGACCAGGAGTGAGCCAAGGACCACAAAATAGCCAGGGTAGGGTGGAGGCAGCTGGGGAAAGCTAGGAAAAGGGCCAAGCCGATAATGAAAGGGGGAATTAAGGTACATATTAAGCTCTCTGAAGGGAAATAAAATAAGCAAAATTTCCACATTTGCTTAGAAATGTCCAAAGACATTTCTAAGAAAGATTTGACATATTAACATTTTTTTGCTAAAGTAGCAAAAAGAAAAAAAATGGCTAATGTACTGGTTTTTCTAAGTACATTTTATTGTCCGTTTTCTTGAAGCCTTGAGGTAGTAAGGCCTCACTTAGCAGGAGTGAATAAGGTCCTGAAACTTAAGTTATACATCAGCCAATTACTCTGGGTTCTGAACCAGTGGGTTATTTCTCTGGCTTTGGGAACCAGCTTATTTAGATCCAGATTCTGGGGACTGAGCCCGCTTCCCTGAGAGAGCTGGGATTCCAGTGGGCTGACAAGCTGTCTGATTTCATGAAGTGAAGCTGCCACTGGAACCCAGGGCACTTGATTGAAATTTCAGACATGTGATTTTGTCAGAGTTCGGATGCCTTTCTTTTGAAAGGCCTTGGCTTAATAACCACTTTAACCCATTGCCAATCTTTGTGGCAAGCAAGTCTCCTATGATTGGGAAAATTAATGAACAGGCACCAGCTAAAGCAATTACACCCAGACACCCCTGATTTCAGCGTTAGGCAAGAGCCCTGCTTTTGAATTTCTCTTGACAAAGCAGAAGCCCTGCCATCTCTACACTGTGGAGTTACTGAGATGAGTCACAACAGCATACAGGACGGGGCATCTGTACTAGGCAAGGAAAACTAGGGACAAGCTGCCCATTCCTGGTAGAGCCCAAACTCCCCCAAACCCCCAAACCGGGAAATGCTAGGTAGCTGACGGCCGCATAAATGTGCTGGGTTTCCCCATTTTCCATGGCTGTTTGCTTGTTTTCAGAAAAGCTAAAATCTGCTCTGGTGTCCTCCACTGCATCACAGTTCCCATGCCCTAGTGCATTCCTCTTTCCAGATCCCAAGCATTTTTTTTTTTACTCGCGCCTCCCTACGTGCACTCCAGGATGTAGACAAAATAAAATCCAAGTGACCTATGTGGGGGTGGATTTTTTTTTTAAGAAGCAAACAGAAAATTAAATGAAGGAAAAAACCCTGTTCTCACTTTTGTCTTTTGGAGTGGGTATATTTATTTTCTCAAAGACACTTTCTGGCAATGATGAGGGAATTCAGTTCCATTAAACTGTTTTCTTCAAAAAAAAAAAAAAAGGTATTAGCCCTTGCTTAACATTATTTTCTGGATCCAGAGTCTAATAAAAAGCCTTGACAATTGCTTTTCTTAAGGGAAGGTGTCAAGTTTTTGATTTGAGAATACCGAAGGTTTCTGGAAAAGGAGAATATTTTCATAGAAATGTTAACAATATTTATACTATTACCCAACATGGTAGAAGAAAATCCTTGGAAAAGATTTTTAGAGACATTTGTAATACATACATTAGAACTAAATTATTGGGCTCGCTGAGTTACTTAGTAATAAAATTAAACACATTCAATAAGTTAGGGAAAAAAATAATTCCTAAATGTTTCAGTGACTCTGATTGACAAACATGATTTTAGTTTTTAAAGAAAACACCAACTATTGGAGGTCAAAGGAGGTGTGGGTAGCACCACAGGAAGCCTGAAGCAAGTTTGTATAGTTGACAAAACTTGATTTTTCTTCTCAGTCTGCCATGCTAACAGCGCTGTCTTCTCTGCTCAGGAGTCACACTTAGTACCAACCGTATACATTGCATTATCTGTCCCAGTCACTGTCATGGCAATTATGCTGCCAGCAGCTGGCCCAACACTTACTCTACAAGGAGGCAATGACAGAAGCTTCGCTGGACATAGAAGTTTCTATTCAAAAGATATCCAGATACAGTCTTTTTTTTCAAAACTACCAAAGGAAATAATTAGGGTGAGATTTTTTAATTTAATTTTTATTTTCTATATTCTATGTTTACATTCCAAAGGCTTCCCCCTTTTCCAGTTCTCCCCCCACCATATATCCCATAATTCCTCTCCCCCCCAACGATTCCCCAATCATTCCCCCCACACCCACGATTTCTCTGTTCTGGGTCTACAAAACTGGATCCAATCTTTACAGGCCCAGAGTCCTCTCCTTTCTTCTTCTTGGGACTCATTTGACTTGCTAATTGTGCCTTGAGTATTTAGGGCTTCTGGGCTCATTAATATCCACTTATCAGTGGTTGCATTTCATGTGTATTCTTTTGTGATTGGGTTAGCTCACTTAGGATGATATTTTCCAGATCTAACCATTTACCTACAAATTGCATGAGTTCATTATTTTTAATTGCTGAGTAGTACTCCACTGTATAAATATAGCACATTTTCTGTATCCATTCCTCTTTTGAGGGATATCTGGGCTCCTTCCAATTTCTGGCTATTATAAACAAGGCTGCTATAAACATAGTGGAGCATGTGTCTTTATTGTATGCAGGGGAATCCTCTGGGTATATGCCCAGGAGTGGTATGCCAGGGTCCTCTGGAAGTGGCATGCCCAATTTTCTGAGGAACCGCCAGACTGATTTCCAATGCACTTGTACCATCTTGCAAACCCACCAACAGTGGAGGAGTGTTCCTCTTTCTCCACATCCACACCAGCACTTGTCGTCTCTTGAGTTTTTAATCTTAGCAATTCTGACTGGTGTGAGGTGGAATCTCTTAGAGTGAGATCTTATTCTGTGATTTTTACAATCGCTTTTGAACAACTTCTCAAATGAAAGAGAAGTGGTCAGCCAGAGCAGTCACCTGGTCTACGGGTAGGTCACACTATGCTGGTCACGGGTAAAAGGGGGCCTGTACGATCCACCGGTCTAAATGACTGATGATAAGGACACATGTTTAGCTCTAGCCTTTTGGCTGACCAACTTCCCTCTGTCTTCTACATATGCCCTGTGCCCCACCGAGGGCTCTGGAGTCCACACCAGAGGCTGTGGCTTCTTTGTCTCTCATTTCAATCTTCATCATTACCATGGATTCCCAGAGTTGTTGTGACCGTGGCTTCTGCAGAAATCTCTGAAAGCTCTTGTCCCTCGGGTCCTCGGCATGGCCCAGGTCTCAGGGAGCCAGGATGAGGAGTTTGTGGACAAGACATCATTCCATAGGCAAACAAAAGAGTCAGGACTCTGTTCTTTAGTGTCACAAAAATTTAGGATTATAGGAAGAAATCCCACTAATTAAAATAATAGCATAGACCAACCCCATTTTTAACAATGATGAATTTAGTTCACATCTTCAGAGACAGATATCATAAGCAAAAACGATTTGTACAAACCCTCTTGCTTAATTTTTTTTAAAAAAAATGTGAAAAAGGCTGTTAGACGTTTTAAACTTCAGCACATGTACTGATCTCAATCTCATGAGGCACTGATTACCCCTTCGCAAGCTCAATTAGACAACCTAAAATGGATCTATTTTTTTAAATGCACTGTGTGGTTTGAACACGAAAGGTTAATCCAGCCAAACATGGTAAGCCAGCTTCTTTACCAGTCAATCTCTAGCCAATACGAAGTAGGCATACCATGAGTTTTCTTTGGGATTGCTCAGAACACTTTTTATCAGAGTGAGGTACAAAGCTGACATGAGGGAAAAGAGTTTCTTATTCCTGTTTAAAACAAGAAAGAAAGAGAGAGAGTGAGAGAGAGAGAGAGAGAGAGAGAGAGAGAGGGAGGGAGGGAGGGGAGAGAGAGAGAGAGAGAGAGAGAGAGAGAGAGAGAAAGAAAGAAAGAAAGAAAGAAAGAAAGAAAGAAAGGAAGGAAGGAAGGAAGAAAAGAGGCATGGTGTACATACCAGGAAAACACACCAATTTTAGCACAGACTTGAAATTAGAGGTTAAGCCCAGTTCCAGAGAAATAATAACATTAAGTATTACCTAAGCCTCATTTAAGAAGAAACCATGATTCCTTTTATGGTCCAGCCTTGGCAAGGCAAAGGTAAACTGCATTTCAGTCACCTCGGGAGGTATGGGAACAAGCAGCAGTGACTGGGAACAGGATCATTGTCCAGCAAACGCTAGAATTTCCAAACAAGGTGAGTTTCCCTCCTCAGTCATCTGGCTTCCCATAAGCTTAGGAAGAAATGGGGCGTCTGTAACCTGTACTTGAGCTGTTCTTTAAATATCACGATATGATAGCCCTCTTCCTTTCTCCCCATACTGCATTTTCTTTCTGGTTTTTTTGTTGTTGTTGTTGTTGTTGTTGTTGTTGTTGTTGTTGTTTTATCTTTTTATTTTTGGTCTCAGAGGCTTTACACACAAGATGGGGACTTATGCTGGGAGGCCTGCAGATTACAGGAAATAATGATCTGTGTATATGTAGTTGTTCAAAGGAAATTAGAGTAGCCTGATTTTTATTAGTCCCCATTGCCTCTCCCATTCTCTGGTGTAATCACGTGCCCTGTTCTCTAATTTGCTTTTACATCATTAGAAATGCATAGCCCTTAGCCCGCTTCCTCCCTTGACCAATCAGGATCTGCTGCTGAGTTAGGTTAACACAACCCTGCAAGGAATCGCAAGTCTTCCTCGGGCGGGCCAGCCAGAGACGGTGGTGAGCTGATGTCCCCTGAAAGCCCAGTAGAGAGAAGGCCTTTGTACTCTGCCCCTTGGACCCACTTGACCTTGCTGTATCCTGATCTTGAGCATGGAAGCCATCTTTTCATGTCTGGTATTAGAAAGCCGGTGATATTTGCTGGAAACATGTCCATGTCACTGCTAAGGGTTAAATTTCTAATTATCAATTTCCAGAGCATGCCCGGAAACACTGCCTCACCCTTTCCATTTCTCTAATCTCTTACTATTTTCTCTAACAGTAAAATCTAAAAGTCATCTGCTTTTAATATTCGCTCAGAAGAAGAAACAGCTGTTTTAGGTATCATGGGTGTGTGGTGATATGGTGATTTTATATATTTATATATATGTATATATATATACATATATATATACATACATACATATATACACACATATATATACACACATGCATATACATATATATCTTTTTGCACTTATGTATACAGATGTAGGCAAGGATGTATACACATGTGTGCACATGCATGTGAAATCCAACCCTTTTTGATTGCTCTCAGCCTTCTTTGTAGAGACACAGTCTCTCACTGGACTTGGAGCTCACGGTTTAGCACGCCCCAGGGATCCTCATGTCGCTGCCTCCCCAGTCCTGGGATCTCAGGCCCATGCTCTCACTGTGGAAGCTTCCGGTTATGTATTTATTTATTTTTACATGGACCTTGGAGACCTGAACTCATGTTCGTATAACAAGCATTTTACCCCCTGGAATGTTTTGAAAGTTTGTAAGAATTATGATTAGACCTTCTGGTCATAGTGTTATTAGAACGTTCTGATCCTATAACACATAATCACCTGTAGTTGCTAGACAGCTGGAACGAAGCTCAGTGGTAAATGTATCCTTACAGCAGCTAAGTATCACACCATTGCCAGTTGCAACTTAAAAGCTCCGCCTACACACACACCCATGCACTCCTTTAAGATGAAAGTAATATTTGAAAGACAGGCAAAGTGATTTTTGTTTCATTAAGGGTGTTTGCAAGGTCGTGTGGTTTCTGCAGTTCTCTTGCAGCAGTTGAGCTCTGTGCACTTAAATAGGTAGGGTTTGGCAAGATGGAAATGACAAGAACTATATAGTGAGCAGCTTTAATAATCACAACTTCTGAAATTTAGTCCGGGAGTATATTTAAGGAGCTCAATAAACTTGATCTTTATAAATGTTTCTTCTCAAACATTTCTTTGCAGTCTGGGCAAGTGCCTCGTTATTAACCGAGTCTCTATTCCAAAACAAACTGGAGTGCCTCATATTCACCCTTCTTTAATTTCCTCTCGTCTCATATACTTTAAGATTAACTACTGGTTTTGTTTTGTCCTCTCCTTGCCTGCTCTGGGACTCCACAATTTACTTCACTTTTCTAATTATGATTTCTTAGAAATAACACATTCCTTTCGGTATCACCAAAGGTAATGCTTAGAACTGCCCCTCACTTCTTCTGAAGTCATCACTAAATCCGCCATTCTCCATCAGACACTGGTCTACTGTGGTTCAGGAGATAACTTTTTAATGTTCTTACTTTATAGTTAACTTACTGTCCTGGCCTTAGTTTTCTTACTGGAGCTTAGGCAATCCTTCTTACTAGATTGTCCCTGTTGCCCTAAATTCCATTCCTGGGTAATATGGTGCTTGGCTGAGTCTATCTCCAGAGCTTACACAATTCTTTTGAGATTCCCAAAGATCATAACCTTACAAAGACCCTTCGCTTTTTAGAACAAGATTAGGTAGAAAGTTTATACCTCTGTGTACAAGTAATTCTCCTGACAGTTATCCTTTCCAGAGAATGACCAGGTGGTTGACTTCAGGGCCAGAATAGGGGAAGGAGTGGGAAACTGTAATGAAGCAGAAAAGAAAAATGCTAATATTTTGACTGCCGTGACAAAAAATATTCAGTTTCCAAACTCTGGAAAACAGTTCATTCCATTTGATTCCATTAATTTCAAAATGAGTCCACTGGGAATCCCAAAGAACAATGTTAGGGCAGAAGAGGCAGACTCAGTTTTTACTATTTCTCTCAAGATTCTGATTCGAGTTTTTCCTCCGTCTTTAACTTCATTTTCTTCCCAGACCTGGTAGCAGTTCTGTGATCCCAAATATTTTTTTTTGAATAGCAAATCAGCTTGCCTATTCATTATCAATATATCTGAAGGGGCTTTCAAAAGTTTTCAGTATATTCCTAGTTTTGCAAGCAAAACCAAAGACAGTTATAAACGTGGTTATTGACCCCTAAAATGCCTGCCTTTGACAAGCAGTAAACTTAGTTATTCTGACAGAGGGACCTATTTCATAAGCATATATGTGGTCTTTTGTTTCTGTCTTCTTTTACTCTGCACACAGCCCAGAAGGGCCACATGCGTTGTAACATGCATGCTGACTAAAAGTAACCAGTATTAGTCTCCTTTTGTCCCTTCCTTGTCCATACTTACTATTTGCATTTTTCTTGCCATAATCCTAGTGAATATCAAACAATACATCATGTATGATCTTTTCGCAGTGAACCAGCCCATGGGCTTGTGCGCGTACTGTGTATCTTCCATGGAAGTATTCCGTGGCTTCTGTTACTTTGTATGGGACAATGTACTTCCTCTATTATGGAGCGGCACAATCTCTTTCCGTAGCGTAAACATAAGTCCCGTATCAAATACATGATCTATATCCTTCATCTATCCTCTTGACTGACTTCCACTTTCCATGCTTTGAAGCTTAAAAGATGTTCACTTCTCTGAAGCTCAGTCTCTTTACCCTTGGCTATCCAGGCTGTTAGTGCTACATTTGAGAAGCTTTTCTCCTCAAGCTAATGAAGATTTACATCTCTATTTTCTGGAACTTTTTGATACTAGTTAGGTCTTCTGTTTAGAGCTCAGGATCATTTTGAGTTAGTTTATATGTATGCTGTAAAACATATTCCAAGTTTTACCACCACTGGTTCAAAACACTATTCTTTTACCGTTAAGCTGCATTGGCAACCTTATTGTAAATCAATTGTAAATATGAAGGCTTATTTCTGCAATCTACATTGTGCATAGATTTTTTTCTGTATATTAGATTATAAATATGCAAATATATATACTTATTTATTTCCCAGTCAGGAACTCCTTACTCCCCTTTTCCTGCTTAATTGACCTTACTAGTAAAATGTTTCCTATAATTGACTATATTATGTACAATTGACTTTATATTGTGGGCATATGAGTGAGGGTTTTGTAGTTATCCTTTATCAGGTTGATAAAATTCACTTTATTTCCTAGTTTATTGATTGCTTTTGCTATGGCAAGGTGTTGGATTTTGTCAAATGTTGTATCTGTATATATTGAGATAATTATATCACTTTGTCCTTTATTGACATTCTGTTGATTTCAGATGGTAAACCAACTAACTTCTAATCAATCCCACTTGGTGATGATGTAAAATTCTTTTAATATCTCAGATACAATTTGCTGGCATTTTGCTAAGGATTTAGTATCTATGTAAGAATTATTTTCTGTAACTTTCTATGCTTTTTCGGTCATTAGCTGTCAGAGTAATACTTGACTCTGAGCTGGGAAGTATTTTTTCCAAGTCTATGTTTGGGGAAAGTACAAGAAGAATTATTTCTATTATTTTTCTGAGATAGAACTAATCAATAAAGCAATCTTGGGCTAAAATATATTTTGGAGAAATCTTTAAATTTTTAACACAACTTGGTCTGAGCTACAATTCTGTGTTTCTAAGATAGAGATATTATATCTTATTTGCAAAGCTGAGCTCTTAGGAAGACTGTAAATAGTGCCTTTAGGAGGGACAAGACAGTAGAACATTCCTCAAAATATAGCAACAAGGAAGAAAGGGTTGCTAATTCTCTCAACTGGGGAAGTATTAAATATACCATGTAATGTTTGCAGAATCGTCTAGTAGAGATAGAACATAGTATAAAAGAGTCTGAGGAGAGATCACTGGATATGAAGTTTAACTTTTCAAATGTGTTTGCCATTAGGGTTCCTGTGATTTGCAAAGACTCCATGTCTGAAATTAACTGTATGAGCTGACATAAAAAGCCTCTTGATTATATGTAATACAGATTTGTTCATAATGACTAGGAGAGATACCAATATCTAGGTTTCCCCCAAGCCCCATGGTGTCATTAAAGGAATCATTAACATCTGAAAAATTCTTTACATTACAATGGTATTGTTTCTTAAAATAAAAATAAAGACCCACAATATTTTAAATACTTTAGTTCAATGATTAAATGCTGCGTTAGGAAGTCATTGATATTTCACATCCTGAATAGATTTTCCACAGTAAACCAGTCAGAACCGTCCAATCTTTCAGAAAAGTTAAGCCATCAAGAAATTCTTCAAGGTTTTTAGTATAATGCAAAGATTAAGCTACTAATTATGGACCAAGTCTGGCTTAGTACGATGCAGTTTTTAAACATGAAAATATTTTTTTCTTTTACTGGGTATATTCCTTAAGTTTTAAAAATAGGGTATACATATATACATACATACATATATACATATATATATATGAATGTATTCAATATAGTATGTTCATGGATAGTTATATGTGGATTAAGTATCCTTTACTTTGTGGCTACTATTGTCATTGATATTTCTGCAATCAGCTATGGGGGCACATTCTATGTGATGTACCCAATAATGGACCCATGTACTATTCCTGAAATGGTATCAACTTCCTTCACATGGCACATTTTCTGTTTTTACTTTGATGCTCTTTCAAGTTCTAGAGGATCTTCTTATAGATTTCCCTTCGCACCCCTTCTGTTTTGTCTAGCAGAAGAGCTTCTACTCATGCAGATGAGCAGGGCTCTTCCATCTTTGCTTCCAATGTTTGAACATGTATTGAGTTGGACATCCTCAGTACTGGTCCCTAAGCTCCTTCTCTATAATCCATGTCAAAACCAGCAGAATATGAAGCAGTGTTCCCATTTCATAGATGAGGAAATGAGTAAACCACTTAGTGACCTATTTAAGTTCACTCAGCTCATATATGGTCCTCCCTACGAAATAGATTTGTTTTCGGTGTGAAATCCATGCAGCTTCTTATCTTTCAAGCTGCTGCCAAGGCTATTTTGTGACAGTGTAGTTTTGATTATAATACACTCAACTAAATGGATCCTTATTGCCTATAAAATAAACCCTACACTCTTAGCCTGAGAACCCAAAGCTTGTGATAATCTGGTTTAAACCTGCTTTTCTAGACTCTACTCACTGCTCCTTCTCACACCCGCCCCACTCCAACCAAAATATATGACTTTTCATCGCAAGTATGCCCTGTGCTTCCTTCTATAGCTGCCTCTGCCTATTGCCACACCCTCCTCCAGTGCCCTCTACCCAGTGTCACCTCTACCACGAATGCCTTCAATCTTAGATGGCTATGAAATCCTTTCATCTGTGTGCCCAGTGGTTCAGATCGTGCCAGCTTATGATTTACAACCTTCTTAATATAGGAAAAATATCAGAGAGAAGTGAGATTAAGAGGATTTCTAGAAAGAAAACAAAATGGGTTGAAGGAAAAGCTAGGAACTAAGCTAGCGTTAGCTACATTGACCAGTCAAAGAAAAACCCAGAGTAAAAGAGAAGAACATGATAATGGAGGGGAAAAGGACATGGAGCTGAGAAAGGAATCGACTTGTTTCATTTTCCCACTCATTAGAACATATAAATTATTAGGTGAAGTGAAGGGTATCAGCAGATAAGAATTTTGGCAGTACCAGGAGTTTGGCTTCCATATGAAATTACTGGCTTGGCATATTTTATATGTTATTTCTGGCTGTTAATTCTGTTTGACTCAGACTTTTCTGTGTGCAGTGCTCTCCAAAATTGAAGATATTCTTGAGAGCTAGAAGGATGGGAAGAAGCCAGGAGTAGCCATATTCCATGAAATTAATTACTTGGACAGATGCTTGTCAAAGTACACCAATATGGGTGTTCAGTACTCATATGTGAACATATTTCGATTTCCCTGTAAACCTGAAAGTTGTGGAGCATGGAGACTGTGCCTTATTTATAGAGCCTTCATCAGTACCTTTCGTGTAACGATGCATAATTATAGAGTTTTTTTGGGTAAAACCTGGCATTTTGTTTTCAATCAATCATTATATCTACACACTAATGGTGAGTTAAGCAGATGAAATGAGTCACGGAGAGGGAAGGGAGAAGCACCTGTCCAGAGCCAAGGTTTAATGGGATGACATGGGCTCCTAGGCCTTGGTGTATTCAGCTTAAGGAGTCATTTCTCAACCTCAGTACTAATGGTATTCGGGCTACTTAATTCTTTGTCATATGGAATTGTATAACATACAGCATTGTCACTGGTTACTCTTCACTATAGTACTTTCCAGTAGTGACATCCAACAGATGTCTCCTGGCACCAGTGAGTCATAAAAGTTTGAAGGAATGGTAAACAGTGAAACCTAGAAGAGTTACTGCAACAACTCACTGGTAGCTTCTGAAACCATCTTGGATATATATCGGTAAGAATTCGTATCTGCCACTGTACAAAGGCGTGACTAGTGAGAATAACTAGGAAAAAGAGAATGCTCAGTAAGGCTAGAAACATATAGTCCTGGTGCAGGCTTCTTACCAGGGTGCCGGGCCCAGCAGAGCTTCTTAAGAGGTTGTTGAAAGGTAGTGTCAGAAGGAGATGAGTTGAGACCTTAAGCAATGATATAAAAGCAGTAAATCCCTTTTGAGGCTCTAGAAGGGCAGGTATAGAGAAAGGAATATCAGAGATACCTCACAAGGCAAGGAAAACAAAAGACCTGATCCACCTTACTAGACAAACATGATCCAGCTGGGGAAAAGACTGAGTCCTAGAATCTGGGACAGAAGAACTGGACCTGAGATCTTTTTAATCAGAACTCTTATAGAGTATGAGAACAAGCCAGATTTTTTATCTCAACCTTGAAGTCCAAAAGAGGAGTAGGAGATAAGCATCCTTGGTAAGGATCGTGAAGAATAGTAGATGTTGTGCAGGAGAGCCTTGAATGGTGCAGTAGCAGAGCCTCAACGTCTCACTTGTACTAGTTGGTTTGTTCTTCACTGTGACAAAACATCTGAGCAGAGCATCTTTAAGCAAGAAGGCTTTGCTTTGTGCAATTGTAGGGTAACAACTGCAGGGTAAGCTCTACCACTACAAGGAGACGTATAGCAGCAGGATGAGGAGCAAACAATCACATCACATCTGCAGTCAGGAATGAAACAGGAATACATTCTGGGCTCAGCTGGCTCCCTCCATTTTGTTTTGTTTTGTTTTGTTTTCAGTCTGGGACTCAATCGAATAAGATGGTGCTGTACTCGTTTAGAGTAGGTCCTCCCAACTCAACCGAAGCAAGATAGTCCCTCACAAACATGCCTAGAGTTCTCTTTCCATGCTGATTCCAAATCCCATTAACTTAACTATCCAGAGTAACCATCACTCAACAGAGTCAAAAGATGCTAACATAGCGCTAGTTTGACAAAAGAAACATGTAATGATACTGTAATTACTTTGCTAAAGCACTCCAGATTTAAGACTACAAGGAGGGAGTGAACCAAAATGTAGATGCCGTATGATCCTACTTTTATATTTAATGAGTAAAACATGTAAGATTGCTACCTAGCTACAAATATCAACACGTAGGAAACACCATGAAAGAAAAAGTGAAGGGACTTTTAAGGATGTGAGAAGTTTGAACAAAAGGAATTCTGTACAGATTTTATTTCCTCTTTTACACTTTATCTTCCATGCTTTGGATAGGATGTACTTTAATAACCAGCTTTTTAAACATTCGTCAAAAACCACATTGCAGTTTGAAACCAGGATTGGACTTGGAGTTAGGCAGAGCAGATTACCTAAGAAGGGAAAATATTAGAATTTATGAGAAAGCTCTGGGATGGTACCATCTGAGAAAAGTGTGAAAATTCCAGAAAATATGGATTTCTTGGTGGAAATGAACACACTCCTACACAAATTTAACAGGGAGTTAGCATGTGTCAGCCGAATACTCTGTTCCTAACAGACAACTATCTTGTATTTTTGTAAAAAGAAGCATGTTCTCTCTCCCCACGGACCTAATCATCAACAGCTCTCATGGAAAGGAAGGAAAACTCCTAAACTCTGTGTCTGTAACTGTATATTAGGCTATGGGGTGGAGAGTTTGTTTGGAATGATGGATGGTTTGACAATATAGCACAGTCAGACAAGACCAGCCATCAATCAAGTTAAATCAATGATAGACCTTGGGTGTGTTTTGTGGCACTTTCATTCATTCTAGTGCCCAGAGAGTTGTACAGAACAACCTCGTGACCCCTTATGAGCAAAGAAAATGGCTTTTAAAGTTGTTTCCAGCCTCTATTCATCACTCATTCCTGGGTGAGATGCCAGGAAATAACTTTCAAATATTTTTTTTTCAACTCATCTTTTCTCACCTAAAATAAAAATTAGTTAAAAGCTAAGCAGATAGACAAATAAGGGAATGCAGATCTAGGGGGTGATGCACAGCTAAGGTCATGCAAATGACTTGGCATCCACAGATTTCTTCCAAACTTGTCTAACTCTTCAAAGATCTGCTCACTTTCCCCACATTTCTGGAAGGGAGCTATGATGTCCCCATGATTTCCTCTTGGGCCATTCCTGAAGAGTTGAAGGAGGGCAATCTGTCATTGATGTCATCAGTGTGTGCTTGACATTGCTATTTCTCAGTGAGTATCACGAGAGGCTTTCTCTGCAGGGCACAGATAATTTTCGCTGTTACTCTAATTACCATGTTATTGAAGGTTACTATCCAACTCCAGAAACCTCACGTAACTTCATCACTGGTAAGGGTTCCAAAAATGAAAACCAATGGAGGACTGAGGGGAACACAGTGGATTTTCTAACTGGAGGAAGATCTTAGACTCCTCAATACCACTCTTCTCCAAATACCCAGTGAAACTCTTTAAGTCAAAGCACTGGCTCTGTTCTGCCACATTCAAAAGGTCCTTCTGTGTCCTTTCTGTGGTTCCTTTCCTAGTCCAGGAGTGAGGCAGCACAGTAACACATCAGCCCTTCAGAACACAAAGGTTTGCTTAAGAACATTACCACCAGGGAAAAGGTGAGCACATGTAAGTTTTGGTCTCCTCTTGTTATAAGTACTTTAAACGTAAAGGTTAGCTGGAATTATGTGTGTGTTGGTTCCTATAATATATGCACTTACTAACCCTTGTTTAAGTTTTCCATCTATCCTGTCATGGGATGGTATTTTATCAGGATGCCACACTATTCTATGGATATAGAAACAGCTCTGCACAGTTTTAGGACGATGAGGTTCTGTTGATGTGTATATCCCAGTTGACTTAAAAAGTCAAGGGAAATGAACAGTAGAATTACAAATAAGTAATACTAGGAATATAAATACCTCAGATACAAGACAGCAGAGAAGGGTGACATTTACTGGCCCAGGATGGAAAATCCTGGTTAGACTCCAGATCACAAAGTAGGTAAAAGATCATTAGTAGTGGATCAAATATCCCACAGGTGCTTCAATGTTTCCCATGTTCATGAAGTTATTTATGTTTTGGTCACTTCCAAGGATTAAAATCAGACCATCAGTGACAATTAGAAAGAGTGTGTGCATAACTGTGTCAGAGACTAAAGCAAGTATGAGGATATGAAGATTTCCAATTAAAGTAATATAGCTATGTATATTGCCTTGGTTGGTTTTTGTTTTGTGTCTGTCAACTTGATACAAGCTGAAGGTATGTGGGAAGGGAAAACTTAATTGAGAAATTTCCTCCATTAGACTACTAGCAAGCAAGTCTGTAGGGCATTTTCTCTATTAATGATAGATGTAGGAGGACAGAGCCATACCCAGGCAAGTGCTTCTGAATTGTGTAAGAAAGCAAGCTGAGCAAACTATGCGAAACAAGCTAGTAACAGCACTCCTTCATGGCTTCTGCTTTAGTTCCTGCCTCCAGGTTCCTGTATGTTTTAGCTTTGACTTCCCTCTGTGATGGACTGTTACCTAGAAAGTATAACTTGAAATTATCTCCCTCTTCCCTGGGTTGACTTTGGACATGGTCTTTGTCTTAGCAACAGAAATCCCACTGTGTGTGTGTTTGTGTGTGTGTGTGTGTGTGTGTGTGTGTGTGTGTATGTGTGTGTTTATTTGCTATGTATATATGAGTATGAGTGCACACCTCCTCATGTGTTTGTGTGGATTAAATATGATTTTCATCTTTCAGAAACGATTAACATATGTCAATATTGGTAGACAAAGCATTTGGTTAGTCTCCTTGTACTTTATTAAAGGCTAAAGTGGCTTTCTGTTCCAGGCAGACTGGATATCAATCATACACTTGAGTAACTGTGAGGATTCTAATAGTGTGCTCATTAGTAGGTTCCACATTTGAAGGGAAACAAAAAACAATTTAAACATTTAAATTCCCAAAAACAATATAAGCATTATAAAACATTTATAAATCCATTCAGAAAACTTCATCTTTGTCTCTGTCTTTATCTCTGTCTCTATCTCTGTCTCTCACTGTTTCTTTCTTTCTCTCTATCTCTTCCTCCAATCTCTCTCTCTCTCTCTCTCTCTCTCTCTCTCTCTCTCTCTCTCTCTCCCTCTCTCTCTCTTCTCTTTCTCTCTCCCCCCTCTCTCCTCTCTCTCTCTCTCTCTCTCTCTCTCTCTCTCTCTCTCTCTCTCTCTCTCTGTGTGTGTGTGTGTGTATGTGCATGTAGGACTTAATGTATAATAGAGGGAAAGTCTTGTAGTCCTACACAGTTGTTAGAAGGATGTCAGAAGAGTTCCCCATGTATGTATCTGCTCCAGAAGAATCTTGTAGCACAGAAGAATATTGCCTGGAAGTGAGAAAAGCCAGCAGTGTCTCCCTCCTGCTGGGTATCCTGTCCACAGATCCCAAAGTAGAGCTATATTTTTATTTTTCCTGTTACAGCTGAGATCTGTTGTTTGGCTACCAAATTACAGGTTGTGTCTGGTTCTCACATACTTCTGCTTTTCATGTGCTGAACAAGAAGAGTAATAACGGGCTACTTCTTTTACTTGTGGGATTTAGGTACTCTTTATCATAGAATGGGTCATTTTTCTAAGGAAACCTGCCAGTTTAAAACCTGGAGGTGTATGCCATTCATGTGGGGATGGAAAACCCATAAAAATGAGAGGTTTTTGGCTAGAAAGATGGGTTTTAGTTACTTGTTCCCAGATCTAAATGACATGTTTATGAGTCATACCCTTATTATCTAATCCTAACAGCACCATCCAAAGATCACTATCATTAAATGACTGCTCAGGGAAGGCTCTATGGGAAATTTTAGCCCAGAGAAAATTATACACATCCATTCAGTTATGGAACACCGCTCAGAATACACTTTATATTCACTTTTTAAAAGTGCTCTATTGGTAATCTATAAAAGATAATTAAGTAAAGTATGGTAAATATTGTCCAAATGTATAATATTTGATATTCTGAACATGAGACTAGTTAACTTAAATACACCACATAGTGAGGGAAAGTGCCACACACATATATTAGTAATTAGTATTTGAATAAATCAATCACTGCACAAAGATTCCCTTCATTGTCTGATGTGTGTCTATGCTCAAGCATCACTGATAAGTGAAAAATGACCAAATGGAGGAAGTGTAAAGAAATGATGTAACCCTGGAACCCACTGACAACTGAGAAGATTGTAGGAACAGTTTACTGGGAGATGCTGGATCGGTATGCCCAGAGCCGCGCTGGGGAACTGTGCTGGCCAATTCGGGAAAGAACCTTGGAATTTTGACTCATCCCAGAATTTCTAAAGGCTCTTTTTTGGCAGACAGAACCTTTGAGGACATCTGGGTTTCTTCAAATGAAATTAATTTATTCTTATTTTCTTGAAATATAAAAAGGAAGAAGTAGACATTTCCTTGCCCTTAAATCATTTGTTTTTCCAAAGATTAAAAAAAATGATAATAAAACAAATTCATTTGCACCATCCTTCATATTTCTGGAATAAGAAGCTATAATTATATTTTATTAGAAAAGGAAATGAAGGAACACAGGGTTCAATTTATATCAGGTCATGACAGTAGAAAGACTTGGTGCTGAGGATTGTCGTCAGGCCCATGGGTAAAGAGGCAGTGGGCAGCATTACAAGAACACTTGGGTTGGACTGTTGTTAGTGTTGTTTTGGGTTTCTGTCTTTTGGGAGGTCTGGGTGTGGTTTGGTTTGGTTTTGGTTTGGTTTTTTGAGATAGGGTTTCTTGTGTTCTGAAATCCTAGAACTCACTTAGTAGACCAGGCTAGCTTCAAACCCACAGACATTTTCTTTCTTCTTCTACCCGAGTGCTAGGACTAAATGCATGTGATACCATGCCTGATGAAGTTTATGCTTTTAAATCCTGAGTCAACAGGATTCATTAAGATGACAGACCTAAAATCACCAAAATGATTTCCAGAGTGGTTTTACCAGCTTGAAATCCCACCAACGATGGAGAAGTGCTCTCCAGCAACTGCTCTCCCCTGAGTTTTTCATCTTAGCCATTCTGACTTGTGTAAGGTAGAATTTCAGTGTTGTTTTGATTTGCATTTCCCTGATAAGTAAGGACACTGAACATTTCTTTAGGTGCTTTAGAGCCATTTTAGTTTCCTCAGTTGAGAATTCCCTGTTTAGCTCTGTAGACCATTTTTAATAAGGTTATTTGACTTTCTGGAGACTAACTTCTTGAGTTCTTTGTATACATCAGATATTAGCCCTCTACCGATGTTAGACATAGTACTACCAGCGGACCCAGCTATACCACTCCTGAGCATATACCCAGGAGATGCTCCTACATGTAATAAGGACACATGCTCCACTATGTTCATAGCTGCCTTATTTATAATAGCCAGAAGATGGAAAGAACCCAGATGTCACTCAACAGAGGAATGGATACAGAAACTATGGTATATATACACAATGGAGTACTATTCAGCTATTAAAAACAATGAATTCATGAAATTCTTAGGCAAATGGATGGAACTAGAAAGTGTCATCCTGAGTGAGGCAACCCAATCACAAAAGAACATACATGGTATGCACTCACTAATTAGCCAATGTTAGCCCAAAAGCTCAAAATAAACAAGTTACAATTCACCAAGCTCAAGAAGGAGGACTTAAGTGAGGGTGCTTTGGTTCCTTTAAGAAAGAAACAAAATATTCACAGGAGAAATAAGGGAGACAATGTGTGGGGCAGAGATTGAAGTAAAGGCCACCCAGAGACTGCCCTACCTGGGGATTCATCCTATAAACAGTCAACAAACCCTGACACTACTATGGAGGACAAGAAGTGTATACCAAAAGGAGCATGCCATGGTTGTCTCTGGAGGGGTCCTGCCAGAGCCTTACAAATACAGAGGCAGATGCTAGCAACCAACTATTGGACTGGGCATGGGGTCCCCAATGGAGGAGCTGGAAGATGGTCCAGAGGAGCTGAAGGGGCTTACAGCCCCATGGGAAGAACAATGATTTCGACCACCCAGATGCCCCAAGACTCCCAGGGACTGAACCATCAACCAAGGGTCACACATTGTTCCAGCCAAAAATGTGGCAGAGGAAGGCCTTGTTGGGCATCAGTGGGAGGAATGGTTCTTAGTCAGGTAAAGGGTCAAAAGAGGCCTGAACAAAGGGAAACCAGGGGGGTGGGCGAGGAGGGAGTGTGTTGAACGGAGAGGAATATACGTGGAGGCAGGGAGAAGGAGGAAGGGGAGGGGTTGGGGGTCTTAGGGGAGGGGAGATAATGGGAAATATTTTATCATTGGCAATGTAAACGAAGTCGATATTCAATTAAATTAAATTGAATATAAATTAAAATAAATTGATATAAATTAATATAAATTGATATAAATTAAAAAAAGATGGCAGACCTATGCTGTCTTATCAAACTGTCACTTAGCCACACCTTAATCTCTCCCAGGAATATTTTCTGCAAAGTAGAATTGTTAAATTTTGCTTTTCCTTTGATTAGCAATCCTATCTACCCTTAACTCATTTTTCTCTTCTCCTATTTTACTCTGGGAAGTAGCAGAAACCAGATCTCATCTTTAACCCTCTGCTGAATGTTTAGTGTCCCTAAGGCTAGGACACAAAGACATGTCATCACAGTTGCTATCATCACATAAGATGGTTGGCCTTTCCATCAGATCCCTACACCATCTTCTGAGTTTCCACCCAAGCTCTCGTCAGAAGGATCTTTATCCATATTTCTATGGGCATTCTGGTCAAGACTGCAATTGTCTCGATAGTTCTCTTTTCTTTGAATGCCCACACCAGAACCACCTGCTTGCAGCAGATTTGTTCATTCATTTTCTGTTTATTTGTTTCCCTTGAATTTTCTTCCAAATTCATCTAGTCTTGAGGAATTACTCAGTTGCAACCCGATTCCACATTCCAGGCTTTTTTTTTTTTTTTTTTTTTTTTTTTTTTTTTTTTTTGCAGTAGTATCATCTCTTTTTAACAATTTCCTGATTTAGTTTATTTGGTCAGTGTGCTGGCTAGTTTTATGTTCACGTAACACCAGCTAACTTCATCTGGGAGGAAGGAACCTCAATTAAGAAAATACTTCCTCTGTATGACCAAGTTGTAGGCAGATCTGTAAGGCATTTTCTTTCTTTCTTTTTTTTTAACTTTTTATCTTTTTTTTTCTATATTCTATGTTTACATTCCAAAGGCTTTCCCCTTTCCCAGTTCCCCCCTCCCTATGTCCCATAGTTCCTCTCCCCCCAACTATTCCCCAATCATTCCCCCTCCCCCCACAGTTTCTCTACAAAACTGAATCCAATCTTTACAGGCCCAGGGTCCTCTCCTTTCTTCTTGGGAATCATTTGACTTGCTAATTGTGCCTTGAGTATTTAGGGCTTCTGGGCTCATTAATATCCACTTATCAGTGATTGCATTTCATGTGTATTCTTTTGTGATTGGGTTAGCTCACTCAGGATGATATTTTGCAGGTCTAACCATTTACCTACAAATTGCATGAATTCATTATTTTTAATTGCTGAGTAGTATTCCATTGTATAAATATACCACATTTTCTGTATCCATTCCTCCTTTGAGGGATATTTGGGCTCCTTCCAATTTCTGGCTATTATAAACAAGGCTGCTATAAACATAGTGGAGCATGTGTCTTTTCTTAATTAGTGACTCACATTTGTGAGTGGTGCCACCTATGGCCCAGTGGTCCTGGTTTCTATGAGAAAGCAGGCTGAGCAAGCCATGAGGAGCAAGTCTGTAAGCAGTACACCTCCATGGCCTCTGGTAAGCTCTGTCTCCAGGTTACTGCCCTTGTTAAATTTCTGTCCTGACATCCTTTGATGATGAACAATGATATCAAAGTGTAATCCAAATTAACCCTCTCCTCCCCAGTTTCCTTTGGTCAAGCTATTTCATCATAACAATAGTAACCCTAGCTAAAATTAGACAGCTAAAGCAAAATAACATTATCTGTGTATAGTATGAATAGATATTGTATAGCCTCATGGTTGTGGGAAATCCAATTAACAAACAGTGCCAGATTCAAGGTTTGGTGAGGGTCTGTTCTCAGTCCTCTAGTGGGGATCCTTCTGCTGTATGCTATTAGTAGTGGAAGACTGCCTTGCTTTCTTGGAGTCGTATAAAAAATAGACACTAATCCTAATTATGAAAGCTCATCTCAGCTCCTATGATCTAATTACCCATCAAAGGTATTATTTACCAGTACAGTTACTTTGACAGATAAAATATCATTCTGTGAAAATCAACACTCAGTCTGTAGAACTAAGACTATGCTTGCTTTTTAATCAATGTATTTCTCTTTTGTACATTGGTGTGTTTTCTTTCATGACCGAAAATGCTAAACTCTTTCTGGTCTGTCATTTCTACTGCTAAATATCCTGGGTTAATGTTTAAACTATGACAGTGAATGTTCATCATGCCCAAGAAAATACAGTCCATATTATCTGTGTTATTAGGTATGTAAATCACTATACCTTGAACACTGAATGGTTTACAAAAACTACAACAGGAATTCCTTTGCATAAGCAGAGATCCAAGATGTTGAAAATCAAGTGCCAGCTAAACTTATTTTTTAATAATGAAGTTACTACTGGAATTAAAGATTTCATATTAAACTCTGAAAATGATTATTTGGGTGACATAACTAAACTCTGAAGGAAAGCAATACCTAAAGTTGGGACATTTATTGCTAATGTTCCCAGTTATTATTGGATATTTAATCTTTAAACATGTTCTAAGTATGCATTTATCACTAATTATAAAACTCCTTCCAGCACAAAGGCAGAAGAGCGAGAAACGGAAACAGAGAAGCATGGACTCTTGGGGTTGCACCATGTGGAGCTCTGTGCACCTAGAGTTTCAGACTGTGCTCATCAACGATCTAGTTCCAAGATTTATATCCAATCCATGATAATTGGTCACAGTTAACAAAACTAGACATGGTACCTCTTTTAAACTCCTTATAGTACAGTCTATCTGAAGATAGGAACTGACATCAGGAGGGTAGACCAAGGTGACACATTCACTCACCAGCTTCCAAAGGTTCCATTCCATTTTGTCTGTCTGGTTTTTGTTAAATTTTCTGTTATATATCTTCAGGAAATACATAAAGCGGTACCCCTTTAAGAACACGTTGCAATGCCTGGGATGGGAAATAAGCATGTTAGGCCACCACTATCTTGACTCTGAGATCTTATGTTTCCTGTGAGGACTTTGGAAGTGGAGCCCTTCCCTAAGCAGCTGATTTGAAAACTGAAGCTGAGGCCCCAAATGCCAGCAAGAGCCCCAGGTGTGGGCTCTAAATCAACAAGTTTTTATATTCTCAGGACCACCTCAGAGAATACTCAGCTCACCATACATCTGGCTTCTATTAATCGCATGCCAAAAAGAGCATATGAAGATGATGCGTATGTAATTATACATTGTACCAAAATATCACAGGACTGCCTGGGAGGCTGCAACCATCTCTCTGATAAGGGACATATGAAGAATAGGGTCTGATTCGGAGCACCTGGCGCCTTCCCCATGCTCAATGACAATGTTCTCTGTGAAAGCAATGGACTAAAGTTCTCAACTATAGTCACCAAAAAGCATTAAATACATTTACATTGTCCCTTTCAGTCTGGATGAGGGCACTGACTTTATAAATGATGCTTTAGTCTACATCTTTGCCCAATCCCGCTTTATTCAGTACTGAACAAAGTGTTTAGTCAAGAACTAAGTGGGATCCTACTATACTCCCTTCTAACTTCTCCTTTTCAAGCCCTGTAGAGTGAAATTCCAAATCCTCCCGAGTCCAGCAATAGATTACTTGTGCTTCCTCTAGCCCTGCCACTGGGAGTAGCTTTTGTAGAGTAAGTTTAATTCACTAACACGACTGCTCTGCCAAGGGATCAGTTCTAAAGACATTCGAGGTCTATGTGATCTAGCCAGAATATGGACATGCCTTGGATTATGGTATGATGTGGCTGGAATACAGAAACACCCTTAGTACACACCATCCTAACAGTGAAGGTAAGGTTAGTTTGTAGAAGGAAGCAGCCATGTTTGAAAATGACTTCTAACTGAGGGGCCGATAAAGTGATGAATCAGAGAAAGATTTGAAAGAATGAGTCAGAGAATAAGCCCAACCCTCACAAGAACTGCACAGTAAAGAGAGGTTACTTGAGAGAGGGTTGGGGGGATGGGAAGGGAGGGAAGGGGGAAGAGAGGGTGAGAATGCTCGTGTTTCAGCAGGACAGTTTTACAAGGACAGGTGGCAGAAGAGAACAAGCTAGAAACGGGTCAAGTCAGAATGAGCCAGAGAAGGAGAAGGAGCCAGAAGCTCCTTCTGGCTTTCTGGTAAAAGGTTTTCTACCTTTTAATCATTGCAGTTACCTGTCTTGTCTATAAAGACTAACCCTTATAATACATCATCCTGGAACATTTGGATACTCAGGGATCTGTATCTGTTGTTCTCTCTTTTTGTCAATAGGCACACTGCCTTCAACTATTTGTTCCTAAGTCATCAACTTAATGAGGCCATTTATTGCCTCTCTCCCCTCCATCCCATACCTCTCTTCCCTTTAAATATTATTACATTATTCATTTACCTACCCATTATTGTTATTAGATATTTATTATTCATCTTATGTTTTCTCCCTTTCAAATTAAGAGTCTTATGGATACTAGCTTTTGTTAGTCTTTTTTTTTTTTTGTCATTTATACGTAATAGGTGATTAACTAATTACTTCCTGGAGCAAAGCCTGAAGGAATGGCCAACCAATAACTGGCCCAACTTGAAACCAATCTCATGGACAAGCACCTGTCCCTGACATTATTAATGATACTCTGTTATGATTGTAGACAAGAGCCTAGCGTAACTGTCCTCTGAGAGGCTCTACCCAGGAGCTGAGTGAAATGGATGCAGAGACCCACAGCCAAACATTGGACAAAGGTCGGAACTCTTATGGAAGAGTTGGGGGGCAGGATTGAAGTCTCTGAAGGGGATGGGAACCCCACAGGAAGAACAGCAGAGTCAACTAACTTGGACCTCTGGGAGTTCTCAGAGACTGAGTTACCAATAAAAGAACACATATGGGCTCGAAGAGCAACCCCATTTCCCCCAGATATGTAGCAGACATTCAGTTCAGTCTCCATGTGGGGCCTCCAGTAACTGGAACAGAGGTGCTCCCTAAAGCTGTAACTTGACTGTGGTATCTGTTCCCCAACAGGACTACCTGGTCTGGCCTCAATGAGAGAGAATGTGCCTCTAAATGAGAGGGACTTGAAGCAACAGAATTGGGAGATAACCCAGAGGGACCACAACTTCTCAGAAGAAGAGGGGAGGGGAATGAAGGAAGGGTCTGTGAGGGCAATACCAGAAGGGGAAGCTTTTGTGATGGAAAGAAAGGCAAACAATTACAGCCTGAAAAATGCAGGTAGAAATTTGCTGGAGAACAGTCAGATCATTGGTTCATTCACTTTGTTCCTCCCTGAATTGTTACCTGTTGAATCGATGAACCAAATATCCCTCAAAGGAGGAATGGATACAGAAAATGTGGTATATTTATACAATGGAATACTACTCAGCAATTAAAAATAATGAATTCATGCAATTTGTAGGTAAATGGTTAGACCTGGAAAATATCATCCTGAGTGAATTAACCTAATCACAAAAGAATGCACATGAAATGCAATCACTGATAAGTGGATATTAATGAGCCCAGAAGCCCTAAATACTCAAGACACAAATAGCAAGTCAAATGATTCCCAAGAAGAAGAAAGGAGAGGACCCTGGGCCTGTAAAGATTGCATCCAGTTTAGTAAAGAAACCGAGGGGGGAGGGGGAATGATTGGGGAATAGTTGGGGGGAGAGGAACTATGGGAACTATGGTGGGTGGGAACTGGGAAAGGGGAAAGCCTTTGGAATGTAAACATAGAATATAGAAAATAAAAATAAAAAATAAAAAATAAAAAAAAGAAAAGAAACAGGGAAGGGAAAAGAAGAACATGATCAGGTATTGGAAGGGGGAAACAGGAGTGAAGCCATGAAGGCCAGCAGAATGGAAGCAGGGATCCTTTTGTGGGGGAGGGTTAGGAGGAGGGGGTGCTCTAGAATGTACCAGAGACCTGGGAGGTGAGAGATGCTCAGGACTCAAAGGGAGGGACCTTAGATGAAATGCCCTGTAGTGGGGAGAGGGAATTTGTAGAGTCTACCTCCAAGAGAAAGATAAGGCATCATGTGGAGGGATGGGGCTGCCATCCCACAGTCAAAAACTCTGACCCAGAATTGTTCCTGTCCAAAAGAACTGCAGAGAAAAAAACTAGAGAAGAGGGAAAGGAGGTTCAGTGACAGACCCAAATTGGGATCCAGCTCAAGAGAAGGCTCCAAGACCTGATGCTATTACTGGTGCTATGGTTTGCTTACAGATAAGAGGGTAGCATAGCTGTCCTCTGAGAGGCCCAACAAGCAGCTGAAAGAGTCATATGTAGATACTTACATCCAACCTATGGACAGAATCCAGGGACCGCTGTGATTGAATTAGGGAAATGCTGGAAGAAGCTGAGGAGGAGGGTGAACCCATAGGAAGACCAGCAGTCTTAAAAAACCTGGAGCCCCAGGACCTCTCAGACACTGAGCCATGAACCAGGAAGCATATACTAGCTGATACAACTCCCCCTCTCAACACATAAACAGCAGAGGGCTGCCTGGTCTGGCCTTAGTCAGAGAATATACACCTAACCCACGAGAAACTTGAGGTCCCAGGGCGTCAATAGGTCTGGTGGGGTCAAGATGGGTAGGTGGGGACATTCTTTTAGAGATGGGACAGGAGGAATGGGATGAGAAACAGTCAGAGGGAGGAAAGGAATGAGGAGAATGTCTGGAGTATAACAAGATTAACGAATAATAGACTTATTATTAATAAAAATTCACATTGTAAAAAAGAAAAGAATTATCTGTTCCATGTCATTGACTTCGTCCTAATACTATTCTGCTCTCTAAACATGGTATCGAATCACTATTCAGGAAATTTGGAGGCTGTAACATGATTCTCAATATGAGCTTGAGGACAGAGAGTACCTGTGTCCTGATCCTACCTGCAGGGGCAGCATCCGGCCAGTTGTCCCAGAAGCTCTTAGATTATGGAAAGATACAATATATCTTTTCTTATTATTAGGTATATTCTTTATTTACACTTCAAATGTTGTCCCCTTTCCTGGTTCCCCCCTTCCCCGAGAATATATCGTTAAAGCCAGATAGAATGACAAATGTTTCTTTCCAACTGAGTAAATCCCTAAGCAGTGAACATCCCCTAAATAGTACACATATTTCATTAATGTTATTAGCAAACCTATGTCTTTTCTATTTGAAAAACATGCACTTTATTGTTTATAACATCCAAATGAATTGTAGTTCTGTACGAGTAGGTAGTTTACTGATTTTTAATAAATGAAACTGTAGCTTTCTTGTCATTATTAACTATGCTTTGCAATGACCTCTTTCCAGTCCCACATTAAGAGCCCTCCCTGCAGCGTCTCCTCATAGGCTTTCTCTTACCAGCCTCAGCTGATTTACTCCCTGAAACCAGATGAATTTAGGACTATGGAAGGATACATCTCTACGAGTTCTATTAAAAACTTTTTAATGAGTAAGTTAACTAATATTCAATTATCCATGTTTTGAGACCCTGGCCATTCACAAACCTTGAATATAAAACAAAGGAATTTCTAGGAACAATAATACATGTTATAAACAAACTGGAATAAGTCTGTTATGAAACAGCATAAATGAACAAATTTAAAAAAAAAGTAATCTGATAAAAACTAACCACATTGAACAATCCCATGTAATAACTGAAGAAATTCTATTAAAAATAAGAAATCTTCTCAGAAGTTCAAAGAGAAAGCTTGCAGCTGGACATATGTTGTGCACACATCTTCTCTACTTATTTATTGTACGATCTCATCTTATTTCTTTTTGTATATTTCCTCAGATTTGTTCCCTTGTGTCTGAAAGCTTTCATCTTCTGTGCTTTTCACCGTCTTTATTCTTGGGCCACATGTCTGCACACATACACGTGTGCTTGTACGCACACACACATGTACACATGCACACACACATATGCACACACATCACACCAATGTAGATGCTATGACTGGAAGAGGCTTGGTAAGTTCTCAAAATCAGTTTGATTTTATTTATAGAAGGCCACTCAGGGTTACCAGACAAGCCTAGATTTCTAGAAAATGCCAAAGGAGAGACAAAAAAGCAGACTAGACTGGATTTCTTCTTAGACTCCTAATCCACAAACTCTTGCTAAGACCATGGCAGAAGTAAGTAGCAGGTCTGACTACTAGAGAGTTACAGCCAATGACAGAACTACTGATATGTCAGGCAATTCTAGATGACTGTATTTTGCTGAATGATGAAGTAGCAACTGCTGGAAATAATAATAGGCCTTAAAATAGCAAAAATTCCTGAATGACTATATCAGGGAGTGACCAATTTCTATCATGTGTTGATGTCAATTTAGTACAAGGATATTCCCTAGAGAAAAAAGAAATGAGATTCCAGGCTTGCCGTTTTGTTTTTTTCTTCAAGTGATTTAAACTACATAAAATTCCCTTCCAGGCTCAGCTATGGTGCATGCTGAGAATGTCAAAAGGCCAAATGACAGGAAATGCCTTGTGTATAATAAGGAATCAGGTTACTTTCCACACTTAATGTGTGTTTGTGTGTCTGTCTGTCTGTCTCTGTGTGTGTCTCTGTGTCTCTATGAGCCCCTCTGTATGTATATCCACACACATATACAACATAATTATATGAGTGCATAAGATGAAAGACAATGATTCATTTAGTACCATGTAAATAAATGGAAAATTCATATATGTGCCATTCAAATACTTGAGGGTCGAAGGATCAAAGAATGGAGAGTTCAAGACCATGACTGTTACTCAGAGGCAGCCAAAGACACTTGACTCCCTGTCAAATATTAAAAACACACATTGGAACATATCGAAGATCATGGATCCTGTACTTCCACCAGCCATTATTCCTCAGTTCCTTTGACTGTTTCCTTGAAAAGAAATATGTAGGTGTGATAGATATGGATCAACTAACATATGCTCTTCACTCCTGTGATTCAATAGACAAAATCCATGAATCCAGGCTAGATCGTCAGAAAAAGACAAAGACAGTTATCTTTAAAAAATAGGCAGACAACAATCCCATTACCACCTGCTGGACATAAGCTAGAACAGGCTCACGGGTTACACACGCTTTGGATTTCCAAGTGTTCTTGAAAATATTGTATCATTTGCAAATGTATAAAATTAGAAAAGTCTTATTTTAAAAGCCTGGTTAGTTTTTTTATTTTTCTATGAAAAGAAAAGTCTGTACCACTGTTTGCCTACTTGGGAACATTTGTCTGACACTGTACAGTGGACAGAGCAAGCCATCTCATCTTGCCCCCCCCTTGGTTACCTTATGCCAAGCCTCCTTTAGTGTTTCCACCACTCTCATCTGTGGGCTTGGGAAGCTGGGGCTGAGACCATCAATTGCAAAATTTCAGAAATCTATAAAATAGAAAATAAGAGCTCGTTACCCGGTCAAAACAATATTTTATGGTTTCAATTGCTGTGATAATACATCATTACCAAAAAAAAAAATCCTAAAAGGAAAAAGGTTTATTTCATCTTAAACTTCCCAAGGTAATAATCCATCATGGAGCCAAAACAGGGCAGGAACTCGAGAAGGAACTTAAGCAGAAGCTGAGAAGGAGCACTGCTTACTGGATTTAAGCAGAAGCTGAGAAGGAGCACTGCTTACTGGATTTAAGCAGAAGCTGAGAAGGAGCACTGCTTACTGGATTTAAGCAGAAGCTGAGAAGGAGCACTGCTTGCTGGATTTAAGCAGAAGCTGAGAAGGAGCACTGCTTGCTGGATTTAAGCAGAAGCTGAGAAGGAGCACTGCTTGCTGGATTTAAGCAGAAGCTGAGAAGGAGCACTGCAGGAGCACTGCTTACTAGATTTTTCCTCCAGGTTTGCTCATGCTGTTTACTTTCTTCCTCTCTCTAATAAAATCATTTCTTAAGATTATAATTATGTCATTTCTTCCTTCCTTTTCCGATGCACAAACCCTGCCATATCTTCTTCCTTACACTCTTTTAAATTATTAACTATTATTACAAATACACATACATTCCTACATACATTTTCAGTGGTGACCATTTGGAAATAGAAAACCAACTGGTGTGCTCTTCTTTGAGGAAGAATTTCTCAGTTGCATGCAGAATTTTTTTCGTGTTACTTGTGGCCTGGTGAGCCTCTCCCACGCCGGCTGTCAGCTGTCCACATTAGCACGTCCACTGCTGTCATCCCGTTGAACTCATGGTTATAGAACCAAGTTGGAGAGACTTTATGAGTAGAGATTCTGACATTCCAAGATTTCCCATTCCTCTGGCATTTACAGTTTTTCTGCTCTGTCTTCTGCAGTGATTCCTGAGCCTTGGTTACATCAGCCTGCTTTCTAATACAATCCAAAGACTACCTTTCCAGGCGTAGTACTGAACCCACACTGTGCCTGCCCTCTCTCCATGAATCATTAATCAAGAAAATGTCATACAGGGTTGCCTATAAGCTATCAGGTGGAGGCATTTTTTTCTAGTTGAGGTGTCTATTCCCTGACAGATCTCTAACTTGTGTTCGGTTGACAACACACTAGTCAGGATAATTGTCTTATGCCAATTGTCTCAAGACAGACATATTTCAACCTGATGGTAAGAGATGAAGTGGTGATTTGTTTTCAAAAACGATGGAACCAAAGGTAGAAGGAGACAACAAACTCCCAAAGTTGCCCTCTGACTCCCACAGAATTGCTGTAGTCATGGCAAACATATGCCTGAACTCTCTCTCTCTCTTTCTCTCTCTCTCTCTCTCTCTCTCTCTCTCTCTCTCTCTCTCTCTCACACACACACACACACACACACACACACACACACCACCACCACCACCACCACCAAAAACAATAAATAAATAAATAAATAAATAAATAAATAAATAAAATTTTAAAAAGTAAAATTTTTCTAAAGTAAAGAGTTACCCATGAAGTGTAAGAACTGGTAAGAGAATGAGGCAAATAAGAAAAAGAAAATTGGAAGGGAGGGAGGGAGGAGGAAGGGAGAAAAAGCACAGAAACAGAAAACCTAGTACATTAACTAAATGCCATAACATTATCTTTGATGATTACCATTGATATTCTCCTTCTGTGGAAGTAAAGTTCATAACAGAACAGGAAAATATCTAAGACTTTGAACGCTTCCCTGAAGTCTCACTCTGATTGCTCAGTTTCTGAATAACCAATATAGCTGAAGCTTCCTGACAACATACTAGAAAAGTAGCTACCAGAGTCTTTTATTTATTCTTAAAGCTTTGTGTCTACCTCTGACTATAGCCTGCTTTAGGCAGAACTCAGGGAATCCTGCAGAGGAAGAGGAGGAAGTATTGGTGGCATCAGGGGGATCAAGGACATCATGAGAACAGCCCAGAGTCAACTGATGGGGACACAAGTGGACTCACGGAGATCGGGGAGCCTGCATGGATCTAACATAGGTCCTCTGTGTATGTTATATATGTATGGTTTGCTGTTCTTGTGGGATTCCTAAGAGCAGGAGCTGGGGCTCTCTCTGCCTTTTGCCTATCTTTGAGAACCTTTTCTTCCAACTGACTTGCTCGTCCAGTCTTGATGTGAGAGTATGTGCCTGGTCTTATTGCAACTGATTGGGTCATATTTGGTTGTTGTCTATGGAAGGCCTTCTCTTTTGAAGGAGGTAAGGGGGAAGAGATCCAAGCAGAAGGGGAAGAGAAGGGGAAGAGTCAGAGGGGAGGAGACCGATTGGAAACTGCAGTCATAAGTAATACATGAGAGGAGAAGAAATAAAAGAAAAAATTTAAAAGCATACTCTTAGTATTAACATGTTTCAACAAGTCCCCAGGCTTACTAAGTTCTTTAATACTACCATTTATTCTTTTCTTCTTTATTACAATTCTTTAGAGAATACGCTTATTTAAAAGGTATAAATCACAAGAGAGTGAAAACATTCATTTTTGGATAATAATGTCTAAAATTACCATTCAGTGCCTCAAATTCAGAACCCCCCAATACATGTGCATACACTGGACAGAATCTGCTGGTTTTAAATTATGCCCAAGTTCACTCTGAAGACTCTGTCCTAGGAGTAATCAATGCTTCCAGTTTGTGAGGGCCCATTCTTCTTCATCAAGAAGCACTTATTTTGGACAGGGATGCAGAAACTCGTGTTATTTAAACACAGAACATTAAGATGAGGCAGAGAGCAATTGGGTGGCATATAAAGGGGGTTCCATCTGTCAGTAGGAAATTAAAATATAATTAAATAATAATATATTGGGACTTGACAATATGCTTCCTTTACACTTGTGTTAATAGTTTATCAGAAGCCTGACACAGATTAGAGTCAAGGACATTCTGAAACTGTCTATAATTAAGACCCTTAAACTGCATCCAGAAGAGGGACCACTGAGTCCAAAGCCTGCCATTATATACATTGTGTACATTCTTTTCATCAGAGTCATTTGGCAAAGTACATTTCCCTTTGAATTTTTTTAAATGTCACATTTTACCAATTCATTGCTAACTATATTAAGGCTACTATTACATAGAGAGGTAGGTTAAACATATATGTATGCAACTAGATTATGCTCAGCTGAAAGGAGTTGCATGATTCTTGTCCCACTCGGGAGACATCCCATCCTATTTTTAAATAGTAAAATCACATCTACGTAGCGTTGTACAAATTTCTAATGAGTTCAGTGATTACTATCTTCTACTTTCTAATCTTACTACAACTAGTATAGCTTCTAGTTTCTAAGTCTCTTAGTTTTGGACACATGACAAGTCCTTTGACGGTTGCTGCCTCAAGAGCTTTGCATTAGATCGATGCAAAAGAAAACTGTTGAAAAGTATTAAAGGCCACTGGAAAACACTTGCTTGCACACCTAGCCTTTCTTTCCTCTAGGGATACACTTAGCTTAGTATTTCATCCCCTTTAATTATATTTTGCATGGCGTATGTTTTATTTTGGTTCTGTTTTTATAGGTTATTTGTTGATGGCAAACATTTTCTGCCTAGAAATCTTATCTTCAGCCATAATCATTTGAATTAATTTAGTACTATGGTCATCAGAACTTCTCAAAAGGGTTTTTTTTTTAATTGTAGTATTGTTTTAAGGAAAGAGGAAAATTGTGGTTTCACAAAGATTGGGGATTTGTCTTTGTCTGGATGTCTTAGGGAGATTCTTTTTCTCACTCTTTCTTATTTTTGCGAGGTAATGAAATATTTAAAAAACTGATACTTGGCATAGACACTTATTCCCACAGTATTTCTTGCCAAAACTAAAGAAGAGAGCTCCAAACATCAAGCAGGGGTGCTGTGTTTGTGAGATTATCAGCCTGGTTTCCTCCATGGCATGCTTCCTGAAATCAAATAAATAAAATAAAATAAAGTAAAAACCGAGCAAAACAATAGAATTGGTGAAGCTCCGGAGGGCGGCTTGTGAAGTGATGCAGATAGCCTCAGCCGATGACAACTGAAAACTGACAGAGCAGCGTCAGGAAACCGGCACACTCTGACAGCAAACTAATCGGCTATTTTTTTTTCCAGTTTCAATATTTGTCCTGTTTTTCAGAGAAACACGAAAGTTAGGACAACATGACCCATAACTTCTGATTATCTAAATAATATTAAATACCTTTAAGACACTTTCTACTAAAGCGTAGGGCAGAGAGACCAGGTCACAAGCAACATGAGTTCACTGTCCTCGTTACGAAAGGACATGTTGGGCTGAGGAAAAAAAATATTAATTAAAATCTGGGTAATTCACGTGTGAAAACAACACACCGTCAAATATGCATTGCTTTCTTACTTGAGATTTCCCCCTCATGAGACTTAAGGAAGAACTTTGGCCAGGCTCCCCACCACCACCTAATTGTTGAATCCAAAATTTATTAAAGAAAGAAAACAAAAACATTTGTGAGGCATCAGGGCTGGTGGCAATTCAGGTACCGTGAGCCGAGGAGGAGCCGCGGCTGCCAGATGGGGTGGATGTGTTCCCATGGCACCTATTACTTGCCAAATGTTTCATAAAGCAAACACATGACCTAAAAGATCTTTGCAAGTGTGGGGTCTCAATAGAAAAATAAATGAAAAAAAAAAAGAAAGAAAGAAAAAAATACACGCTTGCAAAAAAATAAATTCTGTTCTTATTTAAAAGTCATTTCTTAATTCCTAACCATAAGTTGTTTTTAAAAACACACACACTTTTAATATTTTTCAGCTGTCATGCCCACTTTAGTGAGTCTACATGTGTGGGTACTCCATAAAATCTCAGTGGTGGTGGCAGATGTCCCCTTTGAAATATTTCATCTGCTGCTGGGGTGGGGGAGTGTGGCTTTGGAGCCATGGACACCATTCCTTCTGAGGGCTCCTTTTCGGGATAGCCTCTCTGGGGCAAATGCAGTGTTTCTACACGTCACTCAAGCTAGTGGGACTAAAAGTGGAGAAACAGATGACTATTTTTAAGATGAAAAAAAGGGGGAATTTTAAATAATAACACACGTGCGAGGGTCTTTACAGCAGAAAGAAAGAAAAAAAACTGCAGCAGGAAAATCAGCCCTTATTCATTGTTAAAACAAAACCCCTGCCTATGGATTAGTGAAAATGTATAGGTGTTGTCCGAAGTGACCAAGTTATCTAGCATGGGCGTCGTACTCACTGGAGACCTGGAATAGCCTTTCTCTTCTGAACATTCAGTCTTGTCATCCATGGCAGCATTGGATTGCACACCCCTTTCCCGTACCTTCCAGTTGTATAGAGATCTCTTGGTTTAAGACTTTTTTTTTTTTTTTTTTTTTTTTTTTTTATTTTCTATATTCTATGTTTACATTCCAAAGGCTTTCCCCTTTCCCAGTTCCCACCCACCATAGTTCCCATAGTTCCTCTCCCCCCCATCTGTTCCCCAATAATTCCCCCTCCCCCCTCGGTTTCTTTACTAAACTGGAAGCAATCTTTACAGGCCCAGGGTCCTCTCCTTTCTTCTTCTTGGGAATCATTTGACTTGCTATTTGTGTCTTGAGTATTTAGGGCTTCTGGGCTCATTAATATCCACTTATCAGTGATTGCATTTCAGGTGCATTCTTTTGTGATTGGGTTAATTCACTCAGGATGCTGTGTTCAATCAACCTGTATTATTCTTCCTTCAAGATGATTTCTCTACTCCAGCAAGGAAATGCTCATATAAGTGAATATTAAGTCACTTAGTAAATTTCAGTAATTAGCTTGATGGACCAAAGTTTTTAAAGGCATTCTCTTTGCCATTGACTAACAAACATATGTCATATAGAAAAGGAGAAAGGGAGCCTATGGCCACCGAATCACCAATACCTATGTGGAGCTACTTAGGGTTCTAGGAGAGGCCTGCGGTGCTTTAAACAGGGATTGCCCCAATAGTTATTTGAAGGCATGGCCATAGCTAGTGGCCCAATTCGGAAGTGTCTCCATTTTGGAGAAGGTATGGCCTTGTCAGAGGAAGTGTGTCACTGTGGAGGTGGGCTTTGAGGTTTTAAATGTTCAAGTTACACACTGTGGCACATATCCAGTCTCCTTGTTACTTGTGGATCGAAATCTAGAACACTCAGCCCCTTCTTCAGCACAGTGTCTGCCTAGAGACTGCCACGCTTCCCACAGTAATGGTAATAGACTAAACCCCTGCAACTGTAAGCCAGCCACAAAGGAAATGTTTTCTTTTATAAGAGTTTCCTTGGTCATGGTATCTCTTCATAGAAATAAAACCCTAAGAGGTTGGAAACAGAAACTGGGGTATTACTGTGATAGGACTGATCATGCTTTTGTTTGGAGAAACGTGGATTTTGTGACTTGGTTTAGAAAAAACTAAGGAATGATTTACTTGGGGCTTAATAGGCCATATACTAGTAGAAACATAGACGACAGTGGTGGTGTGGATGATTTGAACTTTGAGGCTTGCCTCAAGGGATTTCAGAAGAGAATATTTTTATTATGTTGCCAAGAGAGCATTCTTGTGATATTCTGGTGAAGAATGTGGCCACTTTTGGTTCTTGTCTGATGAGTCTGCCTGAGGGTAAAGGGAAGAGATTTAAATTAGCTGCATTGATAGAGGAAATCTCAAAACAGCCTAGGATCTACTCTGCTCTGTGGTTCACTCTTATGAAGAGGGTTTTGATCAAATGCAGTAATCTGAGAAAAGAAAAATACAAAATATATGGTTCTGGGGTTAAAAAGACATCAGGAACTGAAATGGAGCTAAATCCTGTATTCAAGGAGATAAATTGATTAATGATATTAAGTGGGATTAAGGGGAGTGGTGACCTCAGAGGAACATCCCATCCATCTAAGCTTCTATCTTGTATAAAGAATGTTTCCCAAGAGACATTGGCACCTATTCTAAATTTACAATGTGCTTATGTTTGTACAAAGGGTGGTTATATCATAGTAAGTGTTATTATGATTTGGTTGTTTACATTTGGACATAAGGGAATATGATTGTGTGTCAAATTGACAAGGGGAAGATTGTGATGGCTATACTTGGTTGTCAATTTGACTATATCTGGAATGAACTAGAATCCAGATATGGAAGGCACAACTGATCCACATAATGAGGCAGGGATATAAAATGCCTTTGATACAAATCTTGAGGCTGGAAGGCACAGGCTTTAGATCTGGATATTAAGGTGGGATGACATGTTCTTTTGACCCAGGTAAAAACATGCCTTTAATCTAGATCCTGAGGCATAGTGGCCATGTTTATAAGAATCTATAATGGAAAGGAATTAAACAAAATCATTGGTTCATGCTTGGTGGTATACACCATTTATAACAGCACTCAAGCAACAGAGGCACATAGATCTCTAAGTTCAATGCCAATCTGCTCTACAGAGCAATTTCTATGACAGACATGTTTAGACATTGAAGGAAATCACCTAAACCAGAAAGCTTCTGAAGATGTAATTTAACAAGGGGGCTGTACTCCAGCACCAGAAAGTAGCAGAACTTGGAATCTTTGGCATTGTGGTTCTGCTTTTATAGTCTCCCTTCATGACTAAGGAAAGTTGCTGAGACCAGATATGTGGTAGGAGTGTCCCTGCATGGAGGCTCAGAAAAGCCATTGCATGAAGGGAAAGCCCACATTACCTTAGAGACCACAAGATGTTAGACATGTAAGAGCTGCTAGGGAAAGATACTAACAGTTGGTAGAAACATCCCAAGAGAAAGAAGTATGTTGCAGTCAACAAAACTGAACAGAGTTGGAGATCTGAAGCCCATTTGACATCCATCATAGAGAAAGAGTTTGGTTTTTGCTCTTGCTTTGGTTCAGTACTTTCTCACTACACTCCTTTACCTATGTTTTGGAACAGAAATGTATATACCCTACTCCATGGTATTAAAGTAAGAGAATGCATGAATCTCAGAAGAAACTGAATTTTGGACTTTTAAACATTGTTCAGAGTGTGATAGACTATGAAAACTTTTGAAGCTTGACTAGATGTACTTTTCATATGGCTATAAGCATATGAAGGCCAGAGATGGAATGTGGTGGTTTGAATAGGTATCATACCCTAGATTGATGTATTTGAATGTTTGGCCATAGGGAATAACATTATTAGGCAGTGTCATCTTATTGGGAGAAGTATGGCCTTGTTAGAAAAAGTATGTCACTGTAGAGGAGGGACTTTGAGGTCACAAATGCTCAAGTTATGTGCAGCGTGAAGCACATACAATCTCCTCTTGTTGCCTGAGGATCAAGATGTAGAAACTCCCAGGGCCTTCTCAAGCACCATGTCTGCCGGATGCTCACATGCTGCCCACCATGTTGGTAATAAACTAAACCTGTGAAACTGTAACCCAGACACAAATGAAATGTTTTCCTTTATAAGATTTGCCTTGGCCATGGTGTCTCTTCAAAGAAAGAAATCCCTAATTAAGACAAAGCTCTACTGGAGATGTAATATAGAAGGGAAATAGAAAAGCTGAGTGAATAAGTTTACTGAGCAAGTAACTTTCATTGGGAACCAACAGGAAAGTCAGCATTAACTAAGGAAGAAGAGGTAGAAACAACTTAGAAAGATGAAGGAACTAGGAAAATAAGACAATGGAAGTATCTGAAGGTATAGCAAAGGCCTGATCAGGAAGATGCTCATAGTTTATAATGTAAATGTTGAACTTTATGCTTCATGAGAATAAGGATAATCAAGATTTTAATCCAGGGAACAGCATGATCCAACTTGCCTCTTGATAAGGCATGCTGGTTGTAGTCAATAATGGATTAAAGAGCAGTTACTAAATTAAAGAGACCAGGGAAAATCAAAATGAAAATGTTGCATTAGTCTAGTGGGAAAAGGCTTATCTGTGAAACAGGAGAAATAGCAGTGCTAGGCAGGAAAGAACTAGACAATTTGTAGTGTTAGGTTTTTGGGATGTGATGATGGTTTTGATGGGGAGTTTGAGAAAGAAGAGGATTTTAAGCAACATAGAGGCTTCAGGCTTAAACAACTCCATATGTCACTGTATGATTTTCAAATGGAGAAAACAAAGGGAGAGTAAGACTGCATTGTAGGAGTTGGGGAGCAAACAGTTGGCTTCAGATACTAGACTGCAACTGCCCCTAAGGTGATGAAAACTCTGAGGATGGAAGCTGGGGAAAGGTCTAATATCAGAATAGAGACTTGTTTGGAGGAAGCAGCTTGAAAGGTTCAACACATTGAATGAATTTGCAAAAGGGAACACAAGAGTTCTCTTAAGGAGAGAGGGATGGGGCTTAGTTGGTAAAGTATTTCTTCACATTGTTGAACACCTAGACTCCATTTCCAGTACTGCATAAACCAGAACTGGTAATAAGCACCTGCCTGTAATCTACCCCCTCAGAGTCAAAAACATCACAACTGATGGTCTTCCTCAGCTACACAGTGAGTTTGAGGTAAACCTGGACTACAGGAGACTGTCTAAACTAAGATCATCAACAACCAAGAGAGTTCTCTTAACAAGGAAGAAGTGTGGTGGAAGAAAGACATTCAAAAACAGATCAGAAAGAATTCCCAAAGAGATAACATGAGAAAGAGGCAGAAAGACAAAGGAAGAAAGCTAGGGAACGAGGAAAGCAGGGTAGCATGATGATACTCCAGGGAATGAAATGAAAACACAGCCTGCTGCTGGTGTTCCCACGAGGAAACTGCTCAGTCAACAGCACAGCCTTTCAAGGTGTAGATTTCTCCATTGTAACATCTGTAGTACTGTTATAGGCAATAGGTTTTTTTTTTCAATTACCATCACATGAGCTGATCTTGGAAATAATTACATATCTCTTAGTGAAACTCTGGATTACTAGGAGTCATTCCCCACATGCCAAGCAAACTACATTTTGGAGTCAGTTGATCTTAAACACAGACTCCAAATTTGGTGAAGAAGAATCTACCCATAGTTATGTGATAGGGTTGTGAGTTAGTTTTTATTTGTTATCCTGCTACCTAATAAACTTTGTACATATCTGTTTAAGTAGCTGTAGCCTTATCTGGCCAGCCATCAATCTATTTCCTTCTCTTTTTCTCAAAAAACATTAAGTAAAACTGACTTTTACTTTGCCCCAAATAATAAGGGATATAGGATGTTTTTTAAAATATGCATTTTGATGATAATTGCTGATAATATCATATTGTATTGCAATGTACTTGGCAAACCTTGCTAAGTATATTGATGATGGTACCATCATTTTTTGGGGTGGGGGAGGAAATGATATCATCCTCTAAACTACCTAGTGATGATGGAACTCTAAGTTTCATGTAATAGTTCATCCCTCCAAGTTCATAAATTTAACCCCTGTATTCAATTAACACCCAGATCAAGAAGCAATTATGCTGGTTCTCCATAATTTCTCTTGGTACTGTTATTTTTTAAATTGAGCATTCACTGACTATACTTGATAAGTTTGGGTAAACACATGCATGCATGTACACACACACACACACACACACACACACACACAAACACACCTCCAACTGAAATGAAGCTTCAACACCAAACTAGAATACTTTCAGAGAAAAACTAGTTTTACTAGTCTATATTTTGAGCAATCCATGAATAATATTTACCTAGAAATAAGAAATTGCCCACAATGGGTTATATTGCAGCAGAGAAAAATTTAAATGAAGGAATTAGCTCCAAAACCATAAGCACGAATAAACCCTTGATATATATATATATATATATATATGAAGTGAAAGTTTCAAGACAATAGAATTGTTTGATATAATATTTGTGAAATTAATAATAGTATAATATTAAGGCATATGCCTTGTGTTGCAAGAACAAACAAGCGAGTGGATGTAAACAAGAAATACAGCATTAAAGATTAGATTCCCCTAAGGTAGACAGAGGGAGAGCACAGGTAAATCAAGGTAGATTATAAAGTAGAATCATGCCTAGACCAGGCCAATACCCAGAGTGAACGGGCTACAATAACTGTGGAGGAAGAATGACTCTCATAAACAAGAACTCTCAAGAAACGCCAACACATGGGGCTTACTTAGATACTGGTTGCACTCCCACTCTTAATTAAGGTGGCAGTTCATGGGTTTTGATCTCTATTAATTAACTGATTGGGAAGAATTAGCTAGCTAACTATACAAGAGGGTCATTACTGAGTTGTGGACTGAGAATTTATGATTGATCACTTGGGAATCCATCTGAGCTCCAAGAACAAATTATGGTTCACTAAATTAAAATGGTAACTTCTTTGATTGTGCAACCCTTAAAATTAATGCTTTGTGTTCTGGTTGAGTAGAATGGAGAACAATCATTTCCTAACATATATTCTAATTCAAGAAAAGTGATTGAGAGAAGATAGATCCATTGTCTAGACCCACCCCTCCATCTTCCCCAGGAGTCTCAAAGTTGGGGCTATCAGGTGAGGACTGTCATGAATGAAAGGATGAGCTGATTTGCATACCTGATTCAGGCTGGCCTAGTTGCTCTGAATAATCTGAACATTTAGGTAGACCATTTATTAAGGCTAGGTAATTGGACCTTGGCAAAATAGTAGTGATTGTTTTAATAACTTCTTCCAGTTGTTCCAAAGGTTTTATTTGTTGAATGGATCACTTCATGGGATGATATTCAGCACAATTTACCACTGATATAGCACAGGAAACTAATAGACTATCTTTTAAAAAAATAATTCACGTGATTGAGTGTCATATTTTGCTTCTGCCTTGCCTTTCCTCTAAAGCAGTGATTTTTCAACATGTGGATTGTGACCACTTTTGGGTCACATTTCAGATATGTTGAGTATCAGATAATTATGTTACTATTCATATCAGTAGGAAAACTAAAGTTATGAAGTAGTGGCAAGATAATTTTATAATTGGAGGTCATCACAGCATGAGGAACTATAGCAAAGGGTGGCAAAATTAGGAAGATTGAAAGTCAGTGCTAAGATTTAAGAACAAAAATATACCTACTTATCCCAGTTTTGACAAGACAAGAAACTATGCCAATGTGATTCATGATCAAACTGAGTCAGTGTCACTGAGGACTACTTTTGTGGAGACAATGAATTAAGCATGCAAGGTACCTGTTCTATGTCTGTTGTATATACTGAAGAAGAAGAAGGAAATGAAGCAATTCTCCTAATTCATTGAAAGGAATAAATCAACAAGGTTAGTGCAATATGCAAATTAAAGACCATCTTGAGATATCCAGTGCAAAATGCAAGTTATAGTTTAAGGAGTGGATATGGAAACCCCTTCTCTCCTAAACTTCTAATCAAGTTTTGAATATTTCAGAGATAATGAGAGTCAAGAGAACTGGAAAAAGTATATAGAAAAATTAATCAAGCCTATCTTGTGCTTGATCACTAACATCAATGTTTTCTTTGATGAGTTCTTAACTGTTAGGCTCATCAACCATAAATGATGTGTGTGGTATGCCACGTGAACATGTGAATAGTGGGTCAACACCTGACCCACCAACATATGATAGCCTTCTTTCTAGGAAAAAGTTTTGTATTTCACAGTTTAATCATTGCTATTTAGATTTAAGTAGTATTGTAATTTACAGCTCACCCATCTGGTAAAGAAATTTTATTTATATCATCAAGACTTTTCATTTCTACTGTATTTCATATTCTTCTGAACTCTACTTTTTTATACTTGTAATTATGAACAAGATTCTGAGAAGTAAATCCATTTCCACTCCAAGCTGTACTCAAAAATATGGACTATGAAGCCTCCGTGGAGTGCTCAGCATCAGAAAGATTTTTCCCCTGGGCCTCACAGGATGCATTTTACAGCACTTTAGGAAAGGAACCAATAGGTTTTATGGTCCCCAGGAGCTTTGGATGGGTATGAGACCACCAAGAAATGGGATAAGTTTTCAGTGCTGAGCTGTTTCTAAAAGGGATTTGCTAAACCTCCAAATTTCCTCTCAGGTTACTGTAAGTCAAGGTGACATGTCTGAAACATATATGTGTTGATGATGTCATTGTTACAAATTATTTCTGTCATGCCGGATTTAAAATATTTCTTACCCTAAATACTTCTAAGTATATTAATGAAAGTAATGTTTTAGAATATACGAGATCACTAGGTTTCTTTCAAGAGAGACTTAAATATAGATGAGATCAAACAGGTACAGAAAATTTCAGTTCTCTACCTATAATTGCTTCACTTTAAGGACATAATTTTAGATTGGCAGTCCAGTTCTCAAAGAGAAAGTTTTCTACGTGCATACTATAAATATCATTAGTTCTTGGGAAATTATCAAAAATACTATAAAGATTAAAGTTGATGATTCGGGATGAGAAAGATGAAATTTTTGTTAATATCTATTAGATCATGGACCTACTCTATCTTCAAGATAAATATTAAGATTACAAATTGGGTTTTTCAATTGAAAATCTTTTTTTCTGGTTTTTTAAATTTTTTTATTGGATATATTCTATATTTATATTTCATTTCCCTTTTTCTGGTTCCCCATCCCCAAAGGTCCCACATGCCCTTTTCCCTCCCCCTGTTCCCCCATCCACCCCTTCTTAAAAACTGTTATGAACTATGAACCCTATTGCTACAAAGTCTGTTTCTGGATCCTTCCTTGAGAGTTCCAAGTCCACTAATAAAAACCACAATGGCTTCCTCACAAAGTCCAAAGACTCAGATCTCAGACCCCTCAGTTAAGAAGTCTAGTTCAACCACATACATTTTCTTCGATGAACAGAAATCTGCTTTGAGGGAAACAGGTTCATAACAAGGAAGCAGTTTTCATTGTAGACACAGATAAAGGCCATCTCAACCTTGGCTGTTTTTACTGTAGATGTATTAACAACATGTAATAAATGCTTTTGGGTTTTTTTTCTATTTCTTCCTACTAATTGTGAGTGTTTGTGTGTAAATGTGTGTTGGTGATTATAATACAGGAATCAAGCAGGATATTTGGTATTCTATTTGAAGAACTGCATCCACTATTGCTTTCTAGATGAGGGAAGGAACATCTTGGGATTAAGAACTGAAAATCTGGGGCACATTGAGTCTGAGGTGGGATGATGGCTGTGTGCCCCAGGCAAGTCTGTCCTGCATAGTGAAAACCAATGGAAAGACATTGATTGAAATAAAAGCAAACAAAAAAGAAAGAAAGAAAGAAAGGAAGGAAGGAAGGAAGGAAGGAAGGAAGGAAGGAAGAGAGAAAGAGAAAGAGAGAGAGAGAAAGAAAAAGAAAGAAAGAAAGAAAGAGAGAGAGAGAGAGAAAGAAAGAAAGAAAGAAAGAAAGAAAGAAAGAAAGAAAGAAAGCTCTAAAACTTACTTGCTTACAGGTGGATAGGTTACAGGTGGATAGGTTACAGGTGGATAGTTGTGAGCTATAGGCCCTTTGCACACCTGATAGTGAGGACCTCAATGACACACAGAACAGGAGAGTCACAAGAATGTATTTGAAAGTCTCACTATAAACAAGGAAACAAACAAATAAATAAATATGATCGAAGTGATAGATTTGTTGAATTTAACTTAAACATTATGCAATGCATTTGTGTATAGACTCAACACATGGCGATTGTGAATGTGTGTATCTCATACATGCATTAAATCAAACATTTAATTTTAACTGATTAAAATTTCTCACTAGATATGTGCATTGTGGAGCCCGGAGGCTGCAGGGAACTTCCAACTTCCTCATTCTTCTGGCCCTGGTTTTCCTTTTCATATGCTGTGAACTCATGAGCAGTTAGCTACTAGCTCCTTTGGCTGTTGGAGTCCAACAGGGGGAAGTGAAATTCCTGGGAATGCTCTCAGTTCCAACTTCATTCCAGCAAAGTAAAATGAGGTGCTGACAGCTGAAGCTCTCCACCAAGAACTTTACCTGATCCCAGGATTGTAAGCGAGGCGACAGTTTGAAAATCTACTCCCTAGGCAACCTTCCCTTTTTAGAAATACTCGACCTGCTGCCTTATTTCAGGTGCATTTTCTCAAATTAAAAATGCGAGGAAGATAACTACTGACCTATATAGATAACTAGGACCTAAATTAAGATTTCATAAACGCTGTGATTTCTGGTAGAAGGCTGAAAAAGAAACGCTCGATGGCTTTACAGTTTGTGAATTTGGCCATATTTTTATGCTTCTGTTCCCAAATGGTTAAAAATCATTGCCATATGTAAATGCTATCATGAATAGAAGCTATTCATAAACAAAAAGTATAAGAAAACATGGAAACATCACTGTCATATTTCTGAAAACAAAATGAGGTGTCAAATTATTTTTCCCAAAGTCCATACATTAAAGGCTAGCTATTTAATATTCTTGAAACATTTGTGTGGTTCACTAGTGTAATGTCTTCCAAAAATTCTGAAAACTAACATAGCTTGGAAATTTGATTATATGGCAAACTTCTTTATAACTTTGCTCTATACATTAAATCTGTGTGTTGAAGGGGAGGGAACAGAATTATCTACCAGGTATACTGCTGATGGCTGGACACTCACCAGATGAAGGCGAAGGAGAAAGCAATAGAGAGAGATAGGGAATGCTGACTGAACGCTGATTGCCATTCTTAGGAAGCCTTAGCCTTTCTTAGAAGAAACTTAAGACTCCCGTTTTCAATTGTCCATGGCCAATGGAAAATTATAAAACACTCACAAAAGGGAGACAGTCTCATTAATCCATAACCTTAGAAAAGCTCACAATAAGGTATATATATATATATAGATGATGTGGCAAACTATGAAAGACAAATGCCTAGTCAGGCTACCACACCTGCAAAGAAAAGCGAGGAAGGGAGGGAACATCCAATCCAACAGGCTGAGCTACTGTCTCCTTTATTCTGTCCCATGAGTACAGGTTAAGACAAGCTTTCACTAAATTCCACCCAAGCATCTGCAAGCTACACTGTAGGAACAGCAGACTGTAGATCACACTGGGGGAAACATTGCCTTATTTTAAGACCATCAATAGATAGAAATGATACTCACCAATAATGCACATATCTAGTATATGTATTTTTTTTAAAAAAAAACAATTGCTTAGCGTTTGTTTAAAAATGGGAGTACTAGGAGCTGGCCTGACAGAATATGTGAATTTTCTGATTTCACATTTCCGTTTCTTTTGTAAACTGGCATTCTGGTTTGGGAGGTAGAACCACAATGCTGGAGGACTAGAAGAAAAAAAATAATCTTCCCTGGGTTTCTAAAACAACGGTGTAAATATTTGGGAGTTAAATGTACATGCCTTAGTCCCTATGAGAATTTTCTGTTCTTTGAAACTTTAAGGATAATTGAATGCTGAAGGTGGAAACTGTAGAGTCTGAACAAAAGTGAGGTTCTAGGAAGGGTCTGAGGGTCTGGAACTCTGGTTTTGATATGCCAACTATTAGCTAAGTATGAGGATGGTCCCCTCACTGGCCAGACTCACAGTTCAAGGTCTGCTTGGGAAGAACCTGAAGATGAATGTTTGGCCATGGTGATCCCTCTAACTATCCACAATGCTGGAGATGAGGGGTCACCACGTCTGGCAGAGGCAGGAGTAGAGCTGAGGAGCTAGCTCTTTTAAACCCAGTTAAGAAATGTCTTTGCCACTTTGTTTTCTTTTTGTTTGCTTGTGAATTGAGGTGTGCCTTGGTTCATTTGTTCGTGTTGCTAATTTTTGAATGAATTTCTATGTGCATCACACATAGAAGTAGAAGATTAACACACACACAAAAAAATGGAAACAGCCAAGAATCAAGGGGTAACTAACGGAATGAATACAGCCCATCATGGGAAGTCTAGTTGTAACTGCTATATCAACGTAACAGCTTCTGTATCTATGACTCAGTGAACACAAAGGGAGGGAGGTCAGGAAGATTGTATTAGTTATTTAGTGGAAATCCAGTGAGACATGGAAAACTGAATTACTTCTTAAAATCTTATGCTTTTCCCATTCTTGTCCTTCCTTCCTTTTGCGTTCATTTGCAATCCCTGTTTTCGTGGTGATGGCCTTAGTGTGGAAATCGTCAGGAAACTGGGTGAGTTGGTTTAAACAATGAGACCCTGATGGAATCTGGTCTTACTGTCCCAGAGGCTGAAAGTGCTGCTGATTGCTTTGAGTCCTCTATTTCCTGGGCTTAGCAGGGGACACTGAACTCAAGAATGAAAAGAGGATGAGAAAAAAAATCTCTCTTCTACGATATTCACACCCCAGCAGGAAAGTACCATACCAGAAATTTCACAAGAAAATCTGCTCTCATGAGAATGTCAGACAGACTCTTAACTGTTTTTGATAAGTTCAGAAGAGCTTCAATCAAAAGGCTTTCAAATTCCCATCCCATATGACCCCATTGGGCCCTCTGAGAGTCACCCAACACCACTTCATAGTTCCCATAAACACTTGGACCCTTCCCTGTGAAAGCCAACAAGTTTTCCCAAAAGTCCTTTACATACCACTTCTTGCCAAATGAGCTATCTTAGTGGGAACTGTTGGAACTTTCCAGACAATTTTATACTAAAAGCAAACTGTTCCTCAGTCATCAGCATGCCCACACAGCTTTCTGGGACTGACGATGTCTTTATATTTTATATGCTATGTACAAAGTTACTTACCCTCCTCCTTAGCCAAGTATGGCTCTCAGAATACTTTGTAAACAATGTCTCATAGCTGAAATAATTACTGATGTCAACACTCTCCTTAATATTCTGGAATTGCAAATATTTTATATCAGATTTCCATATGAAAATGGAACTGTTCACCTCTACTTGGGTAAATTAGCTATATGATTTATCTGTGGGAAACATTTCTAAAATATAGATTCAGAAAGACATCCACCACATGATGGCTTTTCCATATGGCATCACATAATTATTTTGCTGTGTGTGAACATGGTGAAAACAGTTTCATAATTCTCCAAGGGTCAGAGTAAATTATTTCAATTAGGCATATTTCAGAGCAAACATTACCTTAGGGTTCATTAATAATATTACCTGAGAAGGAACAGCTGCCTTTTATGCATAAAAAGCTGTCAGCCTCTTTCTGCTTCTTACTGTAGAAACCCTTTTGTGACTCTGAAAAAAATGGCAGCTTTTCTCATGCTTTAACACGGCACTTGGCAGCAGGGACCTGGTTGTAATCCTTAGCATGGGAGCTAGTGGGTGGACTTTTTTCTCTATAAACTCTTGTATAAATCACACCAGTCTCCTGGTATTTATTCTAGGTAATGCTGGAAATTATACACAGATCCAGCCGGCCGTGTAAAGGAGTTTTGTAACTTCCTGGAGTTCTTTCATACAACGTCCCTACTCCAAATGCAATTCCAGAAATGTGGAACATTACAACAGCTTTGGAGGAAAGCACAATTCTCTTTCCTCTTCTTGGAATCCTTTGGAGTACAGAATAAGTCAATTAGGGCAACACAATGGCATCAATTCATAAGGCATTCATTGACTGGCATTGAAAATCCAATGCCCATTGAAATAGCCTGAGATGGAGTCATGGGGATACCCTAATAAAAATGAAAGATTGGATCATGGCTCTATAAGCAGCTGTTACTCTGTTAAGAATTAGGTGGATTGTACATTACTCTAACAGATCAACCTAGTTTGACTCACTAGGATCTGGTCACACATATTCATAGATGAGATGGGGGTAAGACATACCTAATATTCTCTATGTCCGATAAATATATAATTTTATTGTGACTAGCAGTCTTTCTTGCTTTCTCTCCACATACTGCCATGGATAAGGATGGCCATGGTGATTTGGATACGGTCTCTTCACCAACTTCTATTGCTTTTGGCAGAGTGCTCCCAACAGAATTCCCATTTAACTTTGTAACCAAGTATTTATTTGTTCTGTCATTTGTGGCTAGATGGATGACTCATGGTATGGAAGATAGTAGCATCAATCAACATTAATTCATTAAATATTACTTTCTTGGCATGGAAACTTAGTATAACCTCAAACAATCAAGAGATCTTGGCTAAGGATCATGGCTGTGATTCTCTTGGTATTGTTTGAAATAAAGTGCACTTAGAAATTATGGCAAATGTTTTTTAAAGCTGAAATGAAAACACAAATTATTCACTATTTCTCACAAGTATGTATGTGTGTATATATATATATATATATATATTTAAACATTATAAAATATACACATATGTGAAATCATCCATGATAGCCTATTATCATGTCAAGATGTATAATTTTTATGTTTCTATGTAACAATTTTTCTTTCTTTTTTATTTTATTATATATATATATATATATATATATATATTCTTTATTTACATTTCAAATGATTTCCCCTTTCCTGGTTCCCTCCTCCCAGAAAGTCCCATCAGCCCTCTCTCCTACCCCTGTTCCCCATTAAACCCCCTCCCACTTCCTTATTGTGGTATTCCCCTACACTGCTGCATGGAGTCTTTCCAGAACCAAGAACTTCTCCTGCCTTCTTCTTGGGCATCATTTGAAATGTGAATTGTGTCTTGGGTGATATATACATATATACACACATGTATATACGTATGTATATACATGTGTGTGTATATATGTATATATCAAGCCATAGTTAAAGGAAACCTCAATGAAAGCAAGAAAATACGGGAAGAAAGAAGGTTATTAGAAAATTTACTAGCATTTATCTATGTTTAATATACATAGCTGGAGGGGAAAGAAAGGAAGCAGTGCATTTGGAAGTAAAATAAAAATGGCAATAAAAAATCAGCCTGGCAGTTACTTAGAAAACTGGGCATGATACTACCGAAGGACCCTGTTTTACCACTCCTGGGCATATACCCAGAGGATTCCCCAGCATGTACTAAGGACACATGACCCACAATGTTCATAGCAGCCCTATTTATAATAGCAAGCCAGATGTACCTCAATGGAGGAATGGATAAAGAAAGTGTAGTATATTTACACAACAGAATACTACTCAGCTATTAAAAACAGTGAATTCATGAAATTCCTAGGCAAATGGGTGGAACTGGAAAATATCATCCTAAGATCACAAAAGATCACATATGGTATGCACTCACTGATAAGTGGATATTAGTCCAGAAGCTAGGAACACCCAAGACACAATTCACATATCAAATGATGCCCAAGAAGAAGGCAGGAGAAGTTCTTGGTTCTAGAAAGACTCCATGCAGCAGTGTAGGGGAATACCAGGATAGGGAAGCAGGATGGGGTTGATTGGGGAACAGGGGTAGGGGAGAGGGCTTATGGGACTTTCTGGGAGGAGGGAACCAGAAAAGGGGAAATCATTTGAAATGTAAATAAAGAATATATCTAATAAAATAAAAAAAGAAAAAATATTACATAGAAACATAAAAATACATATTGACATGATAATAGGATATCATGGATGATTTCACATATGTGTATATTTTATAATATTTAAATTACTTCAGATACATTCATCTATAAATTATCATTTCTTCACTTAAAGTAGTCTTCCCCTTTGGGTGAGTGCTCTCTTTTGTTATTCAATACCAAGTGGTCAGTCTGAAATCGTATACATAAAAGCAACCCTGAACAGACTCACCAGGTTGGACTTACATGCACAAGTGCATGCACACCCACATGCCAGAGCCATCTTACTCTACACTAGAATGTCTTGCACCTGTCTATCTGCACTTTAGTACCCACTGCACCTCTTCATGTTCCTCTCACTACTCACCCTGATTTCAACATCCATTCTCATCTTCAGCTACATCAACTTTTGTAGGTTTTACATATGAGTGGAGAATGTGGTGCTTCTTTCCTTCCCTGGTTTATCTCACTTAACACAGTGATCGCTAGATCAACATCTCTCATCCCAAAGACAGGATTTCACTGTTATGAATGAATACTGTTGTGTTGTGTATATGCAGCACATTTTCTTCATCGATTCATCAACTGATTGGCAAATATGTGGATACACTGAAGGAGGACATCATGAAACCTTAAATAGTTAGCATATTAGTTTTGTTTTAATGATTACCATTCTGTTTGGAGAGTCAAAGATCGATTTGGTTTAGCGTGTAATCACATTAGAGCTTAAAACTAAAATCTGACACAAACTTTGCTTCTCTACTACCATATAATCATATCCACTGTAGTTATTTAAAATAAGTATTTCTTACTTTAGGTAAACTAATTAGCAAAAGGCTAAGCACTAAGACAAAGACAAACTTGCACTATGTTATCCATGAATCACTGACAATAGTTCAGTGTTTACTTATTACATCATTTATTCTTCCCATAATGTCTTCTATCTAAATAAGTGGACCATCATCTACCTAATTGCTCAGAATGAAAACCTGTGTTGTTAACTGCTGTCTTTCACTCATGTTACAAGTCCAAATCATTGTCAAACTGTATCTAATATTCATTACCAGAAGCTTTGTGTGATTTTTACTGATATAACCATAAACTTATTTTTGTGTCACTAATACTTTAAAACCATCCTCAATACTTCTCAAACTTGTTATTCACACCTTTAACCTACTGTTTGGCATATACCTAGTTGTCAATGATCATTTCTTTTAATGTCTATGTGTATGTGTATATGTACATAGGTGTGTGCTTGTGCTCAAGTATCCACCAGTGTACTGCTGGGCAAGTATATACCTACACCCATGTGTTCACATGAGTGCGAAGCCAGAAGACAACCTCTGGTGGTGTTCTCAGGAACACTATCCCTCCTTTGAGACATGGTCTCTCATTGGCCTGTAGTTCACCTACTAGCATAGAGTGATGAGTCATGTAGTTAAAGTATCCTTTGGCTCTGTCATCCTGATGCTAGAATTGCAAGAGTCCTCCAACATGCCTGGTGTTTCCCAGGATGCTGGGAATGGAACTCAAGTCTTCATGCTTGTGAGACAAGGGCATTATACCCAACTGAACTATCACCTCAGCCTAACCAGTGATCTTTTGCACGTATTTAATCAAATCATCTTCCATATTTAAATTGGGACTTCTGATCCCTTCTCAATATATTAAGAATAAAAGCACAACTTCTGCCATGCCTTCTAAATCCAGCCTTGGTAGGCGTTCACAATTTCATCTCATGGATCAACAACACTTGCCTTCACATACCATTCTACCCTAAGTCTAGTCTTCCCTACCTCGAGCTTGATAATCTTGTAATTCTTATATTCTGGGTATTTGCATGGTTCACTCTCTTCCTCAGCTGACTCTGTTCTTCTAAACCCCTTGCTCCACCCCTCAGAGTTCACCTTTCTTGATTCTACCTACGGTTGTGTGTACTACCAATAATTATGGTGATTAATTTTGCTTGTTGACTCGACTGGACTGTAGGATGATTGAGCAGCAGGAAACTTATTTTGGGGATGTCTTGGAGGCTTTTCTATGAGGAGATTCACATTTGATCTGATGAACTGCATAAAATGATACCTTCAACAGTAAAATCAGAGCCGCCGAATCTGAAGTGTCCTCAAACGCAGGTGAGGAAAGAAGGAAAGCAAATGTTCCCTCCCTGCTTAGACAGCAATAGCTACTTTCTCTCAGGCTTTGATGCTTGTTGGATCTGAAAATTAGAGTAGAAGTAATACTACTGGCTGTGCAGTGTCCATGTTCTTGGATTTGGAGGAGGTCTTACACCACTGTGTCCTGGGTTTGTCCTGCCTTGTGAATTGGGCTAGAATTATGACATTTTTGGATCTCTAGGTTGCTGAATATTATAGGACCAATCAGATGATTGCAGCCTTCATAACTTCATAACTCCATGAATGATCAATGACTGATCTCTCTGTCTCTGTCTCTGTCTGTCTGTCTGTCTGTCTCTCTTCTCTCTTTCTCTCTCTCTGTATGTGTGTGTATGTGTGTGTGTGTGCATGCACTCGTGTGTATGTTTCTGTCTGTCTGTCTGTCTCCTTATGTTTCTAAACAATCCTGGCAAACATGCTATTCTTTTACCTTGCTTCCATTGTATTTTGAAATTTTTCGCCATATTTATGAGTTACTTTTATTTACTTCTATGAACTGAAATTTCAATTAGTTATTGGTATTTTTTTCTACTAGAAAAATAATCGATGTGAGATTATAGACTTTGTATTTTACATAGCACTGCAATCTGAGTGTATAGGAACATTGTTCATCATAAAGGACACATGAATAAACATTAATTACTTTTATTTTATTTTATTTTATTTAAAACTTTTAAATATATAAAAATAAGTAACGAAACTGAGAAGTGGTAGCACACGCCTTTAATCCTAGCTTTCAGGAGGCAGAGGCAAGTGGATCCCTAAGTTTGAGGGTAGCCTGATCCAAGACACCCAGGGCTACACATAGAAAGCCTGTCTCATAAAAACAATTACAACGACAAAATTAAGCAGCAAGATATACCATATTGTCGAATCTGGATATGTCCCATGCCGAAGGAAGCAAACATAGCTCAGGACAGGTAAAACCTGACCAATTGACTTATAAGTAATAAGGCCTTCTCACCCAAACTTTTATACTTCATAACTACTCCCAATATCACATAATATATTAACTGTTAGATTTGTGTGTCTGAGGCTCTTTAAGCTTTGTGTTCACCTATTTGACAGTCTTTAGGTTCTGCTTGTATAGCACTGAGAAGTTTAGAGTAGAGCTCAGTCAATTCTCTGATGAGATAACTATTATTATATACTGATTAATTTATAAGAAAAAGTTAATTTGGCCCATATTCTAAAACTGGAAAGGTCAATATTTGGTGACCCATCAGGTGAGTTTCTTCCTGAGGGGAATTGTCAGAATCCAGAGTCCTGACAGATCTCATACAATATATGTCAGATTGAATGTCTTATATCTCTTTTCTTCAATTCCTCAGCTATCTCATATTAGATTCTTCCCAATGCCTGATTCATCTCAAAGTTCCTACTTTACACTGAAAGGGAAATTTCAACATGATTGTCTGCAGGGCATTCACATCAGAGCAGATTGTATAATCTCTAAGATCCCTTCCCTATTATGTAATTCTACTATAGAAAAGTAGAAATGTCGATTTTCAGTTATAATACTCCTGGATTTCAATTCTTCAGCTTCTTTATATGTAAATATAGCATAAATGAAGCCATTTGAGAGCCTACATTTTTACTTGCCTAAAGAATAAAATTTTAATGCTTTGTTCTTTACTGTATGTCCCTAGCAAGTCTCACATTTGGAATGAGTGACCAATCCGTAATCCAAGTAGTCAACAACTCTTCCCTTTGAAGTTTAATGGTTCGATTTGTAAAAGAAAAAGGAAGAACACCTAGAATCTTGTTAATATATCCCTAGTCTTAGGTAGGTTTCTCTGGGAGCTGGCACTTGAAGTATATGTTTGGATATGTCAAAGTAAGACCGCAGTATTGGACAGCAATGGATACCAGCCAAACTTTGACCAAATGCTCAGCATCTCTCTGGAGTCTGCCTTCCATTTGTGCTTCCATTACCAGATATGGCTGAAGAGTTTACATCTGTCTCCACATGTTATGGAATGGGAAGGAGTTAATCAAGAACATAGGGAGAAAAAAACACATTTGACAGAAATGGCCCAACCATGAAGAGGTTGCCAAAACTTTGGGAATTCATTCTGCCCTTCGAGGGCTATCTAGATCATTCCTTCCAGCCTTAGAACCATATATAACCCCCCTCTGTATCTTTTATGCTAACAAAGAAAAATAAGATACATCTCCTGAAGGTACTTTCCCCAAATATATTAACTTAATGTCTGTGTGAACTGCCATGCATTCTGGCTCAATCCTACAGTGGACAACAATCACATGTATATATGATCTACACCAAAGAATATATGGATGTCTCACTCTCTATGGGCCCGTGTGCATAGGAGAGTCAAAGCACCAGTTAAAAACTAATATCCACAATTGAAAGTACAGCTTCTGCTGCAGCTTCTCCTCCTTGTATTTAAGAAAGCTTAGCCTAGATTTGGGCATGTGGGCACATACCTGTAATCAGTACTAGGGAGGTTGAGGCGTGAGTCGCAGCATGAGCTACATAGCAAGATCTTGATTTACTCTCTGCTTCCTCACCCTCACCCTGCCCCAAGATGTTAGAACTAGCTTTAGTTGTTTGTGTGCCTACTTAATTGTCGATGTTTGAATTGCACACACCTCAGATCTTAAACCACTTTAAGGAATTCATCTCACATTTATGAGACTGTGATATGCATATATGCACATGTGAGACTGTAATAAAGGCAGAGATTTATATAACCATTGTATAATTCTTGATTTTCTAAATGTGATTTACTGTCCCTATGTTTTGACCTGGAACTACCCATGGGATATACCATAATGATCCTTGCCTGTCTCCCTTCCCCACTTAGTTTTAAACTGTGTTGCTTTTTCCCCCCCTGCTTTTTAAAAGGAGTCCACCAATAGGCTTTGCCCTTTTTATCCTGCGATGTCACTTTTTAATGCAAGTTTTCATCACCTCAGCAAAGGGGATTTCTTTTTCTCTCCCCAGTGAAAAAGATGGATTGGTAAGCGGCCCCGTGGCCTATAAACTGTTTCCTTTTAATTCGGGGCCTAGCAGTTTGGGCTGGCTCAGGTTCAGGTACGACTGTGACTTCTCTGATTCCCTTCTACAGGGTCTCCTGCTTGTGTGTTTATACCAGAGCACTTGGGCGAGCCTGGAAATGGCCTCTCGGAAGAGTGACTGGCTCTGCTCACTTGCAGCCCGTGCTCTAATGAACCATGTCCCTTGCTCTTCAAATCTACAGGCTCTGACCTCACCAGGTGAGGTTTTCTCAGGAAATAGCCCCATCCCCCAGGGGGGCAATTCCCAATTGCACAGTTTCTGTGCCGGACACCAATAACTGTGTGCAGTCTGTCAGTGGTTTTCGTGTTCCAACACAAAATCCCACATAGGAAGTGTTAGGAGATTTCTAAACCTCCTAAGACTAACCCTGGTTAAACTACTCTTTAGTATTCTAGTCAGGGTCTCTGTATAGATGACAAATTCTACAAGCGCTTGTTCATTTTAAGGAGGGTGATATAATATGCAAAAGAACAAAGAATCTTTTCATCGTTGGTGTTGTTGCCAAGAACAGGAACTGATGTTATGTGAGCTTTGATCTTGGCTTTCTCCCCTTCCCCCACTGTGTAATTCAATTATGTTTCTCCTCTTTACATAAGGCAAGAGCCACTCCCCCCACCTCCTCCTTAATTGCAGACTGTTTGAGATCCTAGATGTCTTGAGATATAAGCGGGGTACTCTGGCATTACATTATTCAAGCCTCTTCCAGGTACCGTATGCTCAGGACAATTTTCTTGTTAAGGCTCCCAAACAGCAGAATATACATAATAGCTCATTCAGTAATCAGTAGATTATGAAGTGGCTGAAATGTAGATGAAAATTAGTGGATATCTTGAGACAAAGAGGCTACTTAGAGTTCTTTGATGAGATGACACAGCAACTTACATCTCGCCTAACTGTCTGCTATTTCCCGTCATCCTATTAGCCATGCAACTGCAAATTTTATAAAAGCATTTTGAGCTGTAGTTACCTTACACGCCTTGATGGATTTCTTTTTGTTCAAAATTAGAGATTTAAAGAGAGATTAAACCTTCTTTCCCCTTTAACCTCACATTCTATATCATAGTTGGACAAGTATCAATTATTCTGCTCATTTTGAAAAATAAAATAAAATTGAAGCAAACTATCACTTGATCATACCAATAAGAGAGATAATCTGGCTGTATGAAAGAATGGTAGCCTTTTTTTTTTTTTTTTTTTTTTTTTTTGCTAAGCCTGTCATGTGCATGCTTACATATGTATTGCTGTAAAAGGAGACATGAATAAATGACAGGGCAGTAAGCGGGGATCTGCAAAATTAATACTGATGATGATGATGATGATGATGATGATGATGATGATGATATAATCACTGTGTGAATTGGCTTACACATTCTATTAAAATGTCATGTGATGGACATTTCAACTGCAGTGATAAGGGTGAATTAGATCTAGGAAGGAGCTGTGGGCCAAGGTGCTGCTTCCTTCTCATGAGGCACCGGCTTCATGAGCACTGTCCTCAAACCAATGGCGATTTTATTTCCTTCCCTTACTTCGAAAGATCTCCCCTAATTACAATCATTTGCCACAGTATCAGTTCAATCTGTTTGACAAAGGCGACTGTAAACTATCAAAACGTAACCGTAGCAGGCATTTGCAGACCTTCAGGACTGTTTCCTAACCAGGTCACAGTGAAGCCTTCCTCCACACAGCCATTGATGTGCCTGTCAATGTTGCCATCGAATATGTAGGAACATTCTTCAGGCACAGTCCCTCCACAGAAAAGAAAGGACAGGTCCCCGATTCTAAACTTGTGATGAGGTTTGACTTTTTTTTTCAGTTTATTCAAAACCATCAATTTTAACCAGAATGTTTTTCAAAATTTCAACCACAGAGATGGAATATTAATTTAAAACACAACCTACATGAAAGGAAAGCAATTTAATTATACAAAATTCTTTAGAAAGAAGTTTGGTCTTTATACTCAAGTTTTTAAAAGGCTATAAATATTTATAGTAAATAGCAACAAAATTGCATTTGTAAACTGATTTTTATTATTAGAAGAGGAAAAAAAAAACACCTGATGTCACTTGGAATACTAAATTATCTCAAAGCAGGAATAAAGACTAACAAGTTTGACATCATATTTGGGTCCCTCTCCTTTACTTTTTTTTTTTTGAAAGCAATAACATGTCATTCTTTTAATTATACACACCTGGGACTCTAGAAAGAGCAAGTACTGTTATCACAAATAATCTCCCTACTCACTCTAAAGTAAAAGTAAATGCTTTAACAATGCAAGCAAAATCATTTTATAAAGGACCATGAGATACTAAACTATATAGGATTTTTGGATCGCATGCACGTTTCTCAAGCAGGCAACTATATAAAACTAGGTAAACCATAAACATAGTAAAATATGAGAATGGGGCAAAAATTATTCCTGGACATAGCTCAGCATGATATTTAGTAGAACAAAATAGCCATTAAAAATTCTAAAGTATCAGTGACCAGCTCTGCTAATTATTATGAAACCCAAAGTAGATAAAAGTCAGTGCTTTAGAATCAAATAACTGCTATGAAAACTCAGGAAGGAAAATTTATATCTGTCTTTATTTATGCACAAAAACAAAATGCAAGCACCATCAGCAAGTTAAGAATCACGAAGACTTCAGTGAGGGTGACTGAGACTCCATTGCTCACTAACCATGCATGGGTAGAAGAATCATATCATCCATCAGTTTTGCTGTATTGTTCAATGCTTATGCTTATTAAATTGAGGAATGGCGGGAGAATCTCCACCATTGCTGTTCAGGAAGACGCTGTGAAGTAAACAGTGGTAATGGTCATAAGAAACAAAAGGAAATCTTGTGGGGAGAAGGGAACAAAGTGTAGCTAGACTACACTGGAAATCAAACATAAAACATGAAGCACCTTTCCTGGCCAACATGGTAGAGCTCACCCTGATGGCATGCAGGCAGAACTGATGACCTGACCAACTTAACTCCCACTGAGACCCAGATCTAGGGCTTTGAGCTGTCCCACTGCAACATCTCCCCTATCTATGAACTGCTAGAGTGCATGAAGGTCCAGCAGAGCCAGGATGACTCAGGGCAACAACAGGATATCCAAGAGGAATCTCAGTGACGAAACAGAATTGATAGCATAGTAGAAGCCATAGGATTCAAACCAGACCAATGACTCATCGCACTGAACATTTGCAAGAAAGCATGTGTGGACAGAAGGGTAGTCTGTGGGATGCACTGTGACAGAGTGAGATTTTTGGTTTGTTGGTTTTGTTTTCTTTGTGTGTGTGTGCGTGTGGTGGGGGCTTATGAGAGCAGAGGGCTGGCATGGAGGGACAGAAGGGTGAGATGAATGAGACTGAGTGCATTTTGTGAAATTCACAAAGAATCAATAAAAAGTTAAAATAAAATAAATAAAATAAAATAAAATAAAATAAAATAAAATAAAATAAAATAAAATAAAATAAAATAAAATAAAGTAAAATAAATTGACTTCCTTGCTTAGGTTTGGGATTCACAGAGGAACTTACACTACAGGTGACATTTAACTTGAGCGTGAAAGATGAGAGCCAGATATTCAAACCTCAGATTGAAGACAGTCTAGATAGAATCTCCAAACTTATCTTTAAAATGTGGGCTCTATAACGTGCATATTTCTTTCCATGTAAATGCATTATGGGTTTTCCTCAGGACTAATGGACTAGTTACTGAAACGTCCGTTGGTTTCCTAACCTGCTCTACTTGGTTCCTTTGACCTCATATATTGACTTTGCTATGAACCTTTCTTTTCCTCCTGACATGTGATATGATGTGGCCTGAGCTTTTCCTTCCCCTTGGCTCATTAATTATGAGACATACTTTCTTATCTTTTCCCTGACTCTCACCCCCATCTGAACTCATTTATAAAAGGAGTGACGATAGATTAATAAAAATTGTGGTACCCAGGTGGCCTTAATAAATTGTATCTATAGAAATTCAGGTGATATCAAATTAGCTGTTTCGAGATGTTTTTATTTTACTCTTTATCACACTGACATGGTCCCCAAGGGTGACGATTTGTTGAAATACATGAGAATATTAAAAATAATTCAGCTCTCATTTTGGAAGTGAGTTGGTAGCAGGTAAGAAGTGACTCTTTCCTCATATGAAATAGTCACTACATGGAAATACCAATAACAAACCTCATGAAATGTCTTAGTAATTAAAAAAACAAATTTCAAATGACATCAAGTGATAATAAAGCTGTTCGGCTGATTGAGCTTGTCAGAAGTCCTTCAGGAAAGCGGTGAAAAGAGTGCAGAAACAGCTTCTGATCTCTGGCTTCTCTCCTGCTCTTGCTCTCCACTTCCTCATTCCCTTCCCTTCCCCCTTTCTCCACATGTCATGACCATGGCCAGCCTCTATTTCTTCTTCTTCTTCTTCTTCTTCTTCTTCTTCTTCTTCTTCTTCTTCTTCTTCTTCTTCTTCTTCTTCTTCTTCTTCTCTCTCTCTCTCTCTCTCTCTCTCTCTCTCTCTCTATTTCTCTCTTTCTCTCTGTGTGTCTGCCTTTCTCTGCCTCTAATACCCTCTTAACTCCCCTCCACATGACCTGAATAAACTCTAGTCTATATTATAAAAAAGAATGCAAAAAATAATATTTTCATAGTATTTTATTGGTTATTTGAAAATTTCACATTATGAGTGCTGAGCACACTTCTCTCATTTCTCAGTGCTCTCAGGACTGTCTTTGCCCTCATTCTTGTGACCCCCTCACTAAAAAGAAAGAAGAAGGAGAAGAAGAAGTGGAGAAGGAGAAGAGGAAGAGGAAGAAAAAGAGGAAGGGAGGAAGAAAAAGAAGAGGAGGAGGAGGAAGAGGAGGAGGAGGGGAGGGGGAAGAGGAGGAGAAGGAGGAGAAAAGGAAGAGGAAGAAGAAGAGTAGGAGGAGAAAGAAGAAGAGGAGGAGGAAGAAGAGGAGGGGAAGAGAAGAAGGAGGAGAACAGGAAGAGGAAGAAGAAGAGGAGGGAAGGAAGAGGAGGAAGAGGAAGAGTTGGTGGAAAAGTAGGAGGAGGGGAGGAGGTAGAAGAAGATGAAAAAGGTGAAGAAGAAGGAGGAGGAGGAGGAGGAGGAGGAGGAGGAGGAGGAGGAGGAGAAGTTCAATTAGTCTTGCCTGTATCCTCACTAGAACATGTTGAAACTCCCTTTAAGAGACTCCAATCTCTTAAACCTGAATCCTTCCTCACATACTTCCTGAGCAGAAGTCATCAGTTGTGAAGGGCTATACTTCAGCAACTTTATTGCAATTTTTCAGAGTTCTCTTCAATGGCTTTCTGTTCAGGCTGTTATCTTGTAGGGGAGAAGGATAGATAAGGGTTGTCACACAAGCCCCTTATGTCCCTCTTTCTCAATTGTGAGTCTGCAAATGTCAATACTATGGTGAAAGTCACTTCCTTGCCATTTATAGCCAGCATGAGCTGGGATCATGGATTTCCACATGGTCTCCAGAGGTAGTACAAACCACAGACATGCACACAGCCCTCTACCTCTGTATATGTCACGGATAACATGCTCTTGTGGCAGCACAGGGCGAGGACATCAACATGGCTCTTGGTGACAGTGTGGCCAACAGGCATCAACACAGATTCAGGAGGCAGCAGCAAAGACTATGAACATCCATACAACCACAGCACATGGACATCAAGATAGGCCCTGGCTGGATTAAGACCATGGGCCCAGGCATCACCATGGCTTCAGATGTCAGCACAAGCCACTCATATCAATATGAAAAAAATATTTTAATGTAATGATATTTAGAATGATCTAGTAGAATCCACTGCTAAAAATATTGTACACTTGGGACACAAAATGTAGAGCTGACCTCAAACTTTTGTCCCGATTGGTTAAGTTTCACACTGCCAAAAAGTGTTATGCAGAATACTAGAAAGCAAAAATCATCACCAGGGTTATCTAAATGTGAGTCCCAGAAGCTACAATAGCTACCTTCTCAAAAGTAGGGTTTGAGGCTCACTCCATAGGAGTGAACTCATAACTGAGTTAATAAACCACTCAAGAGCTTATGATAGAAGTAATAAATCATAGACCTTGGTGGGGAACCTACTACTATCTTTTTGAAAAATGGTTGTTTGGTCAAACTGCCTTCTAAATATCTATGTTTATCCAGACTGTTGCTGTGCCTGGACTTTATCAAAGAAGCATATTGCTGCAGCAAGCAATGGTTAATGAAAAAAATCTATAATTGGTCAAAGTTTTGAGAATATGTTCTAGCAGAATTATTTGTTCTAAATCAGACAGAATGCATTTTATACATTGGCAAAAGGAAAGAAATGGTGATAGAATTATGTACAGCTACAAATTATTTTCTATTCTTTTTTTGTTAAATCAGAGCTAACCTGGGTGATTTTATCATTCAGTAGAATAGAGTGAAAGCATAATTCAACTACCACAATCATAATTAGGCCTTTGATTTTTGAAATACTCAATGTGGAGGCATGAGCTACCATATGGCAAGGTTGACTGCCCTGTAGTACACAGCACATGAAAAGTCCCTGAAACTCTATGATAATGGATACAGACCTAACTGTGGAAATAATCTCAGAGTTTTACCAAACTACCAGTACATAAATTAAACTGTGCCGGACTCTTCAGATGCCAAAATTGGTATTCAAATACTACAAGGACATATAAATGTACTGTATTTCTTAAGCCTTAATATATTCTGTATATTTCTGGAATACATGCTATACCAGAGGGGCCTACAGATCTTGCCTCAAAGAACAAATATCTACTTTCTTATTACAACCAATGTTTCTTGACTTCCTCACATCCTACAATCAAATATTTTGTTCTTGGACAACCAAATAGCTGGATGAATTATCCTATGGGATTCCAAATATTGAGAACACTTCATTTAATTCCATACCAGATAGTGATATCTTACTTAAGATAAAGTATGTAGTGAGTCTTTACTTAGTTAATGATCCCTAGTAAAACTCTCATAGCTGAGTATAATTCCAGGAGTCTTCAACAGTGAAGGAAACCAAAGAAAAAATCTTTTGAAGTCACTACCGATACTTGTTTCTCTGATATAGATGACTTCGTTCCTTTATGTACACTGAAGAAATGCAAGCTACATTGATTGTTCCATGATGCCACGTCCCTCTTCATCTTTTCCTATCCGTTTTTTTCCAGGCTGAGAAAGAGTTCAATTAACTCGAAAGTTACCACCTAAAAGCAGTTTTGTTCAGTCAGAACATTTACCATTGCCAGATCGCACACCCACCAACTATGAGTCAGTGCAGAACCCTGAGCAGCCCAAGCTAGAGCACGGGAACAGTGGTGGGAAAGCAACGTGTGAGGAACATCCAGGACACAAAGTGACCCTTTAGTCTTAGCACATGAATGAGATCCCTGGTTGGTTGTTTCTGTTTTGTTTTGCCCTGTTACATTTCCAATTTTACTTCAAGCATAAAACTCATTTACATTATTTTAAATCAATGACCTAAAAATATGGAAAGATTATTTTTCAGGCATATACGCAGACTTATTCTTGTTCATCCTAATGTTGTCATATCCTACCTTTTTAGCCAAGAAGTAAATTAAATACTTGGTGTTAATAGGACCGAAACTCAGAGGAACTAGTGTACCAACAACAAAACAAACAAACAAACAAACAAACAAAAAACATCACCACCAATAAATACATGGCCTCATGGATGTTTTTGGCAAGAAACTTACAAAGTTCTGAACATTTGGAAAGACATGGAAAAGCAACTCAGCCCCCAAGTTTTATTTAGCTAGAACACATATGATAACGTCTCCTTGTGCAGAACCATGCTGAAATCTATGTGCCTTCCCCATTCCAGCCAAGCTGAGAATAGAAAATCTAAGGGCCTGTTTTAGCAGCCGCGGGCTTCTAGAAAGCTTCAGCTGGTGTCTTTTTGCAGGCTTCTTCCTCAGTTCTCAACTAGCCAGTGACAGTTTTTCAAGCTGGCCTACTTCTTGATAAGGTGAACAAAGAGACAGAAAGCCCTGGGGAGCTGCAGAGGGCTGCGATTTCAGAAAGAAAAATGTTGCTGGAGAGCAAATGTTTTCCTGAATTCATTCAAAGTCAGGGCAGAACCATAGAAAGTCGTTGTTTATGTCTGAAGCAAACCTTTATTGTGCAGTTGAAAATGTTCTCAGTCACTCTAACGTACTTTTCATAAAAAGTGTAATGTGTTTTTATTTCTTCCAGGCAACAGATAAAATCATGTTACACAATATTGATTTAAAATCCAAGGAAGTTTGCCCTACTTTTTTTTTTAGCTCTATATGCTTTCATAGCCTCTCTCTCTCTCTCTCTCTCTCTCTCTCTCTCTCTCTCTCTCTCTCTCTCCATCTCTCTGTCTCTCTCTTTGTATGTCTGTCTGTCTATCTGTGTCTGTATCTATGTCTATCTCTGGGTTCAGAGTCCTTAATGTCTAGAAATATCTGTCTAGTCTTCTTCGCTTTAGGAGAATATATTCTTCTGTCTAACATTGACAGTGAGAAGTAATGCAATATATTATATAACCTTTGAAATTAATGTTCATGTCTATGCATTATATAAAACTATTCATGAGCTCAACTATCCTTTGGGAAATTTTGCTAAGTATATGAAATTCTATACTTAGAAAATATAACCAAAATTAAATTTAAGATTATTAAAGTATAACAGGTAAGCTTAATATCAAGTTCATTTTCTAGGTATAAAAGCATCACACATTGTACAAAGCCTAAAATAAAATGTAATAAAACTGCAAATCTACTAAAACTTACAAGTATACTACAATGTTTAATTAAAATGTCTTGTTTTGCACACCTCAAAAAATAATTTGCACTCTGAAGTTAATAGTTATAATTTAAGGTGCTAAGACTGTTTGTGATAAATAATGAACCCCATTAGTGCTAACACAGCATTAACCACTGCACTAAAATATCCACAGTGTCTTGGTTTTCCATGGCTTTCAGCCAGTTGGTTTTCCTACCATATGTATTTTTCCACCTATTTTTACCATTTCTCTCTCTGTGACTCAGTCTATACCATTTTATAATTTCAAATAAGCTCGTTGTCCTTTTACCCTGCCAGACATGCACTGGTCACTCAGGATTATCCAGACCATACTTGCTTCTGGGGTTCTAACAAGCTCTCATCTCAACTCTGGAAATCTGATTTCACTTCTCAACTTAGTGATAGTAAGTAACCCATAATTTTGAAGCCTGCATAGGCACCCATAGTGTCCAGATATGTTTCTCTCCTTTTGCTATATTACACTAAAGTTTTAAAGTGAATAAGTACTGTAAGGTAGGTATATTATATGCAGATTATAAATGGTGATTAATTGCTTTGACTACAACTCCTTCAGCATCAATTCCGATTATTAACTCTGCTTTTCCAAATATCTGAGTCTCCCAGAAACAGACTAACTCATCTTTCCTGATGAGAATGTAGACAAAAACGACTGAGGACCACAGAAATATATTGAGTTGGCTTTCCTGTTTGAGGCTATAACTCAAAGTCCAGGATCTCCATCCACTAGATGCTGGTGTCTTACTGTGATTGAGTAACTGATCAAATAACAATGGAGAACTGATTCTATTCATGTTTTTGGAGCTTTCAAAAGCAAATCTAGCTGGATGGTGGTGGCGCATGCCTTTAATCACAGCACTTGAGAGGCAGAGGCAGGTGGATTTCTGAGTTCAAGGCCAGCCTGGTCTACAGAGCGAGTTCCAGAACAGCCAGGGCTATACAGAGAAACCCTGTCTCGAAAAACAAACAAGCAAAAAAGGCAAATCTAAGGCCTCCTAAACACTAAGCAGACAAGTACTTTATCCCTGATCTGTACTTCTACACTCATTTCATTGTTTACATGTCTTTTTCTTGTGTAATTGTGAGATCTCATGTTCAATGCTTTATTATTAATAATCCTTGTAACCCCGGTGTCGAGCACATTTCAAGGATCATTGTTGCTTGCTAATGTAAATAAGAGAAAAGAGCAAGAGAATGATGTAAGGAATGTGGTTTGGAGGGAAGGAAGGATGGAGGAAGAAAGAGGAAAGAAGGCAGAAATGGAAGAAGTAAACAGATTGTGCTTTTTTAAAAAACGAGTTGGTAGTTAAATTGCCAGTATCTTCTGAAGCTCGCCACTCATTCCACCAAAGACAACAACTAACACAAACAAACAAACAAACAAAAAAAAATCAGAAAAAAGTTCTCTCTTGTCTAAAACCAATCGTTAACTTAGTTCTTATTTAAATATAACTCATTTCTTCAATTAAATGGAACCGAGATAAACTGGTGTCTAAAGCACTCATACAAATAATTATTCAATAGATAAATAATTTAATCTGTTTATTAATGTGTATTTAACTGCCTTTCAAAGTATTATTTCTCTAAACAATGGGAGTATACCTTCTAATATACATAATTTATGTCTGTATCTACTTATTATATTAGTTACTACTAATTTATCTTACCTTTCTGCAATGCAGTTCCTATAAATGAACATATAAAAACTTTTTTATTCTTAGCATGTACTGAACACTAGTATACATAAATGACATATATTATATATTTAATAAATATTTAATAAATCAGTATGAAGAGTCTTGGAAGCTGAGCAGATGACCATAAATTTAGTAAGGGAAAAAAGTAGTAAATGTGGCGTTCACTTGGAGACACATGGTGAAGGAAATTTTAGAGCCAAGAGTAACTGGTAACAATGAAGTATGAATTATCTGTCAAGAAGACACAAGGACAAAGGGAGTTTGAAGCCAAGCTGAAATTAGAATATGGATAGTTTATAGAGTTTCAAGATGATCCAGGTGAGTTGCAGTAATTAATTAAAATTTCTCAGTGACCTATGAATTAGAAATGTCCAAAAGTCAAAAAGGGAAAGTATTTAAAAACAAGGTGTAGCATATCTATCAGAGTAGTCTGTAAGTAATTGATTCAAACATAGAAAGTGACGAGTCTAGAAGCCATGGGGCAGACCACCAGCTGAAGATAAACAACAATGGATAGCAAAGTCCACAGGCAGAGGGCATCCAGAAAAATACAGATGTCAAGCCTAGAGCTGATTGGATGAGACTCCAGCACATTACGAAGGTTAACCCCTCAGCTTAAAATTCACATGAATATCATGTGCATGGTAGCACATGAGTTATTAGTTACACAAGCAACTGGGAACTACAACTTTATTAATTTGAGTCATAAACCTAACTAGCCTGATCAGAAGCAAGATAAAGCAAGATCAGAAGTAACTTTCAACTTGAATAAAATAACAAAGAATACAGTTGTTGCAAGGACCTCATAGTTTGCCTTTAGTTGAAACTAGTGAAGGAGAGAAAAAGTAAATGATGAACTAGCTGATAAGACATGGGAGGGAAGAGTCAGTCCAGGCAATGTGGTGGCAGGATCAGTCATTCTGCTTCTTTCTTTCAACTTGGATAGTTAACATAATCTCACAGCGATTACATAGAGATACTTCTTACTCCTAAACACGTGCGAAAAGGTAATATTTTTAAAGTCAAATACAATTATCTGGGTGAATATGTATTTTCGATGTACATCTTTGTAATTCTTCATTTATTGCCTATCAAAATTCATAAGTAGAAGTTATCCCAACGGAGACAAAGATGACTGAATATGTGAACACAAGGGATGTATCAGAGCGATGTAGCTCCATTGGTAAGTACCTACCTAGCACACACACACACAGTCCAATTACCATCACTGCTAAAAAAGTTATATTCAGCATAGAGAAGAAACTACTACCAGAAATCAGTGTCTACTTGGTTGATATTGACACTTTTATCGCCAACCTTATCTATTGGAGTTTCCCAACTAGAAACCACTCCTGCCAACACAAGCACCAATGTCAACTTTAAATTTCAACTATGAGCCAAGTCAATATGGATATTCTCCCAGTTGTATTGATTCATCCGAAGTTAGCATCCACAAGTTGAAATGAGACAGTCATTCTGTGAGAGAAGCTTTAACAACAAATACAACTGATCATTTAATCAAAAGGTGATTCATAGATTTAACTTACATTATCATTCCTTCTCCAAGATTTAGAGCTATTTCAGTAATCAAAATGTCTACATGAAAGGCAAATAATTTAAATTGTGAGTTATTAAAGATTCAAAAATTATAAATTCAAAGTACATTTAAACTTAATTAATAGTACATATAGTATTATGATTAATAGGCTGAAGATAGAGCAGAAGAAAAATACTTTCTAAATTATTTTCTATTTTTCTAATACAAAACATGTATATAGATATACTATTAACATTAACGTCATTTTTGTATAATAAATAAATATTATCATTACTATAAATACAGCAAAAAAGGCTTCCAACTAAAAGGCTCCAGCAGTAAAGAAGATTAAAATCTATACAACTCCAATAGAACAACAATGTAGCTCAAGATAAAAAAAATTATGAAAGTATTCTGGCTCTTAGAGTCTTCCTACTCCATTTTCTGCCATGTTTCCTGAACCAAAGACACAGGAGCCATGGTTTCGATGTGTCCATCGGGATCCCCATGAGATGGGGATGGTCTCTCCATTGTGTCCTGCTGTGGGTTTCTGTGATGGTCTCCATTTGCTATAAAGAGAAACTTACTTCATGATAGCTGATAGCTGCACATATCTGTAGGTATAAGGACATGATTTAGAACATTGCAAAGAATTATACTAGTCTAACAAAGTGGCAATAATAGTTTTTTTCCCCTAAGATATGTAATTTCACTCGCTCCGGGAAGATGGCTAGGTTTCTAGCACTAGGCATGATTTCCCTCCTGTTGAATGGCCCTAAGTCCAGCCAGACAGCTGTTAGTAGCCAGCAACATGTATGTGGGACTTGTGGCACTTTTGTTTATTTCTCATCTTGCAGGTCATTGCTGTGGTTTACAAGCGTTGAATCTGGGAGAAAGTATTAACTGCTTCTCTCACTTAGAAGCTGGCATAGAATCCTCAGGTACCATGGAGAATAGATTCCAGGGGGGATGCTTTGAAGTTAGACCCAGTTGAAGTCATCTGAATCCTGTGTCCTAAGTGGGCAGTGTGTTTGACAACAGGGGCTTACCCTCAATGTCTGAGAGGCATGCCAGGAAGTCTGCTATGAAACAGTCTCTTTCAGAAATGAAACAAGACTATGCCAATGCGAAAGGAAGAAATACTTGCAAGGTCCCACTTCTACACAAAGAACTATAAGCAATTAAAGACTGCCAAGATAGTGAGCAACAGCCTCTCCCACAAAGGAACCCTTTACTGATTATCCAATATAGCACTATCAGCCCTGAAATTATGTACAACAAAATAAGTACGTACATGTATTTGCATGCTTGTGCATATACCAAAATTTAACAACAACAACAACAACAACAACAATAATAACAACAATGAGTAGGAGAAGGAAGCTATCAACTTGAGAGTAGAAATGCATGAGAGGTGTCTGAGAAAGGTTACCTGGGAGGGAGGAATGGGAATATGGAAATATTTCTATTTCTATGTTGTTTAAAAATATGAAAAAACAAAATAAAATTATGTAACTGAAATAAAAATAAATGAAAACTTGTGTTTCAGCAAGCAACTGTATGTTTAATATCAATAGAATTATTTCTCCACAAATAATTTAAGTGACTAAGTTTCTAATACACTTAAGGATTTATTTATAAGAGAAATTTGACATTGGATAATAACAAGCCACACTATAACAAAAACTTGAGTGAAAACGTAAAGAGGATAAATTTTGTTTTAGCTGAGGGTTTCACTGTGTCATGCTGCTGATGAAGCAGAACAGACAAGTTCACGTACAGATACCATGTAGCAGAGAGCAAACACTTCCGTCCTCAGAACTTCCTTCTCTTTCTCCTTTTATCCAGTCAGGCCCATGGCCTACGGGAGAGTGCTGTCCATTTGGGGGATGGATCTTTCTCTCTTAGCAATCCTTCCCAATGCGCTTACAGACACACCAAGAGCTTTGCTTTCACATCTTGCAAGAACTTCTCAATTTAATACTCCCATTGAAATCGTACTCCTAATTTGAGAAGCTTATTTCACTGAGGGAAATAAGATCCATGTACATACATTAATCTAACTGAAATCTCTCTTAAATTGGGTTCCCGGGAAGACAAAACCTCCGCAGGAGAAAGATGCATCTGAAGAAAACAAAAATAGGGATGGAGGAAATGAACCTATTGAGGCCGTGAAAATTGGAACACCCTGTTGTTGAGGTCTCTAAGAAAGAAAGAGGAAAAGTCTGCAAAGGTACAGTTGCAGCAAACTATGGAAAATTCTTTAAAGATAAAACTCGTGATGCTAATCTGTGGCGTTAGGATCTCATAATCACCATTAGTCTTGTTATTTCACAGACTGATAATTTCTATCAGTAAGTCTCAAGGTATATTGATGCCATCTAGATTTTACTGTACAAAAACACTACTAATAAAACCAATAGAGAAGTGAAAAAACATTCATTTTTCCCTAGAGATGGACACGAGAGTATGTCAGGTGTATCATTTTCTCTCTTTCATCTTGACACACTCTTTCCCCTTAACTTTACTGACAAAAGACTCTCTCCTCCTACAACCATGGGCATAGGCTTAGGTTTCACCTGTAACCTCCTCCTCCTCCTCCTCATTCTTTTACTGCTGCGGTTTTCTGGGTATTGTGTTCTATTGTTTCCATAGGTTTTTTGTTCGTATCTTTCAAGATCAAATACATGCAAAGACTGCACATTTCTATTCTTTTCTTCGGATCTCTCCTGTAGCATCAGCATTGGACTACACTGCTTTCTGCATATTTACTGTCAGTTATTTCAAAGTACATAAGTGAAAGGAACCATAATGTCCCTGCTGTCTGGGCCTTCTTTCTCAGATCTCTATTCTCTACTGAAGGGCACCATAGAAGACCAATGGCACATCAATGAAAAGGGGACATTTTTAAAAATGACTTCTCTTTAATGTCTCCAAGTCTGTTTCATGACAAACATTTACTGATCACTTCCTCTCCTTCTTTTCCTCTATCATTCCAAATCATCTCACAATCCCTTTTTCTTGTGCTATGACAGCAACATTTGGTCAAAAGCACCAAATTACACTCAATGCCATTTTCTGTATTTTTCTGCCAAAACATGATTTTCAGATACAAATTCTAGCTCAGTTTAATCTCTTTTGACACTATCCTCCTTCTGTTGAAAACACAAAGTGACCTAATACAGAATGGGTCACGATGTAGTAACTAGACTGGCTGTATTCTTTATGGAGATTTGATTATGTTCCAGCATGGATATGTGTTCTCCACTTCATCACAGAGAAGCCATAGAGCTTTAATTGTAGATTTGCTGTCACAAGTATAAATATGAATAATCAAACTTTATATGTTTAGAAAAACATCAAGTCTTTCAAGTAGCTTCTGGGTTTGGCTAGTCCTGTTTATCCTTTTAATAATGTAAAGCAAACAGACAATATCAACACAAATCTATAGGTATATGTATGCCTACAATGCCCTCTTAGTTATAGTGCATTAAATATGTTGCAGATCTTTGTGAGTATGATGGCTGAAGACTGGAGATCTGAGACTTTTAGAACTGGGCTGGGAAGTTGGGAATAGGAAGGAGAAGAGAAGAGAAGAGAAGAGAAGAGAAGAGAAGGGAAGGGAAGGGAAGGGAAGGGAAGGGAAGGGAAGGGAAGGGAAGGGAAGGGAAGGGAAGGGAAGGGAAGGGAAGGGAAGGGAGGAGAGGAGAGGAGAGGAGAGGAGAGGAGAGGAGAGGAGAGGAGAGGAGAGGAGAGGAGAGGAGAGGAGAGGAGAGGAGAGGAGAGGAGAGGAGAGGAGGGAAGGGAAGGGAAGGGAAGGGAAGGGAAGGGAAGGGAAGAGAAGAGAAGAGAAGAGAAGAGAAGAGAAGAGAAGAGAAGAGAAGAGAAGAGAAGAGAAGAGAAGAGAAGAGAAGAGAAGAGAAGAGAAGAGAAGAGAAGAGAAGAGAAAAGAGAGAGTAGTGAAGACACTGGTGTAGATTCCAACCTATTAACACATTGGGCCAGATCCTTATGGCAACTCTCAGCTCAGACTCCCGGGATTTCTGACTATCTGATGGGAACATGTCTACCTCATGAGAAATCTTTTACTAATCTTTACAGAGTCAAACTACAGAGTGACATTTTTAGACCATGAAGAAGAATGTAGTTATTCTCCTAAAATGTAATATGCACATAGATATCAACTGAAAGCAAAGAAAGACAAGAAGAGAACACACCTTACCAAAACTACAAAACTCACAAAACATATGCCTCAAAAGAAGACAACATTATTTCTAGAGTTTCTCTTTCAGAATTTCAAAAGAAGGGCAAGCACTGTTCCCATCACAGTATGGAGCAGCTATGAAACTAGCATATGAATATGTAGTTTGTGGTCTTTGCTCAAACTTGAATTTTGAGCTATGCTTCATTGGTAACTGCTTTACAAATATCAGTGCCACCACAGAATACAACTATGTGGTAATTTGATCTCCTTCTTGAAAGTGAGATGGCGTCCACATATCTTCTTTTGTTTCTTTTAATCAACTACTGCCTTCAAGAATTCCAAATATGAATGAAAACATAGCATATTTCCTCTTTGAAAGTTATGCAGATGAAAAGATGCAAAATGGTCTTCGAAGTCTGAGGAGTCACCACTCAGCATTTAAACATCAACAATAGCATCAAGTAAATGTTTGTTTAGGGGAAAAACTGAAGGAGCTGAAGGGGATTGCAACCCCATAGGAAGAACAGCAATATCAACTTACTGAAATCCCCAGAGCTCCTAGCAACTAAACCACTAACCAAAGAGTGTACGTGGATGGGTCAATGGCTCCAGCTGCGTATGTAGCAGAGGATTGCCTTATCTGGCATCAAAAGAAGGGACCCTTGGTCCTGTGGAAGCTTGATGCCCCAAAGTAGGGGGATACTAGAGGGGTGAGGAGGAACAGGCAGGTGAGTAGAAGAGCACTCTCTTAGAGGCAAACGGGAGGGGAAAAGGATGGGGGACTTTGTGAAGGGAAGACCAATCAGGAAGGGGGACAACATTTGAAATATACATAAATAAAATAACCAATTTTTAAAGTTTCTTTTCCTTGTTTTATAGTCCTGTACTATTTAGCCCAGCCTATTCACTACTTTTTGAAAGTTAGATTTTATATTGTTCAACCTATGCCTGAGAGACATTTACCTGAAGTAAATGACAATCCAAATCATCCCCAGGCTGACCACCAAGCAGCGATCCACTAGATCAATAGAAAGGTACCTATTACCTTTAATGTGACCCATTAGAAAGGTACATTTCCCTTGTTGCTGCTGTCTAAATTATGTTCATTCATCCTGAACATGTATATTGTTCAAATATGCCCTCACACACAAACACATACTTTATTGCATCTTTGAAACCTATAGATTAACTCTGTTGAATTACTGCTTGGAAGAATATTTTCTTCTATTGGTTTATATGTCAAACTGGCTTGCTCTTTTTCCAAGAGTGAAAGGACTTGGTTTAGTGCCTTCTGTCACATACAGAAATGGTATCCATACAGCACCAAGTTTTCCTCCATTATGTCAAAGTGGGTCATATTCAGTGTGTTCTGGAATGTTTAGCAGGTGGTTATTATTAACACAAAGAAAATATCATCTTGAAAATCAAAAGTTACTTCACCCTAAAATATTTGCTTCAAGAGAAGAATAAAGAGAAAACTTTTAAACATATTTTTAAACCTCAAGACTCAGAACTAGGAAAAAATAAATTTCTGTGAATACTCTGCTTCCAGTTGTAGTTGTGTGCCCTGATTGTACATCTGAAAAACAAAACCACAAAACAAATTTAAAAAAAACAAAAAGCAAAAAAAAACAAAGAAACAAATAATAAATTTAAAATATCTTCAATCAATTGCCAGAATTTTTCTCTTAATATTCACATCTCATTCTGATAGGCAAGCTTTAAAAAAAAACATAAAATCTAAATACTAGATCTCACCTAATTTTGCCAAAAGGATGTATCAAGTTTTGTAAACCCAGGTGAAGAGAATGTTGTAAAAAATTAGTTGTAGATTTTGCACCAGGGAGCTGTGAGACTCCACAGCCTTCTTTGCATAGCCTGCCAGGAGGGAATGATCTCCCAAAAGGCTTTCACTTTTGAGCACAGAGGTGTGATCTCCACCTTCTCTCTGGAGGGGACCCAAGTAGGGGTACACAGGACCTAAGATCAGTGGAGCAGCTGGGACAGAAGTCTTCCTGCCTGCTGACATTTGCGGGGGGGGGGGAGGGGGGACTGGGAAACCCCACAGTCTTCTGTGCATAGCCTACCAGGAGAGAAAGATGTACCAGCAGTGCTTTCACTTTTGAGCTCAGAGGCTTAAAGACACAGGCTTACATCCCACAGGATGAACAAACTCCAGCCAGAGACAAGAATACCAACTAGCACCAGATGGCGAAAGGTAAGCACAAGAACCTTACAAACAGAAATCAAGGCCACATGGCAGCATCAGAACCCAGTTCTTCCACCACAGCAAGTCCTGGATACCCCAACATACCAGAAAAGCAAGAGATGGATTGAAAATTGTATCTCATGATACTGATAGAGGGCTTCAAGAAAGACTTAAGTAACTCCCTTAAAGAAATACAGGAGAACATTGGTCAACAGGCAGAAGCCCTTAAAGAAGAAACACAAAAATCCCTTAAAGAATTACAGGAAAAAACAAAACAATCAAGTGAAGGAACTGAACAAAACCATCCAGGATCTAAAAGTGGAAGTAGAAACAATAAAAAAAATCACAAAGTGAGACATTTCTGGAGATAGAAAACCTTTGAAAGAATTCAGGAGTCATAGATGCAAGCATCAACAGCAGAATACAAGAGATAGAAGAAAGAATCTCAGGTACTCAAGATACCATAGAAAACATTGACTCAAAAGTCAAAGAAAGCTGGGCGGTGGTGGTGCATGCCTTTAATTCCAGCACTTGGGAGGCAAAGGTAGGTAGATCTCTGAGTTCAAGGCCAGACTGATCTACAAAATGAGTTCCAGGACAGCCAGAGCTACACAGAGAAACCCTGTCTCAAAAAAAAAAAAAAAAAAAAAGTCAAAGAAAATGCAAAATGCATAAAGCTGGTAACTCAAAACATCCAGGAACTCCAGGACACAATGAGGAGATCAAACCTAAGGATTATAGGTATAGATAAGAGCAAGGATTTACATCTTAAAGGCCCAATAAATATCTTCAACAAAATTGTAGAAGAAAACTTCCCTAACCTAGAGAAAGAGATCCCCATGAACATAAAAGAAGCCTTCAGAACTCCAAACAGACTGGACCACAACAGAAAATCCTCCTGGCACATAATAAGCAAAACACCAATTTCACTAAACAAAGAAAGAATATTAAAAGCAGTAAGGAAAAAAGGGCAAGTAACTTATAAAGGCAGACCTATCAAATTCACACCAGACTTCTCACCAGAGACGATGAAAGCTAGAAGATTCTGGGCAGACTTCATACAGATCCTAAGAGAACACAAATGCCAGCCCAGGCTACTATACCCAGCAAAACTCTCAATCATCATAGATGGAGAACCAAGATATTCCATGATAAAACCAAATTTGCACAATATCTGTACACAAATCCAGCCCTACAAAGGATAATTGGTGGAAAATGCCAACACAAGGAGGTCAAATACACCCTAGAAAAAGCAAGAAAGTAATCTTCTTCCAACAAACCCAAAAGAAGATACCCACACAAACATAAAAATAACATCAAAAATAACAGGAAGCAACAATCACTGCTCCCTATTACCTCTTAACAGCAATGGGCTAAACTCCCCAATAAAAACACATAGACTAACAAAATATTTCTCATGTAAATCTTCAATTTTATCAGAAAATATTTGCAATTCTGCTTTTAATTAATTTAGTAATTTCTTTTGTCTACCATTTTACCTGCATTATTTTTCATGATAATTTTCAATTTTAATGTCTTTCTATTTCCTCCTCTATTTTATCAGAAATGCTTTCAATGTAAATCAATGATTTTATCACAAATGTTTCTAATTCCACCTTCAATTACTTTAGAAAGAGTTTTTACATCAACCATTCTTTCTGTAAAATTTTCCATGAAATAGTCAATTTTAACATGTTTGTCTATTAATTTCTTGAATTTTACCATAATTATTTTCCATGTAAATCTTCAATGTTATCTGAAAATGTTTATAATTCCACCTTTAATCAACTTAGAATTATCTTTATACCTATCATTTCATCTATATAATTTCCATGATAATCTTTCATTTTAACATATTTTTCTATATATTTCTACAATTTTATCAGTAATATTTTCCATGTAAATCTTCAAGTTTATCAGAAAATGTTTATAATTCAACTTTTAATCAACTTAGGAATAGTTTTATGCCTATCATTATTATATCTATATAAAATTTTCCATGATAATCTTCAATTCTAACATGTTTTTCTACATTTTTCTACAGTTTTATCAGAAATATTTTCCACGTAAATCTTCAATTCTATCATAAAATGTTTCTATCCCATATTTCAATTAATTTAGCAATGTTTTACAAGTCTCCCACGTTACTACTTAATTTTCCATAATTATCACCAAGGCAAATGTTATGAAGACAATGTTTAAATGGGGCTGGCTTACAGATTCAGAGTTTCAGTACATTATCATCAAGATGGTTGCATGACAGCATCCCCACAGGCATGGTACAGGAGGAGCTGAGAGTTCTAAATCTTCATCTGAAGGTTGAGAAGAGAAGACTGGCTTCCAGTCAGCTTGGACGAGGGTCTTAAAGCCTATGCTCACAATGACATGCTTCCTCCAACAAAGCCATACCTACTCCAACAAGGCCACACCTCTAAATATGCCACTCCCTAGGGCAAACATATTCAACCACCATACTACCCAGAAAGTTTATACTCTAAACAGCACATGTGTACGAAGCCATATTTGATCCCACAGCAACTACATATCCACTCATAGTTTGTGAAGACATAATTAAGGATGATAAAGTTGATGATCATGATGATAAATGTAAAAGTATATTTTATTTCACAGATGTGATTTTCATCATCTCAGTAGCTTACTGCTGAATAAACCCACCCTTTCTAATTCAAAAATAAAATTAGTTGTGATCAGGAGCTTTGGTAACAGAGGATAAAATTATCTACGATGTTGTCAGGACAGAGTAGGGGTGCAAAAAGCAGGAAAATAAGAACAATTGAAACTTTTTGTTTATTCCACATAAAAGAATGAATTCAGCAATGAATGAGCTTACTATTTCTTTATTGAGTACTTACTACATTAATGTTTGATAAGATAGGCAGAGAACAAAAACCACAAAGATGACTTTGCCTTCCAAGAGCACATCCCTTTAACATGTGAGTCAAGTATTCAAAACAGAGATGCACTTACTATTATAGCTGAACACTATTTAAACACATGAATCTTCACACTTTCTATATATGACCTTGGAGCCCTTTGACTTTCTATCCTTAACCAATCAATATCTCCTGTAATTGTAGCTCAGCAAAGGCATGTCATAAGTTTAAACATATATAATCCTACTGAACATCACTATTCTTTCTTGAAACACAAGCTAAGGAAGCAAGGAAACAATCCTCAAACAATATGCATTTCTCAATGAGTTCGAACTAAACTATCATACATTTAAACCTGAGAGATAAATGCCCTAGGGCATCATACAGTGGAATACTTAAGACTAATCTAGAAGAGACTCTCAAACAGAGATTTCCAACTTCCCCCTTACCTAGTTCCATTCTAGGTAAAGAAAAAACAGAAATCCTAGAGTAGAATAGCTAAAAATCTGATACTGGGAAGACATGTCCCCTTTCCTAAATAGAACCCAAACTCTAATAAGCTTTAGTTTGCAAGCTGTGGAAAGACTCAGATCTATGTGAATTCAGAGAGTGTTCAAAATTTTATATGAGCCCATTTTCTGTGTGCTTAAAATATGGTTTTAGAAAATATATGTGGGGAAAATGGCCTTTCAAAGGTTCCAAGACCCCACTGGGACTACCTGAATTGTACTTAAGGATATGAGTCAAGGAAAAAGGAAAATAAAGCTCTCCATCCTGGATGGATTTGGACAGCAGAACTGTGAAGTACCTGTGTGGATGCATGTTTATAGGCCAGGGCACTACATGTCCTAAAGAGTTTATTCAGGTCAGGACCCTATACTTGGCCATTGTTAAGGGCTCCTTGGTCCGTAAGCAAAACCCTCTTTGGAGATGCCCTAAATAACCCTGCTCATATACAGTCCTCTTCACCCCCACTTAGAATTAACTGAGGTTGTTTATCTTTTGAGTATAGGAAGGCTACTGATTTGCTTGAGTTGATTTTATAAACAGCCACTTTGCTGAAGTTGTTTATCAGCTGTAGGAGTTCTCTGGTGGAGTTTTTTGGGTCACTTTAGTATACTATCATATCATCTGCAAATAGTGATATTTTGACTTCTTCCTTTCCAATTTGTATCCCATTGACATCCTTATGTTGTCTAATTGCTCTAGATAAAAATTCAAGTACTATATTGAAACGATATAGAAAGAAGGGGCAGCCTTGTCCAGTAGCTCTCTCCATTTAGTTTGATGTTGGCTACCAGTTTGTTGTATATTGCTTTTACTATGTTTAGGTATGGGCCTTGAATTCTTGTTCTTTCCAAGACTTTTAGCATGAAAGGTTGCTGAATTTTGTCAAATGTTTTTTCAGCATCTAATGAAATGACCATGTGTTTTTTTTCTTTGAGTTTGTTTATGTAGTGGAATGCATTGATAGATTTCCGTATATTGAACCATCCCTGCATCCCTGGGATAAAGCCTACTTGATCACGGTGAATAATAGTTTTGATGTGTTCTTGGATTTGATTGGCAAGAATTTTATTGAGTATTTTTGCAACGATATTCATAAGGGATATTGGCCTGTAACCCTATTAAAAAATTAGGTACAGAGCTAACCCAAGAATTTTTACCTGAAGAACTTTGGATGGCTGAGAAGCACCTTAAGAAATGTTCAGCATTATTAGTCATTAGGGAAAAGCAAATCAAAACAAGCCTGAGATTTCACCTTGGGGAATGGACGGAGGGAAGACGACTTATGGGACATATGGTGAGGGGGGATCTGGGAAAGGGGAAAGTGTTTGGAATGTAAACAAAAAATATAGAAAATTTAAAAAAACTCAGGAGACAGCAGGTGTTGGTGAGGGTGTGGAAACAGAGGAACACTCCTCCACTGCTGGTGGGAATGCAAGTTGGTACAACTACTCTGGAAATCAGTTTGGTTGTTCCTCAGAAAACTGGGCATGACACTTCCAGAGGACCCTACTATACCACTCCTGGGCATATACCCAGAGGATTTCCCGGCATGCAATAAGGACACATGCTCTACTATGTTCATAGCAGACTTATTTATAATAGCCAGAAGCTGGAAAGAACCCAGATGTCCCTCAGTGGAGGAATGGATACTGAAAATGTGGTATATTTACATGATGGAATACTACTCAGCAAATAAAAACAATGAATTCATGAAAGTCTTAGGCAAATGGTTGGATCTGAAAAATATCATCCTAAGTGAGGTAACCCAGTCACAAAAGAACACACATGGAATGCAGTCACTGATGAGTGGATATTAGCCCAGAAGCTCTGACTACCCAAGACACAATTAACATATCAAATGATTCCCAAGAAGAAGGAAGGAGAGGTCCCTGGTCCTGGAAAGGCTTGATCCAGCATTGTAGGGGAGTACCAGGACAGAGAAGTAGGAGGGGGTTGATTGGAGAATGGGAAGAGGGAAGAGGGCTTATGGGACTTATGGGGTGGGGGGAACTGGGAGAAATAAAATCATTTGGAAGGTAAACAAATAATATAGAAAAATAAAATGCTATGGAATTATTTAAAAAATAGAATTAACTGAGGGACCCAGGATTTACTCGAAATTGTCTGTGTCTGTTTTCAGTTTCCTTTTACATTCCAATATAAGAAGAGTTTGCCTCATAGTAGTAGGGAAAGGTAGCTATTTTTAATGATAATTTTCCAAATATTGTGTGTATCCTCTGATTTTTTTTCTTTCTGTCTCCCCAGAGGAATCAGCTTTTGAGCACTCAAAGCCTAAGATTATAGTTATTTTTCCTTTCACATTTAGATGTCCTATTCTTTCTCTGGATCTCTGGGAAAGACCAAGAAATGTAAGTCAAAAAATGAAAATGAACTCAATGCTTCAAAAACTTAGCCAACCACATGATTATTTATGTGTAGTTATAACATGTGATTAAAAAGTTACAGAATAAATGGACAGTATAAAATAAAATGAAGCAAAAGTTGGTGCATGGATGAATAGAAAGAACAAATGAATGAGAAAAAAATAAATAGAAGAGTAAATGAGATAGAAGATGTTTCTGATAGTAAATAAAGAACAGAATGGGTAATAACTATCTTAAAGTGTCCCTGAGCAGATCTTAGTACTTAAAGAAAAATAAGAAAATAGTCTGAGGTGTGTCCTGAATTGTTGACAGAAGCATTTATTTTATTTAATATACCAAAGTTTTAGGAAGTGTTTAATTATTCATGCCAGTATGCAAAACCAACATTTTAATTGCAGTTACTAAAATTGCTACACCCCAGAATAGACATCACTTCTAATCCCACACACACACGCACACAAAGAAAGTAACCTTCTCTATCTCAGCTACAATCTCTTTCCACAGTACTTTCTCAAAGTTTCTGTGTGGCCTTGGTGAGAGGGTATCTGCAAATAGGTAGCAGAAACTGAGCTAATGATATTTCTGTCATTTTCAGGTTACCGAGACCAGCAGCTAAAAAGGCAGCAAAAGGAACAGAACACTCACAAGGAAATACCAAATAGCCCTGCCAAGTGCCACTTGATCACCATGACTTGCTGGAAATCTGTGCAAATAGATGACGTTTTTCTTAAAAAAAAAAATAAATAAAACCTCTAAACTTTTCAGCTAACAAATTCCTCAGAAGCATACACAGAAATTATCTAGCAGTGCTTAAAAGTAGTTCAATTTTGGGAAGAAAGAAATCTCTTCATTTTCATTAGCATCAGACTTCATTATGCTCAAGTTATTAATAAAATATATTAAAATACACACATGCATATATCCGAATACTATATATTATACATATACAGGCACACATATACACACATATATACATACATTTTTTGCCCACTGTCTCATATTATATTGATTGGGTTCAATCCTATGTAATTTAGATTCCATCCTTTTATGAGAGAGAGAGAGAGAGAGAGAGAGAGAGAGAGAGAGAGACAGAGACAGAGACAGAGACAGAGACAGAGACAGAGAGACAGAGAGAGACTGAGACAGAGACAGAGACAGAGAGACAGAGAGGGGATTCTTGTGGCTTAAAAGAGGGAAATTGGAGCAGCTATGAACTAGGGCAAAGGTAAACACAACTCTAACTATTTCAAGCTTTTGGTTTGCTTTCTTTTGTTTTGTTTCTTCTGTAATCCCATGAGCTTTCCTGTTGGTCTCTCTCCCATCCTTGCAGACTGCAGTTTGTGTCCCATGCCCAAAGTCCACGATACAGCACAGCATCATCCACGGGCTCGGTTCCTTTATTTTTTCTCCTTTTAAAATTTCAGTTAGGCTTTAAAACAAGCCCAATGACTTTGTTGTTGTTGGGATTTTCAGTTTATTAAAGATAAACTTGGGTTGCTGGCCTATGATGCTTAACTGGATGTAATTACTAGATCACACACCCATGTTCCTTGCTGTGTCAGGAGACAACATCTCAAAATATAACTATTAGTTGGCTTTGCGGTGTTGGGTTAGTAAGCCAGTCTGAGGTTAGAGCAGGGATGGGATCCCAAGCCCTGGGCTTTGTATTACATAGTATTGTATTTTTGAAGTTTTACTAAAGGGTCAATTACTGTTTCCATTATAAACTCTGTTTTTCAAGGGTTTGCAGCTCACCAATTTTCATTTTTGTATGCAAGCTGCATAAATATTCAGGTTTTAAAAAATAGTTTAAAATGGTCAGTGCCATTTTTAGCTATAAAGCAGCAAAATACACTTACTATTGACTTCAGTTTTTTTCAGTGTTTTAGTATGAAAGTTCATTCTATTTAGAAACACGCATTTAGTCACATTTCTTATAACAGAATCATGTCGTAGTAATTCTAGAATGGATAAAAGAATGTCTCACATCACTCAAAATAACCACTCCCCACCCCAAACAAAGCCTTCAAGAAGAAAGCAAGAAATTGTCAAGATTTGTAAGTTAAGGTCCGTGGTGTTAAAATAAATAACTTTATTTCTGGTATCGCAAGACCACACACATTCTTAATGCCAGGGTAATGGTAGAAACCATGAGGAAGAAAAGGCCACTGAGCACTTGAAATCCATTCAAGGGATCCTTTTGAAGAAAAGAGTAATGTGTGGACCCAAGACTATAGGGTTTTTTATTTCTTCAGTAAGCCTCTCTAGTACTTCTAACTCTAAACAGATTATATACTTAGTCATGATTTAAGACGAAAAGGTGAAGCTGCTTTTAGACTTTTGTATCTTTTTTGTGTCCTCCAAAAGAATACAGATTCTTATGTCTGGAGACATGTCCCCAAATGGTTAGTGGCCCATAGAAGGTCTTACATGAGTTTGACCTCTTTCTCTGAACATCACAGGCAGAAAATACAGAGCCAATATTGCCTTCCTAGATTCTGAGTGTTTCCAAATCATAAAGTGGATTTGTTTTCATCCCATGGTGAAGCACACTTCCATGGCACAGTTGTCCACACAGGCTATTTCCACTGATCCTCACATGGGGCACTCCGCCCTCCCATGTTTGAATTCCAGAGCTACCATCATTCTCTTCACACTGGTGTTCTCCAAATTACAATGGCCATATGTTCAAAGGATCTAATTTAGACTGTTTTATTCTTGTCTCCTTAAAATCTTTGCCATTAGTCTATCTATCCTCACCTCTACCCATCTCTGCTTCTGTTTTTGAAAATTTTGCATTGGAGTGAAGGTTTATCACCTGGTAGTTTGACTCTATTTACAGAAACTGATAGGTCACAAGAGATTCTTTTATCCCATAACACAAAGCAGTGTTTTGACCAATCAACTGTTTTTTTTTCTTGAGCATTAAAGCTTTAAATAGTCAGCATATAAGGGTAACTGAGGACTGTGGCCATGCACTGCTTATGACAGAAGACCCCTCAAATCCTGCAGCAACACAAGAGTAATCCTTTGTGTCACCCAGAAATCGAGCATTTTTGTTGTTCAGACCCATTTTCCAAATGTTTTCCATATTTGTTCTCTTTCTCTAACTTACAGAATCCTCAGGAATTTCAATTTTGCTTAATATAATATAGCTTCTGGTTATAGAAACCAATGTGGATTTCTCTAACTTGTTACACTTTGTCTCCTTTTTTCTACAGTATTCCTGGAATCATTGAACTCTAATGATATATAAATAACTTTTAAGCTTTCACTCTTTCAATAAATTGTAGTTGACCCAAGTGCTTTCTGATGCTCTTTCTCACTTCATTCTCTATTACCTACCTTCTTCTCTGTCTGTCACCTAGGCTGCCACCTCAAGGTGTGGCCCAGATTAAAGCTGGATTTTCTAATTTTGAAAGATATGAATTAGAATTGGGCCTTGACACTTTTAAAGATTTAATTAAGAAAAAAAATATCCCTCACAGATGTATCTAGCCATTTGGGTTTTAGTTAATTCTAGATGTAGTCAAGTTGACAATCCTGAGTGTCCATCACACTATTCCATTTCTTTAGAATTTGCACAGACATTTTTAAACCAGGCTATGCTTCTCTCTGTAAATTGAAGTCTCTGTCATAATCTCAAAGTCATTGGCAAAGTCCTCAGATCTCTTTTAGCTTTCTTGACCAATATCTAAGACTTGGAAGCTCCTGACTGAGCCAACAGAAATTTCCTCAGAATTTCAAATGAATCGTACACTCCTTTAGTTTACATACTAGTTTAAAATATCTTCCTAATTCTACAGGAATTCCAACCAGGCCAATTCCATTCATTGTTAAGTGAGTCTTACTTTCTCAAGAAAACTTCATGTCCAAGAACATTGTGTTATCTAGTTAGAGTACTGCCTCCAATTGTAAATTAACTCCATGAAATCTCATGTGGGGCCTAGTTTTCCATATAATTGTTTCCTAAGGCCTCCCCACACTTCTTTTCCTAGCTTATCCTTCTAGAGCTGATCTCAATTTAATCCTTGTTATTCAAACTACACATGTTATGGTACCCCTACAAAATAAAATAAAATAAAATAAGTATAGGTAATTGGCTATCTTTGATGAGATATTGATTAATGAAGCAACATAAACATCCATGCATTAGAGAAAAATGCCAATACCTTGACTACCCCCCAAGAACATGATGTTAATACCTCATAGCTAAAGATACTACATACTTGAATCACAGCACATGAAGATACTGAACTGGAACTCAAGTGGAATCTTCACTCCTATTGGCTATCTGTCATGATGTAAGCAGGTGCTATGTATGCTGCTGAAGAAGAAAAGAAGTATACAATTTCACCCAGTATAAACACTATGAGTTAATATAATGTCAGATCTGATAATATATACCATCTGGTTAATATAATGTCAGATCTGATAATATATACCATCTGGTATAATAGTGGTACAATGTTATGGGACTAACCATTTACTTTCTGATTGGACCTTTGGAGCAGTCTATGAGCTAGGACAGGTATATATCATTTTAAAGGGGGCCAAGAACCGATGAATAGACCCAATACTATTATACTTCCAGGAGATCATATAATAAAATAACTACTAATGACATGTTGCTGTACCCATAATTCAAATCATCTTTCAACTCTCATCACAGAGACATAGAAGAGGACAACTATGTTTCCAGAGCCACTGAGCTAACTACAAAGTTTTGAGAATGATTTTTGTATATAACAACTCCTTCCTCTCAGGGACCTTTTAATCTTACCTCTAATTCTCACAGAAATCCATTTCATTGCAGGAATTGAAAGAGTATGGTAAACTTCAACTAAATTATAGATAGTCTTAGGGTTCTTTACTATCTCAGTTCTGTTTACAGATGCCTTTCATGAACTAACCCATTATCACCGGTGTGTCCTGCCAAGAAGGTATGGAGTCTATGTTTGTTAAGCAACTGACTGCTTGATTAATGCTTGCTTATAGTTCAATAGAAAGCGAAGCTTAATTTTTTGTAGAAAAGCCTATTAGCTGGGTAAGAAAACATTCCTCTGAACAGAAGTATTCTTCCTTACTCCGTGTAAGAATACCATCTTCTGAAAGTGTGAACATACCCTCAGTGTCAAGGAAAATTTGGGGAGGGTCTTTTTAATAATACTTCTATTGACAGGAGTAGAAACTTCATAAAAATAGTAGTTAATCAAACTTGTTTTTAAATATCAAACCATAGAAATACCTTAACATTCATGATGCTTTTTAAAAAATATATTTGTTGATGAAATGTGGGGGATAATGTCAAAGCTGATTGTAGAATAAAAAAGTAATAATGTTATTAATGCCAACTAATAAAGAGAATAATTTCTCATCCAAACATAACAATAAGGTGAAAATCTTGAATTAACTCTTAATTTTACTTCCATTTTAAACTTGCAATGAAGGGTAAAATACCTAATTCAAAGATCTCTTGAAGATGTTGGCTTGGATTTTTTTTTTTAACTCTGGCATTTTTCACATTTATTTTGTCATTCTTTTCTCATGAAATTAGCAAAGTTACTGTCATACCTAGCCAATAGTTCCCACTTTTTGTTGAAGGGTCTCTAAGAATTTGCCCCTAACATTTGATGTTTCTGGGAGAGGTGGCAAAGTAATTTTCTTGAAAGGTATCAGAATTTTTCTCATCCTTTATGGGCTGTGCAGAAACCATCTCACCTATTAGACATTTAACTGAAGTACAGTTGAATGGGTTGGCTGGCTCCCTCTAGTTTCTGGGGTAAAATCTGTTCATAATCAGTTGCTGGCTTTTAACAGACCCACAGGAGATTTCTTTCAGTCGATTTCAGTGGCCCTTTTGGTGTCCTGTTGATTTTCCAGACTTTGGGAACATGCCCTGACTCCTTGCATTCCCATTGGTACTCCCCACTGCATCCTAAAGGAACATATTGTTACTTTGTCCAGTGTGACAAGGCTATCTTGAGGATTCACACACCATTTATAATAGTACAGTTTATAATAGCATTTCCTGTGGAAAGAAGGTGCCTTTCTCAGAAAAAGAAGGATGGTTTCTTCACCCAATTTACTTCTACAACTATAAGCAACACCCTTGTTTCTTGTCAGTAGAAAGAAGATAAAAATAGAGCAACAATCACAGTATAGAAATGATGTTATCCGCCCTCCCCCACCACTGAGAATATACCAAGGAATAACTAACTCCAATAGCTTGCATGAATTATAAATGTCAGAAAGGCACAGGGAGGTTCAGCATACACTCATACACAACTACACTTCACAGTGGGTCAAGAGAAGCCACTTGTACTGTGATGAAACAGAAAAGCACTATTTTTTTCTTTCCTTGCTATAAATCACATTTTAAATGACATTAGGAGATTATAGAATGTATTGATCAGGAAAAATAACATTGGTGAAATTTTCCTATCAAATGAGGCAATCAATATAAAATCAGAAAAGTATCATGGATATGTTGAAATTTTCAGAGAAATTTCCCTTTGAAGATAAACTACCCCAATAATAACAACAACATGAAAGAAAGACAGAGAATAACAAAAAAAAAAAAAACCTTTGAGTTCTGAGCTTTATCCAGTATGGGAGCAGAACTTTAAGGAAGTAGGAAAAGTAAGTATTTACAGAGCATTTAATGAGATGGATGTATATTCTGACACAAAACTTGACAAAACTATCACTGTTTTTGTCCTCAAGGAAAAGGTTCCTTTTCCTTGTTATAATGCAACATGGTATTACACTCTCCAATTTTTTCTGTAGTCTCTATTTAAAAACCTGGGTAGTCATCTCTAAAGAAAAATTGCACAATGATCAGATGTGCTCCATAAATTTTTAAAAATTTACTGGAAATGTACAGTGTGCATGCCTTCTGTTTTCTTATCTTCCACCCTGTCTTCCTGGAAAATTCTTTGAATTAAACTGTGATGGAGAATTCAGAAGATAAAGAGCTCTGTTTTTTGTTTGTTTTTTTTTTTTTTACGGGGGATGTTATAGTGTATTTTTTTAACATACACATGCAGAGATTAAGGAGGGGGAGAAAGAGAGAGAGAGAGAGAGAGAGAGAGAGAGAGAGAGAGAGAGAGAGAGAGAGAGGAAGAAGGAGGAGGAGAAGGAGGAGAAGGAGGAGGAGAGATTTTCAGGGAAGAGGTGGAGGAGAGGAGGAGGGAGAGGGAAAGAACAGAGACTGAATGCGAGGACAGTTGACTTGAAACCAAATTCTTATTAAGAGGTATGTATTAAGAGAAAAGAGGAAATAGAAAGGCAAAGACTCATCTGCATGATCCTAGTTAAGGACCTTACCGAGGAGACAGCTTAAGTTATCTCAAAAAACTGGTGGGTTGCCCTGCTTGGCTGAGTTTGAATTGAATGTTCCCAAAGTAACATTTCACAGATAGGATTGCCCTTCCATTTCACACTGCTCGTTCTCGAAATAGCAACACCATTTAGCAATATTTCATATCAAGACAATTACATTGTAGAAATATTGTAGTCTTAGTGCTTCATTAAAATTAAAAAAAGTTAAATCCCTGTTTTGTTGAGCACAAGAAATGAATAGTAAATATTGATTTAGAATGAATGCAAACATTTCTCTAGGAGTGGATAATTACTGCCTTTCTATGCAAAACACTTAGGTTTGAAGAAGCACTTCACTTACTTTGCCATGCGGTATACATTCTTTAGTACATTTTAAATTATACGTTGTCCTGGACAGTGTCTGCTCTATAATTTCTTGTGTCTCTACACCAGAGTCAGTATGTAATTTTAAACTACAAAGTTTGTGCCAACTAGGAGAATAGGCTTAACTCTTTCTCTTTGCTGGGCTCCCAAATTCTTACATGAGGAGAGCTGAAAACCCAGATGAATGAGCTCAAGCCCTGAGCATTTCATTCTTTTCTTTTGGGTTAACAAACGCCACTGGTAACTGGTCAGAGACGTGTAAACTCCAGCCCAAAAAGAGCATAAAGCTTATAAAATGAGACTCAGACTGTACAAAAGGCACAAAATAAACCATTAGCATTAGGAATTTAGAATAAATTAAAATCTGCTTGTCTTTGTTATATTACAGTCTCTTTAAATTTTTAATTTTTAAGATACTATAGCTATGTCATTTTACTTCCCCTCTCCTCCCACCAAACCCATACATGCCTCCTTGATCTTTTTCAAATTCATGGCCCCCTTTTCACTAGTTTTTATTAAATGCATATATATATATATATATATATATATATATAAATTATATATATACATACATATACATATATATGGTTAGCAATATATTGCTAATTGTAACCCATTCCATTTGTGTATATAACACTAAATAAGAGATCATCACACTTAGAATATGTTTTTTTGTTTAAACTTTTCACTATTATTCTCCAGATGGCCAGAGAAAAGGCACTGATAAAAATCATAGAAAGGAATAGATCATAGCTACTTCAATATCATGTAGGTAAATAACGAGCTAGTTACTAAATTAATGTTGAGGTAATTTCTGAGCTATCAAATACAGAAATAATAACTATTACAGTTATTAAAATCATTTTCAGAACTCTCCAGTAGTTGTTTAAAGTTTATGAAGTAGCCTTAAAATAGAAAGAGCAATGTAAATAAAATAAAAACCAAGTGCTAAATGTAGAGTTCATAACGATGCAGCAGGAAGGCTGGAGGACAGTGTGGACTTTAGGGTGAAGCAGAATGACTCCTTTATAGAGTCCTAACTTTCTGACTGTGGGATTAAGTCTCATTTATTCAATCTGATTTCAAATCTGAATATAGCTTTCTATCTCTTTGGTTTGTTAAAGTTTTACAACATATAAAAAATAAGATATAAGACAAGCAACAGTATTTCAGTGACACTGTAAACTGTGTATGTACCGGAAAAAGACAGGAATGATTGGCAAGCTCTTGTGTCGTCAAGCAGAGTCACACCGCAACCATTACACTCTTATGCTTATAACCAGTCCCTTCCTGATCTAGTCTAGAAGGACATGCCTGCTCCTGAACTGGCATTGGGTGGAGTCATTGCCCATTTGCCCATTTGCAGGACCTTATCCAGCGGATCTGTTTGATCCAATGAGACTGAAATGGGACCAAGAAAACTATGTTCTTAATGACCTACATAACGTTTGTGGTTCAGTTAATACAATCCACGATCTTTGTCACATCCCTTTTCTAAGCTCAGCTTTATTTTTACAGTGTGAACGGTATTTTTACTAGATGAGGATCATGGGAGAAGGCTCAAGTCTGCTCCAGCCTGCTGAGAAATGATCTTGCCACATGCATGTGTAACAACAAAAGTCCAAGTACTAATGACTTTTATCTATGCCAAAGTAAAAACCAATTAAGAACAAAGTCTTCAATAGTGCTCTTGACAGAGCTGTGTCTTAAGGAAAAGAAAGGTTCTTAGTTGCTCAAGAACTGACTTAAAGGGAAGCAGGCACAGAAATGAAGAAGACCAGGAGGCCTATTGGAGAGAAGGCGAGAAGGATGCTACCTGTGTCGAAATGGGTCTAAGCGCTCTCCTTGGAGATATACTGATGCTAGTATTTGACAGAGAACAGACTTAATCTGTAAAACACTATGTGGGGTTTGCCCAGGAGAGGGGAGGGGAGGACAGGAGAGGGGAGAGAAAGAGAGAAGGGGAGGGGGAGAACATTAAAGAGGAGGGGAGGGGACAGGAGGGGAAGGATGAGGGGAGGTGGAGAGGGGAGATGGAGAAGGGGGAAGGGCTGGGGAAAGGATGGGGGAGAAGGACAGAAGAGGGGAGGGGAGGACAAGAAAGTGGAGGGGAGGAGAGGAAAGTCTGATATTAAGTATCAATCTCTAAGCCCATTGACAAAGTTACCTGAGAATCACAGATGCTACTGAAAACAGCTCTGTGACAGTAAGAGGAAAATTACCTGTCTCCAAGATGTGGTATCAGAAAATAGATGTTAGTGCTCCCTCCCTTTCCAGTCAAAAGGGAGAAGCCTTCCTTGTCACTTTAGCCTAAGAAATATAGGCTATGCTGAGGACCCTTGACCACTACAAATCACTCTTTTTCTCTACTTGCTACGTGACTCTTTCGATGAATTTACCTCTTTCTTCTTCCATCACATATGACAGGGAACTCTGAAATAATATTCGGCATTCAATCAGGAGATCATGAAAATTTCATATCAGCCGCAAACAGGAGTGACTTATATACACTACAAAGATCACATGTTGGACCAGAGTTGTAGCAATATAATAACGGGGAGAGTTGGACTCTGAAAATCCTTCGAAGATAAGTATGTCCATAGCACACAAGAATGTGGCATCATTCCCGACAAGGGAGTTATAATGTTGTTCCTATGTAATAGGTGGGGGACCTCCAGAGATGAGAACATAGCAGTAACAAGTGTGAGCACCTCCCATGCACACCTGAGGTAATAGAGAGACATCATCACTGGGAGCTGCCTCACAGCAGATCATGTGTGCATTTGTTCTCCATGATTGCCAGCTGTAGGACTTCTGGGAATCAAGGAGCTTGTATTGTCATGTGGCTGACAACTGAAATGAATTTATCATAAAGGAAGGTAATCTTAGAAAAGGAAAGAGGAGAATTAAAGAGAGGAAGAGGGGAGGGAGGAGGAGAGGAGAGGAACAGAGGGCAAAGGGCAAGGCAGGAGGAAAAGTGGGGCCAAAAATAGCTGTCAAATTCCTAAAAGCATGAAGAAATGTAAAAGAAAGTTTGAGTAGATTTTCATCATTTTGAAGATGAAACTTCAAACTAACTTAAAATTAGTTAACTTTTGATTCAAGTTTTTTTCCAGTAACGTTAGGAAAATGAAGTTAACAAAAGAATTGTTGTTGATTTACTGATACTTGGATCAGTAAGAATGGGAAGAGAACATTTCTTATTTCATCTCTTAAGAGAAATTAAATCCAAACTTCGTAGCAGGCAACCAGGAAGTACTCTAACAGGATCAGCAGTGAACAGTCACAACAGCTAACACTTAAGGACTTATATTATGTGCCAGTCATTATGGACTCACTTTGAAATATTTATGTTAACTCTTTCTAGCTCCTTACAACCAACTGCACGGATCTGTTTGATTTATTTCATTATACGGTTGGGAAATCCGAGGCTTAGGCACGATAAACAGTTTTTATAAAGCCACAAATGAATTGGAACCCAGACTCTCTGTCCCCACTCACCCATGCTGTGACCATCACGCTCAGCTGTACAAGCACACCACAACCCAAATATGAATGGAATTCTTATATTTATCTTTATCTTCTGCCTAAGTCCAGAACGAGAGGGAGAGGGAGGGGGGAAAGAAGCTGTTTCCTCTGCCAGCAGCACTTTTGACTGCTATATACTTCAGCAATCTGCTCCCTCGTACTGAACATGGTGAGAAGTTTAGTACTAGAGAGTTCACAAGCTAGAAGCGGGCCACACACACACAAACACACACACACACACACACACACACACACACACAAATAAAACAGTAGAAGATGCAGGATATAGTCTTAAATTCCAGCCTATAATCTATCCAGGAATCCCATGTTTCTTTCCCTGTTTTAGGATGACAGCAGCTAAAATGCCCGCCTTCTTCCGTACCCTGGGATTGACATGCACCCTTCTCTAGCTTTTGTTTTGTAACAATATTTCCGAAAGCTGAGCACACACACAATTGTGACTTCTGCAGACAACACTCTTACTGTCAGGAGTAATGCATGACAGTGTGGGGAGAGTCATGCAGGTATCGGGAAAATATACTCTGCCTAAGTCACTTGGTCATTCACTTCCCTCCTGGCTATTTGGATATTTAAGTCAGTCATAAAATACCCATGAGACCTTCCATCTTAATTATAAATCTTGAGGGAAAAAAATTGTCCAGTGAAAATTATTTTCAGGTATAAAATTAGAAACTTCTTTCAACTCCTTTGCCAAGATTTGCATAACTTTGAGGACAAACAAATCAGAAGATTAAAAAATACCATATAGTGCAGATTAGAAGAAAAGTCAACCAGTCCGGTGGTGCCAGTTTCTTACAATGACTTCCAGGGGAGACCTAAATCACCAGGACTGAAGAAGAGGTGGTCTTCAGGGAAAATCTCCCCCAGACAATCCAGGGTATCATCCCAGCTTCTATTTCCCTTGCAGAATGGCTTTGTTTTCTCACATCAATGAACTAGACCGTGGATCCCACGATCAAGTTGGCAGAGGCTACACACTCCCTACCTGGATGCTTGCAAATTGTAAATCACAACTTTACAAGGATTTAACTTTTCCCTTTCCAAAATAATCAAATGTTGTGGTGAGGGGACCACTAATCATGACAAAAATATACTGCAAATTCTTTCTTTTGGTGCCAAGTCCAATAAGTTCTTTGAGTGAAATTAAATGCAGGATCTTATTCCAAACCACAGCTTCCCTTGGGGATGGGCAAGTCTCAAGAGGGGGCTGAAAGGCCACTTGTATCAAAGCCCAGGGTTACAACAGCTTTGCTAAGTTACCCTACCCCCCCCCCCTTAAACTGCTGCCTCTGGTACAAATGGCCAGGGCCACTGCTTTCCAACTTTTATAATCAAATCATACTTTCTATGTTCTGCTCTGAAGGCGGACCAGTCACAGACTTCTCTTAGTTTCTCACAGTTTTTGTTTATTTAAACCTATTCTATGTTGAACTCCAGGGAGAGGAAAGAGAGGGAGAGAGAGTACTGGGAAATGAGTGGGAAGAGGGAAGAAAGAAAATAAAAAGTACAGGGACGGGTGTACAGAATAAAGAGATGTATGCATATGGAGAGTGATGTCTGTGGTGCTATAAGCAATTACTCTGCCCTTCTAAGATCTTCAGTATCACAAGAATCAGACATGAAAAAAACATGAGGTCATCCCACATGCCCTGCACACCCCGGCATGAGTCTCGACAGTACATTATCTCTTCTGAGAGTTTTTAATATGTTTAAAGGATAGCCAATGATAATATCATTTCATTTTATTTCTTACTCTATCTGTCCTGTCTAGTACAGAACATATTATTTGTAAGGATGTTTTGAGGTGGCTCTTCTGAGAAACATTTTGAATACTCATGAGCAAATAAAGTAACATTCATGCTGGCCAACAGCTATGTTGCCGAAGGTCACTCTGGAAGGCTATGTACAGTGAGTTTTAATGGACACAAATTTTACCACAGGTTTGGAACTGTAGATTAGATTTACTAGATATATTTTTAAGCTGGTACACTATAGCATAAACCTAACTGTTTTTGGTGTGTATACACTTCGGGCAAGGTGCATATATATTTGTACTTATTTCCTTTGTGCTCAGTACCTAATACAAAAGGGTTTGGTCTAATCACAAAGTCAACAAAAATTTTCAGCCATCAGTCAAGAAAGCACTTTAAAAAATATGTAACCTTTATGATTCAACAATATACGTACAAGTCAACAATATACACCCAAGCTAAATATCCTGTCATGTAATAATAAAAATGTCAGAAATCATAGACATCTCAAAATTACAGATACAGACATAGATGAAGATATTTAATAATTATACACACTCTAAAGTGCGACTAACTCTTATGTGTTGGTTTCCTTATCTGTGAGTTTAGCAAACAATTGTATCTACTACATATTTTCTGGAAGACTTTAAAGAGAACTGCCATACCCACAAAATGATAGGAATTTAACAACTTTATCAGCCACAAATACTTGCTTATATTTATAAGTATGAATATAAATGGCAAACACATAGCCCTCATTGACATGATTGCAAGAAAGATAGGAATTTTGAAAATGTATGTTTCTTTTTCAAAATATTGTTGGCTATTTTTCATTTGTACCTCACTTGACAAAGAAGTATGTCTCTCCTCTCAGTACTTAATTGCACTGAGTATTCAATTCCTCTGCTAACCCCTAGCTTGTCTCTGTCTCTCTGTCTCTCTGTCTCTCTATCTCTCTGTATCTCTCTGTCTCTGTCTCTCTGTCTATCTCTGTCTCTCTCTCTATATATATATATATAGAGAGAGAGATCATATATATCATATATATATGATCTTTCCTCTCTCCTTTCTTAATCTGTGTGTGTGTATGTGTATGTGTGTGTGTGTGTGTGTGTGTGTGTGTGTGTGTGTGTGTCTGTGTGTTTAGCAGGGAAGAAGTTTTGAATTTTTAAAAATTATATCTTATGTGTTTGAGTGGTATTCCTGTCTATATGTCTATGCACCGCATACATACCTGGTTTCTGTGAAGACAAAAAGAAAGTATCAAATCCCCTCAAGTTGTGATCTTTCATATAATTATTATATAGTTATTAGACTGCCTAGAATAGAACCCTGGTCTTCTGAAAGTATCTAGGTTTTTTAAAACACTGAATCATCATCCCCACTTCCTTGAATGACTTTTCAAATCAAGTACACAAGTCTTTTGGATCTCCAGTTTTCTGCTAGCCTATTAAGCAGCCCCAGGTAAGTTTAAGGCCCAGAGCTTCAATAACTGCATGGAGAATATGATTAATGATACATTATAGGTATAAGAGCTAAATAACTATGTCTTTGATTGTGCCATATAGTAGGCACTGGTAACTTTCAAGTTTTTTTCTCTTAATGTACCAAAGGTAAATGGATATTTTGTTTATGTGTGCAAGAAATACATGTCTGTGCACACATGGGTATGGAAGCCATATGTCAATCATGGATGATGTTCCTCGGGCAGTATCTCATTTCTTTTTTGCAACATAGTATTTGTTTTATTTATTTGGGAATTTCACATAATACATCATGATTATACTCACTTCTAGTCACCCCAAATACAACCTCCAAAACACACTTTTGGAACTTCTTCCCAGAAAAATAAAAAGAAGTAGAAGGAGGACAATGAGGACAAGGAAGATGAGGAGGAGGAAGAGGAGAAGGAGGAGGAGGAGGAGGAGGAGGAGGAGGAGGAGGAAGAGGAGGAGGAGGAAGAAGAGGAGAACTAGGACAAACTAGGAGGAGAAGAAGACGATGATGAACAAGTCTATTCTGTGTTGTCCATATACTCACTAGAGCATGGTCAAACTCCCAGTGGCCAGCCCCTTAAAGAAAACTAAGTCCTTCTGCATGCCACCTCTGCCAGAAACATCAACTGTGATAATTTTGAGTTCTTTTCAATGGCTTCCCTTCTATATTGTTTATTTGGAGCAATAGGGGAGGATGCGCAGTTTTCACAGAAGGTTTCCATGTCTCTGCTTCTCAGCTGTGAGTCTGCAGTCATCTATACCACCACAAAAGAAGCTTCCTTGCCTTTTACAATCACAGCATAAATCATGGGTTTCTAAATGGTCTCTGGCCACAGCTTGGACCATAGAAATATATATGGACCCTGGCATCAGTGCCAACCATGGACCACAGCATGGGCTCCAGTGGTAGTCCAGACCATGGACATCAATACAGTCTTCAGCTGGAGCAGGACTAAGGACACCATCATGGCCCTCCTAGGCAGCCCAGGCCAGAGATATCAGCATGGAAGCAGCAGAGATGACAAACATCAGCATACCCTCCAGTGGTCCCACAGGCTATGGGTGTCTTCCTATCCTCTGGTAGTAGCCTGAGACATCAAACTGATATAGACCTTCGACATCAACACAGCCTGGGGTGGCAGCGTGAACCACAGACACCAGAAAGATCCCTGGCTATACCAAGGACCATGGATATTATTGTGGCCTCCAGGGCAGCATTGACAATATAGGTCTTTTGAGGAGGTCCAGTCGAGAAAAGGAATCATTCTTCATCTCAGACCTCCCTCCCATCATGGCTCAAAGTAGAGCGATTGTGTAACTGGGCAGCGTGCTTGACAGCAGAACTTGCACTAGCTCCAGGCTGCTGCACACCACCCTGCTGGCCCTACACACCAATGGTACGTTCCCCTGTGCACCCCAGGCTTCCCCCACACCTGTCACCGCCATCGCATCGCCAGGTCCTCCACTTCCCACTGCACATGAGCCACTGTTTCCCAAAGTGGCATTTCAAACTGTGGTGCGTCACACAGTATGTTTTTTTGCCCAAACTGCTACACACATAAAATGCTCATGGCGAGGAGTCAGTGGTCTGGCTCAGGGTTCCTGGTCTCTGAAGCACCATAAATACTGAATCATCACTGAGACTTGACCTGGATATCCTGTTGTTGCCCAGAGTCAGGGTGATCTTGTGGCTGGGCTGGATGTCAGGAAGGCAGGATCCTTGGGAGCTTCAGTCTGCTACACATCACCCCACGCCTGATGCAGGCCACCCTGAGGCTCACTGGACAGGACCATTGTGCTTGCAACCTGTGGGCAGTCCTACTGTGCTCTACTCTCCCCCCAGCAGGGCACAGAGCAGTAGCCGCTCCTTGCTGCGGGCTGGCTCTATTCAGCAATGCTATGTTCTTTGTTGCAGCCTTGCTTTTCCGCATCACTATCTTCACGAGTCACCATTCTCCCCAGCCTTGCTCTGATGTCTTTCATTCCAACTTCGGGAATCAACATTTTAAAGGTATCCTCCCATAGGACTTGCCTTTTTGTAGTTGTTCCATGGTTACAATACGGTGAGTCATGCAGACTCCTTCTCAGCTCTCTGGGCACAACATGGCTTCCTTTTCATTGTTCTTTCATTCATTCGTTCATTCATTCTTTCCTTCTTACGTTCATTCATTCATTCATTCATTCTTTTTTTTTTAATAAAGGATCTCTTATTGGCTTGGAACTCCCCGTGTAGTCCAGGATTACCCGGCTAGCAAGCCCCAGGAACTGTCTATCTCTGCCTCCCTTATAATGACCTTACAAGTGCATGCCACCACCACATCTGGATTTTTTTTTACTTGTGTTCTGGGGACCAAAGTAAGTTCCTCATGTTTGTGGGACTTGCACTTTAATAGCTGGGCTATCTTCGAAGCCCAGTGCAGGTTATTTTTAACAACACATCTATTTTGAAAAGAAAGGCATCATTTGAAGTGACAGAAACAATAAATGTAGCAAAGATTAAGGCTATCACTAACTATCTATCTTTAATGGCTGATATATTACTCTTCAGGAAAAGGAGCCAAATTTGCCCTCTAAACAAAATGTGTTTGTGTGTGTGAGTGTGTGTCTACACACACTCACACACACACACTCGTTTTATATATACATATTTTATTTATGTATATATGTGTGTATGTATGTGTGTATATTTGTGTGTATATGTGTATAGTGTATGCATTTGTATGTATATGTATGTGTGTATGTGTGTACATTTGTATGTATATATAAGTATGTATGATTATACATATACATACATATACATATATGTTTGGGGTGTGTGTGTACAATGGATAAGTGTGTCTGAATTGAATTTGGTTTACATGAAATTCTGTCATCCTTTAAATGTATCCTTTCTGAGCACTCTGAGTATTTGGTGTGGAACCAAATTTATTTACCTAATTTCTGGAATGATATTGTATATTTATTTAGCTGATAATTCAAAGAGTCACTGACAAGCCCAGTCCCAAGCTCTGGCAACTCTTTTCTTCTCCCTTCTTTCTTCCTTACTGTATTCCTGCCCCCTCTCCTTTTCTCTCCATATTTCCCTCTCCCTCTCTCTTTCCCTTCTTTCCTCCCGTTCTTCCTTCCACTCCCTATTCCTCCTTCCCTCCCTGTCCCATACCTATAAGAGAAATCAAGTTCTACTCCATAGGCTAAGCACCAAATGCATTAAAACCTGGGCGGTGCATGCTTCCTCTCTGTGCTTCAACGCCGTCCTTCATATTCAGATACTCTATTTTACTTCATCCCTGACACATAACTGACACTCACTAAATGTGCATGAAAAAAAACGAAGGCCTGAATATTTGAAAGGAAAAAAAAAACTGTTCCTAGGAGAGACGGCAACCTCAGGGAAAGTGGCTCTTTGGGGTCCTCGTCCCTCTCTGCCAACATAGTTCTAGGAAACATAGAAGATGTTCTTGGTGAGTCACTGTATACAAGAAAAACAGACAGTGCAGAGGTTGCCTTATGATAAAGCTCTAACCACAGGCCCTCTGCGGTCCTTGCTTTTCTTAAAGATAAAATGCATTTTTTTATTGGAAAATCTCTCAGGTCCATCCCACTCTGCCATTCTCTATGTGAGGCAATCTCATCTTTTACTTTTTTTTTCTGCACATGTAAAATATCCCATAACAGAATTTTTTATTTGGCAATCCAAGATACGTCTTTCAAATGGCACCTGGAAAGTCCACTTGTAACTCCGCTGTAATCAGCACCACTGGGAACTGGCACGTCATCCTCCGTTTCCCATACCTCTGATTCCACTGATAGATTCATCTTTACTTCCCACCTTCTACCACAATACAGCCTTGCCTTGCGCAACACTAAAGCCCAGGAATTCCACCCACACAGCAGTGCAAAACTCAGAGCCAGAAGAGTCCTATTAGGTCATGCAGACCACACCCGTTTCACGGCAGAAACAAGTTCTCCAACATTTCAGCTCCAGTGTGCAGCCCTGCATCGCCAGTCTTTGTGTATGGTTTGAATAATAGTTTATAAGCATTCTGGGATTCGTTGAGAATTAAAGTTCCATAAAAACTTATATTGCTATTTTGTTTATTATTAAGGTGTTTTTTTTTTTTTTTAAAAAAAAACTTCCTGGGAATCATCACAAGAACATTTCCCAATGAGGGAATTATGGCCTTTAGACCTGATTTCTACTAAAACTGATATTCAGCCTTGCCAAACCTGGCTGAGTAATTTCCTGCAAATGGACAGTAGAAAACAAAATTGTATAAAGAATTGTACTATTATCTAATATACTGTGTTCACTGTAATGATATATTTGCTTATATATCTCATAAGTTAAAGTATATATTTATTTGTTGGCAAAGTAAATCCTGTTTCACATTAATCATTAACAATTTTTATTGCCTTTAGGGTTGATGATTTTAGAACTTTTAACTTGCTACATTTGAAGCATCTAATAATGTTTGCTTGTTCCATTGTCCTAAAGTATAAAGTATAACTTAATATTGCTCCAAGAAACCCAACTGAATAAAACAAATATCAAAAACCTAGTCAGTTTTATATCAACTTGACTGGAGCCATAAAGGAATGAACCTCAGTTGATAAAATACTTCCAAAAGATCCAAGGAAAACCTATAGGGCATTTCCTTAGTGACTGGTTGATATGGAAGGACTCAGCCTTCCTTATCAACCAGTGCTGCAACCCTGGGTTGGTAGTCCTAGGTGTTATAATAAAGCTGTGTGAGCAAGCTATGGGGAACAAGTCACTAAGCAGTACTCTTCTATGGCCTCTGTATCAGCTCCTGCCACCAAGTTCCTGTTTCAATTCCTGTCCTGCCCTTACTTCTTCTGATGATGAACAGTGATATGAGAGGATAGAAAAATGAACTCTTCCTCCCAAGCTTTTTTTGGTCAAGGTGTTTCATCATATCAATAGTAACCTGAATTAATACAAAATTCTGCCCAAATACTTGGGTACCATTGAGTCATTCCTTTAGTAAAAAGACGATGTTATTGTTTTTTTCTGTTTGTAAGGGGCACAGGGTAAGAAGCACAATACTAACTCTGGATATGCCTGTTATGGCTTTCTTCTCTTAAAAAGTTGAAGCCAAGAGCTTAGGATTTTTTCCAAGCATAGAAGCAAAATTAGTAATAGTACACTCATTCTACAGTGTCAAAACTTTTATTACTGGGAAATAGAAGCTGTGGTCATTGTTATCATAGAGTCTGGGAATGCTTTCTGCTAAATAGTAACTCCTCCTGCTGTTCACAAGGAGACATTTTTTTCAGTGATTCACTAGTCAAAGGCCTGAAAAAGAAAAAAAAAAGTAAAACAAATGTAAAGTACATTTAAATGTGTAACAACAATACAATATCTAAATTAGTTTTCTCTGTCTGCTTCTGTAATTTTTAATTATTTTTATGTTTATGATTTTTGCCTACAGATATGTATATATACCACATGCTTGCCTGCCACTGACAGAAGCCAGAAGAAGGCATCATATCCTCTATAACCTGAGGTACAGAAGGTTATAAGCTTTCATGTGAGTTTTAACAACTGAACCTAGGTCCTCTGCAAAAGCAGCAATTCTACATATCTGGAATTCCACAAAAGAAAAAAATACATGTCTAGGATATATAACGGTTTCATAGCTTACTTCAATTGGAAATGTTGAGCCATCTCTTTAGTTTCTTCTCTTACATAATAAAAAGGAAAAAGAAAAAAACAAGAAGTGAAGTCAGTTTAACTAATGTTTAAGAAATGGATCTTCTGTTAGGTTATTCCTTTGATAATTGATTCTGAAGTTCCATAAACTGAATATATCTTGATTTTGAAAAGGACTTTAAAGAGATCTCAGAGTACAGGGCAATGGCAGCCTACTTATAAACAGGACAGATACTGGAAAGAAACCTAATCTCAACCTATACCTGGCAATGATCTTCAACTTCAAATGAATCCAATTGCACAGAATCCAGACAAGACAATGCACAAATATGCTCTAGTAGAAATTTCTAATTCAAGGAGATAAGAATGGATTGATTTGCATTCTTCTGCATGCTGACTTCCAGCTGAACCAGCACCATTTGTTGAAGGCTATCATTTTTTCCACTGGATTGTTTTAGTTCCTTTGTCAAAGATCAAGTGACCATAGGTGTGTGTGTTCATTTCTGGGTCTTCAATTCTATTCCATTGATCTACCTGCCTGTCACTGTACCAATACCATGCAGTTTTTAACACTATTGCTCTGTAGTACTGCTTGAGGTCCAGGATACTGCTTCCCCCAGAAGTTCTTTTACTGTTGAGAATAGTTTTAGATATCTTGGGTTTTTTGTTACTCCAGATGAATTTGAGAATTGCTCTGTCTAACTCTATGAAGAACTGAGTTGGGAATTTGATGGGGATTACATTGAATCTGTATATTGCTTTTGGCAAGATGGCCATTTTTACTATATTAATCCTGCCAATCCACGAGCATGAAAGTTTTTTCCATTTTCTGAAGTCTTCTTCAATTTCCTTCTTCAGAGACCTGAAGTTCTTGTCATACAGATCTTTCCCTTGTTTGGTTAGAGTCATACCAAGATACTTTATATTGTTTGTGGCTATTGTGAAGGGTGTCATTTCCCTAATTTCTTTCTATGTCTGCTTATCCTTTGAATATAGGAAGGCTACAGATTTGCTTGATTTGGACCTCCACATAAAACCAGACACACTGAAACTAATAGAAAAGAAACTGGAGAAAACCATTGAGCACATGGGCACAGGGGAAAATTTTCTAAACAGAACACCAATAGCTGATGCTCTAGGATCAAGAATTGACAAATGGGACCTCATAAAATTACAAAGTTTCTGTAAGGCAAAGGACACTGTCAATTGGACAAAACGGCAACCAACAAATTGGGAAAAGATCTTCACCAACCCTACATCTGACAGAGGGCTAATATCCAATATATACAAAGAACTCAAGAAGTTAGACTCCAGAGAGCCAAATAACCCTATTAAAAATGGGGTACAGAGCTGAACAAAGAATTTTCACCTGAAGAACTTCAGATGGCTGAGAAGTACCTTAAGAAATGTTCAACATCATTAGTCATTATGAAAATACAAATCAAAGCAACCCTGAGATTTTACCCCATACCAGTCAGAATGGCTAAGATTAAAAACTCAGGAGACAGCAGGTATTGCCGAGGATGTGGAACACTCCTCCACTGCTGGTGGGATTACAAGCTGGTACAGCCACTCTGGAAATCAGTCTGGTGGTTCCTCAGAAAACTGGGCATGACACTTTCAGAGAACCCTGTTATACTTCTCCTGGCCATATACCCATAGGATTCCCTGGCATGCAATAAGAAGACATGCTCCACTATGCTCATAATAGCCCTACTTATAATAGCCAGAAGCTGGAAAGAAACTAGATGTCCTTCAATGGATGAATAGATACAAAAAATGTAGTATATTTACACAATGGAATACTACTCAGCAATTAAAAACAATGAATTCATGAAATTCTTAGGCAAATGGTTGGAACTAGAAAATATCCTCAGTTAAGTAACACAATCACAAAAGAACACACATGGAATCCAGTCACTGATAAGTGAATATTAACCCAGAAGCTTGGAATACCAAAGACACAATTAACATATTAAGCGATTCCCAAGAAGAAGGAAGGAGAGGGCCCTGGTCCTGGAAAGGCTTGATGTAACAATGTAGGGGATTGCCAGGATAGATAAGTGGGAGGGGGTTGATTGGGGAAAGGGCGGAGGGAAGAGGGCTTATGGGACCTATGGGGAAGGGGGAACCAGAAAAGGGGAAATCATTTGGAATGTAAACAAAGAATATAGAAAATAAAATAAAATAAATGTCTAATTCTTAGTGAAATAAAATCACATTTTTAAGGGATAAATGGTTGTCAAAAATGGGACTCTAGAAACACATTTTGTATCAAGAAAGGAAAAAGACTGGATATAAAATAGTATAAATTATATGTTGGAGCATCTCTAACATGTAATAAGGACACATGCTCCACTATGATCATAACGACCTTATTTATAATAGCCAGAAGCTGGAAAGAACCCAGATGTCCTTCAACAGAGGAATGGATACAGAAAATGTGGTATATTTACACAATGGAATATTACTCAGCTATTAAAAAACAATGAATTCATGAAATTCTCAGGCAAATGGCTGGAACTAAAAAATATCATACTGAATGAGGTAACCCAATCACAAAATTATACACACCATATGTACTCACTAATAAGTGGATATTAGCCCAGAAGCTTGGAATACCCAAGATACAATTCACAGACCACATGAAGCTTAAGAAGAAGGAAGGCCAAAGTGTGGGTGCTTCAGTTCTTCTAAGAAGGGGAACTAAATACTCACAGGAACAAATATGGAGATAAACTATAGAGTAGAGACTGAAGGAAAGGCCACCCAGAGACTGTCCCACCTGGGGATTCATCCCATATACAGTCATAAAACCCTGACCCTATTGTTGATACCAAGTAATGCTTGCTGAAAGGAGACTGATATGGCTGACTCCTGAGAGGCCCTGCCAGAGCCTTACAAATACAGAGGCAGATGCTTGCAGCCAACCATTGGACTGAGTGTGGGGTCCCCAATGAAGGAATTAGAGAAAGGAATAAAGGAGCTGAAGAGGTTTGCAACCTCAGAAGAACAATAATATCAACCAAGCAGACCCCCCCCAAGAAAAAGCTCCCAGGGATTAAGTCAAGGAGAACACATGGCCCCAGCTACATATGTAGCAGAGGACTGCTTTGTCAAGCATCAACAGGAGGAGAGGTCCTTGGTCCTATGAAGGCTCGATAGATGCCCCAGTGTAGGGGAATTGAAGGCAGGAGGTGGGAGTGGAGTGTGTGGAGGAACACTATCATAGAAGTAGGGGGAGGGAGGATAGGATAGGGGGGTTCCAGGAGAAGGGGAAACTATGAAAGGGGATAACATTTGAAGTGTAAATTAAGAAAATATTCAACAAAAAATAAAATAGCATAAATTATTTTTAGGTTATTTTAAGGTCATAAGGATAAGAGGCTGAGTGATTAACAAAAAGTAAATAATGGTTTCAGAATCTTTAAATTTATAATGATCATAAGTGAACATGCGGAGATGGATGATTGTCAAAATCTTCCTTCTAGGACACATTCATCAAAGTAATGCAGGTATTAAATATAATATAAACTTAAATATAATATTATATTAACAGCAAAACTTATATAATACTTAACAGAATATGAAATCTTTATTTCTTCATTTGCCACCTGTGTCTGGTTGAATCTAGAGAACCCATCCAATGGTCAAGACACTATTGATCCAGAACACTTGATGCTAGTGACTCCCCAGGACTACCAGGGCTAGCCAAAGCTCCATTCAAGTTCACTGCGCCAATGAGCTTGACAGGAAAGCCTGAAATCCTGCACTAAGACTTCGGAGGCCTCCCACTGCTCAGCATGAAGACTCTGTAATAAGCTATTGCTACCTCTATGGTCAGAGGAAAAGGTGGAAAAGTGGCAGAAGCCAGTAGATGTAACCTTGGTTTGCAGAGCTTACTATTATCCCCAACTTACACTTGAGAACCTGATGCAGGAGGAGCTTATAGGAGTGGAAATGTGTACAAGCACTTTGGAATTCAATTTGCAAGTTCCTCAGAACACTGAGAAGAGTTTACCTCAAGAAACAGCTGTACCACTTTGGGCATATGCCCAAAAGATGCTTCACCATACCACAAAGACACTTGCTCAGCTATGTTCATAGCGGCTTCATTCATAATAGCCAGAATCTGGAAACAACCTAGATGTTCCTCAGCTGAAGGATGGTGTCTTAGTTAGGGTTTCCCTGCTGTGAACAGACACCATGACCAATGCAAGCTTTATAAAAGACAACATTGAATTGGGGCTGGCTTACAGGCTCAGAGGCTCAGTCCATTGTCATCAATGCAGAAACATGGCAGCATCCCGGCAGATATGGTGCAGGAGGAGCTGAGAGTTCTACATCTTCATCTGAAGGTTGCTAGTGGAAGACTGACTTCCAGGCAGCCAAGGGGAGGGTCTTAAGCCCACACCCACAGTGACACACCTACTCCAACAAGGCCACACCTCCTAATAGGTTCACTTCCTGGGCCAATCATATACAGACCATTACAGATGGATAAAGAAAATGTGATATATCTACATGATAGAATGTTATTCAGCAGTTAAAACAAAGATATCATTAATTTTTCAGGAAAATGGATAAAACTTGAGAACATCATCCTGAGTAAGGTAACCCAGTCCCAAAAGGACATTCATGATATGGACTTACTTATATATGGATATTAGCCAGGAAATACAGATAGCATGTTACACTCCACAGACCCAAAGAAGCTAAGGAAAAAGAACGATAGGAGAGAGGATGCTCGAATCTCAGTTAGAGGGGGTCAGATGGAGGCAGAAAGAAGAGGCAGATGGAGGGAAGAAATGGGGTGGGGAGAGTCATGCAGGATCAGAGGTGGAAAGGGACAGGAGAGATGGCCAGGAGGCCATGAGAATGAATGGAAATCTGCAACTGGCAGGGCTGAGGAGGTAGGAGGGCATCTTCAGTAAGAGACAGAGGCCCTGGAGAAGGGAGGTACCTAAGAATTAATGGGGGTGACCTTAGTCACCCTATAACTCACAATATTGGGGATATGGAACCTGAAGACACCACCACCTGTAGCTAGGTAGGAATCCCAGCGAAGTGATAGGAACAGCAACCCACCAACAAAACTTGTAAGTCAAAAATTACCCTTTCTACAGGAAACGCAGGGAAAGGGGATGGAGCCAAGACTGGGGGAATGGCCAACAATAACTGGCCTAACTTGAGACCCATCCACTTTTCAAGACACTCTGTTATGCTTGCAGACACGAGTCTAGCATGGCTCTCCTCTGAGAGGCGCCAACCAGCAGCTGAGTGCCCTCTGATGGTTTAGTGTTGTTGCTTAATGTTGTTGTTCCCGGGTTTCGGCACCATATGATGGGATATAAGAGAGAAAGGGTATTAGTGAGTATGGCACAGCGGTGTGGGGGGAAGGGGGATACCTAAGCGGGCCCATGCCTAGGCATCCTTTCCCCCTCAAGGACCACTCACACAACAACATGGTATTGAATAGAGTTTATTTAGGGAAGAGGATGAGAGTCAATGGTATAGTGGAGGCAGAGAGAGAGAGAGAGAGAGAGAGAGAGAGAGAGAGAGAGAGAGAGAGAGAGAGAGAGAGACAGAGGAGTAGAGAGGAGTGGAGAGGCCGGCCATGACCACGTGGAGAGAGGGGGGAGGGGATGTGGAGAGGGGCAGAGAGGTGAGAGTGTGATGAGAGAGCAAGCAAGAGAGTGAGGAGGGGCAGGCAGCCCCTTCTATAGTGGGTCAGGCATATGGGGCGGGGCATACTTGGCTATTGCCAGGTAACTGTGGGGTGGAGCTTGGATAGAATACCAACACTCTCCACTCAAAAAGTCACAGACATGTACAGCCAAACAGTGGATGGAGCTTGGAGACTCTGAAGGAAGATTGGGAAGAAGGATTTGGGGCCCAGAGGGGGATAGGAACTCCACAGGAAGACCAACGGAGTCAGCTAACCTGGACCCTTGGGTCTCTTAGAGACTGAACCACCAACCAAAGAACATACATGGGCTGGAACCTAGGACTCCCCGCACATCTGCTACATACGTGCCGCTTGATCTTCATGTGGGTTCCCAGTAAATGGAGTGAGGGTTATCCCAACGCTGTTGCCTGTCTGTGGGATGTGTTCTTCCATCTGGATTTCTTGCCTTGCCTCAGTGGGAGAGGATTCACCTAACCCTGCAGAGACTTGATGTGATAGGGAGGGGAGATACCCAGGAGATACCCCCTATCCTAGCAGAGGAAAAGGGGAGGCGGCTGGGAGGAAGGACTGTGGGGTGGTGGTGACTGGGTTGGGGGAAATAAGTAGGGTGTAAAATGAATAAAGTAAAAATTTTAAATTGGAATGAATAATCCAACCCCCCCCTCAAACAAAGGATAAAGATCTAGAGTTTTTACTCCAAAAAGAAGAAGACTAGGATATATTTCCCACCATTACATTCCAAAGGCTGATTATCTGCAATTGAATAAAATAAGAGGCTTCCTATCTAATAGGTGTAATGAATTCATAGCTTACTTTGATTGCAATGCAGTCTTAGCATGAATCAATTCATTCTACCAATCTTAATGTTTAAGCATATTCTGAAATTGTTCAAGCTCTTAACGTCCATGTTGGGGGAAAAAAGGGTTTCTTACTAAAGTTTTTTTTTGCAGAACTTGGGGTTACACATACACATACCTACACATACATATACATACACATACATATACACATACCTCTTATCCTAGTGTCCCTTCCTTGGGCAGTTTTCCTCTGTTTAAAGAGTTTATAACTCTACCCACCATTTACTGTGATACTGATACTTGTAATGAAGTGTGGAGAGGAGCCATTAATGTCTCTGCTTCTTTAAAGCTCTATACCAGAATGCCCTTGAGTGATCTCAGGTTCTTAGCCATATGCCCTTGAAGCTTACAACAAGGGATGTGGAATATATCCATTCAGCTAGGCCTTACCTTTTATAACCACCTCCAATATGAATTTGCTTCTTCAGAAATCCAAATGAAATTCTCCTAGACAGCAAGTTATTGCAAACATAATCATCTGATATCATGTATCTATACCAATGAAAAATATTCCATTTCTAAATAACAATATGTTTTTTCATTTACATATCCCTGGTGATTCTGGTTATGTTTCTACCTTTGCCTTGAGTTTGCATATGCTTGTTCTAAAACTTAACCTGAATGAATTTACAAAGCCTAAAAGCAACCGTGTCATTGGGCAGAGTAGAGCTTGCCTCTATAATCTGCTACTCAGGAGGTAGAGTCAGAAGAACCCTGAGTTAGAGGCCAACTCAGCAACACAGTGTGTCTCTGAGTCAAAAAACACAAACAAAAGACAAAAAGTAATAGTAAACAAAACTGGAGAGAGAGAGAGAGAGAGAGAGAGAGAGAGAGAGAGAGAGAGAGAGAGATTGTTTCACCACACTGTCTCTTGAGACCCATAAAGACGACTGTAGAGAACACAGTACTGTGTGCATACTTAGATACTTGGATCCTTCCATTGTATATTTTTAGGACCATCTATATTGTTCACAAGAAGATCAATGGCACAGTTCTATTTAATATGAACTACCCTCTTAAAAAAATATCATGGGCTAGGGTAGTCATGGGGCATATTTTATGACTTTTACTGCTTCGCCTCTCCAGATGCCCACTGAAGAGATATTTTGGCTCAGGTTCACCTATCATGGCAGCATGGGCCCATGGGGACCCATGGAAGGTTGTAATGAGGGCTCCATTAACCACTTTCATTATTTCAGAAGGCCTCGGGGAATTACACATTCACCAATAATAAAGCTGCCGAAGCTAAAGTGTCAAATTACTTTGCTTTGGGGCAAAGTCTTATCAATTTCAAGTGAAAACTGGTATTACCTCATGCTGATGAGTGCCTCTGATTGGCAACTCTGTACGCATCTAATTAATAAAATGTGAAATTAAAAAAAATCGGAATTGATTTGTTTGGACATTAAAATTTTTCTAGACATAAGAGTTCCAGACATGGAAGGAAAGCAGAGAGGAGCATTAGACCTCAGGTGTTTAATGTCACTAGAATATGTTTACTAGTGTTGGGGATGGCAATATAAAACTAAAAGCTACATTCGGATACAGGTCTAAGTGATATGCAGCCACTATTTTTTCCCACCATCATAGTAGCAATATTAGGCATGTACAGTGATGTGCCCAAACTTAGATTCTAAACTAAGACAAGAAGACTTTGAGACAGAAGACCACCAAAGTATCATGGACATGAAAACTCTTTGGTTAAAACCCCGTTTTATATTATGACAAAAAGAGATCAGTGGTGTTCTCATTTGCAAAACAAAAAACAAACAAAAGAAACAAAAAAAGGACATTAATATAATACTTTCTTAAGCTTTCTGGTAAGATTGAAAAAACAACCCTCATTTTAGTAGCTTTCTAGAACAATGTCTAAAATAAAGTCAGTATTAATAACTGACTTACACTACAAGGCTCTCTTTCCACCCCCAAACACACGTCAAAATCCTGAGGCCACTCTTTCTCCTAAATTAAACATGAATTAAACATAGCGGTAAAAATAACATCATCTATCAATAGGCTAAGAATTCAATGCTCTGCCTAAAATTAAGCTGTGAGCTCACCACCCTCAACATGAATCTAATGTCTCGGGGCACACCCAGCTTAGGCACTAGATACCAGGCACCTGAGAGCTGCCAGGGATGGTTTCTGAGTATTTTTCTTTTTTAAGTCTTTGGAGATACTCTTGAGAGACTGGTAATGTACTACTAAATCTGTGACCATAGACGCAAACTTTTAAAGTATAATACCCACATGACGCCTACGTTCCGAGGAGAAGCATGCTGGTGTGTAATATAGCTGTGCCTGGGTAAAACTCCTCTTTCGTGGAGGAGGGGAAAATCCACAAGAGCTTTGGAGTATACACCTCTAAATAAAGAGAGGCCCGTTGTTTATCTCCCTACTATTTAAGAGTTAATGAGAGATTTGCACCTGTACAGCTGTTGCGGACTGAAGCTTGCTTGTGGAGCTGGTGGAGCGAATGTGTTTCCTGCTTGAGACAGTTGTAAATGCCTTGAGTAAAAACACGGAGGACTGCTAATGGATAGGTTTATTTTAAAGCATGCCATCTGCTATCAATCATAGAGAAGTATAGGAAGCAAGTTTGGCTGGGCTCCCTCCTTGTGAGCCTGATAAAGACAGGGCTCCAGGACTCGGGAACATTGAGTCCCCCAGAGAATAAAACATCAAACCTACTCAGCAGCTCCACTAACAATAATAAAAATGCCTCTGCCTAAAGGTGACATTCTGAATTTACGATTATTTGTGTCTATAAAGTGTATTCTTTGGCTCCTGACTCATTCTGACTGTCTCACTCTGAGAACAATACATTAAGCCTGCCCGAAGTAAATGGAAATCCTATCCTTTTATTAAACCAGCAGCCAGTACCTGGGCTGATCTAATGCCTGTAGGATAGCGGGAAGATTTTCAGCTCTGGTCTGTGCTTTTTAAAAGACTTTGTAAGAGAACTACAAATGAGATGCATATTAACATCCTAAAGGATACTCATGATGTGGGCAAGTTTATGCTTCTGAGAAGACAAAACAAAACAAAATGAACCAAAATGTCAAATTAGACTAAACTTAACTAGTCTATTATGACGACACAAATGGAAAATTCCATATTACACAATATGTCACAGAAAAACAGAGAACCAGCCACTCAGGATGGTGTTCCCTGTGCCATATGGACCAAGCATGTTTTCACAGGGACAGACATTTTCTTGGAGATCTTCCAGCTGTGGAATCATAACCAATATTGTTTTCTAAAATGGATCCATAGTATTTCCTAAAACATGCCTATCCTGGCTTACTAAAGTGCCTCCTGCCGAAGTCCTTGGTGGATAAAATGGGTTGTGGCGGCCCTGGAACCTTCTGTAGCTTATAATTGTTAATTCTGCCTCAAAATTGCAGCTTAACTTAATTCTACTGCTAGCCTAGAAAACCAGGTTGTGAGTGTTTAGGGAAAACCCACCTGGCCATCGAACTCATGAGTCTAATTAAAGTTAATAGAGAATCTGAAAGAGGAAAAACGTCGCCTCAGCGGACTCAGCAGAAAGTCATACAGCAACAGAAATTTGAGGCAAGAACATTTTTATGTTGCTATTTATTGGAAATATGTCCTCCGAAATATATGTACGAGGAATTATGTGACTTATTATGTGTAGTGTGTATCCTGTTATAATTCAATAAATAATTTTCACTCTTGAGCCCAACAAAATTGGCTCAGGCTAAATGGTAAAGTATAAGAAAGTTGCTAGACTTGGGAACAGTAGCAGATCTGCTCCAACCAGGACTTGGCCAGTCTCTGCAACATTAAGGAACTCCTACCCTACCTTCATACAGAAGCCATGCGCAATATTCACTATGAATTCCAGGTGATCACATAGTGACACATTTAAGAGAAGAATTCTTTGAACAAATGCAACAAAAGTTTTTTAAAAAAACAATAGAAAAAGTAACAATGAGTACAGCAATAAAGCCAGGTTAGGAGTCCGTGTCGTAATTCCTTAAAAAACAAAAGAGAGAGAATGCACACAGGTTGTTAAAGTGCAGATTCAGAAATATTTTTAAAAAACCCACCGAGGCTTCATTATATTTTCTAGTACATTATAGGATCAAATGTTGAGACAGGTCATAAGACATTCCTGTAACAGAAGAAAACTTTAGCAAGGCCTTCAGTGCCCCGACAATGGTTACACACACAAATGTCTATGCTGACCGCACAATTGAGGCATAGGAAGAGGCTGTGAACAGGTCCAGAGCGTGGCTAATCGAAGTGTCCCTGGCTCATCAAGCAATTGGTAGTATCCAACACACGCAGATTATCACGAGCGATAGGAACGGTAGTGCTACTCGAGCCTCAAGTGTGAAATGAAGCCAGAGACGCGGCGAGCAATGCCACTCAAACTTGGCAGGAATCTTCAAGGTTCAGACTAAACACTTTATGCTACAGAATAGGATAGCCGTGTTGTTCCTTGCTGTTCAACATTGCATCCCACGTAGAAACGCGGGACTATAGTTCTGGGATTCTGGAGACTATGTCTATAAATGGTACCCAAAGTCCTCGTGTTACATTGTATTACCTCTACAGCAGTGCCATGTCTCTGCCTAGTCTCTATACTATTGTGGAAGATTGAGTCTGTTTCTGGGCTTTCTCCCTTCAGCACCACATTTCCCATCCCTGGCACATAGGTCAGTAGCACAGTAATGAAAAGCCTACTGCACCAGTGGTCATATCAAAAAGAGAAATACCTGAAGATTAGCACGGTAATTTGTTTCTCTAAACCTGAATCGCCTAATCTCTTTTCTTAAGAAAGCAGTGGCCCATGAATATAGTAAAAGAATTAAAACTACATTTATGAAGTGACTCCTAAAAGATTTTAATGTTTTTAATAAAAAGGATGGATCATTAAAATAGAGTTAATAAATATTATTCAGAACTCATTACCTTAAATAGTCCCTACTTAGGATTATAAATGTTCACTGTCTGAATTCTAAGGAGGTTGTGATACCAGGTAGATATTATATGATGTTTTCATAGTTAATATTTGCAACATGAGATTTACTTGTTGGGAAAAGAGTTTAAAAGATAATAAATCTATTCTGGTGCTTCAATGGCTCCCATTTTTATCATACCATTTAAGGAAATATCCACATGAATTATTTAAGTATAACTACCAATTCTAACTATATATAATTCTATACCATTAACCAAGTGTTCCAAGAGCATCGTGCATTTATTAATTCAGCCAACAATTATTTATTGAATTTTGCACTGGGTGCAGAAGAATATTATATTAAAGGAACCCTGTGCCACTGCATTGTAAAACATTTTTGTTTATTTCCCTTGCAGTTTTTTTATTAAGTAGTTTCAAATTCAGCCACCCATGTTAAAAGTCAGATGCACAAACAGAAGCCCATTGAAAACAAGAGCTCTTCTGTCTATCCACACCGGCCAGATAGAGTTCCAAAATGTATAAGACCATTGCCTATGTCATGTCAACTATTTTGAATTCAGAGGGACAAATAACCTACGTGGTCAAGAGCCTTGTGCCCACTTTGCAGATAAACTTACAAACAACTTTTCATCAACAAGGAAGCCAGAAACTTCTGCCTTGTGGAAGGCAGCAGATTGAATATGTCTCTTCTGCACTCCCTACCCCCAAAACTTCTATCTATGGTCTTTGGCTCGACTGTACCCAAACCCCAAAATGCCAGGCACATATTATAGCTCATATCAAATCAATAACATAAATGTCAATGAAGAAAGTGTAGCATTACAGTGCAATCCATTGTTCCAAATCAGGCTTTGGGTTGGGATTTACTAAAAAAAAAAAAAAAACTACTGACAACCTTGGTAGGAAGGTTTAGAAAGCGTTTGGGAAGTCTCCGAGTCCTCTGTCCTGTCTGGTTTCACCCTCTTGTGTCTTAATTGTGATGTCTAGTGCTGTAATAAAACACCACTACTAAAGCAATTCAGGGAGGAGAGAATCAATGTCGCTTACAGGTCCTATCTCTCACGGAGGGAAGTTAGGGAAGAAATTTAAGACCTGGATACAGAGCCTAAGCCAGAAGCTATGGGAGAGCACTGCTTGCTGGTGTGCTCCTTACCCCTTTCTTACACACCCCGGACCACCTGCCCAGGCATGGCACAACACATAATGAGGTGCCCTCCCAGACCAAACGTTAATCAATAAAATGACCCACAGGCTTGCCTACAGGGCGACTTACTGGAGCCATTCTTTTCAGTTGACGGTTCCTTTTTCTCAAATGACTCTAGCAAATGTCAAGTGACCAAAAAAACTACCTAGGACAGTTTAACCCATGTCAACTTGACACTCAAACATACTACTAACAATGCATTTCCTTTTTTATTTATCCCCAAAGCTCTCATATTAATATCAATATCGCAACGTAAAGAACATTCCAACTTCTAATAGTCCTCTTTAAAGATTCAAACACTTTAAAAGTTCAGTTTTATTGTTTTTTGTTTTTGTTTCTGTTTTTGTTTTTTTATATAAATATCTAAACTTCATTTCAAAGCTCAAAGTCTCTCAACTGTTAGCTCAGGTAAAGTCAAAGTAAGTTACATACTTTTTTTTTTTCATTTCAAGAGGAAAGCACCAGGGCAGAGTTACATCCAAAGCAGAGCAAAGCCAAAGACCAACAGTGGACACCTCAGGGACAGACTTCTGGGTCTCAGATCTGCTGACCCAGCTCTCTGGCTATTCCAGTAACAGCACACCCAGCTTCTCTCAGAGGCTGAGGCCAGCCACCCTCCATACCTGCTGCCGGCTGCAGCATTGTCCCATGCTACTGCCGTCTCCAAAAGGCAGGGGTCTCTGCTGTATCTGGGATGTCCCTTTACACGTAGCCTCTGCTGGACTCTGGTCACTGACTCGACCATGTCTCAACCTCACGACCCCTTTGGTCCTCAGGCTTCTCCTGTAACTGAAGCTGCACCTTCACTAGCAGCAGGGACCAGAGAGGCAGAAACTGAAACGGACGCCTTAGAAGAACACTGCCTATGCTCAGCCTGCTTTCTCCTATTCCCCAGGACCACCTGTCTGGGCAGAGTGACACCGCCCATAAGAGGATGGGCCCTCCGACAATCATCAACCAAGAAAATGTCCTACAGACCAATCTGCTGTGGGCATTTCCCCAACTGAGCTTGGTTCTTCCCATATGACTCTGGTTAGTGTCACATTGACCCAAACTAACCAGAACATCCTATTTTAAACTACAGTGTCTACACTATATTATTCTGTGTTGTTTAAACTTAAAAAAACAACTCCAAAGTACAGATACGGCACTTTAAGGTTCTCAACTTACTTTGCTAAAATGTCACCGAGAAAGATGGCGTTGGTTCATTTTGCCACCAAGGTAGGTTGGGCCGTCTGTGTCTGAATAACGGAGTGGTATGTCTCTGTCACTACACTAATCTCCCATCACCAACAAGTCATGGTACTTCCTAGGGAGCAACAAAATGGTGAATGTTCCCTTCTTTCTGCTCTGGCCTTCTCAGTCGCAGTTCTTGAATATGCATAAAAGCTTCAAACTAGGCACCCTGCCCACACCTCAGACATACATATTTGAACACACACAGGCCCCGTAGTCATACATGTAAGATGAACTTTCTGATGACAGCCTGCAGACTCCCACTGACATGGACAATCAGAGAAGGGAGTGCTTCCCTGAGACTCTTTGGTCATCAGCCAGCTGTCAAGAGGCTGTGGAGAGCTAGAGTGTTCTAGCAACCCTGCCTGGCTGGAAACTGTTTCTGAGGAGATAGGAGTATTCTATGGTGTAGACGGAAGATGCCTTTCCTTTATCTCCTGGAGGAAGAAAAAAAAAAACTTTTGCCAGGAAATGAGGGATTTTCAAACTCCTACAACAACTGGAAGAGAAATGTGGTGATTTTGCCAGCGAGCACAAGGAACTAGGCCTGCTGTCAAAAGGCGCTCTATCCAACCCGGGCTGGGTTCACGGTAACAGGAATCTTCCTCTTCAGCCACCGAAGTGCCTGTTGAATTAGGCACACAGCCAAGGTGAGGTACAGTCACTCGGGCGAAATGTCCGTTTTCATTTGGATCTCTGTGGCCCTTTCTCATGTCATGGGGAAACTATGCTTCCTCTGCCTGGATGTTTTCAGGACCCCTTGGTTTAAGGAAGTAAGTCAGATCTGCTGCTCTGAAGGCAAAGCCACAGTTTGGACAGTCAGAACCGGGCTGTCCCCGTCTTTAAGAAAAAAAGAAAGAGCTAAAGTATTCCTCACCCAATCCTACTCACGGTTTTGATGTTGAAAGAAACCTGTTGTGGTTTAAATGACTCGGTCAGTTCTTCTGGGATTTTCCAAAGTTTCCTATAAAAAGAAATCTGTGGGAAATGAATGATTGCATAATCACTAACATATGTCAGTTTCACTAAATCTGTTATCTTTTTTGGTGTGTTTTGAATTGCACTGTCCTATCTTGGATCGCTATCACCTTAACAGTTCTGTCTTTTAAGTAACAATATAGATTGGGGGGGGGGAAATCGAGCCAAGAAGTTGCTTTTGTTCTTTTCATTTTTTGTTTTTTGTTTTGTTTGTTTTTTGGTTTGGTTGTTTTTTTGTTTTGTTTTGTTTTTTTTTTTGTTTTTTTTTTTTTTGATTTGGTTTGGTTTGGTTTGGTTTACATAGCAAATTAGAAAGCCAGGATGGGGAAAGAGGCACTCTTACCCAGGCCAAGAAGTGCAAGGATGAAAGCTGCAGCCTCCAGTTAACCTGAGTTCATTAATGATAGTATCTCCGGGGTAACTCTTGGAAGGGGTAACTCTGGTTAATTACCTAAATTATTTGAATTTTTCTATTCATAGGTACCACAAAATGTGTTCGCTTTTACCTGAAATAAGAATGCAACTGGACCGAGAGAATTAATATTTTTAACCAAATAAGCGCTGGAGGTGAGGCTTAGGGACAGTTTCCTGGTGGACAATGTTCATTAATGACGCTGCGGGCTACGTAGGTCCAGCCTTTCCTTCTTTAAATGACTTGTAAGAACTCTGCAGCCTAACGATAAGAAGTAGAGGAGGAACCTCGGGGTTAGGACCTGCTCGTCGCTCCCACCGCTTCAGCAATGATAATATTATGATTAACAAAATAATCATCAATTCTTCAGACTTCTTCGACTGTTTCTACAGTCAGTGCAAAGGGAAGAGTCCGGGAGGTTCCACCGGTTGGGACGACGAGCATCGGTGAACACCCAGTAAACCAAGGCTCCGCACCTCATCCAGACAGACTAAGGTTCATTTGTCCTCAGCTCTGGCTGTATATTTAAATTGCCTGGAGCACTATAAAAGGGCACATAAATCAGGCAGCAGGCATGAAGACAGGCATGGGTGCTTTATAAACGGTCCTTGAAACTCCAGCTTGAATAGGGGGTAATTGGTATGTTCCCATAGCCTTTAGGACTTCCCTGCTTACACTAGACAGCATATATTAAATAGACTCTTGATAATAGACTAGGATATGATAGGTATTTTTAAATTTTTTTCTACTGTTCTATCATGGGGCCTGATAGACTTGAGTTATGGCAAAAACTTAAAGCATATTTACTGAATATACAGATAATTACAAATAAACATTTTTTTAAAAATGATATAATGATAAATATATCATGAAAAGGAATGTCAGCATAGAATATCATTATTCAGAGAATACACAATGAAGACATTGAATCTTCATCTGGGTCATGAAAACTTGAAAATTGGTTTATAGAGAAAGGACCTGGAAGAAAGAAGTTTGGAAAACCTGACAATGATTTAAAAAAAAAAAAAAGAAAGTCCTCAAATTCTGTCTTTTTCATCCTGCCCTCTACTTCCACACTGAAAAGTTTAAGTCGATGAGAATATCATTCATTAAAGGACTCAGGAACACAGAACAAGTTAAGTGGCATTAAAAAAAAAAATTCTGTCACAAATACAAGAAAAACATAACTTCCAGATAACAACAAATTATCCAAGGAATAATTCAAATTTCAAAAATAACTTTATTTTATGAGAAAGTTACTGGCTTGGGAGATTAATAAGAAACACCATAACTATACATCCTGATTTCCACGTGTAATTACGTATTACATACTCACTTAAGTGGGGATTTGCTGCTGTTGTGAGGTCATGGTATAGCCATGTTCTGCTGAAGTTTTCACATCTTATTTTTAGCATAAAAATAGTCTGAAAACAAAATTGCCCTTGAATTTTTTTAAAGTGTCTCAGTAATAACAAAAGTGAGCTTCTTTTTTTTTTTTTTTTGACAGCTATGGAAAGAAGCATTTTCTCAATGTCTATACCTTATATTAAGCAGGCTGGCTTCTTTTGAGGACTATATTAAATATCTGAAAACAAACGTTAAAAACAAGACACATACTGAGCTTGACAAAATGTCCAAATCGACATGAAAAGTAGGAACACAGCAAGGATTGAAAGCAAGAGGCATTTATTTGTTGTTCTCTATTTCTCTCTACCTCCTTTAATTCTCCCATCTCTTAGTTGTATTCTGCAAAGACTATATACAAGCTAAACATCTCATAGAAAAGGAACGATAGCCATTTAGACATTGCCCACTGAGACAAAGCTCACCTAATACATAGACTCATATATTATAGTCCCTTAGATCTGTTCAGATTTTGAAGGTATATTAACTGATGCAGAGAGAGAAAATATTTAATCTTAAAATAACAAGAAAATGGAAGAGAGATAGTATCTGCCATTATAGTATAAATGTTCAAACACATCTCAATAATCTATAATTGAGATTGCAATAAAAATTACATTTAATAAAAACCAAATACAAAGTTGTATATCTGAGTGTCAAACGTCAGCTAGTTCAGAGCAGAAAATAACAAAATTCATATTGAATAAAGACTAAGGATTGAGTATGAACCAAAGAGCAACAATCCCAGTGATGTAGAGTTTTTGAAGGGAATAAGAGGCTAGTGAGAAACAACTTACTTCAAATTGAGAAAAAAAATTAGGAATCTTTTAAACATTCATTTTATTTTATTTAAGTTTTGCATGTGTGTGACTTTCTTGGAGATGGTAACTTACCCTCCTAAGCTAATTATTTTGTACATATTTGAAGGCTAGGATTGGATGTCCCCTCATATAGCAGAAGTACAATCTCTATTCTCTACCATTATCAATTTAGTGGACATACAGAGATGCTTTGTTGACCTGCTGGATAGGGGAAGTGAGTACTGGGATAGACAAAAGGGATCTTAGAATCAGGGTAGGACACATCTCTGGGATGAACTACAAGCCTAGTGCAGAAGAAGCTCCCAGGAATTATTGAGAGTTACCCTAGCTAAGACGTCCAGCAAAGGGGGATACAAAGCCTGCACCAGCCTGTAACCAGGCAGGACTTCCAATGGAGGGATTGCGATACCCATCCAGCCACAACACCTTCAACCTACGATTTGTCCTACCTATAAGATGTGCTGAGGTAAAGATGGCACAGAAATCGTGGAAGTGGCCAACCAATAATTAGTTCAGTTGAGACCCATGCCATGAGACTAACCTCATACCATCTCCTGACATTGCTCAGAGGGACGGGAACTAGAAGCTGACTCAGGAAAGAATGAATCATGATGTCTGCTAGGTATGCGTGATTCATAATGTCTGTTAGTTTCATTATCTCTCTGTTTAGTTTTTGTCTGGATGTTCTGTGAATTGGGGAGCCTTGGGTATTGAAGGTTTCCACGATTGATGTATGGGGATGGATGTAGAATTTAAGCTACAGCAATGTTTCGTTAACAAATGTGGATACCCTTGTCTTTGGGGCACAGATGTCCAGAATTGAATATCTTCTTGGTAGATTTTTTCTTTGCTAAGTATGAGTGTCATTTTCTCTTTTGATTAAATTTGGTTGAAAGTCTATATTATTATATAATAGAATGGCTACTACAGCTTGCTTCTTTGGTCATCTTTCTTGGAAAACTTTTTTCCAGCCCCTTTTTCTGAGATAATGTCTATCTTTATGGCTGAGGTGTGTTTCTTATATGCCGAAGAATGATAGATCCTATTTTCACATCTATTGCTGTTAGTCTGTGTCATTTTATTGGGGGAATTTAGCCCATTAATGGTGAGAGAAATTAATGACCAGTGTTTTCTCTTTCCTGTTATTTTAATATTGGTGGTGGTGATGGTGGTGGTGGTGGTAGTGTGTGTGTGTGTGTGTGTGTGTGTGTGCGCACATGCGCGTGCATGTGTGCTTTCCTTTTATTTGCTGGTATGGTATTACTTATTTTCTGTGTTTTCCTGAATGAAGTTATCTTTCCTAGGTTGGAATTTTCCTTCTAGTATTTTTTTTGTAGGACTAGATTTATTTGTTTATAGGATAGATATTGTCTGAATTTGATTTGTCTTTAAATATCTTGTTTTCTCAATCTATGGAGATTGAGAGTTTTGCTGGGTACAGTAGTCTACGTTGGCACCTCTGGTTTGCTAGAAGTAGGAATAAAATAATCATAAGAGGCAGATGAAAGGAGGGAACTGGGAGGGATAGGTATGTGGAAAGGAATAGTGGTTCAGGATCAGGTGTGGGGCAAGCTAAATGACCATAAGAATTAATGGAAATCTGCAACTGATGGGGGTGAAGAGGTTGGGGCATCTCTAGCATGAGACAAAGACTTGGGATAAGGGAGGAGCCCAAGACTCAATGGGAGTAATCTTAGCTATGACTCAGTATATTTGGGATATGGATACCTCCTGTAGCCAGACAGGAAGCACAGTGGAGTGATAGAGACACCAATCCACCCACAAAACTTTCTACCCAAATTTTATCCCATCTACAAGAAATGCAGGTACGGGAGTTAGAGTAGAAACTGAGGGAATGGCCAACCAATAAATAACCTACCCCAAACTTGAGACTCATCCCATGAGCAAACACTAATCCCTCACACTATTAATGATACTCTTTTAAGTTTGCAGACAGGAGCATGTTGCCCTCTGAGAGGATCCACCCAGTAACTGACTAAGCCAGATATACACACCCACAGCCAAACTTGAAAGAACAGGAGGAAGGATTGCCGGCCTGAAGAGATAGGAACTCCATAGGAAGACCAACAGCATCAAATAACTGGCCCATTGGTGCTCTCAAAGTCTGAACCACCAAACAAAAAACATACATGGCCTGGGCCTAGGCCTCCCTACACATATATAGCAGTTGTGCAGTTTGAGCTCCATGTGGCTCCTGAGCTGAGGATATCCCCAAAACTCTTGCCTATCTGTGATATATGTTCTTCTAGCTAGGTTCCCTTGTCTGGCTTCAGTGGGGGAGGAAGTGCCTAGCCTTGCTTAAACTTCAAGTGCAAGGGTTGGGGGATACCCAAGGGCACCCCATCAGCTCAGAGGAGAAGGGAAGGGGAGATGGGAGGATTGGGGGAGTGTGTGACCAGCAAGGGGGCAGTGAGTGGCATGTAAAGTAAATAAGTAAAAAAATTTAAATTAAATTTAAAAAAAAAGAAAACAATCAATGAAACGAATACTAATGATATTCTGCATATACTCATGGAGGGGCACGATGCTCAGTTGTCATCAGTGAGGCTTTGCCCAGGAACTGATGGAAACAGATGCAGAGACTCAGAGCCAAACCTTAGGTGGAGCTTGGAAAATTCCTTGGAAGAAGGGGAAGAAGGAGTGTAGGAGCCAGAAGGGTTGAGAACACCACAAGAAAACTCACAGAAGCAACCAACCTGAGCCCATAGGGGCTTACTGAGACTGAACTTCCAACCAAGGACCCTGCATGGGCCTGACTGAGGCCCTCTTCTGCATGTATGTTATAGTTGTTAGCTTGATCTTCTTGTGGGACTCCTAGCAGTGCAAGTTGGAGCTGTTTCTGACTGTGCTCTCTGCCGTTGAGACCCTTTTCTCCCTTCTGGGTTGATTTGTCTGGTCTTAATAGAGGAGGAGGTACCTAGTATTACTGCAACTTGATATGCCATGGCAGGTTGATATCCATGGGAGTCTTGCCCTTTTCTGAAGAGAAATGGTGAAGTAGTGAATTGGTGTGTGTGTGTGTGTGTGTGTGTGTGTGTGTGTATGTAGTGGTGATGGTAGTGGACTGGGAGGAGTGGAGAGAACAGAAACTGTGGTCAGGATTAAGATAATAAAAGTAAAATAGAAAAAAAAAATGACACCAAAATTTTTAAATAAAAATCATCTATAATCCAAAACACTTCTGACTAAATGTAAGGATGTCTTATTTTTCCTAATCAATCAAATATGTTTATTGTTATCTATTACCATATACAAATATTCAATCAAAACCTTATATTGCCTACAAATGTTGGTGTGTAATGACAGCTTAAAAACATAAACAAGTGAATCAATTGTAGTAAGTGTATAATCAGTGTGATTTTAGGTACTCTTTCATAAACTTCAGAAGATTTAACAGTCTGGCCATTTTGTAGGTTGCATAAGTGAAGCTGTTGTCGTTTCCACCGAGGTGTTAAGAAAATAGAATAAAGAGCTTAGTTCTCAAGGAGGTCAGGGCAGAATGGCGAAATGATGGCTGGGAGCCAGAACAACCTCAGGGAACTTTTGAAATGTGTATATAAAAAGAAAATGATGTGCAATTTAAAAAAAAAATCCCCAGACAACTTGGAAGTCACCCTCATTCATTTCCCAATTTTAGACTTACAGTGGAGAAGAGGATACTTCCAGTGAGAATGGATAACCATTAGAGATTCTTCCATTCCCGATACTCAATTATTATATGACAGAGAATCTTAGCATGCTCCCAGCTCTCTCCTAAATCATCCCACATCGTGCAATGGTCATTTTTCCAAATAAAAGTAAAAGACTACATTCTTAAAGCCAATTTTAGCTAAATACATCCCTCTTGGCCCAAAGTGTAAATTATATCTAGATTAATGATCAAAGTCTTCTAACCATGGGACAAATCTCTCAGGTCTCACTGTCTCTGACTCTGTGTGTTTATTCTGTGTCTCTCTGTCTGTCTCTGTCTATGTCTCTCTCTCTCTCTCTCTCTCTCTCTCTCTCTCTCTCTCTCTCTCAATTATTTTAATTTGGACTTTTAACCTTTTGGTTTGAAGTAGAGGAATGGACTATTAATGTTAAAACTCACATATAATTTTGGTTCTCTCTGTTTTAACGTTAATAGCTGTGACTTGAATTTGCTTTCCCACACATTTTATCTCCCATGGTAGAGGCTGTCATGAGTGGAGAAGAATTCCAGTAAATTGATCAATAGCCTGTGAATTCATATACTAGCATTATGCTTATCCTGCTCCATGACTGTATCTTTCTCATTCATGTTGACCTTGTAGCAGCCGCAATCTACACATGTCAGGATGGTTCTGGTAAGAGTTTGAGACATCATTTAATGACTATGTTTTTTAATAAAATAATAAAAATCTCTAAAAGGTTTTGTTTTAAATTTCAGATACTTTTTTAAAATTTTCAGATAAGAAGCATAAACGACAGCAATGTTATGTTTCTGGGTGGTTTTCATGGGTTTTCATTAGTATGAAAACATAATGCAAAGATTAAAAGTTTAAGGGTGCCTACTTTTTATGTATTTCATAAAAACTTTAATTATTTCCAACACAAATTGAAAATTCAGACACCTAGTGCTATTAAAGTGAGTTCAGGTTTGTGTGGTTTAATAAAAACATCTGCTTTGGTTTTTCAACCACAAAAGTGCATTTAATCTGTTCTTCCTTTGGTTGAACTTTTCACATCTGCTCGGCTCGATTCCCGAAAGCTAAAGACCAGCTCTTTTCCCAAAGTAGGAAGTCTACCTGCACAACTGCTGATCTAGCTCAAAGAGTCTGTTTTCTATACCAGCTGAAGATTTCAAAAGAATAACAAAAATAAACTCCCTACCCATGATGCACTGCTTACGTCCTTTGGCTTACATATCACAGTGTGGTTATTTTATGAATGCAACACTGCCTGGAATTTTGAATTAAGACAGCAAATTGTCAGATCCCACAAACCCAGGTACTTCCTTCATGTTCTGTTTTTTAATCATGGAAAAAGAATATACTCTCTTAAGTTAATTGCTTATGAAAAAAAGTTATACCAAGGGTGCACAGTGGCTTACAGACCTCTGTGGTTTGTTTTGGACACGAATCTAATGCTTATCTGAGTCCCCTGGGTCCTGAAAAGTAGGCCGGAAATGTTGCAAGGACAATATTACCTCATGATTTTCCACAATTGTTTGCTACTCCTGAGACCTCAGCTCTATTTCTTCTTCTGTTTATGAGCAATCCTAGGAAACAGCTAAAATCAGAGTCTGAAACAAAAAACAAGAAATCAAAGTGCTTAGAAGAAAGAAAATGTTCATCTTTTGTGAATTTGGAAAAGGTATCAAAGAAGATCAATGCCTCAGTATCTATGTATCCCAAGGAGTAAGTCACTTTATCAGGTTTTACATGAGTCTAGACAAAGATGAATATTTTGTATTTATTTAGACAAGATTCAATTGATACCAAGTTAGTATAATTATTTTATTTTAGAAATGTATTTTAAATATGTGAGATACATATAATTATATATTTTTTCAGATACATGATTATGTAATTATATTTGGTCCTATTTCTAGGACAGAGTAACATGGCAGCCTGCAATTATTAGGAGTTTAACCCATGTCTGATGAATGGAGCTTAATGAGGTAATATAAAGGGGGGAGCCTGGTACACTACCTTTATCTATGCAAACAAGATGAGTCCGTGATTTGAATAATCTCCTAGTATAAATAGGAGCTACCAATGGAGATGATTCAACATGACTCATAAAATGATTGTCTAATACATCATACGCGAGAGCCACAGTAACAAGTACAAAGATCAATGAGAGTTTTACAAGATTGAAATATAAGATAACCGTGTAAATTGTGAAACAAGCCTTGAAAAATAATAGTTGAACATTGTTAGATTGAAAACAACATTCAAGGCATTTCTTGAGAAAATAGTCATCAAAATCAAAATACTGGGGATTTTGAAGGAGAAGATTTAAAATAAAAGGAAAGCAAAAAATGTAATTCGATAATCAAGCAAAATTTGTGTTTAGAAATTATAGAAAGAGAAACTGACAAGGAGTCCAGTCAGGCAAAGAGGTGTGGGGAAAAGAGACGACCTAGATTTTCCAAATGATATTTTCAAATTATGATATACAAATAATTATCGCAGACTTGGATTATCAGCAGCCTGTTTGGAGCAGAGAACTCCCATTCTAAAATTTGTTTTAACACATTTGGGGTTAGTCTCAGATACATGCTCTTTTTAGTCCCAGCTTAAAAGGGAAATCATGATGAACAAGAAGGTCAAATTTTCTGAATCTTATATTCATTGCTGGTTTTGAAGATCAGAGTTTTGTGGAGATCATGATGAAAAACACACAACTTTTAAAAGAAAAGGAAATTCTAAGAAAAGGAAGTAGGAAAACAATTTGTGGAATTCTGTATGCCTGCATGCTCCAATTGGAATTCTATATATATTTTTGTGATTTTGGCAATTTGTACAACTTCATACATGAACCATTGGTCAAATGATAGTAAGCATGGGGTTTTAAGAATGAAAAAAACAGGAAAATAGTACAAAATGAAACAAAGGTTTACCGGATTTGGAATCTTAGCACTTTTGCTAATTATATTTTTAACTTTGACTGGAGAGTCATAAAACCACAATATAAATATTAACTGAGAAAAGCTCCCATCTGTAATATCTCTAGGGCTGAAAATAAGTATGATGACATGTTGAAAATTAAAAATGTGTTTTTCATGATGTCATATACAACAAATTTAAAATTACACTTGCTGGTGACATAAGAGTTATGAATATATTTCTGTAAAAACATGAGAAACAAATCATCAGTAGTTCTGTGACACACACACACACATGCACACACACACACACACACAATCACCTTGGTTCACCTTTTATTGGTATATGTTGTAAGAACTGAGCCTGGAATACAAAGATAAAATCAGATTTGGTATGTTTCAAGTGCCTCAAACTAAATAATCTCATTGCTCTATCTTCTTGTCTCTAGCCTGGTCCACTTCTAATATTGCCTGTCATCTCTTGAGTAACATAAAGTAGACTGATGATTACTTCCATATGTTCAGCCCAAGATAACAACTCTCAAGTTTACTTTTGAAGAGTTTTTCATCACTACTTTAGTGACCAAGGCTATCCCGCTGATGGAAGTTGCTTTAATCCCATGTCTACATATGTAGAGAACATAAATGGTGTACTTTCTGATCATTTCACTTCAGTTTCACTTTCTCCCATTCACTTCTATGAAGCCAGCAGTTGGCTGTGACTTTGTCATGGCCCCACCCATCAAAATCAAGTCACATGGTTCTTGAGATTTTTCTCATTAGTTTTGAATTTGTTCACTAGCATTAAATGATGTGTGGAATCAGACTAACTCAGCTAAATCACCATGACATACTCTGGGAACAAGTAGCTGATGAGTGATAAATGTAGTAGCTGTAAGCATAGAGACTTTAGACTTTTCGTTCTCACTCCTAGAGACAACAAAGTTTCATAGGAAAGAAAGTGAAACATTCTACCAAGGATGACTTTATTTTTGCATTTCGTAGGGTGCAGACTCCACTGGTATCTGGAGCAAGTAGACTTGATTCTGAACATGAGAAACACAAGCTTTCAAGAGCTGAAAGCAAACTCAGAAGATTTCTTTTATAAATTTAGAAATCACCAACCTTTGGCCAGTTTTCCTTTAAAAGATCTTCACTTTGTGGGGCTAGCAAGATGGCTCAGTGGATAGATGAACCTGCTGCTAAGCCTGATGCAGTGAATTAAATCACCAGGTTTTATATTGTGAATGCAGATTATACTCTGACCTTCACATGCATGACATAGCCAACAACCACACATACAGGCACATTCATATGTATTCATTTGTACACATACATATACACACCACATATAGACACCGGGAGGGGAGACAGAGAGTCGGAGACAGAGAGAGATAAATGTTCTATGTACTGATCACAATGCTTCCAAAAGAATCTGTGGTTATTAACAATTTTCTGATTGGATCCAAGGCCTGTTCCCTATGAGATGGAGCTCATACCAGGAACTATTAAAAGAGAAACTCCTGAGCCGGGCGTGGTGGCACACGCCTTTAATCCCAGGACTTGGGAGGCAGACGCAGGTGGATTTCTGAGTTCGAGGCCAGCCTGGTCTACAGAGTGAGTTCCAGGACAGCCAGGGCTGCACAGAGAAACCCTGTCTCAAAAAACCAAAAAAAAAAAAAAAAAAAAAATTTAAAAGAGAAACTCCTGTGTCTAGATCAATCAAAGACCCTAGGAAAGAACCCAATATTATTGCTTAGGCAGATTGATATAATATTAAAACAACTCCCAATGTCTTATTGCTATACCCATAAATCAGAATATGTCTCAACCTTCATCAGAGAAGCATCTCATTACATAGACACCTTGTCTTAGTTAGGATTTCCAGAGCTGAGAAGAGACACCATGACCAAGGCAACTCTTACATAAGAAAACATTTAACTGGGGCTGGATTACAGTTTCAAAGGTTTAGTCCATGATCATCATGGTGGGAAGCAAGGCAGTGTCCAGACAGACTTGGTGCTCATGGACCAAGGGTTCTACGTCTTGATCCACAGGCAACAAGGTAGAGACTGGATTTCACACTGCACAGAGCTTGAGTTTAAGTATGGCCTCAAAGACTGCCTCCATCCACAGAGACACACCTCCTCCAACAAGGCCACATCTCTTAATAGGGTCATTCCCTACGGCCAAGCATTGAAACATATGAGTCTGCGGGAGTCATACCTATTCAAAACACCACAGACATTCTCTGTCAATTCGCAGGAAATAAGAGACCATGACATGATGAGGCCTAAATGAAACACGCATATCAACAAGTGCTGGCGAGGATGTGGAGAAAGAGGAACACTCCTCCACTGTTGGTGGGATTGCAAAATGGTAAAACCACTCTGGAAATCAGTTTGGCGGTTCCTCAGAAAATTGGGCACGCCACTTCCAGAGGACCCTGGCATACCACTCCTGGGCATATACCCAGAGGATTCCCCTGCATGCAATAAAGACACATGCTCCACTATGTTTATAGCAGCCTTGTTTATAATAGCCAGAAATTGGAAGGAGCCCAAATATCCCTCAAAGGAGGAATGGATACAGAAAATGTGGTATATTTATACAATGGAATACTACTCAGCAATTAAAAATAATGAATTCATGCAATTTGTAGGTAAATGGTTAGACCTGGAAAATATCATCCTGAGTGAATTAACCCAATCACAAAAGAATGCATATGAAATGCAATCACTGATAAGTGGATATTAATGAGCCCAGAAGCCCTAAATACTCAAGACACAAATAGCAAGTCAAATGATTCCCAAGAAGCAGAAAGGAGAGGACCCTGGGCCTGTAAAGATTGCATCCAGTTTAGTAAAGAAACCGAGGGGGGAGGGGGAATTATTGGAGAACAGATGGGGGGGGAGAGGAACTATGGGAACTATGGTGGGTGGGAACTGGGAAAGGGGAAAGCCTTTGGAATGTAAACATAGAATATAGAAAATAAAAATAAAATAAAATAAAATAAAATAAAATAAAATAAATAAAAAAAAAGAAAGAAACACGCATATCAGAACCCTCCTCCCAGAGCTTAGGCATCTTGCCAGAAGAGGGAGAGGAAAGATTGCAAGAACCAGAGGTGGCAGATCACATCAAGGTAAGTGATTTCCTGAACAGTTTCCACGGAAACTGTACATATGAGGTCAAGGTGACTGTGACAGCATATATAAGACCTGTGTACACTCAAGTCATACAAAAGTCCAGCATAGATGGGTGGTGGACGGGAAATTTGGCCACTGCCTGAGTAGTTGTTGTCTTTTGCTAGTTTCCAGGAGAAAGAAAGTCAGTTTTCTTTAATGTTGTGACTCCGTGATAAGGCAGCCCCCACTAGTTGGACAATACAAGCTGAACTTTATGGAGGTAGAGGGGACTCTCAAAGTTGGGTACAGAGGTCAAGGAGGGTGGAGGGAGCGCATAGGAGGAGCTGGGTGAGTAACATCAGAGTACACTGTATGAAAATTTGAAAGAATGAAAATATTGTTTTAAAACTAAACAACCAACCAAACCCCTCAGATTCATGTGGGAAGGTCACAGCAGGCCTGTGCTGGGGGTTATGTGAACTCACTTCTTAATGTCTATGTCAGAACATGGCCACATTTTTCCATCTCAAAAAGATTAAACCACATCATGACAGAGCAATCTATGGGAATCACAGGCTTTTAACACATTAGAAATAGGTTAAAAGCACTTTATTCTTTATTAGATAGATAGCCATGTTCTTTAGAAGCAGTTTTGAACATCTAATTAGTGGTATTTGATCCGACTGACATATTGACCAGTGATTTGAACAGAAGCTGGATCCAATCCACACGGATCACAGAGGGAATATAAATTTGTGACTGTGAAATCAGCTTCCATAACTTCCAAGGAGTATGTGTAGAACAGACTCTTCATTTCACAGAGCTTTACAGCTGGTTTATATACCCGTTGGTGTATCAAACCTTAATAAATCATTGGTCAAAATTATACTCAGTGCTAAACATTTTTTTCAAGAAGGGGTCAAGTTTTGCAAACAGACCAAAATAGAAAGTTAAAAATTATAAATATATTTGTGCTAAACATCTTAACAGTAAAAAGTCTACACTGGGACTCCAATACCATTGTATAGAACTCTGCTTTTGTTTAGCTTGTAATTTTGATTTTTCTTGTTTTTTAACTATTGTTGTTATCCTAGTAAAGCAGTATTTAATTTTGATTTCATATTCTCATTTTAATTGTTCATGTTGCTGTTACATAAATATTGCATCTTGTGCTAATATTTAGATAGCAGCAGAACTCTAACTCAATGCAATAATGGAGGAGGGAGCTGGGAGACTCCACAGCCTTCTGTGCATAGCCCACCAGGAGGGAATGATCTCCAGCAGGCTTTCGCTTTTGAGCTCAGAGGGGGCCAGCTAGGAGCACACAGGGCCTAAGTTCAATGGATCAGCTGGACTGAAGTCATCCCGCCCTGCCTCTGTTTGCACCCAGGAACCTGGAAACTCCACAGCCTTCTGTGCATAGCCCACCAGGAAAGAGAGCTCTCCCAGCAGTGCTTTCACTTTTGAGCTTAGAGGAGTAAGGACACAGGCTTACAGGCCCACAGGAGGAATAAACTCCATCCAGAGACAAGAATACCAAGTAGCACCAGATGGCAAAAGGCAGGCACAGGAACCCTACCAACAGAAAACAAGGCCACATGGCAACATCAGATCCCAGTTCTCCCACCACAGCAAGTCCTGGATACCCCAACATACAAGAAAAGCAAGAGTTGGATTTAAAATCATATCTCATGATGCTTATAGAGGGCTTCAAGAAAGACTTAAATAACTCCCTTAAAGAAATACAGAAGAAGGGCTTTAAGGCAAAAGCCCTTAAAGATGAAACACAAAAATCCCTTAAAGAAATACAGGAGATCATGGGTCAACAGGCAGAAGCCCTTAAAGAAGAAACACAAAAACACAAAAATCCCATTAAAGAATTACAGGAATACACAAACAATCAAGTGAAGGAACTTTTAGATCCATCCAGGATCTAAAAATGGAAGTAGAAACAATAAAGAAATCACAAAGTGAGTCATCTCTGGAGATAGAAAACCTTGGAAAGAAGTCAGGAGTCAACAACAGAATACAAGCGATAGAAGAAAGAACCTCAGGTGCTGAAGATACCATAGAAAACATTGACTCAACAGTCAAAGAAAATGCAAAATGCATAAAGCTGATAACCCAAAACATCCAGGAATTCCAGAAAACAATGAGAAGACCAAACCTAAGGATTATAGGTATAGACAAGAGCAAAGATTTCCACCTTAAAGGGCCAGTGAATATCTTCAAAAAAATTATAGAAGAAAACTTCCCTAACCTAGAGAAAGAGATGCCCATGAAGATACAAGAAGCCTTCAGAACTCCAAACAGACTGGACCAGAACAGAAAATCCTCTCGGCACATAATAATCAAAACACCAAATTCACCAAAGAAAGAAAGAATATTAAAAGCAGTAAGGGAAAAAGGGCAAGTAACTTATAAAGGCAGACCTATCAGAGTCACACCAGACTTCTCACCAGAGGCGATGAAAGCTAGATCTTGGGCAGACCTCATACAGACCCTAAGAGAACACAAATGCCAGCCCAGGCTACTACACCCAGCAAAACTCTCAATCATCATAGATGGAGAAACCAAGATATTCCATGATAAAACCAAATTTGCACATTATCTGTCCACAAATCCAGCTCTAAAAAGAATAATAGATGGAAAATGCCAACACAAGGAGGGAAACTACACCCTAGAAAAGGCAAGAAAGTAATCTTCTTCCAACAAACCCCAAAGAAGATACCCACACAAACATAAAAATAACGAAAAATAACAGGAAGCAACAATCACTATTCCCTAATATCTATTAACAACAATGGACTAAACTCCCCAATAAAAAGACATAGGCTAACGAAATATTTCTCATGTAAATCTTGAATTTTATCAGAAAATGTTTGCAATTCCCCTTTTAATTAATTTAGTAATTTCTTTTATGTCTACTACTTTATCTGCATTATTGTTCATGATAATCTTCAATTTTAATGTCTTTCTATATCTTTCTCTATTTTATCAGAAATGTTTCCAATGTAAATCTTTGATTTTATCACAAATGTTCCTAATTTCCACCTTCAATTAATTTAGAAAGTTTTTACATCAACCATTTTATGTAAAATTTTCCATGAAATAATCAATTTTAGCATGTTTGTCTATTTCTTGAATTTTATCAGAAATATTTTCATGTAAATCTTCAATGTTATTTGAAAATGTTTATAATTCCACCTTCAATCAACTTAGAATTATCTTTATGCCTATCATTTTATCTATATAATTTCCATGGTAATCTTTAATTTTAACATTTTTTCTATATATTTCTACAATTTATCAGAAATATTTTCCATGTAAATCTCCAAGTTTATCAGAAAATGTTTATAATTCCACTTTTAATCAACTTAGGAATACTTTTATGTCTACCATTATTATATCTATATATAATTTTCTATGATAATCAATTCTAACATGTTTTTCTACATTTTTCTACAATTTTATCAGAAGTATTTTCCACATAAATCTTCAATTCTATAATAAAATGTTTCTATCCCACATTTCAATTAATTTGGCAATGTTTTACATGTCTACCACTTTACTACTTAATTTTCCATGAAAATTGTCAATTTTTAAGGCGGCATGGTGGTGCACGCCTGTAATCCCAGCACTTGAGAGGCAGAGGCAGGCGCATTTCTGAGTTCGAGGTCAGCCTGGTCTACAGAGTGAGTTCCAGGACAGCCAGGACTACACAGAGAAATCCTGTCTCAAAAACCAAAAAAAAAAAAAAAAAAAAAAAAGAAGAAGAAGAAGAAGAAGAAGAAGAAGAAGAAGAAGAAGAAGAAGGAAGAAAAAGAAATTGTCAATTTTAATGTGTTTATCTGAAATATTTTCCATGCAAATCTTTAATTTTATCATAAAGTGTTTTTACTTCCCTTTTCAATAAATAAAAAAAGTTTACAATAGAAAAAGAAAAAACAAATAAAAAAATACAATAATGGTTCCACAAATTCAGAATGAGGTGAAAAAACAAGATACATGTATCTAAATATAAACAGAATCTACTCAAATCTACATTGTCAAACAATATTATGACTTTTTTTAGCATCACCGTGAGTGATGGACTGTTTGGATTCTCTTTTCATTGTAGAAAAAGTAAAAGAAAAAGTTAATTGCAGGTATGTAAGATAAAATATACAAATACATAAACAAATTTTGAAAACACATTCTAGACCAACAAGGGTAGCACATGCCTTTAATCCCAGCACTCCATAAACAGAGGTAGGGAGCATATCTCTGTGAGTTCCAGGACAACCAACGCTATACAGAGACAGCCTGCCTCAAAACAAAAACAAAACAACAAGCAAACAAAAACATTCTTTTCTCAATTCTTCCTTTAGCCAAGAAGAATCAAAACATAAACCATGAGCATTATACGAATACTTTGGAGGACACAACTTAGATTTCTGGAAATACAACCATAGAAAAGTACCTTCTTAAGCCATCTAGCGATTTATCAGCTAAACATGAGTGCATATGTGAGTGTGTCAGCCTTGATTTTGCAGATGTTTCGGCAACATTTCCTATGGCTGCAGCAGTGGTAATGTGTTCTACTGAAGATCAAACAATCTCTCGGGATCTGGCAAGATTTAGCAGAAATTTAAAACAATACTTTCCAGAGAAAACGGCAACCATCTGCAATTGTTATTATTAACACTATTCTTTTTCTCTTTTTTCTTCCTATATTATTTATACTTCCTGTTGCTTTCAAATCATTCAATCTATCATTAGCAATTAATTATAAGCAAATGTCTAACGATGTTTATATCTATGTTCTTTTTCTTCTTAAGCCAAACATGGCAGCATGTTTTAATCACATGAATTTCCTTTCCAGTCCCAGGTCTACCTGAGTTCTGTTTGAAGAACTCAATAGCAGAACACATAAATGTCTCCTGTTCAGGAGGGAGGGCCTTGGTAGCCGTTGGAGAGAAAAAGAGTGAAACATGTTAATACTGAGAGTAAGTTTAAATTAATAGCATTTACTGTTCTGTAAGTTGAGACACATCTTTAGACACACTTGAGCATGAAGACCTGAAATAATAGAATCGATCTTGTTGTTTCCTCCTATTTTCCCTTAACTGCATCCTACTCTCTATCGCAAAAGAAATATTAGACCAAATCTGAGCCCTTAGCCTCTGTCACGACCGTAGCCAGAGACCCTCTACTTGTACCTCTGCCAAAATGAGAGCTCAGTTACTCCTTTTACAGAAGAGTGGGCTCTTTGATGTTGCTTAGGCAGCATTTCTATTAAAGTCACTTTTATCTCCATCCTGGCACTCATTCCTGCAGCATCCTCTGCTCCAGGTGGTCTCCATCTACTGTGGAATAAGTGCCCCCAACACTCCCGCGTCTTCCTCTTGGCCTTTTCCCATCAACAGCCACACAGCCTCTCAGGATTTCAGTACCAACCTATTCCCGTTTTCTGCTTGTATTTACATATTGTGTTTAGTGGGAGGAGACACAAGAATAGATTGAGAAATCCTCAACAAACACTGCCACATAATTAATCATTGTTTTCAGTTTTCTTTGAGGATTCTTTTGAAACACTGATTATACAAATGTAAAGAGTAACAATAAGGGGCAGCATTAGAAACTGGAGATGTAGATAAAAATAAAATACATTTGAATATGGAAAAGGGGAAGCATTGACAAGACAAAGGCAAATACTAGAAAACCTAAGGAAAGAATAATTAGTATGGTTTATCAGGAGTTTCGTGTCCTTGTATCATAATTCACTAGTGTGATCATGGGTACATCATACCTCCCAGGTAATACAAATGGCATAGGAACTTGAGTTTGGATCCTGAGCACACACAAAGGCATGGTAGCCTGCCTGTTATCTCAGGGCTCAGGACATAGAAACAGAGGCCAAAGCAAGCTCACAGCTAGACTAACCAAACTGGAGAATTCTGGGATGATTTAAGGTAGAGAGTGATCAAGGATGGTAACAGATATCAATAGGATGTAGAAGAACAAGTTCAAATATACAAATGTGTTCCACATACACACACACACACACACACACACACACACACACACACACTCATATACACACACACTCATACACACAAACATGCTTACACAGACATATGTCACATGCAAATGCGAAATAAAAAAGAAAGAAAAAATCGTCTAGAGAGTTATAAAACAGAGTATGTAATGTTTGAAGAATTCTAAGAATCGTGTTTACTTCTAATGAAGTTGCTATGGCCAACAGAAACATTAGAAGGGAGCGTTCCTTGACTGCTATTTGCATATGTATGGGAAAGGAGCAGAAAAGATTGGCATAAGCAGATCTATCCTTTTAAACCACTTCATTGATTATACTGTGGAGAAAAAAAAAAGAGTCAAAAAAAAAAAAAAAAAACCAATTGTCGCAATTCCAGTAACAGACAAAACTCTAAGCCAAAGCAATGTGAACTGGATAAGGGGAGAGTGTGATCAGATTCTGAGATAGATTTTGTCTAAAGTAAGGCTACCTGGTATAGCAGCGTGGTGTGGAGGGAGCGCACAGAGCATACACACATCTTACTGGTGAATCGTGAAAGGTGTCATTGGTTTGATTTCTAACATGTTTCACTGAAGTGAAAATGGGGTGTCTCAGTGAATGGATAGTAATGATTTGGTAATGTATTGTAATTATTATTTGGTAATACATTGTAAATATATTACCTGTTAGCCATAGAATTCTTCTGCATGCAATGGAAGGCCGAGAGAGAGTTGTGCAGACCAACTCTCAACATGCAAGAGAAGGAGACCTCCTGACTGGAAGATGGAAAACCACAAATTACCAAAAATTACTGGAAATAAAGTTCCGATAGGCAAGGCTGTAAGGGACAGGGTCAAATGGCTGGGAGAAGCATTTCTTAGAAGATGAAATTGTTATAAAAATAAAAGAAGTTGGTAAACAATACTGTGAAATACCACACTTGGTTTGGGGAAAGTGTGAAGGAAGATGGTTAGTGTGGGCAGTTACATTTGCAGACAGGACTGGAGAGATGTTGGGACAGGAGAGATGTTAACCTCTGTTTATGGAAGGGGTCTAGACATACAATGAAAGACAACACTGTATAACCACAGCATACATCAGCAGCAGTAAATAGGCTGTGTAACTGTGCGAGTGTTGAGTCCTGTTTGTTGGTGTGATTTTCTCGTGGTGGTCATTGTATTTTGTTTATTACTTTGGCTTTAGTTTCTGTTGTTTGATGACTTTCTTCTAACTTCTATAAGTACAACGTTCACCCATCAACCATTAATTGTAAATTTACTAAGTAAAATGCCAGGTAACATGTTAATTTTTTTAAAGCACGGATAACAAAATTTCACTGAAATCGTTCTTAAAAACCACACCCCAGGAATGGAGCAACATCCTCTAAACAAACTGAACTGAAGCCAAGAAGAGAAAATCTTAAGAGAAGCCCCAGGCTCACTCTGCACATTACCGCTGCAAGAAGCTGAGATTCCATAATGCTTCACTGATCCACTGGTCAAGCACCTGGTCAATGTAGAGAGGAAGCTAGTCTGTGTCACTGTGTGAATAGGTTAGCATCTCTGCTTGTGCAGTCAAAAGTTAGCTCTTAGTATCAAGGTAAGTGCTGAGTAAGACCAGATTTAGGTCTCTGAGTTGACCCACCTCCAAAATCTGTCATCTCTGTTCCAAACATGAAAGCATCGGTCCTGCTTTTTCAAAGTTGTAGGATCTCCAAAGCACACTGCAACAATGGGATAACTATGAGGAGTCCCTATAGGGATCCAATAATTACGGTGTCACAGAAGCTAGAGATTTAGAACCAGACCAATGACTCATTGCAATGAACATTTGCAAGTGAAGTTGTGTGGACAGAGGGATATACTGTCGGACACTGTGACAGACTACAGCTTCGGTGATGAAATGTTTTCCTGTGCTTTTCCTGTGTTTTGTTGTTGTTGTTGTTGTTGTTGGTGGTGGTGGTGGTGGTGGTGGTGGTGGTGGTGGTAGTGTTGGTGGTGATGGTGGAGTTGGTGGTGGTGGTGGTGATGGTGGTGGTGGTGGTGTGTGTGTGTGTGTGTGTGTGTGTGTGTGTGTGTGTGTTTTGGTGGGTGGATATAGAGTTACTGAAAGATGAGTCAGACTAGGATGCATGGGGCGAAGTTCACAAAGAACAATAAAAAGTTGAAAAGAAAACAAAAAGAAAGAGTAATGGTGTTTTATTTCTCCTAAGAAATATAGAAATAAATGTTAGAATTCACAAAGTCCTACTGGTAAAATAATGGCATAGCATTGTTTTCATTTTTAGTTATTCTCCTTACTGTTTTGTTTGTTATTCTATAGTTGGAAAAAAAAAAAACCTTAAATTTAACTTTCCTTCTTAACCAAGCAGAAACAAAGCTTTTGTTTTTCAGCTTCAATTGACTTCAAATACTTCACTATTGTCACACTGGCATTTCAAGATCCCAGCACAATGCAGGAAGCAGCTTTCCAAGGGCGGGAGAAACAACAGCTTTCTTGAGTGAATATGCATGAAAATGCTGCGAAGCATCGCATCTCCACAGGCAGCGCCTGATTGGCTTGCAGCAGAGCTCTCCACTCTCACATCTGAGCTGGGCACAGAAAGTCCCAGCATCCCAGGCTAAGGCGCCTTTTAAACTTGATTTAAACTTGTTGTTTGTCTGGTGTCAAAGAAGGAATCACAGAAAGCATGGGTAAGTGGCTCCGAACCAAATCCAATAGAAAAGTACTCTCCTCATTACATGTAGGCAGCTATATGGTCTATGGAGAAATGTATTTGCATGATAGCATTCTCTCTCTCTCTCTCTCTCTCTCTCTCTCTCTCTCTCTCTCTCTCTCCCTCCCCCTCCCCCCTCCCCCCTCTCCCTCTCCCTCTCCCTCTCCCTCCCTCTCTCTCCCCCTCCCTCTCCCCCTCCCCCTCGGCCTCCCCCTCTCCCTCTCCCTCTCCCTCTCCCCCTCTCTCTCCCTCTCCACACTTTTGAAAACATCTTTTTTTAAAGGTAAGAATTCCTTTGCAGACTCTCCAGGCCTCGCTTTGCCATTTAATTAAGCAGCTCGCACCCCCCACCCCACCCAAGTCTAGAGCTTTACTTTTAACGAAGAAGAAAATCAATTTCATATATTTAAGTACATCGTTTATGAGCACTTGGTCTCTACCTAATAGAGGATTATAGACATCTCTCCTTTGTCCCTTACCCTTGAAGATCAACACATTTTGTCATATCCTATAGCTAAAAGATTGCTGCAGACATTGAAGGCTTCACACCACTGGCTAGGAAGGCCAAGGCCAACACCACTGTGTGTGGCAGTCTCAGAAACTCGTTTTCACGTTGTTGTTGTTGTTGTTGTTGTTGTTGTTGTTCCTTTGTTTGTTTCTTCTACGAAGCAGCTCTACTCAGAATTGTTCAGGACATCAAATTCTAAAATCCCACACATGGCAAATATTTTGCAGGCCTCAGCATCCTCAGTGTGTCAGTACCAGGTCTCTGGCTCTTAGATTCAAACTGTTGCCTCTGTCTCTGCAGTTATGCCACAACCAAACTGTCCACAGAGCACCACCTAAATGAAGTCTGAATTTGTCTTTCAGGATCTATACTTGCCACTGGGCTATAACCTTGTGTTTTAAATTACTTGAAGAGTGACTTCAAAATGCTCTGAACTAGAAACAACCTAAAATAAATGAATACATCTTCCTCTAGCAAGTTTTCTAACAAGAATTTTAAATTGCAAACGCTAACTTTGTAAAGGTTATACTAAAAGGGCTTCATGCATGGTTATTTCTGACTCATTAAGTATCTTTAGAAAAATATACAAATGCCTTTAAAGCAATGGCTTAAAAGCACAATCCAGCCCTTTGAGGTGAGAGCAAAAGAGTAGGCTATTATAAAGGGTTTTTTTTTTTTTTTTTTTTTTTTTTTTTTTTTTTGCTAATGCTATGAACTGTGACCAGGTGTTTAATCTATAAAAGATAACACATTTCTAGAAGTGTAGACTTGGCTACAAAATCTTACTTAGAGTTCAGAAAATATACACTTAACATTTACCCATTTACTGTTTATTAAAGATCTACAATGTGCCAATCATGAATCAAAAAGCTGGAAATGTAATAGATAAATGACCTGCCTTCCTGGAGCTTATATTCTGTAACTAGGTTCAATTCAATGAAAGAACAAATATAAAACAAATAGAGGCAGAAAAAAAATAAAGTAGTAAATGATGTTAGAAATACACAGAATACTATTTTAAAAATGCGAACAGGGAAGAGAGTTTGGAAAAAAAAATGTTCTTTCAACACAACCTGGAAATAAAACATTTGTTGAAAAAAAAAACTATTTAAGCTTAAGGGCCTTATGAGCAAAGAAACAGAAGAATGTAGCCCTTGGGCAAGACATGATCTTGGGATGTCTGCATCATCAAAGACGTGAGGGGAGAAAGAAGTAATAAGGAAATGAGCTTGAGGAAAGGGAAGTAAAAGTCCCTGAAGACAGGGACTGTTCTACCAAATCAGAAAGCCCTGGAAGAGAAGGGGAAGAGAAGGACATGAGTAATCCCAAACTCTTTGTTGGCCATGCATTGTCTCTAAGAGCTACCACCTTAAGTATGTGGTACCCCCAGTTTCTACCCCCAATCCATGAAGTATAAACTTGTGTCAACAAGACATTGCAACAACAACAACAAAAAAAAAGATTGTCAAAGGGAGGATCATTTCAAGAGTACAAATTTTACAGCTACTCTCCCATCAAACACTATGTCCCATTTCTGGTACATATGGTTATGGTTATATAGCAGGCTAGGAAAGAAAAGTTGAGATTCTTTGAACAGTGCAATCTTAGAAGAGAATGAGTGAGCAAAGACTAAAAATTTGGTTTCCTGGTCAAGTATGTTTTTTCTTATACACTACACTGCTTCAAACCAGAAGGCACGGCTCCACGTTCATTCCACGTTCTTCATATCGTATTTACAAAACTTAAAATCAAAGTCTACAGACAAGAAGAAAGAACAATGTTACAGGTGGAGGAAAGAAAAATACAATATACTCAATAAGAGTGGGCAGAGGACAACCATTGTGAGTCTTTTTTTTTCATCTAGTTTATCGACTGATAGTGAAGAAAAAGAAAAAAAGAATGAGAAATTTCTATATCCAGGAGAAAATAGCATGCATGATACACTTGATCTCTTTAAGAGTGCACAAAGCTTTATGTTCCAGTGTATGCATCAAACTTAAATAGTTTTCATATGTTTCTGGATAGCTCATGTAATGCTGTTTGACAATGAAACTAGTTTTACTATGGGGAAAATAACTATTAAAGGTTTATAGTCATAATTGTTATTTTAAAAATATATTATAGATAATTTCATTTAATATGTATTGATATGTGATGTTAGAAACCAGTGTTATATGGATAAATCAGAAACCAGTGCTCCACAGACTGTTCTAATGTTTATTATTTTGGCAAACTGTATTATTCTGTAATATAGATACACAGGGGAAAGAGGAGTAATAACATTATTTTAAAACCATGTCAATAACTCTGCTCATGTTTTCCCTTCTCCAGGTTTCAATCCTTCATTCCTTTAACGTGGAAGTGCAGCCTAGTTGGTCTCTTTCTGTATTCTGCCCCTGTAGTTCTCCCAAGTGTACCATTTACCCATTGAAATCTTTCATTTGTGACCACATCCTGACCCCCACCCTCCAAAAAAGCAAAAAAGCAAATGGTTGCCAGAATTTTATGAACCATGTAGGTGTCTAAACAGGTTTATCATTTTTTAGTTTGTCAGAAAGTCAGTACATTTCTTTAGGACCTGATTAATGACTCTGAAATTTGTCTTCAAGTAGTCAAGCAGAGCATTTAAGAGAGCAAAGATTCACACAGTCAGGTGCATTGGGGGCCACAAGACAAAGGCCAACAAGAGAAGAAGACACCCAAGTCCAGAGGAGTGAAAAATAACCAACTAGCACAATCCAAAGAAGATAATAAACTTTAAAATCAGGAAGATTAGTATAACAGAATACAAAGCTCCAAGCTCCCACCTATCCATGGAATCACAGAATAAACAAGATTCTCATAAAATAGAATAATATGAGCTCGGGAAATTAGTAAAATTTTAAAGCAACCAAGGAAACAACTAAAAATGCCACATTGGAAATGGGAGGAACTTTCGTGACATTGCAGTCACTCTTGCTAAACCCAGTGTGGGGAGATTAAAAGTCCAACCCTCCCTTCCTCCCCATCTCTCTCTCTCTCTCTCTTTCTTTCTTTCTTCTTTTCTTCCTTTTCCTCTTCTTCTACATATAATGATTGTGCTAGTTTGAATATGCTTGGCCCAGGGAGTGACACTATTAGGAGGAGTTGGCATGGCCTTGTTGGAAGAAGTATGTCACTTCAGAGATGGGCTCAAAGACCCTCCTCATAGCTGCCTGGAAGATAATCTTCTCCTAGTGGACTTCAGAACAATCAGTAGAACTAGTGCCATGCCTGCCTGCCTGCCTGAACTCTGCCATGCTTCCCAACATAAGGATAATGGACCTTGCAAGCAAGATACAATTAAATGTTTTCCTTCATAAGAGTTTGCCATGGTCATGGTGTCTCTTCACAGCAATAAACCCTAACAATGATATTCCAATTGCCAATTGATTGCTGAAGACCCTAAGACAATGATCTTTCAGTTACCAATTGATGTCTGAAGAGAAGCTTTGAAGTCAGAGGTAGCAGAATATCATATTTAAAAGTACTAAAGAGAAAACTATTTAATCATGTAGAACTGTCTTTCAAGCAGGCATGAATGAAGATATTCCTAAATGAACAAAACGAGTTTATTAGCACTATAAGAAATACTCCTTATCAAGGAAATATCTGTTTGTAAAACAATGGAGATCATTACAGAAAAACACAACCAATCAAAATGCAGAGTTGTGGAGTCCAGTACTAACAGAGAAAGCTACAAAACACCAAAACCCAAGGCTTAGGGAACGATCCATAAGAGAGGTTGGAAAGACTATAAGAGCCAGAGACACTGGAAGTCTGTTATGAGATTGTGTCCCCAAACATGAATGGTCAGCCTAAAAACATACATACGAGTAACAATTTGTGGACTGAACAGGCTATATTTAGGAGAGATATGTGCATATATAAACTCATATATGCATGCAATAACAATTAGTGAAAAAAGAAGCCATGAGCTTAAAGAAAAGTGGAGATGTGTGTATGGGAATGTTTGAAGGGAGGAAAGGGGAAAGGACAAATGCTGTAATTAAATTATGACCTCAAAAATGAGAAGAAAAATCAGTATCAAAAAATATAGATTATAACCAAAAACAAGAAAAACTTCAATACTTGTCTGGTAAAGATAAACAAAAGGACAAATGTAAAAACTCTCCAACCAAGATCAATAACTATCTGTAGGATATGATGAAGTTGCTTGTTGAAGGAATATAATCTCCACCCAGGGGCTTATATCCTATATTAAAATTACAAATATAAAGGTGTCCCTCTACAGCATGAGCCTCTAGGGAGGCAGAAAATTAACTGAAAAAAGGCAAGAAAATGAACCCTCTGCTGATTTCTACATCTGCGCTCTCCATGTGTGATGAAAACACAGGACGTGAAGAGGATACAAATGCTTTTATTGAAGATAACTACACAAGAGGAGGGATGAGCTGAATGAGGTTCCAGGAAAATAATATCCAAATGTTCTCTTAAGATTATCAAAAAAGTAATATTTTTGAAATTGAAATAATGAGAGGAACACATTTTGCTTTACCATATAATAATGTTAACATTTCTTCCACTGATGTACATTCAGAAAGATTTTTTTAAACTATTGAAAAAAAATTAGTAAAACATACTTATAACTAGAGCACTTTATTCAAGAGGTATTTTTTTTTAAATTATATCTTTTATTATACTTTCATAATGTCTTCTGTTTATGTATTTGTATTTCTTGAAAATATTTCATTATAGTGATTTTTATCTTATAGTAAAAATTTATATGTAATATTTAGTAGTTATTTAATGCTGTATAAGTCTATGTTAAATTTATAAATAAATTTGTACTAAATATTTATTTCTATTAATTTAGTGTATGAATTCTGCTCTTTGCTAAATATTCCATTGGGAATGAAGTAACTATTATTATATGGTATTGTTCTAAAATTAGACTTCCTTCATCTTATCAAAAGCTAAATAAAACTTGCGATATTTTCCTTTCATAATCTAGTCTTCTGGGCTTTTATGAGAACCATGTATAGACTCAAAGTGCAGGGGCATTTTGTGATATTGGTAAGTCTGAGGCATTCTCACCTTTGTGCATGTCACCCATTGCAGGGCAAACACACTAAGATATTATAGAACATCACAACTAATTTGTTTGTTTATAATGACAGGAATGTTTTCTGAGGAACTTGTATTCTGAATTATTTCATCATCCTTGTGTACAATTCAAACATTGAACTTTTAGAAACCTCAGTGATACAAACAGATGTACCTGTTCTTCATACAGGATGCTGCTATAACATGTAGTATGGGAAAACTGTAATAAAATAGTATTTCTACATTTTAACAAACAAACAGAAAACCATAGGAAATTACTACAAAGATACTCAGAAGTGGGAGTCTTCCAGTTTCATCATAGTCTTATGAGAATACCATTGAATATGTATATGCCATCTCTCATTGATTGAAACTGTGCTATTCAATATATCGTTGTACATAAGCCTTTAATTGTGGTTGATTGGCACAATTATACGTTATATGTATATTTAAAATACAATGTCTAACTTTTTTGCTTTTGAATATCTTTTCCTAGTTACTCTTAGTTATTCATGCCCTCAATAACTCTGTGGTACTTTCTCTGCGTTCATAATTTCTAGAGCTTGAAATAAGCTTCTCCAAAGGATTTAGTTTGTCACATTTGAGGACAATTGTCTCCACAGATCACATATAGACCTTTCTATGAATATTTAACAATTTATTTGAAAATGAAAGAAATTGAAATTCTAAACACTTATGATATCTTTCAAATAGCTTCAACATGTACAATTGCTACACATTTTAAGTTGAGTATAAGCCAATAAAATACTTTTTTAATAAATGACGAGTTCTGGATGTAAAGGCTCAGAAGGTTTTGCATGAAGATGTTGGCAAATAAATGCTCATAGATTACATTGATCGGAGTAGGTGTAGTCAAAGCTGGTGATATCTCTGATAGGGGTATCTGGATAGAATTTAAAAACACTTAGGAGTTCATATTATAAGAAGTTCATATCACCGTGCTTAGTGGTGATAAGTTTATGATAGTTTAAACATAAAAACTTAAATTATGAAGTAAATGGATATAAATATTCCTGTGTATAGATAGAAAGCAAAACTACAGAAAGCAAAACCATAGAAGTTAATCTGTGGTTACGTGGTGGGTCGGAAGAAATAAGCTTATGAAATAAGAATGTGACCAGTGGAAGACAGGGATGTTATACTAGTAAATTAGAAGCAGGTGGGAGAGATCTGAAAAGTCCTCTACTGTAAATCAAGCAATCCTGTAAATAGTTTGAAATAAAAAAGACATTCTTGAGCTGTAGCATAAAGTGTTAAGGTTAGCTAACAGGACAAACTTTGTTAATAACCGCCATTCAGAAACTATGTGTCAACAAGTCATCATTTCAATTTACTGTGGCTTGAAGGTTCATCCTGAGTCCATGCAGAGAACAATCCCAAAGATCCCCTTGGTGTGGTATTTTTTTCTCAGTTGTTGAGGAGTCTACATGGTGGGTTTAATATCCACAAAATCGACATCTTTCTTACCAGGGCTTATCATTTGCGAACATCTTAATTAACTCTTTGATAATTCAGGCTTATGCACCATAAGAAGTAAAAGATACAGATACTTAAGAAGAACTTGTCTCACTATTGCAGAAGAGAGGACTAAAGATTTGGCTGAACTCGCCCATTCCTTTTGATGCCGTTATCAGGAGAGAAAATCCAGTTTCTGTAGGAATTAGGACATGTTTTCAAGCAATTTTGAATGCTTTGATGTCATCAGGGTGAGATGGGTAAGCTCATTTTGTGAAGAGCAAAAGTGGCTGTCTCTCCCACGACTTAGGACTGACTGCTGTTGTCTCATACTCTCAACATAGTCCACAAAGTTTTCTCCTGTAGACTATTAATGTCTCTCTATCTAGGAAACTAGTCAGAAAGTAAAAGTGAGTTTCTCATCTTCTGGGGGGAAGTCATTCTTAGACTGGATGTGACTTTGAAAGAGGACAGGCCTTGGGATCTGCCTTCAGTCATATATCCTTAATGTAATAGTGCAGATAACATAGCCCATTAAACCAGTTGTAGCCTTGGAAGGCACAAGAGCCCAATCTTGATGAGATAAGGTGTAGCAAACAGGTAAACTAAGAAAAGATTGTTTTAAAGAAGCCAGAACAGACCTCCTGTTAGCTCTTCAGTGATAGCTCAAGCCTACAAGGCAAAAATACTCAGGCATTTAAAGATGTACTTATATCATGAACCCTGAACTAAGGACATAACTTACACATCATTTGTGTATGAATGAAACAGTTCAAGACTATTTTACTTCCTCTCAAATTTTTCTTTTACTTAGTAGGAATGTTCTCTAAAGGAATAGGGCTGAGAAGAGATTGATTACATTAGTTTATAGGCAGAGGTCTAGACAGTAATGGCTGTCTTCTGACAGAAAGGCCAAGGAACTGATAAGACTGGATGTATCAGCTGCTCAGTCCTAGGGCTGGAGTCCCAGGGAAGTCCTGGAGAGCCGCCAGCTTTCAGGCCACATTGGAATTCCAAAGAAATAGGTTCTAAGACCAGGGAAGGAAATGGCTCAGCAATAGATTACATGGACTGACCAGTGAGAGAGAGTAAGACAGGCAGACGGACAGCAAAAACTTCTTTTTCCATGTCCCTTCACATGGGATGCCACCAGAATGTGTGACTCAGATTTAGGGTGGGTCTTCTAACACCAAATTATCCTGATGAAGGATGGGTCTCCACCTAATCTAATCCAACTAAGAAAAATCCCTTAGACAGGCCCAGCTGCCTATGGTTTTAGTTAATTCCAGATGTAAGTTTACAACCTAGATTAGCCGTCGTAAGTTCACCCCTTGTCAACTTAATACAAATCATATCCCCCTTATGTCATGTATAATTTTTAAATGAAAAACAATAACCAAATCATAATTTTGTCTAATATGATATAAGCATGTACAACTGCAACTACCGCATATACTACTGATAATACATTATATATTTTAGAATACTTGGCAACGTCCCTTGACAGACATTCTTTTAGTATCTCATAACTTAAACTTGATAACCAATGATGTTTTATCACAACTGATGTTACATTTTATAAAAATGCATAGAGGAAAGAAAACACAAATATCTGAGATTATATATTTCACGTCATACTTATCAAAATAGGACTGAAACATGCATGTCAATTACAAACCTTTCTTCTGCAATTCATCATGTAGATGTATTTGGTCTTTATAGCTAACTTCATCTACTACCTATTCTGTAGTTCTTCCACTTCTGCAAGCACCTCAGCCCATTTTCATTCTTCTCCTAGAGGAGTGATATAAATTAATTACCTGGGTGATAGTATATAATATAAAGGCTGTGTAATTTCCCTTAATGTTGAGATCTTAAAATGCTATGTGATTAACTTTGTCTTTGGTAAAGTATTTTTGTGTTTCTAATATGGTTGTTAGAGAACATTTATAAACAGAAATAGGTAGCACTAAATTGTTCCATAAAGAATATTTATTAACTTGATAATATGAATATATGTTATATTTATATTTAACATAAATCAGAATTAATCACAAGAATTGTATTGTGAAATGAAGTTGCAATTCAGTTGTAGAGTATTGACTATCATATGTGAAGCATTTTAGAGAAAAAATAAGAAGCAATTTTGTACTCAATAGACATTCTCAAAGCTTGCAAAACTTATTGCGTAAGTGAGAAGACTGGGGCTGAGAGAGGCACAGGATGAAGATGACTCAAATGCTGTACCGCCATGGTCTGAACTTCTGTCTGACTAGTCAAAGATGAATCACAGGGCATTGCAGAGTTATTTATTTTATAAATATTATTTGTCATATATTAAACACATTCAATGGCATGTACAAGCTTTAAAATTGACAAATATGTAGTCTTACTGCCTTTACAGAGACTAAAGGCTAATTAGAAAATTTATATTCCATATATATGCAAAAATTCAGTCATATTAAGTAAGTATGCATGTACGAATACAGAAATTATTAGTCTGGGCAGAAGGAATAAAGGAAACATGGATATACTGAAAATCTTACTTCCTTACTATAGTCTATACATATGAAACTTGTCCAAAAAGATTTATGCATATTATACTAACATAACTGCATTATATCAAACAGTTTAAGTATTACAGCAGTTACTACATTTAATCCAGAACTGTCATAGGGTATTATTACACCTCCTAATTCACAGCTGAGACAAGTGATAATTAATCAAATTAAATGACACATCCAAGGTCATACAAGTAGAAAATGGAGAAACCAGAAACTAAGTCAAGGTTGGTCAATTACTAAGCATTTCTAGCCAACCTTTCCCCCTATTATGTGATACCTAATACTAATACTGAATGAATGACTTAAAACAAGACTACTTCAGAGACATGTGTTTGAGTCTTTCAGTTCTGTTGTCTTGAAGATCAAGTGAAAGAAAGGATTAAATGCTATGTATGTGCAATAGCAAACATGGTGAAATATGTTTCTTCAGTCTATGCATCACGTTAAATCAAAGAAAGCAGAAGAAAAGGAATGAGTTCCATGAGCATGTACATTACAAATTGAGAGAATAGAACATAATAAGACTAATTTGATGTTCTACTACTATCCATTTGATAATGTCTAATTGATGAACTATTCTGTAATATATGTTGTATATTATATGACCCATGACCTATTTTACCATTAATTATATATTAATGATATATGGAATGTTCATAGAAACCAAGTAACTTACCCATGGTTGAACAGTAAGTTGAATAAGCATAGTTCTTAATAGTTCTTGCACCACATTATGTTCTTTATAGTAAATGTCAGTATCAGATTGTAAAGTAACCTGTGAGCTTTCAACTGCACACAGAGTACAAGCAATTCTCCATACTGAAAAATATGGTAAGGTAACACAAGACACCTAATGAGAGACTGAACAGAGTGTTAAATAGGTGACTATCAGATTTCAGCCATCCACTGTTACCATAAAACATAGTGTAAGATACATGAATACCTGAAGAAAGGTCATCACAATTATGTTCTTCATATAACTCAGTTCTAAAAATAAGAAATAAATGTTAAGCATAAAGGAATACTTGATAAACTATCCCTATAGAAATGACCAGTGTCCGTAACCCTTGAAATAGCTAGAACCCTAAACTATTTAGATAAGAAATGATAATTCTTCACATCTAACAACATTGATTTATTGAGGTATTAATGAGCATAGTCATTGATCTCAATTCAACAGATGTTTATTGAGCACCTACTACTACATAAAATTTGTTGTCAACCACCCCTGGGAAAATATTTCAATACAAGTATATAATATCATAGTTCTGTTCCCCAAAACAAATGCAATCCTACAAGGAAGAAAAGTAGCTACAAAAAAAGCAAGAGAATGTGAAGTTAAACATGTAAACACCAGTATAGAGGATGTATTACACTCACAAAGATTTTCAGTTGAATTCAGAAATATTACGGTTAACTGCAGAAATAATAGAATATTTCAGGGATCTGTTTTTATTTCACTTTTTGATAATTTAACTAATACTTCCACTTTTCGTTTCGTCCCTTCTACTTCAAATTCGTGGCCTCTAATTTCATCAATTGTTGTTAGTTCAGTATATATCAGTCACTTGTATGTATGTTTTCAGGGCTGACCATGTGGCACTGGACACCCAATTGGTATGTTCTTTGGGGAAGGCCACCTCTCCCACTCCAACCCCAGCTTTCCTCAGTTACCTATAGCTTTTTGCATAAGGCTGGGCCTTTCTGGACTTTCAGTGGTCCATGCTGTCATGCCAGTTAGTGTCATCCTTGTTCAGCTTATGTTTGGGCAGTCATGTTAGTGAAACATTATGGTACAGCTTTTGATTTTTTTTTAAAGCCAAAACCCAGCCCCAAACTTTGTATTGATTATCTATACTTCCTAAGATAGCTTTTCATAGACTTGATTTCTACCACCTCGTTCAAACAAAATTTAACTGCATGCCCCATACCCCCAATATTTCTTAAACCGTTTTCACCAAGAATACTTCTGGGATTCAGTGTCTTCTCAAGAGTGCTAAGGGAGACTCTGTTCCAAGTCACACATGAAACTTTTCTCAAGCTACTGTCTCAGGCCTAACTTCCTCATGGGCCACTGGCCAATATATCCTCCCTCAGGTTCTTGTCAAATGGAACTTTGCATACAGTGATCCCCCAAAGAAGTTTGTTTCCCCTTAAAGGATAAGAATGAAGTGGGGAAGAGGGAAGAGGAAAAGGAGAGAGACACAGAGACAGAGTGAGGCAGAGATATCTAGGGCAGGAAGGATTTGAGGGAGATGGTCACATTATGTCTACAGTCAGGAAGCAGAGATTAATGAATGCAGATGCTCAGCATTTTTTAGTTCAGGCTCTTCCTGGTAATTGTACCACCGAGAGTGGACAGGTCTTTCCAGCTCCATGAATCTAATCAAGATAGCTTATTACACGGCAATAATTACTGGGATGCCCGAGAGCCTATTCCCTATAACACATTATGTTCTATCAATTTGACAAGTAACAGGCTATATGATGTAACCTGAAAAAGTGACATCTCAGCTGTGCTATCATACTTTGGTCATTATAAATAGTTGCTAGACTTATTCCATACTCGGAGAGAAGCTTTCCCACCGCGTGAATACTAAAAATGCAAGGTCACCGAACTATTTCAAAGGACATATCCCAGTGTATACCTACAAAGACAGGTAGAATTCCAACTTGTAGAAATGAAAAGGCTCGGTGCACAGGCTTAAGGAACAAATAAGAACAGATGCAGAGGCAAGGAAGTGGGTTCATGGGAGAAATCCAAGCTTGTTTGGGACAGGAAGGCACAATAAATATCAGAAAACACCATTGAAAGAGATCAGGGTTAAGCAGTGTCCGCTTATATGCCAGAATATCGCTATTTTAGATCAAAGGGCTTGGTTTTCTTATTTTAAGAGTATAAGTGGTTTGCCTGCATGTATGTCTATTTGCCTGGTGCCTATAGAGGCCAAAACAGGGAGTCAGTTCCCCTAGAATTATAGCCAGTTGTGAACCACCATGTAGGTGTCGGGAGCAGAACCTTGGTAATGTAGAGGATGACCCAGTGCTTCTAACTGATGAGCCAGCCCCTTGCTGATGTTTCTTTTTAAAGCATATCAGAAACAAGTTCAAAAAATGTGTTTCATGAGACTGAATTTGAAAAGCACAAACTTCCCGAAGGTCAAGATTCCTTCAAGGCATTTACCTTCCAGACCCAGAGAAGTTCCCCTAAAGACCCAGACCACAGCAGCAGCCCTGGGTGTGGGGTGGAAATCTGTTGTAATAGCACATTTATGACCTGGGTGCTCATTCCCATAAATGAAATTTCTTCAGCTTCTGATTCACAAAATACCCAATATTAGGTGGATTTGCAAAGGTTTTCCAGTTTCTATTATTCTTTCCCCTAACTCATTCCTGGCCTGCTTCAGGCAACTGTTACCTATTGAATGCTGTTCTAGCAAAAACATTTGATCTGAACCTTGTCCATTTGCCCTGCTGTCACAAAGAAGGAACCAATATGACCTGTCTTTGATCATACCTTTTTGGCTAAAATGAAAACATCCTCCAATATGTGACTCTTACATGAGGTGAGTGTTAAAATTCTAGGATAAACCACATTTAAGCCCAGGGATTCTGTTAAAGTTAATGAAAACACATTGGGGTGAGGCAGGTGGCTGCAATGTTTGCTGAGTATTTTAATTCTGCAAACATCAGAAAACCTGCCCAGCCTCAGTGTAGACAAAAACTCGAATGATTGTTCAATTAGTAACAGTTTCTCGGCATTTTGTTCAATTATCTAATAAGGAAAATGAGAAGCTTAGTCCATAAATTCGTTCCATTATGAAAACAACCTTTAGTGAGGAATCCAGGCAGCTTTTATTATTCAAATCACCAATGTGGTGCTTGTAAGATGAAACAAAGGCAGGTCTTTATGATAACTATTATAATATAGCCTACACACACACACACACACACACACACACACACACACACGAGTCATTCAGTACAGTATAAACAAAACCAACCCAGTGACAATTCTGATAAAAAGAACCTTAAACAAGGCTCTGACATTACTACCACCTGCTTTTAGGGACCCAGTAACTTAACTCATAACTTTCCATTATCTGTTCTATTTTCTTTTGCAGACCTTTATTGTCTCAAACCTTTTACAGAAGATTCTGGGTAAAAATCAGAAATAAATACAAGTCTAGGAAATAATCTTCTAAATTAGCTCCCTAACTTTTTCCTGCAAAAAAAAATTGACCTTTGAAGTGTCCACTGTGTATGTGTGTGTGTGTTCTCAAACTTAATTTTTTTTTTAATTTTGAGATTATCATTACAGCATTTTTATCTTCCCTTTCCTCCCTCCAAACCCTCCCATATATCCCTCCGAGCTCATCCAAGCCCAAATCACCTGAAGACCTCCAAAATCAAGGTCAGAGCAAAAAGACTGAAAATCAGAAACACTTTATGATACACTAGAAGTCTTAGTGTGGGTGCTATTCGTGGGCCTTGGTACCAAACTCCTTCCACTCTGACATTTTTTTCCTTTATAAGACATAGAGCAAGCTTCATGCTGCCAGCGGAAACCCTGGGCAAGATCTCCCTGCTGGAACAAATACCTCACATAGAACCTTTCTACTTTTGCACATGCCGGAGCGCCACCCCTGACTCCAGTTATGCTTCGATTCACTTTCGCTCACTCCGCGAGTTCCTCATTTCCCAGATACAGTGCTCAACATCAGGGGTTTTTAGACATCTACCTTAAGTAGGACCTGATGGTAGATCTGAGAAACTCCATAAATGCTACAAGAGTGAGATTGTGTATCCTAGTGATATTAAAAACTATATCCATAAATTATCAAAAACATAACTAGTCAAATGCAAGATGAACAAAGATGGCAACAATGAACATGCCAAACCAGATGGGGAGAAGCTCACAAGATCTCAACCCTACACAGACACCCACAGGTAACAAGAAAATTAGGAGCAGGAGAAATGGTGTATCCTGGAGTAGAGCATACCAATTAGTTGTGTGTGTGTGTGTGTGTGTGTGTGTGTGTGTGTGTGTAATAACAATTGATGAAAAAAGAGGCCACAGACGTGAAGGGGGGATAGGGAGGGGTATATGAGAAGGCTTGGAGGGAGAAAAGAGAAAGGAGAAATGTTGTGATTCAAAAATAATTTCAATAACAAGCAAAAAATGACACAGTCTCAGAAACAAGTATCTATTCTCAACGTGGCTGTTTCACAAAAAGCTTGCTTGAAGAATCTGGATGATGATGTATTAGAATTAAGCAAAGGTAGCTATTCAGTGAGAACCAGTATTTTATCTCTTCTGACAACCAAATCCTAAATATGGCAGACAATGCATCTAAGTACTCTTTTCAACTGTCATTTCGCTGAAATTGTGATAGTTTATCTTCAACTGCTCGAGTCACACTATCTAAAGCCATTATACCCAGAAATTACCTAGCAATGTACTTTGTTTTATTTTTAAATTTTGAACTCACTCACGCCACCCTAAAGGACACGGAGAACCAAGAATGATGTTCCCATCTAGATATGGCAAAATGTTCTCAGATATCAACCTAAGGCTATATCCAACCCAACAGCTATGCTTAATGTCAACATTAAAGAAATGGGACTGTATCTTAGCCATATCCAAGTATGAACCCATACCCTATGAAGCTAGCTATCTCCATAAAGAGGGCACTAGATACATTGCGTGTTATGTCTATGATTCTCATTTGCTTTGGTCTAAGACATCATTATGTAGATTCTTCCAGCAAGTCTATGGCACTCTCTGTAAGCCACGCCTCTTCATAATTGCATGCAATCTTCCTTTAGGATGTCTTCAGGGAACACTGCCATTAGAGATATGGATGAAATAATATGGGCAGTGCTCATAAGAAGGATTATCTACAACAATAATAATTCTGTTTTTTTCAGAATGGGTTCATCTGCACATAGCTCTGTCACTCCACCCTACTGCCGGGTACACGAAATGAAAGTACCAAGTGAGTCCCATCAGAGAGTGCCTCAAAAGCTAATTTTTTAAAAAAAAATCACAACCAAAGTCTCAATATTTTAAAGTTCCTTAAAGGTAGCAACATACATGTGTTCCTTGTGTGAACCCAAGCTTTTGTTTCACTAATTATATTCACACTTCTGATATGGACAATTATCGCAAAACAGTTTTAGAGAATGGGAATTTAATGAAGCTTTCTTGAAAAAAAAATCACCAAATTTGAATACCTGTTAAGACAGATTAACATTAATTAAATGACAATTGGTCGTATGTGGGTTTTTTTTTTATTTTAAAAAACATAAATTTCAATTATTTTTAGTTGTATCACATCGTTTTAAGTGGATTTTTACATGAAATGGTGTATAAATTGGTACATTGCTACATACAGTGGACATCTCGTTAGGAAGATGGAGACATCTTTTTAACTTTATGCACAGTATATAGTGGTGGACAGTTTTACTTGCTTTTCCTTTTCTGTTGAAACACTGCACCACTTCTTTCTGGTGATCTATGTGAAGAGACTATTACATGCCTGGACCTACAGATATCTATCTATAGCATCACAAGGCAGTGCTAGTGCACCTTATTTTATCAGTGAGGGAGCTGAAACCTGTAGCACAGCAGGTAGCATCAATGGTTTTTGATGGCTATGTTGGGCAAGCAGAAAAGCTCACTCTCCTTCTGTTTCCCTCAGGTCACATGAATAAAGTTTACCAAAATCAACTGGACTTCCAACCATAGTGGGACACCGTGGTAAGCCTACAAGTCTGAAAACAGAAGCACAGGGATCTCTACCAGTTCAAGGACAGCCTGATCTACACAGGGAGCTCCAGGCTAGCAAAGGCTGCCCTAGGAGTTCCTGTCAAAATAACAAGAATGACAAGTTAGAGAGAAGGAAATAAGAGGATGGTGAAGATGAGATCTTATCTTCCTATGCTTATCTACAGAAAACTTCAGAACGTGCCATGGTTTTCTTCAAAGTATTTGCCAGCACCAGTGCATCCAAAGTCTGTGCAGCAAAGAGGTAAAGACATGAGCTCAGTTGTAAACATACACAGTCGCATATGTGAATCTAGAAAACCCTGCAGATACATTAAAATTTCAATAATATCGGATACAGCAGCACAGTACTGAAACTCTGAGTCCCCCTGACATTCGGTACTGTGCTAGGTATTAAAGCTGTTAATAGCAGATGCAGATATCACTGGTAACATAAGCATGGACCGCGAAGGAAAAGGATAGGCTGACAGGAATGCTACTCTATATCTAATTAGTACTTGGTACTTTTCAGAGCCTCAAGGGTTGTATCGATGATGCGTTGTATCAGTGACAGAACGGTGGGGATCACAGATGAGGTATGTTTAAACTTTTTTTTTTTTGAACGGATTTTTAAAAATACCACCCACTCGGTCTGTAATAGGTATGAGAAAGAAAGGAGGAGAACGGGGTGCAATCTTTAAGAATCCTTTAAGTGATGTGGGAGGCTCACTCTGGGATTTTTGGGGAAGGGAGGCAGGTAGGGGTGCTGAATGAGAATGCAGATTTGGAGTGTGTCGAACACAGTGGGTGGTGAGGAAATCTGCCTGCTAAAGTGGAGGAGGCATTTATTACAAGCAGAGGATATGTCAAAATTACCCTTTTTAAATAGATGAATTAATGTTTAAACTCATAAAGGATCCAATTTGCTGCAGATTATTGAACACCTTCTGGAAAGCCAATGGTGATTACCGTTTAGGGGCTGTCTCTCTGGAACCTAGTGCGTATATGCCATATGTGTTTACCTTTTCCACTAGCCTACTAACACACGATAATACTGCGGCAGCTTTCGAGATGAACATTTGACAAGCCAGCTCACCGCCGACTGACACCTCCATTTCAGCTGGCCTGACATATATAAAAAGAAACTGAGTGTTTATCCCTTCGCGTTCCGGATTTGACATATGTGCTATATAAGAGTTACAGAAGCAAACTTCAGAAAAGAAATTAAAGCACTCGCTTGCTAGCTTATTAATCAAAGGTTACCTGCTTCACATTGCACAGAGACAAATTAAGCTGGCTACCATGGCGCTCTGAAAACATCTGCAAACCAAGTCAGAAGTAATAGCAAACAAACGAGTTCCTTTTGAGGTTGATTTTTCAACCAGCTGCGTTTAATTATAGCCGTACTATCAAAGCAAGGTCCCCATTAGCTGCTAATTCAGAGAGACTTCAGAAGAAACTCCCTTCAACCAACCTCCAACAAATCCGTCCAACTGGAATAGCTTCCCACTCTCTGCCAATGTCTGAGAAGAGCCGAGAAGAGGAAGTATGATGGTTCTCGGTCCCCGATGTTAGTGACTGCCATCATGGTGTTTGGGGAGAGTTTTCCAGCACGTCCTTTTAACTACAACTTCAAAATGACAAAATTTTATGACTTTGATATTTTCTTCTATCTTTCGACTTATGTGATACATTGCCTCCAAAAGGCAAGTGAACATTTCACTATAATGGCTATTGTAGGCAAAATATAAGACCAGTTGTCTCTTTCTACAGTTTATAGTCACCAGAGGCTGAAAACTGTGCAGGAGTTTTCACCTGCTAAGTGAACTGGCTTATGAATCAACATCCAAAGTATCTCAGAGACACTTTATCTCAGAGAGAGTCCACCTGATTTGGAAAGGAATGTCATCAAGCTTTGTTTATTCATTAGCACCAGCTCTTATTAACACCATAGTAAATAGTCTCCCTTCAAAAGTTCTGGCACACCTAAAAGACTGACCAGCACCTCTCTTATGCTTTGTCCATTAGAAGCACGCACAGTTTCGCCCCTAGAATTTTCTTTTGCCTAGCCAGAGAGAAAGACAAAAATGGAAAGCCTGTATGGATACACAACCCGTGTAGAGCCAACCTGACAGTGCGCTAGTCTGAAAGTGCGGGCTGGCACAGGAACAGTGAAGGCAAGAGTGAGTGTCCCAGGGCAGGATGCTGCTCACTGGAGACTTCCCCCCATCCCTGCTACGCAAAGCAATGAAGGGTAAACAGGGAAATATCATGAGTGCCATGATAAATACCTAGGAATCCAGAATGAGAGCTGTAGGAATCTGCCACAGTTGAATCTGGCCAGCCTCCAAGAAGGCACCTGTCAATATATTTTTCAGGAACTCTGTCACACCTTATTTGATCATGGGAAGTGGAAGGAAAATTAGGGGCAAATTGTGTCCTGAAAATATTGGTAACGTTAGGCAGTTTCTATAGTTTGTCCCTCTAGCTCTTCAGAGAGCAAAGTTTCTCTAAATCAAAATGATTCTTTAACTGCCATAACTTATTGTGTGATTTCCAACTCTACAGGAGCCAGTGGCATTTGTAAAGGAGAGTTTGACTTATCAAAAGGTAGGATGGAAGTGGGGACGGACCCCGCTGCTCTCAAGACTGCTCTGCAAAAGCTGGTTTCCAATGAGCCATTGGGGTGAGCATATGACATTAATTTCACCCTTGGCACAAAGATCAAATGATGTTGCCAGTGTCACTGTTCTGTTTATAAAAATATTTGTGATGACTTGAGCATTGCCCTCCTCCAATTGGCTTGAGAACAAGCGCCGTCCTTCTGTGCCGAGTTTCATAGAGCTGGGGGGATGTCCTACTTCAAAAAGAATGTGAGGGAAGGAGCATGGTCTTTCGTGGTAGTCAAACAAAACGGGAATTTTCACGTAATAGTTTTGGGGGAAATGTGTTAGTGTCCCTCTTCTCTCCAGATACTCAACTTCTGAAGCCTGAGAGCATGGACGAGTGAAAGCCTCGACAAATCTTTTCAAGTCCCACTTTTCTTATGTCCTGCTCTCTTAGATGGTCAGAGAAGTTTTACAGGAAAATAAACATTTCATAGCATAGAAGGCCTGTATACAAACTGCCTTGTCTATAAAGATCCTTCTGTGTAAGCTGGGGCATTAGTGCAGTATTTTCAAATTGTGAACCTCAGGGGATTGGTAGTACACTAGGATTCTACGGATTTGCCCATGGTATTTTCTGATTTTTTTTAAATACTGTATATTCATTCATCCCTAAGCATGAAATTATATTCATAAGACATGTTGTCATTTTAGATTACCAAGTACCTATAATGGCAAGTAGGTCCCAACCTCTCCTTGTTCTACCTCAGGCCTGGTTCTGTCTTTAGCACAATACCCATATTTCCTTAATTTTGTTCTGCCTTTTTAAACTAAAAGCATTCATTGAAAGTTTTACTTTCTACAAATAATGAATGTGTCACTCCAAAATATAGAATCCTGTGAGTGCAGAGAAGGCATATAGCCAGTGAAGGGTCTGCAGCCTGTGCAATGTAAGTCCTCGCATGCTAAGTACTTACAAATAGCCAGGCAAAGGGCATGCTCCAAAACTGCAATGGAGAAGCTATGGAAACACACACATACACGCACACACACACACACACACACACACACACACGTACACACATATACACAAGCAGTTTCTTGCATCTGTAAGCCATTGGCCAACCAGCTTACCATATTGATGAGCTCCAGGCTCAGTGAGGCACAATCTCAAAAACTAAGGTGAAAAGCAATTCAGAAAGATACTCAATGTTGACCTTTATTCTAATACACACACACACACACACACACATACACATACACACACACACAAACACATACACACACACACACACGTGTGTGTGTGTGTGTGCATGTATACAAGTAGCCTCCTGAATATGTATCCACACTCATACAAATGCATATATATATACATATATATATATATATGTGTATATATATATATATATGTATATATATATATATACATATATATATATATATATATGTATATATATATATATATATAACCACAGGCAAACACACATACTCAGTCTCAAAGCTTTTTACATTGCAGTTATTGAGAACTTGAGAGAAAGGGTTTGTTACTAGGAAGAACAGAAACCAACTGATGTACTTCAGCACTCCAGTTTTAAAAAATAGGAGGAGAAAGCAGAACAGGGGAGTTAAAGGGAAGGGTAGACCAGGAGAAAGAAGAGGAGGAAAAATGGCCTGTGAAGAAGAGTCAAGTGCTCCATGAATTGTCTAAAGTCAGGGCATACCAGCAAGAGCAGACTACATCGTGAAGACAAGAAGAGTGTCTATCACTAAAGCCTTACTGCCTAACTTCTAGTCTCTTCCAAGTTGTTGAACTTTGACATTCTCCCTGCTTTTCTTATATGTTCTTTCCTTCATTCACAAAATTCTACATAGGCTGCTGGTCAATCCTTTTGTGAATCTCACAAAATGGCAAGGCCATAAGTTGCTCTGAGAAAACTGGGAATTATTTATTTCATGTATTTAGTATAGTGCTTAGTACATCAGTATGTAAATGAGATTGCTAAATTAATTTTTCATTGATGTAGATTTCATTTTCCACTTCCTGTGCAGCTTAAGAACAATGCTTAAAATTATCCTAAATATTGAATTCGTTTTCACGGCAATATCTGCCCAACAAATACTTCTAAGTACTTCTTTTGTATTTAAAAAAAAGTCATACTTCTATACATCAATTATGGGAGAAAATAGGACACAATGATATGTAAATATAAGTATCAACTTGTAACTAGACTCTGGTGGCAGGGAGATGCTGTCCAATGTGGCGTACAGAGTAAAGATGTTAAGCATAGTGTGTGAAGGGCCTGGGTATACAGCTGTCCCTGAAAAATGAATAGAATTTCAATGTTGAAAACAGAAATAAGAGGATTATTAGCCAAGTGTCATTGACAATGTTTCAATAACATTAAAAGTTACAGCTGAGGGTTTCAGGGTCAAATGAATGGGCCGTAATGTACTGTACAGAAATATCTCTATGGTTAGCCCCTATCTTCTCTTTGAAACTTCTGCCAGAGTTGATTTTCCCATTTTTTTCTTCCTGTTGCCCTGTTCTTATCTCTCATTTTGGATTAACACTTCAACTTTATTGATCTCTAAGTTTTTTACTTTTTAGGCCCATGCAGTGTGAAGTTACCTTGAATCTGGATTTCTCTTGTAGGCTAACTCAGCCCACATGATGTCAAGGCCAGGGAAGTTCAGTTCCTGTTTCTAGAATCATGTTCTTCAGATACCTTAGGAAAAATACTGAAATAAGAGAACAATGTGTCCAGAAAAAACCTCACTGGGAAAAGGTTTAAGATTTTCATTAATCACTCCATCTAACCAGCCTCTAACTTTTCCTTGAAGAGAAATCCTACAAGCATCCAATTCCTTTCCTTAACATCTAATCTAGACCTAAGTGTTAATTTCACATCCACAGTAGAGCCCCTGACACCTCCTCTCTGAATCTTAGTCTGTCTCTTGGATGCCACGATGAGAAAGGGTCACGGTGTGGTCTGATTGTGTTCACTCCCGGTTTTCAATCTTTCTCTGCCTTTCTCTCTGCTATTTCTGGATTTCCCTTGGGTGTCAACATTGGTGAAGGGCTGTGTGGCAGGCTTCCAAATCTGATCATTTTATGGGCTTTTCTGAGCCCCCGAGTCTCTGAGGTTTTAGTGGATGGATGATGCACTATATGGCTGACCTCTCTTTTCTCTCATCTCCCTCCTTTGGCTGTGTGCCCCACAGATTCTTAGGGGTGCAGTTCCCATGACACAGAAGGCCTCTGAAGCATCCATGTGATGCGAAGAACATTCACACATTCCTGTCATGAGAGCACAAGTTGGCTTCCTGTTGCAGCCTCCTCTTATCCTGCACTGCCAATGTTCTAGCTAGTTCCCATTTCAAGAGAAGGAAATGCCCCCCCCCAATGTGTACACAACTCCAAACAAACTCCATAAGATGTGTAAGTAGCTCCTCTCAACTCTGCCACACCACCACATGAGCCTAGTAAACTTAGAAGGCCCCATTCAACAAAAAAAGATACCAGTTCCATTTTGGTATGTAGTTCAGTGTCCAGGTATAATTTCTCATAATGTTCACTAGACTTAGAAAGAGAGAGTGAAGTCAAACTTTGTCTATGTCTCTAGCTCCCCATTCACTGAATGCCTTCAAACTTCTACCATACATTGTATCTGCAGTTTAAGAGGAGCCTGCTTCTGTTTCAGAATCCTGAAGCCACTTGACCATTGCCCTCAGCTTTAACTCTTCAGACAAAATTCTAAAGCAGAAGTTTCATTCGGTATTGCATTTACAATAATATAATATAAGATGGTAGTGAGACTGGTGTGAGGTGAAATCTCAGGTTGATTTGCATTTCCCCGACAACTAAGGATTTTAAACATTTCTTTAGGTGCTTCTCAGCCATTTGATATCCCTCTGTGGAAATTCTTCGTTTAGCTCTGTACCCCATTTTTAATAACGGTATTTGGATCTCTGGAGTCTAACTTCTTTGTGTATATTGGATATTTGCCCTCTGTTGGATGTAGGGTTGGTGAAGAACCTCTTCCAGGAGCTGGAGATATGGCTCCGTGGTTGAGAGCACTGGCTGTTCTTTCCAAGGACCCAGGTTCAATTCCCAGTGCCCACAGGGCAGCTCACAACTATCTAACTCCAGTTCCAGCAGTTCACAACTATCTAACTCCAGTTCCAGAGTACTCAACATCTTTACACGGACATACACGCAGGGAAAACACCAATTGCACATAAAATAAAATAAAATAAAATAAAATGAAATAAAATAAAATAAAATAAATAAAATAAAATAAAATAAAATAAAATAAAATAAAATAAAATAAAATAATTATTTACTTGAGAAGCTGTGGGTTGCTTTTACCCCTACAACCCACAGGGTCTCACAGATTCATTGTTCATTTCTTTGCTATGGAATAAACCTCAAACAGCCAGTTGGCTTAAAAAAAACTTTTCCCAGTTTGTTGGTTGCCATTTTGTCCTATTGACAGTGTCCTTTGCCTTACAGAAACTTTGTAATTTTATGAGGTCTGATTTGTCAGTTCTTGATCTTAGAACATAAGCTATTGCTGTTGTGTTCAGAAAAATTTCCCCTGTGCCTATGTGCTCAAGGCTCTTTCCCAGTTTCTTTGCTAGTAGTTTCAGTGTGTCTGGTTTTATGTGGAGGTCCTCAATCCACTTGGAGTTGAGCTTAGTACAAGGAGATAAGAATGGATCAATTTGCATTCTTCTGCATGCTGACCTCCAGTTGAACCAGCACCATTTGTTGAAAAGGCTATCTTTTTTTCCACTGGATGGTTTCAGCTCCATTGTCAAAGATCAAGTGACCATAGGTGTGTGGGTTCATTTCTGGGACTTCAATTCTATTCCATTGATCTACCTGCCTGTCACTGTACCAATACCATGCAGTTTTTAACACTATTGCTCTGTAGTACTGCTTTGAGGTCTGGGACACTGATTTCCCCAGAAATTCTTTTACTGTTGAGAATAGTTTTAGCTATCCTGGGATTTTTGTTATTCCAGATGAATTTGAGAATTTCTCTTTCTAACTCTATAAAGAATTAAAAACTCAGGACACAGTAGGTGCTGGCAAGGATGCAGAGAAAGAGGAACGAACACTCCTCCACTGCTAGTGGGATTGCAAGCTGGTACAACCACTCTGGAAATCAGTCTGGTGGTTCCTCAGAAAACTGGGCATGACACTACCAGAGGACCCTGTTATACCACTCCTGGGCATATACCAGAGGTTTCCCCAGCATGTAATAAGGACACATGCTCCACTATGTTCATAGCAGCCCTATTTATAATAGCCAGAAGTTGGAAAGAATCCAGATGTCTTTCAATGGAGGAATGGATACAGAAAATGTGGTATAATTATACAATGGAATGAATACTACTCAGCTATTAAAAACAATGAATTCATGAAATTCTTAGGCAAATGGGTGGAACTGGAAAATATCACCCTAAGTAAAGTAACCCATTCAAAAAAGAACACACATGGTATGTACTCACTGATAAGTTGATATTAGCCCAGAAGCTTGGAATACCCAAGACAAAATTCACATATCAAATGATGCCCAAAAAGAAGGAAGGAGAGGACCCTAATCCTGGAAAGGCTCGATGCAGCAGTGTAGGGGAATACCTGGACAGGAAAGCAGGAGGGATTTAATTGTGGAACAGAGAGAGAGCTTATGAGACTTTCGGGGAGGGGGGAACCAGGAAAGGGGAAATAATTTGAAATGTAAATAAATAATATATATATATATATATATATATATATATATTTAAAAAAGATGGTAGTGAGAAATAGCTTCAGAGATGTGGAAATGGAATTTTATGCAAGAAGCTTTGGTATAGGTACTGTGTGCTTGTGTGCATGTGCATATGTACATGTGTTTTTAAGTTGGTCTATATGTCTCTGTGTATGTGTGTATGTGCTCAAGTGTGCATGTCTCCATGTGTGCATGTGTGTATCTCTCTATGTATGTGTGTGTGAATATTAGTGCCTGAGTCAGTGTATGTCTACATATGTGCATGTATATACAGTGTATGTGTGTATGTGTCTATGTGTATGTGTGTGTATGCATGTGTGTTTGTGGATATGGTGTTTTGAGGTAGACAGAACTAATATTTACATTAAATTTTCTTCTATTCTTTCTTATGTGTAGTTTGTTAAGGTTAAAATTTAATTCAGGAGATTTTTCACAATTAAGATGAGAGTTGTTTTGGTCCATTAACTGCTCCTCTGCTCTTTCTAGACAGGTTGCAGGATTCTGTTTCACTTTAGACTTGACCGTGATCTATAAACTGCACAGAAGTGATAGTGGGATCAGGTTTGCCCATGCTTGGCTGTATGCCCTTTCTACCTCCAAGACCAGTGGTCCAGAGAACAGTTGCCCTTAGTATAGCTATAGTATAGTATGGTGCAGAACAGTACAATATAGCATAGTACAGTATAGCATAACGCAGTACAGTATAGCATTACTATAGTGTATCCTTATTCCCCGTCTCCGTACTTAGTGATATGAATATGCAAAGACTTTACTTTGCAGGAACAAGCAGTGAAAATTTCCCGATTTTCTTCTCAACATAGCATCAACTGTGCAATTTAAAGCCAATTCTGCTAAAAAAAAATAGGTTACTTTTAATAACTTGTCAGGAATAACTTCAAAGGAAGCTGCCTATTATCCTATGCTTTTAGTTGTGAAACGTTTACTATTAATGTCTTTATTTTATTGACCATCATGCCTTAATATTAATTAATATCTTACACAAAAATGTTTCTTCTTTGAGAAATGTGGTCCTTCATACACTACTTAGGGTACAAAGGCAGATCAAAAGCTGGACTCAATTTACAGACTATATATGATATAAACAGGAAACAAACTGAACAAAGGAATTGGTCTTTCAAAAGGTAAAAATTCCCTACTTCAGAGGGAAAATAAGAAAGAATACTAAGAAAATATGGGCACTGGAAAACATGTATAGAAAAATCGACGTGCAGAGACTCACCTGTCGGAAGCAGCTGCATCCCCCATCCCTGGGAAAGAACACAGTGGACAAGTGAGGCTTGCTAAGCAGTGCTATTTATGCAGAACTTACTGAGAATTAAGTATGTCTAAAATTCTCTCTAATAGCAAGAAATATTTTCTAACAAGGGATATAGAGAACAAGCATGCAACGAACACTCTAAGAAAAGCACACTTCTGCATTGAATTCAGTTTAATGTATGATATGGTGTCTTTTTAAAAGTCAAAGTAGATTTTTCTGTTTGAAATGAAACATTTTTTTTATCAAAAACAAAGCAAAAGCAAGCAAACAAAAAACCTCTCTGAGGTCCTCTCTAAGGGCCAAGGTATCTTACAGTTTGGCCTCATCAACTCTTTCTAGCCCCTCCTGCTCTTCCACAACATTCTCTGAACTTTGGCAAGAAGAAGAATTGATATAGCCGTCTAAGTTTTAATATGCTAGCGAGTCAAACAATGGGATTATTTCCGAGAGAGCGCTTTATAACTTTCTATGACAAATGTTCTGAAAATACCTCGAGTTGGTTTTCAGCCATGTATGAGCAGATTGTTTTGAGAATGATCTAAAGGATGCTCTTCATGTGGGTCCCCACTAAACAAATCATCACACATCTGACATCTACAGCGTTGGTTCAGAGGTGGACTCAGAACTGAAGTTCGTCTGAGCAGAGCGACTCTTGATTTAGGGGACCGGTAATAACTTTCAGAAAAGAAATATACTCTTTTCACTGAACTCAGAGCTCTGAAGACATGAGATGATGGTAGAGGCGACATGTTTGCTACAAAACGAACACGAACATGCCACACGTAAAGTCAAGAAGGGAAACTGAGGAAGGATTATGGACTACTAGACTCTTAGAAAAGAGCCTGGTTGGAATTCCTGAATCAATCTAACCTGAAATAACTGTACTGCCTGTGCAGTTTGTCAAGAGGGCAATAGATTATACTTTGCAAGTCGCCATTCTCTTCCACTCGCAGAAGGGTTATACTAACTTCTGAAGGAAAGTACACACAAGTATACCAGGATGTGCGTTTCTCTGCCCACCTTATTTTTCTGAAGTCACTCTTGATGACTCTAGTGTCATTTTAGTGCAAGGTAAACACACCATGTGATTATCACGACGTATTTCTGATAAGTGGTTACACTGGATCTTTCTACTTTCATTCAAAGTACAGGAAACTCAAGCCTTCCCTGTGTTTTTACTCAGTCATATCTCTTTGGTGTGATTATTTTCCCTCCCCCTGCTCTCTCATCCACCCCCTCCCACCTTACTGTTCTTGTACTCCCCCACAATGATGTTTTGGTCCATTCTAGCACCAGTGTCCATTCCTTTCTTCTTGTGAGACATCACTTGATATGTGATTTATGTCTTTGGTATTCCAAGCTTCTAGGCTAATATCCACTTATCAGTGACTGTATACCATGGGTATTCTTTTGAGACTGGGTCACCTCACTTAGTATGACGTTCTCCAGCTCCATCCATTTCTCTAAGAATTTCATGAATTCATTGTTTCTAATGGCTGAATAGTACTCCATTGTGTATATATACCACATTTTTTTGTATCCATTCCTCTGTTGAGGGACATCTGGGTTCTTTCCAGCTTCTGGCTATTATATATAAGGCTGCTATGAACATAGTGGAGCATGTATCCTTATTGCATGCTGGGGAATCTTCTGGGTATATTCCCAGGAGTGGTATGGCTGGGTCCTCTGGAAGTATCACGTCCAGTTTTCTGAGGAACCGCCATACTGATTTCCAGAGTGGTTGTACCAGCTTGCATTCCCACCAGCAGTGGAGGAGTGTTCCTCCTTCTCCACATCTTCGCCAACACCTGATGTCTTCTGAGTTTTTAATCTTAGCCATTCGGCTGCCCCCTCTCGCCATATCTCTTCAATATAGTACTTGAGGTACTAGCTAAAGCAATTCGACAACAGAGGGAAGTCAAAGGGATACAAATCAGAAAGGAAGAAGTCAAACTATCACTATTTGCAGATAATATGATAGTATACTTAAGTGACCCAAAAACCTCCACCAGAGAACTCCTGTAACTGATAAACAACTTCAGCAAAGTGGCTGGCTATAAAATCAACTCAAGTAAATCAGTAGCCTTCCTATACGCGAAGGATAAGCAGGCCGAGAAAGAAATTAGGGAAATGACACCCTTCACAATAGCCACAAATGATATAAAGTATCTTGGAGTGACGCTAACCAAACATGTGAAAGATTTATATGACAAAAACTTCAGGTCTCTGAAGAGGGAAATTGAAGAAGACATCAGAAAATGGGAAAATCTTCCATGCTTGTGGGTTGGCAGGACTAATATAGTCAAAATGGCAATCTTGCCCAAAGCAATATACAAATTCAATGCAATCCCCATCAAAATCCCAACTCAGTTCTTCATAGAGTTAGAAAGAGCAATTCTCAAATTCATCTGGAATAACAAAAAAACCCAGGATAGCTAAAACTATCATCAACAGCAAAAGAACTTCTGGGGGAATCAGTATCCTGGACCTCAAGCAATATTACAGAGCAGTGGTATTAAAAACTGCATGGTATTGGTTCAGTGACAGGGAGGCGGATCAATGGAATAGGATTGAAGACCCAGAATTGAACCCACACATCTATGGCCAATTGATCTTCGACAAAGGAGCTGAAAACATCCAGTGGAAAAAAGATAGCCTTTTCAACGGATGGTGCTGGCTCAACTGGAGGTCAACATGTAGAAGAATGAGAATTGATCCACTCTTATCTCCTTGCACTAAGCTCAACTCCAAGTGGATCAAGGACCTCCACATAAAACCAGACACACTAAAACTAATAGAAAAGAAACTGGGGAAGACCCTTGAAGACATCGGCTCAGGAGAAAAATTCCTGAACAGAACACCAATTGCTTATGCTCTAAGAGCAAGAATAGACAAATGGGACCTCATAAAACTACAAAGTGATTATTTTCATTTGACGAAGAGTCACAGCTGCAGAGATACAGAAGAACAGTGCTTTATGCACAGATCTAAGTTTTCTGGATTATACCTTCTAATAGATTAAGTCTGCATATATGGTCTCATATGTGATAGTGGTTTTAGAAAAGAAATGAAATTTGTGAGTGCCATAACTAAAATACTCCATTACCAAACTCATTTTTAAGTCTATTTATTTAAATTATTTAAGACATGCTAAGCAAGTTAATTTAGTATTAATGTTATGCTTGTACTTGCCAAATTACCATAGCTAAAAATAAGACTTCCTAACTGGCAAGACAAAATCTATGTACAATCAGTTGTTTTTAAGACATACAAATCCAGAGTTAGGATTGTACCTGAGCAACAGAGTATTCATCCAACACAGGCCAGACTCTAGGGTCTATGACTGACACTTCAAAATGAAACCAAAATCAAAACAAAAACAGTCAAACTAAGCCATACATATTCAAAGTAGAAGAGGCAGGATAACATTCAATAAGCTAGAATTATTTTTCCGTTATGTGATATAAAATTCAAGGTATCAATTTGTCAAGTCTCCAAAATGTCTAGCTATCATCTAATTGTTGCCAAAGACATGCCAAGTTTACCTACATGTGCAGTGGTTTCTTGTTAATACTGAACAATCTCACTTTTGTTTTATTTGCTGCCATTACTAGTGATGGGAACTGCCTTGTCCTGGGATAGATACACTATGTTAAATTTAATTTTCACACATGTACTATAATTGCATTCTTTTTAAGTTTGTGAGTTGGAGATAAGTCTCAGCAGTTAAGAGCATATACTGCTCTTTCAGAGATCCTAAGTGTGATTCCCAGCACCTACACAAAGTAGCTAACAACCTCCTGTGACAAAGTCTCAAAGGAATCCATTGTCTTCCACTGCTATCCATAGGAACTGCACACACACACACACACACACACACACACACACACAAACACACAACACACACACACAATTTAAAAATAAAAATAATAAATAAAAAAGTTTAATAAAATAAAACCTTAAAATTAAATGCATTGATATTTACTTACTATGACTAAAAATATATCGAAGAGAGTATCTTTCAAATAGAGAAACAGAATTTAACTAGACTAAAGAGTGAATTATTATGAATGGTTTTAGAAACTTTAATAAAGGTTATAATGTTTGGAATCAAGAATCAATAAATATACAAAGATCTAGGATAGGAAACACAATATTCAATAAAAGTATTCAGCATTAGACACTTAAAGCTTTGGTAACAATTCTCCAAAACAAGTTTTTCTGAACACTAAATATTAAGAGTCTTCTCAGGTCCAAAATGTACCCTACCTGGTGCTGAACATTTTAAATGTGTGAATTAACTCTTCCATTTTAATTTAAGACCTTTGCTTGTGGTTTCTGAATTATGATGGAAAGACAACAATTTCCCTTTTTCTGATTACTAAGACTTAGAATCTTCCAGTTGTGTGATTCAGGAGGCAGTATCAGACCTCACATCTAGTGGTGACTCTCATTGTGACTGAACTATCTTGACTGTCACAAGGTAAGCTCCAAGGAGTTCTGATAAGACAGCACACCCCTCACCACAAAAGATCATTTCCTGGGGATCATTTGGTCAAAGAAAGCTCAAGAAATTTTTGAATTGGGAAATTAAAGGCACTGTTCTTGTTAGATTTTTAGGAAGAAAACTAAAATTTTATTTTCCTAATTACTGCATTTTGACAAGATGACCTAATAGTCTGGAGTTTTGTAACAATTTGAAACAAAAACAAATGGAAATATGCAATTTCTAAGTGAAAATTTAAATGTACAAAACCCAACAATAATTAAAATAACATTGAAAAGAAAATAATATTTTTTCACATGTCTTTGGCATGTGTGCACACGGATCCAAAGGATCATTGAGAATGTCACTAGTCAAACTTAGAGCCATTATCAGATTAACACTGGCATTCAAATTTATTCAAGTTATTTGAACAAATTTTTGTTACACTTGTAAATAATTTCAAATCTTCATTTTAATACAGAAAATTCAAATTCATCAATGACAACAGATAGCTCTTAGTGTTGCTAACACTTTTAGGTGTTTAAAAATTCCTGATAAGTACACTGATTGTACAGATTTTAGTTCAGTGTGCATTGCATGGGATTCCTGGCTGTAACAGAATGGAACAAAATGTTCCCAGATAAACTTCATAGACTGTCAAGGATAGAGGTAAAATTTAAAGCTCTTCAGATAATTGCAAAATATTTATTTGTGAACATTAGCACTGGAAGTGAACTGTTTCATCCTTTAGTTAGCATGAAACATGAAAAACATTTTATTCTTCTCAATCATATTTTCAACCTTCTCTCATATGGTCTCCTTTAATAAAAGACAAAATCCATTAATAGTCCTTAGAGTTGCATTATTTCTAAAATAATCTGAAGTCTTGTCAGACACCAGCTACTCTGGAGTTTGTGTTAATAGGTACTTGGCATCACTTTCATAGATTCCTTTGGATACCACCTTTTAATCAACAAGATAAAGATTGAATAAGGCTATCAGATGACTCAACAAAAATAGAAAGAGATATATTATAAACCAATGAAACTGCAACAATTGTGACTACAATGATAAATAATTAAAAATTATAAATCAAGGGCTGCTTATTTACACTTGATTACAACTCATTGGAACAATGTGGAATAGATGTACTACTAGAAAGGATGTGATTTTAGGTGTTTAGAGTGAATCTCCTATATGTAATTTTATAGTTTAATGAAAAGAATTAGAGTTTGAATAGTATGAAGTACACTTGATTCAACTTTCCTAAAATAAACTTAGAGGTAAATTATCATGATTTATTATGGATATTCTTGCAATAATGTTGGGAGTGGGTTGAAGCAAGTAATGATACTAAATATATATAGTCCCATTTCTAACTACTTTCCTTTATAAAATTGTTACTTTTCCACTGAGGTACAGTATATGCTCCTGTGAACAAGACATTATTGTCCTGTTGTCTTAACAGTGTGCTCTAATCTACAGTACTTGATAAAGCATACATTTTTTAATCTCTCCAAATGTATCTTGTGCACTGTTGGTTCTTTTCCTGTTTTGCCCCATTTACAAAGATGGAAAGCTAGATGTTCTCTCCCTTTGGGGGATTTTTTTTCTAATCTCACAGCCAAAAATCAGAGTAGAAGATACATTTTTCTCATTGAGACTGAAAGAAATTTCAAGCTAGTCCTTAATTTCCACACACCTAAGTTTACTGCAGTACTCCTCTGAGGGAACAAGGAATAAGACCAGGAGCTGCAAAATTCATTTGTTCTCAACCTGTGGGTAGTAGTGATCTCTTTAATACACTATTAAATGATATCTTCATTAAACTATTGATTTGGGGTTGAGCAAGTCTCTCACAGGGGTCACATATAAGACATCCTACATATTAAATATTTACTTTATAATTCTTTTTCATTTTTATTAATCGTTTCCTTCATTTACATTTCAAATGATATCCCACTTCCCAGTTACTCCTCCATAACCCCCCCATCCCACAACCTCCCTCTCCTTCCTCCCTGTTACCTCTATGAGGGTGCTCCCCCACCCATCCAACCTCTCCTGCCCTACCCCTCCAGCATCCCTGTACACTAGGACATCAAACCTTTCCAGGACCAAGGGCCTCCCCTCCCACGGAGGTCAGACAAGGCCATTCTCTGCTACCTATGTATCTGGAGCCATGGGTCCCTCCCTGTACATTCCTTGGTTGGTGGTCTAGTCCCTGGGAGCACTGGGTGGTTCAGCCAGCTGATGTTAACAATAGCAAAATTACAGTTATGAAGTAGCAACAAAAATAATTTGTTGGTTGGGGTCACCACAACATGAGGAACAGTATGAAAGGGTCTCAGCATTGGGAAGGTTGAGAGCCATTGAGCTAAGCAATTAAGAAGCCAGGCTTAAGCAGCTCTTTTTATACCGAGTAACAAATTTAGTTAGGGGGGGGGAAATCACAGTTTATTCCCCCATTTTCCAGTCTCTGAAATGTCCAGATGTCAGACTCTGAGCTGATACAGATGGTGATGATCAGGATAAAGTAAACAATTTGTTGAGCAATAATAGTAAAATATAAGGAGCTCTTACATTCTTACAGACTTGGAGAAGGTCATTTGGTGTCCCACAGAACTTTTGTACCTTAAGGCCACAAACCAAATTTGCCCTTAACAGACTTAACAATATCCAGAAAAACCAACAGTACAGTAAACAAGGCTTTCAGGTAACAAAGACCCTGGTTATCCATCAGAGAGTGGTTTCCCCTTTTGATGTCACTGCTGCTTTGTTTTTAATTGTGTTAAGTATATGGAAACAGAGGGGTTCTTTGGAAACTCCCTAAGGTTAACTGCAAGCTTGTCTGAAGATTTCAATGTCAGCTTCTAAAGGATTTATTCAATGATCATTTGAAATTCTTTATTCAATGAGCCAGATAGTCAGGATTTTGTAAGTCATAGAAAATAGGGAGGATACGATCACAGACTTAAAAAACCTCTGAGGTCCCATGACTAAACCAGGTATGTAGTACCCACAGCTCATTCATTATCATAAAATGCTTGTTCTCTCTCTCTCTCTCTCTCTCTCTCTCTCTCTCTCTCTCTCTCTCTCTCTCTCTCTCTCTCCCTCTCAGTTTGAGTATAATTATCACTTTAGTGTTACAGACTTAGCCCACTTAATGATTAGAAGTGAGTCTTTGGGAGGTACTCAGGATTACATGAAGATATCAGGATGCAAGGCGACAAAGGTCTACTTCCAGATTATTTAAACCAAAAATAAATATACCTATGAGCCTCCTGTCATGTCTCCTAACCTGTCATGATTTTCTTTGCCCCCAAATCCTGCTCAAAAGACCATGACCGCCAGATATAGTTCCATTAGTCTATAGAACTAGGAGCTGTCAACTGCTTTTTTAATAAGTCACCCTGCTTCAGGTATCTTGTTATAGTAATGAAAGCCAATTAACGCACTTATTTAAATGAATACATGTAAAAACAACAGAATTTGGGTTGGGCTATTTTTTGTCTCCCATTAACTCTTGTTAGCAAGTGTTCTTAGTGGACATAGAATAATCAGGAAATAAAGTTGTTTGGAATGACAGAGACTTTGCTTCAGATCCAGTTATCACTATTGTTATGTGCTGTATAATTTTAATGACATTATTTAACTACTATGGTTTCTGATTTCTTAGTTTAGGAATAAAAATTATATTTACAATATAAAGAATTGTTAGGAAGATCAATTATCTATTAAGGTAATTAAAATTTCTAAACAAAAAGAGAGACTGTCACAGTAACATAATATTCATAATATTTGACACTACTGATAATCATGATATCGAAATTCCAAAAAGGAGATAGAAAAATTGTTATTTTCTCAGGTAAGACATGACCATGGCCTGTCTATTTAATAAATTAGATCTCAGAAGGGAAACAATTAGCTACTTTTTTCTTATTATGTCAACATTTTCTGATCACTAACGTTAACATCGATTTTACTGCCTAGCTACATGGAATAAATGATATTTGCATCATTAGGATTATCTGTGACATTTTCAAATAGCTTAGATTTCTTGGATGCACTCTAAGCTCACCAATTCAGAATCTTTTGAGGAAAGCTTGGGAATTTAGGTTTTAAATTGCTCTTCAGGTGATTGTCAGGAGCAACTACACTTAGGGCATTGCATTGAATGTCCCTAGTCAAGGTTAAGAACGATGATACAGGCGATGTCTTCCTGTTTAACCCAGTTCTAAGACTTCAGCACAAAAGACTGACCTTGATCTAGCTGGAGAGCAATTAACTACTATCTGTCTTTATTCATCCATATAAGAAAGGGCAATGAAAGATAACACTGGGTCAGTTAAGCACCCTGTTCACAAGGCTCTTCTTAATGTGCTTTTTATGGCAATTTGCCTCATCTCAACCTTAAATGCATTTTTCTAAAAGAAAAAAAAAAGTTGGCATTCGGGATTTAAAACTTCAGCGCAGTAGTGCGCTACCTCATTTACACATGTCTACCACGTGGAAAAGTCTGAAAATATGGAGGCCATGGCCCTGCCTTGAGATTTCTCTAAGCAGTCTGGCTTGTCATCCCGATGTTGAAAAAGCCCTGGCAGTAGGACTGTAGGGCCCAAAGAAGAAATACTGCTGCTGTGATTAATATCTCACCGGTGGGATGATCAGCCTCTGTAACACAACTGCTTCTACCACATAATTGTAGTTCCCAATCTCTCCTGGTCCTCAGACTCACTGAGGAACCTCACAAACTCTAATGACTTGACAGGCCAATTCTTCCGATAGGATATAATTGCAAGGGGCACCTGTTTCCGTTATTTTTCCATTGCTCCAATGAGATACCATCACCATGGCAACTTATAGGAGAGTTCATTTGGGGCTTGTAATTTAAGAGAGGTAGAAGCCATGACTATCAGGTTGGGAGCCTGGCAGCTGTCAGACACACTGGTACTCCACGTAGTAGCTGAGAGCTTACTTCTTGATCCACAAGAATAAGGTAAAGGCAGAAAAAGACACTCAGCGTGGTGTGAGTCCTTGGAAACCTCAAATCCTGCTCCCAGTAGTACACATCTTCTAACAAGGCCAAACTTCCTAGTCCTTCCTAAACAGTTCTACCAACTGGGAATCAAGTATTAAAATATGTGAGCTTATGGTGACCATTCTCATTGAAGCCCCCACAAAACCGATCATTTGAAGGTACCTTCAAATAACTGTAATGATAGTAACAATAATCACAGTGAATAACACCCACTGAATACTAAGAAATAAAATGACATTCTAATGCTGAACCTTAAATAAATCTTAACTAAATCCAGTAACAAAGCCCAAGGAGGTGGCGCTTGCCTTTGATACCATCTACTTAGGAGTCTATGGCAGTGGGATTCTTTCTTCAAGGCAAGCCAGACCTACTTTCAAAACAACACAACAAAACTGTAAATCCAAATAAGCTCTTTATTTTTTCTTCCCCTTGCTGGATTGTTTGTGGTCTCTTGGTGTGTATTTGCTTGTATTGTATGCATATAGAAATGGGCTGAGGAATTGAGCTAGCTACAATAATTAGTATGGCTCACCCGTACCTTTTAATATGTATTGACATTCAGTTTTACACAAGCATGTCAGGACTCTCTTTGAATGAAGATATTGATATGTAATGAACAACAAGAAAGCATACTACTGTTCAGAGACAGCAATCACGATGTTTGTTGAATAAAATAATACCGCTACAAAGCTAGGAAACTGGTCTCCCGAGCTTAACTAGCAAATCCTTACATTTCTTGCTACCTTGTGCAAACGTGTAATTCTGAGAGAATTTGTGCTCAGTTTTCTGAGCAGTATGATCCCTTGGAACACTCCGAGTATCTGATAAAACCACTTCTTCATCTCACAACTGACAGGTAGTGCCTATATAGTTGTAAGACCGTGCTCTGGGGATGCAATGATCATTAGTCAATCACAACACTCACTGTGTGTGCTATTTTTCAATGATCTCAATGACTCTGATGTTCAATACGATGGCCACTATCAGCATTGAGACCTTTATCTGTGAATAATTAAAGAGATTAAATTGAAAATACACACTGAATTTAACTCTCTCTTGTGGAAAATAGTATAAATTATATCAATATTTTATTAATGGATTTTGAAACAAAATAGTGCAGACAATTGGAATTAATTCTACATAATTTCTTCTGCTTCATTGACTATAATTATCAAACTTAAGGTTACATATGTGAATAACATTATTTGTGACTTGTTCCTATCTGTTGAAGAGCATTTCTCTAACATCAGTGGACCTTCTGACAATTTCTGAAGAGTTGGCACATCTTTGAAGTGGGGGACCTAGACAAACTACATGGCTTTCCTGATCCTTATTTACTCAATATGCTCTACTCTTTATTAACTTGATGTATATTATGTTTTTCCATGAGTTCAAATTCCTAGACCAACTAAACTATGTTTCCCAAGGATCCCAAGTGTGTATGTAACACTCCACTTCCTCGACCCAAATACCAAAATGAAAGCAAACCCCAAGCAGTCGCTCACCTCCATGACACAGTAGATATCTCGCCTGAACTACAAACGAACTTGATAAATTGGAATTACATGATTTTTTGTCCAATTTATATAGATATCATCAGCCAAGTACTTCAAACACTGGACACACACCAGTTTTAACAAAGTGCTTCTTAATAGCCAATGATCAGGTAATCTAACCTCAATAAAAATGATCAAAGCAAGTATGTAGAAAAGGCAGGGATTAAAGGAAACCATCATTCAATAAGGTGCTTCCTTTGAGACAGTAATATTTCAATGAAAATACACATAGACAAGAGAAATACCAACCTAACATTGTTCAAATTTGAGGGGCTGGCAAGATGGTGCAATGGGTAAAGGAACTCACTGCCAAGCCTGATAGCCTGAGTTTCATCCTCAGAACTCACATGGCAGCAAGAAGAACTGACTCCTGACAGATTTTCTTTAACCTACACACCCCCCCACACACACACCACAAACACACACAGTGGCATTTGAATGCCTGAATACACATACATGATAAATAAATAAATAAATACATACATACATACATACATACATACATAAATACATAAATAAATGTAAAAAAATTCTTCAAATTGAAACAAACTTCAGTATTGTGTTAGATATATTGGAGCAAACTTCATGTTAGATACATTGGAGCAAAAGTGTCACTATTTTTCCTATGTTGGTAGGAACAATTATAGAATAAAATACAGTTAAATACCTGACAAAAAACCACCTTAAATGTTCTTCCAAACTTAATCCAGGACTGGTATTTCTTCTCAATAGAGAGTTGCTGAAGAAACCTTTCACTTGATAAGTGACATCAGTTATCAAAATGTTTACTCTTGAAATATGGGGTGAAACTGTGCAAACTTTTGCTTTTGATAGGTTTTTCTGATTATTAACAACCCCCTTATGTTAGCATTCATAACTACATGTGTGTACAGAAGATTTCTCTTTTATTAATTATTTTTTTATTTACATTTTAAATGTTGTTCTCCTTCCCAGTCTCGCTGCCATGACCTCCCCACCCCATCCCTCCTCCCTCTTGCCTTTGAGAGGGTGCTTTCCCACCCATCTACCCACCACTGCCCCACCCTCTTCTCTGGGGCATCAAGGCTCAACAGGACCACCGATGCCAGATAAGGCTCTGTGACTCCTTCTCTATATGCGACAGATTTCTTTAGAAAACACCTGAGAAATAAAACCTTTATGTCCATTTTTTTAGAGTGGACTCTAGTAAAATATCACTTAGAAAAATGCTTGATGTTGGTTGCAGATGATGTTGGTAAGAAAGTGGGGCAAGGATATGGAATCTTAGTACAGAACAGGATGGTGGTGCTGCTGAAAACTTCACCTTGGAGCCTTCCTAAAGTAATATTTACATTTATTTAGCTATTTTGTGTTTGTCTCCCTGTGTGTACACTCACACTTGCACATGCCCTGACAAACATGTTGAGGTTAGAGGACACAATGTGGAGGAATCAATTCTTTCCTTACACCAGGAGAGTCCCAGATTGAACTCCAGTCATTTAGTTTCCTGACGGGTCCCTTTATCCACTGTGAGCCATACTGATGGCCATCAAATTGTTCTTAAGTGTTTTTTCAACAAAAATAGCCCACTGCATTGAGAAAATAAGACCATAAACATGGGTATATATACCATCACCACCACAAAAGCTATCTAATTTAATCTTGTCTTGGCTGTAGGATCCTAATTCTATCATGTCTGTACCTTGACCTGTTATGTTTTCATAGCAGAGAACTGAGTAGACTGATTCACCTTTGTAATAAAATAATGAGAGAACCATGAGCAAACTCAACTATTTCTATATCAGTAAAGTGGGTCTCTATAGGTTAGTGATTTGTGGGCAATTATAACAAGAATAATAATTCGTGTGCCACAGATTATCGAGTTAAGAAAGACATTCAGACTTTGTTTAAAAAGAAACACAGCTATTAACTTCTCATAGGTTGCAGTTTGAGAAATGTTTAGTGTAAAGATGCCTTCCATGTGACCAAATAACAACAACAACACAGTTCACACATGATTCTCTAGTGCAAACTTAATACTAAACATATTGAATAAACTTCAGATAAAACAAAGTTACTCTTGGATTACGCAGCCAGCAGCGGGGGGGGGGGGTAATCAAGAGCTATCTTTTTCTCAAGGTCCAGGAATATGGCTTGATCTGCTTCCTTGATGTCTTTTAAGTTGTCAGTTTATTCCCTAATATGTAGGTGGTAAAACTTCAGGAGCTATGAAAAGCTTCTCTGAAACGTGAAAGATCAAAACATTTTCCTTTAAACTGCATACACTATAAGATATTGGTATTTGCTCATTTTTACAGGTTTATTAGCATAGAAATAAAAATAATTAGAATAAAGCTTTAAACTTTCCAGTCTCTGAACAGCAAATTGCAAGGAGGATACAACTTCATGCAAAAATTCAGGCCTTTGGATAACGACAAAAGAGTAAACTTTTCTCTATCCTAGAGAATGTGATGAGTACTACTGAAGGGACATTGAGCACCCCTGTACTGCCTGACATCAAACATGAAGTTCCTAAACACTCCATAGACTTGCAGCACTATTTTCAACACCTGGGAAACAACCACCTAATGGGATTTTTTTCAGGAAGAGCTTGTCTTCGTGTGATTTTCAACTCTTTCTTAACACCAAATAGAGCTGAATGCTTAACAGATCTGATGCAAACTTCCAAGAGCTCTGAATTCTACCAGTCTGTCACCAGGTTATTTGTCCAAGACAATACAGAGAACAAGAGGCAAACATCACTCAGACTTTTTCTGCTTTCTTCATCTTTATCATTATCATCATCACCATCATTAATGTACTGAAAAGTGTGCCATTTGTGGCTAAGAGCCCTTCAGTTGACTGTTAAGTTTTCAGTGAATCAAAGTCCCTCATGCTTACAACTTCTTTGAACAGCTTTCAATTTACTCTTTTCCCTCTCTTCTCTCTCCCCATTACCATCCCTTCATTGGCCATCCCTTCTACTCTGTCCAGAGCCTCTGTGTAAAATGTCAAAGCTGAGGCCAGGGAATTTCCAAGACATGGGATTTTTACCTTTGTGGCATGTCTCACTGAATAAAAAGAAAGGGAATTGATATTGCCTTAAGACAGAATTCCATACACAGTATCTCATTTCTGTTTCCAGAATTAAAAAAAAAAAAACTTCCTTATTATGATATGCTGTTATCTTCTTACCTTGTGTCATTAAAATATAGCATACTGGGAGTAAAACTAAAAGTAACTGTGCACATATTTCTACCATCATAGGGAAGTCATAAATCTCCCTCACTGATAACAGCAGTGCTCTGGCCATCACGTGCACAGTGCAGCTGCCACAACAAGGTCGGGTTTTAGAGTGAAGAAGCAGTCAAAACCCGAATGCGCAGGGGAAGCCAGTATTCCTACCAGCATAGGCATCCTCAGGTGAAGAACTGCAGACTGGCCCTCAAGCAGCATCTCCACTCAATCTGTCACCATAGAACTCAGTCTACTTGGATGACTGTGTCTCACTCACACTCAGTTGACTTATGCTGATATCTGTGACAACTTGGGAATCCCTGGCCCAAGAAAGAGAACTTTACCTCTGTCTCTACACATTTGTTTAAAATCCCCTCCTTGATTCAGAATATGAGGCTAATGGCTTTCCAGAAGGATCTGGTGCTGTTTTTCTTTCAAGTATTTTTAAACTTGTGGGTTTGATTGGCAACAGCGAAAGTCAGTGCAATTTGGAGAAACTCGCCTTGGCCAGTGCCTAAGCCTCAAATGACTAGCTGCAAAGCAGGCTTCTGCAAAGCCATACGATCCCCATCTAAAGATGGATCATGAGGATTCTCCTCCTTTCCCCTGTGCTTTATGGCATGTGGTTTCTGAGCTGAACACTAATCTTCCAATACAAAAGTTAAGCTCCCTACACACGTTTAAGAGACCGAGCTCCCCCTGAGGGAGGAGCGAGGAGTACAGATAAATAAACAAAATTAGACAAAAGGAACCAATTTTTGTTTTATTTTCAAAAAGTACTTTTTTTTCTACTCTCACAGTGTCAGTATATGTCAAATATGAAGCTTATGTAACATAGAAAAAACACACAGATCTCTGTGTCTCATCCTCAGGAGTGGGTCGTGTCTTGTTAATGAGCATAGGTTTGTCTTGACTAGCCCTGGATTCTGTTAAAGGGACAACCATACCTTCAGAAATCTTTCATCTTACATGTCAGTATGCGTATGTTTTATTGTGCACAATTAACTAGCATGTGGAAATACTGAAGTGACCGATGTTAACTGCGACTTTCTTCCTCTTTGTAATAATTAATGTACTTAGAATCATGAAAGCCACCTGTGGTAAACAGCCTCACACTCTGCAGTCTGAACTTGCTGCTCAGGCCAGCACCAGGGAAAGACACTGATCAGCTGCAAGCCTGACAAAGTAGCAGTTCCTGTAGGACTTGAATACCAGGAGACTAGGCAAATGCAGTTTCCTTTCTAGGTACACTCCAGTGCACCTTTGGATGATGCTGTGAGAAAACCACGCAGAAACAAAAACCAACATCAACATCTTTCAGACTTCATGCCCTGGTCCAAAGGTAGCAACTGGAAACAGCTATTGAGATGAGTTCATTCTAGGAAGGACAAACGGTAAATTGAACAAATTCCAAGGCCATTTGTCTAAGTATGTGTGTTGTCTAAGACATATTCTAAAACATCTGAAAACCTAGGATACACCGTTTTAACAAATAGTAAGTTACTATAGTTCAATGCCACCCAAATATGTATATGATCATAATGATGAAGGAATATCAGGGCATCCGATGGGTTTTCTCAAGCCTTAAACGTCATGGCTCCAAGTACATAGGATATGATATATGTCCTAGTTGCAGGCCAAAAATGAGGCTGATTTCTACCACTTGAAAGGGAAAAAAATTGCAAATAAGTAGGTTAATACTCATAGAGGATACTTCATACTCATAGAGAATAAAGTAATCTCCTGTGTAGTCTTAGAGATCAGGCTCAATATATAGGTTCAAAGGCAAGGAGACACTATCATAACTGAGCAAAAGTTGCTGGTCTTGTCCTGGTACATAAGAGACATGCAGCAGAGGGGAAAGAGAAGATCTCACATTATCTATGATGAGTGCTAGGTAGTAACTTTATCTGTTGAGGAATACATTTACATACTGAGTCATGGTTTAAAGACAAAATAAATACCATTTGAAGAGAGAAAGCAAGAATGAGGTGTGAGACCCTAAAATTTAATAAATTAAATAATAAATTAAATCTCTCTCTCTTTTGCTGTGTGGCTGGGCTTTGATGTTATTTGTATCTTTAAACTATATTGTCTAAGTGCAGAACCATTTGAAAGAAGAAATGCTTTGCATATATGTATGCCTGTGTTTTATGTGCACATGCACACATTCGTTACCTTAATTTTGGGTCAGGTGGTGGTTCTCGTTCTCAGAAGCACAGCGTTTTGTCCCACAAAGGCGAACGAAGACATAAATGAGTAACTGTGTGTCTCCATACCATCCTATGATAATAAGCATCTTTGAAGGATCATTATTATTTTTCAAGCCCCAGAGGAATCATGTACTGCCTGGAGACGATAATATCCTCAAGTATCCCCAGGACACCTGGGAGAATCTGAGTCACTTTGCAAAAATATTGTTGAGAGCTTTAGATGAAAAGGAATAATAAACAACAAATCCAGAGAAAAGAGAACCCTCTGCAGTCTTATAAGCAAAATTCCTGGCTCATGAATATTTGTTCTCTGCTATTTGCTGGTCTAACAAAGAAGTTCTGGATTGCAAAAACCAGACTAGCATTTTAAGGGCTAATACACTCATAGAAAATCTCTGTGAGCTTCAACAGAGAAAGAAACGGAGAGAGCAAGGAAGGGAAGGTTCCATATTACAAGGGATAAAAGCAAAGGAAGCAGAGGCTGGCTCCCCACAAGCTAGCCACTAATTCATATAATTGAATAATGAAAAGAATGACTCCCATTGTCAGAGGCCTGGGTATAGACATAAATCCATTCTGAAATCTTCATTGCTTTTAACAAACATCCTGGCCTAGTGGTGAGCATACCTAATAACTATTTCTATATAATCACAAATCTCGGAATCTTTTTTGTCAAATTGCAGTCTCTGTTGCTATTTTCATATTTAAATCACATTATTATCTCTGAGTCTGAAACACTGGCATTTAGTCACTTCCATAGACTTCTGCATGACAAATTAGTACTATACTTTAGCTCTAATAAATGGAACTGTGATACAGTTTTTATAACCAGCTCTGTTTTAGCACCTATTTCTCCTGTTCAAACACGTGTAAAGGTTGGCTAGTACCTTCGAAATCCAGCATTTCTGGTGAATCAAGAGTCATTTATTAAAATAATGCATTGATGTAGTGACGGCAAATACAAAATTCTATTTCCACAAGAAAAACCCATTATTCCAAGGCCAGACAATTTTATTTTCAAAGAAAAATTATTACAATTATGGTTTCTGAGAGTCAGATGATGTGATTCTGACCTTTGCTCTTTATAGTCTGACCTGGTGACTTTTAATGCACAGTAGTGTGTTCTGTAAATGAGATATTTGTATAATTAACAAGTGTTGTTTTGTAGAAATACACTAACTGAAAGTAAATTCTGAATTTCTTATGACTTAAATAAGAAACTTTATAAAAATGCAACTATCATTTTCTAGTATTAAAGAGGAGCTTAAAATATATAACCACATGTCACAGAAAAACTCTACCTCTCCCTTCCTCTCTGCCTCTCTCTCTCTCTCTCTCTCTCTCTCTCTCTCTCTCTCTCTCTCTCTCTCTCTCTCTCTCTCTCTCCAGGCCAGGAATCTCTAGAGCTGGCCATTTTCCTGACATAGTCTTAATCTAGTCCTTTATCATAGCACTGCACTTTTGCTCTAAAGGTTTCTGCACTAAAACGTGGGAAGGTGAAGCCATAGTTCAATTCAATTTATTTTTATATTGCCTCTCATACAAAGTCTCTCAAAGCACTTTACAGTAAGAGATAAAATAATCATATAACACTTGACCATGCTTGGAATAGCCACGATCACCCAGACAGCGAGGGGGTACAGCAGTGCACACTCACACGGGTCAAATTCCCCTCCTTTCAAAGCCATATAAATGGACATTTCAACAGAGTAACATGGCCATATAATATCACTGGCCGAGTCCTGCCTTGCCTGGCTTTCTCAGGGGACAGGAGCTAGGCGTTGTTTTTTCTATTCAGATCAACCATTCTCTCTTCTAAACCTGCGGTGATCTCAACTGGTGACCAGTTTCCTTCTCACAAGCACAGGATAATGTTTTCTTTCTATTGTTGTCAATTATTTTAATCACTTGTGATTTATGGCTTCCTGGAATGCAGTTAATCTGGTGTACCTCTTTTCCTTGTCTGAGTTTGGTGTTTGGCTCCAAGAGGTAATGAAAAAAAGGCCAGTGGGGTGACTGAAATGGAGGGCAGTTTGGGGGTTGTTTGGTCAGCCTACAAAACACACACACACACACACACACACACACACACACACACACACACATTCACACATACAAACACACACACACATACATACACAAACAAACACATACACACAGATACAAACACATGCACACATACAAACACATACACACAAATACACACAGAAGGGGGAAAAAGAAATCTGAACATTTGAGTTTTGAACACTTGGGATGAATCAGTGGGGTTCTGAGGTAGGAAGAAGGAGTAAAAGGATACAGGAGAGTGGTGGATTTTTCGAGACCAAACAGCTCAAATTAAATAAGGTCTGGAAATGATAATGAAGACACCAATGCTGACCAAGAGAAACTTAGGTCAAATCGCTACATCCAGTTGAAATCTGAACTTCTCATTTGTAGAAGAGTCATCCTAGTAGAGATGGTACCCAGTAAGGAGAGAGCAAAGAAGACAGTGTGAAGTGAAGCTCTGTATTCACTCGGTTCCTTCAGAATGCAGAGAGCTGCTTGAAATCACTAAGCTGCGGACACAGTACTTTTCAGACAAGATTCCTCCCCAACCTCTCCGTGTCCTCACCACATGGCTTTCAAGCATGAAAACAAAGTGCTTATTGTCCAATGATAAATTTTTGCCGAGTCTAAAAATTAAGAGAAGTCCGTGGCTCCAAAATAATTTCACTACCAAAGTCAATAAATGATCTAAAACTTCCTGGGGAACTATGGTTCTAGAGAAATGTGACGGTTTTTCATCCTCTACTTCTTGGATCGAGTCACATCTTCATAATAGAGGATAACAAACTGGAATATATTGTAACTCAGTTTTTGACCTTTGAATATTTCTGTCACCAATTGTCAAAGTTGAGAACTACTCTCTATCCTGAGGTGATGGATTATTTAATTAACCATTGACCTTTCTCCAGCATTCACTGACAATGAGCACAGTCCCATGCAAGCTGCTGGTCAATTCTGTGCTGTTTATCAATCAGAGGAGGTCATATTTTTTTTTTTTTTGGCAAGTTAGGTGAAACACCCAGAATCTCCTTGGACTGTTTATTTACCTAAACTGATTTTCAAATTAATTTAGTATTTTTCTTTTTAACTATCCATTAGTTAAAGAGCAACAGATTCATTATTCTTTTAGAAATTAGACTTCACAAAACAAATGTGTCTGATGAAACCTAAATGAATCGGCCAATAGGAAAAGCAAGCACGGCTTCCTATTGATGAATCTCTCAGAAAAGGTTGCAGCAACTCATTTTTATTGCAACCCATCTTTCAAGGTTCCTATTGAATCCAGTCATTTGTAGGAAATAAGATCCCCCAGGAGAATATGGCATGGCCTTTGGAGAATTCTTGCCATTGTTTATAACTTCCATTCACCAGTTTTGAGCAGGTTCCCACATTTCCCTCCAAGGGTTTATTTTCTTTATAGAAGGAAACGAAAGAAAGAAAGAAAGAAAGAAAGAAAGAAAGAAAGAAGAAAGGGAAGAAGGAGGAAGGAAGGAAGAAAGAAAGAAAGAAAGGAAGGAAGGAAGGAAGGAAGGAAGGAAGGAAGGAAGGAAAATGAAAGAAAGAAAGAAAGAAAGAAAGAAAGAAAGAAAGGAAGGAAGGAAGGAAGGAAGGAAGGAAGGAAGGAAGGAAGGAAAAGAAAGGTAGATTTAGTAAAAATAAGACCAGAAACCATTTCTCTATTGGTCAAGCCTGGCTTTGTTCGCTCTCCCCCAAGAAGCCCTTCACCTACTTTCTTTTCTTCTTCAGAGATCTTCAGGTTAAACGTGGGGTGAAGCTTAGCGTGCTATAGGGAAGGCTTCCCAAACGTGCCACTTCTGCATCCAGCACTTAGAAATGTGGCATGTGAGGGACAGCAGTGCATTTGCAGACCTACATCTGCCTTTCCTGGTATCACTACCATGTTTGGATCACAACTGTGTAAGGATACACAGTGCAAAGTCATTTAGAGTCAAACAATTCTAGCCTCACTCTCATAGCTTCATTCCTTTGGGGGGGAGCAATATTGTGTGCATTATCTTCTTACCGCCTTTATTTCCTAGTCTAGAAATTGGGAATAAAAGTAATCACACTTCTATGAAAATACTATGAAATGGCACATGCAAATTCAGATTGAAAAATATAATACAGCTCCTCCAACATGAGTTTCCAGTTAGTTGAGTGGATACAAACATTTTCTTCACAAAGTAGATCACAGTGTAGGAGAGTCAGTTCAGCAACAACCATGGGCCATTTCTATTTCCCCAGAGTGCACAGTGCTTAAAGACTTGACATTATGAAAGTATATTGTCTTCATTAATTTATGTTAATTTTTAATGTTGGTTTGACTCTATTGCATAATATATACAGAAGCCTCTGTGTATGGTGTATGCATATATACATGAACACATCCACCAAAACACATAGATATTGCAGGGTGAAAGAGTTTTGACCTCCAAGAAAGCAGATTTTCATTAAAGTCTTAATCAAGGACATAATACCAAGCATTAATTTTAACAGTGGCTACTTTAAGTTTAATAAGAAAAGAGAAGAATTCCTTAAAAATGAATTGTGTGTTGAAATTGGCAAAAAAAACCCATTATATATATATATATAAATATATATATATTATATATATATATTTATATATATATATATATATCTAAAACAGTGTCTGAAATTAAACTTTCTATCTTTATAGTTACACACACTGGATTGGTACATGCAATGTACTTTCCCATGTATCTGTAAATCATATTTTTGCTTTGGCATCTATCAATTTCCTGTCAAAGCTAAGAGCTTATTTCCTGTGGGAACAGATCCTTATGGGTCTAACATCAGATACCTAGATGGGTAAGTTGTATGTCTGATGCATGGTGACATTAATGTAATATTATGATGGATATCTATTAGCAGGTACATCACCCGAACACACATTCGCTGAATGTCTTTGACAGAGGCTGCCCTTTCCCTGTCTGTCAATCCATACGAGAATCATAAGACTGAGCAAATGTGACAGGAGAAGGCTGTACCAATTATAGATGAAAGGATAGCATCTACTCCCACCATTTGATGTGATTTATTTGGTGGTCCTTCCGCATTTGGAGGCAGCACACTGTAGCTGTTTATGAAGTGACAAATGGTACCCAATGACACTGAATGACTTCTCTAATCAATTTAACATGTCTAACTAGTGGTCATGAATTGTGGGATTTGTTGAGTGTCTGTGAGTACAGAAATCACTGAATCCTTTTCATTAAAACATGTATTTCAAGTTTACACTTGGAAGAGTAACATCAAAGATAACAAAATTAGAAATTTTTAGTATGATGATTACGTTTTCAGGTATGTTCTAAGCATTTTAAATTTTTCCCTCCTTTTTTAAAGAAGTGTTAATTTTTTTAATAAGAGAATTTTGTGGGAGTTTTTTCCTTAACTTTATTTGATAGAGGAGTTGAATAATTATCTTGGGTGAGAAAAACAGTAAAATTGTATAAAGTTTTGGTGGTTTATTTTTGCAAATATAAGTTTGAATTATTATCTAACCCCTTTTATTCAAACTATTTTTTAATAAATGAATTTATCAATGTATCCACCGTGTACCTTTCATATTTTCTTGAAAGCTATCTACTAGGAGAGGGTGGCTCACCCTGAGTTGTTCCCTAAACACTATGTAGAAAAGTTTGAACTTACACATAATTCAGACAAGTTTTTTCCCCTCATACACATAACTAGTATAACAGAGGAAGTCACAAGCTGGGATAACTTTACACAAGAGTATTCACATATTAATTTCAATTTATTAGGAGTAGGTAGTCTTTTACATACTCAATACAGAGCACTACTGCTATAAGCCAAGAATGATTTTTCCCTATCTCTGTATTATTCAAATTTATTAAACAATATTTCATGTTTGTTTGACACAATGTCAAACTCGGGCTCCTAAAGAACTGCGGCAGCTTTGGGGCTGTTATGCTTTCTTGGACTTTAATCATTTTTGGCAAGGCTCCACTTCCTGTCAGAAAGTGAAACAGCTTTGGAATGTCATTTTCCCGAAAGAAAACAGAGAGAATCTGAGCGGAAGTTCTCCTCCACTCCAGATCCCCTAAGATACTCAAACACACTCACAGGAGGGCTGGAATACATCAAACATTAGCAGAGGGAAAAGGACACAATTTTCCCACATTAAAATACATGGATAAAGTTGAACTTCTGCTAAAAATAGTTCCCATGACTAATCCTATTAAGTTTAAAAAATTGGGCAGTATCCTCCTTGAAGTGAAATGACTCTCTACCATCACATTCTGCTGAGCCCACCACACACCCCGAAGCCAGCAGCCCCTCAATATTAGGTCCTCATCTTTCTGTTTACAATGACATCAGACTAAAAGAGGACAGAGTGAGAATGAGAGAGAGAGAGAGAGAGAGAGAGAGAGAGAGAGAGAAACTTTATTCAACTCTAAGCTATCAAAGGACACCAAATATAAGATATGAGGATCAAAATTATCTCAGTATGCCAAAAATTCTAAAGTGCAATATACATCCTGAACAGATCCACATTTTCCCACCCAGTCTTGGACGTGCTCAGGGTCCCCAGGGAGCGATAACACTGCAGAAAGCAAACAAAGATTACGCCTAGCTATGCCACTTCTAGATGAGAAATGTCGGATGTGACTGTGGAGTGGAAAGATGTAAACATCTCTCCTCTTTGGGACTTGCAAGCCCCTGGTCTTTGCATGTGAAAGTAGCAAAGGAAGAGAGAGAAGGAAGGACTGGAAAACAAAAACCACTAAGAAAGGCTGAGCCAGTTGAAAGGTTCTAACCCACGTTGAACGCTGTTGTTCAAGGAGGCCACCTTGAACATACTCACTTCTGGACTCACAATGATACTCGATGCTTTTCTGATCTTTCTGGAGGGCAGATACAGGAATATAAAGGCGCTCACCACAGAGAGTGTCATTAGCTACTCTGATATTGACATATGTTAGCTAAGTGATTAACAATAGAGAGGTTCAGCTGTAGTGAAACCTGAACCCGGCTGATGCCATTAACACATACATCTGATGAACTCTATAGACCACAGAGAGAGCACAGCGACGATAGAAGAATGGCTTTTAATGAAATCATGTCTGAAAATGGAGGCAGATAAGTGTCATCAAGGAGTTCTCTGTGGAACCGTGGGACAGGGACAATCATATAGACAGTAATTTGAAAAGAGCAGGTAACTCAGTCCCAAGTTCACTAAGATACCTTAGAACGTATATGCTTTTAAAGCAAAGTGGGTCATTTCTAAATACTGGATTATGATACAAAAGAAAATGAACCAACCAGTTGATTTAGGGTTTTCCAACTTGTCACTGAAGTATGCAATCTTATAAATCTACAATTGTAAAACAAATGTTTGTTTTTTTTAATTAAACACTAAGTAGTACATATTTGAACCAATCCATAATTTATAAAAGTGGGTATTAAGTGTTGGAATTATTTCATATATGTGAATGTGCTTGCTTCCTGTGATTGCAAGCTAGAACTCCATCCATATGGGCCACTGAACAACGGGTGTGCTCACCTATCAGCTGAGCACATTTTTCAGTTTGCCTTATTTGGAGGACAAGTTCCAGCTTCACAGTCGCCGAACAAATGTTATAAAATGTATGGATAGAAAGAAACTCTCCGAAGATACAGACACAGGTAGACACAGAAATAGGAATGTGGGGATCACTTCTAAAGTGCCTGCCTTAATCTCCAGCTCTGCTACTTCATCATTAAAACTTGTACCTTCTTAATCTTTGTCATTTTTGGATTTGTCAAGTCAGGACCAGAAGAAGAGTGTGAGGAGTCAAGACAGAGCAGGACTGAGTAAATAGAGGAGATCTTTTGAGCCTTGGTTTTGTAATTCCCACAGTGCTGAACTGTGGTCAGTGTGTTAGCTGGTTGGGCTGCTGCCTTCTATGGATATCTGGGCTTCGTCCTTAGCTTGAACCATCTCACAGTGAATCTGAATCATCATCCCTGGAGACCAACAAGATCCAGAAGTCTCTAAATTTGAGCTTTCAGAAAGTTGTTGGTTTTTTTTTAACAAAGTCTGTGTGTTACTAAGCAGATAATTAAATTAAATCCTCAGTCTATAAAGCAGGAAGGCTTTATACCTAACAGGCTACAAGTTTGAACTCCATTTATAAAAAGTCTCAGGATGAAGTGATGTAAGCAAGAAACCTTAAGGTTTTTTTCTTTAAAAAAGATTACAATACATTTGCTATTGTCATTTTGTGACACTGAATACAAGCAGAATCCTGGCCAATATGTATCAAAGTCTCTTGAGTTCTTATAAAACCATAAACCCATCTCTCTATACTAGATGCCATTTTGGGGTCTGTGTTCTAATTCTAGTTGGACAGAGACTGAAAGTGTTCTTATGTTGACTTCCTCTGTTCCTGCTTCTTTTGAACAAAATATTGTTAGTAAAATCAACGAACTATTGTAAGGACCGAACAAAATTCACCTTCCACCTCAGCCAACTGCCCATCACATGGGAAGTTCAGCAAATCGTAGCTATAATTTAGTGTGGTGCATTTATTCATAGAAGTTTATCATGTTCTATGAAATCTCTGACTTCCAGACTGGTAGAAACCAATTCCTTTTTAGTTGGGTCTCTATGCCTTCAGCTAGGCTCTTCTCAACTTCTAGCACAGATGTCTTACTTAGCTCCTCATTAATTCCTGTGCATCAGCAAGACCCTAAGTCTCCATAGGAGCTCAATATATCTCTGTATGGGACTAATTCTTTGGTCAATGGCTATAAGCTTTGATGTCCCTAAACCCATGCTTTGTTAGCTAGAAGAACTTTTCTATAACATGAACATGTCTGGCTTTATTGCTTTCTGGGTCCACCTGTGTAGGATCCAAACTGAACACTGAGTCTTCATAGACGCCCTTGTGTTGGCTTTTCTAGAAGCATACCTAGGCTTACACTCAGCCTCCTGAGGAATGCCTGTAGGGAGAAAAGTCACCGAAGATCAACTCTAACAAACAGCTTGTACAGCTCTAATGATTGGACATATAAAATTCATCATACATTAAATTTTATGTTGCCTCATTAGTCTTAATTAGGTTCCTACACTGCACCAGAATTATGGTTTCTCTGTGTTTGTATTCATGCCTAAAAGTGAGTTTGTTCCCTCCTTCAGATAATACTTCGATGTAGTATTTTAAACCTTTGAGTAAAAATGTCAAGCAATGGTATGCTATTGACAGCATTCTTGGTCCTAGACAAGTAGCCCAAGCTGAAGACAAATGGAATTATCAAATGCCATAGGAGTTTCATATCACACATGCACCACATGAAAGATGCCCCTCAATCTTTCTCCTTTACTATACTAAGGAATAAGCATTAAAGCTATAGCCATTTATTAACTAAGACTGGTATTGGCATACTACTTCATTGATTCTCCTTCCTATCATTATTCACACTCTGTAATAAGTGTTTGCAATATAAGAATCTTTTTACATTTTTTCTCTTCTTCTCCCAAATCTAGTTTAGTTGTTCCCTTTATTGATGTCTACCATGAATGCTTGTCATATTCAGTTGCATTATTTTTAAAAATCCGGGAGTACCTACAAGATGTGCAGGATGGCATTCATGCCATGAGATGGACCCCACCCCAACACTATTAATGAAATTCTGCTACACTGGCATACAGGTGCCTAACATAATCATAATCAGAAAGGCTTCACTGAGAAACTGATGGAAACAGATGCAGAGATCAACAGCCAAACATTAGGCATAGCTTGGGGAAATCCTTCAGAAAAGGGGGAAGACTTTTAGGAACCAGAAGACTCCAGGATTCCACAACAAAACCTACAGAATCAACTAACTTAAGCCCATAGGGACTTATAGAGACTGAACTGCCAGAGAGCATGCATGGGGTTCGCCTGGGCTCTCTGCACATACGTAATAGATGTGTAGCTTGCTCTCTATATGAGACTCCTCACAGTGGGAGCAGGGGCTGTGTCTGACTCTGTTGCCTACCTTTAGGCCCCCTTCCCCTAACTGGGGTGCCTTGTCCAGCCTCAATAGAAGACAACATGCCTAGCTTACTAAGACTTAATATGCTAAGGCTTGTTGATATTCATGGTAGGCCTTGAATATTGTTGATATTCAAACAAAAAGGGGAAAGAAGCATAAATGGGGGGGGTATGGGAGGTGTGGGAGGTGGAGAAGGACTGAGAGGAGAGGAGGCAGGGGAAACAGTAATCATGATGTAAAGTAGGGGAAACCCCGGCCATGATTTAACATAAATAAAATAATTAATAAAAATATCCAGGAGTGGTAGTTCATGAATTAATGGCAACATTCAGGAGGATGAAGCAGGGACTCTCAATATCTTTTGTGAGTTCAAGGCCAGCTTGGTCTACATAAAAGGTTCCAGGTCAACCAGGCTATAAAATTAGACCCTATTGAGGTAGATAGATAGATAGATAGATAGATAGATAGATAGATAGATAGACTAATAAATAGATGTAAAGGTCTTGATAAAGCACAGAGTTTGAACACTGTAAAAGACTAAACACATTGCACATATAGGTTTGGGAGATTTTGAGACTAGAGGCCAGTCTTTCTAGCCCCAAAGGCCTCAAAATGAGTCTACAGTCTGAGAATATTGATGTCCTAGTCTAAATTGACCTTGTTATACAAGCTTCATATGCACTGATTCTGAGTTTACATCTTTATGCAATTCCATATCTTAACAGATTCTAAAATACCTGCTGCTGATCTCATATGTGAGACCCTCAGTCTCAAAGTAGACAAAATGTATTAAGAGAAATTCAGCCTTGCTACAAATAAACTTATAATCACATATTTTCTACCACTCTTTAGAAAGAACAGAATTATTAGTTCTTATCATGTTTGTTTTCTTATCTCTCTAGGTTCAACACTGTCCCCCACCAGTAGCTGAGATAAAGCCGGTGACACCACAACATGACTCCAAGCTGTAGCATGGCTGGGGAAAATACCCAGCAAATAAGGCACTGAGAATTATGAAATGAAGGAGGAGACTGTAGGAAGATAAAAACAAGAGAACAACTCAGAATTAAAACATATTCTTACCCAATTTGCAGAGGTTAGCATAAATGGAAACTGTCTCAAAGATATCAGGCTCCTTGAAATAGTGAGCGTGAAAAAAGAGGACTGAGTGTAGGAAGGACATTAATTTATATAATGTCCCATATATTCATTTCTATAATCCATATATTCAGGAGATGAGGCTATAGATGCAAAACAAATAGAGAAATGTTTATTTTTATCCAGGAATGACACCTTATCATCATGAGCCACTATTCCACATATTATGCTGACCGGTCGTTAATTTAGTGGGTTCTCATAAGACCTGTCTGGATTCAAACCTTGGCGTTGCTAAAATATTTTTAAACCACTTCAGAGTCATTTTCAATACTTCATGTTAGAGAACAATGGGTATATTTATAAATAAAACATCTGATTATACAGTGGTAAAATAACAACTGAATAATTGCTAAACTACAGAGGGATGAAAGAAGATTAAAATGCATGTGATATAGTTGCTCATGGCTTTACATTCTATAAATCCAGTTGTGCTACAGAAATTTTATGACAGATATTATAGACTGACAAATATTTTTAAATGGCTAAGCAGTAGCTACTCAAATACCCTTCTATATCCACTAAGGTAGCAGAACCTCAAAACCCTGGCAAGAACAATGCTGGAGGCATGTGAAATTATAGGAAACCCAACCTGCACTGTGCGAAGGGAAAAGGTAGAGTGGCTTTAGAAGAAAGTTTGTCAGTTCCCTCCAAAACTCAACATACTCTTCCTATTGGAGCTACCATTGCACTCCATGGAATCCACTCAGAGCAGTGGAAAATGTGTCCACACGAACATTTTTTTAAAAATGTCCATGAATGTTTCTAGAAGCTTTGTTCATGCCTGTCAACATTTTGAAGAAGTCAAAATATACTTAAGTGGATGAATGGGATAAACTGGAAAAGGAATTCAGTATTGTATCGAAATTTCAAGTCCTGAGAAGACAAAGAGAAAAATAAGTGCAAAATTCTAAGAGAGAAGACAATCTGAAAATGCTAATGAGCAGATGACCCCAATTTTATGACATTCTGGAAGGCAAACTACAAAACCCATAAAAAGATCACTGGCTTCCCAAGGAAATAGGAGGACAGAGGGAATGACCTGGGACAGCCAAGAGAATTTGGGGGGCAATGAAAATATTGTCTACACACTAATGATGGATACATGTAATTTAAAGTTTACCAACCCAAAGTATGTGCATCAATAAGAAAGAATCCTAATATAAATCATGGGCCTTAGTGACGATGATATGTGTGTGTAGTTTATAAGCTATAATGAATACACCACTCAGAGGTTGGATGTTTATAACTGAGGCAGCTACACATGCCTAGGAGAAGGGTATGTAGAAAATATCTGCACCTTTCTGATATCCTAAAAAACAATTTTTAAAAAATAAAAAATAAAAAAAGAGTATCATGAATTCTTAATAAACTTGCACTGGGATAGCCAATTCTAGTCATGGAACAGACAGTAGCTTCCACTATTAAACTTCAGGATTAGTAACAAGCTATCAAACCACCCACGAAATGTCAAAATATTCTGTACACCTCAGAGTTAGAGCTGGATGGCGCTCTGTGATTTATGGACACATTATTCATAATGTATTTTCTGTTCATTTCTGTCCAGCGCTGCACCTTTTATAAACCTACTGATTAATATCAAACAGTGAACAAATCTGACAAGCAGGATTACGAATCTAACAAAACTGTTTATAGTGTGCATGAAAAAGCACACCATTTCCAGGCAGTGTACTTAATAATAAAGTCCTGGTGTACTTAAGAGGTGAAGGGATTACTTAACTGTCAAAGTTCCTTTAGCTGTTAAGAGTAGCCAAGTTAAAGACCTGCTACTAAAAAGCCTCAACAGAATATTTTATGCCACTTTATTCACCATTATCATATTTTATATTTAAATATAACACAATTGCTATATAAAATAATCAATTCATTCATTCAAAGTAAACATCACCTAAAGAACTTTTATGATACAGAATAAACCAAAAGACTTACCTTTTTTTCTCTTCATATTTCAACTCATGTTTTATGTCTTATGTAATTTTTGGCCAAGTGACATCTTTACTTAGAGTTTCACTGTACTATCAGTGACCAAGATATAAAAACAATGGATAAAAATGGATAGGATGAAGGGCTGCAGATTATTATTCAGCCTTAAAGAAGAAAATCTTAAAAACGGATCAATTTACAAGACTGAAGAGTCTTGGAATTAGCCAGGCACATAAAAGAAAATTCTTCAGGATCTTAATTAAATGTGGAATCTAAAAGTTTATAAAATCAGCATACAGAATGTGTTTACGGGAGTCGGAACCTAGAAATAGGAAGAGCCACGCATATTCCAAGACTTCAGATATGTGGGGACTGTTGCAGAGAGCTAATGTACACTATGCTGTAAACTAAAGTTGGTTAAGAGAATTGATTTTAAGTATTCTAAGCAAACAAATAATCAGAAATAAGTGATGTCAATGATGTGTCAATCAGCTTGATTGGGTCCAACTTTTCATTGTTCTCTCATGCAAAAATAGATCATGTTACAGACTGCAAAATGTATTTTGAGAATATCTTATTAAATCTTCAAGAAAATATTTTTTCCTTACATTTTAAAACATTTAAGCAATTTGTTATTCTTTAAAAACATATCAAGTATCACACCGGAACCCTCTAGCAGAAGCCCTCGGGTTACTGTCTCCAACTTGGGTTTGTCCTCTGGCACAGCATGCTATACCCAAGCAGTGCAGGGAGGTAGCTTAAACACCCAGGAGTGCAGAGAGGCCTGCCTGCAAAGGTAGAACCACCCCCACCGCTAAGAAGATCACACCTGAATCCCTCTGGCTAAAGCCCTCTGGTTCCTGTCTCCTGCATGGGACCACCCTCTACAACCATGCACCATATCCAAGTGATGCCCAGAGGTAGCTAACCACTCAGGAGTGCAGCCAGACAGCAGAGGTAGAATCTCCCCTGCTGCTTAGAGGAAACAGCTAGAAATCCTGAGGACACAAGAGCCTAAGAGCAGCCTGGGACAGGAGACTTCCGATTTCTGCCTGCACTCAGATTTGATCCGGGCCACAGAGATCCATATCCAAATGCAACCACCAGAGATCAGGTCTCGAAGTAGTACCTACATACCTGTATACACAGAGAGAACAGGTCTTCCAGAAGCACAGATACAGAGGCTTGCATGACAGATAAGCCACAGTCAGAGACAGAAACACCAACTAACACCAGAGATAACCAGATGGCAAAGGCAAACGCAAGAACATTACCAATAGAAACCAAGGCAATATGGCACCATCTGAACCAATTTCTCCAACAACAGCAAGTCCTGGATACCCCAACATACCAGAAAAGCAAGATCTGGATTTAAAATCACATCCTATGTTGCTGATAGAGGATTTCAAGAAGGGTATAAATAACTCCCTTAAAGAAGTATAGGAGAACATGAATCAACAAGTAGAAGCCCTTAAAAAGGAAACACAAAAATCACTTAAAGAAATACAGGAGAACATGGGTCAACAGGTAGAAGCCCATAAAGGGGAAACACAAAAATCACTTAAAGAAATACAGGAGAACATGAGTCAACAGGCAGAAGCCCTTAAAAAGGAAACACAAAAGTCCCTTAAAGAATTACAGGGAAACACAAACAAACAAATAAACAAACAAGTGAAGGAACTGAACAAAACCATGCAGGATCTAAAAACATAAGTAGAAACAACTAAAAAATCACAAAGGGGGACAACTCTGGAGATAGAAAATCTTGGAAAGAAATCAGGAATCATGGATACAAACATCAACAACAGAATACAGGAGATAGAAAACAGAATCTCAGATGCTGAGGATACCATAGAAAGCATTGACCCAACAGTCAAAGAAATTGCAAAATGCAAAAATCTTGTAACCCAAAACATCCAGAAAATCCAGGATACAGTAAGAAGACCAAACCTAAGGATTACAGGTATAGAAGAGAGCGAAGATTTACAAATTAAAGGGCCAGTAAATATATTCAACAAAATTATAGAAGAAAACTTCCCTAACCTAAAGAGAGAGATGCTCATGAACATACAAGAAGCCTACAGAACTCCAAATAGACTGGACCAGAACAGAAATGCCTCCCGTCACATAATAATCAAAATACCAAATGTGCTAAACAAAGAAAGAATATTAAAAGCAGTAAGAGAAAAAGTCCAAGTAGTAGCTTTTTCTGGTTATCATCTTTCTCTAGTGGGCCTGCACAATCAATCCCATAAACACATGCACTGAGAAGAGAATTATCCCCAGTAATAGACACCAGAGACCGGAAGCACAGATAGTGCAGTTGTCACTACCAAGAATCAGTCTGCACGGTTCCTCCCATTCTTTCATTGTGTGTCACTCTGATGTGCTTTGACTTGTGAACAGACAGCCCCTGTCACTCTGTGAGTTTTCAAGTGACCATGTTTGATACACAGCAAAACTGTCATGCCTCAAACTACTCTTTTAGACAAGTGAGAAATTATAAAACAAAATAAAGAACGTTAAAAATCTGTGCCTTTTGCTAAGACTCTCAAGAAGTGAAGTGTCTTAGAAGCACAGGTGAGAGGAACTTTCAGTGCTGAACAATCTAACTAAAAGAACAGCGTGGGAGCCTTCTGTTTCTACAGAGTGTCAATTAGCAATAATTTTAAGGCACTCAAGGCATAATCCAAAAGTTATTTACAAAACGTGAGGAAATTTTTTTTAAAAATGAAGCTGAAAGGCTATTTCTAAATAGCAGTCTAACCTCAGAAAACTTTCCCTGAGTGCAGTCAAATTCACATCATCTTAGCAGTCTTTAGAGAGAAGCTTTTAAAACAGCTAACTCCCAAAATGCTGTGAGACTCAATAAAATTAGTATAGTATCCAACATGCCATTAATAAGGAGGATTCCTATCTAGCATATTTCAAGCTTCCATTGATTCAAATGAAAAGAGCCTTTTTACAGGAACTATTAAGGAAGGGATCTTTCAGCCCCAATTCATTTTGAGCATTCTGCTCTTAAACACCTTTGCATTGTGTTGTTTCCTATTTATAATAGAAACAGCGTCGCAGCCAGCTGTTGGCTCTTTCTCAAAGAGAAAACCTTCACTATACACAACTTCCTTCACACTTAACACCACATCAGACAGCCTTCATTAATGAAAGGCCACACCTAACACTTTCCTGTTGCTAGCAGTTACAGACTAATTACTGTTACTTTGCAGGGATGATGAATGGAACAAATATATTTTATACACATATGTGAGATGACTTCCCACACATCCATTCATCAGAAAGGTTTTCGGGAAAATCAGAGAAGAGAAACTGAATAAAGATTGACTGTAAAAAAATTATTATTATGTCTGTTACTACTGAGAGCAAAGTTCTAAGGGGTAAATGTAACTCAAAGGGAAACATTCTCTTAGCCAGTAGAAGTCAGGCAGATATTGAAACTCAGAGACATAGTCACTCGGAGAGATTCTATGGTCACTGGGAGATACAAAGGCAGAGACATTTAGGGACAGAACTTTAAGGACAAACCCCAATACTTAGTGGATAAAGGGATTTGTGACATATCAAAATGGTAGTGGATTGGTATACAGCCCTTTATTTATAGAACTGAGTAGGTTTTAAAAATATAACAACTAGAATCCAATATATGAAATTTGTAGAAGATACAAACAGAAGTTTTCTGCACAAAAGATACTCTGTAGCATTTTTCCAGTTGAAAAAAATCCCAGGCAGTGCTCATAAATGAACCTTGTAAATGGTTACGGTGTTGAAAATGTCTCATAGCCAACAAATGGCATAGCAACCACAGGTCCAGCTCTGTACAACAAACTCTTTTTAATTAATTAATTACTTTACATCCAGATAGTTGCCCAACATCCCTCCTCCCACAATTCCCGCCCTTTCTCCTCTGAGAGTGGAGATCCCCCCACTCCCCCCGGTATCTCCCCACCTGAAACATCAAGCGTTTGCAGGGCTAGGTGCATCCTCTCCCACTGAGGCCAGGCAAGGCAGTCCATGTAAAAGGATATATTCCACAGAGAGGCAACCCCTTTAGGGATAGACCCCACTCCAGGCAACAGCTTTAGGGATAGCCCCTCCTCCAGTTATTCTGGTCCCACAGGAAGATGGATCTGCACATTTGCTACATATGTCTGGGAGGCCTAGGTCTGGCCCATGTATGCTCTTTGGTTGGTGATTGAGTCTCTGAGAGCCCCCAAAGGTCCAAAGTAGTTGACTCTGTTGGTCTTCCTGTAGAGTTTCTATCCCATTTGGTGCCCTCTATACTTCCCCCAACTCTTCCATAAAGGTACTCATGCTCCATCTAATGTTTGGCTGTAGGTCTCTGTATGGTGGAGCCTCTCAGAGGACAGCCATGCTAGACTCCCATCTGCAAGATTAATAGAGTATCATTAATAGTGTCCAGAATTGGTGTTTGCCCATGGAATGGGTCTCTAGTTGAACCGGTTATTGCTTGGCCATTCCCTAAGTCTCTGCTCCATCTCCTGTTCCTGCACTACTGCACACAGGATAAATTTGGGGGAAAACCTTCTGTGGGCAGGTTGGTGTCCCTATCATTCCACTGAGGTTCCAGAGTGGCTACAGGAAGTAGCCTTTTCAGGATCCACGTGCCCACTTGCACAGAAAACTCTTAATGTCACTGTTCTGTCTGGCCCCTAGCTTCTGAAGACAAGCACTATAGTTGGAAGATAAGATGGAATTATTAATTCAGATATATGGCAAAAAAACGTAGAATAATAGTTGAAAGGAGTTTTAAAGTTTTGAGACTGGATGACTGGAAAAAAATATAAGGCATTAATATAATGTCATTAATAGACATTAGGGGGAAATAAAGGTAATTTGTTTAAAATGAAAAACAATTTTCCCCCTCATTTCATGATTCTGTTTGCTTCCTTAAGTGCTGCCAATTAATCTCATAGTCTTCTGGTAGAAGATTAGAAGTTACCACTAACCGAAGCAAAAGATACACAAAGATTGTTGTACCAACTATTCTCCAGGTTGATGCCCTGCTCAGATACCTTACAGAGAGAGCAGAGGTAATAAACTCACTCCCAAGCTCAGCTAAATAACAACCTTAGAGTATTCTACCTAGGGAAGGACACACCAATTATCCAATACCAAATGATCAGCCCTCAAAGCATATATATTCAAAAAAGTAATAATGTACTGATTGGGCAGGTGTATTTATATATTTGAATGTGTGTGTATTTGTGTGTGTGTGCATGTACAGGCGCGCGCGCACATGTGTGTGTGTGTGTGTGTGTGTGTGTGTGTGTGTGATTTTAAAGAAAAATAAAGCCATGAATTTGAAAAAGAGCAAGGTATAGGTACATGTAAGAGGGTTTAAGGAAAAAGGAGAAGGGGAAAAAGATGTAACTATAACCTAAAATAACCCATTAAGGGCCCACCACAATGGACTCCATTGACTATACCATAAGGGAGAGTGTTAGTACCAAATTCTAAAGAAAAGGCCTTCAAGGCCCAAACATTACTTCAACAAATAAACACCTTTTCGTACACAACAAATTCCAAGTAACAATCTCCTCTTGGGATATTTTTTCTCAGAAAATAATACCACAAAATGAGTCAATAAATTGACAGAGAAGCCCTAGGAACCAAAAGCAGGAAGTGAGTACAAGAAGTTGAATAAGAGTAACTCCAGCATCTTTATCTACACACAGGGCAACTGCTCAGCCTGGAGGAGGCCAGTAGCCCATTGGGGATGAGATGCTCACAGCCATCTGATACTGTCAACACAGGGGGAGAGAGTCTATTGACTGAATGTAGAATTCAAATAAAAAGAGTAGGGCTCATTAGCATATAATTGTTCAGAAAAAAGTGATAGATATAAAATTGTTCAGCAAAGAAAAAGTTATCAAGCATAGTACTAACAAATTTACAATGATGAAAACTATAGATAAGTGATATCAGACTATAAAGCTTATCTGTTATATTTATAGTCATGGCTCTAATCTACAATAAAGCAAAACAGTATATATAGATAGAGATAGTGGTAGAGATAGAGATATACAGGGATGATAGATAGATAGATAGATAGATAGATAGATAGATAGATAGATAGATAGATAGGCATAGATAGAGACATAGAGACATAGATATAAGTATATGACATAGTTCAAATCCACCATAAAGCATCATATATATATATATATATATATATATATATATAGAGAGAGAGAGAGAGAGAGAGAGAGAGAGAGATCATTTAGTTTGTATAACACAGATACTAAAATCTATGAGTATACAAGCCATTTATATGAAATAGGATCATATTGGCCTATATACACTGTCCAAGTTAGGTTTATATTGTTGCAATAAAAAAGCCTTGTCAAAAGCAAGTTAGGGAAGAAAGGGTTTTTTTGGGGGTTATGTTTATCATAGAGAGGAACTAGAGGCAGTAACTGAAGGCAAGGATAATACTTACTGGTTTATGACTTGCTTTGCCTGGTTTCTTATACAACCCAAGACCATATCCCCAAGAGTGACACAATCCACAGTGGGCTAGACCTTCTCTCATCAATCATTAAGCAAGAAACTGCCTTACAGAAATTGTCCTACAGACATTCTGATGGAGGCATTTTCTCAATTGAGTTTCCCCTTCCCGTATAACAACTCTAGCAGTGTCAAGCGGACAAAAGACCAACCAGGATTGCTAACCCTTTGTCAAATTAACACAACAATACAACACTATTAAAATATAAAATTTCCAATAACACCAAGAACTTGAGACTGGATAGGTTATGGACCTAGTGGTTTTCAGTGCATCTCTCAACCCAAATCAGAGAACCTCCCTTCTCAGTAGACGTAAATTACCATAGAGACCCACAGCTAGAATAGACAGTGTGCGAAGCACGAGAGTTTGGAGCACTCGGACCTAAATAGGTTATTTTATCACACCTTTCCCCAAAAACTCGAGAATCTAGGAGAAAAAGGAAGTGGAAAGACTTGAAGTGCCAGAGACTGTGAATGAGGTCGAGGAAATGGCATCCTTCAGATACTGCAAGACTGATGGGCATAGGACCTCACAGAGACTGTGGTGATATACCGAAGAGCTGCAGAAGTGCAAGGCAGACAGATCCCACCATGGAGACGGGGAAGTGGGCACAAAGTCCCACACCTGTCCAAGAAACTCTTTACTATCCACAGTTGTTGGGAGAGGAAAGGCCATTGATATGCAAAGGAGTGACACTCTGACTAGCCTCACGCTCAGGAGTAGTTGGCCCTCACAATTCAAGCTCCATGATTTTGCTTGTTAGTTTATTTTGTGTTTGTATGTATGCATATGCTTTTATTTGTTTTGTTGGTTTTTTTGTTATAGGTTTATTTTATTAGATATATTCTCTTTTTTACATTTCAAATGATTTCCTCTTTCCTGGTCCCCCCTTCCCCAAAAGTCCCATAAGCCCTCTTCCCTCACTGTTCCCCAATCAACTCCCTCCCACTTCCCTGTCCTGGTATTCCCCTATACTGCAGCATCGAGCAAGAGATAAAACATTATGTTGAGTGGGGAGGTAGAGGGACTTACCTGCGAGGAATTGTGGGAGATGAAATAGAAAATATTGTATGAATTTCTTAAAAAAAATAAAAAAACATAAACCTATAAATGTTTCTTGCAGACTTATCCCCAAGATGGTATCATTTCAATATTTGTGTCACAGAATAAAATGCATTCTGAATTGAAATTTTTCATAGTCTTTCGAAGTTCCAAAGCCTTTCTAAAAATCCAAAATTTCTTCAACTGTGAACTCCTGCAAAATAAAAAATAAGTTTCAAACTTCCATTCCAAGAGGGAATAATTAGGACACAGTGACAAGAATATAAAAAGCCAAACTGGTGTTCAACAGTGCTAAAAAAATAATAATAACTTAGTACTTGACACCAAGAACCCACTCATAATCCTCTTGCACAGGACCACTTCTCCAGATCTGCCTCTGCAGTGTACAGTGTGCCGCACAGACTCAACACTGCTCTACTCTGGAGCTAGAGAAAGGACCCAAGGAGCTTAAGGGGTTTGCAGCCCCATAGGAGGAACAACAATATGAGCAACACAATACTTCCAGAGCTTCCAGGGACAAAACTATCAACCAGAGAGTACACATGGAGTTACCCATGGCTCCAGATGCATAGGCACCAGAAGATGGCCTTGTTGGACATCAAAGGGAGGAGAGGCCCATGGTCCTGGAAGGGTTCAATGCTGCACTGCAGTGCAGAGGAATACCAGGGCAGGGAAGCAGGAGAGGGTTGATTGGGGAACAGGGGAAGAGGAGATGAATTATGAGATTTTCAGGGAGGGGGAACCATGAAAGTGGACAACATTTAAAATGTAAATAAATAATACATCTAATAAAAACCACTGCTCTACTCTTCACTTGTTGCTCTCTTTATCAGGTATCACATGATTGATATCTCCAATGTGCTGAGGTATCCATTGCGATGTAAGCTGCAGTTTCATTAATGACTTCTCTCAGATTCTCTTCAAGGACTCCAGCCCTACCACACAGTGTTCTCCAGGAACCCTTAATACCTTTCAAACCAGTACCATCTGAATGACCTTACACATTATAAAGTTTGGTTGGTATCATGAGATGCAACCACGGCTACCATGATGCTGAGGAGAGTATACAAGAAGACTCCACCTCAATGGTGCTGTAGCTTCACAGTTGGTTCTGCAGCCTTGGCTAACTAGCATCAGTTGTTCAGGAAATGAATGATTTTTACTTTAGTGGTGTTGGCCTGTTCTTACTGCCAGCTGACTCTTCAGTTCCAGTTGACCAGATACTACAGGTTCTTAATTCAAAATAACAAATGAATGGCTTGAATAGAGTCTTTGCTTCTCTGTGAACTGTCACAGAACAGGTCTTCACTGTATCTCTTTCAGCATTCTTCTCTCCCAATCTCTCACAGCAACTCCATAAATTCTGAGCACTCAATTGCTTTTCCTGATCAAATTTCCAAAGTTCTTCCACAGTCCTCCCCAAAACAACATGCCCTGGTCTGTCCCACCAATATTCCCCATACCTGGTACCAATTTCTGTCATATTCAGGTTTTGTTGTTGCAATTAAATACAAAAGCGGAATGTGAAATAGAGGGTTTATTTGCTTTACATGTCCCGATTACAGAGTTCATCATGAGCAAACTCAAGCAGGAACGTAGAAGTGGTAACAAAAGCAGACAGCATGAAAAGACACTGCTTTCTGGCTTTTTCTTCTTGGCTTTGATGTTTGATTTTGTACAATCCAGGATTATCAGCCCAGAAATAGGTTTTGGAGTTGCTTCTGGTGTTAAGGACACTCCCACATCAATCGTTAATCAAGAAAATGTGCCACAAACTTTCTAAATGTGCACAGGCATTCTGATGAAGAAGTTTTCTTAAATGAGGTACTTTTCTAGATAACTCTGGCTTGTGTCAAGATTACAAAAATCCAACTAGGATACATACCTGTACACAAAATTTATTTTTTAATATTTATTTTATTTATGTGTATGAGTATTCTGTGTACACATGTGTTTGTGTGTGTGTGTGTTTGTGTGTGTGTTTGTGTGTGTGTGAGTGAATGTGTGTGACATGTCTAGTGCCAAGAGACTTCAGAAGATATCAGGTAGATTGGAACTGGTGTTCTGGATTATTATTAGACACCATATGCATACTGGGAACTGAACTTTGTGCTGTGCAGAGCAACACATAGTCTTAAATGTCGAGACATTTCTCTAGTCCAAACACTTGAAATTCTCCCTAGGTCATTTATCATAATTATTACAGTTCAATGCTATATAAATAATTCCTATAGTGTGTTGATTAAGAAAAGTTGCAAGGAAAATATCTGTAAATATGGAATGCAGACAGTCTCTTTCTAAGTTATAGTCTATACGTGAATGAAGTCCTCAGACACTGAACTCAGTGTTAAAATGTGGTGACTTTATTGATCTTACACAAATACAATGGAATTCTAGAATACTACAGCAAGAAGAGCCAAAGATTTTACTGTGAAAGAGCAGGTAGTAAAGAAAGAGAGACATGCTGCATTGTGAAAGGCACAAAGAAACTAGTGCTATAGCTGGCCACTTGAGATATGCAAATATAATCATACTGTTCAGACTACGGAGGTGACAGTGATAAGCCATTGCTTCTAAGCAAAGGATATCTAGAACTGCCCTAAAAAACTCAACTCGATTAATGCATTAAAGTATACTCTCCTGTATCTTCATTTAGAAAAGGAGAGAGAGGGGGAGAGGAATCCAGGAATGTGAACTCTACAGAAGAAAGGGCAACCCAAGGAAGAATGATTGTGACCGGCATTTTCTCAGAGAGAAGAGTGAGATAGGAAGACCGAGCAGGAGAAGACCATTGGAGGAGAGAGCTTCACATCTATTTTGCTTTCAATTATCTTGACAAATACTATGACTAAAGCAACTTAAGGAAGAAAAGGGTTCATTTTGTTCTAAATATCCAGGGCATGACTCAACACGGGGTAGGGGGCGGGGACACTAAAGGGAGGAACCTTTGCGATTTCCAGAAACGTTACCTTTCATTGGGTGGCTAACTCATAGTCAAGGAAGTTAATCAGGAATCATGGGAAAGCACTGCTTCTTAGATTAGTCCCTGGCTTTTTCATGGACTCCTGCTTAGCTTCCTTATACAGCCCAGGCTGTACCACCCAAAGCGGGTTAAGCTCTCCAGTATCACTTAATAATCAAGAAAATGCCCTTGAAGCATGTTCACAAATCAATCTGTGCAGACAATCCAATCAAGGCTTTTGTATCAAATGGCTGTAAACTGTGTCGTTCATAATTAAAGCCAACTACAACAGCCCCAGTGCGGCATGCCAATCTATGATCTTTCCTCATATCCTCTGCGTGTTTTATTTTTCATTGATATCTATTATTCTTAATTTCAATGTCGCCGCCTAAGCAAATATAATTGTCAGTCCAACTATGAAAGTTTTGGAAATATAACATTGTTATGATATTTTTGTGGTACAGCGGTCTACATTGTCAATGACCTGGGTCTTTCAGAACATAGAAGACTCCTCCAGGATCTTTTGGATTTCAAAGTTTCCATTGCGAAATCAACTGTTATTATGATGGGTTTTGCTTTAAATGGGAATTGTGGTTTTTCTCTGGAAGTTTTCAAGACATTGTCTTTGGTTTGTATATTCAGTTTTTAACTATGATATGCCACATGGAGTTTCTTTTTCTGGTCTTGGCTATCATTGTACTGTACACTTTGGGTGTGTCCTGGTATTCTTCTATCTCTTCTATGCTTATAATGTACTGATTTGGTCTCTCCATGGCACTCCATATTCCCTGTGTGTCCCTTTAGCTATGCTTTTGAATTTTATCATATTCTTTTCTTGTTCGATACAGTTCCCTTACTTAATTTTGAATCCAGGTAGTCTGGTGCTTTTTGTTTGTTTCTTTTTTTGTTTTGTTTTCTTTTGTTTTGCTTTTCTCTCTCTCTTTTATCTTGTCCATGGAAAGTTTTCCATTGAGTTTCCTAGTTGAATTATTTGACTTTTCAGTTTCACACTCACTTCAGTGTGAGTTTGCAGTAGTTCTATATTTTTACTTAATTCTGATGTTAAATCTAGTACTGTTTTCATAATTTCATTGAACATTTTTTGTAGCTTTGTTTTAAACTTTCTCTAGCAATTGCATTCTTATTTACCTCTCCAGCATGAGAAAAGAAAAAAAATACTCTGTGACTGGGTTGTAACTAGAAAAACACTAGCTCTACATTCTATTTCAAGATGTGTGCCCTTTGTCATACATTTATACTTCTTCAACATGTGATTTTGCCCTCTCTTAGTTTCTTTTCTAAATGTTGTCCCATTATCACAGTTGTGTGTGTGTGTGTGTGTGTGTGTGTGTGTATTAGGTCCTTTTGCAGGCAATGAACCACTTCATGTGGCCAGAGTCAGTAACAGAAACTCACTCAGGACACCCCCAAAGGACCTGACATCAGACCTCTGGGGGGGGACAACAATTTATACCAAAATGCATAACCAACAACCTATTTTCAAATACACAAATCCATTTGCACAACAGAAAGAATACAAATAACAGACAATATGTGCCCCTACCAAAATTCAGTTCCATAGTAATGATTACCTGTAAGAACAACTTAGAAATTGAAGACACATAGATCAAAAGAACAATTATAAGCCTATTCAAAGGGTTCAGGGAGAATACAAGTAAACACATGAATGAAATGAGAGAAGACAAAATACATTCATACAGTCACATGGGATGCCTGACTAAACTCAGTGTGTCATGAAGGTAGAAAGAAGCCTGTGAGGCAAATAGTGATGGGGTGAAGATAAGAGAGGGTCAGGAGTAAAAACAATTAGAATGCATATATAATCATACACACACACACACACACACACACACACACACACACATGTTATCAAAGAAAAATTTAGCTTTAGGAATAGCTAAAATATTTCTATATAATATATAGTATATATTATATCAACTATACAGAAAATAATATATATTTTATTTCAAATATAAAACTAATATAATAATATGTGTACTTAAATGATATTTTTAAATCTTCAGAAATGTGAAGAAGCATTATTGTTAAAACAAACACATAGAAAATATCATATAGAAAATAACCTCATGCTTTTCCTGAGTTCTTAAGGCAATGTACTGAGATACAGGATGCAGGTCAGAATACACTGAGCACAGTTAGTGAAGAGACCAAGCTTCGCCTGAGCCCCTTGGCTAGACATAGAAGCTAAAAGAGGAGCCTTTGTTCAACCCAAGGTTAACCCTCTGCTTTAAAATGAAGCCTTTCTCCCAATTTCCAATCAATATGCTTTCCTTAGTCTTAAAAAAAAGTGCTACAAATTGAAGAATAAGAATATTAAATCTTCATGTGGGTACATTTTTTATTTTCTGAAAAACTATTACAGTGGTACAGCTGTATGAATATTTGATACTAAAAACTAATAAATAATGGTGCTTTATACAATAATCTCACTGGGTACCATAGCATTAATGTTATAAAACATGAAAACATAGATTAAGGGGCTCCTGTGTTCCCATTCACTCATTTAGTAAAGCCAAAAAAAAGTTTAAATGTGTCAAAACTAGATATTATCCAGTTTCCTAACTATTGAGTCTGAGAATAACTTATTTCTCTTACAGATAATAAATATTTATATTCAGAATTACATTACTTTTCAGAAACTTTGAATTATGTGTAAAAATTTAAAACCATGGAAAAAAGTACATAATTCACCAATTTAAGCACATTTTTGTCTTTCGGGGAGCCTATAACTCATGGCAAACCTCTTTAACTCCAAATGGTTTGGCATTATTTAAACCATGCTTTCTGAGATTAATAACATGAAAGTATGAAAAATAGATTGATTATGATTAAGTACTTCAAAAGAAATAGCATTGGTCTTTTTGATAATTAACATCCTATTTCCCAACTATCATACAGTGGTTTATAAATATTATAAATATTTAGAATGTCAAAGACATTTAGGAATCGATTCTGTAATACAAAGCAGAAAGAGGTTTCAAAATATATATGAACAGTGTATAAGGGATACCAGAAATAATAATATAGTTAATTCCCCATATTTGCTGTTGCCCCATACATAGACATAAACCTGTTCATCTTTTAAAGACATGATTATTATACAATAGAAATCCTAAGAAACCAAAATAGCAATATCAATGAAAAAGAATCCCATAGACAGTGCTGATTACATTTGATATGCTTTAGAAACTGGCTTTGAGTTAGTGTCTGCTTACAGAAATACTTGGAGAAAGAATGTCCTTGGGAACAGTCATAAACAGAAAATTCTATAGACTAAATTTACAAAGAAATAAATACATACATAGTCTATAAAGGCAATGTCTTGAGCACTATGTTGGCAATCTTCCAGGAGCCCTGGGAACATGCCTAATTTCCATCTAAATTTGCACACATCTTTATTGCAATCTCATACCCTGTGAAGATTTACGCATTTTCATGTCCTTTGGCACAAGAGGGAAAATGATCTCTCTCTCTCTCTCTCTCTCTCTCTCTCTCTCTCTCTCTCTCTCTCTCTCTCTCTCCATCTTTCAACTATACATCAGGACTCTAAATCATATTTCTTGAGATCAATATCAGCATCACTAATATTTAAAGAATGGAAAATCCAGTCACAGCTTCAGTTATAGCACTTACTGCTAAATAATTTCCACAATGGGAATTGAGTTATACAAATGAATAGCTGAATGATACTACGTTCCACAGTAATTCTCACTCTAACCTATCCCACCTGGGTATGAAATACATGTATTCTCAAGTTAGCTATGATGTTCCTGAAATTGACATTTCTTTAAAAGACTGCTTCCTGCTTGTCCATCTGCAAGCCAGTATCTCTAGAGTGATTCCTTTAGTCTGTGTTTCTAGCGTATCCTTCATTTGAGAATGAAAGCAGAATTGTACTTAACATCATTACGGATGCTTTCTCTTAGACTAATACCTATTGCTTTGTTTCTATCTACCCTCATGTATATTGCTACTTTTTCTAAAAATTAGTTTATGGTATTTTTTCCTATCTCTTTGGCTATTTTTCTTTCCTTTCCTTTTCTGTACCTGCCCCCAACAAATAGGAACTACTTACTTAAATTTCAACAAAGCCTCAGTCATAACTACAAGTCTTCATTCAACTCTTAATTCTTATCATATCAATAATTTCAATAGTTTACTGACCATGAAAATCATCTTCCATCCATACAAAGCATTGTCTTTACACCAGTTATCTAACTAAAAGCAACTTGGGAGAAATTGCAATTATAAGATATTGTGCTTGTCTTTACCTAACTGCTTTTGTTGGACAGCTGTGAATTGGTCCAGCACCTTGCTGACAGTACCCATGCATCAGAAACAAAACAAAACAAAACAAAACAAAACAAACAACGACAAAACTTCTAAACATATCTATAGACATTCTCTTAATCTTTTTTAAAACTAAACCTATGCTCCTTGTTAGCATGCCCGCTGATCTCATAATTGCCCGGGTCGGGTTAGGAAGCCACATTGATGAGACGTCATGTAGCCTCAGACGTTTCTAAGACACACAGTCTCACAGCGGACATCCTGTTACTCTGTCTCTTATAATCCTTCTGCTACCTCTTCAATGATCCCTGAACCTTAAGTAAGGAAGTGGCTTTGTTGCAGAAGTATCAGTTGGGAGTGGACTCACCATGATCTCTTGGTCTCTGAATTTTAATCAGTTGTGCTCATCTTGAGATTATACATTCAGGTAGAATTATATGGCCTGAGCAGGTTATATTTATGTGTGCGTTAATTGCTGTTTTATATATATATATATGTATATATATATATACATATATATATATAAAACAACAGGAGTTAATTTTGCCTGAAATTTTGATTAAAAACTGTTCTCTAGGTACAAATGCTTGCTTTAAGTCATAGGAACTCTGATTAATTAAAATACAAACCAGAGAGCTTTGGAAACATAAAATAAGAAATTTGAAGTCAATATGGATGTTAAATATGACTTCAGGAATAAAGACCGAATATCTAACATGAAGAAGTGTTTGTCATATATTGAATTTATAAAGAGTCTACTTATTCTGCCATTACCCACATTAATTGCATCAAAGAACTTAAATTTGTGTGATAGGAGTAGATGAAAGTACAAGTTTATTCTTTAGCCTTCTGTCCTGAGAATAGGTATGGTTTTTAGCTGGCAAAAGCAACAGTATTAGATAAAATATTGAAAGTGCAATTCTGCAAATGAGAAATCATAGCAGTTTATATTAAATTCCTAATCTATTCATTTGATAATTACATGATTAGGTAGATTTTTTTCCTTAGATCATTTCTTATGTACCCAATAGAACAGAATGTCTTCCTTGAAGGTTAGGATACAAATTACCTAATTAAGTCACAGACTGTGTGTAAATAAAATCAAATGTATGATGAAATTGATGCAGTGCATGGTAATTCTGAACACACTGTTGTTGTATTCACACAAAGAACAATAAAGTAGCTGACAGTTGCATTCATCAACTTTTGTTTTCTACTCTTAATTTTAATCTTATTTACTTAAAATATGCTCTTATATTGAAGATAGGCAATATATCCAGCTTGCATATATATGCAGTAATAATGTACATATAGAAAAATTGCCAATGTATGTTTTATGTTAACATAGAAAATTTCTGTCCTTGCTTATGTGAAACTGTTGTGGACTTACATATTTTTAGACGCCTGAATTGGAGCCAGTAAAACAACTTAAAAAACAAAGCGCTTGCTTTGCCAACCTGATAGCTCAAGTATAAATCCCTGAATCCTATGCTGGGAGGAGAGAATTGACTTCTGAAAGTGATTCTGTGATCTACACACATGTGCCTTGGCACACATGGACCTACCCTAATTCACAAGTACACACACACACACAATAATAATAATAATAGTAATAGTAGTAGTAGTAGTAGTAATAATAATAATAATAATAATAATAATAATAAAGAAAATTTGAGATATAATTTATTGGAATCTGACTCTTTCCCCTGCCATTGAGGATTGAACCTTGAGTCTCAGCCATGATAGAAACATCCACTACAAACTGATCTGTACCCCCAACTCAGTCTTCTTAAAAACAGTACATCTGTCCATCTCTTGTTCTCACCATCCATTCAGGTTATTGCTGTCTTGTTTCTATTCCAAATCTGAAACAAATAGCTTAAAATCTAACTTTGAGCCAATATCAAGATAATTCTATTCTGTGCACACAGTTCTTCCAACTTAATGTCACTATTTTGCTATAAAGTCTACAAAGGAAATGTATACCTAGAAAAAATCAGGGACTTATCTAGATTCTTGGTCCAGAGCAGTTAAACCCACCCGAACAAACAAGGAAACAGACAAGCAAACCTACTCATCTTCCTGCATCTTTTCTGAAATTGTTTCTACTGAAGTCATAAAATACACGAGTTATAGCTGAATTCTCAGTCTCAGTTGCTACATCAGTTGTGATTTTGTCACAACAAAATAGGTCATCTTAAAGGTCATTTCAAGTTCTTTATATAAAAAAAGCATAAGAACATTCTTTGGTTGGCATACAGGCAGTAGGATGCTAGAATAAAAAAAAATCAATGGGAAACAGCAGGATCTCAGGGGTCTTCTAAGAGAACTTGGCCACAGCTCCCAAAGGCTCAAAACTAATGAGACATGGCACTAGAACAGTGGCCAGGGCTAAAGTTATAAGCAAAAAGGGAAGCCGCAACCACAGAGTCATATTACCAAAAGCAAAAGGGGTGTTTCATTTGCTTTAGGTTCATTAACAGGTCCAAGCGAATGCTTCCAGATTACAGGGAACACTGACCAATGAAGAACGGAGAGGAGCCACATTCCAGCACTTAAACGGGGCTGAGTGTGCACTTGCAAGACAGAGGATGAGCAAACACCTGTGATCTGAGATGGTTTCAGCTGTGGACTCTACTCCTCAGCTGCTGCAAGGTCTAGGGCACACAGGGAAATCCCCATGTGGCAGAGGGAAGCCATAGAATTTTAGACTTCTTCAAATACATTTTGGAAATCAGTATATCTAAACTCCACCATTTTAATGTTAACCAAGTCTTTGGGGGCTCTTATTCAAGAGGTAGGAAGAGATTTCCTTTATTTCCGCTAATAAGCAGCATATTTTGGGGTATAGCAGAACACAAAAACATGCAATTATAAGCACACCTGTGCTCTAGGGCACTGAAAATATCTCTTCATGTTGAATTAAGCCAATATATAATCAGAGTTTGCTTCCCAATGTTTATAGCTGCCCTTTTCATTCAGGGCACAAAATATTTATTCTAAAGATTAAAGTTTGAATTTGCAAAGGTTCATCTCATTCGTCTGATAAACACATCCTATTTGAAATGGAAGCTTTGCAGCAAAGCACTTCCTCCTGGCCCTATAAATATAATCCAAGGCAGCAAAGAAAGCCATGTGCTGCTTGCAGGCTCTACTCAACTGCTGCATTTTAAAACTACTCCCCACTGTGCTATCCTCCGAGGCGATAAAGAAGAGCTGTTTATTACCAGACTCTCCCCAACCTCCATCTTCTTGTTCCCTTGGGTCCTCATACTTCAAGACTGTGATTGCATCTGAGCTGAAATAAATCTCTTACGGATGCCTATGTTCTACAAGGAAGCACAATCACCACCTACCACAGGAATGCAGTCCTTGAATAGAGGAGGCTAAAGAACTTTGCCTTTAAGGACCTCTAAATGCCAAGGAGCTAAGACAGTCCAAGATGGCAATTCTATTAATCAATGTTTCATGCCCTACCCACTTCTACCCCACCTCAGTTTCATTTCCATGCCCCAGGAAACTCAAAACACCTTGTTCAGGCTCCTTTACCCAAAGGACCACTTCTACTCACTCAATCATACATATACAATAAAACTCTTTTTCCATCTTTTTATAATTTAAATTATCTTTCATTACTCAGTTTACATGCCCTACCCAAAGACAGATCAAAGCACCTACTGGCAATGCATAAAATAATAATAATAATTTTTTAAAAAATCAGGTAGAATGTTGTAAGGTAGAAAGCATGAGAGGGACAAATTAACAATCAAGGAAGTCTAGGGTACTAGAATGTGAAAAGATAATATGATCGTGTGCAATAAGAATGCTAATATAGGAATAAAACTTAGTGATATGCTTTATTTGGTCAAAGATAAAATTTTCTTTTAGTGACAAATAGCTGAGTAAATTAAAAAAAAAAGAAAAAGAAAAGATTCATTTTGTCTCTTTTTGAGTTTTCAGTCCAAGTCTGCTGGCTTCATCCTTCAAGGCCTGTAACTAGGTAGAAACAGCATGGTGATCAGGGTGTGGTGGATAAGAGAGGCTCAACTCACGGCAGTCAGAAGGCAAATAGAAAGGAACTTCCAACTGCCTTCTTACTTCTGATTTTGTTCAACTTCAGGACCTATGGCTACCAGATAGTTCTACCCACATTCAAAATGGGTCTTCTCCCCCAGGCTGTGGTTCCACATACCAACCATGTTTGGAAACCTCTTCATAGACAAAACCCAAAACGTATTTCATTAGTCTCTCAAGCAAAGCATAATGTCAATCCAGATTTACCATCACAAGAAATAAATGTGGCGGATAATTAATATCTAAGGAAGTGGGCTACAGAGAAAACACAGACACAAAACCAGACTTGCTGCATGAGGATAGCTTAGTGTACTGAAGGGAGAATTTAGGAATCAGAATGAATTGCGAAGTGTCACGGGTAGGCCACAGGAAAGTCTGACTGAGTAGCGAGAGTACAGATCATAAGCCTGGAGCAACACTTCACCATTTAGAGTTTAGACAGGCAAGAGTGAACAATTAGACCATATGAGGGGGCGAAATTGGTTATGCTACAATGACCCAATTATGTTTCTGCTTTAATGATATTACTAAGAATTAACATCTCATCTCCAGTGGATATATCTACTGAACAACTCGTGCCTCGAAGACTTGGTAGATGGTAGAAAAGTAAATAGAAAAATTGCCAGATTCAGAGGACCAGGATATCTGCTCTGATTTCTCCAAGAAATGACAGTGAAACTTCACACATTATACGCCACCAGCATAGGTGGCAAAATAAGGTCTGAGCAGTGATGACAGCAGTAGACACACTAATGTGAAAGACGAAAAATTCATGGTGCGCCATCCTAAACAAACAGCTAAAAATACAAAGAACAGGAGAAAAAGTGTTCCCCAGGGATGAGCACCAATATCAAGTGGACAGCCCAAGACATTATAAACATACAAACAACACTAAATGAACTCAGCAGGTTGAAGTTATATAGTTATGCATTTATATATGTGCAACTGTAATATCAAAGAGACCAGCAAGGGGAGTAAACACAGGAGGTGTTTAGTGAGGAAAGAAAGGAAAGAGGGTAAGAGAATAATTATATTTTGATTAAAAAAGAAAATAAGATGGACTATTAAATCATGGATAAATTACATGTTGTCACTTCAGGAAAAGGACATTGGATACACAGCTTTCAAATTATGTACACTTTGTTTACAGGGAAAAAATGGAGACAGAAAGTCAAGAAATGGAAATGATTGACATGAAATGTGAAGACTGAACACATCTTTTCTATCCTCATTTTGACATATTCTCATGTTAATTTTGCACATGCACCTGAAGGGGCCATCAGAACTTTGAGACAAAGATATCTCCAAAGAACAGAATTGGAGTGTAGTCAATATGTTCCAAATTACATATGTAAACACATCAGATAAAGTGTACTGTGTTTTAAATATTATGTTTAAGAGATAATTATATTAAACTTGCATATATTATAAGCATAACACTGAGTATAGATTATATGAATATTCATCACAGTAATATTAATAAATATCATAATATTGTAACATTATATCCCAAGTGTTAGGAATGCGTGCCATTCAAAATTGAGCATGATTTGTTTTTGCCATTTCTAATCCATCAGCAGCATTTCTCAAGTAATGAGACCAGTAAGCGGTTCGGGGTGTGTATTCATTCCTCAGTGGAGAATTCTTTAATTAAGTTTTTAAAATTAAATATTGAAAAACCTAAATATTTTAAAGTGTTATAGTTCTCATTAATATTCCCACTCAAAAGGAGTACAAGAAATGTAGCTTAAAAAAATATACCCTTAATTTACTGCCTTGGTTTTTAAAAATAAAGTTACCTTATGCTTTGAAAGTCTATTCACTCTACAACTCATTTTCATGGGAGAAAATACTCAGAGAAAGACACACAATCCTCATACACAGTCATGTTCACACACACACACACACACACACACACACACACATGCACATGCACACACACACACATTCTCACTTAAACACACACATTCTCATGAACACACACACACACACACACACACACACATGCACATGCACACACACACACATTCTCACTTAAACACACACATTCTCATGAACACACACACACACACACACACACACTTGAAATTGTTTCAACTGTCCCACAGAAATCACTCAAAAGTAAACCTATATGATCAGACCAGCTCCTTACCTACCTCACCAGTCAATTTAGAGAGAGAAGGCAGTCTTCGGAGTGAAGCGAATGGACAGATTGAAGAACAAGGAGGGGGGTAATGTTTTCTGGAAGTAGCTCTGAGAAATCTTGTTCACAGCCTGGAACTGCATAAATTTTCTCTGCATATGTTATTGCTACCTTGGGGGCCATGATAGCATATGCATTTTGGGTTTTTCAAAAAAAAATAGATATATGTACACGAATATGTGTGTTTAATGCATAAATATTATGATGACTTTCCTTTTGTGGTTCTCTGTAGTCCCTTCAGACTTTACTGTGGTATAGACATTAAACAAACAGCAATATTTGAGAGTGCGGGTCCTTTTTGAGGAAGCACAGAACAGCAAGGTTGGAAGGGGGTGAGTATTATTGGCAAATTTAGAACACTTCAGTAGTAAAAAAAAAAAAAAAACTTATTACAACAAATAAACTCGACAAGGCAATAAAGGCATTTAGACACAACACTGACTCCAAAAGAAAAAAATCACTAGGAATATATAAATGGGGTGCAGAATCCTGGAGAAGACAACCATATTTACCCCACAGTACAGCAGCTCAAAAAGCTGGAAAAGCAAGCTAAGCTACTATTCAGACATATCAAACTATTTAAAAAAAAATACTTCTGACCAGGTGACATTAATAAAACAAATATGTCGGCACCCTGAGTACCTGGGGGCTGTTGCTGTGAAATGGTGTCACTGCCAATGTCAGTGAAGTTCTTAATACATTTTGCTTTTCAGAAAAGCTACACGTTTGACCGTGTCTGCCTTTGCTGTACTTTCTGTGCATGATAACATGAGACGGGGAGGGCAGATGATTGTAAGATGTTTTGTTTCGTAGCAAGTTCCCTGAAACAGAGATTGACAAATCTAATCCGAATCCCCAGAAAGTCGGTTGCTTCTAAGCTTCGGTACTCTGAAATACATAAAAATGAATGCGTGATCAATGAAATGAAATATGACAAAGTGTTTCGAATTGATGTTTTTCTTCTTTCAAAAATGTACTCTTGGTTAACGTCCCCAGTCGGTTTTTCCATACATGTTCTTATTCACAATGTATAGATTTCCTCGTTCTGACTTCAAGTTCAGGAGAGCCTGGGGAGACGTGGGAGTGGGAGAGTCAGTCCTCCAAGGCAGGGCCGCTCCTCCGCCTTTCGCATGAGAAAACTGTTAGGCGCATTAAAGTATCCTGAGGACGCCGCATTCCTTTGTTCGGAGTGAGTTTTGGGAACACATCCTTTTCTCATTATATTTCCATAAAATATATTTGATCTATTCTATTCTTAGAATACCTCTGATGTGGTCTGTGAGTAGAGCACAGTATAAAAATATTTCTTTTTTATATGAGACAAAATGTTTCCATTTCTTAGACACATAAAAAAAATCACCATGTAGAGCTCTAAGAAAGTAAAAACGTGTCTGTCCGTTTTGGTGAGGCTCAGGAGAGACCACAAGGACCCCTCCCCCTCCACTGTCGTTCTGAACCTCACCCAAGACGCAGCGGCCTGTGCAGAACAAAAGGGGGGCAGGCAGCTAAGTAGAGGCCAGGAAGACTGGGAAAGACTCTGGGACCTGGAGCTAGAGAAGCCAATTTATATTTAGAAGAAACGAAAGGAATTACCCTTCTTCCTCTAAGACGAAATGAGTTTCTACTAAATTTATATTGGGAACTAAAGCATGGTCAAGTATTTTAATAGTTTAATGTGAGTGGTTAATGTTTCCAACTAGTGGCAAATAGTTGGGATGTTTGCTTAGTTAATTCAATTTAAAAACCACTTGGAGCCAAACCGAAGCTTCCCACAGTTTTTCTGCCCCGCACACCCAGAAGACAGCACTGGGTCTCAGGTCTCCCAGCAGCAGCCCTGGTGGGTGACTCTTGCAGTGGTTAGCGGACCTCTTTGAGGACACATGTCTTTGGCATCTCTTATGAGAAAAAAAAAATTACCTAAATCTTGCTTGTCGAGTTAAAAATGAAACTGAAATTTGATCCCAAAGACTGTCCTTCCCAAACAAACAAACAAACAAACAAACAAACAAAAAAGCATGGAAGAAATCTACTGGTAAACAGGGCTGCATACTTACATTTTAATCATGAAGGTAAGTCTTGTAAGGGTAAAAATTTGGTCAGTCTTGCTCAACATACTACATACCATAACTAGAGTGTAATACGTAATACACATTTATAAAAGTGTGGATAAAGGAAGGAGCTAGAAAGATGCTTCCTGTCACTGAGCAAGAAATACAGGAAGTTGGACCGGTGACTTAGCAGGTGGAGTGAGAACCAGTCCTCGCAACTTGTCCTCTGACTGCCACGTGTATCCCATGGTATGTATGCACACGCACACATAAATAAATAAATAAATAAATAAATAAATAAATAAATAAATAGTCAAGTGTAATAAAAGAGAGAAATTTATGAAGAATTAGATAGCTTGTCCGTCCAAACTGAAAGCCTGACTAATTATCCAGAAATCCCTGGTGTTTTAACCCAAGAGATGTCACCTACCTTCTTGAAAAGTAGTTGTTCCTTGGATTTAGCAGCTACCAAGTGCCAAGATGCTTTTTGTGAGACATAGTATGGTGTTAAACAAACAAAAAAATTTAAAAGAAAGCTAAACATCTCTGGAAAGGATTGAAAGATGAAATAGCACTCTAATCTTGAGCACTAAGAGAGTTTCCACAGTCTCACGGCTCTGACCCCACCAGCACTCCTACAGTTGTTACTTAGACTAAGGGACACTGATGTGTACGATCCTGTTGTAATGACACTGAGGTAAACTCACATAAGGAAACAGTAGGGATTGTGAGAGAAATGTTTGTTGGAATACAACACTCAAAACCAAATGTATTAAAATATTAAAAAATCACACAATGTATTCAAATGTATACAATTATTTTCTACTTTGTCACATTGTTTGGTTTGTAATACCTTTATATGACAGAGCTATTATAGAAATGCATTGCGTCATAGGCAACCCTGAGGAACGGCAACACAGATTTATGCATAATAAATTGTTAAAAAGTGCACAAGTAATATCATTTTACCTTGAAAAGGACTTGAAGTAGAAGCGAGTCCCAGAAGGGTAAGAGCCGATGACTTCATGTGTAGAAGTGGATGGGGGGTTACATGAAATTAAATAGGGATCTGTGATACCAGATGTGGGCACAAGCAACTCGGAACACATGTGGTGATCAAGGTAGTGTAGATGTTAGAAATGCATGCATGTGTGTTTTGTGCAGTCCTGTGAGACGTGGTTCTAATGTCGACAGCTTTCAGTGTTCACCTTATGATTTTCAAAATTAAAGTTATGCAGAGTTTCTATAATGCAAATTTTTTCCTAATATGTCATTCACATATTTTTCACAATTCACATTTTCAAGGGAGACCTAGAGAAAACGCTCCTCTACCATCCCCTGGCAGCATGAAAGATGATAGGTTATAAATTTCAGCCAGATCCATACAGCATTACTGTTAAAAAAGGCTCATACAATAAATCATAGTGAGATCCATTTGCTAGATTTTGGATTTTTTAAATGCACTAAGTTGTGGGAGCAATGAACCAGTATTCGATAGTAATCTAAGGCTTGTTCTGTGAAATAGAACCCATACCGAGCACTGCCCAGTTGGCAAGGAACCTAAGACTAGATCGGCCATGGACCTAAGGGGGAAAACCAAATACTACTGTTCTGCTAACAGAATGTAGCAATTACACAACTCCAAAAGACAGTCTGCCATAGCCACATATCAGTGTCTCATTCGGTAATTATCATAGTAGTTTCCTTTTGCGTTAGATGGGAGAAAAGACAGAGATGCACAACTGGACAATGTGGAAAGTGGAACCTTGGAACCCTCAGCCCTAAACAGGAGGCTTCCATCCAATGCCTCCCCTCAGGACTCAGAGAACCCTGAGGAAAGGGAAGTAGAAAGACTGCAAGAGCCAATGAGGATGGAAGAGATACCGAGGAAGGAAGACCATCTAGACACAACAGGCTGGAGCACATGGACTCCTAGAGACTGTAGCAGCATGCACAAAGCCAGACAGACCTAAGCCAGATGGGCTCCCAGCATTGAAATGGGAAGTAGGCACAAGCCCCATCCTTACTTAGAGGCTATGTCCAAGCGATAACCTCATCCAAAGGAAAAATTAGTTTTCTCCAATGGGCCCTAAATGGGTATTCAAACCACACTTAAGGACAGGCCCCATTATCAGCAGTAGATGGCCAATTTAAAACAAACTCTGGTATTTTGGAAGACTTTTGGTCTCATAATTCATTTTCTGGGCTTTTTTTTTTTTTTTTTTTTTTGCTTACAAATCTTTTCCTTTTATGTTTTTATTTTATTTTATTATTATGGGTTTTCTGTTTGTGTGAATGTGTGTTTAGCATCTGTACGTGTTTCTTGTGGTTTTCCTTTGGCTCATTTCTCTGTTTGTTTGTATGTTTTCTATTATTCTGGTTTATTTGTTTTTATTTTTATCTTATTTTATTTTCTTCATACTAGTATTTTTAGAAGTCTTTCTTCTAATGAAAGAGAAAAAGAAAGGATGTAGATTTGGGTAGATGGGGAAGTGGGAAGGTCATGAAGGGGCTGGGAAAAGGGAAACAGTAATCACAATATGTTGTATGAAAAAAATATGATTTTGATTATGAAGGCTTTAAATGCTTCAAACCAAGGATAAAGTATAAAATAACATATAGCAAAGATTCCATATGGTAACTGGTTTTAAAGGGGACCTGCACCTTGAGGCCCAAAACTACTCTGCACAGATATGTGTCTAGTGATTTATTCTTCAACTTCATACCTAGGAGACCATTACAATAGATAATCTTAAAGTATTATGAGCTTTCATAATACTAATTTTGAAGTCCTAGGAAAAATAAATGGGTAACCCAAAATTGCCTTTGCCTATTATAAGTCAAAGGCACTAATCATACCTTTTAAAAACTCAGTTCTTCCTTCCTTTCTATTTTCTCTTCCTTCCTTCCTTCCTTCCTTCCTTCCTTCCTTCCTTCCTTCCTTCTTTCCTTGCTCTAAAGAAAGAACAAGAATGACAGGAAATACTAATAAAATCAATGTATACAAGCATTTGTCAACAGGTTGCTAATCTGTAATTTGGAAGCAAGGGTCAACTGAAACCATGTGAAGTCTGCACGATGAAGTGTGTTTTCTTGTTCTTTGTACTTAGAATTTTTCTAACTATAAATGGCATCAAGTCTTTAAGGATTAGAGAAAAGACCGGGCATTGCTACCTTGAGCTTAGAAAACCCTCTTCAGTTGCCATTTAGTCTCTGCTTTCATGCCCACTATGGTATGATCAGCCTAAGATCACAACTGATGAATTCTGAGAAAGGAAGGGGGTGGGGGATGCTGGACTATGAGCAGAGACCTCAGGAGGCAGTGAACAGGTACAAACAGACTCAGGAAGCAGCTTCAGTGGGACAGCTCTTGTAATGGGGGACGGGAACAAAGGCTATTTAGATCTTTGGGAAGTGGATAAGGGCCTTCAGGGTGAGCACACACCATGGGCCAGGGTCAGGGTGCTGGGGAGGCCATATTAGCATAAGGAGAACTTTCATGTGCTGCTGGACATGACCTTGTACGAGGAGAGGAAATTTAATCTGGCTAGTAGGCTACATGACCTCTTAAGGGAGGGCAAATGAGGCTGTGCAGAGCTAGTGCCCAGAACAAGCAGGTCAGGGCACCCCCAGGTTGGGGGGAGGGGGAATCCTCCTACAGCTGCAGATCTCAGGATGAGATTTCCAGGGCTAGACATGCCTAGACCTCACTCTTGTTTCAGATCTGCTTCCCACAGCTCCACAGTGCCCATGCTTGCCAGCCCCACGTTCAGTGATTGTTTCAAAGTAGTACTTTGTAAGTAGAATTGCAGAGAAACCAATAAAGCAAGTGGGTAAGTATATGCCTCACTAATTTCATTGCAAGTGAGAAGAAATAAAGTCAAAAATTTCATTACTGTCAACCCTTCTCATATCCACATCCATTTCTAAGACCATTATATACTATTTTTACAATTTTACTTTATATGCACATGACCCTTCTTCTTAATTGCTGCTAATAATTATTAATGCTAACAATCTCATCGATTTCCATCTTATGTTCAATGGAGGCTTAAAGCCTTAATCCTGCTGTTTTAGTATTTTTGTACAGAAGGATTATTAGTCACTGATACAAGAAAATAGAAGACAGTTGTAGATGTCATAATACCAAATAGATTTTCAGCTCTGGTTACGTACACTGTGATTGTGGTGGGAGTGATCACTTTCTATAGTACATGGTAACTCAGAAGGAAGATACATGTTATGTCACCTGTTTTCTGTTGTCACAAACACCAGTGTTGAAATAACCACTGACTAAAGACAAACATATCCTACTCTAGGCAACAGGTGCTCATTCTGGGATGGACTCTTTCTACTCAACAAGGAGAGGCTACTCTGACTTCTCCAGACATGATGTGACTCAGTGGTAAAAGTGAGGGGCATGGATTTTGACTGAGTGTGGTGGTCTAGGTGATGCTACAATCATGCACAACCACTGATAAATCTCTCCAGCCCAGAGTGTTTCTATCAGCAAGGGTTGTAGTTGTTATTTAAATAAGCATTAAGTTTTCTTTTCCTGAGTGTTTTGTGAGAGCCAGATGTGGTCACTTTCCTGCTTTGTCATAATCTTTACTCTATAGCAGAGGAGTTATAAATGTAAATAAATAAGTAAATAAATAAATAAATAAATAAATAAATAAATAAATTCGACAACAGCAAAAACTGAACACCTACTGCTTCTCAAAGGTATGGGCCATGGCTATGCTTTATTGGTTAAATCAGGTCATGTGACATGGCCTACTTTTAAAGTGATGAAGTTCAATCTTATGAGTAGTCTAGTAATTTACAACACCTCTCTTTTGTTAAACTTCATGATTACAGTTATCAGCTGTTAACTACATTTAATGATATTATTTTAAGTATACAATGAACCAAATGTATGAAAGCATTTCAGTTACTCGGATTGATTGCTTCAAAAATTGTTGGCATAAAAATAAAACATTATAAAAATATGTTACAGCCTTAACTGTTCAAATTTCCATTATTAAACATTTTCAGATTAAACTTTACGTAAAAATCAAACCAGCATTTTAGGGGTTAAAAGTGAAAAGGAGATTACTTTTTTCTAAATGTTATTAGATAACACAAAAACATGTGACCTAAATCATTTCATTAGTAGGGGGAACTGTGCAGAACTTTTTTAAAAAAAAAAAAGTTTAGAAACTTATAAATGCTAGGAAAGTTTTATAATCATTAAATAGCTAAGGTCTTAAGTTAGTGGAAAAAAATATGATTTGATCTCCATTCCTGTGCCCACATTCTGAGTGTACCAGCTCACGTGTCAGCCATGGGCTCGCCATGCTTGGTTAGACGTGTCTTCTTTAGTTACCAGTTGGTTACTAACATGACCAAGGCCAGCTCCTTCTCCCCAGCATGGTTTGGCTGTCACATGTAAAAGTGATCTGGCTTGTTTAAACAGAATATTTTCTTACTGTTCTCTGTTATTTTATATCACAGCAGAAAGCTTTGAGTTAATAAACAGCATTTTACCATGGCCAACATGTCAAAATAGGTCATAGAACCTTAATGGGGCCTCTAAAAAATCGATAATATCACCCTAATGGATGCCACACACAAGCTGGGATGTGACTAGTCTGAGGCTCAAACTCTTGCCAGTATATTCTGTCTTCTATCTACCACCACCCCCACCCCGTGCTTTGGGAATGTCCGTCTCTTCTCTCAAACTTGGTCTAAAACTTCTTTGGTGCAGAGACCAAGCTGCTCACTTCTGTTAGATCCACTACAGAAGACACACAGCTGTCTCCATGGAGGTCCCCTCCCTGAAACTTTCATTTCAGTGACACTTAGTCAAACTGTGGAGAGAACAGAGAAATAGTGTTCATTTATTTAAAAAAAAAATACTTTGGGGGATTGCCTCTCGGCCTGGTCTGCATGAAGTTTGAGGAATAAAAATAAAATAAAATTCCCAATATTTGTTCTTAAACAATGTCCTGAGGAACACGTAGCAATTGTGTCCACAGTTTGCTTGTGACAGGAGGAGGAGAGGAGCATCTGGGATCTGGTGGAGGGCGCAAGGAGAAATGCAGTGGATATTATGATGCGCAAGAGACCTCGGCAGCAAGAACTGTGGAACTCCGGTGAAGATCAGGTCCAGGCTGAGATCTGCAGACCTACGTTGGACTGCAGGGCTGGAGAGTGGAAGCAAGCCTTAAGACAATCTACTTTTTAACATTTACTTATATTTTTTGATATTATATTACATCATTTCCTTTTTTTTTCTTCCTCCCTCCAAGTCCTCCTATATAACCACTCTTACTTCTTTAAAATTAATGGCCTCTCTTGTTTATGGTTGTCATATACATATATGTATATGTAAATATATTATGTAGTGTAAATATATACATACAGACTATATTTATTACATAATAGTATAAATATATAATATTAAATATATAATAGTATATGTGTGAGTGTGTAAATACATATTCCTGATTATATAAGCACAATCAGCTCAACTGCATAATGTAACTCGAATGTAGTATGTTTTCAGGATTGACTAGTTGGTTTTAAACCAATGGACGTGTACGTCCCTGGGGCAGACTATTTCTCCTCCTCTTAACATTCCTCACTAGCCTGTCATTATTTGTGTGCAGGGTTGAGACCTCTTGGGCTTCCCCCAGGCATGATGCTATGCTTACTGTTGTCCTTGTTCAGCTCCTGTTTAGGCGGTCATGTTGAAATTTTATGAGTGTAGTTTCTGACATTTCCAGGAGACACAATGTCATAGAAAATTTCCTGATTCTATGGCTCTTACAATCTTTCCATTTCCCTTAACCTTAGGGGAGATACTATTTAGTAGCTGTCACAGTTGGGACTGGGCTCTATAGCTCTATATTTTGACTGGTTATGTTGGGGGTAATTGTTTTCCTCTGTTGCAGAGAAGTTTCCTTGATACGGGTTGAGGACAACACTTAAGCATGGGTATAAGGGAAAGCATTTAAAATGTAGTTAGGAGTTCTGCTAATTTAGTAAAGTGGCAGTTGTAAGTTCTCCTCCACAGTCAATGGCCTCACCAGTCCAGGGATGTTGGATAGGTTTCCAGGACCAAGCATGATTTCCCTTTGTTGAATAGGTGTTAAGTCCAATTGGAAAACTGTTGGTTACTGCCAAGTAATCTGCGCCTTTACTGCAGTGAGCACCATCAGGGGGTTCTGGTCATTACCCCAACTTCTTAACAGTGGTTTGTTCTTCTCCCCACTGATCTTAATGACAAAATTTTCAATATTTCTATCTAATTGAGGACCATAAGATTACTAGTGACAACTTTAGATTCAAATATATGACAGAATTTAAACATGGTTATTGAGAAAAAAGTTGTGATTGTAGAGTGTTCTGGAGTGGGAAAATACTTAAGAACATCTTCTTCAATAATGCAAGTAATACAATAGTAGGTCAGATTAAATTTGGAAAACTACTTCTTTGTTCAAGAGTAGACAAATAATAGACAATAATTTATATGTAATACATTTTATTAATTAAATTTCAAATGAATACACAGTAGCTAATATCCTTTTTAACTGTAACCCAGATAGAGATGCATCATTTATAGGTAGAGATTTTAGAATTAATAATTAGAATTAATGTAAGTTAAACAGTTTGGTGTGCAATGCTAGACTGATCAATTAACAATGAAGTTTACTGTTTGAATACAAGAGTTGAGGAACCTTACTATGTAGGACTTAATTCCAAATAATCCATGGTAAACATATCCAAAAATATCACTTTTTCATTTATTATCGAAAAACCTCAATTAAATGTTTAATATTTGTGCCATCCAAGTTCTAAAACTTTATAGTAACAAATTTTCACAGGCATACATTTTCTCTTCTTCATCCATTTTGTGCATAGACTCCCCCTTCTCTCGCTCCATTTCTTCTTCCTTAGAAAGTATATGAGGGCCCATCTTTCCTGTCTTTAGATCAGTTTACTGAAGGTATGATGATCAGAGTCTTCATCCAGTGGAATTTGCCGTGGCAAACTCCTTTGAAATTAATTCCAGTTTTGTTGATGTTGAGTTTGTTCTTCCACTACCTGAATCACTTCTTGACCTCAATAGCTAACAGATGCCCTTCGATTTTAATGAGTAAATTTTTATGTTTTATTTTGCATGCTTATATATTTTTTTCAGCCAACTGCTCAACGTATAGTCATTGACATACTGAGTTTGGGGAAAATACAGGACTAGAAAATGACAGGTAAGAAAATATATGTCATGCCTTCCTTTACGTGCCTGGCAGCTAACTCTGGGGAAGGTAACCAAAGGTTGTAGCAATGCAGCCCCAAGTGGGCATCTTTTGATCAGAAGTAAAGGGAGGAAATTAGATTTGAGACTTGAAAAAAATAATACAGTTTTGTTTGTTTCATTTTGTGGTTTGGTTTGGTTTGGTTTGATTTGGTTTGGTTTGGTTTGGTTTGGTTTGGTTTGGTTTGGTTTGGTTTGGTTTGGTTTGGTTTGGTTTGGTTTGGTTTGGTTTGTTGGATTTTAGGTTTGGGTTTGGGGAGAAAGTTTGGTTTGTTTAGTTTTTTTATGTTTTTTTGTTGTTTTTGTTTTTTGTTTTCTCTTGTTTTTTTTTTTGTTTGTTTGTTTTGTTTTGACATCTTGAATTGAATATGAAGAGTTAGGAGGTGGTTCCTTACCAGGCAATGAAAGGTTTATTCTAAGTGATGTTAATAATATCGAAAGATGATTGGGTGTGTGTATTCAAATTTCCATTTTCCCACACTGCACTATAATTGGCCAGGGTTAGAGGCAGGGAAATCAGCCAGAAGTCATCAGTAGTTGTATTTCAAGAAGTAATATTGAATATAGAGCAGAGATGTCCTATACTGCTGTCAATGTAGGGGAGCAGGAAATGCCAGGCTTGTGTTGAGGTTTCTGACTTGGGCTAGTATACATAGCAATATTGTTCCTTGAACTGAAGATTAGAGAAGGCTGGTGCAAGCAAAGGTGACTAGAAAAATAAGTGGATTTCAGTTTTAGGTCTGTGCTATTTCATTTACCTTGTAAATGAAATATCTGTATGTAGGGACCTTGGGTAACTAATTGACTGTATGGGTCAACATACTGAGATAGAAGCCCTTACAGTTTATATATCTCAAAAATGACATTTTTGCTCAGTTAAATTACCACATTATATAAAGATAATCTTTCAAATATGGGTTCAAGAGAGCAAGTTTAAAAGTTCTTAAGGTGCCTCATCAAAGGCTTTGGACATCTTTTTCCTTAATGATTACAAACTCACATATTACTATGTTTGCCAAAAGGTTAAACCAAAATACTATAAATATCTTACAAGTGTGTATTTTTCACAGTACACTAAAACCCCTTCCCATATATCTCTGGACAGTTTCGAGACTATAAGCTGCTATTAGAGAAGCAGCCAGAGGCCAGAAAACTGGGCTACAACCACAGACCAGAGGTTCTAACGACACTACTGTATTTATTCTAGGGTTATAGCCATTTTGCAAAACCAGAAGTCAGGAAATTAACCAGGCCAACACGTAAGATCCGAGCCAAAGGTTAGAGCAGAAGCTGTGGGTGAAACCAAGAATCGATTACAGGATTAGTACATCAGAACAGACCAGTTCTTATGGGAAGCCCAAGGCCCTCTTGACTTCTTGGGCCCTTTGTGAACATTCTCTGTCCACGGATTGAGTTGGCACTCTTAAGAGTTTCTGAGGTAGCAGTGAGGAAGCCCAGAGATTTTATAGAACCTTGCCTTGAAGCACTCACTGGGGCTACTACTGGGAGAGCATTAAATACTGTCTGCTATTCTTTTAGAACAAGTACATTAATTTTAAACAATTTTGAGTATTATTAATGTGTCTAGTAAATATCTAGATAGAAAGTAAGCATTGTTTAGATTAAACTGACCTCAGAAGGAGAAATACAATAATTCTAGAATGAACTGGGTTTCTTTTATTGAATGTTACTTGCTAAAAATAGAAACCCCCATATTCTGTTTTCAGTGTAGTTTACCCCGCAACAAAGTTGGTCTTCTCATACTTACCCTCTTCCTGGGAACTTTACTGATGATTCTTAGATTTCTCTCTCTTTTTTTTAACCTTTGGTACAACAAAAAGACTCACCTAGCTAAAACAAAACAAAACAAAACAAAAACAAAGCTTTTATTCAAGTATGTTTTTAAAATGCATTAATCAATATAGATTAATCTTGATTAATCAAGATGGATTAATCTGTCTTTTAAAATGTAAGTTTGAGGACACAGTGTTCTTATGCATTTCAGCCACTTTACAGATCTGTGTCTATAACACCCATTGGAAGTTTCACCTTCTGTTTCTTCTACAGCCACACCACAGACCCTCAAAGCAAACATTGCCATGAATTCTTTTTCTATCCCCTCAGAATTATTCAATGCATATGCAAAACTGAACATGCAGAACTGTTCTTGTTTCTTGTCTCTACAAAAAACCACAGATCAATACTCTGAATGTTGCTTTTCTCTGTCTAAAGATCAGCAGAGATTTCTTACCTTTTTTAATGTTGCATGGTATTTCATTATGCAAATTTATCTAGTTTAGCAAAATAGATAATTAACACAGACATTTCTCTGCCAAGATTTTAATGCTATAGCTGATGCATCATGTGTACAATACTGTACATACATAAACTTATCTACTGGAAAATGTCAGAAGCAATTTGATAATATAGAAGGTGTTCTGCTAATGGTTTTAAAATGTGCAATCTCATGTCTTTCACAATATCACACACATTTCCACTTTTCCAATACATCACCAACAGTGTGTTGTAGGGTTTTGTTTGTTATTTTTGTTGTTTTGTGGGTTTGGTTTGGTTTGGTTTTACTTCTTTAAAACAATAAGTAAAAACTCTGATAGTGTAGCAATTTTTTATTGTTACACAATTTTGCATTTACTGGTTCCTAAAAAACGTGTCTGATAGATTATCTTTGTTATTATTTATTTGTTTGTTTGTTTGTTTTCCATTATGTGTTCTTGTGGGATGTTTATTTTATCTTATTTTTTATCAAATTTATTTTTTAATTTAAATTATTGTATTTATTTACATTTCAGTCATTGCGTGCCCTCACTCCCCCCTCACAAGTTCCTCATCCTCACCCTTGCCTCTGAGAGGCTGTTCTCTCTCCCACCAGACCCCCACCTTCCCAGGAGCCTCAAGGCTCTCCAGGATTAAGTGGATCTTCTCCCACTGAGGCCACTCTAATTAGACCTATGAAATGTACGTGCCAGCGGCCTCGGGCTAGCCCATTCCTGCTCCTGGTTGGTGGCTCAGTCAGGAGCTCCCTGGGGTCTGGGTTAGTTGAGACTGCTGGTCTTCCTATGAGGTTGTTCTCCCCCTTTCAGCTTCTTCAATCCTTCTCTTAGTTCAACCATAGGGTTCCCTGACTTCAGTCCAGTATTTGGGAATAAGTATTTTGCTTCTGTCCCAGTCAGCTGCTTGTTGAGCCTCTATGAAGACAGCCATGGCAGGCTCCCATCTGTGAGCACATCATAGCATGGTAGTGTCAGCCCTTGGCGCCCTTCCTGTGAGGTGGATCCCAAGTTGGGCTGGTCATTGGATCTCCTTTCCTTTAGTCTCTTCTCCATTTTTGTTCTTGTAGTTCTTTTAGAAAAGAAACAATTCTGGCTCATGAAATTTTGACTGTATATTAATAACCCTGTCCCTCCCCTTGAACACTTTGCCTAAGGTCATCCCCCAATGAGTCTCTGATGCTGCTTATTTCCATTTATTCTCTGGCCCTCTGGGCTTCTCTCCTGTCCCCTCCCTCCTCATACCTCTTCCCCTCCCCTCTCCCACACAGCTCCATCCCTCCCTCTGTCTCCCATGTTTATTTTCTTCCCCTTTCATGGTAGAGTTGATAACTTTTGGTTAGGAGACAGAAATGATCTGGGAAGAGTTTCATGAGAGGAAGAATATGTTTAAAATACATTGCCTGAAAAAATTATTTAAAAAAAGATAAAAAGAAAAAATTTTAAAAAATAAATAAAACTATTGGTTTCTAAAAGACATCCCCAGTAGGCTACCCTTTTCTAGAATGTTTTATTCTCAGTTTTCACCACACCTGACTATGGTATAATTTTTTGGTCACACACTTTTTTCTTTCATTTTTATGTGTCAAATGTACCAATATGATTTGGCTTCGAATCAATAAAATAAAGATAAATGAGAATTAAATGTGTCTCTTAAACTACCATTATGCCAGGAATGATGGCACATGTCTTTAATCCCAGGATTTAGGAGGCAGAGGCAGGAAGTTCTCTATGAGTTTGAGACCAGCATGGTCTACATAAAAAACTCCAGGACAGGGCTACATAAAGAAACCCTGTATTTGGTGAGGGGATGCACAAGGAGGGAGACCCACCTGCTCAGAGGAGAAGGGGAGGGAGATGGGGGAAGGATTAAGGAGGGAGTGACCTGTAGGTAGGCAGTGAGTGAGATATAAAGTGAATAAGTGAAATACAAACAAATATAAATGAAAGAAATCCTGTATCAAAAAACAAAACTACAAAAACAATACCCTAGCATTGTGTTTTTAAATCTAATATACATGGGTAAAAACTAGTAATGGTCAATGTAACTGCTATAATTAAGACTGTATGAAAAGACTGACATCATCATCATCATCATTATCATCATAATAATATAAAGAATATATTATATATATTGTGTATGTACATATTGCTATATATAATAAATACTATAAAAATAATTATCGAAATGGATCAAACATCACCTACGCATGCAGTGACACACCACAGTTAAGCATTCGGGGGCCATGGAGAGCGTTATAGATGCAGATGAAAGACAACAAAACAAAGGATGAATTATTGAAGAAAGCTGCCATTGGTTGGACTAGGAAACAGTATCCTAATGATGCTAACTGGATTTCAATTATCTTGACAATTTGTGGACAAATCTCCCCCAAAGTTAACAGGACATTTTTTTAAAAATCTGAGCAAAAAAGTTCTTTTTTTTTTCTATATTCTATGTTTACATTCCAAAGGCTTTCCCCTTTCGCAGTTCCCCCCCTCCCTATGTCCCATAGTTCCTCTCCCCCCCAACTATTCCCCAATCATTCCCCCTCCCCCAACAGTTTCTCTACAAAACTGGATCCAATCTTTCCAGGCCCAGGGTCCTCTCCTTTCTTCTTGGGAATCATTTGACTTGTTAATTGTGCCTTGAGTATTTAGGGCTTCTGGGCTCATTAATATCCACTTATCCGTGATTGCATTTCCTGTGTATTCTTTTGTGATTGGGTTAGCTCACTCAGGATGATATTTTCCAGGTCTAACCATTTACCTACAAATTTCATGAATTCATTCTTTTTAATTGCTGAGTAGTATTCCATTGTATAAATATACCACATTTTCTGTAACCATTCCTCCTGTGAGGGATATTTGGGCTCCTTCCAATTTCTGGCTATTATAAACAAGGCTACTATAAACATAGTGGATCATGTGTCTTTATTGTATGCTGGGGAATCCTCTGGGTATATGCCCAGGAGTGGTATGCCAGGGTCCTCTGGGAAGAACATGCCCAATTTTCTGAGGAACTGCCACACTGATTTCCAGAGCAGTTTTACCATTTTGCAATCCCACCAACAGTGGAGGAGTGTTCCTCTTTCTCCACATCCTCGCCAGCATTTGTCGTCTCTTGAGTTTTTAATCTTAGCCATTCTGACTGGTATGAGGTGGAATCTCAGGGTTGTTTTGATTTGCATTTCTCTGATGACTAAAGATGTTGGACATCTCTTAAGGTGTTTCTCAGCCATCCGAATTTCTTCTGGTGAAAATTCTTTGTTTAGCTCTGTGCCCCATTTTTTGATAGGGTTATTTGGTTCTTTGGGGTCTAACTTCTTGAGTTCTTTGTATATATTGGATATTAGCCCTCTGTTGGATGTGGGGTTGGTGAAGATCTTTTCCCACTTTGTTGAAAGGAAGAAGTCAAACTATCATTATTTGCAGATGATATGATAGTTTACTTAAGTGACCCAAAAAACTCCACCAGAGAACTTCTACAGCTGATAAACAACTTCAGCAAAGTGGCTGGTTATAAAATTAACTCAAGCAAATCAGTAGCCTTCTTGTACTCAAAGGAGGCTGAGAAAGAAGTTAGGGAAATAACACCCTTCACAATAGCCACAAACAACATAAAGTACCTTGGCGTAACTCTAACCAAACAAGCGAAAGATCTGTACAACAGGAACTTCAAGTCCTTGAAGAAAGAAATCAAAGAAGACCTCAGAAGATGGAAAAATATTTCTTGCTCCTGGATTGGCAGGATCAATATAGTAAAAATGGCCATCTTGCCAAAAGCAATATACAGATTCAATGCGATCCCCATCAAAATCCCAACTCAATTCTTTATAGATCTAGAAAGAGCAACTCTCAAATTCATCTGGAGCAACAAAAAACCCAGGATAGCTAAAACTATTCTCAACAATAAAAGGACTTCTGGGGGAATCAATATCCCTGACCTTAAACAGTACTACAGAGCAATTGTGTTAAAAACTGCATGGTATTGGTACAGCAACAGGCAAGTGGATCAATGGAATAGGATTGAAGACCCAGAAATGAACCCACAGACTTATGGTCACTTGATCTTTGATAAAGGAGCCACAACCATCCAGTGGAAAAAAGATAGTCTTTTCAACAAATGGTGCTGGTTCAACTGGAGGTCAACATGCAGAAGAATGCAAATTGACCCACTCTTATCTCCTTGTACTAAGATCAACTCCAAGTGGATCAAGGACCTCCACATAAAACCAGACACACTGAAACTATTAGGAAAGAAACTTGGGAAGACCCTGGAGGACATAGGCACAGGGGAAAAGTTCCTGAACAGAACACCAATAGCTTATGCACTAAGATCAAGAATTGACAAATGGGACCTCATAAAATTACAAAGTTTCTGCAAGGCAAAGGACACTGTCAGAAGGACAAAACGACAACCAACAAAGTGGGAAAAGTTCTATCTTACAAAAAATAGTTTAAAAAAATAAACATTTTAGAAATCTAATAAGCCCATATGCATACTCGAGAGTATTGCCGTAAGTGCAGTTTGAACTTTCAGTTGTTTTCACAAACATTTTTTCCCATATATTAGGCAACTTTCTCTAGTGGAACAGAAGCAACAGAAAATAGTTTTATTATAACGTGGAGCAGGAAGGGTATTAATGTATGTATTATTGTTCTTACTTTGTTTTATTTAATTTTAATTTTTTGGGGGGGTTTTATTTTCTAACTTGCTACGGTTTGAAACATCTACTTCCCAGGCCGGTAGTTGAGGATGCAGTGTCCAGCTGGGCTCCTCTTTGCTGGAATGCTAAAGAAGCAAGGCTGAGCAGAAGGAAGATAGTGTGTGGGGAACATGGAACCCTGCTCTTTTAGGACTCTTCCTTAGCTTACCCACCACACATAGGAGAGAGGCCTCCTCCTCCAGACCCTCCCACTGTGACAAGTGCCATCAAAAACCCAAGGCAATATCACCCTAAGTGAGTTAACCCAATCACAAAAGAATACACATGAAATGCAATCACTGATAAGTAGCTATTAATGAGCCCAGAAGCCCTAAATACTCAAGGCACAATTAGCAAGTCAAATGATTCCCAAGAAGAAGAAAGGAGAGGACCCTGGGCCTGAAAAGATTGGATCCAGTTTTGTAGACCCAGAACAGAGAAATCGTGGGGGGGGGATGATTAGGGAATGGTTGGGGGGAAGAGGAATTATGGGACGTATGGTGTGGGGGGGAACTGGGAAAGGGGAAAGCCTTTGGAATGTAAACATAGAATATAGAAAATAAAAATAAACAAAACAAAACAACAACAACAAAAAAACCCAAGGCAAAAGAACCTTGCCCTGACACCACTGACACCATAAATCAAAATGACGTTTGCCTTCTTATAAGTTACTTATCTCAGGTATTTTGTCACAGCAACATAACAATAGCAAAATGCTAGAGAAGATACTTATAAAATCAATGTGGAAAACTAAAGAAACAAAACATCTAAGAGAACCTGAGGCAGAAAAAAAATACAATATAACAAAACTCTACAGCATGTTACAATATCTTCTAAGCCTTCTTAATTTAAAGAATGGCACTGTGTGAATGCTAAATAAGACTATCATTATAAAAGAAGTCCAAAAATGGGTCTACTATAGACAGAAATGTAATTTATGATACGCTGTTACCTGAACTCTATGAAAGGAGCACTAGTCAACAAATATTTGGAGGACACCTGGATGGCAATCTGAAACAAAATATTAAATCCATTTCATGACCTCCAAAACCCAAGGAAGTGAAAAATAGGTCTGTAGCAGTTTGTCTTCTCCTGATAATTATGTTACCCAAAAACCTGCTTGCCAAGTAAAGGAAGTAAAGGAAGCCTGCTCCTAGTTGTTTTTTGACTGGTCAGTAAAGTTACCAGTGGTCAATGACTGGGCAGGGAAACAGAGACTGGACTTTTAGGATTCCAGGAAGGGATCAAAGAAGGAGGAAGAGGGAATTACACCATCCATGACAGGGCGTAGGAGAAAGGGCCAGAGCGAGACACATGTAGGTGCAGGGGAAAAGGCAGCCCCAGGAGAGCTGCCCAGCATGGTCCAGTGCAGCAAAGATAAAATATAGATTTACTGCCGGGCGTGGTGGCTCACGCCTGTAATCCCAGCCCTTGGGAGGCAGAGGCAGGCGGATCTCTGAGTTCGAGGCCAGCCTGGTCTACAGAGTGAGTTTCAGGACAGCCAGAGCTACACAGAGAAACCCTGTCTCGAAAAACCAATATATATATATATATATATATATATATATATATATATATATATATATATATTTTACTAAGTATTAACTCAGGAACATCAGAGGGGAGTGTGTTAGCCACTTGGAATTAGGGAGTGGCCCAGCCATTGAGCTGTTTTAGGTATTTAAAACATAAGGCTTTGTACATGTGTCTTTCAAGGATCCAGAACATTGGAGCTGGTAGTGAGGAGCACGTATGCTCTTGCAAGGAGTTTATAGCAGATTACTACATTACCGTTTCATAAGTCAATATCCCCAAATTAAAAAAGAAAAAAAAAACGAACAAAAAAAGGCAAAAACAACAAGAAAAAAAAAGTACCAAAAGAAGAAGAAAGAAAAGAAAAAAGAGGAGAGGCATTATGATGGGCCTGAGGCAATCTCCTAATTCCTCAAAGAAGTCATGAAACAGAGTCCACAGAGGTCCTCTGGTGGGAAGCAACCACCCCTCCCCCAGCACAGAGCCAGCAGCACTGCCTTATTCAAGTCTCTCCATCAGCAGTTTCCCAAGTGACATGCTACTTATTGGTGGGATAAAAGATGAAACCCGTCTGTGTTTTCATTACTCAGAGGATAGAAATTTCAGATATAATGTGACCCACACCCTGATAAAGAAAAAGGAATGTGATTCAAGCATACAGAGAAGGAACCGTGTGTTGGCTCCCTACAAAATCTAAAGTGCAGATGTTGCCAGTTCTAGCCAAGCAGACCAGGTAACAATACTCGCAGGACAGCCTATTTATATCTGAACTAGACTGTGATTTGCTGGAAAGGATTAGGCTTCACCATCTGCAATGAGAACAAAGCTTACAGATTATTGTACATATTTATATATATCGAAGGAAAAGGGATAAATTTTTATCCACCCACCATTTGTTCATAAAATGAAAATAAGTAAATAAATGGATTCACTTCTATTGTCTATCCTCAAAAGAAAAGGTTTTCTCCATTCTTTACATATGCCTTGCTAAATCTAGAAAACCTCTATTCTCTATGTTATTTTAGAAAACTATTCTCTTGTACTAAAAAAAAAATCTTTTGTCCAAGAGATAGAGGATCTTTCTCAATTGCACTATTTGAAAGATCATCTGAAAGCCTGTGTATAGGATGAAGCTACTTTAATGTTCTTCAAATTGAGAGTTCACATATTGAGACTCAGAAGGGTTAGTGCAGCTGGAACTACTGGCTGTACTTGATTCTACCTTGCTCTAGTCGTGTGATAGAGTCAGAATCACCCCTTGCCAGAAACCAGTGACACATGACACCCATAAACAGAGCTCTGAGCTGTTAACTTCATCATCACTGTATGGCACTATTTGGATCCATTCTGTAGGGACACTCATAATTCTTGCTGGGGTAAATTGAATCCCACCTTTTTTGTACTGAATAACTTGGCTTATTTGGTTTCAAGTTTCTCTTAATGCATGAAAGACATCAGAATTTAGTGGTACCTGGTTAAAATTGACATCAGTTGACTAAGGGAAAGCAACTATCCTTGAAATGTTTTGTCCTGGTCCTTGAACTATTTTCTCGGTATTTTCAGAATACAAGAAGGTGAACAAGCTTAGAGTATACAAGCTTAGAGTACAAGCTACTATGTACATTCTTGGAGTGTGTCAGAAGATAGAAGGAAGACTATCTCTGAAGAGGACTGATCACTGCTGAGCAAAGATACTCTTCTGGGAAAGTCACATGTGGGTAATTAAGCACCAGATAATTTTTCTTTCCACATCATATATGGTATTCATTTTGGGTTTATACTAAGATACCTGGGAAAATCTGCTTCAAGGAAGCAATACTAATTTTGGCTTATAGTTTAAAAAATTTCAATCCATGGTCACTTAGCTATTTCTATGTATGTGCAGTAGGTAAAATAATATCATGGTAGGGCGTATTCCATAGAGAAAAGCTCTCCACTTCACAATGAGAGGAGAATAAAATGTAGGTAGAGGAAAATGGATTTTGACCAAGCATAGCCAGGGGAATTCCTCCGTTGACTTCCTTCCTCTAAAGTTCCTATCACCTCTCAAAAGTGTAACTAATTGATAAATCTGTCAGTAGGTTGATCCGTTAATGAAGTTAGAATCACCATGATCCAAGAGTCTTCCAAAGACTCCAAATCAAAACACTGATGCTTTGGAAAACAAGCATCATCCTGTGATATCTGGGCTTATGCAACACATAAGCTTTCAGTATTATTTGAGGTCAATAGAATTTTATCCTTTTCCCCACCTTTCTATAGACCTTTTCTATGGTCTATAAATATTATCTTAATGGCATCAAGACTTTCCCTCCCAAGTCTCAGATAATTCTGAATTCTTTTCAGTAGATACTCCAGAGTATTTGTCCTTTGCCATGCAAACTTCCATCATCAAATGATAAAAGCCTATGTTCTCCTTCTCCATATGTCAGAATGGAACTATTTAGAGAGAGATAAAGTAAGAAACATAAAGTGGAATCATTAAGTTATGGTTTCATCAGTTTGATTTTTCTCCTGAAAAAAAAAAAAAGATTAATACAGAGAAAGGAGGGAGGACGGTTAAATAACAGCAAAGATGTTTGAAAAAGTCATGAGAAAGCCAGGCAGTGGTGGTACACACCTTTAATACCTGCACTTGGGAGGCAGAGGCAGGCAGATTTTTGAGTTCAAGGCCAACCTGGTCTACAACGTGAGTTCCAGGACAACCAGGACTACATAGAGAAACCCTGTCTCGAAAAAACCAAAAAGAATAATAATAAGAATAATAATAAGAAGAAGAAGAAGAAGAAGAAGAAGAAGAAGAAGAAGAAGAAGAAGAAGAAGAAGAAGAAGGAGAAGAAGAAGAAGAAGAAGAAGAAGAAGAAGAAGAAGAAGAAAGAAAGAAAAGAAAAGAAAAGAAAAGAAAAGAAAAGAAAAGAAAAGAAAAGAAAAGAAAAGGTCATAAGAAATCAAACTAATCACAACCTAAAAATACCTAAAATACATATAAATCAGTGAATAAACATCCAGATTGAGAGTAAATAAAATTTTCTGAGCCAACAAGGCTTCCGCTAAGAGCTATAGACAAGCATCAGGTATGAGGAGCCAGCTTCTGAGTTGCTCAAGAGACAACTCTTAGCCAAAGTTGTCCAGAAGATTCAAAAAAAATATACAGCCTATTGCTGTTGTCTCTGGCCAGCCCCAAGGTGAATGTCTCTGTTAATAAAGACACTATGCACTTCAGAAACATGACCAGAAGCTGGAACTCACCTGACCCTTCCCTTAATGAGGATTGGTTATCATGGTATCAGAAAGCACCATTAATGTGTTTATAAAAAGATAAAGAGGGGGAATATGTTCTATGGAGGTATAATGAGATTTTGGGGAAGGGAGTGCCTCACTGGGCCCATGCTGAGGCATCCCTTCCCACGGGGACCAGCCACATGATGGTATAGTATAGAATAGAATTTACTCAGGGCATGGGGAGTAAAGTTAAGAGGGTAGTAGAGGCAGAGAAAGGGAGAGAGAGAGAAAGAGAGAGAGAGAAAAAGAAGAAGGAGGAGGAGGAGAAAGAGGAGGAGGAGAAGGAAAAGAACAAGGAGAACAAGAAGAAGAAGAAGAAGAAGAAGAAGAAGAAGAACAAGAACAAGAACAAGAACAAGAACAAGAACAAGAACAAGAACAAGAACAAGAACAAGAACAAGAACAAGAACAAGAAGAACAAGAAGAAGAACAAGAACAAGAACAAGAAGAAGAACAAGAAGAAGAAGAAGAACAAGAAGAAGGAGGAGGAGGAAGAGAGAAGAGAAGAGAAGAGAAGAGAAGAGAAGAGGAGAGGAGAGGAGAGGAGAGGAGAGGAGAGGAGAGGAGAGGAGAGGAGAGGAGAGGAGAGGAGAGGAGAAGAGAAGAGAAGAGAAGAGAAGAGAAGAGAAGAGAAGAGAAGAGAAGAGAAGAGAAGAGAAGAGAAGAGAAGAGAAGAGACGAGAAGAGACGAGAAGAGACGAGAAGAGAAGAAGAGAAGTTGAGGCCATCCATGAGCACATGAAAAGAGAGTGGGAAGGGAATGGGGAAAGAGCAGGAACAGAAAGGCAAGAGCAAGAGAGCAAGAATGGGCAAACAGCCCCTTTTATAGTGGGTCAGGCCTACATGGCTGTTGCCAGGTAACTGTAGGGAGGAGCTTAGACAGAATGCTAACAACCATCTAAGCGTACCAAAGGGGAAGAAATCAATGGTTCTGTCCAGCTATAGCTCCTCAATCTGCATCAAGGAACCTTCTCTTTGAAGCAGAGAGAAGCCATTACAGAAAACCACAATGAATCAAAATGCAGAGTAGTGGAACCCAGTTTCATTGGATACATCTACAAACCAACCTACACCAAAGGCTCAGGGAATATCGCAGAAGAGGGCAGGGAAATACTATAAAACCCAATCAGGGAGTTTGCTGTGAGAGTGTGTTTTTTAGTAATATCAGAAACCACACCAATAAAGTCTCACAAACATGATGCCTAAACATGAGCTGAATAAAGACAATAGACATTCTGTGGACTTGGAAAGCCCAGGAGGCCTTAGCCCTATTAATAAAGACACTACAGCCAATAACAAAAGACTACTATGTAGACTGAGCAGGTGTGTGTGTGTGTGTGTGTGTGTGTGTGTGTGTGTGTGTGTGTGTGAATGTCCTAATGGTTAAAGCCTCAACACAAGATGAGTCCATTATCTAGCCCAAGCTCTGTGGAGAAAAACTCCCAACTCATTTCACCTAAGCCATACAATCTGAGTAGTCAGGTTAAACTATATCCTCCACCCTGAAGACATGGTTTGAAGTTTCCCTCAAAGTCAAAAAGAAAATGAGCAAAGCAAAAACACCAAGCAAACAAAAAAACAAAACAAAATAAAAATCAAGATCTGTCTGGTCATGGTCAGGGTGCTGAGGACTCTTTCTGGTTGGTATGACTGCAAGTTCTCCATTCAATAACAAATGTCATAATAACGGAAGGTGGTGGGTATGATCCCTTGGGAAGCTAGTACTCATTTCGAGACACCATGGTGTCCTTATCCCCCATCTACAACTATGCAGGAGCTGCTCATCCAAACTACCTTATGTACAAGCTGCCCCTTGTAGTAACCCTTCATCATTTTGCCGAGTAAGGCCTGCATGTGGATCCTCAGCTGCAACACCACAGAACCACCCTACCGCGTCCCCTCCAGGTTAACGACTCCACTGCCTCTGCTACCTCTGTGGGCTCCTTTTCCAAGGTATTTGGCAGACAGCTATAGGAAATGCTTTGGAAACCACCTATACTGAAATCGGAACAGATAAGTCATGCTCTCTGCCTTTTTACTCTTCCCAAATGCATGCTTTCCTATACTTCTATGATGCGCCTACACTTTTAAATCACTCATAACAGGTCAGGAGATGCATCATAGGAGCAAGATACTCGCTTAACACATGAAACACACTTGGTTTCATACTAGCATCAGAAAAATAAATCTTCATAACATTTTAATAATGACTGCATACTACCTTGGATACAATTTGAGTTCAGTTACCGCTATAAACATTTAGAAAGGAGAAGAAGTAGGAGTGGTATCAGAATGAGTTGTTACCTGAGAACTTCAGATCCCCTAACAATGAACCATGACAGAGTAAATGAAATGATAAATTATACCAGTGTAGAACACCATTCCCAAGTAGGGAACTGGCCACTGAGAAAGATGGTTTCAATTATGATTCATTTGGCCAATGTCTATTTCTTTAAAAAAAAAAAAAGTAATACACCAATAAGAAACTTAGGGATAATGATGGAATGATGAAACACTTGACATGAAGTGAAAGAAAAACCAAGGCAAGTAGATGAGATTTCAAACTCGTTGAAGTCCACATAGGAGAGACAATGTCTTTGGCTCTGGTGAGGCCCAAAAGGGCTGTGATAAGAGTGAACGTTTTAAGGATTTTGAGCATGTCTATAGTTGTCTCTGCTTTAATTACATAACGGGGAAGCTTTTATTTTAACCTTCGCCAAGGAAACCCTAGTGGGAAAACTGTTTTTATTTGATGAAATGTTTACTCTCACAGAAAAGAGGGAGGACCCTGCACAGTTGGTGAGCGATCTCTGAAGTGGTTTGCATGAGCAGAGGGGACGATCCAAGACGGGCATGGAAAAGTTGCCAAAGTTATCATGACACGGGGTCGTAGAGAAATCCACGACCTCGAAAAGCTTGGGAAATTCATGTTTATAAAGCAGTGGCACCATCCTGAAACTTCTAAGGCCATCCTCCAAACACTCATTTTAGTTCAAACTGCCGAATTGTATATCACAATGAATAAAATGTTAATATTTCAAAGACTTTGAAGGCAAAGATGCTTTCATATGTAGATTGGCGTCATAGAGAAATCCTTGTCCTACATCAACTGTTCATACCTTCTCCTTAAGCCAGTGCTGCACAAACAGGAGGCGGCTGAAAACTGGAGGCAAACGGTGAGAAGGAAACAGAGCTCTCTGGAGCTAAGAGCTGTGATTCACACTGAGAGGGTCCAGCTACTTCTCACTGCCATGAGATGTTTACTGCTGGTGAAAGACAGAGGGGCTGATCATCTGTTGTGAGCTCACTCCAAAGTCTCACACCCAATAAACAATGCAGCGGTTTGGAAGCCTGGTTGGCAACAGCTGATGAGTGTGATTGCTCTGGAAGTTCAAAGGTAATCCAGCATGATCACAAGGATTACGGCTTGACCAATGAAACCCCATTTCGCAGTATAATAATAATGAAGCTATGTCTTTACAGGACTACATACATCCTCTCCCACTGGAGTCAGACAAGGCAGTCAGTCCTCTGCAACATATATTCTCCCTTGCCATAGAATCAGGTATCCTCTGAGTTCTCAAAAGACAAAGGTTTGAGATTTATAGTGATAGGGTAAGAATTGCTCACATTGAAAATGAAGCATGTTGCATGTTCGACGAATGAATTTAGCAGCATTGGTTTTTATATGAAGCAACTGTGGTCATAGTACCAACAAAATATATGATTAAGGTGAAAAGTTAAAAAAAAAATCAATGACCAATGACGGGGAAATTGGGTGAACAGAGAAATGAAAGGGCGAGTATCTCTGTATATGTGTAAGACCCTTTAAATTATTAGATTATGTTGGTTAATAATGACTCATCATTTATTCTCTCAGTCACAAATGCTATGTCTCAAATATCAGGTAGTTTACCTATTTCCCACAAATGATCTCTTAGGTTCAAGGTAACAGTAAAACTTCATTTACTCATTACTTGCCCATCTGGGGTAAGAGGTAAGGAACAAGAAACAAATGAGGCGAAGGATCAAGCGCAGGAGGACCTATCCTGTGCTCACCGTGCTCCCAGGTCTTTTATTTGAAATGTCTTACATACAAATGAACCATCCGATAAAACAGATAACTGTCGTTCATTAAAAAAAATTCAATAAATGAATAAAGCAGACTCATTCTGAAGGGGAAAAAAAGGGGATCCAATGTGTTGTTCAAGTCGTAAATATGAATCACAAATTAAATTTTCCTTGAAATTTTTCCATGTTCATTTAATGCTGTTATTAAAAACCACAATAGCCAAATGCTTACTTAGTGCTTGTGAATTTGTGCCTGAATGCCCACTTCCATTGTATGATGAAACTGAATCACTCTTTGGAAAAATAGAATGAATGAATCCAGAAAATTCGTTCACCAAAACCTCCTATAAATGATCCCAGCTCTGTTTTTCTGGGGGAAGGCTGCTCTCTGAGGAGAAATGAAGTAATATTCAGTTTCCACACTCACTGTCTTCTGTACTGTTCATGAATAAACTGGACCAATTGTCGCCTGTATGAAATGATGGCTTTCGGGTATATATACATTACCACTCCAAAATTAATGGTTGCTAAATTTGCCATCTTTAGTTTAAAAAAAAAAACTGAATCAAAAGTGAATGCAAATTCAGTCTTCTACATTTTCAGCCCCACATGGGCGTGCAACAGGTAACTCCAGTTATCCAGTCTGCAAACCTGAACCACTGAAGGAGTTTCAAATGCCACATAGCATTCCGATATTGGATCTGTATTTGAAGCATATCAGTTTCTGCACGTGAGTGGCTAGCACATCATGCATCACAATGTCATCTTGGTTCTGAGGAACAACGGCTTCCAATTTAAAGAATAAAACACCCTCCAGCTGAAGAAAATTCTCACATTACAATATGTTTAAAAGAATCTATTCCAGTTGTGGTTGGTTGTCTATGAGAAATCTTTTTTCATAGTGGGGAGAAAAATTGAACATTCCCATGTGAAAGTCTTGCAAGGGGAAAAAAAACCAATGCATTGCAATTTATACAAACTAGGTGAATTCAAAATGATGGATCATTTCAAAAATATTCATTATACTATTTACTTACATAAATGCGGTTGTATAAAAAGCAAAAAAAAAAAGGAATGCATTCACAATTGGTTTAAGTAATTTTCTCTTGGCAAACCACCATATAAAACAGGGGCGTCATGGCGCCACAGAACTCTGAATTGTGGTGGGAGCATCATTGGTACACATGGCATTAATCTCTGTCTCGTTGCAGGAGACACCCTTGCTTGCATTAGCAGGCTGCCTCTTAAATATAAGATGGTGTAATGTAACTCAGGTTTAAATAACACAATAAATAAGACCTAGTTCTCTTTTGTCTGTCTTTCCCACTCAGCTCATCTGAACCCTTTATCCTAAAACTTCTTTGTTTATAAATTTTAAAGTAAATAACAACAATTTATTGGATGGGGGATATTTTAAAAAAGAGAATGTAAAGGAAGTGATATTCTGAGGACAGACACAAAATTTTTAGTTGAAATATTAAGCAATTAAAAGGCACTTATAAAAAAAAAAAACTTCACCCTGTGAACACGGACATGGAATAATAGCATATTCCACATTCTTTGGTTGACTTTTACCAGTCCGACAGCCTGTAATCTACTGTCTTATGTCACTTCATGCTACTCATGACAGAGAATATTTAGCTGCCTGTAATGTCTTCTAATTAAACGCTCAAAGTCTTTTTCGAATTCTTCTTTTCCCAAATATAGATATATTTTTAAAACAACAGACTTTTCCAGATGCATTTTTCTATTGAACTGAAAAAGCTGTCCCCACTGTGCATAATGACTATTTAAGGAAACAAGCTATTTATGTGGAAATATTAAGAGGGGTGATTTTGATAACCCACACTCAAGGCCAAAATAAGGATCATTGGGACTTCTACTGAAGAAGTTAATGGAGGCCAGGCCATTGGCAAATGACCTTGAAATCCCTCGATGTAGCCTCAAATTGGCTTCTGCACAAGCTTATTATTAATGCAGACAGCTAGTTTACGCCATGGAAAGCACATGGTATCTCTCTCTGAAACCCGGGCTGTCAGTCAGGCACCCCCAGAAACAAACAAAAGCATCAGTGGGACAGTGTTTTACACTTTTGCTTTAATAAATACCACAAGCTTAGTAATTAGTATTTTATGTTGTCCGTGAAGGCAAGAATCTGTCTGCTTAACGTAAGCTTTGTGTATATAAATATATACCAAATAATTATCATATAATTACTAGACGTTATTAAAGTGGCATATACAGTCTTCTGACACAGATGATTCAGATTTTAAATTCTATTTTCCTCTATGATTAGTAATGCCCTTGAGACACGCACCAAGAATTCTTTGCTTTTAGGTGACTCAACGTGCTCAACCATTCTCTGATATTTTTAAAGACTGCTGTACTTTAGGTCTTACATGTTGTCATCTACACACACCCACTCTAGCCAGACAGATACACGTTTTCGTTCCCATTGCTCATACACGATCGTTAGGAACTCAGTTGCACTGGGGGATATTTGAGTGCTTTGCCCTGTTTAAGGCAAGCTTGAGAAGTCAAGCCTATGAAGTTAAAGTTTTTTTCTTTTGTTTTGTTTTATGGTTTTTTTGTTTTTTGTTTTTTGTTTTTTGTTTTTAGAAATTACATGTTTCAAAATGAAAAAGGAAAAGAGAAAAAATAAGACTCCTAATGGTAAAACATTAACATACTTTTTCATATGAATAAAATCTGTAATCAGTTAGATAAGAGCAATGTGCCTTTTTTGGCATTTAATCAAACAATGAAATCATACACATATCTCCTGACACAAAAGACAAATGATGCAATAATCTGAAGGAGTTTCTCTATCTCCTTGGAACTTTGCATACTTGACTTGTTTTCCATATTTTGTGACTTTAAATGGTGGGAAAATTATATTAAAATGCTTGTAGCAGTTCCTCTAAACTAGCATCCTTTTTGTTTTATTGTATTTAATATAAAAGCAGCAATTATTTGATTTCAAAGTTATGAAAATATGTACCTTATGAGAAAACAAGCAATTTAAGCTTTAATTGGTGTCATTTTTCACAGAACTGGCAAGATTCTCGCATCCCTGGCACGTTGTTTTTCTATAAAACTGCAGAGCTGCCTTCAATGAATGTTTTACGAACGCAAAAGTTGTTATATGAAGGTATATGCATAGACGCCTGGAATATAAGATTTCTGGTGGGAGTTATTTACCAAAGATGTATTTCATTTGTTACTGTGCATATAACAACTCCTATTATTCTAAATGTTTCTCTCTTCTCAATAAGACTGGTCTCAGCTCCAGTCTAGCAAACACGAGGGCTCGCGTCGAAAGTGGAATGGGATGGCAATGCTTTGATGAAGTAAAAACAGAACATTGAGACAAAAATTAGAAAAGAAATCTCAATCCTAACGGAAAGGAAGTTCCGTGTATAACATACTGGAGGGCTGATTCTGGTTTTAATTAGACAGCAGTATAGAATGCACAACGGGCAGTTTGCCTTATAGACATATATGAACCACCCAACTTTGTTTTATAAAATGTTGACTTATGAAGGATACCTTCATTTGTTCTGCTTGCGTTGTGTACCAAAAAGAGGTTTTCTTTGGGGCACAGCAGTTTCATGTGTTTGTTGAGTTCAGTGGTTTCCAGACCTGGGTGTGGGGTAGGGTCTGTTGTTATTTCTCATGCAGATGTGCATAGCTTCTCTCAATGCCTCTTACTAGTAGGTAAGAGCGGGAGTCAAGGTCTGCATTTCTAAGACACTTGGAGACGACTTTCATGATCAGGCAGATTCAGTGGTCTTTATGCAGAGTGTTCTTATTGGGGGCTGAGTGAGGTTTGTGGAATATAATATACAATGATTATGTATGTAATATTACATTTTTGTCACTTCTAATGACAAATTTTGTTAATAGCAATGACTAATAGACATCAAGGGTGACCACAACCTTGAAAGCTCACCTCCCAAGAGTCTCATAAAATACAGATCACTTCTTCTCTCCTCTTTAAAGAGTAAGAGAATATTTTAAAATGATCATTTACTTATGGACATGCAAGAAATGCATATGTAGGATATAAAATCCAAGTCTCTGTGATCCAAAAGCCACTTTAATCACACTTCTCTACTAGGAAATTTAATAATAATAATAATAATAATAATAATAATAATAATAATAATATAATCAGGAATGTTTTTAGAAGCATGTTCATATTGGCTATCCAAATTAATTCTAACACACTAGAGTTGTTGTGACTTAACTACTGATAGCCCTATCATTCATTAGCACAATTTGTTTTACTCAGTTTCATTCCAAATGAATCTCAGAATGAGGCTCATCCAAACAATCTGCCCAGTGCTGCCATTTTCTATGAATGTCAATATTAAAATATGCTCAGCGGGAGCAACAGTATCTATGGGTATATGCAGAGCCACCGCCTTCCCACTCACTAATTCATAGGTATGTTCAAAAAATAAATTTAAAAAGCCCTCTGCAAAGCATGAGAAAGATATGAAAGAGAAAACTGGTTTTTTTCTCCTGAGAAATAGTAATTGTACTGTGAATTTTTCAAAAATATCTTTAGAGGCTGGATGTGTACCTGATTATTCCAGTTTGAGTGGTGTCTCTCCTTTGTTTCCCTTTTTCAAACTTTTTAAAAATTATTTTTAATTGTGTGTGTGTGTGTGTGTGTGTGTGTGTGTGTGTGTGTGTGGTGTGTGTTTGGTTTTTGATCATGAGGGCAATGTCTACAGAGGCCAGAGAAGGGCATCAGATCACCTAGAGTTGGAGAAACAGGTCATCAAAGAACTGCCCATGTTAATACTAGGAATCCAACTCTAATCCTCTATGAGTGCAGTGTGTGCTGTTAATGACTGAGCCATCGCTTCTGTCCTCTTTGTTTTCTACTTGTTCCTTGGGATCCCTGGCTTCCCAGAACTGCCTTGGCAACCCTTATAGGGCAAGGAATCTGCCAGTGTTCTCTCCATACCTAGATACAAGAATACATTTCTCCTCACGCTCGCATCACAGAGTATTGCTAGATTGTTTTCATCTATAAAGTGCAGATACTCAATACTTTAGACTTCTACAGGTCATGAAATTTCTTTAGCAACTAATAACTCTACTTTTTCAATGCAAATCAGTCACAGAAGCCATTAAATACTATATTTCAATATAGATATATTTAGTTACACTAGAATCTGAATTTCAAATAATTGTGTATGTCACGAAGTAATATTGTCCTTTATCTTCTCAATCATTTCAAAACTTAAAAATAGTTCTTGTGGATTGCACATCATACACAAGTCGACAGGTCAGCATTGGGCAATAGGCCAAGCTTGTTGATCTTCCCTTTAGGCGATCAATAAATATTTGGTGATTGGTTGACTAGCAAGATAATTGTGAGAAATCAGGCTCTGTTTAAATTGAACACATGATGAGCCTACACATATGATAAATGAAAGCTTGTGTCATGACGTTCAATCTCCAATTTAGAAATAATTATAAATGGCGGATAAAGTACTTCAGAGGCAGGAATTAGTAGGCAACATCAAAAGGATGCAGGGTCGCATAATTAATATCAAACTAAAGATCTGGAAAAATCCAAAGTACATAGTATTGCAGAACATAAAAATACAGTATTTTATCCTCACCAACAGAAAGACTGTTGCGGCCTTTCAACTGGTTCTGTAGCACCTTCTGCTCCATCCTGTTTGATCTGTCTCTGGGGACCATTCCTGTATCTGGACCTCTATGCTCCCCGGTTGCACTCCAATTTGTTAATTATTTAAACACAATGGCTCCTCAGCTATCAAAACTGTCACAGGGTGGCTCTGAACAAAATTCAATGACTTTCTCACATAAATGGTTTGCCCTGTGCCAGTAATTTTTATGTTATGGTAAGAATTAAAGGTCACATTTAGTAGGTGATGAAGTATATCTTGCCCAACTAGGCTTCTGTTGAGGTCAAGCAGTTGGCATCTAGAACTAGCTTTACAGCCAGGAACCGGATTTACCATTGCAGGTCACCTCTAAATGCAGCAATGATGGTGTCACCCTAGGCGACAGAGACCCACACATCTGTTGCCTTGACAATCACCATACATTCCCAGCCTCCACCTGGTTCACCTCTCACATTTCCCTGCTAGCAGTTATGTCACAGCCCAAATAAAAGGCAGACCCTCCTGACCTGCTCTCTCTCTTTCCCTCCTTGTCTTCCTCACCCTCTTTACCCTTTCCCCACCCCCACAATAAACCTCTCTCTCATAGAACTGGAACTGTACTGTCTTGGTGTCATCTGTCCGGACGAGCCTTGATTCTAACACAAGAGCTGCTAATACAAGGGGAAGCGGAGGAACTATGGAAGAGGGCAGTGAGAGAAATAACTCCCCTTGCCCATAACCTTGCTTTTAAAGCTCAAACCTCCGAATAACAATTTATCCCTGGGCTTCTGCGAAGCCATTGTAAGAAACTAAGCAGTAAGATTTTTAACACCTTACACCACTTTCTCAATCAAATTTCTTCTTCTTCGAGGGGCTAATCCTGCCTGAGAAACACAAAACCATCATGTCCTCCCACATCCACAGGATGCACCAACTCCCAGGAGGCAGACAAGTTCCTGGCCCTTCCCCTGTCTAAAGAACAGGTCATTACAAATACCAGTTACACCACTTAGTCTTTCAGCCTTTGTCACTCAAAAACCACAGAACACAGAAGATTGACTCACTTTACTTTTTTAGGGAAAGAAGGATTGGGTGTTTTGTTTTGTTTTGTTTGTTTTGAGTGTTATAAACTGTGATAGTCTATATATGCTTGGGCCAGGGAGTGGCACTATTAAGAGATGTGGCCTTGTTAGAGTAGGTGTGTCACTGTGTGTATTGGCATTAATGCCCTGGTCCTTGCTGTTTAGAAGGGAGTGTTCTGGTAGCCTTCAGAAGAAGATGTAGAACCCTCAGCTCCTCCCGCACCATTCCTACCCTGATGCTTCTATGCTTCCACCTTGGTGATAATGGACTGAACCTATGATCCTATAAGCCAGCCACAATTAAACATTGTCCTTATCAGACTTTCTGTGGTCATGGTATTTTTTTTTCAGAGCAGTAAAACACTAAAGCATGAGCTTTATAAATCTGATTCTGTTTAGAGTCATTTTCTTTTCTTTCTGGCCTGGAAAGTTCTTAAGTCTGCACAAGAATGGTGACTGGCACTGAGGAAGAAGAGCATAGAGCAATACTGTTGTACTTCAATATGTTCACCTCACTGTGTCTGCCTTTCATGGCTACCACTCCTAGACTACCCCACAAGACTAGGGACTATATCTACCTCTACAATAATATAAAACAGGTCCTGGTATACAGCAGGCAACCAAAATGAACTGAGCAAATGACAAAAAGAAAGGCCAAATGGCAAATGATTATAGTTGCCAGGTTAAAACAGAAAACAATGAGACCAACAAGTCAAGCACTGGATGCTACTATCTCACTATGATCTTCTGCTTGAGCACTAGATGTCAACTTTGGCTCTAAACTTATTTTTGACCTTCTGCTCTGTCGGTCTCAGATCCAGCCTTTCTCACCAGAGCCTGTATCACCTCACTGGCTTACTTTCCCTTATCTCAGTCTTCAGGGTTTTCTTATACCTCCTCTGGAGCTAAATGAACTGTACAACTTTATGCAATGTGACAGTCATAAGATATTACTAATCACCCTGTAATTTCCTTTGGAATGATTCATGTCAAAAGTACAGGAAAGTTAAAGACATCAAGAAGTATTACTGGATGAATCATTAAACATTTAGTGGTTGTACTAATATGGGTTCTTCAGAAAAACAGAATTAATAGGCCATAAGTGTAAGAAGGGGATTTGTTTGATTGGCCTACATGATAGGTATTGGTAGGTCAGCAGAAGCCATCTGTACTTAGAGGCAGAGAACATAGCAGTTGCCCAATGCAAGAAACTAGATGTCTCAAGAGTCCCTATCAAAGGACCAAAGTCATGAATACTGCTTAAATGATCATGGATGTTAGGTTCACATTGAAAGGTTAAGGAACATATAGTCTCCTGTGATCTCCACACAGAATTCTGTAGCCTACACACACTCACTCAGAAAAACAGAATTCAGAGTTGCACTCACTCTGCCTTCCTATACCTTCCTTCCATCTGACTACCAACTGTCACCTACATGTCGAGCTACCTATATCCTAAAAGAGTCTTTTTTCTAAACCCAGAGTTGCATAGATCAATCCTCTTGAGAAGTGCACACAGAGGAGTGTTTCACCATTCTTAAAATCCTTTAATCTAGTCAAGTTGACAACAAATATCAACCATTACATGTGACATTCCCTAGTCAGTTATAAGTGGATATAAAATGTAAGAGATATTGGTTAGAGCTAAAAGAATTAGACAAATCTGGACAATTTCATCATGTCACAATCTCAAACTTGTCAACCCACATATATGATGTATTGGTTTCATATGTATGCAACAAAGTTCAGGTCCAAGCAAATATTACAAAACACTATTGACTCCTATAAAAGAATTGTATACAATACATTAAGGATTTCTAATGGTGGACAAGTTAAGTTAGCTGGAATATTGAGAAAACTTCATAGAAGAAGGAGTAAGTCCCCACTCTAGTCTTAGTATATGAGTAGAAGCACACCAAGATCAAGTGTAGAAGAGAGATATTCTAGCCAGATAATACAGCACAGTTAGGAGTTCATGCTTTCCTAATTTGCCACACTGGGAACCAGAAATATGAGCAATTAAGGCCAGATATTTATTCACAAGTGTTGCTTCTTTATAAAAAAAAGATCATAGATAAATATGACTGACAGCAACATGAAATCAAAATGGAATATAGAATTCCCTGGGTCCTAATTCTATCCAGAAAAATGTGACAGTATGATCATTCCATATGAATACTCAAAGATTAATTTCTATTGGAGGCTTGATATCTTTTCTTCCATGTTCAGGGGCTGAGGATCCTAATCATGACCCTCTACTATTATATACATAATACATGGAGATATGCATAGATAAAGACCTAAATATATCTGGAAATTGAATACAGGGCCTTGAATGTAGGGCTTTACATATGTCAAGTAAGTATGCTACTCCTGAGTCCTGTTTTGACATGCTATTCTGAGAAAGACATTCAATGTCTTGAGCTCAATGTAATCCAGGCATGCAAGCCTTAAATTTGTGACCTTACTAACTTTATCACTTGAATAACGACCATGTTCCACCCTTCTGCTTCCTTACTCTTCTTTTCTGTTGGCTTTTAATATCATGTTTTATTACATCTCAGAGAATTTTATAAAATATACTTTGCCCCATTCTTCTCCCTATGTCCTCCCATATTCACCTCTACCTTCTTACCTCTTTCTAACATTTTTTCTGAAAAACAAAAAAATCCAAAACTAAAAATAAAACAACAAACCCTAAGTCCAATTCGAGCTGTCCATATAATCACGAGTGTGGGGCCATTCACTGGAGAGTGGTCAGTCTAACAGGGGCCAAACACTTAAAGAAAATCAACTCTCCTCCCAGAAGCTACCAACTTTCAGTACCTTCTCAGCTAGTGGTAATCTCTAGGGACCCTCTACCTCCATTCCAGAATATTGACTGGCTTGATCTTGTACAGGTCTTGTACAGGCAATCACAGCTACTGTGCGTTTGTCGATGAAATGGTACCATCATGTCAAGAACACACTATTCCACTCTGGTTCTCTCCAATGTCTGGCTCTTACCATCTTTCTGGGTTTTCTTCCACAGTGGTCCCTGAGTCTTGGGAACAGTGATAGAGATGTCCCTTGTGTCTGAACACTACAGTGGTACTTCTTTTCTGCATATTGATAAACTCTGAGATTCTGCATCAACCCCTGTCTGGCTACACAAAGAGACTTTCATGGAGAGCTATGAGAGAAGCATTAATTTTATGCAAAGATGCACATTTATAGGAGTGTTTGACACTATGTCCATTTAGCATGATGATAGTTGTAGGTTCAGCTCAACAATGGATTTTTTTTTGTGGTTTTTCGAGACAGGGTTTCTCTGTGTAGTACTGGCTGTCCTGGAGCTCACTCTGTAGACAAGGCTGGCCTTGAACTCAGAAATCCGCCTGCCTCTGCCTCCCAAGTGCTGGGATTACAGGTGTGCACCACCACTGCCCGGCTTCAACAATGGATTCTTGTTGAGATTTACAGTACCAGGCTTTCCTCCCATAGAACAGGTCTTAGATCCCGTTAGAATGCAGTTGGTGATGCCTCTAATGTCAGTGTCACTACTGCATCTATGGCATATTTTTGCATAACAGACATTATTGTAGTCCATAGAGTTCAAAGCTGGGTAAAATTTCTGAGAGTTGTTTTTTTTTTCACTCACAGACTGTAGCACTGCCAGTTTTATGGAAGCTAGTCAGCAGGGAGGAAGCTTCCTAGTAAGTCCCACCTTGATTTCTCCATGTCCTCTGGCTAAAGTATAGAGAAGCTTTAACAGTAGAATCTTATTACCAAGTTCTGGTAGATAGCCAAATTCAATGGGTATAGACTGTGCTGTGTATGGGGTCTCTAGGACACCCCTGACCTATACCTTCAGGGGAGATATCCCACTCTTTGCACTGGGCTTTATATTGGGTAACTTGTGATTTCTAGGAGGAGCAATATCTTCTGTGCAGGATAGCTTCAGTTATGTTTTAATATGTGTTTGTGTGTGTGTGTGTGTGTGTGTGTGTGTGTGTGTGTGTGTGTGTGTGTGTGTGTGTGTGTTTTGTCATAATTATCCCAGGCATGTTTGTGGGCGTCATAGAAAACCTGTTGCAAGTCGCCTCTCTTGCAATTTTGTAATATCCATGGATAGAATCAAAGCATCAAGGCTATGAACAAGCATTTCTGCTGATGAAGCCATGTCACCAGTAACCCGCTACTGTCCTTGTTCCCCACTGCACTCTTCTTGTCATTTGTCGGTACACATAAGGAGTTTTTCTTTGTGGTGCTGACAATTCAACAAATACAAAATCTGCCATAGAGTTCAGGCTTCTCAAACAGGTTCTGGAAATGATCTGAGCTGAGGAAGAGGATATTTCCTTCCAGACAGCCCACCTGTAGTTTCAACTTGCTCAGGTGAGAATACTCTGTATCCCATTTTGAAAAATAAATATTTCTAATAAGTATTTCCCACTCAAGTCATGTTCCTATTAAGCGGAACAAAGCTGTCACTACATTTCTAGCTAAATACTATTTAAAATCCTTCCTGGATACAACACTTCAGTTCATAGGTCTATGCTGCCATTTCATTCTTAAAATTATGTGTCCTACCTAACGATAAGGGAATGTTCCCACAGGCACGCATGCATGTACACACAGACAGACAGACAGACAGGCAGACACATACACACACACACACACACACACACACACACACACAAACACAAACACATTTCCATTTATGGCAAGTGAGTAATTATAACAAATACCTCTTAGCATCTGTGATGGGGAGGGAAAGGGAGAAGCCCCTGCAGCAGTAATGGAGAAAAAGCTATAAATGATGGCGTCAAATACCTGTAAGAGGTATGGTGATATGCATCTTCAAACTAGCTTCAACTGGCTTAATAAACATAAAATCAGAGATAACTGAAGCCAAAATGAGTGACGAAATCAAGATAACATAATGATTGTGAATTTCTCAAGGAAATTTTTTTTAAAAAAAAATCTTGGAGTTGATCTTAGCACAAGGAGATAAGTGGGTTGATTCGCATTCTTCTGCATGTTGACCTCCAGTTCAACCAGCACCATTTGTTGAAAAGACTATCTTTTTTCCACTGGATGGTTGTAGCTCCTTTATCAAAGATCAAGTGACCATAAGTCTGTGGGTTCATTTCTGAGTCTTCAATTCTATTCCATTGATATACTTGCCATGCAGTTTTTAACAATTGCTCTGTAGTACTGCTTGAGGTCAGGGATATTTATTCCCCCAGAAGTCCTTTTATTGTTGAGAATAGTTTTAGCTATCCTGGGTTTTTTGTTGCTCCAGATGAATTTGAGAATTGCTCTTTCGAGATCTATGAAGAATTGATTTGGGATTTTGATGGGGATTGCATTGATCTGTAGATTGTTTTTGGCAAGATGGCCATTTTTACTTTATAGTTCCTGCCAATCCAAGAGCAAGAAATATTTTTCCATCTTCTGAGGTCTTCTTCGATTTTTTTCTTCAAGGATTTGAAGTTCCTGTCATACAGATCTTTCGCTTGTTTGGTTAGAGTCATGCCAAGGTACTTTATGTTGTTTGTGGCTATTGTGAAGGGTGTTATTTCCCTAACTACTTTCTCAGCCTGCTTGTCCTTTGAGTACAAGAAGGCTACTGATTTGCTTGAGTTGAATTCATAACCAGCCACTTTGCTGAAGTTGTTTATCAGCTGTAGAAGTTCTCTGGTGGAGTTTTTTTGGGGGGTCGCTTAAGTAAACTATCATATCGTCTGTAAATAATGATAGTTTGACTTCTTCCTTTCCAAATTCTATCCCTTTGACTTCCTTATGTCGTCTAATTGCTCTCGCTAGAACTTCAAGTACTATATTGAAAAGATATGGAGAGAGAGGGCAGCCTTGTCTAGTCCCTGATTTTAGTGGGATTGCTTCAAGTTTCTCTCCATTTAGTTTCATGTTGGCTACTGGTTTGCTGTAGATTGCTTTTACTATGTTTAGGTATGGGCCTTGAATTCCTGCTCTTTCCAAGACTTTTAGCATGAAAGGATGCTGAATTTTGTTGAATGCTTTTTCAGCATCTAATGAGATGACCATGTGGTTTTTTTCTTTTAGTTTGTTTATGTAGTGGATTACATTGATGGATTTCCGTATATTGAACCATCCCTGCATCCCTGGGATGAAGCCTACTTGATCATGGTGAATGATCATTTTGATGTGCTCTTGGATTTGGTTGGCAAGAATTTTATTTAGTATTTTTGCATCAAGGACCTCCACATAAAACCTGACACACTGAAACTATTAGAAAAGAAACTTGGGAAGACCCTGGAGGACATGGGTACAGGGGGAAAGTTCCTGAACAGAACACCAATAGCTTATGCTCTAAGATCAAGAATTGACATATGGGACCTCATAAAATTACAAAGTTTCTGTAAGGCAAAGGACAAAACGGCAACCAACAAAGTGGGAAAAGATCTTCACCAACCCCACATCTGACAGAGGGCTAATATCCAATATATACAAAGAACTCAAGAAGTTAGACCGCAAAGAACCAAATAACCCTATCAAAAAATGGGGTACAGAGCTAAACAAAGAATTTTCACCAGAAGAAATGCGGATGGCCGAGAAACACCTTAAGAGATGTTCAACATCATTAGTCATCAGGGAAATGCAAATTGAAACAACCCTGAGATTTCACCTCACACCAGTCAGAATGGCTAAGATTAAAAACTCAAGAGACAACTGGTGCTGGCGAGGATGTGGAGAAAGAGGAACACTCCTCCACTGTTGGTGGGATTGCAAGTTGGTACAACCACTCTGGAAATCAGTCTGGCGGTTCCTCAGAAAATTGGGCATGTCACTTCCAGAGGACCCTGGCATACCACTCCTGGGCATATACCCAGAGGATTCCCCTGCATACATAAAAGACACATGCTCCACTTGTTCATAGCAGCCTTGTTTATAATAGCCAAAAGTTGGAAGGAGCCCAGATATCCCTCAAAGGAAGAATGGATACAGAAAATGTGGTATATATATATATACACAATGGAATACTACTCAACAATTAAAAATAATGAATTCATGCAATTTGTAGGCAAATGGTTAGATCTGGAAAATATCATCCTAAGCGAGTTAACCCAATCACAAAAGAATACATATGAAATGCAATCACTGATAAGTGGATATTAATGAGCCCAGAAGCCCTAAATACTCAAGGCACAATTAGCAAGTCAAATTATTCCCAAGAAGAAGAAAGGAGAGGACCCTGGGCCTGAAAAGATTGGATCCAGTTTTGTAGATCCAAAACAAAGAAATGGTGGGGGGGGTGATTGGGGAATAGTTAGGGGGGAGAGAACTTATGGGACGTATGGTGGGGGAGGGGACTGGGAAAGGGGAAAGCCTTTGGAATGTAAACAAAGAATATAGAAAATAAAATTTAAAAAAACAAAAAAAAATCCTGGAGATAAAATAAATTTTGGAAAGCGGCATCCTCATATCTCATCAGATGAGCAACAAGGTAGAAAAGCAAGCTTTAATTTTTCTTATTTTTTATTTGTATGTCTATGGGATTGGGATATGTGCATGTGAGTGCATATGCCCAAGGAGGCAAGAGGCATCCAATAACCTGGAGCTGCTGTTACGGGAAAATATAAGCTGCTCACCTTGAATGATGAGAATAAAAGTTGGGGCCTCTGAAAGTGTGCACGTTTAATCACAGAGACATCCCTCCAGACCTTACATTTTAAGTTAGCACTGTATAAATAATTGGATGGGATGTAAACAAACTAGCAGGAAAATGTTGTGCTGCAATGTGAATGAATAGGAAAAAGTTGGGCTGCATTCTGTTCCATTTTGTTTTTATCGGTGTTCCTTCGCAGTGCCTCTGCAGCTTCTAGCCGCAAAACACTGTAAAGTCGAACTCTAAAATACTTCAGAAGAGTTCCAGTGGTGGGAAAAAATGCAGTATAATCAAAATATACACCCTTGAACACTATGAGTGTATCACATGATGGATAAACATTATCAAATGTTTGTGTAGATAGAGTGGAGAAAGGCAGAGGCAGAGACTTATTTCAGCTAATGCCTGAAACTAGTTGGCAAATACACTTCCCACAATATGAATATGCTGCACGGGTCTTCTGGGAATGTGCTTTTCTGTATTGAATACACCCACATAAACATAGAAATTGGAATGATCACATGTACACATGCATATATATTTTAAATAACATTTCAATGCCATTTAAAAATACATATGTATATACATACTCACACACATGCTGAAATGGCACCCTTCAACATAATTCATGATGTGTATTGAAATGTATCAAAGCAGAAACACATTCCAAAAAGAAATACTCACTGGTGCAATTAAATCATAAAGAAGTTTAATTTGTTCACTTAGTAGTTAAATGTTTATTTTGACATTTTGGTCGGCTGATTCTTTGATGAGAATGAACCTGGAATGAATTAAACTTGGTTATAATTTGAGCTCAGTGAGTTAGCGTGTTTCTGCAGGGAGCACACTCACACTTTGATGGTTTACGTGAACACACGAAAATGCCTACTTCTACTGATTTTCAACTTGAAACCTGAACACATTCATGAGGTTCTTATTTAAGAAATGGATTCAAACATTTGTGGACTAGAAGACCGGTAGAACATTTTCTATGACATTTGACTGAGATATAATAAATAGCCTAGTATATTCTTCCCTTTTGAAACATCCCAGTTGATGATTTGAAATATTTAAGAATACTACAAACAACATCAAAATGAAATATACTTTGTTAATTTTTTTTGGTATAGAATAGAGTTTATTCAGGGAAGAGGATGGGAGTTAATGGTATAGTGGAGGCAGAGAGAGAGAGAGTAGAGAAGTAGAGAGGAGTGGAGGCCGGCCATGACCACGTGGAGAGACAGGGGAGGGGAGGAGAGCCCAAGAGGGGCAGAGAGGTGAGAGTGCAGAAAGGTAAGAGTGAAGAGAGAGCACTTTGTTAATATTTACTTGCGTATATGCTAGCAGGCATTATACATTTCTTTAAGCATTCCCATACATATTTGCTTCATTCTCTATCTCCCTGTCACACACAAGAAACACTATGTTAATAAAAATTAATATTCCCCATTTCTTCCCACCAACTTCTATACTTAGCCCTATGTAATCTATACATTTGTATATTCGGGAATATATGTAAATTAGGTCACGATCTCTTGTGAATGGTATATTATACATTTAGACTTGTTTAAGGTTTATCTGTGTGGTGGTAGGTATCACCGTGCATATACATTGCTGAGTAATACTCCAGTATATGAATTACCAGTCATACATTGCTTTCATCTTGGGACATTTTCAATAATATCTCTATGAGCATTTATGTAGAAAGTTTCACAAAGCTACATTGTTGGTTCTCGTGGCATAAGTTCAAGTGTGTAATATATACAATTGAATGTGCCAACCCCATATTTACTACTTTGGGAAACTGGCAGATGACTTGCTGAGGAGACTTGCCCTTTTTACATTCCCACCAACAGAAGACAGGGAGAATACAGAACACAGAATAACAGTTTCTGTGGCCACCATTCTTCATTCATCAAATTTGCAAGTTTTCTGAACAATAGAGTCAAGGACTCGTGTGTCTTCTTGATGTGTCTTCACAAATACAGCCCCAGGACCTGAGACATAAATCGCGATGCTATGCTAGACCATTTATAATTAATTGGTGAATTAATATTATTTTTGAAAGTTTCAAACATGTTGGTGATGAACGTTAGACAATTTCATCTCCTATCCCTCACTCATCTCCCTCTTCCACTGTAAACCTTCTTCTTACAGATATGTTCCCCGCATGTGTTCATAAGTCTTTTTGTATGTGACCAACTGGGTTTAATTGGAGTGGTTTATAGGACTGTGGGTAAAAGGTTATTTACTGGAACACAGGAAATTAATCTTTGACTACACCACTAAAGAAAAACATCCATGTCTTCCCCCTGCTGCCTGTGCCCTGGAATGACTCTACCTGCCCTTGGGGGTTGGAGGTAAGGTGGCCAGAGGGGGCCCTGAGTCAATGACACAGACTCCAGGAACAGGTGAGAAACACAGCAGCAGCAGCAGCAGCAGCAGCAGCAGCAGAAGCAGCAGAAGCAGCAGAAGCAGCAGAAGCAGCAGCAGCAGCAGCAGCAGCAGCAACAGCAGCAGAAGCAGCAGAAGCAGCAGAAGCAGCAGCAGCAGCAGCAGCAGCAGCAGCAGTGAGCTAATCTGAGCACTGCTGCAACGTCCTTTAATACCCTCCACCCACACCCCATTGGTCCTAAGAAAGCATCTCTTCTAAACAGCAGGTCACGATTGGCTGGCATTGTCTGTGCCAGGAATCCTTGCTCTCTCAGGCAGCCCTCAGTTACATCCTCCAGCAGAAGATGACTTGGAAGCTGGCAGACACTCCCCTGCAATCATTAACTATTCATAGTCCCTGAAGAAGGCTGGGACCCCACATACCCATTCCCCAACCATGATGAAATGTTGACTGATCCATTTCTGCTTGGGTCTTCTACAGTTAAGCAAAACTGCACTGAATTCATGTGTGTAGAAGATCTATGATGTTTAGGAGTCAGACATCTATTTTCTGCACGTCTCTCCATCCTCTGGTTCTTGCATCTTTTCTGTCGTATCGCCTTGAGCCTTGAGGAAGTGATAAAGACTTCAATTTCAGCATCTTGACCTGCTATGAGCTAGCATTAACTGCTTACTGCTAGGTTAAGAAGCTTCTCTAACAAGACTGAACCAATATGGATATAAACATAAGCAATTAGGAAGCACTTTGACAACACACACAGCTATTTAGCACACAAATTTTCCCCAGGGCCTTTGATTCCCCAACCACTAGCTCTTGACCAAGTTTACCATACCAGGCATGCATTTCTTCCAGTGAGAGTGTAATAAAAAAAAGATTGGTGAACTACAATTCATACCACTATTGCACCAGGGGTACATTTTTTCTGGCAAATGCTAGATTATGCTTAACATATAAAATTCAATCTTTTAAAGAAATACCTTTAAAGAAATGTATCAAGTCAATGTGGCAAAATAATATTGTAGGTTATTTAATATATTTAAGCATACAGTTCCAAATATTATGAGAAGAGACAATGCATTATCGTTCTTTCATAAACTATCAAATATCACAGGCTTAAAAGCATTTTTTAAAGAATTATAACTTACTGTAGTGTGTGTATGCTATCCTTTGCTCATTTTAAATATAAAACAATACTGAAGATTGCATAAAATAAATACTTAAAGTTCAATAAACTTAATTCACCAAATTATACTTTTTCATATATTTAATACACATAGATAAAAATCTTAGTTTAGTATTACTAAACCTTATGATTTAACTTTATAGTAGATTTTAAGTTGGAAATAAACACAAGAATACAATAATACTAATACTATATTTAAGAACATAATCTGGGTCAAGAAATAGGCAAATTAGTGCACATATGTAATATGACAGCCTTCACAACAATCTACTGAAGTAGGTGTCATGGATTTCCTCAATACACAGATGAAGAAATGAGACCCAAAGTCTCACTTAAATCACTTTTCTTTATTATGCAGAACACACATGATAACCCATGACAAGAAAGAAGACTTGTCTGATTCCAGAGTAAACTCCACACTAACAAAATGGTATCTGTTCAAAAGAACAACCATTACACCAAAGGAAAACAATGACTTCTGAAACACATCCCACTGCAGGAGGGATGCCCAGCCTATGCACGCCCACTGAAAAGCCTCTTGTTTCCCTGGACCACTGGAGACAAAGCACTGCAGATTACAGAGATAGTATATCTCTTACACATTCTTATTATTTTCAAATGTCTGTAGAGTCTGTGACCTTTGGTGTATTGGTTATTTTTGTGTAGTTTGTCAAAACCAAAACATCCAAGAGAACAACTTTAAAAAGGAAAGATATAGTTGGTTTTGATTTCAGAAGGTTTAGTCTGTGGTAGATTTTTGTTGTTGTTGTTGTTGTTTTATTTTAGCCTTTGTTTTTGCTGCTGCTGCTGCTGTCATGTACACTTGGGCAGAGCATCATAATGGTGGAAACATGACACGGGTCATTCTTTACCAAACTAGTTCCAGGAAACAAAGAATGTGATTGGAAGAGGCTCTACTCACAAAGGCCCACCCCTAAAGGCTTACTTCCTGAAGGTAGGCCCCACAGTCTAGATTTTCCATCAATGTCCCTAATAATCCCACCAACTGCAGACCAAGTCCTTAACTCATAAGCATTTAAAGTATATCTTATATTAAAACCATAACATTTGATTAAATACAAATTCATTACCAGCAACCTATGAAACTGCTTTCTTCTACTTCATATTAATCAATAGATTGATGAATGAAAATTTATCAAACAGTTTATGGCTAGAAAATTGAACTATATTGGAAAAGGAGCAATTATTTTGAAAATGTAAATGCATACAGAAGTAGAGAGTATTAATAGCCTTAATGAATTAAATGTACTCACCATAAGGGAAATCACTATGATGCTTACTAACATGAAATTGTTAAGAGACAGCACCTGTAAAGTATGATGTCATGATGTGTGCTGGAAAATGGCCAACTTACTATTTCCATTGTGTAAATCTAGGTTTTGAAATATCAAAATACTGTGTGTGTGTGTGTGTGTGTGTGTGTGTGTGTGTGTCTTGTATCTGTGCACAAGCACGCACATTTTTGTTAGGAAAATAAAAAACCTATTCACAACTGGCTATTGGTTCCACATGAGCTCCTGGAGCACATACGGTTAATCAGAATCTGTAAATAGGCGTTCAGTTTTGTAATCTGCATTCTGTATCTTTCTTGTTTTTTAATAAAACTCAGGTGTTTTTTTTTTAATGGACACTAAATTTAGAAGTGTTTTAGTGTTGGCCTAAATTAAAATTTAATAAAATCTTTTCAGAATTATCTTTCTCAAAACTTTTCATCAACTATGGAATCTAGACAAAAGACGATTTAATAAATTTAACCAACTGTAAGATAAAATAATCCTACTGAAATGCATGAAACACTCTACCTGGGGCGTCCAGTGTCTTGCTCAGCCTTCTTCAGAGAAAGGAACACTTATAGGAGATGAGAGCCGATAAAGAGACCCATGGCTGGACAAAGTGTAAAGAGTGAGAGACTTTGGAGCACTTAGTCCTAAATGAGAGGACGCCATCAAACCCCTTCCCTCAGACCTCAGGCAGCTATGGAGAAGAGGACATAGGAAGATGGTAAGAGCCAGAGAGAGCAAGACACCCGAGAAACATGGACATCCAGACAAACCAGGACTGAGCCATGTCTGAGCCCACAGAGACCGGTGGCAGCATACACAGGGCAGGGCAGTCGAAGATCCCTGGGCTAAGAATGCAAGTGGATGTGATTTCATATCCCTAACCAGGAAGCTATCTCCAACTGACAACTGCTTGCAAAGGAAAAATCAGTTTGTGCCCATGGAGTCTTACTGTGCATATAAGCTACACGTAAGACCAGACCCCATAGCAGCAGATAGTCAACACAAATGAACTAATGATGTTTTTTAAAAATTTTTTGGTCATCTCATATTGCTTTGGGGGGGTGCTTGCTTGTTTGTTTGTTTGTTTGTTTTGTTGGATTTTGGTCTTAATGGTCTTTTGCTTGTATATTATAGTTGGCAATAATTCTGTATTTTTATGGTTTGAGGTGTGTGTATATGTGTGTGTGTGTGTGTGTGTGTGTCTGTATCTGTGTGTCTGTGTGTCTGTGTGTGTCTGTGTGTTTTTCTTGTTCTAATTTTTGAGAAATAATCCAAGAAGTTGAATGAGTAGGGCATATTTGGGAAGGACTGTGGGGAGGGAAAACATGATAAGGATATATTGTTTGAACTTGAATTAAATAAGTAAAAGGTAAAGTAATGAGCAGTTGCCTTCAGAGTATCAAAATAAATGCTTGTATACACAGCTGGGTGTAAGAAAATAATGACTTTACTTCTAACAATGAAAATCTGTGTTTTATGAGAATTCATAATCCTAAGGTAGGATTCTCCAAATGAAGTGGTGAAATCTTCCTATTTCTTACCATTTTGCTATTTTTAGTGTAAAATTAAACTGTTCTGTGGATTTCTAATTTGGAACTAAGATTACTTGATCTCAACACGGCACAAATATCTAAGAGATTATTTTATGGACTAATTTCTCACTCTGTATCATCTCTCTGTCTCTGTCTCTCTGTCTCTGCCTCTGTCTCTCTCTGTGTGTGTGCATGTGTGTGCGCGTGCGCGTGCGCGTGCGCGTGCGCGTGTGTGTGTGTGTGTGTGTGTGTGTGTGTGTGTGTTTGTGTCTCTGTGTCTCTGTCTCTCCCTAGATTGACCTGCTTGGAAGGTTTTTCCAGACACCAGGTACCATGCAAGAACTGAGTCACAGTTGCTAAGGTGCTCAGGCCTGGTGCTTGTCATCCTCCAGCCTCGATGCTTTAATAGCTGGCTTGTAGGACTACACCTCCAAGACCCAGCCCAGATATTACCTTGTAAAATGGAGGTTCAGATGAGAAGACATTGGAGTCCTCTAGAAAGTTTTTGTGACTTCATTAAGCATATGTAATTGTCAACTATTAAGCAATTTGTTTGTCTGTTCAACAACCTTATGAGCTAAGGAGTAGGCCAAACAACTTAAGGATACAAAGCTAACTCTTGCTCAGACAACACTATTAATAACCACATACAGTATCATGGAATTAAGCACTATCTATTGTCATATGTAGATAAACATAAAAAGAGAACAGAAGTGCACGTTCAGGTGTAGCTGTTTAAGAGAATTATATGTATATGAAAATAGGGCATAAATTGGAACATCAAAAATGAGAACAAATGTGAACAACTTTCAGGACATATTACCCAAATGGAAAGTTAAGGGACCCTTCAGAGAACACAGGCTAGTGGAGTTGTGTGTTCACTTGTGTACTTTTAGAGATCACATTTCACGGAGAAGCAGACCCATAGGTTCAGGGAGCTGTAGAAAAAAGGCTCAAGAGTGGAAAAATATGACGTGAGTCTAGACAATTGTGGAACCATTTTACTAGAGTAAAGAACCCTAACATTAATCATTAGCATATTTGTTTCCAAATAAAACAACTAAATTATGGGAAGACACTGAGTATCATACCAAGGACAGAGGTTTGTTTGATAAAGCTTTTGAAACTTTTAAGAAGACACTGTAGATTGTAGGGAGGCTTTAAGGGAATATTAACTTGAAAAATATTTGTAAATAAATTAAAGTGTGAAGAGGCCAAAGAAAAGGAAGGTCTACCACAGCAGAAAGAGGAAGTTGAAAAGGCCAACAATTTTCGGGTGGGCTGTACTTAACTATAAGAGTGGGAAAGAATGCTGCAGAGCATAAGTTTCCTCCAGGGACTAGAGTCCTGACAGTTTGTCTGATCCCAGGAAGACATCCTAAACCTTTGTACACTTCAAGCAGCACTAAAATTGTTCTGTGGGAAGCAACATTCAATTAGTGGTAGAGGTAGGGTGTGTGTGTGTGTGTGTGTGTGTGTGCGCGCGCGCGCGCGTGTGCATGAAACAATAATAATGGAAGACAAGATCATGAATTAAAGAGGGAATCAATGGGACATGAGAGAAATTGGGGAAAAGAGAGAGGGAGTGGAAAGGATATAAACATAATACTCATGTATGAAATTCTCAAAAAGAGAAAAATAAATAAATTAAAGTAATATTGCACAACATTTTTGAGAAGTGATAAGGTATAGTAACCAGTTGGATTTGGAGTTTGAAATTCTGTCTGTTGGACTTGGAAAGAAAGCCCTTCTTAATGTTCACCCTGTCATTCCCATGTTAATGATGCTGGTAGCACTGTGTGGAGGAAGGATGATGGTAGGCTGATTTATTGATGGATCATGAGCCCATCTTTTTAGGGATGTTTATCAGGACAATCAATACTAGGGCATCGTGCATTTACCCTTCACCTTATTCTCCTCTATATGCTTGACTATGCTCTCCCTACTGTATTCCCCTTGTCCAACAAATAGCTCTGATGCTGTTCAGACTCCTCCTCCAGAAGTAGATCCAGCTGGGCTGTGGACAGCAAAACCAAAACCAAGACATTTGTGCTAATTCCAGTAAGGAGTTTAATGACCAAAGTTTCTAGAGTATATTGTTGTAAGACAACCTAAGCTGCATAATAAATTAAGGACAATAAACAGCTAAAACAAACAAAAGTCATCAGATCAATGACATCAAAAGAAAAGGTCATATGAGGCTCTGAAAAAGTCGATGAATTCGTATGACTTTAATTAACTATTGTATTAATGTATCTGTTGCCAGAGTGTGTGTAATTTGTCACATTTCCTTCATTATTTCTTTTTATTGAAATATTCCAAAATTATAATTTTTTCTTTCCCGTTCCTCCATCTAAATACTCTGTATGTCCCTCCTCACTCTCCTTCAAATTCATGACCTCTTTTTCACGAATTGTTATTGCATGCATGTGTGTGTATGTGTTCCTATATGTAACCTGTTCAGTCCATTTTATCTATTTTTAACCTTCTCCATGCTTCTTTCTCTTAACCCTTGGTCTAATTCCTTATTTCAAATAGTTTTCTAACACTTCCCTCCTCTTCCAACACCAAGACTTTAGCCTTGAACTAAGCTGTCATTTCTGTTTTTGTGTTTACTCCCCCCATTTTGCATTATACTTTCTCTCACAAATAATTCCTTCCACATAGACCTAGGGACAGTTGATTAAAACTACAGTAGAGTCTTTCAGTGGTAATATGGGTGGGTGCCCAGAATGTCAAAGATAAGGGCAGGGACTGCTTAGCAGTGTGATGTCTTCCCACACTTTGTAGTCTCACAACCGTACATTAGAGGACAAACTTTATTTCTTTTCTTGGTGTCATAGTTAGGGTTTCCATTGCTGTGAAGAGACACTATGACCAAGGCAACTCTTACAAATGACAGCATTAAACTGTGTCTACCTTGCATGTTCAATCCAAGAAGCATGGCAGCTTCCAGGCAGACATGGTGCCGGAGAAGAAGCGCTGAGATTTCTACAGCTTGAGCCAAGGGCAAACAGAAGACTGGCTCTTGTAGGCAGCTAGGAGGAGGGTCTCGAAGCCCAACCCCACAGGGACACACTTCCTCCTATAAGGCCACACCTCCTAATAGCGCCACTCCCTGGACCATGCACCTTCAAAGCACTACACTAGGAAAGTATTTCAAGTTCATGATATTTAATAATATCCATGGGTGATGTCTAAAAGGGATTCTAGAGGGATTCATCCATGCTAGAGACAATTAGTCATTCAAGTTGAAAAAAAAATGGAAAATATGTCTGAAAAATACAAGAAAACACAGAAGGCCAAAAGAGGATTGCGATGTCCTTGATAGACTCAGGGAATGCAGTACCTGTCAAAGTCGTCCTTGGATCGTGCACTTTGAGCAGAATTTAGGGGGCATATTTGTTCTAGACTCTCCCACGTTTAGAATCAGTTTGCCCAGCAACGTGACACACATGTTCCCAGTTACCATAATAAACTACATATGTAATGTTAACTACATCATTTCAGAGCTCCGTTCGCAGATTCTTCATTTTATTCAACTCCTACTCCCCACCCCATAGGAAACAGGCTGTTAATCCCTGTCCTCTGTGGGAAGCTTATGCTATGGCTGGCAAAATGTAAGGGGAAAAAAAGGCTTTGTATTCCAGTTGCCATGTTAGCTGTGACACACACACACACACACACACACACACACACATATACATTTCATCTCGTGTGTTTCTACTTTAACTCATTTTGGAATTCATAATGCATCATTTCAGCATCGTCTTAGGGAAGCTCAAAGCAGATTTTCCTGGATGTTCAATTCACCCCCTTTGCACTGCAGTTTGTAGCCAGAGTGAGTGGAAACATCTAAATTTATGTTCTATAGTCTGACTCTTAAACTTTTGGTAAGCCTTTGTGAAATCATAGGCTTGGAACTTGTCACAAAAACAGACTATATACATATATATGTGTATATATATAATTTAATATATATCATATATTATATATACATACATATTTAATATATATAAATAAATGTGTAAGTATAGTATTTCAGAGCTCCATTTGCAGATTCTTCACCTATAATAAATATATATTACATAAATGATATAAATATATAAAAATTAATATTACATATAATATTAATAAGCAATGTAGTCAGGAACCCTTACGTTTTCTTGGTTCTTAGAGGATTCAACAATTTTCTATCTTGATTCTGAAACCTTAGGGAATATAATGGTCACTTACTTTAAAACTTCAAATGTCACCATAGACACACAAGAAAAGCCTTTTGTTTAAATATTATAATAAGCAATATGTGAAAGGACTGAGAGAGCCTTTAAAAAAAAACTCTTAAATATAAGCAAAAAATTAAATCCTAACTTCTCCCAAGTAAAAGCTAAACTCATGGTCATGAAAGGGTTTAACATCTAAAAAAGAGGGCTAAAAATTATTGGAAGCTTTATGTTTACTTTCAGAATGTGACTCATTCTCATACAAATAAGAAAGGTGACAGGAATGTTTGTCCAGGCGCTATGGTTGCTTTTATCAGGCAGCTCTCAGCTTTCAGTGCATGCCGCGCCTCACCCGTATCTGATCAAGACCAGAAAGAGATGTCTGCAACAGGGCCATGCCTACTGCCCCTGTGGAAAGGCTATGTGGAGATCGACAAGATTCTCTGCTGCTCTGGATACCCCAGATCTATCAGCCTCATCTATCACTCTGCATTTCATATCAAACTGATTTTGACACATTACACTTGAATAAAACAGTGGTAGAACATGCATGCTCATTTACACTTGGATATTAATTGTTACACGTTTATGCACTAAATGAATGTACATAATTGGTAAAAATGCATGGGAATTAGGTCAAATTAACCAAATACGCATTGTTAAAAAAAAAAAAAGCACTTCTCTGTCTTATTTGTTACTTTATGTCTACCTGTATAATAAAATGTATGCATGTGTATATAGTATAAGATAATTTACATCTGTAATAACACAAATAAAATATTCTTTTTAATCATTCAACAAAGCAAAGTTTGATTAAGCTTAGACTGAAGTTCAGTCAACATGATTTAACTCATAAGTGAAAGAAACATTTCCTTGGCTAAACACCATCTCTATTGAGAGCTTCAGGAAATGTCACGCCTTAAACAGCCCAAAGTCCCTTGTAGGTGAGGGAGCTTAAGTTACTAGGAAATATATGGGAGGGAAGGAGGGAGAGAGGGAAGGAGGGAGGGAGGGAGGGAGGGAGGGAGGGAGGGAGGGAGGGAGGGAGAGAGAGAGAGAGAGAGAGAGAGAGAGAGAGAGAGAGAGACTGCCTAGCCCCTCCTTTCCATGGGTCGCTTTTGAAATAGCTATGTCACCATAGACACTTCATCTTGTTAGTCAAAATCCTGTTTCCCGAAAGAATTTAGTTCTCAAAAAATAGGGAGGAGTAGTTCCATTGGGTGCAAATTTCCCAGTACTGCCGAATCATAGCAGAAATATGTCATACGACTTAAGCAATTAGGTTGCCATTAGCATCCAAGTGATTGAAAAAATCTCTGAAGAACATATTACATTACCTACAGCAGACCATTGTTCATGAGGCAATAATACTAAGCTAAATAACTATAGAAGAGAAAATTTTGTCATGAAAACTTTTATAAAAGACAGGATTCTGTGTGTGCATGCGTACAATAAGGTAAGACAAAGAGCAACATCCCCTCAGACAGCTGACTGTCTGGGAGACCAGGTTTTGCTCCTCTGAGATATTTATCTGCTCATTGTGAAATGTTAGAGATTTCTATGCTCTCCAGTTTAAAACTCAAGCGATCTCCAACACAACATGTTCATCTTCCTGCTTGTGTTCTTTTCTTTTCTTTTTTTTTTCTTTTTATTTTCTATATTCTATGTTTACATTCCAAAGGCTTTCCCCTTTCCCAGTTCCCCCCGCCCACCATACGTCCCATAATTCTTCTCCCCCCCCCAACTATTCCCCAATCATTTCCCCCCTACCCCCCACGATTTCTCTGTTCTGGGTCTACAAAACTGGATCCAATCTTTACAGGCCCAGTTCTTTAGAAGGCAGTAAGTGATGCTGGCCCTTAAACCTACTAACGAACATAGAACATTATGTAATTTTACAAAGAAAGAACAAATAAGTGTTACGCTTAAATTTTTATTTCACATTTTCACAATTCCAGAGGGGTGTTACTCGAACGGGACGGACACTGCTACCAGATGATCTATATATGTCTTTGTTGTGGAGGCCTGCCTTGTGTATTGTAAGAGATGTAATCTATCCTTTGTCTTTTGCACACCCGAGATGTCAGTGGCATACACACACAACCTTCTCCAAATTGTGACTATTTAAAATGTGTCATATGTGTTAGGAATATAGCAAGGTTCAACAGAGTAACACACACACACACACACACACACACACACACGCTGCCATATATCATGGAGTGTCCAGGAGGTGTAAAAATCTTCTCATGTTAAGGACTGCTATTGGTAAAGAGAAGCTCACAGAGAAAATCAAGAGGCAACAGTTGTCAGCTTCATAGAGTAGATGAAGACTGAGAAGTGAAACATCAGATATAAGAGCTAGCCCAGTGGGATCCTGACTCTTGGGATGTCAGGTCCAGTGTGGGGTCTTTACAAGTACAAACAACATAAGCAGCTAATGTTTTTCTGCCTCAACCTAGAGATGATCAATACTAAGCACATGCCTAAGACATCTCAACCTTAAAAAAATGCTAAAAAAGAGATTGTTCAATTTTTCCCATCAAAGAAGAGGGAAATAGTACAGCATATTTGAGGGAAATTTTCAACAAGTCTGAAACTTCTAGAACATCAAACTTTTATAAGGAAAACATAAGAGTTTTTTTTTTTTTTGTGTGTGTGTGTGTGTGTGTGTGCCCATGTACGTGTTATGGTTTTCAAGACACTATATATTAGGAGTGATCTCTTTCATTGACAGGTATTTGACTTTTATGGTTGAAGAAAAAGTCTCGACCCATAAAGCAGATGCTTGGGGTACCTAGTGGTAAAATCCTACAATGTCTTCGGAAAGAAGCTTCTACCCCAAACAGAGCCAACAGAAAATGTGTGGCAAGAGTCAGAATGCAGGAGGCCACGGCCCAGAGGCTGTGTACAGGTCAGTCTCATTTTGCAAGAAGCTTTGGAAACTTGACCCAGAGAAATTAATAAGCAAGCCCAACTCCAAAGCTTGAGTGGCAGCCGAAAGCAGCGCTGTGAGAAGGAGAATGGAGTTCACAGCTTTCTCACCATGATGTTCTCTAGACCTCACATACACCCACCCACCCACCCCCGAGGCTATCGGGGGGGGAGGGCTGAGATAAGGGGACGCCAGAAGGAGCTGCAAGCGGGATTGGAAGGAAGTCAATAATTGTGTTCCCTGTTCACTTGTGCTTTCGACATTAAAATCAATCAGCAAACACATATAGCGGCCGACTTCATCATGGAACATGGCTCTGTGGCTTGCTAGCTTTGTCATTTTGACAAATTAGCTAAATTCTCTCATCCTTGGTTCTCATCTATGGAATAAACACACACACTAAGTGAAACCTTGGTAAAAACAAACATTCGCAGCCGATCACATTCTGGCTGATGACCTGCCAATCTTCACCCAACCTCCGCTCCCTGAAGAAAGGTGGGCGGGGCGCACGGGGGTTTCCTTTCCCTTGAGTTGGGATCCTGTGGAACATTCTCAGGTCGTTATGTTGTCGCTCATTCGTAATGTGTGCCGCAACGTCTTGCAGTTTGCGAATTTCACTTACACAACCGACCAGCTACAAAATTTTCCCTAATTTTGTAAAAGCACAACTCTGAGCTTTGAGGTTACATTTTTCTGGATGAATTCACCGTGCTCTGCAGATGTGTTAGACAGTGTTTTTGAGATCGGCAGCAATGCCCATGGACTTGTGTTGGATAAGGCCTTTGCAATTGCAAGGGGTGGGGTGGGGGGGTAGAGAAAAACCATGTAAATTTTTGCATGAAATGAAATATGGAAGCAAATGTTTATGTGGAACTAAATGCGCTATGCATTTTTAATGAGACATTTAGAAGCAGGCACTGGGAAAGGCCCTTCTAAATGAGCATCCTAAATAAACTTCATCAACTTCAGGGTTCTTCTGCCTGAGAGGCGGGGTGGGTATAAAGAAGTACTCAATAGCCAGTATTAGGAACATATCTCTAATAAATGTTAGAAATATTACTATCGTCAAAATAGTGGCTAATAGGACTATCTAGCCCGTGTCAAGTTATATAACACTGGAGACCTTGAGAGACGGGAGTGTGAAGTGATGGGCAGTTATCCTGTATCCTGATGTCTTCCTGCCAGCGCGGTACCCAGCTGCCCAGCAGGCATGGTGAATGGATATCATGTGCTAATGTTTCCAGTGAGGAAAGTGGTCCCTGCCACGCTGGGTAGGGAAGCCCACCTTGAGAAGTAAAGAGGTCCACTCAAATCATGTTCTAAGATGATTAAAAAGAATGGAAAGTAGGGTTGTTTGCTAGAAACAACATCCACAAACATAACGGACAGTCACAATGTAACCATATCCAAAGATATACAGGCAGATAAATGATAGCATGCGAAATATTCACAAAAGCGGGTCATTATTTTGGTTTGGAATTTGTTAAAACAGGCTTATACAAATATGTGAATAAACACCAGGCACAAGGTTATAAAGCATGATGAAGTCTGAGTGGACAACTGTAGGCCAGGTAGTGCTGAGAACTGGCGGAGGATGAAACCACAGGAGTACTGTTCTGGACTTGAACTCCGTGCCATGTTAAGGGGTTTGGCCTGAAGTGCATGGAGAGTTTCATGCAGCAACAGTTTTTTGGGTTTTTTTTGGGGGGGTGTTTTTTTTTTTAAGTTTTATCATAGCTTTGGCAATGTTGTCCAACGCTCGCTGCTGAAGGTGCCATCAAGGAAAGAGCCCATGTGAATAAAGCTGCAGAAGCTGTACACTGCACATGTGCAAGGGGTGCGGTGCGGTGTGTGTACACACACACACACACACACACACACACACACGAGAAGAAACAACGGAGCTTCGTGGTCTAGACTTGGAAGGAGGTAATCCCAGAGGAGGGGCGTGGGATCTTAACCAACTTAATAAAAAGAACAGATTCCTGGGAGAGTATGAAGCAGGGCCATTCTCTTCAGCTTCTCTGGCAGTTGCTACTGCCTTAAAGGAACAACAACAACAACAAAAAAGATGGTGAAGTCACGTGAGAATGGTAGGGGAGTTAATTCTTAAATATCACAGTAAACGAAACATTTTCCTTGGGATTTCACGTTGGCGAGGTTTTAGGGAATAATTAGCTAGAAAGTTTGGTGCCGTTCACACTGACTGATGAGGATCCTTGTTTGTCTATCCATAGCTTTATTTAAAAAAAAAATCAAAATGAAAAGACTTTTTTTTATTTTCATTTACATGGAAAATGTAAGGAAGTCTTCCACCAGTTTTATCTACTATAAAGTCACTGAGTTCATGTTCACGTTACCTTTAAGGTCCAAATAAATTCCCAGGTATAACGGAACACTAAGTCCCGGAAGGACATGCCAGGTGTCTAAGGCCCCACCTGCGTGTGAGATGCAGGTGATTCCTACGCGCAGACCAGAGTCCCCACCCCGTCCACCTCCCTCAGCTCAGTCCTCACCTTGCCTGAACACGGGCACTGACAAAGCCCACAGCCATTACCACTAGCTTGACTGTTTGTGCGCCATTTCTATCAAAATGGGAGTTTACTTGTCTTCAGCCGTATCGCTCAGATCCAAATAAGACTAATCGGCTTATCTGTAAATCCCCCAACAAGTTCATGGTTCATGTTCCGCCATTTCTTCCTTATCAGATTAATTATCAACGACCTGAAGATGAAGGCATCTGCTGGCAAATATCGGTGACAAATATCGGTCGTCTCACCTCCCCTCTGGTCCCCTCCCACAGCCCTTAGACCTCTGCCATCAGGCCTCCTGGGTATTTAAAAGACCACAACAATGTTTTTCTTCTTGTTTGGGGATCTCCTGCCAGCTTTTGAGAGGCACAGACTCCCGGTTTTTGCCCCCCAAATCAACTGAGGACAAGTCAGCAGCCATCCGTCCCAGACAAAGCCTGTGCTCAGAAATGCCTTGAAAGCGAGGCTTCACGGTAAACGAAGGAAGTCCACGTAGGTGCTGGCCAGACTGAAGGAAACCACGGTAAACACACATGGATTGCTGTACGCCAAAGGGAGGGCCCAAATTTCCCAAACAGGAGGACTTTAGCAAAAAAAGAGTGTAAATAAAAGGAAGAAACTGACACCCAGAGAAGACAAGACTCCAAAGATGATGGTTAGAAGCTTTCCAGGTTCCAAACTTGCAGCCTGATCCCAATAATTCACCCCCTGAAGACTACCCACAAAACACAGAGGATGGAGGCTTTCCTCTATTTGCATAAGAAAATGCGTCTCAGTGAGGGAAAGACACACCCCTCACCATATTTTAGGACGATTACAACCAATCTCAGGTAGTTAAAGTCGTTTCGCATTCATCCTGGTACCTTACACCCCACCTGAGGCAGGCTGGGCTCCCCGGAAATGGGCCACCTATTGTTCCTCACTGCTTAATTATTATATTAACATAGCGAAACTGCCTCTGAATTAGCTCTTCACTGTGAGTGAGCTCGTTCCATAGAAAAGCCCTTTGGTGATATGTGATGGAGGTAATTTTTCTTGTCAGCTTACTTCAAACATCCAATAAGTATAAATCCAACGCTATTTGGGTTTTGCCAACACTTCGCTTCCATTGCGTCGCTTTGTTTGCATAGCGTCTCTACCCCCAAGTGGAAAGCCCCATTGCGGAGTCTGAATGCAAAGCAGGCTGCCACTTTGCTCAGAAGGGAGTAAGCAGTGCTGTTTTGCAGCTCTGGCTCCCGGGACTCAGGGCACCTTTGTCCACAGTAGGCAGACTCTGGCCTGCCTGGGAACACTGCGTGAGAGCACATAGTGAACTCTGGCCCGCTTGGCAGAGCGTTGCACGTTGACTAATTGAAAACTGGTGGACATCCATATCCAAGCACATAAGCAAGGGAAGGACAGCTTCTCTTCTAAAGCGTGACATGAGTAGAGCTGGCAACCACGGATTTTACCTGTTCTGTAACTTTCACCTGTGGGGCCGCAGCAAGACGATCATGGTCGGGAAAAAGAAAATAACCGGAACTTTCTGTGGCATTGCAAGTCAACATTCGCTTCTTCTCCAGTGAGTCTTTAAGACCTAAGGCCTGTTTCTGATTACTTTAGCCGTATCCCTGGACTGCGTCTGCCTCTTCAAAACTAGCACATGGCAAATAGTAAATTAAAAAGTAAATACTGATTTTTATTCAAGCTACAAGTATGAGCTCTTGATTGCCTAAGACTAGAAGAACTCTACTTTTGCAGAGGTTTTGAGTCTAGCTGGGTGCACTCACTAGGGCGCCACAGAGAGCTGGAACCTATTTCCATTCCCAGCAGCCAAACACTCTCTGGTTTGCGTCAGGATGCAAACATTTCTCTTTTCTATATCTGATATGAGAACAAGAGGAAATATGGCCCAAACCATTCCTCATCCCACGGAACTGTGGATAGATGCAGGTCTGCCTGCTGACTTCCCTGTCAATGCTGGCCACACTTCTAGAAGGATAACACCCTTACCAACAGGAATGTTTTTTTTTTTCTAGAAATTTCTCTGTGGAAAAAAAAGTCTCTGAAATGAAATAAAATCCCAAGAAAAAACTTCTATAGATTTTCTTTTCCTTTTCTCGATGCTACAAACCTAGCCCTGTGCCTCACTTAGGTGGGACCGCTCTGAAGATGCAATATCATTGTTATAAAGAAGGGCTGCTGTCAACTTCAATACAGTGACTGCTGCAAAGGCAGATCCGTCCACAGGAAAACAGAAGACAAATGGGTAGTGGCTAGAGAACCACAGCATAACCTCAACTTAATCTTGTCCATTCAACCCTCAGTGTGAGCCGCTGATAGACTCAGAATAGGTCAGTCCCAACCAAGTTCAAGTAGTGGTAGCTACCGATACGGTGGTAGAGTTCAGTGGTTGCAGGCACTGGCTTGAAACTCAGACAAGCCTGTGGTCCCTAGGTTGGTTATCTTGTGTGACACTGCGAATAAAATACAGATGGGGGAGGGACTCACGGCAGAGTTCTGGGAGAGGGAACACCAAGGAAGGGCAATGTTGGAGGTACCATAGGGAACATCAGCAGGAGGGTTCAACATCACCTTCATCATTAAGCCTCAAGGATCAGTTCTCATTCTTTCTTCCAATGTCAAATTAATTGAATAATAATTGAACACCTACTCTATGCTGAGTACTATGATCTCTAGATTCCTGCTGCCTGACTAGAGAGAAAGGCACCAAACTATATTGGATTAAAACAACTGCAGGAGGACTCTGAACTTTACAACAAGAATAGGAGGAGAGAGAAAGAGAGAGAGGGAGAGAGAGGTGGGGAGAGAGAAAAAAATAGTCAAGTAAAGATGGCTGAAGACTCACAGGAAATACAGAGGGAGCTTGATTCTATTTTGAAGCAAAAAAACACTGGATTAAAATAAAGCAAACTTGATAAAATAATGTTTTAAGGAACTATGTGTTGTTTTTCTACGCCATACATTTTGTCTGGAATATCTCTAATATTAGACGGCTTCTTTTTGCATTGCTTACATATTAATAGTATTCAGTCAAGGTGTATCTAAAGGTCTAGCATCTTCCAATCAATCACATGATTTCTTATCTCAGCACTGAATCAGCCAGCAGAGAAGCCAAGTGTAGCCAAATTTTAATGAATCCTACATCACAAACTGTGCTGTTCTTCTTCAGGTGTGTGAATCTCTCACACACCTGTCTATATCAGCATGAACCACATATATAAACACACTTGCATGTGCATATGTCATCTGGAGGTTCTACATGCATGTGCATAAGTGATGCTATGTAAGAGGTTCATGTATGTGAATCCAGGAGCTTCCATGTGACACCCATAAGGACAGAGAGTGGAAGCAACATGAGCCGGCATGTGGACTGCCAATGTCAGATGACTATATCTTCCTAAAGCTATCTGAAATTTTCCCACTGGATACTACATAGTATTAACCCCTCGGCAACTAATCTGACTTCTCCACCAAAAGTCCCCAGCAACCCTTTGTGGATCCATTCTCCTTTCCTTTATGCAGTAGGAATATATCCTCATTCTAAGTCTTCCAAAGTACCTCAGCTCATAACTTTTTAAACGCAGTCTCCAACCACAGAAATACCAGTTTCTTATGTTTGCTAAACCTGCAAAAAAATTGCTTTAAAGCATATGCTTTAAACCTTAGCTACCACCTAACTAAGAACTGAGTTTTGTATGCAATCATCAAGATGTAACCCATATACAGAGTCATGTGTACTAGAAGTACTTAGAAAATGTTTCCCTTTGCTTTCTTATTTGCATTATTGTGATTAAAGCATAGTCATTGGCAAGTACATAATGTCAGGTACTTTTTCTCATAATTAGAGTCCCAAGAAAATTTACTTGTAACATGTTTAAAAAGCAATGGAGGATTTATTAAATTCTATTAAAATTCTGGGCATGCATTGTACTAGACATCGAATGCTGTATAACAAATTACCTCAAAACTCAGAGGCTCCAATCCACAAGTACTCGTCTCAGATTCTGAAGCTCTGAGATGTGGCAGAGATGGCACTGGTGCTTCCCATTAGTCTTTCATGAGAACTGTTGTCAGGACTACAGCCATCTGAGTTGTGACCAGGGATGAGCAGTGTGATGCTGCTTCTTCACTCTCATGTCTTCTCAAGGAAGCCTGGGATGTTTTGTGGTTATAGGCATCAATTACTTTCTATGTTATATATACTTCTTCTTACCAATTTTTTGGCAAAGGAAATTATAAGCCTCAGAGTGAGTGATTCATATGAGAGAAGGAGAAGAAGAAGAAGAAGAGGAGGAGGAGGAGGAGGAGGAGGAGGAGGAGGAGGAGGAGGAGGAGGAAGACAACGACAACAACAACGACGACGACGATGAAGAGGAGAAGAAGAAGAAGAAGAAAAGCAGAGGAGGAGGAGAGATAAAGGCAGAAATATCAACATTCTTTATAAGCAAATACCACCACTTCTGGGCTATGCCACTGAAATGATGGGAGATCAATACATGTACAAACTTCATGTTTGTACAATATTAAATTTCTTAGTACTGTAGTTGTGATTAATAAATTAGTTCTTGGATATTATTTAACATCTAAAACATATCAACTTGATGTGTGATAAATTGTTTTATGATCAATTTTTACCAAAATGTAATGAGAAAATACTCTTTTATTTACTGTGTGTGTGTGTGTGTGTGTGTGTGTGTGTGTGTTCATGATGTGTGGGTAGGGGACTCACATGCCACATCAGGCAAATGAAAGTCAGAGGAAAACCTTGTGGAATTCGTTCTCTTCAGTAATGGGTTTTCCAGAAATCAAATTCTTGCTCCCATGCTTATATAGAAACTTTATGTGGTGAGACATTTCCAGACAAGTAGACAAATGTTTTCATCTCACCAAAGGAAGCTTATTTTTAAGTTAATTTGAAAGGTCCTAGATGAATTATTTTTAGAATAAGTTGAACATGGGCAGAAATGTTCTGGGCTGCACTGTGCAAGAAGAAGCTAAAGGCAACACGAGGATGCTGCCTGCCACATCCTACGCAGCACGGTCTGGACTGACTAGCGAGGCAAGGGAATGAATAAGTCAAACTATCACTATTTATAGATGACACGATACTTCCCATTAGAGAGTCCAAAAATTCTACCATTTTTTCTAGGAACAATAAAAAATAAATCAGTAATGTGGCAACATGGAGAATCAGCTTGCATAAACCAATAGCTTTTCTATACACCAACAACAAACAGAGAGAGAAATCACGGACACATAATTTTCCATTCACAATAGTCTGGAAAGATATAAAATATCTAGGAATAAACTTAACCAAAGAAGTTAAGGACATCTAGAGTCAAAATTCTCATTCACTGAAGAAAAAGACACGGAAAGACACTCAAAAATAGAATGAGATTCTATGCTCATGAATTGGCAGAATTCAAATTCACATTACCAAAAGCTACCTACAGATTCAATCTAATCACAATCAAAATCCCCCTCTCATTACTGAGAGAAATAGAAAAAAATATATCCTAAAAATCATACGGAAACACAAAAGACCCCAGATAGCCTAAACAATTCTTTAAAAAAAGAATAATGCTGGGGGTGGGTATGATTCCAGATCATAAGATACATACTGCCACAAAACCAGACATATAGACCAGTAGAACAGAACTGAAGAGCCTAACAAACATATACAACTTCAGATACTTAATTTTTAACAGGGATGACAAGAACAGAGCTTGAAGGAAAGAAAGTATGTTGAACAAATGGATATCCATGTGCAGAAACATACAACTAGACTCGTATCAATCAACTTGCACAAAATCTAACTCCAAATGGATCAAAGATATAAATTTGAAACCTGAAACACTGAAACTGCTAGAAGGAGACATAGGCTATACCCTTCATGTTATAGATGTAGGAAAAGACTTTCCAACTAGGAAAGGCTAACAATCAAGGAGTGGGACTTCATAAAAATAAGTAGCTTCTGCATAGCTAAAGAAAAAATCAATCAGATGAAGAGAATGCCCACAGAATGAGAGTCATTGCCAGTTCTACATCAGAGGATGAATATCCAAAATACATGACCCAGAGCTTACCATGTACCCAAAGATGAGGATTCTCTAGGCAGAACTGCCTCACTCTGAAGCCCCGACTGCTCTAGAACTCACTGAAATACGCATGTGCTGAAATTAAAATTCCTTGCCACTTTGAAGAGAGGCATCAAAGGAAGGGGGTGGGTATGGCTAAGAAACATCTCTTAAAATGTTCATCATCCTTAGAATTAGGGAAATGAAAATGAAAATTACTTGGAGATTTCATCATACCTCCACAATCAATGATCAATGAAACAATACAAAGTTATGAAGAAAGGGAAGCCTCCTTCACTGTTGGTGTGATGGCGAACTGGTGCAGCCACTGGGAAAATCCCTGTGGAGAAATCGTAAAAGACTAAAATTGAATCTACCATAGGACCCACTTCTACCACTCCTTGGCGTATATCCAAAAGACTCAACATCCTTTGGATGCTTGCCCATAGATACTTGCTCAGCCACTTTCATTGCTGTTCTCTTCACAGTAGCTAGGACATGAAAGGACCCTAAAATCCCTTCAACTACCAGATGGATAATTTATACAATACTGAGTATGCTCCAGCAGTGAAGGAGATGAAATCATAAATTCTGAAGGTAAATGGGTAGAAGTAGAAAAGATCATACTGAGTGAGGGAAAGACCCATAAAAAGAAACATAGGATGTTCTCTCTCATCTAAGTCTCCCAGATCCAAATCTTCAAATATTGTACATATCCTGAAGTATGTGCAGAAACCAGGAAAGAAAGGACAGTTGCCTGAGTAGAGAGTGGGGAGTCAACAGAAGGGCGAGAGCAGGGTACTGTGATCTAATCTGAGAAATGGGAAGAGGAAATACGTATAGAAGAGGGAGGGTAAAATAACAGTAAGAATGCCTCCAAAGGTCATTAAGAAAATAAGTCACTACTACCTACAAAAACTATAGCATATGTAAGTATGTGTAAGTATACATTTATGGTTTAGATGAAAATTTCCCATCTAGGCTAGTACGCTCCCTCCAAGAGCCAAGAACCACCTAACAAAAATCTGACACCAAGTATGAGAAGTTATTTTTGAGATGTTGGCCTGAGTTTTCCAAGAGATTCCCAAATTATGACAGACTATGTCTTTGGTCACTGCGCCCCTGCCGCCCAGCCAGAGGCAGAAGGTAAATCTATAAACTGAAGTTGCCACGCATTTCAAACAAAGCAACAAGAAGTTCTTAGCTGGAACTAACCCAAATACCTCCTTCCTAAAGACTAACTTCATGTTTCCAGAAACCACCATTCAAACTTCCAAAGGAGAAAAGATAACAAGACTATATTGGTACAGAGACAGACAGGTTGATGAATGGAATAGAATTGAAGACCCAGAAATAAGACCACACACTTATGGATACCTGATTTTTGACAAAGAAGCCAAAAATATACAATGGAAAAAGAAAGCATCTTCAATAAATGGTGCTGGTCTAACTGTCTGTATGTAGAAAAATGAAAATAGATCCATATTTGTCACCTTGCACAAAGCTCATCAAGTCCAAGTAGATCAAGGTCCTCAACCAGATACACTGAATTGAATAAAAGAGAAAGTGGGAAAGAGCTTCAAACTCATAGCAAAGCACGGGGTAAATTTCCTAAACAGAACTCCAATGGCTCAGGCCCTAAGATCAAGAATTGATAAATGGGACCTCATGAAACTGAAAAGCTTCTGTATAGCAAAGGATAGTCAATATGACAAATCAGCAACCTACAGTTGAGAAAAAAATCTTCACTAACCATATTCAATAAAGGGCTAATATCGAAAATATATAAAGAACTCAAGAAGCTAACTTCCAAAAAATCAGACAACCCAATCAAAAAAATGAGGTATAGAACTAAACAGAGAATTCACAAGAGAGAAATTCTCAAATGGCCAAGAAGCACTTAAAGAAATGTTCAAAGTCATTAGTCATCATGGAAATGCAAATTAAAATGACCCTGAGATTCCACCTTACACCAATCAGAATGGCTAAGATCAAAACTCAGATGACAGCACATGTTGGCAAGGTTGTGAAGAAAGAGGAACACGCCTCCATTTCTGGTAAGATTGCAAACCAATCTGGAAAACAATCTGGAGATTCCTCAGAAAATTGGAAATAGATCTACCTGAAGACCTGGCTATACCACTCTTGGGCATGTACCCAATAGAGGCCCCACAATACCACAGGGGCACATGCTCCACTATGTCCAAAGAGGTCTTATTTGTAATATACAGAAGCTGGAAACAATCCAGATGTCACACAAAAAAAGAATGGATACAGAAAGTGTGGTTCATTTACACACTGGAATACTATTCAGCTATTAAAAACAATGACTTCATCAAATTCGCAGGCAATTGGTTGGAATTACCAACCAGAAAATACCATCCAGAGTGAGACAACTCAGACTGATAAAGGTATACATAGGATTAGTGAATATTAATACTATGTACTAGTACTCACTGCTCACTATATACTCACTATAAGTGAATATTAGCCAAAAAAGTACCTAGAATACAATTCACAAAACTCAAGAAGGTTAACAAGTAGAAGGGCTCAACTGAGGATATCTCATTTCCACATGGGAAGGAGAAGAAAACAATCTCAGGGCGCAGAGGGGGCAGGGACCAGGGTGGGAGAGGAAAAAATGGAAAACAGGCAACCTTGGAAGGTGGGAGGTGGGGTAACCCTCTAGAATGTACCAGAGACCTGGGAGCTGAGAGACACACAGGACTCAAAGGGAGGGACTTTAGATATAATGCCCAACAATGGAGACAGGGAACTTGTGGAGTCCATGTCCAGTAAAAGTCGAGTGATGGGGTTGCCATCCCAGAGTCAAAAGCTCAGACTCAGAATTATTCCTGCCTAAAAGAACTGCATGGACAAGAATGGAGAAGAAATCGAGGAAAAGGAGGTTCAGTGACTGGACCAAATTGGGATCCATCTTAAGGGGAGGCTTTGAGGCCTGACATTATTACTGATGCTATGGTATGCTTACAGACAGACGCCTAGCATGGCTGGCCTCTGAGAGGCTCAAGAAGTAGCTGAAAGAGTCAGATGAAGACACTTACACCCAACCAATGAAGAGAAGCCGGACCCCTGTGTTTGAATTAGGGAAAGGCTAGAAGAAGGTGAGAAGAAGGACAACTCCATAGGAAGACCAGCAGTCTCAACTAACCTGGACCCTGAGATCTGTCAGACACTGAGCCACCAACCAGGCAGCACACACATGCACAGCAGAGGACTGTCTGCTTTGGTCTTAGTGAGAGAAAATGCACCTAACCCTAGAGAGACTTGAGGACTCAAGGAGTGAGGAGTTCTGGTGGGATGGGGATGGGGACTGGGGACATCCTCTTGGAGAAGAAGGGGAGGAATGGGATGAGGAAGTCAGCAGGCAGACCAGGAGAGGATAACAGCTGTAAAAAAAAACGATTAAATAATAAAAAGAAAGAAGGAAGGAAGGAAAGAAAAATCATCTCTGTTATCTACAAAAACACACAAAACCCCCAATGTAGTTTAAAGATAAGCACAACCTTCAAGTCCTAAAGTGATATCATCAGAATATTACAGCCAAACACCAAACAATAAACATTCTCTCTAGTACATGGAAAGATCTTTTTTAAGAGACCATGTACTGAGACACAAAGCAAAGCTTACAAATAGAGAAAACTGAATAATATTTTATAGGCCATCTGATCCTTATGCAATAAAATCTATAATCAACAACAAACAAAAGTCTAGTATATACATTTATGTAGATCAACAGCTCGTTTCTGAATGTTGAATGGGTTAAAGAAGAAATAAAATATCCCTCAATTTAAATGAGAATGAAAACACAACACATCTGGGACACAGAAAATGAAGTTCTAAAAAGAAATGGGAGAACCCTAAGTGCCTACATTTTTAAAAATCAAAAAGAACATAAGTACATGGCTTAGTGATGCACATCGAGAATTTGGAGAAAAACAAAACAAACAAACAACAAAACCAAGATGAAGAACATGGGCTTCTGACCCATTGGAATTAGCAAAGCTTTCACCCAGGGGAGGCTCAGAAACAGGGCAAAGCCTTCCTCTGGTCCAAGCACAAGTGTTTAAGAATGATTGTCCAAAGCCGGGCGGTGGTGGCGCACGCCTTTAATCCCAGCACTTGGGAGGCAGAAGCAGGCGAATTTCTGAGTTCGAGGCCAGCCTGGTCTACAGAGTGAGTTCCAGGACAGCCAGGGCTACACAGAGAAACCCTGTCTCGAAAAACCAAAAAACCAAAAAAAAAAAAAAAAAAAAAAAAAAAAAAGAATGATTGTCCAGTGTGTGCAACACTAGCAACTGATGCTTTCTCCTCCAGGGATCTGAACAGAAAGGTCTTAAAGAGGAAATACAATTGGCTGAGGAATACCTCAAAAAGTGTTCATCAAACTTAGCTGTCAGGTGAATGTAAACTAAAACAACTTTGAGACTACATCTCCCCCTGGTCAAAATGACTAAAATCACCAGAATAAATGACACTGAATGCAGATGAGGTTGTGTGGAAAGTGGAACTATCATTCACTGCTATAGGGAATGCACACTGGTGCAATAACATGCAAGATCAGCATGGATGATATGCACAAAAGCTAAAACATCGGTCTACCAAATGACTCAGTAATGCTGTGCTTTTGCATATGCCCAAAGTGCTTGATATCCTATTCCTCAGACACCTGATCACCCACAAACATTAGGTTATGGAAACTTATGTATCTTTCAACAGATACTGAAAGTACAGGGCAGGTACATCACATAATGTTTTCTTGTAAAAGTAAGGAGAAGAGCTGAAGAAAAACAACAGCCCAATAACCAGGAAGGCTGCTGTGAAGCAACCACGTCTAGAAATGAGAGCACAAACAAGACCAGAGCAACAGTCATATCAACAAACAAGCTCACACAGAAAGGGGGGTAAATACATCTCAGGGTGTCAACCACTGTTAGAGTGGAAAAATTAGCCTTTCCTGAGAGTAAATCTCTCTACTAGTTATCAAGTGCAAAGTGATCAGCCCTGACTATGTATATATACATATATATGTATATATACATACAGAGAGCCCATAGGCTGTATTTATAGGGTTATGCATACATAAACATGTATAGGTGAAAATTTAAAAACTCAAAGAAAAGAGGTTATTAGTTTAAAATGAAAGGAGAGAAGTTGGAGAGCCGGCATTTAAAAGGAGATGAAGAGAGAAGAGAAGAAAGAATATGGCTTTTCAACTAAGCCATATACAAAATAATAAAAATTTTAGAGCATGCTTGAAAAGAAATAAAAGCAAAAGCAAAGGATTCTCTTCACTTAATATAGACTAAAAGACATATAAAGATGAAGTATATATTGTGTAAAAATGGCTGCCGATGTTATTAAACAAAATACAGGAGTGTAAGTTTTCTGCATTTCTTCAGGCATATAAAAATGTTCGTTATTAGGGCCTGGCAAAGCACTCCGGAGTGCATTTGTGGCCTGCGCTCTCCTTTTACATCATATCTGGATCTACTCTCACAATGCCTCATTCTCCCTTATGAAGAACTAAGACCTCCTTTCAAGTGTTTATGGCTATCAGTTAAATGCTTTCTACCATAGCATATTCCAATACAGCAGCACATGGTGCTGACCCCGCCATTACTCTAAACACCACCCTTCCTCATTCTATGATTCAGTTTAAAGAATCCTTCAAAAGATCGTACTAAATAAATAACAAGTTAGCTTTCAGGCAAACAAATAAATTTGCATTGTTTTGTATTCATCATAAATATTTCACCTAATTACTGAGGTGCCTTGTTCAGAAACACAAAACATTATAAATTAATTAGCACTGTCCCTGCTGATTTTTTGGTAGTTGTGTGGAATAGAAAAGCCACAAGTCAGAACAGGCTACAGAACCACTCAGAGCACACCCCATATGCAAATCAAAGTCCACAAGCATTGGAAAGTGTAATCTGTGGGCTTCATTCTGAGCCACCACCAGGGTCTCTTATTAGCTGCAGCACAATTTGTTTTCAGATTCATGCTCAAAGAGGCTCTGCCTTCATTTTTTTATCCTTTATTTCTTTTGCTTTCTTAGGATCTAAAGAGACAAAAGCTTACATTGTCATGACAATAATTAGAGGTGGCATTTTTGTTCTCACTGCAAAAGTAGAAAATTCTTACATTACTGAAACGTAAGCAAATATATTGAAAGATGTAGAAGGTCATGGATGTAAAACAAATGTAATTATGATATAGAGCTGATATGTAATTCACGATTTCATATCAGAAGCAAAGGCAAAGCAATTTTGTCTTAACGAACAATGAGACTTCGGTTTGATTTAGGATCTCTGGCTTCTGCTGCACTATCAATCCTGGATCCTCACTGGGTCTCCTCTTGGATATCCTGTTGTTACCCTCTGTCATGGAGACACTGCAGATTTGGATCTGGAGAACTGGCCCCTTTACACTCCAGCCGTTTATGCATGGGTTTGATGTTGGGGTGGGCCAACTCAGAGCTCTGGATCTGGGCCTTGGGTGGAAGCTGACTTGGTTAGCTCACCAGGTCTCCAGTGACTGCACCATGAGGACCAACACTTCGCCCAGGGGTAGGGCCTGTTCTCCTGCTCTCATGCCCTCTGGGCCAGATTTCCTGTGCCCATGCGACCAAGGCCAGCTCTACTCTGCTGCCCGGGTGTGGGTAGGGCCAGCTCTCCTGAATTCCACACCAGGAAAGGTCTGGCATTTACTCCACTGTGCCAGTTCTCCCATACTCATGGTGCTAGAGCCAGCTCTCCCATGCTGCCCAAGTAAGAACCAGGAACAGCTCTACCAACTCTCCCAGCGCAGGCAAAGCCAGATCAACAGGGTACTTGAACATCAGCATGACCTCAGGTGGCAGCCCAGACCAGGGACATCCCCTTGGCTGTGGTGGTTAACATAGACCTCAGCTAGGACCGCAGACCCAAACATGGTTCCCTGCGCATGCCATTTATAGTTAGGAGGGCTACTGATATGTGTGAATTAATTTTGTATCCTACTTTTCTGAAAGTGTTTATTGGATGCAGCAGTTTTCTGGTGGATTTTAGTGTCATGCATATGTACATTCATTATATATATACATATATATATATTCATATCATCAGCAAATAAAAATACTTTGACTTCTTTCCCATTGTGCCTCCCTGATCCCCTATAACATTTATCTTTTCATGTCTCTATTATTGGCTCTTTACTTTTCAATAGGATAAAACCTATCTTGCCTGACAGTCATTACTTGAAATGCCTGTTAGCTATTTAAATTAAATTATAATTCAGTAACATGGAAATCTTTTTTTTCCTCAAATGCTACTACATGGTAATAGAACATTTTACCAGGATCAATTTACATTTAGAAATATGTTAGTTCAGGAACCACCGACTAATGATCATACACAGGCTGGACTGAAGCCCTCTACACATTGGTAGCAGATGTGGAGCTTGCTTTTCGTGTGGGCCCCCCCAACAGCTAGAGCACAGGCTGTCCCTGAATCTGTTGCCTGTCTTTGATCCTGTTCTACTAACTGGGTTGCCTTTTTTGGCCTCAGTGGGACGGGTATTCCTAGTTCTGCAGTGACTTGATTTGCCAGGGTGGGTTGGTACCCAGAGATGACCTCCCACTTCTCAGAGAAGAGGCTGTATGAATGTGTGTGAGTAGAACAGGAGAGGGGGCTGCGATTGGGATGTAAAATGAATAAGAAAATAAATTATTGGAAAAGTGTCACTCTGAAGTGTCTGTTTTTCCATCAGCTGTATAAATAAATACACTTTTAGCTGATTTAAATTTGTTTTTTATCAGTACTAGGCATAGAACTTAGGACATTGCACATGCTGATCACATTCCCTACAAACTAAGCTATTTCCCAGCTCTTATTTTCACTTTTTACTTTATGATAGGAACTCACCAAGTTGTCTAGGCTGGCCTCGAATTTACTCTGTAGTTCAGGTGGGACTTATACTTGGGAAACTCCTATCTCAGCCTCTCAAGTAGCTGGGATCACAGGCATGTGCCCGCAGGCTTGTCTTGGTTCTGCTTAGTAAGCGCTCTGTGTCTGTCTGTGTCTGCATCTGTGTCTGTGTCTGTGTCTGTGTCTGTGCCTGTGCCTGTGCCTGTGTCTGTGCCTGTGTCTGTGTCTGTGTCTGTGTCTGTGTGTCTGTGTCTGTGTCTGTGTCTGTGCCTGTGCCTGTGCCTGTGCCTGTGCCTGTGCCTGTGCCTGTGTCTGTGTCTGTGTCTGTGTCTGTCTCTCTCTTTATCTCTGTCTGACTCTGTCTCTTTCTCTCCCATTAAATTTCATTCTTACTTTCAGCATAGAATTTATGTTTCACAAACAACTGGATGATTAACAGCAGAATCAAATTAGGTGAAGTTGGAAAAAATGGTGACTTGGGATAATACAGTAGAAAGCACAAACCATCACTATAAGAGAAGCAACAGCAGGTCACAGAAAAGAATTAATTGTTGGGGAGATATGGACAATGAAATTTTGTTGTTGTTGGATATTTTTCAGACAATAGTTCTAGGTAAACTCTGGGGATTTGTCAACAGAGTGACTCATCCACCTTTTCAGTTTGGCACTCTATATCTGACCAAGGAAGATGGCTTTTAAACTCTTAGTGTGGTCAAAAGCAGGGGCCAAGTTAAAAGACCTTCTTGAAACTGCAGTCTGGAATCTAGCTACAGTTGAGCAGGTTGGGTTGGCGTTGTGAGAGAGGGTAGCCATAGAGGCCTTCGCATTAGTGGAGAGGCGTTTATCCTTTGACAAAGAGACATCTCCACTGCGCTTCTCAGTTTTGTTGAATGTGATGTACATGCTTATTTTAATGTGTATACCTATGTAACAACAACAAAAAATCTTCCCACATTTCAAATATTTTCCATGTTAATTAGTTTGGTTTCTATTACATCCCTTTTGACAAAACATCCAGCAATATTGCCAAAAAAGGCATGTAAGAGATAAGATGTAAGCATTAAAGGATTTAAGTTGATTTCACAAGCGCTCAAAGAAAAATCCAAGCTGTTTAAGTCAGGGAGACTCAGACTTAGTGTGTCATTTAAACCAAACCATTTTTGGTACTTTTTACTTGGTCAAACAAAAATATTTTTGTTTTTCTTGGTTTTTTTTCTCTTATAATAGCTAATTCCTTCAGGCTGTTGCTATTTTACTGAAAAGAGAAACAATTTGCATGAGCAGAGATTTCAGTAAGGAATCAGCAGACACTTTAAGGTCTAATGATGAAAAAAATCGCAAGTATTTTATAATGATATATATAATTAAGACTATTTGGAAAAATCAACTAATACTTTTATAATGATACAATTAAAATTTTAAATGGGATTAAGCATTGAGAATTGGGAGCTAATTTGATATTTGTAGCACTTATTCTATCAAAAGTATATCAAAATTCATTTTAATACCATTTTATGGCCTGTTTTTCATACACTATGGATATCTTACTGTTTCCAACTTAAGTTCAAGGATTATAAACTTTTATATTTTCTTTGGCCTGTGTTATGAACTGCTTAGAAATATTGTAAGTTGTCAGTTATTTGTTAGTAAGTTTAGGAAAAAATCAATAAAATCTTGTTGGTAAGCAAATCTGCTGAGTCAAAGGTATACGTGTGATGCTTCTTCAACCGTACTCACTGCTGCTCTAGTCATAATTGCCAGGAACTAGAAACAATATCTTGTACATTTACACAATGGAATATTTCTCAGTCATCAAAAATGAAATAAATAAAATCATGAAACTTGCAGGCAAATGGGTGGAACTAGAAAAAAAAATAAACAACCTTACTGATGTAACCCACACCCAGAAAGTTAAACATGGCACATATTCATTTATATGTTGATATCAGCTTAGTCAAATGAGTGATGACCAAGCTACAATTCAAAGATTGGCAGAGGTTCAGTATAGAGTAGAGGACTAAGGGGGGGGGACTGTTATTTCTCTAAGAAAAATGAAATAGAATTGATAGTTATGAATGGGGGACATGACGAACAAACAGAAGGGTCAAGTGGGGAAATGATAGAACATGGGGAGAGTTGGAGAAATATAGGGGAAAACTGCTATAATTAAGAGACACTTGTGGAGTAGTATAGAAACCTAACCCAGTGACCTCGGTTAAAACCAAATACTACAGTACCAAAACATAGTAATGTATTCATAGTATATAAATATCCCTCTCAAGTCAAAAACTGAAACCTGAAAATTCAATTTGAGAATGGCCAAAACTCAAGAGGAATAAAGTTCTACCAAGGTGATGAAAATAATTTATAACTTTACTAATTACCAAAGAAAAGTAAATGTAAGTGTTATTAAAATTATAGTTCCATACAGTATTATAATATTATGATAGAGTGCAGTAAAATGAACACAACCCTGTGTGGAGTATAAGCTGGTATATTTTGTGTGCTTTATAGTCTATATTTTCACCAATATTTCACAAGCATTTATCTTTTGCAAAGAACTCTTGTTTTACTAGGAAGTTAGAGTCTAAATGCTTATCCTTTTCAAATTGGAGGATCTCTTATGGTGAGCTCTCTCATAAAGAAGGAAGCAATAACGAGCATAGTAACTATGCTCGAGGATTCACCAAGATATTAGTGGCAGGAACACTGGACACAGATCACCGATGGTTGAAGGATGATTAGAAGGGATTGAACGTTGCACACAAGGGAGCACAAGTTTGGGATCCAAACACTGCCGACCACGCCCATGATACCAAGGACTGACAGAGGCTATCCATGGATCGAATCTTAAAGGTGATTATTTTCCTTTCTATACTTTTCTGTAAGTAATTTTAATGAGGAGTGACAGAATGAATTGTATCAAGGGACTGTTTTTCTTTTTTAAATTCTTTTACTTTTTGAGATTATAATATAATTATATAATAAATATATATTATAGTTACATCGTTGATCTCTTTATTCCTTCCATTCCATGCCATATCCTTGCTCTCTTTCAAACTTGTGGCCTTCTGTTTCAGTCCTGAGGAGGTTGTATTTGTGGAGTTGGAAATATATGTGTATGTACATATATATTTACATACATGTATTATTCATTTTTAAATACTATGGAATAACTGGAAAAGAATTTTTCCTCTGAAACTATGCAAGGTCTCAAAGGCAGCTTCTCACCTGCACGTTTTGTTTCTTCTGCCAACAACGGAGCTGAGATCTCTTGGAAATTGTAGCAGGTGGGGGTGAAGGTTGCCGAAGGGGAGCCAGTAGGGAGAGAGACATGGCCAGGAGTCAAAAAGACACTTCCTTTGGAACGCCATAATTAACCTAGCATTGTGTATGTGATTTAAAAATAATTTTAATGCATTTTAAAACAACATGTTCCGTTTCTTGGAGCTAGCATGTACGTCTCCTCACCTGTGACGGCCAATTTTGTGGAAAGAAGAACTCTGTCAACCCTTCCTACCATTTGCCATCCTTATTTCATTTCCAATAGCGAGCATCCCGCTCCACTGAGGGAAGAGCCATGACTGTTGCCATGACTGGCTGGCCGTCCCTCCTTTCACTTTCTTGAAAACGCTTCCAGCTTCCATACCTACAGGTATCACCTCGGTCTGGATCAACGTCCCCAGTGCCCATATGTTGTTTCTCCTGGGGATCATACTCTCACATTTTTCACCACCTACATCCTAGAGTGCCTCCTAGGCATTATCCCTACATCCCAGACTCAACTAAATTCAACGCATTTCCTTTACTCTTTCCTGGCGTGACTCTCCTTGTCCGATTTAGTTCCTCACAACTTTTATGCATGCCCAGTTCTGAGACCTTGTCTTGGTCCAATCCAAACTCCATTATTCTTTTCTTTCATAGCGTTACACTTTCTTTCTATTATCTCCAACTTTGATAGGCCCCTTGCCTGAGTAATTTAGCTGGATTCTATGAGATTAAAACTGTGATCTAACTTCTTCCATCACCAACCTCATAGTTGAAACAGGAACAAATTCATCTCGGAACATCAGGAGTATGATTTTTTCCGCTCGCCCTTTGATGTTGCCCAGCTCTGCCTCAAATTAAGTCAATGTGCTTTCCCTTCACATTCAAAAGTTCCCAGGTATTTCCTGCCCTTCTTTTCCCTTTGCTCCTGTTCAAATGTATTATGTAGGCATAATTGACTTCTGAGTTGCCATTTCTAAAACACAGAAACCCTTTCAAGAGCCACAAAAACTATTGTATTCATAGTTGTAGCATATGTACTAGCATGTACCTTAATATGTACATATTACCCCCATGTATAATATGTTGTATTTGTACATGTGGTAGAGCATCTTTTCCTTCTGGGTACCACAAGCTCCTTGCCTGCATCCCAATTAAGAGTTCCTTAGGGCCATTCATGGTCAATCACTCTTCCAAGATGTACTGTAGGGTCCTCAAAACCAAAGACTGTATCAACTATCTTAAAATATGCCGTTGTATTTGACACATGGCCAATGCTTAGATTTTTAGGGAATAAATCAATGGATTTTCAGGCATGAAACGAATACTTTCGGCCATTTTCATATTTATATATTTCATTTTACAAAATGGGGTGTTGATCTTATGAGTGATATTTTTAAATCCTTAGAACAGAATTGGTCACCCTTCTTAGGCATCTAAGAAAGCTTTAAGAAAGCCTAGGAAAGCATCTCCGTACAAGGCGATTTTTCTTTTAAAAGGAGGTGTCTAGAACATTAAAAAAAAACCAGTTACTTTCTGTATGATTTATGAGTGACTAATCCATAATTAGATCTTAGTGATGGGGGTGAGCATCAGGGTTAAAGCTATTTCTTTATCCAATTAAGTCTTTGCAGGAAAACATAGGTGCATGCATACATTCTTTAAAATAGGCACAATTAGAGCTCCCAGTGGTATATGAATCAGGTAAGTCTGTTATTTGACAGAGTTCTGAGGGGAAAAGGCATCAAATGATCAGTCATTTCCCTGAATCTCTCCCTTTCTCTCTCTCTCTCTCTCTCTCTCTCTCTCTCTCTCTCTCTCTCTCTCACACACACACACACACACACACACACACACACACACACACATTTTAATAGCTTTACTCTGATTCTATGCTCATTTCCCCAGAGGTAGAGTGTTGGTTTCTTTTACTGACTAAGCCTTTCAAAAAATTAAAGATGAATACAAGTCTCCAAATACCAACAACATTTCTCTCTGAGATGTTTCTTATCCATTAAACCCGAACAGGGGTGACATTGGGACCTCATCTTACTTGGATCAGGTGAAACACTCCCTGGATAAATCTGTTACACAAGGCTGTTCCCCCAGGCCTGAGCCAAAAGTAACAACAGTAAAAGCACAATAATATGGTAATATCATTCCAAGATCCCAAACATATCTGTAAAACCTCAGCTGGAAGTTGACTTAACCTCTCGGGTATTGTCATGTGACCCCTGAGGTGGCACCTTCCTTCCCTAAGTGAGCAGTGCGATTACCATTACCCTGGAAGCCAGAGCTCCCTGGAGATTGGGAAGAGTCTTGAGAAGGGATAAAGTTTCATAGCTTACTGCAATTCCTCCAGCACTGAAATCTCCTGGAGCTGAAACCCATTCAGAAATGACGAGGCATTTGAAGCTGCCTGAAATGAGGGCTCTCTGCTCACTAGCTAGACCACAGCCCACCTGAGAACATACGAAATCGGGTTTATTAAAAAAAGCACAGCCATTCCTACAATGAAACAGAGGTCGTGGTTATTAAGCTGACTTTGACCCAAGCTTGATCAACTCTTTTGATTTCTAATAGCCCCGTCTTCGCTTGATGTTTTCAGACTACGCTGATCTTTTAATCTCTCCCGTCTGAATCCTGGGATGATTTCTCTCTCTCTGCATCATTAGAAATGAGACAAATAAACTTTCACCTTTCCAATATCAGGGTAAACGCATAAGTCCAGATTCATCAGACCCGACAGAAATACTCTACCCCATACTGCAACCGCACCCTGGGATCTCTGGCCAGTTTCCCACATTGCAGACCACAGGAGGAGTTAGCTTGCAAGGACTTGACTGATAACCCACACATGGGCTGTCATCCCACAATAAGCAAACCAAGAATGACAGGCCTCCTGTGCATTCACAAAATTCTTGTTCCCACATCTGAATGGATTTTCAGATACAACAAACCATGAACCTTCCACCACCCTGGATTCACGAGTCACGTACACACATGTTTTAGCACTGCCGTCACTCAATCAAGCTGGTGTTAATGGCATCTTGTAAACCACACTTGGAGCTGACCACAGTATTAATGGTGCAGAGGTGACCAGCAGAGGCTGCATATGCCGGGGGGCCTACAGAGGTAGACAGGGAGTGAGCTTCAACGCTGGAAAAAGAAAACAGAGGCAGTCCCAGGGGAGGAAAATGAGCAACTGACTCACAGAAACATGGTAAATGAAAAAACTTAACCGTCATGAAGATGATTTAGAAAGCAATTTCAGACAGCTGAGGTTCAGCAAACGGGAAAAGACTACAAGAAATACGTATTCTCTAAGAAGGCTTGTGATCGCTTGTATGGACTTCAGACCGGCTCCGGAGAGAGGGGCTTCTGATATTAGTCTGCTGGGCTGAAGATAGAAGTACATGAAAAGCTGAGGCAGAAACCAGATGTTTAAGACAACACGTAGGCACATGGGGGCACAGAAGCCCCTGCTCCACTGGGGCTGCCTACCAGCCTTTGACAAATCATTCTGGTATCCAGAAAAGGAGAAAAAAAGGAAAAAAAAAACAAGGAAGAACTACAGGAAGGAAATATAAAATAGGAAAGAGAAAAAAAAGAAAAGAAAGCAGATTGATCTAATGTTTTGTGGTTGGCTTTTTGTTTTTGTTTTTAAGGGTAAAATTGTAAAGGACAAAATAAATGGGTCAGAGAGTCACATTCAAGTCTTTCGGAACTGTGAAATTAGGAGCAGGGGGAGAGAGAACAGGAAAGAGAGAGGGAGGAAGAGTTACAGAGAAAGAGGAGAGCCTACTAAAGAAACGAGCCCCCCTGTACAGACAGCCTGACGCCAGATGGCTTCTTCTAATAAATATTCAACCTTAACTCTGTTCCCATGTAACTTTGTTGTAAAGCTGCCAGCACACCCACACAGATCTGGGCCAGCGAAATGATTACAGTAGTACAAACAAAGTTGTGCAGTAGAGGAAACAGACAGACAGGGTCCTGTCCACAGACAGGCAAGGCTGTAAGATGTGAGCTGATGGGCCTTTAGATTTAATGCTTTGGAACTCGTAATAATAAGTAGCCCTGGCGGGAAGGGCACCTCCGAAGGGAGCAAGCCTTTAACTGTTATCTGAGCTTCGCTGCACACTGCGGCATGGGAAACTTTGCACAACGTTCCTTCATAGATCACAAACGAAAGACTCTGTCTCAGATGCAATTCTCCAGCATACTCTCTCTCTATTTTAAGTACATTTACAGGAATATCGGCTGAACTAACTGCCCCCACCACCACCACATACACACATACACACACACACAAACACACACACTCACACACACACAAACTTACACTTCTTAAATTGGGGTAAATGTGAAACAACATTGTGTGAAAGAAACTTCAGGCTAGCTGGATGAAGGATGATGATTCACCAAGGTTTTTTTTTTCCTCCCCCACTTAGGAAACAGGAAATTCTCTTCAGTGTTTTCTGGTGGCTATGCGTGTGTGTGTGTGTGTGTGTGTGTGTGTGTGTGTGTCCCCTCTATGAGCACAAAATGATTAGGTACTTAAATTCTATTTAAACAAGATACATATTGGGTCTGGATTAGAGAGACAGGAGGTATTTCAATGCTTCCTTGGAAAATAATTTCAAAGTAATTATGACAATAGAAAATGCCTAATACATGAAATGATATACAGAGGTTTTGATCAAATGATGTCACATTCAGCTGAGGGAGAATGACAAAATCATAAGATGGTATATTTAGAATGTGTTCTTTGGGACACACTTTAAATGTGGTGTTTTGTCAGCCCAGAGAAAGCCAGAAGAGTCCGCTGGGCACCCTCCTCCAAATACAAAGAGCAGATCAGGCCAGATAAGCAGTGAAGAATTGCAATTTGGAAGAAAATGTCTTGATACAAAAAGTGAGATTCTTCCTTTATTTTATTTTATTTTATTTTATTTTATTTTATTTTATTTTATTTTATTTTCTGATACATGATCTGATATCTAAAATTGTCCAGAAACAAGAAAAATCTCACAAAAGTTCATCATAAAACAAAGTTTTCTTTGACCTCACAATGGAAGACATATTTCCTAGGGTTATCTGTGAGCACCAGCAACTCTGTGGGAAGGGAGATGCAAGACAAACCACAAAACAAAGCATTAAATACTTACCCAGAAGAGCAAGACAAGTTTTTAAGGACATACTGTTGTTTTGACAGTTTGAGAATCCGCACAGATATCACATTTTATTACACTGACATCAAAAGCTGTATTGATAGGAAAGGACCACACTTCTAACAAAGAGAAGCAGATAAAAATTAGCATTTATCTTCTGGTGACATTGAGCTTTCTAATGGTGGGCCTTAGTGTTTTCCCCTCCGTGCAGAGAGCTTTCTCAGGGAGCTAACACGCCCTGGAAGGTTAAAGCTTCCCCGTGAAGAGTGAGAGACCAATCTTTGCAAAGATTGTACAAAGTGCGCACGAGAAATACAGACGATGCAAGTGTATCTGTATACAAAGTATGCAGTTGTGCATTCACAAAGGGTAATGGCACGCAATAATGGGAAATTATTTGAACATCTGCTTGCACATTAATCTGCATATTTTTGCACATGCAATCATCCATTTGCATCAGCATATTTTACTTGTCGCATGCACACGTTAGACACCTGTTATTAAAAACCAGGTCCATAATGTGCTGCCGATTCATTTGAATATAATTCCATTTTCGTAAGATTTATCAAAGTCCAAAGGCCAAACAAAATACCCAGGATGAAATGTCTGTCTCGCTCAGGTGTCTAGGTGCAACAGCTTCTGGGGTTGAAGCAGGAATGAATTGGTGGTGTGAGTGAAAGCCAAACAACCTGGTAGAGACGAATGGCAATGCGATCTACCACCTCTTTTCCAATAGAAAAAGAATGATCAACTCCTGTTACACAAGCTTATCGACGATGCCAACCAGACACTACCTAGCACATAGTACATGCTCAATAAATATTTGGTTATTCCTTGCTAAAGAGGGGAATGCTTCATTTAGTAAAATGTCAAACTTTGCAAGTATTTGCCGAAATGATGTCTAAGACTCTATCTGAGTGCTTTGTCCCTGCATGTCACTTAATCCATTGGGAAAGAGCTTTGGGGAAACGCTAAGCTAAAAAGACTGGGTTCTTCTGCTAACTAAGAATGCAATGTTAGACTAACTTTTCTAATTTTGTAAAAGTGGGAGACTGTGTCGAGTCGGCAAATACGTGGTACATATGGTACCGCTCTCTCTTTCGTCAACCGTGGTAGACGTGAAAAAAAATCTATCCCTGCACTTTTCCCCACTGAGTCTGGACTTCACCATAAATTCCTTCTTAGCACAGCTCTCCAGGCAACCACCACCAACTGATCAAATTTGGCACAGGAGACGAATCTATTTTCTATCCCTGGACTATATTATCTCTGAGGCCCCTTCCAAAAATTGAATCAAGAACTCTTACAGACCACTAAAATCCTACATTTTGAAGCAACTATCCTAACTATTTGGTTGCTTTCTAATTAGAGTGTATCAAATATGCTCTTAAGCTAAATGTCCATTGTCAGGATTTGAAAAATGTGCCCCCTATATAGAATTTCACTGTAATAGAATTTTAATGCATTTAACCCATGAAATATGCCCAAGTAAAATAGTGTTCAATGCATCTCCCTCTTTTGGATTATCCACAAAAGTACTCTTTTCCAGGCAGTTATGCAAAGCAGATCAGAAAAGCAGCATGAAGCAATACTTTGCACAGCACACAGCCCTTCGATATGGAAGAAAGACAGCAGCGTGGTTCCAGTTTCTGCCAGACAGCGTTGGTGGTGTGAGAGAAAGCACAGAAACCTGGAGGCACGTTGAAAGGACACATTCAGACTCCTTGAGTGATATGGGAAGATGAGAAACAAGTGCAGCTCTCAGGATCGGAGCTGAGAAAATTCCCTCCAAACCCTTCCGTGTGAGCGGCATTCCAGGCAGCTGAAAGGAATCCATCATTATGTACTGAGAATTCGCTTCGAGTCCAGTTCTGTGTCACATTCTTAGAAAAGTGAATAAGGTAGTGCCTGCATTGGGAGAGACTTGATTCTAACTAGAAAAACAAACAACAAACAAACAAACAAAACGCTAGTGTTATAAAGTTACTCAAAAGTAAGGATACTCCCGTTTTGTTTTCCCTGCTATGAAGGCCATGGCTTCAAAAAAGAATATCCCTCGTATTCTTTATGTGTAACAAAATGCCCCTTTGGGTGGCTTTGTCGTTTAAGTTCCTCTCCTAACTCTTTATTAGGTCATGATATTTCCATTCATATCAGTGGTGGACTGGGGACCTTCACCTGAATATCATACAGTCCTCCTTCCTCGATCATAAAGTCTTTTCCCTGAAGGAACTTCCATTCTCAGGCTCCATCTCTATGGAACGGGTGGAAATGTTACTTATAGTCTAATTCTGTCCTGTGTCCACGATCTAACATACACAGTGACAGCCCTAGGGCTTGCTGGGACTGTTAGAAAATAGAAGCGCCATGTATGCCCAGACTTGCCCGTGGTGACCATTGATCACCAAATACTAACAGTAAAGCCAAATGTAGGGAAACAGTAGGGAGAGACGCGCGCCATCCGCACCTGCTGGTCCCCCGCTGTGAGCGCCACGGTGATCGAGCTATGTTTGTTCTAGCTGTATTTCTGGACTCGAAATTATCCAAGTCCAGTTGTTTCTCCTTCCCGCCCACCATGCAGCTTAAAGCAGTTTAGAATGAATTTCTATCGCAAACAAAGAAAACAAGCTGGCAAACGTACCCCATCAGTGGCAGGCAGTGCAGCAGGCGGTAGACCCCAGATAATGAAACCTACACCCCAAGAACTCCGTCTCTTTCCTAAATCGTGTCCCAAGTATCCCTGTGTGGGGAGCACCGAGCAGATCCCGTTTCTCCTCTTAAGGCAGAGGGCTCTACTAATATTCTTTTCTGGAAAATATTTGAAAATGAGACAACCACCATAATTATCCTTGACAATCTATAAAAAAATTTCCCTTGAGTGAGGAGGTTTTGTTTTTTTTTGGGTTTTTTTTTTTCAAGTTACTAGTTAAAAAATGCTTTGTGAGTATGGTGTATCTAATTATTGGGGGTGGGGAGTTGAGAATAAACCAGAATAAGGAAGAAATTCATGTTTAGTTGTGGTCGTTAGACTACAGTGTTAATTCTCAACATAGGGCCCTCCTCTCCTGCTTATTTCTTTTAAGACTGTCTTCAAGTCAATCCGAAAGAAATGGCCATGTAATATAAATCCCACCTCAAGTTGCAGGTTATCCCCTAAGGACACCAGACAGGATCGTTCTGGAGAGCATCTCAGGATACTGGCAGGGGACACGGGGTGTCTCTGCCTAACTTCAAGATGTAATGTATGCAATGGAATGAACTAGCCATGAACGTAAGTAATCCACAGATGCCTAAGAAGAAGCAAGATTAAGTTTCTCGTGCAAAAATATCAGGCTGATCTGTCAAGGCTACCTGCCTGAGCCGAGGAGCCCCCTAGCACATTGTCTGACCTAAGAACTCATGCTGCTGTTTTAAGGAGATCTTCCTGTGGGGACATTTCCATTACAGCGCCCTCACCACCAATAACACTTTTGAACCGAGCGTTTGTCCTTTCGGACCTACTTCCTGTTTAGAAAGTCCTTCTATTTTGAGCACAATGTTTTCCTCCTTCACCTTGCTGTAAAAGGAATTGCATTTTATTAGCTAGGATTCAAATACAGCTAAATGAGAAAAAAACTCAATAAAAAGGTTGAAAAATTTCATCCAATAAATTTGCTGTAAAATGCCAAGTTTGTGGCTGTGCCTGCAGTCATCTTCGTAATAATACACATAGTAGGCAAACGTTTGGGCTGCTTTTAACCATTGGTTTATAAACTGAAGAAGATAGATGTGTTCATTCACATGAAGTAATATGATTTTTCTTGGGAAAGTATAATATTATACAAATCCATTAGCATATTTACAAATTAATCTTCCCTTAGGAAAAAAGAGCTAGAATTTACAGCAGGAAAGGATTTATTAAGTTTAAAACTGTATTTTTTTTAAAGAAAAAGAAAAGAAGGAAAATTGCATTGAACTATAAGTGCCTTGTTATGACTAACAGTTTTGTAGTACTGAAATTTATGAAAGGGCAAGGTTGAATTTTCTAGCAGCTCAGAGACAATGCGGCATCTACATTACAAATTGCAAATTCCTGTAAAGTCAAATCTGCTTTTGCAAGCTAAATGACACCGAATCAATTAAATACTCAAGGCTATTAATGTGAAGTTCTCCTGGATATTCTTTGTTTGTTTGTTTAAATTCTCCAGCTACTTGTTTTGTTGTTATTATTGTTATTATTGAGAACAAGTCTTTCATTTCTTCCTTAAACACTCATTTAGTTATTAAGGTTTAACCACAGATTATTGACATACATGATTAAGTCCTGACATTCCATTGTCATAGAGTACATGTTCTTACACCCACAGACAAAAACTCAGAAGGTGCAATAAGTGTCAGTGAGTACACACATACCACATACAGAGTAGAGTTGAAATGTGATTTGATTTTGCTCTGGCTATTCTTTGATCCACATTTATTTTGTGAACATCCTTTTCCTAAGGAAGGTTTAAATCACATTACTATGCACAGAATATAACAAAATATTAACAGGCATGCCATATTCACATTATAAAATTACTTCAATGGGATATTAATAACCACTTTTGCAATATTTCAAACTAGTGAAGGAAATCAAAGTACTCTCTACACTAAAATGTCCTTTCGTAGGTTTAAAATGTCCTTCCATGCCACTTGTAGAACAGTATCACTCTTCTCGAGGTTGAAAGTCACATAATGATCACGATAATGGTAAACTCTCATCATTTATTGATTACCTTTAATAATCACAACAATCCTACCAGATAAACGCTATGACCATCTGTAATTTGTTGAAGAGAGAGCTGAAGTTGTTGATTAACAAAGGCGTCTAGCCAGTGCAGGGTGAGCCCCAGAAAGAGCCCATATCCCTCTGGGTCTGACTGCAGGTGGTCCACACGGAGGCTTCATGTCTTGAAGCATGCATTCCTAGCTTTACCTCATACCTTCAAGGATGAGCTACTCTTTCTGAAACTGTTTTCTAACCTATTAGTAACTGAGCCACTGAATTGTACTATGGCCGCTTTCAAGGGTGTGGACCTCAGTGCACAATGGTGACAATCATTTCCCAGGGTTTTGTTTCCTCCTTTATAGTCAACTAATCTCTCCCTTCCGCCCCACTTATCTACTGTAGCTACAGTATGTCTCATTTTACACTTTTCTAGATCCCTTTTCTACAACTTCTAATTGTGCGGGTTCCTTTCATTTGTCTGGGACGATGTGCTACAGCAACGCTTCATGACTCCTGGAAAGCATTTTCTTTTCAGATTAAACATCCTCCCTTTAAACAGAAGCCCCCTCAAGGCATGACACACTCTTTCACTACTTTCCCCCAGGTCTCCCAGCTATCCAAGAACTTCTTTAAAAATGCAGACCATGCTGGATTTATGGCTGAGTAGAAGAATTGCCTAACCAGTGGTAGGGCCTGAAATCAGCATCTCAAAAAAAAAAAAAAAAAAAAAATCTCAACCAGCAATCGCTCCCTACCAACATTTAACCATTATGACGAGCATGCTTCCTCCTTCACAGACCCGTTCCCTTTCGCTTCAAAGTTCTAAAATTATGGGTTAAAATGCCGATTAGTTGCTATAACTAAACTAAAAGTTTCTCATTTCCCACAAAGTATACAGATAGTGTCCCCTGTAAAACCTTGGATTTCCCCTCCTGTATGATTCCATAATAACTTTGAACAAGGAAGAAAACGCTGAACAACAACAACAAAAAAATGCCTAGAAAAAAAAAGTCATTCCTTCCCATCCTTATGATGATCCTTGAATCATCCAGAATTTTTAATTAAAATTAAAAAATAAAAAGTGGTACCTTCTTACTGGGGTTGTTCCGACAAGTTTCGTTCCAGTGGTAGAATGGACATCCTCACTGGTCCAATGTACATGAAAAAGATCAGAACTGACCAAATGTTATTAGAAGGGTTTGAAGATCAGTCTGAGAAAAACTCCAGAGAGCTTTTATTCCCTCGATCAAAATATCCAAATCTTGGAATAGTGATAGTGGATCCAGCATCTCCGGAAAAACTGGTGCCCGTCTCATCTTTCCTAGATGCATACAAGTTTGTATGGCATTTCTACGTTCAGTATAGCATGTCATATGAATGGGGAAGTGTAAAGGGGACATCTGTCAATTCTCTTCAATCAAGAGAGAAACGAAGAGACGGGAGTGTTCAGTGCGAAGCTTTCATATCATACAGAAAGTAACGGCGTAGCAGAAAAAAGCAAGTTTGGCCTTCCTGGCTAATAGGCCTTTCAGAGTTCCTCTCTCAGAACAGACTGCCGCCCATCACACTTACCCTATGCTTTCCACACCTCCAGATGGAGAGACTCACGGATATACCTGTTTGTTTTGGCATGAACTCAGAGGAAGAAGATAAGAAAGCTGAGTCTTTTCTGGGGCACTGACTAATCCCCCCTTCCTCACATGAGCATCAGGTAGTTGCATTAACTCCCACCCCCGCATGCCACTGCTCCTCCTAAGCTGACATATTAATTATGGCTCCTTTGAATTTTTCTCTCACAAATGTAGGCTCAGACTTCAACACCTAAATGAATTATATATATACACACTGTGCAAACCTCTTTGTTCCAGGTTTCTTAAAAGGGAAAAAAAATGAATGCAGTGTATTAATCATCACACTGATGTTCCTGATTGAAAAATAAATTATTTAAGTGAGTAACACTCTTTTATTAAAAAAATACTTTCTGGATTTTTTTTTCTAGCATTGCAAGTTGAAAGATTGGGGTAATGCTACAATATACTACTGATATCAAATGAGGACCAAATTAAAGTTGTACGTAGGTCATATATATAATATTATTATTATCAGTTGGTTCTATAGTTATCCATTAAATATATTGAATGGAAATTCAAATCTATTAAAAGACCTACAAATCCAGATCTAAATACATTTCTTCTCCTTTACACATAAAAGTTGATACTTCCAAAATGTATAGCATGAGGAAAGAAAATGCAATGGACATAATCTGCAGTTATCCAGCCTGTCCCCCTCACTGTGATTAAACTTCCTAGAGAGCACTATGTTTATGTTTCTCAGATTAATGAAATATAAATTACCTATATAGCATAAATTCAACTAAGAGTTCCAGAAAAGAAGCCACCGGTAATGCAAGAAGAAAGACACAAAACTCAAGATGAATTCTTTCTATACCTTAAACAGTCAAAGAACTAACTCCTTTTATCTATAGAGTCTATATGAACTGGAAAGGATAAATGTTTACTCAGGATAAACATGTATTACACTCAGTAGGTGCAGGGGGAAATTAAATGTTGAGAATAATGTATAAGTCAGGGGAGGCCATTTATGAGGCAGATTAAGGATGCAAATTCTTGCAACTTAAATAATGTCCCAATGGTAAACTGTGTGGGTGGAGCACTGCCCCATGGGATACTTTAAGGACCTGCTGGTGGAGTATAGTCACTATAGCAAAATGCTTAAATCATCATCCTAGAGATGAGTCCCTACAAGCCAGCAAATAGGCGAGAAAAGAATGAAAATTATGTGCAAGAAGTCCTAATGGAGCAGGATATGACAACCATGGTTCTTCTGGTTAGAGCCTATCATGTTGCTACAATTAAATATAAGACAGGGAAATGTAGCTGTGTGACCTAAGTGAGAACTATGACCTTACAGTTGTTATCTAGGTACCAATTCCATCTTCTTTCTATCTTTCTGGTCATTCATAAGAGTCATGCACTCTCTTCTTTGTACACATGGAACTCAGTCTAGTCTCCCAAAAAAGCGACATTTCACTTACTTCATTGAGATTAATGTTACTAAGTTGTTATATTTTCCCTTATTCAAGTTAAGGTAGTTCCTAGTGGTCCCATGACTGTGAAGAAGATAACTCTTCACTTTCTCTACACTGATATGAATACATAAACAAAAGAGCATTAGCGGACAACTATATTAAAATAGGCAAACAGTAGACAGACCTACAGTAGTCCCAAACAGTGGTAGAACCCTGGTGGGCCAACTGTAGAGTAGTGCAACCTAAGGGTTGTTTTATAATCAACAATGCAGATGTTTCTCAACCAAAGAATGGATACAGAAAATGTGGTTCATTTACATAAGAGAATACTACTTAGCTCTTAAAAACAAGGGTATCATGAAATTTGCCCACAAATGGATGGAAGTAGAAAATATCATCCTAAGTGAGGTAACTCGGACCAAAAAGGACATACATGGTATGTACTCACATGTAAGTATATATTAGCCATAAAATATAGGATTCTCACACTACAAACTACAGACCTAAAGAAACTAAATACCAAGGAGGATCAAAGGGAGGATGGTTGAACCTCATTCACAAGGGGAAGTAAAATAGTCATCAGAGGTGGATGGAGCAAACTGGGTGGCAGAGGGATTGAGAAGGGTAACTGGGGCCGGGTGGAGGTATGGTAATCAGGTATAGAGATATCTATGGAGAACTGGGGGAGTGATCAAAAATCCATGGGACTGTAGGGGACCTCTAATCTCTAAAACATGCATGCCAGACACCTGACACAGAAAAGGCTCCAGAGTCTATAGGGGTGACTCTAGTGGAGACTCCTAGCAGGAGAAAGATGGAGCATGAAGTAGTCATATCCTATAGCCAAGGAGACTCTCAGTAGAAAGATAAGGACACAAATATACCCACGAAACCTTCAACCCAAAAGTTGTTCTGTTTATAACAACTGCAGGGACAAAGATGGAGCAGACACTGAAGAAATGGCCAACCAATGACTGCCCCAACTTGAAACTAATCCATGGGCAAGAACCAATCCCTGACACTATTAATGATACCCTGGTATGCTTACAGAGAGGAGCCTAGCATACCTGTCCTCTGAGAGGTTCCACCTAGCAGCTGACCAAAACAGACACAGAGACCCACATATAAACACTAGATGCAGCTCAGAGAGACTTGTGAAAGAGTTGGGGGAAGGATTGAGGGACCCAGGAGGGATAGGAACTCCATTCCACAAGAAGACCAATAGAATCAACTAACCTGGACCCCTTTCCCAGAGACTGAACCAACAACCAAAGAGCACACTTGAGCTGGAATTTTCTGGCCTCAGTGGTAGAGGATCTACCTAGTCTTGAGTGACTTGATGTGCCAGGATGTCTTGGTTCCCAGGGATGGTATACCACCATCTTGAGCAAACCCTAAAAAAGACTTGAAGTAAGCAAAAGAACAAGCATAAAACAGGGCCTTCCCCTTCGCAGAGGAGAAAGAAACGGAAGTATGGGGGAGGGGCTGTTTGAGGGGAGACTGGGAAAAGAGGGGAGATAGGATCTGGATGTAAAGTGAATAAATAATTCACTTTAGTTAATTAATTAATTGAAAAAAGAGTTCTGTAAGGCTATAAATATTGATCTGTTGGAAAGGTTCATCTATTAAAATCTTAAGACAGCTGTGATGTATATTTTCACTCAGATACACCAGTCAGCGATCACAATTTCAAGATCTTGAGTTAAGACCTTGGCATCTCATATTAAGTTTTTGTTATCTTATTTTGTCTCTTAATGCCTATACCATTTCTTCATCCTGATCTACCTACGATAGATCTAAGATAGCATGCCTAGGTGAGATGTTAATACATGTGGGTTTTTTTTTAAGAAATTTAAAATGTTATTCTTTTATAAGTCCTGGTTTTAAATACTTACATGCTCTTTCTAAAATATATAATTAATTACATGTGTTTTTTAATATTAGCACTATTGATATAATTTATATAACACACAGCTGATCCTTTCATGTTTATAATTGAGTGGGTTTGATGTTTTTCCAACAATCATCACAACTAATTTTGAACATTTTTACTACCTCACATAGAAATAGTGTATCTTACCTTCCATCCTCTCAGTTTTATATAGCGCCCTACTGTTAGTATCTGTACATTTCATTTTCTTTGCATTTACAAAAAAATATAACCATTCATTACTAATGACATATTTAGCATAAAGTTTTAGAAACTTTTTTATGTTGAAATATAGATGAATAATAATCTTACATTACATGGGTAGGCCATATTTTTCTTATTAATTCATCAGTTCATAGATATTTAAATGGTGTCAACTTTCTGACTATTGCAAATAATGTTGCTAGAAACGTGTGCAATATTTTTCTGCAACTATTTTTTTTGCATTTCCCTTAGATGCGTAACAAGAAGTGAAATTATACAATTATATGGCTACTCTGTAATTAAGCATTTGAAGTATTACCAAAGTATTTTCATATCAGGATGAGTCCACACTTAGTGTGTGAGGATTCACAGTCATGCTGATCCTTTCTTGCTCTTGCTGTCATCTGACATTTTAATATGGCCATCCAAGGTGGTTATGAAGTAGTGCCTTCTTGTAATTGTTGACTTATATTTCCCCAAAGACTAATAAGACAGAATGCTGTTTGTGTGTATATCCCTTTACTAGATTGTCTACTACATTTATTTGACCATTATTTAAAATTGGGTCCTTTTATGTGTTGCTGTGAGGCTTCTGTATGTATTCTAGATTCAATCCCCTTATTAGATAGACATTATTTGTCCATTATATGTTCACTACCTTGAAAGCCAGTGTTAGGTCAAATCTACATGCTGTTTTTCTTTTCTGTTCCTCTTGCTTTGGGTTCCATAACAGAAAATTCACTGTCAAATCTAAGGCTCTCATATTTATGCCCATCTTTTAAGTGCTTTGTGATTTTAAAACTTAGGTTTGGAGTGGTTTAACTGGATTCCATAGCTTTACATGTGTATCCTCATACAGGTACCACACTTTGTTCATTATACTGTCCAACCTTTGTGTGTCTTTTGAAGGATCAATTTGATGCCTTACAATTCATTTTCAAAGTTGAATAGATGAATAAATAAGAAATGCTTACTTTGTAAGATTTGAAACTCTCATAGATGTCTTTCTACAAATTAAAAACAGGTTCTAATCTATTCAGAAAATGCTCCAATTCTAAACATATACTCACTAAGTATTAGTGTCCATAACTTTATAAAATGAGTAGTTTTGATGTACAGTGATGGACTGAGCTAAATACAATAATGAGAGATTTCAATAAATACCCACCTCTCTCAAAAATAACAGAAAACTACATCAAAATTAAATAACATTATAGATCAAACACATTTTACAAATATTTCACCCAAAACAGTAGAAATATATTCTTCTTAGTGATTTATGGAACTTTCTGTAAAATAGGCCACATTTTAGAATGCATACTAAGTCTTAACAAGTACAAGAAGAACTGAAAGAATGTCTTCTATTATATCTAATTTCAATTGAAAAACTATTAAAAGCAAGGAAACAAAGAAAGATATACAAATTCAGGGACATTGAACAAATTATTAAGTAGCTTATTAAAGACATCAGGTGAGCTATGGTTAAAATGCCAGATGCCAGAAACTGTGTGGATCATTTAAAGAAGTTCTAAAAGGAAATTTTACAGCTATAAATATCTATTTCAAAAAAAATCAAAGAAAGAGTCATAAAATAAAAAGGTGTAACAAAAAAGATGAGGCTTTAGGAAGGATAAGGTAATGACACCCAGAACATCAAGGTAAGGGAGGGCTGGGGATAGACGGATACAAGAGAACAAAGAGTTTGGGGGAAATGGAAGATAACCAATGAAGAACATATTTTTATGTATATGCTATAAGAACACCTAACATATTTCATGGGCTTTTTAGATATAATTTTTGTTTTCACTGTTTGACATTGGTAACTGAAGAGTGTGTTATTTAGTATTCACATGTTTTTAAATTTATCAGTGTCTTGTGACTTATTTCAAATCCATTTAATCATTGGATATACTTTGTATTTTTAATGCTTGTGGACAAATTAAGCTTCCCTTTGTGTCTAATGTTATAAGAAATGTTCTGCATGCCCTCGAGAACATGAATCGTCTGCTGTTGTGTCCCCTTCTCCAGATGTCTGCTATTCCACAGGGGTCAAGACTACACAGTTCTTCAAGCCCCTTGTTGAGCCTCTGACTGTTGCTCTAGCAATCACAGAAGCAAGGTGATGAAATTTCCATTACTCCTAGATTATCTTTACTGCTATTGGTTCTGAAAATAAATCACCTATATTTTAGCACTTTATTCTGATGTGCATGACTAATACACTTTTCATGTTTCTAACATATGAAGCTTGTATTATCATTAAAGGACTCTGTATGAAGTCTACTTTTATAATATTAGTGTAAACTTTCCAGTTTTCTTATAATTACCATTTGCATAACAATCCCCTTTTCTCTCTGTTTACTTTTATTTGTATCTTAGAATTTGAAATGAGCCTCTGGTAGCACTTAGTTGGATCTTAGTAGTTTTTATCTAATTATACCAGCTCTACTTTTTTCTCATATTATTTATTTTATTAATATTGACCATGTGATACTATAGTTTGATGTATGTCTGCCACTTCAGTTTTTATATACACATTCACGTTCTGATCATTTCTCTCTCCTTTGCTTTTTTGCTATAGCTCTGAAGGAATTTTTTAATGTTACATTTGGATGTATTTAATAATTCTTACTATGTCTTTTAGTAATTTCCTTAATAGTTACTTAAGGACCACATGCATCTTAAAGTAAATAGCCTCAAGCTTCCATTCTTACATTGAGTGTTAGAAGAAATACTTCTCTTGTGTAGCCTTCTTCCTGCATGTTTCATTTTTTATTTCTTGCCACACCTCCTACATATATAAATGGCAAAACAAGCACTGTTCTTTACATAACTTGACATCTTTTAAAGAAACAAAAAGAAGCGAACCCGCATGCACTTTTCCGTTTACTGTACTACCTTCCCCGTTTATTATTTCTATTTCATCAATAAGCATATTGATTTTATTATCACAACCGTTACTCCTTTAGAGAATGACCTTTGCCTTCAACTTTTGCACACTCTGTTAGGAGTAGCATCAATCACTTTGAATCACATCTGAAGGTAACTGTGTGGCTTGCCTCTCTCCTCCTTTCTACTGGCGCTATGAGGCAACCAGCCCCGGGTCTCTTCTGCCTGACACGCTCAATGGAGAACGCTCTCTCGGTAATGGCCAAAGCTATAGTGTGGCCACAGTTCCAGAGTTCTTAACAGGTGGATCTCCATGACGTCACTGGGGGCTGCACAAATGGGTATCTTAGCGTCTTGGCCACATCTGCTCAGAATGAGCCTCAAATAAAGTCACTGCGGGAAGAAACTCCCTGTCCTTTTTCTAGAAGTGAAGAAGGAAAGATGCAGAGTTCATGCCTACATCACTCCTGAGTGGAGCGGGCGGGGGTGTGTGTGATTGGGTTGGGGGGGTTGGGGGGGTTGGGGGGAGGAAGCTGCAGTTCTTAGCTTACTTACTATTACTTACTACTTACATATCACAGATTTTCCTGCTCTTTATTCAAATGTAGTTGTCTTTTTAGAGAAATACGTTTAATTTACATTATACCCATAGGACTTTTGCACTGATCTTGGTTAGTTTTCCTTCAGTTTGATTTCTTCTGAAAGCTGTTTGACGGGGAAGAAGGCTTCAGAACGTATTACTCACTCATTCTAGAGAGCTTGTGTCCCCTTTAGTTTTGTCTTGTCCATTACACTGAGTCAATGTCATTGTGAAAAGTATTATTGAAACTTAGAGAGCCAACAATGGGTTGGATTTTTCATGGTGGTGTTCTTTTGTTTTGTTTTGTTTTCTCTTGTTTCAGTCTCCTTCTGAGAGTTTAGAGTACAGAAACACTAGACTTTGCATCATCAGTAGCAATGCTAGAAATCAGCCTGGCCTTCCCCATGGTTATTTATTCTTGCCATCTTGCTAAATGCAATGAAAAAGAAACACAAATATTCTGGCTCACTCTAAGGGCTTTTTCTAAATTGGCAGGCTTGATATATCTGCCTTCCAGGTTGTTATATACAATTTTACCAAATATACATCACTATATGATATAGATCTCCAGGGATTTTTTTCCATTCCCAATTTTTGTCTTCTTTCTTTCAGCTGATCAACCAGTATACGCCGTGCCTCATATTCCAAGATTTTATATGGAAACAATATACTCAGGATACTAATTACTATGCTAATTTGGTAATGTAAAAAAAACACTTAAAAGTAAATCAAAACAAAGTTTTATCCATAATTATAGAATAGTAATAGGTCAATGAGCAAACCTGTAGCACAATGGTCATAATTAATACATAACATATGAGATGCAACATATCCTTCACACAGCAACCAATATAAACTATAACTTAGTTTTACTTAAAGTTAAGAAATTCTATGACTCATCATAATCACAGCATGGAAAGCTCTGTGGTCAGTTGTAGACTCACGATGCTATAAAGCTGAAAGCTTTCTGAGTGAAAACATTTGGAAATGTTCAGAGGAGCACTTATAGAAAACACTGGCATTAACTACCTCGTGAAATATTTCCAGGTCACATATCGGTGGGAGACAACATTTGAGAAGAAAGACTAGATTCTCTCTCATCCTCTTCGCATCGGGGCTGAACTTCCACTCCTAGACACACTGTAGTTGCTATTGTATCAGAAACAGAATTAAATTGTGGCTTTCTAGAATTTCTGTTGAAGTCCTTAGCCCCAGTACTCCTTAATGTGACTGTGTCTGGAGCCCTTAAAGGAGTAAGTAAAGTGAGATTGTAGAAGTGAGCTCTAATAAATATAAAGAAGGGAAGGCAGGACAGAACTATCAGGCCAGTGGGCAGCCAGGGGAGTACACAGTGAGAATGGTACAGCTGTGCCAAGACGAGTGGCATCAGAAGAAGCAAAACCTGCTGACTTCTTGAGGTCAGATTTCTGGCACCCAGAACTAGGAAAAAGTAAAGTTGGGTTGTTGAAGTTGTCCTGTTTATCGCATTTTATCATGGTAGCCCAAGCCAACAAATATACAAGAGAAGAGATGGAGCCTCTAAGTGGTGCATTAGAGACTGCCAACCAATAGTAATTTAGATATGGTCTATATATGGAAGAAATATATATAACAAAGTAAATTATATATATATATATATATATATATATATATATATATATGAGATCATAGATAGAAATATAGAGATAGATAGACAGACAGATGAATATGTATATAAAACAGCTGAACATTCTGATTTCTCCATTTCTCCCCATGGAGTGCTGACCGCTGACCTATATTGAACTGTATGGACTTGGAGAATGTCAGAAATGTAGGTCAAAGCACATGCCACAGGGATGTCCTCTCTGCTGACTAGATCCATTGGATCCTGCGGTGCTGAAGCAGGCTAGACTTGGATGGTGGTTTACTTTGAACAGATGGAGCCATGTTTGTATCTGAGCTACAGAGATAATTACTGGCTAAAGGTTTCACCGACTTTCTAATGAGGAATGTCTTTAAGCTATCCCTAGAACCATACCGGTTAACAAAGAGTCAGTGCAAATTCATAGAGCCAATTCAATAATGCACGGGCCAAAGCCAACACAATTTGGTAAGTGCACGTATGTTTTTCATAGTTCGGGTACAGTAAAAAAGTAATAATATGACTGACAATAAAAGCTTACTGTCAACCAAAGTGGGATGAGGAGAACACGTGAGGAGCCAGCTCCTGAAAGGCAGTGAAACAAAGAGGAAGATAAATGTGTCTCTATTGTCTGGGAACTTAAGCAGGTTGTTTCATTCTTCCAAATTTGTCTTTTTAAGTTTAATTCAGATCACAATGCTGATGTGATAATTCTTCTAAAACTTGCTTTTGAAAAGGAAAACAACATTAAAAATACTTAAGATCATATTTGGCAAGTTGCTCTGTGCTGATTTTTTTTTCTTACCTCAATCCACCTTGCTTGCTCACCACACAGAGCAGCATTTGAGAAGAGATCCTTTTGATATTGTTGAAATTCATCAAACATCACGGCTTTTATCATAGCCAAAGTCTAAGACAGAGAAAGATTGTTAAGCAAGGCCTCCTCTTTCTGGAGTAAAACAGCTCTTACATTATCCTGAAAGAAAGTTTCAGGATTGTAATGACATTCTTCTTGAAGGAGCCTGTGTGTGTGTGTGTGTGTGTGTGTATGTGTGTGTGTGTGCGCAACTTCCAACTTTGAATGTATAGTACTAATCACAGAGTAGAAAATCAAGATAAGTTGTTAAATAGACTGTAAAGAGGATACTGTAAAGAATATAGAAACAAAACAAAATAACCCGTTATTTTAAATTATGAAAAGCCTTATATTTTTATTCATGGAATATAGTGCATTTTTTCCAAGAGATACCATTAGCTCTGTTTGTGCACTGAGGGATAAAAAAACAATACATATAAAGAATCAATCCCTGTTACCTTCAGATTGTGGGGAGTAAGTAGATTGGGTAAAATGTTGGTACTGCAACCTTGACTGTGGAGTGAAGCTGGATTACCAGTGTTCCTGCCCAACTGCCGGGTTGGCTAAGTATTCTGAAAACATCCTTGCTTTTTCGCAATGTCCATCAGTAGTTTTAAGTCTACAGAACACCACCTATATGTTCATAGTCTCAGAAGTTTGGATTAGGTGCGAATTATTCTTCAAATTACTTTCAACTCCTATCTAAGCCAGCAACTTTTAGATTCTGGTTTTTTGGGGTTTTTTTTTTTTGTTTTTGTTTTTTTTACTTATTTCTGCCATCCTGTCCCTTCATCTTTAGCAAAGCAGACTTTCATTGCAATATAGAATACTAACGCTCTTAATCTGATTTATAGCTTTTATTTTCATCTCAAAATCTTCCCCAAACAACTCTCCTAAATTTACTCCCTTTATTGTTTTTACCATTGACACATAGGCTGCAATTATGTAATCCATACTACTTGTCATTCTAATCAGTTCTTTATTTCATTCTTAAATACTGAGTTTATTCTTTACAGAGTATAATGTTAAGTTCCTTAGAGGTCCCAAAGAAGTAATGCACCAAAGGGTTTTTTGCACCCAACTAGAGAGCTACCCAATACAAATTTGTCCTGTACCTTTCATTTTTTTTTTGGAACACAAAATTACAGGCATGTCATTAAATGATGATGGTGTTTTATCAAATAAACAATGATGTTATTGTCTATACATTATACTTTGTGTACAACACCACTCATTGGTATATTTGATGAAACTGTCTGCTGTTTAGTGTTCCCTGTAAAATCTATATGCAATGCTAGAATAATAAAGCAGGGATGGGGGCTCAGTTGGTAACATGCTTGATGCACAAGCACATGGATCTGACATCAAACCCCAGACTCATGTAAAAAAAAGTCAGGCATGTTGGATCATGCCTACAACCCCAGTACTGAGAAGGTCAATTTGGGGATACCTGGGTTCTCTGCCAGCCAGTCTAGCTTAATTGGCAAACCCTTGATCAATGAAAGAAAAAGCTCATCTCAAACAACAAGGTATATGATACCGCCTGAGGAATGATACCCAAGATTGTTCTCTGACACATATATACATACCTATACATGTACCTGTATATATACATAGAGAGAGAGAGAGAGAGAGAGAGAGAGAGAGAGAGAGAGAGCTGAGAATGTGTCAAGAGTACAGTATGCACAGAGGAAAGAGAATAAGCACACAACTTGAACACATTGTAAGCACATAATAAGCAAAACCTTGTTTTCTTTTTTTGCCTTCTGTATGACTTATGTACCAACAAGCTGGTACAAGAACTGAACTTAGCTGTAAATGCCCATATAATAATACAAGGGCACTTCTCTTCATAACACATAATATGTGGGGTATGTAAGAAAATACACCTGTATACTTCATTAAAGATAAGAAACGGACCAGGTCAATGGCTAGAAAAGAGTTCCTTTTATTGAATTGTATTGTTTTCATTCTCTAGCTCTTATTACCGTCTACTGCAGACATCACTGCCAATCCCTCACTGACTGCTCACCAAGGAGCTTAACCTATGGAAATATCTCAGGAAAAAGTAACAGTAATCTACTAACCCACTAGGATTCCAAACCTCCTCCCATGACCTCACAGGTTTCTTTGGTTCCAATGCTGACATGTGGTCACTGAAATCATGAAAGAGTTTTAAGTCCAAGCTTGTAGTCACCATTTAAAATCTGCTGCCAGCATAAACTCCTCACACTAAAAAGAGGGGACTATATAGACCACACCCAGCAGCTTGGACAGTCTTGAAATTCAGTTTACTAGTGGTATGGTTACAAAAATAAGACAGAACTTTTTTCTTTTTTAATCAGCCTGTCTATGAGCAAACCATGTACAGATGTAGGCTTCTACCCAAAACACTGAAAACAAGAGAGTGAGATAATTCATCCTGAATTCACACTATTTAAAATTTAAGAGACATTTTGGTATTTTGTTATATGTGAAAAATATTAGGGGGGGAGGGGGAATGATTGGGGAATAGTTGGGGGGGAGAGGAACTATGGGAACTATGGTGGTTGGGAACTGGGAAAGGGGAAAGCCTTTGGAATGTAAACATAGAATATAGAAAATAAAAAATAAAATATATAAAAAAACAAAAAAACTAAAAAAAAATATTTGGGCGTTTTCTGTATATAAAATTATGCATTTCTGTATTAATGTACTATTTCTTCATATATTCAATCATTATTTCTATACTTTTAAAAATAAAATAACAAATATTTATCCTATTTTATCTTCAGCTTTTGGTAGAGATTTTTTAAGTGCTTTTTTATGGACATTTGCTTGTTTTCTGTGGTCTTGTTTTAGGATAAGAAATGAACCTTCTTTTGGCTTAATGGTGTAAATTTTATCATAAGAAATGCAAACAATGGTTTGCTTCATTATTTACTAAAACTGAAAACAATAATAAAAAGTAGTAATATAGATCAAATTCATTCAACCAGGGCATATTCATTGTAACATCTCTTTGCTAAATGTGAAATGTTTAAGAATCCATATTCTGTTAAGATCTAAGGTTTTAATGTAAAACTTGAAGTAAATTTATCGTAGAGTTAAAATAGAACTTACCTTCATACAAATAAGTCTAAAAGCAATTTTAGAAGCAAGGTTGGCAAAATGAATACTTCAGCGATTGGACATTTATTTCTAAAACAATTGGTTATTTAAATGAAGTCTACTTTTTTTTGGAACACAATTTATAGCACACTTTTGTAGAATTAAAGAGCCAGATTATGGTGTCTGTCACATCCTGAGACACACACCGTTGAATATGGCAAAATTTTTGAAACATGGCTGGTCAGATATTTAGCAGGAAGACAGCCATCTACACAGTGTGACCTGAGAATCGAGGGGGAGTATCCATCCCAGTCATCTCTCTTCCGCCTCACAATCTTATCACCATTTCTCCAGGAGCATTCAGAATCCTAATCACCAGTCATTATTTTTTCGCATCATTAAAAATCTTTACCAGAAAGCAAACATAGTATCTAAGAAGTCATTAATAAGTCATTAACACCTTGCCTTAAATTAAATCACTCAGACTATGCTAATAGTTTACTTCAGAGCCCAGAGGGAGTGTAGTACCACACAGGTAATTTTGATGATGATAGCCATTTTAAAATATACAGCCTGAGGTCATTTCAAAAGAAAGGGCCATAAACCACTGTTTGGTTTGTCAAGAGAAGAATCGAGAGGGCCATAAATGCAAAGGTTGGAGGGGGGATAAAAGGAAAAGAAGCAAAACTAAACCAAAACCTAAGTCATCATTTCCCTCCAAAGCAAGGAATATAAAACCTGTGTGTGACTGACAGCTTTCCAAACACAGTTGCGGTCCCTGATTTATACCGCTAACCCATAAAATCTGGGCCTCAGTGACAGCTCTGACCTCTGCATTGCTAATGACGATGCTGGCTAGCATAGCCCTCTATGCACTACCAGGCCCCTGGCTTTTTTCTGAAGCAGACTCCAGGGCACAGGAAACACTCACCAGTACTTTATGCTGAAGCACAGCTTAACTCTTAAGACTTGATGAAATGCCCTCAGTCCCATAATTCATTAAAAAAAAGTTAAAAAAAATCACACGGTCGGTTTCTGATTACTAAAATTACACACAGGTAATTCCGAAGCAAGTGATTAATATCAGTGCAGCTGATGGCTTAATTGAAGAGACCAGGCTGGTGACAATCCTGTCCTGACAGAGCCACACCCTTTCTCCATGAGCTCCAGCCCTTTATACTACTGTCATCGCAAACATGCCTCTGCTGCTGGACAAAAGAAACTAAGAATAACAGCATTTTACTGAAAAAATCACATGAGTGGATGGTTTCTGAAGATAATTAATAATAAAAGAATAAAGCTGTTAATCGAGTATATTTTTCATCCTCCGCAGCTATGCTTAGCATTTTCTAAGCAGTTGTTTATTTAAAAAAAAAACACACACAACTCTAGATATCATCCTCAAAAAATTAAAATTACGTATTTAATTGACTAGAAGGAAGGAAAAATCACTTCAAAATAAGGTAACTATTTTAAAGATTTCTATAAAATGTTTCCTACAATCACCACCAGCCCAAATGCTGGGCAAACATTCTTCTGTGTATACATAGTTGTTTTTACAGATGCCACGCCGTAAGAGTTAACTCCTTCAGAAACATGTTTATCTTAATTAGGAAAGCCAACAGACTTCTTAGGGGGAGAGTGGGCATTTTTCTCTGTGGCATGGAAGGCATCAAAGGCCCAGGTCTCCTGCCAACCAGTCTTCCTTCCTTCCTGCCTTTCAAACCCAGGTGATTGCAGACAGCTGAGTCTGCATTTTCCCTAAAGCCTCTCCTGCAGGACCCTGCTCTGCTGCCTGTCACATTGGGCTCTGTCTCGCCCCTCACTTTCTGTGTCCCTCCTTGTGTGTAGGGTTTTTTTTTTCCTTTGTATTTTTGCCTCAGGAAACCAAGGGATATTCATGGCACTGAGGCAAATAATGTGGAATTAAAAACTAAATTCTTGAGGCCTTATCCTAGCAACAAGACCATCACCATCTGTTCAGAGGACAAGCCAGCCATTATCCGCTGCATTCTTTATACAACTCCATCACCTGTGAGGGGAGCATTGCCCCCTTCCTGGGCTCTCTCTTTGTCATGAGAGAGAATGGGCTGTTCCCCTAGGATCCTGTAAAAATCAAGGAAAGCAAATATAACTGGAGCCACTTACAGAAAATTTAAAGAGACATGTCAGAAGGCCCTAAATGGCCATTCCAAAGTAATCTGATAATTGTCATCTGTGTGCAATAAAAGCCGACAAAAATATATTGTTGGTGTCTCTGAGTACTCATTATATTATTTAAATTTGAGAAGGGCAAATGGGAGAGCCTGTGTGTGTGTTCTATGGTAAAATAAGCATTAGAGTCTCTGGGTTTTTGTCGCTAAAATTTTATTTATTTGAGCTTTCAAAGCCCCACCAAAAAGCCATACTTTGAAAATGCCATTTCAGAGATGGACAGGCCCCTGAGTGGTTAAGTGGCAAGCACTCACCTAGCAGGCATGAGGGCCTTGGACTCAGTCCTTAGCATTGAAAAATAAATGTTGCTTCAGAGGCTTCACAGTGGGAATTAATGTGCCTAAAGATCGAGTTCAGCACAAGATGAGAAGTGCTCTCAAAAAAAGAAAAGAAGAAAAAAAAGATTAACATAGTAAACACAGAAACGAGGTTAAATTTCATATAGTGGATGTATATTATTAAAAATAAACGAGGTTCATTTCCTGGCCTTAAGCAAGACCACAGAAAAGAAACAAGGAGAAAAAGCCATTGAAAATCTTCACCAGCAGCTGAAGCTCAAATAAAATAAAACTCTACTATTTTCATCTTATAATACCAGTGGGGAGGCCTGATCCAAGTGATAGATTAATAAATAATAAATAAATGCTATATACCAATTATTATATAATGTACTACTGAGCACTGTAAGAAAACTGTCGCATTCTTTAAGAAAAATGCATCACGAATATCAGCTCTCAATGGATATAAAATATTAACTTTAACGTCGAAGCAGGTATAGACAAACACAAACGACACATATTCACATAGTAAACAAGGTGAGAAAATCTAATGGCTGAGGTATGTACTGGTGTGCTCAGTTTCCCACTGAAGAACCGAAAAATCTATCCCAAACTTGAAGCAATTCTGGCATCTATTTTTTTTAACTAATTATTTTATTTATTTACATCTCAAATGTTGTACCACCTCCAGGTCCCACCTCCCAGAGTTCTTCCCTCATGCTCTCTCCTCTTTGCCTCTCACAGGGTGATCCCCCACCCTGCCCCTGTATATCCCCTGGACCTGAGGCATCACCTTTCTACAGGACTAGATGCTTCCTCTCACACTGAGGCCAGACTAGGCAACCCTTGGCAAAATATGTGCCTGGGGCCTAAGACCAGCCCATGTATGGTCTTTGATTGTTGGCTCAGTCTCTGGGAGCTCCCAGGGGTTCAGCTTAGTTGACACTGTTGGTTGTCATCCCCTTCAGTTCTGTCAGTTCATCCCCTACGTCTTCCATAGGGGTCCTTGACCTTCGTCCAATGCTTGGCTGTGAGTATCTGCATCTGTCTCAGTCTGCAGCTGGTAGAGCCTCTCAGGGGACAGCCATGCAAGGATCCTGTCTGTAAGCACAACATACCTTCAATAATAGTGTCAGGGATTGGTGCCTGCTAATGGGATGGATCCCAAGTTGGGCTGGTCATTGGTCAGCCATTGTTTCAGTCTCTGCTCCATTTTTGTCCCTGCATTTCTTTTACACAGGAGCAATTTGGGGGTCAAAAAGTTTTGTAGGTGGGTAATTCTGGCATCTAAAAAGGCATCATTGTTTTTAATATTCCAACACAGGAAGTTTATGTTGATACAAAGGCTCAAGCTAATGTAGTACTAGCTCTCTTAGGCAGAAAATGCATGCTATAATTAATTTCAGTTGCCATTTGAATAAGATCTAGAATCAAAAGGCATGGGCCTCTGTGCAGGCTTGTGGGGGATTCTTTTGTTTGAATTAATTGAGGTGGGAAGAGTCATCTACTGTGGGCAGCACCATTCTCTAGGCTAAGATCCTGAACTATAGAACAAGGATAACGTGAGCCCAGCCCAGGAGTTCATCATTCCCTCTGCTTCTTAGCTGTGGATCCAATGTGGCAGCTGCCCCAGGCTCTTGTCATGAGGACTTTCCCACCATGTAGACCTGCACTTTCTAAGTGTAAATTAAGATAAACCTTCACCCTCTCAAGTTCCTTTTGTCAGGGTATTTTATAACAAAAGTAAAACAACATATGTGATAGGTGATAGTCAAAGTATCTAACGTAGGCTCCATTTTCATTTCTAACTATTGGTAAAACACAAACCAGTCATTCAGGTGGCTGTTAATTTATCTTCTTCTGTGCTGTACTTTGTATTTCCAGTTCTGTGAATTTCCCACATGGATTTTGCTAAAATTGTTCTGGCCAATCACAATTTAGAAATCTTGACAATTAGGTAGGGACTCTGAGAATCACTCAAAGATGATTTCTGAAGATGATTCCAATTGACCAGGCACATGAAGACATTCTCAGTTCACAAAACCTCAGTGCTAAGCTGGGAAAGTCACAGACAAATTAGTCCCTCACCCAGAACCATAAAGTTCAATATGGTGCCAAACTTACAGACTTTTCAAAATAGATCTCTGTGAAGGATTTTTAGAAAAATTGGGTCTTTAAAGGCATCATTGTTTTTAATATTCCAACACAGGAAGTTTATGTTGATACAAAGGCTCAAGCTAATGTAGTACTAGCTCTCTTAGGCAGAAAATACATGCTCTTCATAATTAAGAGCTCTTATGTGGACAATTCTTATGAATATTTTAAATAACATGAATATGTGTTTATATGGGCAAGTGTGTATACAAGCACACATGCCTATGGTAGAGACCAGAAGTTAATGTCTATTCTAGATACCAGCCCTTTGCCATATGTATAGCTTTATTCAAACATACTGTTTGTTTTCTCCTCTGCCAGGTTCAAAGTGTCAAGTTTTATGTTGAGGTCATTTTTTGTTCAGAGTGAGAAATAAAAATCAAACGCAAATTTTCCCCAAATATTTAAATAGATATAGAGGATAGAGAGAGAGAGAGAGATGAGAGATACACATGATAGATATAGACAAATATCATTTTAACAAGCAACACTTGTTGAAAGTATCTTTTCTACAATATGTATTGTTGACTGCTTTGTCAAAGTTCAGGGTGTGAGCTCTTATGAAGGTCTTCATTCTAGTGTCCATAGATTAAAGAGTCTGTTTTTATGCCAGTGCCATACTGTTTTTTTATTATTTTACCTCTATTGTATAACTTGAAATATGGAATGTTGATTCTTCCAGGAGTTTTTTTGATTGCTTGTTTTGTATGGTAGGTTGGTTAGTTGGTTGGCTGGCTTGTTAGTTGGTTGGTTTAGTGTTTTGGCTCAGAATTATTTGAACTACCCTGTGTCTTTTGCATTTCCATATGAAATTTAAGATAACTCTTTCAGAGTTGTATTGGAGATTACATTGAGTCCATGGATTGATTTTAGTAAAGTGTTCCTTCATCTCTTTTTCAATGTCTTAAAGTATTCATTGCACAAGTCTTTCACTTCCATGGTTAGATAAATTCCAGGATATGTTAAATAGTATTGTTTCTGTGGTTTCTTTCTTGCTGCCAGTGATCATTATATAAAGTAGAAAAGTCAGTTCCTGTATTTTTCGTTCACGAGTCATCCATCAAAACTTTTCATATTTACAAAACATAAAAATAAATTAAAAGAAAACCCTGAATTTCATTGTAGCCAATACCTCTCGTACCAATAGCTTAGCACTACAGATCAGGTCTCAAACTAACACCATACAAGCATCCAAAGGAAAGCCAGAGAGGGGGATTGGAGAATGGGACAAGCACAAGGGTCTACCTGGAAGCCATGGCTGAATACAGTCCCTCATCTACATCTTACCAACCTCACTTCTGTTTGAGGGAGCCACTTCTCAAATAAATCTGCCAGTAGCAGTACTGGAGTCCTTGTTACAAGTCCACTTGAATAGAAGCCTCAGTTAAGTTCTTACTGACACTGGTCCATTTTCAAGAGGGGCAAAAATAAAATAACTCACTAGCAGTTAGTTCATAGGATAAGCAGCATTCTCAGAAAAATAATGGCTGCTGTTTGCAGAAAGGAAGTTATCTTCAGACAAAAAAAATCAAAAAAACAAAAGACCAGACCTCATTAAAATGAATAAGGATGTTAAAATAAACAAGACAAATATTAGGTGATGATTTAAAAAAAGTTTTCTCACTAGAGCTGAGAAATGGTTCAGCAGGTACCAGCACATATTGTTCTTGCAGAAGACTGGTGTTTGGTCCCAGCACCCATACTGAGGGGTCTGTAACTCCATTTCCAGCGTATCTGTCGCCCTCTTCTGGCTTCTACAGACACCTGCATGCATGTGGTACACATGCATCTACTCAGGCACATAAACATAAAATGAAAAATAATGTTTTTTTAAGAGACAAAACAAAAGTTTTGTTGAGGAGGATATGAAGTTGATGCTTCTACTTAGTTAGTTAGTTAGTTAGTTAGTTAGTTGGTTAGTTAGTTATAAAGTAGAAAACTTTAACAGTTGAGATGCAACCTGAAACATGGATGAATAAAATGCTATTATTATATCTGGAATTGTTTTATAAACACTCCAGCAAAACACAAATACAAAGAAGATAAATAAAATCAAATTATGAAACTCTTGACATGTGTTGAGGAGTGAGAAAGGGAAGCAGCCATTCTTTGCTGTTACTATTCACTGTTTTTATAACTGAAATATTCTGCTTGTAAAACCTTAGAAGAAAAATGGAATGGCTAGATACACCCTGGACTCAAAAACACAAATGATGAGAGTTATAAATTGTTTCTCATGAAATTGCTACAGTCCGTCTTGTCTTTTGATTTTAGATTGATTCCTATTATAAGTGGTGGGGAAAGGGCACAGCAGGCATCTAGGTGGTGAAGTGCTTGTCACCATAGGCTCACCATCAACAAACACTAGTGTACATCATTTTGCTACTGACTTACACACTCTTGAAGTCTCCCCCAAGTTCTGCTAGCCCAAGAAACAACAACAAAATAATCTACTTAAATATTAGCCTAGAGATACAATTATAAATGGCAAAGAGAAAAGCAAATACTGCCTCACTTGTATTTATACATAGAAAGTGTTTTCCAAACGCAAATTTGTTATTTCTGCAAAGCCTTGAAGAAGAAGAAACCATGTATTATATAGACCGAAGCCAGATGATAATGTGAAAAGTGACCTGACGTTAACTTGTCTCTTGTGTGAAGACCTAGTGGATTTAACCTGAAGTGACTTGACAAAATGGAGAATTTCATGCAATAAAGGGCTTTTAAATCTACTCCTTTTTTTGCGTCCATATTATCTAAAATATCATTCATCACATTGTAGAAACTTGGTAAATACAATGTGTAAACCTCTTTAAATGTGCAATAAAGTCATAATTGGAAACCTGCCTCTTTTCATGTTGTCATCCTCGTTACTAGCCTCAGATAGCATTGCTGACTCTTTCAGGCTTAAACTCTGCGTGCGGCCTCTGCTGCCACTGCCAAGCACATTGCAGATGGAGGTCTTCCCCAGTTACACGCATGGTCATGTGACAAGTCGTATGCTTAAGTGTGCGCATACATGCTAAGGCCATTCATTATGTCACAGTTCTAAGGCTGTTACTGCTATGTAAGTGTGACTGTGCAAGTATGCCATTATAAATTTCCTTACAGGTATATCAGTATGTACAGCGTGCTTATTTCATCCGTACATCTCTTCCCTAACAGACTGTAAGCCGCATTATTCAAGCAAGGACTGATTTTGTTTTGGTCCCACCTCGATTCCCAAGGTTCTACACAGTGACAAAAATATAACACGTGGCCAATAACTGTGTCAAATGTGTCAGCCAGCAGATAAATTTAGTTTACTTTGGATGATGCTATCATGTCGATTTCAGTACTCAAACTAAACATGGAAAACAATATAAAGGAAAGATTAGAGGGAAATGCCCTTACTCCCTTGAAGACACTTCTCTGAGGGGCCTGATATGGAAAATAGTATCTGCTTTTCATTTTGTTGCCTCTTTGTTCCTGTGAGACCTATGATAAAATTTTAATTTTGCTATTAAAAACAGCTGCAGGTTCCTGACACCATAAAAACTTAAGACTGTGAGGGAGGAATGGTTGGTGAACCATTTCTGTTTACCAAAAGGTTATATACATGTAAGATAGTAACTTACTGACAGAAACCTACAGCTGAATCTCCTTGCTGAAGTCCTCTTTAGGAACTAAATGAACGGACTTAAAGAATCTACCCTCTTATTTCCAATTAAAGAACTGAGAATAAATGTCCATGGAGTGTTTAGCTATAAATGGGATGTCTCGGTCATACTTCTACCCCAAGACCCAGACACCATCATGGAAAGGAGGGTAGAAAGAGTAAGCACTAGAGGGAACCATGCTTGGGTGAGCAATGATGTTCCCAGAAGACACGGCTATTACATATAAAAAAAAAATCACAGTGCCCAACACAGGATATATCCATATTAGTTATGGTCAGGGAGGTCATTGTGGTTTCCAAAACAACTTAGGTATTGCCATTGCTTTTATTAGCCCAGCCTAGAAGGTAAGAGTCAATAGCTGAAGACACCACACATTTTGGTTGCAAGACCGAGAAATCAGACTCAAACCAACCAGGACACTTGCTGGTTGGTTAGCGTTCATGTTTTAAAAGGTCCTATGCAGATGGATAGGAAAGAAGGCCATCGATGATCCTATCCAGCACTGAACCCTACATGCTATACTAAGATGGCAGGCAAAATATGCCCAAGGGGAACACAGAGACGTGACTTTTATGGGATAAACAATTACTTTCTAGTAGGAATGCAGTCTTGTTCCACTGGAGGTTATCCATATCTGGGGCTTGAAACCTGGTCAAAAGTCCATTGATAGAGAACTCATAGGCCCTAGGGTGGAACCTCTTGTTATTTTGCTAAATGACTATGTTGTCAAAATACCTCCAAAACATTTATTCATATGCATAGTCCTAGACCCGGTCTGCTCTCCACCTTGGCCAGAGAAGCTTCTTTGTGTACTGAACAGAAGTCAATTCAGAGACGCTTCTTTTGCACTAGACTGCAGTCAAGACAGATGCTCTTAACTGCTCGAACTTCTAAGAATGGTGGCTTGCGTGCTTAGCCCTAAGTTAGAATCTCCAGCATCCTGGAAATCTCCACCAAGGCTGAGGAACAGTCTTATAACAAGAGGCATGGAAGGTAAGAGGCAGAAGGTGGGAAGACATTAGAGATTGCTGCCTTCTGGACATGGTGTGGCACTCAGAGACCTATGTCAGCAGTGGGCACCTGGACTGAACCTTTAAGAGATCAAGCCAGCCAAAATTCCAGGACAGATAGAGGAAAAGTTTACAGCGAACCACGCCTGACCCAGGCTGTTAGTAATTCATAGATGCTGAGGAGGAAAGTCATTTTTCTCTGTGGGTTTGGTCACTGGGACATTGCCCACACACTAGTGGGTAGACACAGACCTGTACATAAAAGGACAACAGTGACTGACTGGGCTTATCAGGTTATTTTTTAAAACCTGATAAGGGGAGGATAGGAAGTCAACAGATAGATATCAGGGAGATCTGTGAGGAGGAAGAAGGGAGAAATGCAGGTAGATATTCTATTTTATTGTATACATGTGAAATTCTCAATACCTGCTTTTAGTTTTAGAAAAATAAAAAATGAATAAAAACGACATCACAAGAAAAATAACTTAAATTCAGAAGAAAGCGGTAATGAGGGAATTGAAGATGATAAAGAGATAGTACACACGAGATGCATGTTGGCAGCAAAATGGGAGGGGTCCTTGATTGTCGATAGGGATTTTAAATGTAGGTAAACTACCCTGCCCAATTAAAAGATAGAAACTGACATAAAACCATATACCCAAATCAGGATATACTACCATCAATCAGTAAGTGGAAACAAAAAATAATCTATTTTATTACAAATTTTTTAAGAGACATTTGATTTCAGATTTTTGGCAAAACCCATCATTCCTTGGGGACAAGTGTCTCAGACACTTTGATCTTGTCTTGGGAGAGTGTCTTTCTGGTTATGAATTCTTTTAAAGCATTCATAGCCATTTAAAGCAAGATGTTGTTCATATGAAATATTATCAAATAACGGCAACTTGAAATGCTACAAAATAATCTGAAAATTTCTCACTTCCCTTGTAGAGGCCTGCTTCTCAAAGCATGTAAGATAGCCAATAGGAATGATCTTCAGATAACTTCTGGCTTAATATCGATAACTCAGAAAGCGTAAGTGAATTATTTTTTTTGTTAATTAGCTAATTACATAGATTTGTTGTCTCTCGCGTCTTAAACTTGGGGATCTAAGAACACAGACAGAATCAGCGGTGAAAACCTGCTTTAAAAGTGAACATACTGTGCAGCCAGACACATGGTCTCAGAGCTGTGCAGAACCTGGGTCTCCTGCAAGGGGAGGAGATGCTTGTAGACCCAGCATTGGGGAGATTGTGGCTTCTAGGAGGGCAGTGATGAGCACATTAGTATTCCTGGGGCCTCGGGCTCTCCATAGGTACCACTGTCGTGGAACATATTTCATCTGAAAAGAAATAGCCCCCTGAAGAGCACACATGTGAAATCTAAATACTATCCTTTCTTTTTGAAATTTTAATTTTGGAACTTAATATAGAGTCTACTGTTACCAGAACAAACGCATCCACCCAAAATCATCTTAAAGTAGCTGGAGAATCCCCAAAGCATAATGAGTTCTTACAGAGTTTCCTTAGTTATGGAGAGGAAATCATTAGTAACCTAAGACAGAAATAAAGAAATCATCTAATTAATGTATTCAGAGATGAATCTTAATGTCCAATTATTCTCTTGATTTGACACAACCTAGTAACAACATCACATAGTCAGCAACATTGTACTACTGTTAGAAATAGCAGGAACTAGCCCAGTGGGGGGAGGGAGAGACATTTTCTTATCCTTTATTTTTCTTTTTCATAACAGACAATATGAAAATTCCCTACTTAAATATAACTAAATTTTAAGGAAATCAACAGAATTAACCTGAAAATTATATTCTGCTAAAAAAAAAATCTGGATTTTATTACGATTAAAGCTTACAGAGATTATTTAAACAAAGATCTAGTGCCCAACTCGGTAAATATTAACAAATTTGTTGTCCTGACTTTCAGGGGAGCCTCTCAATTCAGCTTATTGATTAATTTAACCATATGTGCTTTCCATAGTTTGTAACTGGTCCAATGTTAAGCAGTGCTTCTGACCAGAGTGTGAGAAGCAGCTGTGGGAGGAGCAAGCAGGAAGCTGAAGAGGCAGTGCTGTGCCTGGAGCTTATCCTTTGTGGCTTGAAAGGTGAAAGTAAAGGAGACCTTTCCAATATGTCAGTATTTTCATTAAACAGAATATAGCAGCTGTGATGTTAGAAGGTGCCACAGTGAAAGTCTGAGCCTGTTTCTAATTCCCCCTCTCCTGCTATTCTTCTTCAAAAAAAAATTTTTAAAAAAAAGAATTCAAATCCTTCTTTCTAGTTGTTTACGTTCTCCCAAAATTGAAAAGCCATTGCTCTTGGACATTAATAATTTATCATAGCCATAATTAATACAAGGATTTATTTATGCTTATTTAGCTTCATCTCATTCTTCCTTGTTAAAGCATTATACAATCAAATATATATTTGAAGAACATAAATTAACTATGTGAGTTCAAGAATATTTTTTTTTCCAAAATCAAATTTACTTCATGGTTGTTTATATATTCAGCAAATGTCTCCCATTTTGAAGACGTGTATTACTTGCTTTGCTAGGTAATTCCGCTTTACTTTATGTGATTTGTTAAACACTCACAAATACTTCTCTCCCATTGCTTCACTACGTGCAAGTCAGCCCAGAGTAGCGGCTCTGCTCTGACTAACCAGACATTAGATGTGGTTGAAAAGGCTACTGTGTAAGGGAAAGTCCAGTCATATGGCCATATACAAGCAGTATGTCATCTAGCAGTAGAAACAAAAATCCATAATAGGCACAATATTAGACACTGAGAATTGGAATCTCACTCCAAGGAAAGCTCTCGCGAGAAGATACAGGTCATGGCACACACCTGCCCTCTGTCATCAATAGTAATGGACCAAAAACTAAATGCAGAAAATCAAAGAGATTACAGTCAAGGCTTTGTATTTTTTTTTTTTGAAGAAACAGCATTTGCGCTCTACCTGAGATTTATCTAATGTTTCAGTAAGACAAATATGGTATGTATCCGATTACGTATGTGTGTTAGCTGTTGAGTCTTTGAAATGCAGGCTACAATATGTACAACCCTAGAGGTCAGGTATAAAGCGTGGGATAAGCAAACAGGGAAGAATCTCTATAAGAAGGAAACAGAATAGATAGTTTAGAAGGGCGGGGCCTGGAGTTGGCAAGAAAGGGAAGATCACATGGAAGGATCAAAAGGGAGACTATGGAGAGCAACAGCTAAAACCGAGGGCCATTTGAGGGGATGTATGGGAACCTTCTACAGTAAAAGTTTCTTAAGTATATACATATATGAAAGAAAGCTAAACGGAATAAACAACTAACAGAAATACAAACCCCCAACTAGATACCTCTGACCACCAAATGAAGCCTCCAGTGCTGGAAATGGTTTATATCTCATTAAATTGTTGTCCAAAAGGGTCACACAGGAACCCCCACGCTACCTAGGCTGCTGCCAAGGCTATTGGTTCCTAACCACTATCTAAAAGCAAGGCCCAACTGCTGAAAATAAGACCTTTATAATTCGCCGAATAGGGAGCACTCGAGCTACCTACCTAGAGCCCTCACCCGAGCTGACTAGTGTTCATGGCACTGGAAGGTACTCTGCACAATACCCTAAGTAAAAGATAACTGTCAGTGCAGTCACAAATACTCAGTCCTCAATGGTATGTCAACAGTAAACTTCTCCCCCTCCGAGTTTATGGAAGATGAGATGGAAACCTTGAAAAAGTCAATGAGGCTAGAGATACCAAGGAAAGAAGGCCTTCTAGACACAACAGGACTGAAGCCCATGGACTCCTAGAGACTGTAGCAGCATGCAAAGAGCCTGGACAGACCTAGGCCAGCTGGGATCCCAGCGCTGAAATGGGAAGTAGGCACAAGCCCCATCCTTACCAAGAGGATATTTCCAAGTGATGACCTGTCCCAAAGGAAAAATTAGGCTTCTCTGATGGGCCCTAAATGAGTATACAAACCACACTTAAAGACAGGCCCATGCCTGGCAGTACATACCCAACACACAACTAACTCAATGCTGTATTTGGAGGAAGGGTGTCTTACAGTGCTTTTTCAAGTCATGCTTTTATTCTGTATCATATATATATATATGATTTGTACATATAAATACACACATATAATTGTTCTGGATTTTTAATGGGTTTTCTATGTGTGCAAATAAATGCATCTCCGTATCTGTATTATTTCATGTCTTTTTTTTCCCTTTGGCTCTTTTTTCTGTTTGTTTATTTGTTTTTTTTTTTATCCTATTCTGGTTTGGTTGAGTTTATTTTATTATCATTTTATTTTTATTTTATTTTCAGAATTGTTGTTTCATGAGATTAGAAACAAGAGTGTATGGATTTGGATGGGTGGGGAGTTGGGAGGCTATGGGTAGAATTTGGGGAAGAGGAAATATTAATCTTTATATTGATTAAATAATATAAAGAATATCATATTAAAACATATTTTTAAAAATGAAGATAGAAGGAAAGAAGGAAGGAAGGAAGAGAGAAAGAAAGAAAGAAAGAAAGAAAGAAAGAAGGAAGGAAGGAAGGAAGGAAGGAAGGAAGGAAGGAAGAAAAGAGAAAGGCAGGCAGGAAGGCAAGAAGGAAAAAAGATGCAGAATAACATGCCCAAAGGCATGGAGACCAGGAACACTCTTTAAAAGAAAGGAAAGGTAAACATCCTAGAGAAGATCAGCACTGGGAGCAAGGGACAATTGTCTAGCACTAGCAAGAAGGAACGTTTGGTAGTGTCTTCTCTGTTGGTGAAACAAAACACTGTGACTAAGAATATATCTAATAAAAATAAAAAGCATAGGGAGGAAAGAATTAGAGTTCACCCTTGAAAATCAAAAGACGGAAAACTGACGTCGAAATGATGAAGGAACAGCATTTGATGGCTCTGTCACAAGCTCCTAAGTAGCTTTCTTATACAGCCCAGAACCACCTCCATAGGTAGGATGCTGTCAACAGTGGACTGTGCCCTCCTGCATCGATCAGTAATCACAATCACCAAGGGCGTGCCCAAAGGTCAAAAAGATGTCTCTCATTCCTCAACCAAGGACTTCCCCTAAAATGACTCTAACAGTGCCAAATTCCATCATTCACATCTTGGAAAGTAAGTAACTTTGTCATTTGTAGCAAAGTATACAGTTCAAGATTTTTTAAGACAAAAGAAGGAAGGAGGAGGAAGAGGAGAATGGAGTTGAGGAGGAGGAGAAAAAGGAAAAGGAGGAAGAGGAGAAGAGGAGGAGGAGAAGCAACTTCAAAACAGTCAGAGAAGTCTTGTCACTCATTCATGCCACCATCTAGTCAGCAAACATTGACTGGGGTCCTAGAATGACAAATCGCTATACCATGAATCCAAAGAAAGAGAAACTGTCCATCTTAGAGATATGCTAACCCTTAGGATAAAGATAAGGCAGTAGTGCCTTTTGTTCTATTAAGCAGATAGTGCAATGGAAGGCTCAAATTATGCCAGCAGAAAATAATTCCTGGCAGTAAGCACAGTCTGGGTTAGCCATATGACCCTGCCAAGGGCTCTCTCTCTCCTCTCTCTCTCTCTCTCTCTCTCTCTCTCTCTCTCTCTCTCATCAAATGATCAAATGACACATTTTCCTGTGGCTTTTGTCATGAAAGTAATGCAAGGTTCTAAGAAGATGCACTTAAGCTTTTCCCACTTTAAGGGCTTCTATGAAGTTCTACAAATTCAGTGGGCCTCTGTGTGAATTATGATAGCCCGACCAAGTGCTGGTGCATCACATCTAAGCCCATCTTCCAATTAGAGGACATGGGGAGATTTTTGAGCGGTGAGGCAGTCTCTTGCCTTTCCAATAATTCTGAGAGAAGGTCAGGATGCTTAGGGCTTCCAAGGAATGAAATCCTACTCTCTATTATATGAGTTTCCAAAGAACTTGCCAGCAAAACTCATCTCAAATGTATTCTGGGCCACCAATACCTTGTTTGGGACTTTGCTTTTAATAGAATCCAGATAAAGATAAACATGCATCCAGGGTCACCTGTAGAAAAGTGTGGGCTTGGCAATGACAACATGGGTAATCTATATGCAAAGACAGTTATTCTAGAAACTAGAAATAATTTTATCCAAAAATCCTACATATGATCATATATATGGGGGCAAAAAAGAGAAATGGAGTTGGAGAGAAAGAATTGCTTAATAAACACAGACTTTGAAAGATGGGTTAATTGAAAATTCATATTAGAAAACCCAAGAAAGCATTATTTTTCTATATCTTACCTATAACTTCATTTTATCATAAAAGTAATATGTGGCAAGGTGAAGGAATTTTATTTGTATTTTAAGATCTATCTACATATCTGTACTGCACATTTTCAAAACATTTTTGTCTAGCATGTGTGAACTCAGATTTTAAATAAATGAGTGATTCTTTCTTCAAGTAGCTGATGACATACAATCGTGTTTTATGGGTAATTATTAAATATCCATGAAGCAATGTCTGTCTGACTAAAGAGATGGAGCAAGAGGTAAAATTTTAAAAATATTTTATTAGGATTTTGTTTTTACTTCACTCTTTGGGTAGTTGTTGGGTGGGGGCGTTTTACTTATTAACGAGTCTCACATATCACAGGCTTTCCTTGAACCTACTATGTAGCAGAGGATGATCATTGAACTTCTGATCCTCCTTGCAACTCTATACTGCTGGGATGATCCACATGTAGCTCTGTGCTCACTTCATTCGTTGCTGATTATCAAACCAAACGCTCCCTGGATGCTTTGCAAGGTCTCTACAGAGCCACATCCTCAGTCCTATTTTGTTATCTTTTAGTAAGTTATGTGTAGTTGGACCTTGACATACATTTCTAGTCTAGGCTGTCGCCTAGAGAATAAACACTTACAGAACTATTCTACGTAATGACAACTCTTTTGGAGGGGGATCATCCTTTTATTTCTGTAATCTTTGCAGATATAAAGAAAGCTCTTAGATAGAAATGACTATGCCTCCTTCCAACTGGTCAGTTCTTGAAACTTTGGGAACTCTGTAGTCATGTAGGAAGAATGTTAAAATCAGATGACTTTATTATAACAGGGTGGACAAATATGAGCCCAGAAAACCTGTGGGTTTTTTTTTCCTATGTTCCCATGATGCAGACACATATTGATTAGGGAACCTCACCTTGAGAACCTCAACATCAATTACACCATGAAAAATTTAAGTCTGATTGTGTCTGCCTCATTTTATACACTTAGTGTCTAAAACAATACAATCTGAACAAATATTTGTAAGACGGCATGGGACCCACTCACTACATAAATGGTATACCTAAAAAAAAAAAAAAACCCTAATTAACGCAGATTATTAAATGCCCAACTCAATTGTTCTTGTTATCCCAACTTATATGGAAATTATTAAATCAAGAAAATATTAAGTAATTGCTTTCCCCATTTGCTCAAAATGGAAAAAGCTGAGCTCTGTTGTCATGGATACAGCATTCTATTTTCAGTACTAGTCCTTCTTACTTGTTAATGACTGTTACAGTAACCAATAGGAAAATAACACTTCACTCATCACATTTCATGAAATGTAACACCTCACGTTAAGCTTAATGGGACAATAAGAACACAGCTCCGCTTGACAATCGCTTACAGAACGCCACGGTTTCCCTACCTCCAGGGTTCACTTCATCCATCTTCATGACTAGCTCCTCCCATAAACAGTCAAGAAAAGAAAGTCTTTCTGTGTCACTTAATAATAAAGGCTGCTTGGCAGGACATTTGCTGATATCAATTCAACCAATAACTGAGTTTCAAAACTCTACTGTCTTTGAGTTGGGGTTTCTGTTTCTCTAATAGATAATAACTGTGAGAGAAGTTCTCTTTTTTCCCAACATTGAAAGTTCAATGGAAAGACCAGCAGAACAGTGAGTCCTGGGCACTATAGCTTTGGGACACCAGCATGGACAGAGTGTAATGGTGAACCCAGAAATTATTTAGCTTGAGTAAGATCCTCTGCAGTTTGCCTCTGATTTCAGTTACAATGACAGACAATCCCCACCGTCACTGGAATCTGGAGTTGTGGTCCCTAATCGCCAAGGAAAGTTGAGCTGTGAGGGCAGTGAGTATAATCAAGTATAAGGGGAGGAGAAATTACAAACAGCCAAGGCTCCAGAAGAACAATGATGGGTAATTAAGCACGTTTTATGATGCACATATCTGAGCAAAAGATGAAGGAGGCACTGAAAAATATAGTGTTATTTCAAAGTCAAGGGGAAATAAGTGGGGAAGGAGAAAGGGACAGATAGGTCAGGGGGACTGAAGAAAAACCTCAGATAGGATAGAAAAGACTGGAAACAGATGTTTATATTAAACTGCCAATGGAGTGATGAAACCGCCCAGTTTGTGGTACCAATTTAACTAGGAAAAGCTATGGCAAGCAGACAGTTCTGAGCCGGAGCCCTATTTTCTACCAGTCAACTCGAGGAGGTGGCTACTCCTGCTACTGCAAATGATGAGTACCATATGCTAGCAAGAGACATAGCCAGTGTTCTCTGCTGTGGTGGGTTAGGAAGATATGCGTAGTTTTCTTTTATCTGGTACAAAATTAATGCAACTTTGAAATAGCTACACGCAGAAAGCGTACAGAATGCTTCTCATTCAAAAAGTCAAGTGTGAGTCATTAAACAATTTTTTTAATTTCAATTCAATAAGTCAGTTAATATAGCCTTACTGTGACTCTAGCCGTGGTGTTGCTCTAAGGTCTGGTTGGTTTTATTCTTGTGGCAGAGGGAATGACAACGAAAGGGGAAAAAATACACTTGTAGTAAATAGACAGTGTGCTATTTAAAAAGCAAAATATCACTTGCTACATGCAGTCCCTTAAATGAGCACATCAGCTCTGTGTGAGAATGTTAAATAGTTTACTGTCTCAGCAACGATGGGGTCCGATCCTTGGTTTATAGCCATTCGTTTAGTTCAGTACCTTAAAAAGCTAATTACTGCATTAAAAAAAATCATTTGTGTTTTTTTTAAAAAAATAGATCTAGGCTTGGCAATTTAGGTCTTATTTGTTGTTTTTATTAAAAGACTTTTGAGCTCAAAACAAATAGACAAACTAGATAAAAATGAAAAAGCAACTAAGAGGAACTGTGTTACATGGTTCTTTCCTTCCTTCTTTCTTTCTTTCCTTCCTTCTTTCTTTCTTTCTTTCTTTCTTTCTTTCTTTCTTTCTTTCCTTCTTCCTTTCTGAAACTAGCCATAACTGTCTTAATTCTGAGGCAAACACCTAGTTAAACTGACCGATTCAGCAGGGAAAAAAAGACAAAAAGAAGAAAATAAAGCCCAGTAAATGAAGTGACAGCTTATCTCTGGATTTTATGTCCCATCTCTACATCAATGTCATGTAGATATGGCTGAAATGTACTTTTTGTTTGTGTCTCCCCCGCCCCCAATCTCATTAAAATATGGAGAGCACAAAGGGAGAGCCACAGAATAAAAATATTTTGGTAGTCCTCATTAAAAAGAGTTTAAGTACTTTGGATTTTATTTTATTGCACGGTAATAAAATTCAGCCAGCAGAGATATGTCCAATCTGGAACTCCGAGGCAGAACCTGAGCAGAGTTAACTCTTGAGCAAAGACGTTTGACCCAGACTTAGCCAAAGGAAGCCTACTGCCCTAGAAAAACCATCTGCACTGCTCAAGCTACTACTTTCTTTTTAATAACCTCTGCCTTACTCTGAAGGTTTTTAGAAAGAAGGGGGGTGGGGGAAAAGTTTTGTCAGAATGCTAAACGGTTAACAAACATTATCAGATAAACTTTAATAGGACATGCTCATCAATCAAGTTTTATTGTAAAAGATGAAAGAAAAAAAGCAAACACAACATATGCCCTGTGACTGGGAGAAGACAGGAAAACAGGGCAAAAGACATCCACAGGAGACAGATTAGGCCGCTGGCAAGCACCTGTCATTCCATTTTGTCTTGAGGCCTTTAGCTAAGGATTAGTGCCTATTAGTCTTTTGGGTTCTCTGATACCAAGATTGGACATCTCTTACTCGGCAGCATTCCAAACTTGTCTGTTGGGCAAAATTGAACCCACCTGTGCCCCTGCTTTTCGTGTGACATCTCCCAGCATGGCAGGCCTGACCCTGCAGCTTCACGACTGTACCATACACGAGCTACCCCTGACTCCCAGCGGGCTTGCTCACCTTCGACCCCTTGGGAGTCATGAGTCCCCACTGAAATTCGTACCAAAGCTTTGCCTTCACAGCCATGGAGAACAGCAGCTCTCTCTGGCAATTGTTACAAATGATCCTTGAGCTCTCGGGAGAGCAACGTGCTGAGGAAGGCTAATGGTCACCCGGCTTTGAATGCACACCCCGCCCCCTCCACCCCCCCACCCCCACACACACACACATACACGCAATATCCTGCTTAGGTTCCAAGAATTCACAATGAACAAGAGTGTAGAAAGAAATTAGAATTGTAGACACGCCAAAGGTGTCCCTTGGAGCAGTGTGTATATTGTGTTGTCATGTAAAAGAGCCCTTGAAAGATAAAGGAGCTGAGTCCAATTATATTACTGGTTCCATGTTCATCTGAAGCGTCAGACTTCCAAAGATATCACAGTGCCTGCAATAATGAATTCACCTCTTACTTCCAAAAAGACATTGGGAAATTAATTCCCAGTGCTAAGACGAATTTGGCAGCAGAACAGACACATTACAGTTTTCCAAGTTACCTGGCAATCATTTTGAAATGTTATCGGTGTAAAATGGTACTCTTGCGTCTTCCCCACCGACATAGACAGTTTGATTTCTGGTCTTTATTTTTTACTAAGTTAAAGAAGGCATATCCATTTTGATGCTGTCATAAAAGTATATCAGTTATCTGTCAGAAACATTTGTACAGATGTCTAAATATAATTTCTCATAACAATACTAACTCTGAGTAAGTAAAATCCAATTTAAAATTAAACCTTAGAAATAAATGCATTGGAGATAAAGTTTGTTATTGTTGTATGATTATTATTGTAGCTTATAATGAAAAATAGCAACAAATAATTTAATCACAAGCAGGACTACAATGAATTAACGTATTTTAAAACACGAATCCCTAGATTTCTATATCACAACCTAGGAGTGGCCGTTCATACCACATCATAATTTAGGTCTTCATCAGGGCAGTTACTGAGCATGTGCAAGCACCTGCATTAAAACTGTAACGCTTGCAGCACAGGAAGCTAATAATCTAACTTTGTGATTTGGAGGTGTGGACGGCTGAGAAGATGCATAAAATATCCAGAGTTTGAAATGCTGGTGCCATCAGGAGAAGATTTCTGCCGCCTACCCCGTTCTCTCTCTATTCTGGTTAAGAACCAGAAGGTGCAGGCTCTCCGCGGTCCCTTCTTTATGCTGGACTCTTTATGCTATACCAACCTACAGTCCCAAGAAGGGGTATTTAAATGAATATTTCAGCAGGAGAGAGGAAGGACTGGGGAGGAAGAGAGAAAGGGAGAAGAAGAGAGTGTGAGAGGGAGGGAGAGGTAGAGAGGGGGACCAAAAGGGAAAGGGAGGGGGGAAACAGAGGGAGAGAGATGAGCCAGCCACAGCTGGCTACTCTTTCTTTTGGCAAAACCCAACAATGGCCATTACCCTTCTGTTTATGGCAACACAAACTATTTGATTTGAAAAGTCAGTCATTTCTATGATAGCAGTGGACATGTTTTCATCAACAGAGCAGTTCGGGAGGAAAAATTATATTATTAGCTAATTTTCATTTTATGAATTAGAAATTTTTTTTCCTCTGCACAGACAGAAATTTCAAACCCCTCCAGAAATGGAAGTATGCCCATGGATTGATGACTAAGATCAAGTTTCCAGTGTGCTAATAACCTGCTCCAGTGAAAACATATTTTTAATTTGCTTTGAGGGTTATTTATTTTTTATTATTATGCTAAGGGTTTATAATTTAATGTCAAACATAATTTTGCACGAATTCTGTGAGTGTACTCTGATGCGGTAGATAAGCCTGTGTGCCTGGCTGGCATGGTCTCAGACGACGTTTTTGAGAAAATGGATCACCATTTGGCCGCCTGCCAGTCCATAAACTGCTCAGTAGAACAGTGCAAGGGAAAAGTTGCAAGGAATGTTCATGTTTTGCAGAAGAAAAGAAAGGAAAAGAGAAAATCCCTAGTAAGACTAGGAAAAGAAGAGATAATTATACTTGTGGCTTTCTACTAGACACAAGATAAATTGGCAAAACTAATTAAGAAATTAAAAGATTTCCAATTAGGAATTACCAAGTCATATTTATTGTTTAAGTCATCAGCTAACTAAATGGAACAGTGTTTTAAACAGGAATATTTATTTAAAATATATATTAGTCACCAGTGTGTCTCCAAGCTTTAGGGCTGATTTGGTAAACATTCAGAAGCATCTACAGTAGGCCAAACATTATACAGTGAATAAGAGATGAAAATGAAAGCCGACAGTGGCTACTCTCTAGGAGCTCTGCCTGATAGAAGAGGCGGTCACACAGACTATGCGGCCAGTCCAGTGCAGTGAAGTGAATGCATTGGTGCATTTACACATGGGGTGCTTTGGACCGCACAGAAGTGGCATTTAGCCAGGACTTGTGCAAGAGGTGAAAGGACAAATATGTCTCCAAGACAGGTCTGGGCATCAGACTTGGTGCTCCAAATAGAAAGTCAGAGAACCGAAAAGTTGGCTGGTCAAATAAATGGTTGTTTGTGTTTATCCATTCTCAAGTGTAAATAACAGTATTATAGCGTTTGTATGTCGTTAAGTCAATTTTACATGCTTTAGTGACCCTAGCTCTCACAGCCACCCTTGCAGTTGAAGCATGACAATGACTTATGTCATTGTCACTAACATAATAAGAGCGAAGTGCATAATGAGAATCACATGAAACGTAATTATGGACGTTGCACCAAAACAAAAACAACAGAAAGGTTATCAACATGACATAATAAAAAACCAGATGTATTTGTTGACTCCATATTCTGGATCAAAGTATGGGAAAAATATGTCCTGGTTATTCATATGTTATATTTCTGAAATAATTCCCAAAGAGCAAATAACCATTTCGGAGAGTAGGCAAACCAACTAAAGAAACACTTCTCGATAGATACAAGAAAAAACTTTCAACTCTTCAGGTATTAAGGAACTACAGTTCAAAGGAATAAAAGAAAGCAAAACCAAAAATAAACAATTGAGTTGAGAGGCAGAGGCCAAGAAATCTTGAGTTTTAGGCCAGCCTAGGCTACACAAGAAGTGAAGGGCCAGTCTAATCTGTACAGTAAATGCCAAGGGTAGCCTAGGTTGTAGAATGAATTGAGGGCTGACTGGGCTACTTAACAACATACCAATAATAATAATAAAAAAAACCCTGTAGGACTAAGATGCTGTCACACACACACACCTTCATCCCAAGCACAATGGCTACCATTAAAAAAACAACAAAAAGTAACAAATCTGGTAAGGATGTTCCACAAGCTTAATAGATGCTGGGTGCTACCTAAAAGGACCCTTCCCTGGCATGGACAAAGAATTGTATGTGCAAGAAATTGTATGAAAAAGCATCAGAGAAAATTGGTGTAGTAACTTCATCCATTTGGGCTGATGGAGGTCTTGAGGCTTGGAGTCCCTTACATGGATGCTGTTGTTTTTGTTTTTGCTTTTGTTTTTGTTTTTGTATTTGTTTTATAGGTCTCTGGACCCTCCCATTTCTGCATGTGTCTGTTTTAGATATTCAGATATTGACTCCATGCCTTCGTACTGTTCCTCCCCTCCATGTGTGCTGGGAACTGGAGCTGCTATTTCAGGAAGCCTGCTTTCTCTTTCCTCCTCTACCTATGCCCTGGCAAATTCTTTTCCAAAAGCACTTTTAAAAAATTGTTGATAGGGATGTAAATTAATCTATTTACCACAGAAATATGTACACTGACAAACTAAAACTAGAATATCTTGGTTTGTTCGGTCCATTTAACGCAAACTAGATTCGACTGGGAAGAGAGAGCCTCACTCACTTGAGGAATCCCCTCCATCCAACTGACTTAAGGACTGGTCTGTGGGACATTTGCTTGATGGGAGTTGAGGGAAGGTCAGCTACTCCTTGGCAGGTGATTCTGTGTGTCCAAGTAAGCAAGCTGGGCCAGCTAATATGGTGCAAGCCAGTAAGCAGCCCTTCTCCATGACTCCCACTTCAGCTCTGCCTCCACACCCCTGCCTGGAATGGAAACTTCTGCTGCCCTCAGTAATAGGCGATGAGCTGTAAGATGAAGTGCTTTCGGTCCCCATTTTTATCGCAATGATGAAAAGTAAGTTAGGACATTAAATACAGTATGCAATAGTTATGTTATTCCTTGTCATATACTCGAAATAAGGCAAAGCATCAGGCAGTAGAATACCAGCATACTTATGTCTAACATAGCACTACTCTTAATAGGCAAGTTTTATAATTAGGTAAATGGATTAAAAAATTATATCTATATCTATATCTATATCTATATCTATATCTGCATATCTATATCTATATATAGATATTATGCATAATATCTATATATCTATGCATACACATCTACACACCACACACACACACACACACACACACACACACACAATAAGTATTACTTGGTCATTCAGAGGCCAGAAAATCTTGAGTTTTAGGCCAACCTAGACTATACAATGACTTAAAGGCCAGTCTAAAGGGAATGAGATCCTGTTACTTAGAGAGAAATAAATGGTACAAGACATGATGATGTTAAGTGAAATAAGCCATATAGATACAGAAAGAAAACATTTCATGGATAACCCATGTTCTAAAACTAATTTTTTTAAAGGACTTAAAGGTGTAATGGGAACAGTTTGGGAAAAGAAATGTAATCATGGAAGAAAAAAATATGACAAAAGCCAGGGTAATTGTAGCTGATTGTGATCAAAACAAATGATAAGTGTGAACAATAAAATCAATTTAATAATAAATATTTCATAAAAATAGTCATATGGGGAGTGACTGAAGAGAGGGCTCAGTGGTTAATAGCACTTGCTGATCTAGTAGAGAATTCCGATTTGGTTCTCAGAATCACATGGTATCTAACACCATCTTTAATTTCAGCTCCAGGAGATCCAATACTCCCTTCAGGCTTCTGTGGACCTCAGGCATGTATGTGCTACACAAAGAGGCATGCAAGAAAACAGCCATACATGCAAAATTAAAAATATATGTTCTCAGTTCAATGGCTGGCTGAGAGTGTCCCCCTCTGTATTTGTCATGCACTAGCAGAGCCTTCCAGGTAACAGCTATATCCGGCTCTGGTCAACAAGCACTTGTGGGCATCGATAACAGTGTCTGGGTTTTGTAACTGTATATGGGATGGATCTCTAGGAGGGACAGTCTCTGGATGGTCTTTCCCTCAGACTCTGCTCTACACTTTGTCTCTGCATCTCCTTCTATGGGTATTTGGTTCCCCCTTCTAAGAAGAACCAGAATATCCACACTTTGTTCTTCCTTCAGAGAAAGGATCCAAGGAGCTGAAGGGGTTTGCAGAGCCATAGGAGTAACAACAATATGAGTCACTCAGTACTCCCAGAGCTCCCAGGTACAAAACTATCAACCAGATAGCACACATGGAGTTACCCATGGCTCCAGAAGCATAGGCAGCAGAGGGTGGCCTTGTTGGACATCAAAGGGAGGAGAGGCCCGTGATCCTGGAAAGGCTCGATGCAGCAGTGTAGGGGAATACCAGGACAGGGAAGCAGGAGAGGGTTGATTGGGGAACAGAGGGAGGGGATATGGCTTATGGGATTGTTGAGGGGGGGACCAGGAAAGGGGAAATCATTTGAAATGTAAATAAAGAATATATCTAATAAAAAATAAATACACGTGTATATATGTTCTTTAAAATCATACAGAAAATAAAGAAAAAAGAAAGAAAAGGAAAAAAATCATACAAGACTTAATGAAGAGTTTATTTGAGAGTTGAAGTTCTAACATTAGGGTCCATAATGACCAGACACAATCATGGTAGCAGAAACAGCTGAGAACTTACATCTCAAACCAAACACAAGAACCAAAGAAAACAAATTGGGAATATGTTATATAGTTTTTGAAACTTAAAGCCTGCGCCCGGCAGGCTCTCTTATAACAAAGCCACACCTCTTAAGCCTCTTCAGACACAGAAATAACTGCAACTAAGGATTCACATGCCCAAGACTTAGGTGTGATGTCTCATACAAACCACCACAGTAGCCAGTGAGTTAGCAGGCATTAAAATGCATTAGAAGTTAGGTCTTTACAACTATAGCACAGGCATTATAGTGCATTAAGGACTCTTCCACGTCACACTAGTCTAGGCTGACTCCTGAAGGTCCTTACAAAGCCTGTGATCTTTACAACACTTCAATATCCTTTTTCTACAAAACAGGCATAATGCCCCACCCTGCATTGTGCAGAAGGAATTAATATTTAAAGTACTAATGTCAAAGCATCACAATACCATTTCCTGACAAACAAGTCATGAAGAGCCTCAAAAGAACACGAAATATTATTAATAATACCCAGACAACTGTGAACATGATTCTAACATGTCTCATAATTTATTATGGAACTTTTATGTGGATTTCTGGTCCTGAAGTAGAAATATCTATTACAGAAAACAATATGACATGCGAAGCCTATATGGCATTGAAAATACTTGCTAAACAACACAACCAGTATGATTTTGAAGTAACACAAACCTCCTTTAGAAAATACATAACGCTCAAATTTACTGAAATAAACTCAACAGAACTGAACCAATTTGTCTCATTTTCTACCATCTAAGAAATTTTCTAATTAAGTGGTCATAGGAGCTGAAAATCTAGTAGATCATTACAATGTGCAAAATAATTCATGTCCCCAGTGTGTGATGAAAAATATAGCTTCAGGATATTAATCCAACCTAAATCATATGTACCATTCAATATTTTCATTTAACATAACACCACTCAGCATATTAATCAAAGGTTTTTTTTCACAGCGTAAATAGGCAGAATCAGTTATTTATATTTCCTACTTATTCTACCCAATCCTTTTAATATCACGTACATGTGAATGTAAATGATGTAACTGAAGCCAAATCTTGTTGGCTGTATAACCCACAGGAAAAAAAAATCTCAGAAATGTGCATTTTCAGCTATTGACTACGATCTTAATTAGGGCTGCCATTGTTGCGATGAAAAATGACCAAAAACACTTCGGGAGGAGGAAGACGTATACTTGGCTTGCAGTCACAGTCTGTTGAGAGAAACCAAAGCAGGAACTCAAACGTGGAAGCCAGAGCTGATTCAAAGGCCATGGAGGAGTGCTGCTGACTGGCGAGTTCTTCACGACACGCTCAGCCTGAGCATGAGTCGCCATTCCTGTGCCTACTCGTGCTGCCTTGGACACACCAGCCCTGTTCGGTGTCAGTTCTTTCTTTCCTAAAGCTAGGGTGAGGGGGATCGCTCTGGGGTGAAGTCTGACAACACTATAACTTACCTGGGGTGGGTCTGATCTGTTTGTTTCTTTCTTTTGCTTTTTCGTTTATTTGCTTGGCTTTTAGCCTGTTTCCTGGGTCCAATGCCTCCTCTGTTTCTTCTTCTTCAGTGTCAACTTGCAAACTGTAACTTTTCAAACCACTGCTTATCTGCCCGCTAAAACGAATTCCAAAGACTCCGAACTTGTTTCCCATTCTTTAACTCTGTACATCGTATGGACTAACTCCACCGAGGCATTATCCTTAACTGTGGCCCCTACCTCTTTGGAGTTGATTCACAGGATACTCCCTTGTATTGTGAGTCCTCATAAAGGAGTACTCCACATGTGCCACTGTTTCTACTCTCAGTCTTCTTTCTTATTCCCCTCCCCCCCCATCATTCCTGACATTGCCATTTATAGAGTCAAACAAGCCAAGAATCTGGGTAGCTTTCTTAGTCCTCCTCTTACCACAAAGTATCCATGAAGTCCCAATTCTGTTAATTAAGTAGTTCCATTCACCACCACCACCACCCCTAAGCCTACAATTATGTTCAGACCCATAGTTTGAGACCCTCTGTTTACCTGTCTATTTACCATTTTAATCACATTGTGTTTTATTGACTTATTACCTTAACTCTACCTAAACTCTTTCCCCCATCCCAGATATGCATTTAGGTCATGGTCCAATGACCCCCCACCCCAGGAAGACTTTCCAGATTTCACTAAAAGGACACAAGAAAATCAAACAGTTCCCAAAACCTTATTGGCTCTTAAAAGCTATTCGCATATATTTATTAATATTTTATAGACTGCTGGACTGCACAGCCTTCCTCCCCTTCACGGCTCATCTGTAACTGGTAGCCCAGTGCAGCCTGGAGAAGTATTTGAGTAGCCTGACATTGGACAAGAAGAGATACTACATAAGTAATCTTAAGTTACATACAAAATCAATCAACTTTCTAAGTGCTGGCTAAACACCTCCAGCAGAAGGACGTTTCCCCATCTGGTCAGTGCCTTGAGAGGCACAATTTCAGGATTTCTGTTATATTTGACTGCTAGAGATTGCTAGAAATCTGACCACCAGACAAGTGAAGTGCTGCTGTATAACCAAAGGCTTCTTGCCAAAGACTTATAATTAGCAACAAAATCAGCTGGCATACCAAACTGTATTTTGTTACTTGAATCTCCTTCCCCTTGCTTTGGTGTTCCTTCTCCCTGTTTGTAGCTAATAAAGCCAGATGATCAATAATCTGTCTTTCGGCAACTCTGATCATCATCTTCACTACTGCCTGGATGCTATTATTCACTTTAATACATTAAAACTTCGCTTGAAATTCTTAAACCACAATTCTTTAATAATGGACCATTTTGGCATCCATATACTGATAGCAGCTTGTCTGGTGTTTCAAAAAAAAAATAATGAATAAATCTGAATAAAGCCTCTCCCCCCCCAAAAGATTTCACTAAAGAGAAAAATCCACAGGAAGCAAAATTTTAGTTTAGTGACACAGAGATACTGAGGAAAATGGAGTCTTCTTACATAAATTAGAGAACAGGAAAGTTTCCCTTGCAATGACAATTGGATGTCAACACGTCATTTCGTGACAAAACACTGAGAGACATTGTAGCACTTTGTTGGATCTATTTCTCATTGCTATCACAATGAGAAATAGAGCACACACTGTACTAGTTAGCAGACCAAACCTTTGTGCAATTGCTGTAACCTTTGGTGGAGCCCAGCGATTTTTGTTCCTTTTCAAAAAGACATTAAAGTGACAGTGTGGCGGGTCATTTTTTTTCCACCACACACACTAAAACTAGTGTGCGTGCGGGAGAACCCTGCCAAAGCACGTTGCATTCATACAAAGATCCATACAGATCTTAATCATAAAATAATCCATTCTGTACTCTGTTTTTATGACATTTATATGAATCTGGCCACAGCCTCATCAAGCAGCTCACAGAGGGAAAATTGTTCTATTTATGTGGTTGAGACAGGGTGGACTTGATTTTTAAGCAAAGGGAGAAAGAAATACCCATTTTTCCCCCTAGTCACAAATCTGGAACTCAAAAGAACTATTTTACACTATTTTGTGACTATATTTTTAGCTGAGGATCAGAAGAGAAGAGAATCCCTTCCTCTGTCCCCTGTCAGTAGTAAAGCCATATCTTGGTATTTATGAAACGGAGAAGCTGAGTGAAGACACCTGGAAATACTTTTCCCCCGTCTCTTCTATGTAATTGCAAAAGGCAAGAAATGGATGTGTGGGTAAAAGTAGAAGGGAGACTGCAGGATACAGCTGCTTTAATTTATTTTGGCCCCTGCATCTTAAGAACTAATCATTTTTCAATTAATATCTCCAATTTATTTCTTTCAAATCTTTATTTGGGTATCTTGTATTCACATTGGTAGAATACATGACGTCTGAAATGTTCTAATTTCTCTTCCCTCTTTTCAAGTTTGTGACAATTTTCAAGAATGAATCTATATGCTTGGCTAGTATAATTTTTTTCTGGATTCTAGTAAATATATAGAAATATGGAGATAAAGGCAACTGTGTTAGGTCACACACCATCTCTTAGAAAACTAATTTCCTGGTCACTATGTGAATAAGCAAATGGATAAAAACATCTTAGTAGTATAATGGTTTAACAGCATGTCTCAATCTGTTCATACCTCTTAACCCATGCACCATAGTTCTGGCTTCACTGATGACGTTTCCAGTCCAAGTTTATTTTCCTGTTGTCACATAAAGCCAGGGACTGCTAAAACTCTAAATTCTGCATTTAGGATGGAGGGGTGTGTGTGTGTGTGTGTGTGTGTGTGTGTGTGTGTGTGTGTTGAGAGAGAGAGAGAGAGAGAGAGAGAGAGAACATGCCTGCCTGTGTATGTGCATATGTATTGGTTTCTTCAAAATCACCATCATTCATTTGTGTCAGAAATAATTCCAGATGCACCCAGGATCACCTATGACAATTAAACACCACGTGACTCAGGAATCATATCAAATGTGAGGTTTTTACAGGTTTTGTTAAACATAAACTTTTTTTCCCTTTTTATATAATAAAAAACATACCTCCCTTCTTTTAGAACAAAGAGAAGAAAAGAATAAGGCCCCATAAGTGTAAGGCTATTGTAAGAAAGGGCCTCAATATGAATGATTACATGATGATTTTCCCCAGTAAAATAATGACAGTGTTGAGGACATTCTTCTGTCTTTATAAACCACCGGTATTTAAGTTGAACACAACATACTACTTTCCTTCTGTGCCAGTCCCTCTCCTAAATAAATGACAATATAAATAGACACATAAACTCCACATGAATCATTAGTATGTGAGATACTGTTACCCTGAGACCACTGTAACTCACATATCCTTTTGCTTCCATTTCAAATCTTTAAAATATTTTCTTTTCAAATACTTATAAAAGCACGTATGGTTGAAATAAAAATAAAACACATACAGATGATATTTTCAAGCATGGTATTCTATACCAGAAAGACGTGTTCTCTTTCGCTGTATCCTAAATATCAGAGAAATAGAAGCTTAAAAGCCCTGACAGACAAGAAGAGTTTTCAGAAACTCTTTGAGGTATTTCAACTCTGATTTGGAATTGACAACTTTCATACTGTCCACCTTGCCAATATCAAAGTTCATGACAAAATAGACATTCCACTGTTAAAAGGGCAACACACACATAAAATTGTGTGTGTTGCAGGCAGCCAGTATATGAAGGTAAGAACCATAGACAAATCTCAACCATCTGAAAATGTGTTATGAAAAAATATTTTCCTCTCTCTCTCTCTCTCTCTCTCTCTCTCTCTCTCTCTCTCTCTCTCTCACACACACACACACACACACACACACACACACACACACAAACACCTGAGTAGTTTGTTCTGAACATGTCTATTTATCAATGTCATTTTATGGTTTTTGTTTTTTTTTGTTGTTGTTGTTTTGTTTTGTTTTGCTTTGCTTTGCTTTTCTTAACCCTGAGTTCTTGAAAATAACCTTCCAGGTAAAAGTTGTCATAAATCCTTCAAATCAAACATCTTCAGGTTTAATTTTCTGAATATGAGGCATCTTCTAGTCACCATGTATAGCTAGCTCTTCCCACTGTAGTTTTTGCCAAATAATGTGATAACAGCTTGCTTCTGTGAAGACAAATCATAATGCCATTTAACAAAGATGTTTTGTGTGTGTGTGTGTGTGTGTGTGTGTAGGTATGCATGTGTGTGTGTGTGTGTGTGTGCATGTGTACGAAAACCCATTGTGTTTTATTCTGATATGGAAGATTTCCATCTCATTAAACTGTCCTTTTCTTGACACACTGAGATATTTTTCAGGAGTGACATCCTTTCCATAGGAAGGATTATATACCAGACATGCCTTGACCGAAACACGAAACTAGTCATAAAAAAAAGAGAGACAAAAAGGTGAAAAGACATGCCACATACAAAATCAGACCTGAGGGGGGAACTCCTAAGTCTGTGCACTGAACACATCTTTAAACTGGAGATCTCCCTGGAACGAGAGCACAGCAGAGCTCATGAGGATGCACACGTAATTCTGTCAGCCCAAGCAGATAAATGCAAGGAAAAGTTCTATGATATAGCAAAGCAGTTGTGCTGGTATTTTGCAGATCAACATGAAAGAGACCTGGAACCCTCCTCCTTCCACCAGTCCCAGTCATACAGCTTTCCTATTAATGGCTTCCAGCACTGAGGGAGACGCCAGTGTGCACAGAAAAAAAAATCTTCTCTATTACATGCCCCCTAATGCAAGCTAGGTTCAATGAAACAAAAAGGAGATATCTATCTATGCCAATATTCGAAGGAAGTCTTGCCATTTGGGTCACATTAAGGAAACAGAACCTATGGTCTATGGTGTGTCACCTCACAGCTATTTCTCTAAATACAATTTTTCCCTGTGTCCTGACTGTAACCACTTTCCAGCTACATATGAGCATCTATACATCTTTTTAAACAAACATTTAATGTTGCCAAAAGAACTGATCCCTGGTACCCATTAAAGAAACCAATTGGCAAAACAAGAAGATTTTTAATGAGTATCTACGGTATGCCAAGTTAGATGCTATGGGCAATAAAAGAAAGCACAGTACATGATATCAATCCTCAAGCAATTAAAAGATCATGCGTGGATAAAATTACAGAGAGCAGCCCAAGGTTTTTCCAGTGTGCAAGAACTGTAAATCTTGAAATCCACGAATTAAAGTCTAGAAAATTTGAGCAGAAACTGCCATGGTGGTGGTGTGGACACATCCTAGAAGACTCTGAGGAAGTGAGATGAATATTTAATGAGGAAGTGTGAACTGGAAAGAGTAAACAAAGTTCAAGGATAAAGTTACCCCTTCGTCTTTAAATGAACAAGATAGATACTTCTAATTTAGAGCAGTTTCTCCTAGCACCGATTAATAAAAAAGAGGGGGGTGCAAGAAATAAATACAACAAACTCACTGTCTATTAGAGTCATCCCCTAAAGAGTCACAGAAGAAACTTGGGCAGAAATCATTGAGGAAGCCCTGTTGTGGTGATACAATAGGCATGAAAAGCGTGAGCCACTCTTGACACTGCCGGAGGTAGAAATGACTGTATCTTGTTTTGGTCAAAGCTACCACAAGACCCCAACATCAAAGAAGCAGGCACACCAGGGTAAAGACTGGATAAAGAACAGTGAGTCACAGAAAGGCTGCAGAACAAATCGTCACGCCAGGATTGATGGTAGGAGCTCCTGTCTCTCATTCTGGGCCTAGTGCCCACGAAGAGAGCAACACCATCATCAGTGTCATCTTCCGAACAAAGGACCACAGTATAGAGAGAACAATGTTAATTATTGTCAACATTACGTGTGCACTCAGCGACTTCAACAGAACAATCAGTTTAAGTGGCCGTGGCAACTTCTCAACATAAAACACACTTGCTGCGATCCAAACTGGATTTACGGAAAGGTGAGCTACTGCCTCGGTTGTTTAATCTGGTTCTGTGTGAGCTCAAGTAGCTCACATTGTTAGAATGAACGAATCAAAGGCGTAATTGTTTCTGTCATCTGCACAGCAATTTTTACTCCTGAATGCATTGTTTTGGGCAGGAATTAATAAAAATTGCATGTGCTTCAGGTGCTGGGTAGATCACCCCTTTCCACACAGCCCAGCCTGGAGCTGTGAATGCTCCTTTTCTTATTATCAGTTAATAATTCTCTCTCATTGAGGCAAATTAGGAACTTGACTGTGTTAGAGAGTCCAGAACACTGCTAGAGGCAAAGGGGGCTAAATGGCAGAAATTCCTCTCTGCGCGAGATGCATGAAGCACCACATTGTGTCCACCACAAAAGCCGCTCTGTATTTTTGATCCTTTCTAATTTAATTAGCCCAAGAGGTAGTGCATTAATTTGCCAAGAATTCTTCTGATGCGAAAGCTGCCCTTATTGCAGTGAAGGGAAAAAATAACCTGCGTGCTACAGTGGCATGCCAGTAATGAAAGGGGGGTATTTTTGTGTTACAAATGGCATTGCAGGGTTACAAGAGACCTTTAAACCTTTTTATCTCTGGTTAGGTCATATGTAGCACAGTATAACCCAAAGCGCTAATTAACTAATTCTGGTCCAGAAATCTTTTAGAAGGCTTAGGAGAGTCGCACAGTTAGAACCCAGGTCAAATGCATGGCTTTTGTTTTGGATTTAAAAAAAAAACTGAAAACATCTTCTGGTGTATATATTAAAAGATAGAACAAAAAAATATCATCAATCGGCAGTTCGGTTACTGTACAGACTCAGTGCACGAGATCCTTCTTCTGGTCTTTGTTCCCTTGCTGTTTAATGATATTCTTTATGTGGGCAAGCTGGAGCCTTGAAGTCCCATAGAAGGTCTCTTGGCTCTTTATGCTGTATTTATTTGGTAAATTGTCTCCATGTTAATCTTCTTCATCAAATGCTTGGAGTCAGTTTTGAAAAACTTTGATCAGATCTGCCACCGCTAAGCCTCTTCATCGCCATGTGCTTCTGATATGTGCTCGTGCACTCAGATGGCTCATTTACTCATTAGAGAACAAGAAACATGCGTCCTACCACGATAAGTCCTTCCCGATACTTTGAACTGCTAATTAAGTCTATGTAATCATGTCTCCTGTTTGCAGAACTATTTCTTTTCTAGAAATTACGGATCCCGTTGAGGGACTCTCAACACCCTTGTCGCGCTCCCTCGGCACTTCCCAAGCCTGCTGCCTGGATGGGGCTGCATAAAAACACTCCCAGAAACGACCCAAGAAAACCTGAGGATTATTACATCTTACATTTCATTCTCTGAATTGTTAATGAAAACCAGCGGAGGGCAATGGCTTTAAAGGAACACATGGATATTTCTCGCCGTGCCTATCTATCTAGAAATCGGTGACTTAAGGGATGGTGTTATTCAGAATGTTTTGAACCGTTCATTGTGGCTCCATTAGGAGCCTGTCTATGACATAGTGCAAGACTCAGTAGCTAAGCAGGTAAGGAAATTAGAATTGTCAAATGTAGCTACTGTCCAGGTGTAGGAAGTGGTTGGTGTGAGACCAGAGAACCTTGAAGAAAGGCAAGAGCTGGATTTTTTTTTAAAATGGGGGCCAAAAGAATCTTTTACTAAAATGGAAAGTTGAAAGGGGTGGACAACCCACACAATCTGATTGCAAGAGAACAATGAGATTGGTGGGAGTTTAAAATAAAAAGATCTTGGAGTCTCAGCTCCGCAACATTTTCTCATGGACGACAGTATGAAATCCTCTAGTCTCTCCAGACAAGAATACTCTGTCCTATGTCTGTCCTGTGATAGAGCAGCACTTTTCAAACCATACCATGCAGTTTCTAAACCTTTAACTGTTTTTTCTCCATAATGGTTTTCATTTTTCATATTTTCTTCTGCAGGGCATGCTTAAAAATCACTAGCCACTTAAACAATGAGATGATAATTTCTATTCAGATTTAAAGTTCATAGATAGTACGGCTACACATAAGGTAACTCAGCTGAGAATGTGCTTTTACAGCTACGTGATAAACTGTTCTGAATTTTTCCAGGTTGTCCAAAAGATTTGAAAGGGTAAAGGATTTTTTTTTAATACACAGTAAATACTTCTGAAATAGTGAATTAGAATGAAAAACAGATGACAAATTTATTCAACTTTTGGCTTCTGGAACATCAAACAGCACATTTTCTTCAAATGGTTTCATCAGTGGACTGGTAACTTCTAAAATTGATTGACTCGGACCTGTCACATATTTGATGAGTGGAAATTTATAAAATAGTCCCTCCTTTTTCCTCATCTGTTGACATTTTACCTCTTATAATAAACTAAAATAAAACATCTTTGTCAAAACTTTGTCTATCATTTTATGTTTTCAATGAAAAATAAAGATAAGAACCAAGGATTAAATATTTTAATTAAAGAGAAAAGTTATTTTGTTTAAGTTGTTAATATTAAAACATGGATAAAAGAAATCGAAATTTTGCTCAGAAAGAAATCATTAAGAATGTCTTTCTCCTAATGTGACATGCACAGCACATGTTGCTTACTAAAAAGCAATGTCAAAAATCAAATGATAGCACATCAACCAGGTTAGAAAGAAAATAAAAGATTATTTTGAATTAATGTTTAATAAATAAAGAAAGATAATTTTGTGTTCTGAGAAACCTGGTGTTTTGCTCCCTAATTCTGGGTAATGTTATAATCTCAGAGAATGTACAGCAAAAACAAAAGAATTTACCTACACATGCTTTCCAGATAAAATCAGTATCCTTAGGTCTCAATCTGTGCTTTCTAAAATACCATGAAACTCATAACAGGGTACTTGGCATGCGAATACATGTGACCCATGGCAGCCTGTGGGGATCTGCGTGTATTGGAAGACCTACAGGCTGGGAAGGTTGAAGAAAAGGTAACTGTAATTTTTTTCTTCACATAATGAAAGTGTGAGAGATCAAAATCAAAAACTAGATTTCACCCGCAAACATCCCAGGGGTGAAAGTAGGCATCGAGTCATCTACATATGTCCATTTATTATGGACCTGAGGAGAGCGCCATGCAGTGCATGGACAGAACCATGGACCATGCACATTCAAGCATGCGATGAACTCTTTATCTGGAAAGTGCCTTGCCTTGGAGAGGGAGAGACAGAGGATATCCATCTGAAGCCTAGAAGCAGAGGGATGGAGGTAGAATATTTATTTATCTGAAAGCAAGTCACCTAAGCCCAGTGGGTGGAATAAGAAAAGCACCAGCAGTCACCTGATGAGCTGTGTCTTTTCTACAGGACTACTTCCTTTTCTTTTCAACGTGATATTTTTATTGATATGAGAATTTCACATAATGCATCTTAACCGACTATGCTGACTTGTCAGTGCTCCCAGAACCATGCAACAAACCTGTGATCATACATCCCCCGCAAAAAGAAGAAGAGGAGGAGGAGGAGGAGGAGGAGGAGGAGGAGGAGGAGGAGGAGGAGGAGGAGGAGGAAAAGAAAAAGAAGGAGGAGGAGGAGAAGGAGGAGGAGGAGAAGGAGAAGGAAGAGAAGGAGGAGAAGAAGAAGAAGAAGAAGAAGAAGAAGAAGAAGAAGAGGAGGAGGAGGAGGAGGAGGAGGAGGAGGAGGAGGAGGAGGAGGAGGAGGGAGAGGGAGAGGGAGAGGGAGAGGGAGAGGGAGAGGGAGAGGGAGAGGGAGAGGGAGAGGGAGAGGGAGAGGGAGAGGGAGAGGGAGAGGGAGAGGGAGAGGGAGAGGGAGAGGGAGAGGGAGGAGGAGGAGGAGGAGAAGGAGAAGGAGAAGGAGAAGGAGAAGGAGAAGGAGAAGGAGAAGGAGAAGGAGAAGGAGAAGGAGAAGGAGAAGGAGAAGGAGAAGGAGAAGGAGAAGGAGAAGGAGAAGAAGAAGAAGAAGAAGAAGAAGAAGAAGAAGAAGAAGAAGAAGAAGAAGAAGAAGAAGAAGAAGAAGAAGAAGATCACCAGCTCCTTAAAGAAAGTCGAGACCTTCCCCACCCACACCTCCACCAGAAGCCATCAATTGTGGAGAGCAACAGTTCAGCAGCCCTACAGAAATTGTTAGCAGTTCTCTTCAGTGGCTTTCTGTCTTAGCTCTTGCTTCTTTGGTGGGGGAGGTGGAGTAGGGGTAGACAGAGCAGCCTTCTATGATTCTCGTTCTCAACTATGAGTCTGCAGTCATCAGCGTGAAAGCAAAACAAGATTCCTTGCCCTTTACCCCCAGTGGGAGCAAGGACTTTTACATGGTTTCTGGTGATAGCACAGACCATGCATGTCCACCTGGTCTCTGGTATCAGCATGTGCCACGGACCTCAGCAATGGAAGTGCAGACCGCAGATCACAACTCAGTCTTCCACTGTAGCATGAGTCATGGGCACTATCATAGCTACACTCCTGTTTCCAATCCAGAGTGACTTGCTAGAGAGGAAGTTGGGGGATACAACCTGCTGTCAACCTGTGACAGACCCCAGGTAAGATAAAAGAAAGGCTAGGAAACAACATCTCTAGAATGACTGGACAGAAAGGACCACACAGGGCCCCCAATCCAGGTGACTGTTGATACTTAATCATGAAGAGGAGATTTAATATCACAAAGTACCAATGACCACATCATAAAAAAATAGCTACTTCAAAGAACTGCTGACAATACCCAGAGATAAAAATTGCTGTGTGACTAGACACAGTGGCACATGCCTATGATCACAGCCCTTCGGAGTCAGCGGCATGAGCCCTGTGAGGTCCTGGGTGACATAGCAGGCTTTAGGCCAAACTGAACTACATATTTCCAATATTAAAGTAAGTTTAACAATGAATTATAAAGCCATGGAAGGAACCAAGAACCACTATTTCTGGTAAAGTTGCTTCTATCCAACTTGTCTCCCACTGACTTCATTTTAGAAAGAAGCAGACCTTAATATTTTGGCATTTGAAACATGAGACTGTGTGTGTGTGTGTGTGTGTGTGTGTGTGTGTGTGTGTGTGTAACCCTGGTTGGTCTGGAACTAACTATGTATGATAGCAAAGTATAATTAAGTGTACAAGCCTAAAGAAGCCTCACTTTCTCTCCAACTAAGAAGTATAATCTATCCAAACAGAATACTAGAGAAGTATAATCTATCCAAGTAAACTATTAAGAGAATAACATGAAGCAGAGAGAGTAAATGAGAAAGATAGCCAACCTAGAGGGAAAAAGAATCGAGGTATGTCTGTATCTTTATTTTCCTTTTCCTACTCAAGCCATAAGCCCGGTGCATTAACTATGCAGAGCAGGAATCCTGGGAACACCTGTGTCAGATTGTTCTCTGGGTCTTGTAGGCTACACAGCCATTCTGAGCGTGTTTGGTATCCACAGCACCTACAGAGGCAGTGGAGAAAAAGCACCTCCAGGCTCCGGTACCAACACTAGTCAATAGGATGGAGACACGGAAAACCTGTTTCAGATCTGGAATGAATATGTGTGTGTGACTCTCTGCGTGTATATGTATATGTGTGTGACTCTGTGTGTATGAATGAGTGTGTATGTGTGTGTATGTGTATACATATGTGTGTGACTCTGTGTGTGTAAGTGTAAGTGTAAGTGTGTGTGTGTATGTCTGTGTGTGTGCATGTGTGTGAAAGAAAGAGTATTGTGTTTTGAGAGAGAGAGTGTGCGCATGCACGTGCACAGGAGAGCACATGCACTTGCGTTGAGAGGTCCCCGTTAATCCCTTGGAGACAGCTCTTCTTCTACTTGCCACACTCTTGCCTGGCATCTTTCCTGCATCTTCTGGTCTCTCAGTTTGACAGGATTTTAAGAGCTGAGCATATGTGAAGCAACTAGAGCCCACTCAGAAGGATGCGGACAGAAGTTCCCTCCTGCGTGAGGGCTGACAATAGTAGGAGTTGCTGATCCACTCAAGAAGAGAAGGGAAGAAGGAAACAACAGGTCGTTACACAGACAGGAACTTATAAAGCCATGGAAGGAAGCAAGAACCACTATTTCCTGTAAAAGGTCTTCTACCCAACTTGTCTCCCACTGACTTCATTTTAGAGAGAAGCGGGCCTGAAACGCTGATATTTTGGAATGGCACTGAGTGTGTGTGTGTGTGTGTGTGTGTGTGTATATGTGTGTGTGTGTGTGTGTGTGTGTGTGTGTGTGTGTATGTGTGTGTGTGTGTGTGTGTGTGTGTGTGTGTGTGTAGCCTGGAGCTAGCTATGTAGACCGGGCTGATCTGGAGCCACAGGCTGCCTCTACCTATGGAGTGCTGGGATCAAAGATATGCACCCCTATACCCAGCCACTTCACACTTTAAAAGAACAAATAACATTGTGTGTGTGTGTGTGTGTGTGTGTGTGTGTGTGTTGTCACCTTTTATAATGCATTGCTTTAGGAACAACTTTAACATCCCTTAAAAATAAAGTAAATGTTTAAGTTTCCTATCACACCTATTTTCTCATAAAATGTAGAATATTTTTTGAATGAGTAATAATAAAATGAGCTTTCTATGTAGATCCTGGTGGGTAGGAAAACCTTCAGCTGGATTAACATGAAAACTCTTGTTCATGCCGCCCCTATGGTCTCAGCCCTTACACCTCTGACCACACACACCCCATCTCACCCAGCCACTCCTATCTGCTCTCCCATTGTCTTCCCCCTTTTTCTCTCCTGCATCTGGGGGGATTTAACAGAATTTTATAATTCAGCAATTAGAAATATAAGTTTGGGAGATGCTGATTTAGAAAGGGTCAAGAGACTCGTGAAACATCCTGTCATTTCATGATCGTGTGTATTTTGCTCTAAAAACACAAACTTGTGCCATGTTCAGCTCAGCCCCGAGGAGCAGGGGGCACTTGGCCTCCAGAGGTCTGCATGAAGGCATGGAGATCCGCACCAGCTCTGCGCACAAACACTGAACTGCTCTTGCTGGCTGGGCAACATGTTTTATAAAGGTGCAGAATCTACTTTGTTTCTGTCACTTGTCAGGATTAAGCATAAATAATGTAAAAACAAACAAACTGTGCCAGTACGAAATGTAGTATTTGTTTACAAGACACTTGCAGAATCTGACAGTGGCCCTCTGTTAACAATATTTAGGCCATAACCATATTGGCCAAATTTTACACACAAAGAAATCTGAAGCTTTGGATAATGTTAAATAGTTTTCCATTTCCCCAGTATCTGGTGTCTAATCTCAGACATGATCAGGTGGAGTACCTCATTTTAATAATCCCGTCGCTCTCAAATCCAAACACAAGTAAGGATGAGTTAAGAGCCTGCCAGGCTAGCATTCTCTACTTTTTCATTTCCCTAGATCTGGGGACTTTTCAAGCAGTTACAACACTCAAAAATGTTGAAAAGCCAACAGATTTGGCATCTCTTACTAGTGCCACAGAAAAACATTCAGAGGAAAAAATGTAACGACTGATGGCCATTGTTATCATTATGTCTCTGTAGCATACAAACACCAAAAGGCATCTCTTTAAAATGCATATAGTTCAAGCTTTTTGTTGTGCCTAGGATATTTCATCACTCTGTAGCCCTGTGAGAAACACCTCCATAGATTAACATCATCCCATAAACCTCTGTTTGTGAACCTGTCTTCCCAGACTATCCACTGAGAAATCCCCCAGAAGTCTTTTCTTGCAGTCTCACTGACACCTTGGTAGAGATCTCATTTCAGTCAGTTAGATGGGTATGCAGTGTACTCATGAGCCAAAAGGTGAAATATGCATCCATCCAGTTCATACCTCGCTAGCTACTGGGGCTCCTAATAACATGACAACAAAAAGAATGGCTTTCTCTGAAGACAGCATCCTATGAAAAGCTACACTTCCTGTGTGATTGTTTAAAATTTAGATAGTGAATTAAAACCCAGAACCAAATCCTTGTAAATCAGAGAAAGAATCCATGGCCTGTGGCTTTTATCATGTGGTCAGCTAACACATCACAAGATGCCCTATCTTTCAGGATTATGTGTCACATGGATAAGAGATATTTTTCAAAATTCTCACTCCTGTTCTAAACTCACATAACTGCAAACCCAAATCTGCCATGATGAATACCAATTCTGCACTATAGCTGCATAGGGAAAATACCCACTCCAAAGACCAGGCACTGTGCCTCTGAAACTACCTGGTTTTTGTTTTCAGTGTTCACAGAGACATTAAGGTTACTGAGTATAAAGCAAAGGCTTTCTATCCAAGGTTGGAAAGCAGGTATCTGGTTCATCTCAGGAGAGCTTTACACTCATGAGCACACGCTCTGGATGGAAAGGAGGCTTTTCAGACAGTCATGAGTGGTCTAAGTTTTCCTTTTAGGGGGCTTTTCATTATAATACTTTAATCTCCAGTAGACAACAAAAACACTGTATTCATTCTGGTAATATTACCTTCCCTTTTGCACCACATATATGCTCTAAAAACTGGCCTAGAGATTGCCAAGTAGGTTAGGCTAGCTAGGCAGAGAGTCCCAAGGATCTACCTAGCTCTGACTCCTCTGGCCGGGAATTACAAACTTTTGAGAGCATGTTCTGTACTTTTTTTCTATCTGTTTTTTGTTTGTTTGTTTGTTTTTTATTACTTTTTTTTTTTTTTTTTTTTTTGCAGTCCAGTCATTACCTGCCTCCCGGTCTGCTTTCCCACAGTTTCTCACCCCATTCCTCCTCCCCCTGTCTCCAAGAAGATATCTTGGAGACTGATGCCCCTCTACCTTCTCTGGAAGGCCTGCCTGGTTATAGTCTCTATATCCCCTTCTGGTAGAAATATAGATTCTCATAGATTCCCCATATCTTCTCCTGTCCCAGGCCTCCAGCGAGTTACCAGAGATGCCCTGTACCACCTTTCATTATCATTCCCAGCCCTCTCTCACCCCCTTCTCCCATAGATGATCACCACTCCTGCTCTCTCCTCACCTCCTCTCCTACCCAGCTCCCCCTTCCTACCCACCCCCATGACTGTTTAGTTTTCCCTTCTGAGTAAGATTTGTGTATCCTCCCTTGGGACTTCTTTATTATCCAGTGTCTTTGAATCTGTGGATTGTAGCATGGTTGTCCTGTGCTTTATGGCTAATACCTACTATCAGTGAGTACATATCATAACTATCTTTCTAGCTTTGAGTCACCTCACACAAGATGATATTCTCAAGTTCCATCTGTTTGCCTGCAAAATTCATAATGTCTTTATCTTTAATAGCTGAATATTATTCGATTCTGTACATAAACCACATTTTCTTTATACATTTTTCAGTTAAGGAACATCTAGGTTTTTTTTTCCTTTTTCTGGCCATTACAAATATAGCTGCTATAAACATAGTCTAGCAAGTATCCCTATAGTATAGCAGAATATCTTTTGGGTATATGCCCAGGAGTGATATAGTTGGGTCTTAAAGTAGAACTATTCCCAGTTTTCTAAGAAACCACCAATTGATTTGCACAGTGGTTGTTCAAGTTTTCCCTCCCACCAGCAATGGTGGAATGTTCTCCTTGCTCCACATCCTTGCTAACATGTGCTGTCACTTGAGGTTTTGATCTTAGCCATTCTGATGGGTGTAAAATGGAATCTGCATTCCATTTTGATTTGCATTTCCCTGATGACTAAGTACTTTGAACATTTCTTTAAGTGCTTCTCAGCCATTTGAGATTCCTCTGTTGAGAATTCTGTTTATCTCTGTATCCCATTTTTTAAATAGGTTGTTTGAATTGTTGGTGTCTATTTTCTGGAGTTCTTTATAAATTTTGGGCATTAGCCCTCTGTTGGATGTAGGGTTGGTCAAGATCCTTTCCCAATCTGTAGGCTGCTGTTCAGTCCTATTGAGTGCCCTTTGCCTTACAGGCCTTTTAGTTTCACAAGATTCCGGTTACCAGTTGCTGATCTTCAGTGCTTAAGACATTGACATTCTGTTCAGGAAGTTGTCTCCTGTATCAATAAGGTCTGGAGATCAAACTCAGATCTTCATGCTAGCAAGGCAAGCACTTGACCAACTTAATCATCTCTTCAGTGTGTTTTCAAATGATGTTTTACATTCCATAATTATTTTTAACCCACAGTTGCACTTCAATGAATGCAGGGGAATTTCTCTGAAATGTCCAGTTGCTGTATCCATGGTGATCTCAAGCTGACTTCTCTGAAATCACTTACAGAGAATAAAAAGATGGCAGAAGGAAGCTTTGCAGGTTGCCCTTCCCTCTACCAATGTTAAAGACATATACAAGACAATTTGTTCTCTGTTAGAAAGAAGCGTGTTGACTAGCATTAAGTTGTATACAGATAATTAACATAGTGCCTATAAGCGAATTGATGCTTAACCAATACTATTCCACCAAGAAGATTGCTATCTTTTAAATTATTTCATTTCATCAGCCTCATCATATGTGTGAGAGAAACTTAACCTTTTGGGACCAAATATTATTGGGATTTTATTATTTCTCATGAGGAGCACTAAGAAACAAAGAGAGGAGAAGGATCAAAGGAAAATGGGGGGGCACAGAGTGGAAAGAGGAAAAGGAAAGGGGGAGAGGAGAAAGGAAGGAAGGGAAGGAAATAGAAGGGAAGGGAGAAAGAAGAAGAGAGAAGGGGAGGGGAAGAAATAGACAGTAGGAGACAAAGAGGGAAGTAGGTGGGAGGGGTTTGGAAAAGAGGAGAGAAGAGGAAAGGGAAGATGAGGGAAGGGAAATGGAGGAAGAAAGGGAAGGAAGGGAAAAGGATGGGGGGATGAAGAGGGGCAGGGAGTTCCGGAATCAGATCTAGCTAAGTGGAAACCTCTATTCTACATCCATGGAATCAGGTAAGGAAGTCTGTATCTAGTGTAATGTTTCTTACCAGGAGACAAAAGCACTTAGCAGAAGAATATTTTAACAATCAAAGAGAAATTCTGGTAAATGTACCTTTCTTCACACCCAAAGTTAGGAAGGATTATAAAACTTCTCTCCCTGAAGGATAAATAGAAAATGCATAAAGTGGGTATTTTGCAGAACATGCTAGCAGGAGTCACTTCGGTGGGCCTAGAAGTACATATGTAGCTGCACTTAGAAACAAGAGCATTTGGTCTCGCTTAATGGGCATAAACTCTACTCTTGTATTTGAAAGACTCATCCTGGAGAAAGAGACTAAACAGCTCTGGAACTCTGTCTGCTTTGTTCTCCATTAAGAATTTTATTAGTGCTATAGATGAAAAAATTAGCCTCTATAAAATATTCACTCAGTGTAACTGTATATATCAGCACACCTGAAAGATAAATACATTCTTACCTGATCCATTCACTAATTAAATGCAATTCAATCTATTGTTTTAGCTGAGATTTCCTGGAGTTGAAAGTAGTTAAGTAAATTTGTGCATAAATATAGGGATTGATGAGTGATAAAGAATTAAAAACCATGACTACTATAAAGAAATGACGGGGAAAGGGGGAAGATCTTTCTAAGGAATGGTCAGGAAAGACCTGATATCATGGATAAAGAGATATAGACCCTCTGAGAAATATCCAAACAAAATCATTTTTAGACATAACAGACACATAAGCTTGAAGTTAAGGGAAACCTCAATACCTTCAAGGAAATGAGTCAAGCCAGGAGGGAAGGGAAGCAAAAGACAATCGGGATCTTGGAGAGAAGTGGGATGATTGTCAGGTGTCACAGCACAAAAGGTGATATTGGTCATGACAAGAGTTAGATTTTATTCCATGTGTGATATGAAAATATCAAAAGAATCAAAGCAGGAAAATCACATGATTTACTGTGATTGTTCAGCATGGAATACATTGATGAGGAAACAATAATAAAAAAGAGCAATTAGGAATTTATCACAGTAGAGATAAACTCTAAAGGAATTAAGATGATGAAGGATTAGAATAAGGTAATGACCGTGGAGGATGGCTAGAGACAAGGGTCTCCAACACTCTTTTGAAGAGGAGATTGGCAGGTCTGGTTATTCGTTTGCCCAGGATGATGTTGGGGAAAGCAAGGGCAGAGATGACCCACAAATGTCACACCTGAGCTATGCAGGGTTTGAAGGGAATTCCTTCAGGCTTTCAATTACATGTTTCTAAATGCACTGGAACATAGAAAGCAACCAGCCACGAGTATCTGGTTCTGATAGGAGCTCGAGGAGGGATTATTGTGTCCACAATAATATCCACAACTCTGAAATGGGCATAAGCTTGAAGAACCTATTGGAATGCCATTGATAAGGTCTGGCTCTTTGAAGATTACCTTCTTATTCATCACATCTCAGTATCATCAGCTTGGGTTTTGAGAATTAAATAAGTAACTACTTTCTTCCTGTCTAGATTTATAATCAATAGAAAACTAGGATGAAGGTATCCCACTATACAGACAAGGATAATTAGACAACCAGGCTCAAAAGAAAGGCGTTCCCTTCCCTTTCCCCTTGTTATTCTTTGCTATAACCTTGGGAGAGGGCCCACTGTGCCTGTTGTCTTTTGATTGTCCCTACTCTTTTGGGAAGCAAATACTATTAGAGAACAGACACTGTCACTGAAACTTATTCATGCCTACTCTATGTAGAATTGTGAATTTGGCATACTTTACTTTCTAGGGCTAATGCTGAACAAGAATAAAGATTCGAGCCAGCAGTGGTGGCACACACCTTTAATCCCAGAACTCAGGACGCAGGGGCAGGTAGATCTCTGTGGGTTTAAGACCAGCCTGGTCTACAGAGTAAGTTCCAGGACAGCCATGACTACACAGAAAAATCCTGGAAGGGGAAGAAGAAGGAGGAGGAGGAGGAGGAGGAGGAGGAGAAGGAGGAGGAGGAGGAGGAGGAGGAGGAAGAAGAGGACAAGAACAAGAACAAGAAGAAGAAGAACAAGAACAAGAAGGAGGAGAAGGAGGAGGAGGAGAAGAAGAACAAGAACAAGAACAAGAACAAGAACAAGAACAAGAACAAGAACAAGAAGAACAAGAAGAACAAGAACAAGAAGAGGAAGATGAGGAGGAGGAAGAGAGACAGAAAGAAAGAAAGAAAGAAAGAAAGAAAGAAAGAAAGAAAGAAAAGAAGGAAGGAAGGAAGGAAGGAAGGAAGGAAGGAAGGAAGGAAGGAAGGAAGGAAGGAAAGGAAGGACGGAAGGAAGGAAGAAGGAAGGAAGGAAAGAAAGAAAGAAAGAAAGAAAGAAAGAAAGAAAGAAAGAAAGAAGAGTGAAGAATCCCTACAACTGAATCTTGTCTGATCACACCATTAAACTGTTTTAGTATAAGATGACGACTATAAACCAATTACACAATAAAAAATGTCTTGGAAGTTAGAAAATGTGTAGACTTTATTAGCAAAAGGAATGATTTTGTTTAGTTGTATGTTTTGGAAAGGAGGAGGGGTCTTTTAGCCATTTGAAAGGTCATCCACACTTCCAGGTCCTATTTTTCACATCCAAGAGGGCAGGGTACACATGGATACATTGTATTCTAAGAAGCAAACTCCTTTCTATAACCATCATCTGAGCTAGACAGGAAATATGTAAAAAATAGAAAAAACAAACAAAAAAAACACCATAGAGTAGAACTACCTTGGTGAGTTGGACTGAAGTGCTAAGGATCTTCGGGGACATTTTGGGACTCAATGGGACTCAATGAGGTCCAACATTATAGAGACCTCAGACAACCACACATTTCTTAGTTACCAGGTAGACATGTCTAAGGAAATAGACAATTGCTTCTCCTTCAGTAGGGGTATTAAGAGTAACAGAGCTATGGATCATCTATAGTAAGTAAAAACAATCCGGAAGAGAGTGGAATATTCCACAAAGGGGAAAAAGGATGAGTTATCAAGGATGCATTTCATTAACAATGAAGACTAACAGAACAAAGTTGTATTTCTTTCAATTCATTAGCTTTCTGGATACGTTTAACACAAATATTGCTACATTTTTGTCATTGGTTTTCTTGTTTTGACTGCTCTGATTGGTAGAGTACATTTTAATGTAAGCCCTTTTCCTATCCTACAGAAATAATTAGGAAGATGCAGAATGCTTTGAAGAAACGTGCAACCAGTCCAGGATAAGACCCTGCTGAACTCCAAGGCTCCTGGCTTAAAGGAGTCTTGTCTTCTTCAGCTGTCGTCTTGGTTCTGGGCTGAATTTATTCTTGTAGCACCAAGCATCATTTAGCAAGAAGCCAGCCTCCAGATCCTATGTCTGTGTGTCTTTCCATGCTACCTTTTAGAAAGGAAGAAACACGTAGAAGCGGGTCAGGTATTCGCAGTTACTGGTGAGTCATCTGGTCCCACATAATTTAATATCCACAGAGCTCGGCTATTTATGGCGCATGTTGAAAGGAGTCGACATATGTAGACATCTTCACTACGTAGCTTTATACTCTTCTTGAATACAAAGATGTAAATTTTGTCACCGTTTATGCAACCTGCTAAAAATCTTGCTATTAATTCATGTGAATGAGTATTCCTCCAAAATTTTAATTAAAATGTGAATGCTCTGCACACTTCAATTCATAATACATTACATGTATATTTTGTTTAATTCTGACTGATCGCTAGCTAAAAGAAATTTATTTATGTTTTCTCATGCCTGAAAAATTCTATCAAACCAACTGGGTTAAAAAACTAAATACTACTAGAAAAAGGGAGGACACTAGAAATAGTGTCCCTTTCACATTCCAGTGTATACTAATGAATGTTCTAAGAAAAGAAGAATGGAGCTCTGCACAGGTGACCAAGAGCTTCTAGCCTAAACACCTGGAGGGGGACACAAAGGAGAAAAATCAACATTACTTAAAAACTGTGCTGGGTAAATATGTACTGTCCAAGTCAAAACTATGAGTACCTTAGAGCTCTTGTAAGTATTGGTGTTTGGGGCTGGAGAGGAGCATAGACAGCTCTTCCAGATAAACCAACTTCAGTTCTCGGTATCCAAGTTGGGCAGCTCAAATTGTTTATAATACCAACTCCAGGGGATCTACACTTCTGGCCTTCTGTCTAATCACGTGCACTTACCGACAGGCACACTCACATCTACACAAAATTAAGAATAGAATGTCTTATGGGAAAAAACTTGATATTCAAGACAGCCTACTTTGAGCCTCAGTTATGATTAATTAAATCTTTGTCAACCACATCTCTTTCTAGAATAATATTGCTAATTCAGAAGATGGCCATATATTTTGAAATTGTCTATTCTAATATTATTCTAATCTACCAGAGTTATTTAATGGTCTTGATTTTTCTATATCTAGTAAAAGCAGAGTAAACATACAATTTTGTTACATTCTTTAGAATATTATTGTTAAAGAGAAGAGAGTCAACAAACCCCACCCTTTGCTCTTCTGACACCTTCTGTCTAGATTCCTTTTCAACTGTCATTTTTGTTAGTATAAACAAATATAATGCTATATATTCTTTCACCATCCAATTTTTAATGAGATTGTAAAATTGTTAATAGTTAGAAGGTATTAGAAGGGAAAAATAAAGATTTTTTTTCTGTACGAATTTTTCAAAATAGAAGTGTACATTTTGCTGAAGGAATGGAGGAGAAACGTTTGATCAACTGACACTCAGAAATCATCCCTGAGCAATCTGTTAGAATTTCTCTCCCTTTGCAATGTTTTCTGTTCTGTGTTATCAAGAACTATGAATCATAATTTCTGGCAGCTAAAATCAAAGGGGGTGAGAGTCTATTAGCATCCTAAAAATATGCATGCCCTAATGCTCTCTTAAAATATGTCTGCTCAGAGATGGTGCAGATTTCTCAGCCAAGCAAGATGACATTAACTAAGACCCTGGCATGAAGATTTGCTTATTTTAGTTTGCTTAACAATGTAAACCATAGCACAAAAATATTGCTACTCTGTGGCACATAAGTTCTCCTCTCACACTCTGACCCACTGCTTGTTAATATTACATGATAAATGATCAAATCACTTGTGATCACTAATTATTTTGATCATTCACTTATGAAGACAAACTAAAACCGTTTTAGAATTAGTCCTTTTTCAGAGAGCGTGCCTTCTTTCTGTCATAAAGGAACCTGTTTTAAATCACTTAGATGGAACCAGGAGTAAGTGAGAACAATTAATAATTTAAATCAAGACAGCGTAATATGTCTACATAAGTAGCTGATAAATTTCTGGAATGCTCAAAAGTGATGCTAATGTTTCTCACATTCAGCACTCCCTGAGCAAATCTGACTTTATTTGCCTCGTCCTCGGGAAGGTTTACTACGGGATTCCAGAAGCATGTTCTAAACTATACCAATATCTGACAGAATCTTTTGTTGACTCTGGTTACAGGAAAGGGAACACAGAGATCAGATCTAAGGCAAAGGAGGACACATGTTACACCTTTCAAACAAAGGCCTAATACCTCCACAAAAGAATACAGAGCAGTGACTTGATGCTTCTGCACGCTGGAGGACCAGGGCTGTGGAACAGCACCCTCCCACTGCATGCCACGGCATTTTCTTATTAAATAAAAAGCAGCAAAATCATTAAAGGAACACTCTCACCTGTTTTACTGCAAGTAACTAGTATATTTACAAGCCTCCAAAAATGTGGTATGCTTGATGCAAGATAAAATAGATATATTTGATGAACTAGGTAGAAGGTACAATGAGATTTAGTCAACAATAAGAGTGTGGCAGAAAATAACAAAGCCCATAAAGAATTCTGAACACAACTCCGAGGATCATGTGAAAGAAAAAGAGGACGTGGGAGGAAAGCCAGACTTCAACCAAGGCCTGAAGAATACACCTCATTAACAGTTGAGGAAACAGGAAAAAGATCACGAGTGACAACAAAAAGCCTTAGTGCTCCTTTATGCCAAGAAACCAAACTTAATTTTATTCCATTAGCCCACCATTATCCAAAGATGTTTCTTGAAACACGAAATTCAATTATGTGATTATTAATATATTCCAAATGTATTTTATGTGAGAATATATATTGCACATAAAAAACAATTTTATATCCAAAAGACTGGAAACGGCTAGAAAAAGAGTTCAGTAGATAAAGCACTTGCTAACAAGCTTAAGATCAAACCACATCTCCAGAACCCATGGAAAAGGAAGGCAGAACTGGCCATTACTGGAATCTCAGCAGTTCTGGGGTTAAAATATGGATTCTACCCCCAAAGGCAGTTAGCTAAGTAGACCAGCTGGAATCATTCTAGGTTCAGAGAGAAGATCCTGCCTCAGTAAATGAAGTGGAGAGTGACTGAGGAACAGACCTAACATCAACTTCATTTGGTTGTACACACACACACACACACACACACACACACACACACACATACATACACACAGTTCTGAACAAGGTAGCATACACTTTTAATTCAAATAGTTCAGAGAATTTGAGACAGGATGATACAAAGTGTGTGTGTGTGTGTGTGTGTGTGTGTGTGTGTGTTCTCACTCTCAGAAGTTACACTGAGATTTAACCAATTATCCTTCATATAGGATATAGGCAAAACATTAAAGAGGAGAAATATTTTTTCTAAAGTACTCTTTATATAGTTTCTCCATTTTCCACATAATAGCATAAATAATCAGAAAGACAGTGAGAAGAATGGAGGGAGAGGGAGAGAGAGAGAGAGAGAGAGAGAGAGAGAGAGAGAGATTGTTGCTGAAGGTTTCACTAATTCCATGAGGTCCCATCTCTCAGCGGCGCAGGACTGTTTGTTAAATTATGATCATATATTTACTAGGATTCATTAAAGCCATAGCAATCATCAGCATGACTGCCTAACCATAAGCTAACTAAACACGTTCAGCTAACATGGACTGGGAAAGGACCAAAAGAAGAGCCCTCCGCCTATACACAAAAGACTACAGACAACCAGGCAAACCTGAGAGCAGAACAGACAGACCATCGTCCCCAAGGACCAGCACACTAATTCACCAGTTTCTTATCCCATCCAAAACAATCAATCCTGAATATATATATATATATATATATATATATATATATATATATATATAAAACATTGTATAAATTGAGCAGTATGTAGTTATATATTTAGAAACAATTAATACACATACTCACAGAGAGCCTTGAGTTTTATAAAAAGCAAGGAGGAATTAGGGGAGGTTTAGAGGAAAGAAAAGGAAGGGGGAAATGATGTAATTATCTTATAATCTTATAACATGAAAGAAATCATTTTTGAAACTTAATTACTTGGCTTTACACCGGCCTTAACTACCTCAACCATGGTTTGGGTACTACTATCTGAGCCTCGTGTGCTGGGATTTGAAGTTCTGGGGTTTGTTATTTCCAATAATTCAAGTCAGATCCTTTTCTCAGTTTTAAGGTTCTGGATAAAATATTGAATTTTTTTCATTTTTTTATATAGCCTGCTAACATCCCTTTTATAATTTCAGCAACTTGTTAGCAAAAAAATTACCATTTCTATTTTAAGGCTATTTTTTTTTGCAGACTTACAACTTGCTTTTTTGTTTTTTATTTAATATGAAATAAGACTTTTCTTTAAATGTTCGTCTCTGTAAGTATTAACAGCAAACACACTGATGTAAAGAACACTGATGTAAAGCACATTATTGATACAACTTCGCCTGCTTATGTTGTCTTGTCACCAGCAACTCCTTTGGCCCCCAACCCTCCACAGCTACAGTTCTGTTCTTGCTTTGTGAAATGTCGGATGGTGGAGCCACACAGTAGGTGCCCTTCTGAAGGTGAGTTATTTCAAATGACTTCACGTGTTTGCAATCCTCTAAACAACTTTGACAGCAATAATCCATACCTTCATGTTGTTGAGCTGTGTCCCCTTGTCCGTTCATACACCAAACACTTGAGCATCCTAATTTGGAGGCACATTGCGTACAATAGTTAGAAACATTCATATATATATTTTGTGGGAACATAAGCTTTTGCTTTCTTTGGAGAAGTGGAATTGCAAGGATGTATAATCAGGGTACATTTAGTTTTTTTTTTAATTTTTTTTATTTTCTATATTCTATGTTTACATTCCAAAGGCTTTCCCCTTTCCCAGTTCCCGCCCACCATAGTTCCCATAGTTCCTCTCCCCCCCCAACTGTTCCCCAATCATTCCCCCTCCCCCCTCGGTTTCTTTACTAAACTGGATGCAATCTTTACAGGCCCAGGGTTCTCTCCTTTCTTCTTCTTGGGAATCATTTGACTTGCTATTAGTGTCTTGAGTATTTAGGGCTTCTGGGCTCATTAATATCCACTTATCAGTTATTGCATTTCATGTGCATTCTTTTGTGATTGGGTTAATTCACTCAGGATGATATTTTCCAGGTCTAACCATTTACCTACAAATTGCATGAATTCATTATTTTTAATTGCTGAGTAGTATTCCATTGTATAAATATACCACATTTTCTGTATCCATTCCTCCTTTGAGGGATATTTGGGCTAACTTCTGATCTGTTTTAGAAAGTGACAGAGATATTGTGTTTCCATCAATGGTGCACCAGAGTTCTAGTCCCTCCACTCCCTAATCAGCACTTGATATTGTCTGCATTTTCATTTTAGTCTAATAATTTGCTAAGATTTTGATGATTTTGCATGCATTTTCATGGGCAATATTGATCTTCATTTTTTATTATTGTCCTTCTGTTTTTCTCCTTCATGGATATGCTCACATGAAAAAAAAAAAAAGCTTAAGTGATGCCTCCCAGTTTTTAAGCAGTAGAGTAGATTTGGTTATATTCTTAATTTATATATAGGCATAATTTAGAAATAAAGTCATTCAGTCTTGGAGGTTTCTTTTTCAAGTTGTTAAACGTGGTTTGTGTTTTTTGACAGTCATGGAGCTATTAAAGTTACCTGCTTCATCCTGGTAGTGTTTTTATGACATTTTGGTTTTAGAGAAATTATTGACTTCAATTAACTTGCAGGATTATATACATAGAAGTCTCTGCAGTATTCCTGTGTATCTTTACAGGAAATATGATGGGCCTCACCTTTCATTTCTGACATCAGTTTTTTGTGTCTACCTTGGCCTTTCTGCCTTCCTCCTTCTTCCTGCATCTATCAGGTTCAAAGATCTCTTCTTTGGTGTAGGTCATTTTCTCTCTGTTTTCAATATTACTGACCTCTGCCCTTACATCTATTAATTTTCACTTCTATTTAATTTTAAAATCTTAAGTTTAAGTTCTACTTAGGTTGCACTTTGCCTCTACTCTTTTGAACTAATCTAGCTTCTTAAAATGAAGCCCCATGGCGTCTTTTGTTTTCCACTAGAAGCTGTAGACATAGTAAATATTTCTCTGAACACCACATTGACTGCATCAAAGACTATTTGATGTACTATATTTCATACTTGAATAAAAATAATTACTGATCTCTCTTGAGACTTTTGGTACACTAATCACACAGATATTTTATTGTTATTTTTATTAATAATCAAATTTTATTCAGAGAAAACTCATGGTAGTGTTTCAATTATCTTAAACATGTTTCATAATATTTGTTTATGAGCAATGGCATGACATATGTCTGAGGGGGTCTAACTAACCCCACTTCTGGTACCAACTTCTGTCTTAGTTAGGGTTTCCATTGCTGTGAAGACACACCATAACCACAGAAAATCTTATAAAATACAACATTTAATTGGGGCTAGCTCACTGATTCAGAGGTTCAGTCCGTTATATTCATGGAAGGAAGCATGGCAGTGTCTGGGCAGGCATGGTACTAGAGGAGCTGAGAGTTCTACATCTTGTTCTGAAGACAAACAGCAGGTTAACTTCCAGGCAGCTAGGAGGAGGGTCTCAAAGCCCACCCCCACAGTGACACACACCTTTAACAAGGCCACATCTCCTAATAGTGCCACTTCCTGGGCCAAGAATATTCAAACCACCACACCTGCCTACAACTGCTAAATGTATACTTAAAAACATCAAGAACTACCATTGTGTGAAGTGTACCCTGCATATGTCACCAAGATCCACTGGCACATAGTGAAATCCCTTGCTGGTTTCTTATTCATTCTTCTGATATAAGAAAGAAGTATAAAACAAACCTGTAAAAAATGCAGGCTTCTTTTTCTCCTCTTGACCAGACTCTTCAATGTATTTTCTAAAACACTGTTATTTGAGAATGTGCTTTAGGATGGCCATGCTTCCTTAGGTAATTTCCTTTTACCATCCTTCTTTATCCTAGGTTGATCCTTGTTTGTTTCCGCTAGGCTCTAAAGCAAAGGTAATATTTTAATGACACTAATAATGTTTACTATTAGTGTTTTATGGTATATCATTTCCTATGTCATTGCTTCTTCTGTTTATTGTATTTGACATGAATCTTTTATACTCAATTGTATTGTGCTTTAATATAGCCTAAAAGTTGAATTTTATTGATATAACTATAAAGAGAGATGTGATTACATTTAAACTCCACTATTATAGCATACATACCATGTTTTGTTATGTCTGACAATTCTATTTCCCTGTCCCTGACTTTTTTCACTCTTGAAATTATTTTTATTATTCCACTGAATTGAATTTTGCATCACAGTTCTCTGCATTTTTGCTTATTTCGTGCTGACGCTAAGAACTGCAATGTGTAACTTTCCATTGCTCACTGAGAACCAACATTCAGCACTTAGAATGGAGTTGGTGATGGTGGATTCCTTCGTGTTTGGTCTTCCTGATTTGAATGATCCAGACTTCCATTACTAAAACCTCTCATAAGAAAACCACACTTTTTGGCTCTTTTTCAGGATTTTCACTTCTTCCCTGGTGGCAGGTGCAGATGAGTTTGCTGATCACTTTCTCTCTGTGGATTTATATCTCTCTCAGTTATCATTTCATTTCAAATATTTTTCTACTGTCATCTCTTCATCTTCTGAGACTCTTGTGACATGGATATAATAGCTCTTAATTTAATGTGATGGATTGTTGAGATCTTTTTCCTCCATCCTTTAGAATGCACAATTTCTATTGTAGGACTTTCCAGCTCACTGACTCTTTGCTCATCTATATATTTGAGACTTTTTGTCTCCTTGTTTGGTAAAATACCTTTATATCAATATATAATTCATATTTTAGTACAAAGTTTGCATTGTATATTCCTTTGTAATTTCCAGATATTATGTAGACATTCTTTATACTAGCTTATGAATGCTCAACTATACTGGAAAATTTTTATAACATGCTTCGATGTCTTGGAATTGTCAGGCAATTCCAAAAGCACTAACATTTTAACATTGCTTTTTATACTTTACCCCAAAATCCTGAGATTTGGCTGTTCTATTTACCAGTTACTTACATATCATATTATGGTCATCATATTTAAATATTATCTTTTAAGAATCCAGTTCATATTTCAATGGTATGGACAATATTACTTGTTTTTGTCTATTTGTTTGGTTTTGGCAAACAATCATTCCAATTGGGTTCAAGTGTCACAAGTCTTTGTTCATGACTTCAACGTACATTCCTGTACAGCAAGCCACATGTGACCTGTGTGTTTGTCACATAATGACTGATCTAGAATCTGATCAGTAGTTCATATCTTAGTTGCTTAGTTGCTTCTCAAGTGGCATATGCCTTTTAAGATTCAAATTAAAGGTGTACACTAAGATTTTATAAACACTTCCAAGGTATTGATATACTGTCTTAGTGTCTGTTGCTGTGAAGAGACACCATGACCACAGTCATTCTTGTAAAGGAAAGCATTTAATTTGGACAGTTCAGAGGTTTAGTCCATTATCATCATGGCAGAGAAGAAACACAGAATCACAGAAATAGACATGGTGCTGGAGAGGTAGCTGGGAATTCTACATCTGGAACAGCAGAAGGCAAGAAGAGAGAAAAACACTTGGCCTGGCTTGAGCATCTGGACCCTCAAAGCCCACCCCCAATGACACACTTTCTCCATAAGACCACTCACCTCCTAATAGTGCCACTCCTGTGGGTCTATCAGGGTCATTTTCATTGAAAGCACCACACAGTACCAAGTGCCCATAGCTCCAAAATCTCCTGCTACTTTCTCACTCTCTCCCTATACTTCCACTTTACTTGGCTTTACACTTTGACTTGACACATATTTTTCTGTAACTAGATAGTACACAGGGCCAAACAGAAGAACAAAAGAAGACATTTTCAGTCTTTAATGTTTGAACCATTTGTGGACCACCATCTGTACCACTGCTACTAACAGAAAGTCTTTTTCCTGTACCTAAAATAAGAAAGATTTTTCCCTGAGATGTCTAAGCTATGTGAATTCAGGATAGGGTACATACAAGAAAGAACAATGATAAATTCACTGTCAGTTTAGAGCCCTCAAATAACTGTCCCATCATTCTGTTAAAATTCTATGCCCTGATCCTGGTAAGAGTAGCAGCTGGAGTGCTTCCTCCAATTTACCTAGAGCTACAAACCTGGATAACTGAAGATTGTTGGGTTGTTTGTTTGTTTGTTTGTTTGTTTTCCCCTTTCCACTATAAGGTAAGCTTTTCCAGCATATAGTTTCTTTAAAAACATTTTATACAACAAGATTTTCTGGATAAATCCTTAAAAGAAGAGAGAATGCAAAGTGGAAATGAGTGAGTGAGAGTAAATGAAGGAGAAAGGAAAGAAAAGAGGGGAGAAATGAGTAGAAAGGAACAGACAGACAAGAGGTAAAGAATGGGGAGAGGAAGAGAAAAGGGAATTAAGGTAAAAGAACTAATGTCGATCACCCACCTGATGTGGAAGCAAGGTCCATAAAATATGGAAGCTCTACTCTGTCTAGAAAAGAGACTATTGTGAGAAAACTTCATTGTGAGAGGTTTTGGTTGGTGGTGGCGGCGGCAGCAGTGGTGGTGGTGGTGGTGGTGGTGGTGGTAGTGATGGTTACAAACTGGAACAGAAATATCACTGTTCAAAATAGCAGAAGCTAAAATAAAACAAAATGCATATCCTGGAAATGGTAAGGCTGTGGGAAGAGAAGCTACCAGTTACTGGTATACCTAAATAGAAGAATGATGCATAACATACTCTGAGAAAACAGGACAGGGCAGTATGCGAGCACAACTTTAACATGTCTCCCCAAATTTTTCTGACAACCCTAACAGGCTGAAGGCACCAGCATCTTATATTGTAAACAATTTCAGACTAATTATAAATGTAAATGTATCAATTATTTCTAATTTTTTCTTCATTTACCGTTTGCCCTGTAATTTCATATGGAAGTAAGTACAGATCAGAAGTCTATATCCGGTGTCAGTTATTTTGATTCTAAAGGCATATTTAAGTGGTAAACTAATCAGACTTGCGATGAAGCTCAGTTAGGAAACCAGTTCCCTTGAACCACAGTTAGTTTCCATCGTCCACTTGACACAGCCGAGAATCATATGAAGAGATCATGGCTGAGGATTCACTGAGCTCATCTTGACCTGTGGACATGTCTGTGAAGCATTTTCATGATGACTGATTGATGTTAGGAGGGTCAAGTCTTTGTGGGCAGAACCACCCCTAAGCACATGGTCCTGATACGAATAAGAAAGGTATAAGCTTAGCTTACAGCTAAGCTAAAGCTAAAGGGAGAGCCAGGAATTCCTCTGTAGCTTTTGCTTTTGTTTCTGCTTGAGTTCTTAGCCTGACCTCCCTCAGTAATGGATTGCGGCATGGAAATATGAGACAAATGTTCCTCCCCAAGTTGGAGGAGGGTCCAAGTGTCATACCACAGAAATACAATGAAACTAAAACACTAGGCATGCATAAAGCCCTGGGTTCAATCACCAGAACACACACACACACACACACACACACACACACACACACACACAAAGACACACACACACAAAGACACACACACACACACACACACACACACACTAGATGTGGTCATAGAGGCAACAAGAGAGAAAAAGTATCTTTAGCTCTATTAGAGAGTTTAACCAGCCTAAGTTGCAGGAAACCTTGTCACGAACTAACAAAACAAAAGCTAAAATAAGCATTATTCATGATATGGTAATACGATGAAAAATAATTTAATTTTCAAATTTAAAACATATCTCTCTTGCTCATTGTTCTATTCTATGTTGCTGTTCTTAAAGGGAAATGGACAAGCTAGGACAATGCCAGCAGTACCCAGTACCAGACAAGAAACAGTGATGAAGTAAATTTTTCACTCAGTATATCGTCTGTGGTTGTGAAAAAGTAAGATTATAAGAACAGCTATTAACACACATACACAGAGCTATGGGTGTCATTCCTTGCCTAATGCTTTCAGCTCCAAACAGTCTCATGGAAATACATGTAAATGGCAAAATACCCTTACTATCAACTTGGACAATGATCCGATTCTTGAACAGAAATGGAATTATAATCCATTTAGCTGTGCTGAACCAATAGACAACTCCCCTTTCCTAATTAGAAACAGAACAGAAACAGAATAGAAGGATAAATCAGTTTGTATTCACTGACATAGATTTTTCTTCCTATACAAAATTTAAAATTTTACCACTGACTAGAGCATAGACTTCTTGAAAGTCAAAACACCTTCTCTGAAAGGAAAAATAACGTTGATTGCCCAAGACTGACCAAGAGAAAGACCTGAGATCTACTTGCTTTGTGGAAAGTTAAGTGTATTGTTTACAATGTTTTTTAGAAATAAATAAATAATAAAAGCAATCTGCAAAGAGTGAGAAGTGCTCTCCATTCTGATCTTCCAATCACCAAATTCCACAAGGCATCCCCTGGGAACTTGCTGGTCAGGCTTGCCAGAGGAGCAAGTGAGCTACCTTCAGACTTTCATGTCCATCCTCACCTTCAAATGCAATCCTCAGCTCTATAACCACCTACTTGACCTCTCCTTATTTCAATTCCTATTGAAACAAGCACATTCTGGTGGGACACCCTGCTTTTCTCCCTCTTGTGTACTTTCTCACTCCCCTTCTACCCTATCTCCATTCCTACATGTCAGCTCCCGATATCTAGAATCATGTTTTTCCAGGAAGCCCCAGTGGCCTCATCTGCCAGAAACTCAGATACATTCCCTATTAATCAACTCACAGCTACCACACTCCTCTAAGAACAGGAGAGGGCCACAGAAACAAGAAAATGGAATGCCCACTCAACAAAGACAGAGCCATATGTGAGCACCCAGAATTCCAGATCATCTCAAATCTAGATGCTTATCTATCATTATAAAACACAATCAATAACAGGTAGAACGATATGTCTTCACTAGAGCCCAACAACTACAATAAACTATGAGAAATGCAATGTAGCTGAAACACAAGACAGTAAAATCAAAATGCTGTTTAAGAGTATGTTAGAAGACCTAAAAGAATTGAATAAATCCATTAAAGAAATATATGAAAATAGAAATAGACAGTAGAAGGGAATGAAGACAACAACCAAGTTATGAAAGGATAAGTATAATCAATAAAGAAAACCCAAATTTAGGGAAATCTGGAACGGAAAACCTAAGAAACACTAATCAGAACACTAAGCATACAGAACAAAGAGAGACCATTAAAAGCTGCAATTGCGGGGGGAGAACAACTAACATATAACAGTGTATTAGAACAACACTTGACTTTTCAATGAAAAACCCTAAAAATCTGAAGAATCTAAATAGATGTTGTACAAACTCAAAGAGACTTCAGATACCAACACAGACTACAATTCCAAGCAAAACTTTCAATCACAATAGATGAAGAAAGATTTGCTTGGTAAAGCCAAATTTAAGCAGTATCTATAATCCCAAGCCTACAAAAGGCAATAAAAGGAAAAGTTAACCTGAAGAACATAAGAACACATAAAACATAAGGAATAAATAATATTTTCCAGCAAATCAATAGAAGGCAGAACACATCACAATGACAAAACAATAACCACTCACTGATATCTCCCTACATCTGTGGTCTCAAAACGACACCGACTAAGATAGTGGATGTACAAACAAGACCCATATTTCTGCTGGATCCAAGAAACACACTTTAACATCAAGAATGGATATCACCTCATAGTAAAAGAATGAAAAAAGATATCTCAAGAAAATAGGCCTAAGAAACAAATTGGTGTGCTCACTTTAATATCTGACAAAATAGACTTCATCTCAAAACTTATCAAAAGAGATGGAGAGAGCATGACATGTTCACCAAAAGAAAAAATTTATCAAGAATAATGCAGTTGGCTTTTGTGTTGTTTTATGCTTAAAATTGTCCTTTCAGGATCTGTGAAGAATTGTGTTGCTCTTAGTTTAGTGAATATTATATGAATTTGTAATTGCTTCCGGTAGGATGGTCACTTTTATTATATTTATATTAGAGATCCACAAGAATGGGAGATCATTCTACCTTCTATACCTTCTCCAATTTCTTTTCTTCAGTGTCTTAAAGTTTTATCACACATAGCTTTTACCTGCTAGCCTGCTAGTTTAGAGCTACCCCCAAGATATTTTATTTTCTTTAAGACTATTGTAAGAAAAAAACAAACAAAAAAAACATTGTTTTCTTGCTCCCCTTGTTTCAGGCTGTTTGTAAACTTCCTGTTGTTTCTGTTACTGTCAATGTCCAACTTTAACCACTAGTGGTCTGATAGGGGAGTTAAGGACTATGCATAGATACCAGCTCAACATCTTCATGTTCAATGAACTGTATAGATGTTGTCAGACTTTACTGTCTGTTTGTAGAGGGTAACCAATAGCCTTGGAAATAATCTGGGTGTTCCTATGGCCAAAACTTCAGTTAGTTATAAACTAATCTCAATACTGGAAATGTCATTTGGTAACAAGTTATGTCCAGTGAGATTCTGTCTCCTGTAGCTTTGGTACTGCAGAACTGGCCTTTTCATATGCCCTAGAAACTCATAAATGAGGTAGACATTGGTGAGGGCCAACTCAAAGCCCAGGACCTAGGCATGGGGGGGCAGCTGAATTGGTCAGCTTGCCAGATCTCCCACATCCACACCACCATGACTGTCCTGGATAGCTCACCCAGTGTTGGCAAGGGGCAAGGGCAGCTCTCCTCCTTTCATGACCTCAGGATGGCTCACTCATGAGCTGATACCCATGTATAGTCTTTAACTCCCAGGATTAGCATTCATGGTACTGGAAGGTACTCTGAACACTGTGAAAAGAAAAATGTAAACCCAAAGATACCTACAAACCCTAGGATCTATAATGGTAACTGTAGCAGGAATGGCAGGGCTGCTTCAATGTAAACACTGGGGGCCGTGCAACTGCAGATGAATCTCTTGCCAGAGGACCTAATTGAGGACTGCCTGTGACACCAGCAAATTTTGAAAAATTTGCCAACTATGCCCATTGGTGCTACTCACTGAGTGGTCCAATTTGAACTTCTTTTCCTCAAATCTTTACTTCTGTTTGAGAATGAGCTCATTCACCAGGAAATTAGGATGGATATGGGAAAAATTGTGAACAACATAATTGCACTTGGGACATCTATTGTTGTCCTCCAAACTCTAGTGAATACACGTGTAGCAAAAGCTGTGGTCACATTTTGTCATGCATGTCTCCTCAAACATATCAAAGCAGATGGGGCTGTGTGATGGAGAGGTGTAAAATTTGCCAGGGACTACCGGATATTGTCATCTAACTTCACACTTGGTATGTGGAGGTTTATGTCACATGACACATATGTGCGCGCGCACACATGTGCACACACACACATACACACACACATACACACACACATAAACTCAAAGACTGTGTTAGCATGCACAGGAACTGCATAGGTCTGCAACAAATGTGATCCTAGAGGCAAAAGGAGGACACAAGTCTTCATCCCTAACCTAGAATCTATTTTGAAATGATAACCACTTACAAATAAAAAATTAGTTTTCTCCAAAAGAGTATCACTAAGGAAACATATCCCTCTTAAGGATAGGTCCTATTTCCAGCAGTAGATTGCCAACACAAAATGAACTCCTCAGCACCACTGTACCCTTGAAGATTCCTTGCCTTATAATGTTCAGTTAGGGCTTTTCCTTTGTTTAACCTTAAAAGTACTTTCCATATATATTACGGCTTCTGGGTTTGTGTTTGCATGGGATTCAACTGCATGTGAACTTGTGTCTCTGCATCTATATGTGTTTCTTGTGCTTTTTCATTGGCTGTTTTTTGTTGTTGTTGTTTATATTGTTCAATTCTAATTAGTTCATTTTTATTTTTGTTTTATTTTATTTTTATTCCTTAGATGTCTGTTTTCTAATGACAGACAGAAAGGGTATGTTCAGCACCAAAAGGAAGGGGAGGGGGACCTTGGAGTAGTGGATGAAGAGAACCATAACAATAATATAATTGTATAAGGAAAAAAAGTATTTTCAATTTAAAGGGGAAAAAAAAGAGTGAAAAGTGAAATAAGCATCATGGCCAAGGTTGACCCTTGGTTTAACTAAAGAATTTCTGCTGGGAATTAATTTCCAATTAATGAAACTCACAAATCTTTTAGAAAAAGACAAATTGACATGAAAGCAACATAGAGGATTTCTTATCCTGGCTAGCTACACTATTCTCCATGACCTGGCTCAGTTTTACCTTTTAAAAGCACAGACAGATAATATATCTTGCAGAGAACTGTCTCAGTGATAATTCTAAGATTCTCATTCTTAATTGTAACTGAATATTCAAACTCAATCTTTAAAAGTATATTGCAATGCATTGATCTACCTAGATGTTACAAAACACTCTCTCTTATCAAGATCCTTAATCACACTTGCTTTGTTGTGTAAACTGATGTATCCACAGTTTACATTAATTAAGGTGTGGACCATATTTGATGACCATTATTCAGAATACCACAACCACTTGAAAGAATTCTGTGTTATATGCCCTTTATCAGATAACTTCTCAAAAGATGAAGTAGCACTGAGTTGATTTATGAAGTCAGTTGTATTACAAGGAGTAAGTATAGAGAGCTTACTGGGTGGGGATTCTTTGTAAATATATAGAACCAATAGAAATTCACAAAAGACATGGAAATATTATTGGAATCATAACAGTCCAGAGACTTGAAACTGAAGTATTTTTTTTATAATCCAAAATAGCCATCAACTTGAAAGGTTGCTCTCTCTCCATAACTTAATAGAAATGAATACATCCATTGCCAATCACCAGGCAAACAAGAAGGCAGCCCAGAAATAAAGATGTCCTTGACCCCTTTCCCCGTGGCCTTATATTGACTGAACTCAAACAGAAGGCAAAGGGCAAGAGTGCCTGATTAATGCAAACTATTGAGTTTTGCCTGCCAGGGCACCAAAAAGGGTAAAGAAGGGTAACAGACAAATGCAGGAGGAGAAACAGAAGAGCTTGTAAAGTCCTATTGTTTGCCCTTCATCATCTGTGCTTGTCCTTTGTCCAGATCAAAAACACATGTCACTAGCACAGGCAACACAGAGCCCCATCTGTTGCTACCTTAGCACAGAATCATATTAATTCAGCCATATGCACAACAAAAACCTGAAACCTATACAATATTTCAAAAGAATGAGATAAATTGGGACAAAGAAAGAACTAAGAAAATAGAGTTGCTGCTAAGCCTTGTAACAAAGTTGGTACACCAGGTTCTATCACGCTGGGATTTTTTTTCTTTATCTTCTGCCAGCTCCTGAGTTGCTGCAGAGTTTTCCTGGTGAAGACTTTGGTCTTTATTCGCACAAGATTATGTTGTTAAGACTACTGACTTTATTGAACATTGATAATTTCCCCTCAACCATTATGATTAGATATGGGGGTTCATGAAGCATCCCAATTAGTAATCTGACTGAGAGATATGAGGTTCCATCCCCTTTATAAAACAGGTATCTAATTGTTCCTGGGTAACCAGGACCAATCTTCTCTAATAGTTTAGTAGCCACAAATGTTTGTTTTGTTTTGTTTTTTGTTTTGTTTTGTTTTGTTTTGTTTTGTTTTTTTGTAGTAGGCATGGGGAACTTAATCAACATAACTAGGTCCCTAGGGAAAGCATTTCTTTTATTAAGAATAAAACATCCAAAGCTCTAAGGCCCACATTCATTTGTCATACATACAAATATGTTCAATGGATTCAGAAGATACACTAGAGAGAGTGAAGTCATCCTCATATTCAGTCCCAGTTCTTCACTGCTGCAAACATGCCTTTCAGCCATGGAATGAACACTTCATCATATATATGACATCTTTCAAGATAGCACTTCTCCCACCTCAGAAAGAAGCACACACAAGAAGTGTAGTAATCAGCTTTGTCAGCACTACATTTTACTCCTCTGGGGAGTATTCTCATTCTGCTGTCTATGAGCTGGATTAGTTCAATCAACTATGCTCATGTTGGTAACTCAAGCCAGATGACTGACTACCAGACATAGACACTTTCCACATGTAAGAAACACCTCAGAAAGAACACATCTACCACCAATCCTAAAGTCTTCCATCAAGGACTGTTGTCATATAACCCTGTCAGCCAAACACTTTTCACTACTTCATCCTTGAAAAAGATCATGTTCATCACACTCATTTTGTGCCTGCTGATTAAGGAGAGGCACAATATGACACTCCATGATTCTTAATTCCAGGAAAATCCCATGGGTCAGTGTTAGCACAGTATCTCCTACTGTCACTGGTCACCTCCAGAAACAGGTCATAGAGATGATGCTGGGTTTTCTCATAAAAGCTTTTCTGACTGTTCAACTGAAGAACTCTTGTGATGTGGAATGGGCAGCTGAGTATATTATATGAATACCTGAATGTTTTTCCCATTGCAGTACTCAATGACTACTATGATATTTATTCCTATTTGACTCTAAACCACCATTAAGTCTGCTCATCAGTGCACCAATATATTATGCCCAGGTGGCTAACAACACATTAAATCCTCCAACTTAAAGTCAACCACATAGATATATCTGGTCTAATCTTGTTTTCCCCCTTTGTTTAATCTTTAGACAATGCTCATATACAAAACAATGTCCTGCTATGAGAACTTGGCAAGGTCGCCTTTAGGTGTGGCTTATTTCCTTGTTAACAGACATTATACTTCTCTGTCCAGTTTCTCTTATTTACTCTTTTGATTGCCATGGCCCTGTAATCTTAGGCAAGTGACTTCACATACATGAGTCTCATATTTCAAAGACAGTTAGAATAGAGGGAGATGACTCAGTTGCTGAAGTGCTTCACATGCAAGTGTGAGGACATACAGTCAACTATACAAAGCCAAGAAGAGTGGATCAAGGTAGTGTGTACTCATAATCCCAGTGGTAGGGATGTGAAGACAGGCAGAACCTTGAGGCCTACTATCCAGGCAACATAGCCTGCTCTTTGAACTGCAGAGCAATGAGAGACCCTGATACTTAAGGAATGACATCCTAAGGTTGATCTCTAGCATCCACACATGGGTAAACAAATATGTACCTACACAATTACAAACAAAAACAGGAAGGTAACCAAATTTATTTTATAAGGATGGTGCAATAAAAAAATGTCAGCATAGATAAAAACTCTAAGAATTTCCTTGGACACAAGAAGCACAAAACATTGTAACATTCCTATCTTTAAGGGTTAGAGCTAAACCATGTCTCTATACAAAAAAAACAATATTTCTTTCTATTTTATGCCTTCCACTGGGGCAGATCATCAGTGTGTCTGCCCCTCTGAAGATCCCCCAATCTGAAGGCCTCCCAGAACATCTGCTGCACCCAGGGAAACATGTAAAGGACCCTCTGTTATACTTGATCTCTACCTCCCTTCCAGCCTGTGCTTTCTACCAGGGAAACTCATCAGTATGTCTGCCCCTCTAAAGACACCACACTCTGAAGACTTCCCAGGAGTTCTGCTACACCCAGAAACAGATCATCTGCTAGTATGCCCCTGTGAAGACCACATAGTCAGAAGGCTTCCCAAGAGATCTGCTGTAGCCAGGGCCAAAGGTCTCCCAGGAGACCTCCAGCAACCCAGGGACATAGGAGGTAGGCTCAAGACAGAGACAAGCAGATCAGTTAACACCAGTGATAACCAGATGGCAAGAGGCAAGCATAGGACCATAAACAACAGAAGATAATATACTTTGGCACCATCAAAAACCAGTTCTCCTACCACAGCAAGCTCTGGATACTAACACACACCTGAAAACCATGATGCTGACCTAAAATCCTATCTCTTAAAGATAATAGAGTCCTTTAAGGAGGATATAAATAACTGACTGAAAGAAATACATGGGAGGACTCCCTGCCACCATCTTTGCTTCTGCTCAGACAGGACAAGCGGCCCCAGGTACTGGAGATATCCCAAGTTTAAGATCTCTGGGGAAGCAGGCCGCCTGGTGACCTGCGCACAGGATCTGGGCAGAGCAGTGGTTTGTCTGTGTGGCAGCCAGGCATGGGTCCTCTGCCCTACGGGGTGTTCAGCACTCGGAGCCCCCCACCACCACCATCTTTGCTCCTAGTTGGACAGGACAAGTGGCTCCAGGTACCGAGATATCCCGAGTTTAAGATCTATGGGGATGCAGGCCACCAGGCTGTGACCTGCACACAGGATCAGGGCAGATCAGCAGTTTGTCTGTGTGCCAGCAGGGTAGTCAGCACTTGGAAGGGCTCCTAGCCACCATCTTTGCTCCCTGACAGAGCAGACAAGCAGCATCAGATCCACAGAGACAACCGAGTATAACATTGCTTGGAACAAGATACACCAAGGCTCCAACAGCAGCCAAGAGGAGAACAACACATCTCCAATCTGTACCAGAAGAAACCCAGTCATCCAGTGGTGGGGAAATAGCCTTACGGGCTCACAGGGGTTCAAGCACCAGCCAGTGACAACAGGACCAACTAACGCCAGAGATATTCAGATGGCAAAAGGCAAACGTATGAATGTTACTAACAGAAATTAAGACAATACGGCAGCATCCGAACCCAATTCTCTGACAGCAGTGAGTCCTGGATACCCCAACACACCAGAAAAACAAGATTTGGGTTTAAAAATCACTGGTCATGATGAGGTTAGAGGAACACAAGAAGGACATAAATAAATCTCTTAAAGAAATACAGGAGAAAATGGATCAAAAGTTAGAAGCACTTACAAGGGAAACACAAAAATCATTTAAAGAAATTTAGGAGAATATGGGTCAAAAGATATAAGCCAATAAGTAGTAAATACAAAAATCACTTAAAGAAATACAGGAGAACATGGGTCAACAGGCAGAAGTCATGAAAGAGGAAACACAAAAATCTCTTAAAGAATTAATGAAAACAGAAACAAGCAAGTGAAAGATTTGAGCAAAACCATCCAGGATCTAAAAACAGAAGTAGAAAAAACTAGGAAATCTCAAAGGGAGACAATTTTGGAGATAGAAAACCTTGGGAAGAAATCAGAGGCCATAGATGCAAATATCAACAACAGAATACAAGAGATAGGAGAACGAATCTCAGATGCTGAAAATACCATAAAAACCATGGACTCAACAGTCTAAGAAAATGCAAAATGCAAAAAGCTTGTAACCGAAAACATACAGGAAATCTAGGACACAATGAGAAGACCAAACCTAAGGATGATAGGTATAGATGAGAATGAAGATTTACAACTTAAAGAGCCAACAAAAATCTTCAACAAAATTATGGAAGAAAACTTCCATAACCTCAAGAGAGAGATGCCCATGAATAACAAGAAGCCCACAGAACTCCAAATGGACTGGACCAGAACAGAAATATTTTTCACATAATAATCAAAACCCAAAATGTACTAAAAAAAGAAAGAATATTAAAGGCAGTAAGAGAAAAAGCCCAAGTAACATATAAAGGAAGACCTATAACAATTACACCAGACTTCTCACCAGAAACCACGAGAGCTAGAAGATCCTGAGCAGATCTTATGCAGACTCTAAGAGAACACAAATGCCATCCAAAACTGCTATACCCAGCAAAATTCTCAATCACCATAGATGGAGAAACCAAGATATACCATGACAATGCCAAATTTACACGCTATCTTTGCAGAAACCCAGCCGTGCAAAGGATAATAGGGGGAAAACTCCAATACAAGGAGGGAAATTACACCCTGGAAAAAGCAAGATAGAAGCCTTCTCTCATCAAATGCAAAAGATAACCACTCAAATATAAAAAAATAACATCAAAAATGACAAGAAGTAATAATTACCTTAATATCTCAACATCAATGGACTCAATTTCCCCAATAAAAAGACAGACTAACAGAATGGATACGGAAACAGGACCCTACATTTTGCTTCATACAGGAAACACACATCAGTGTCAAAGACAAACACTACCTTAGAGTAAAAGGCTGGATGACAATTTTACAAGCAAATCATCAGATCCTACTACAAAAGCCTTTACTCAACACAACTGGAGAATCTGGAGGAAATGGACAATTTCCTAGACATCTACCAAATACCAAAATTAAATCAGGACCAAATAGATCATCTAAACAGTCCGATATCCCCTAAAGAAATAGAAGGGGTCATAGAAAAATCTTCCAACTAAAAACAGCACAGGACCAGATGATTTTAGTGCAGAATCCTATCAGACCTTCAAAGAAGACCTAAGACCAATACTCTTCAAACATTTCCACAAGATAGAAACAGAAGGAATACTACCCAACTTGTTCTATGAAGGAACTATAACGCTGATACCAAAACCACGCAAAGATCCAACAAAGAAAGAGAACTACAGGCCATTTTCTCTTATGAATATTGATGCAAAAATACTAAATAAAATTCTTGCCAACTGAATCCAAGAACTCATCAACATGATCATCCACCATGATCAAGTAGGCTTCATCCCAGAGATGCAGGGATGGTTCAATATACAGAAATCCATCAATGCAATCCACTACATAAACAAACTCAAAGAAAAAAAAACACATGATCATTTCATTAGATGCTGAAAAAGCATTTGACAAAATTCAGCATCCTTTCATGTTAAAAGTCTTGTAAAGAACAGGAATTCAAGGCCCATACCTAAACATTGTAAAAGCAATATACAACAAACCAGTAGCCAACATCAAACTAAATGGAGAGAAACTGGAAGCAATCCCACTAAAATAAGAGACTAGACAAGGCTGTCCTCTCTCTCCATATCTTTTCACTATAGTACTTGAAGTTCTAGCTCAAGCAATTAGACAACATAAGGATGTCAAAGGGATGCAAATTGGAAAGGAAAAAGTCAAACTATCACTATTTGCAGATGATATGATAGTATACTTAACTGACCCAAAAACCTCCACCAGAGAACTTCTACAGCTAATAAACAACTTCAGCAATGTGGCTGGTTATAAAATCAACTCAAGCAAATCAGTAGCCTTCCTATACTCAAAGGATAAGTAGGCTGAGAAAGAAGTTAGAGAAATAACACCCTTCACAATAGCCACAAACAATATAAAGTATCTTGGTGTGACTCTAATCAAACAAGTGAAAAATCAGTATGACAGGAACTTCAAGTCTTTGGAGAAAGAAATCAAAGAAGACCTCAGAAGATGGAAAAATCTGTCATGCTCTTGGATTGGCAGGGTTAATATAGTAAAAATGGCCATCTTGACAGAAGCACTCTACAGATTCAATGCAATCCCCATCAAAATCCAAACTCAATTCTTCATAGATTTAGAAAGAACAACTCTCAAATTCATCTGGAATAACAAAAAACCCAGGATAGCTGAAACTATTCTCAATTGTAAAAGAACTTCTGGGGGAATCAATATCCCTGACCTCAAGCAGAACTATTGTGTTAAAAATTGCATGGTATTGATACAGTGACAGGCAAGTAGATCAATGGAATAGAATTGAAGACCTGGAAATGAACCCACATAATTATGGTCACTTGATCTTTTTTTTTTTTTTTTTTTTTTTTTTTTGGTTTTTCGAGACAGGGTTTCTCTGTGTAGCCCTGGCTGTCCTGGAACTCACTCTGTAGACCAGGCTGGCCTTGAACTCAGAAATCCACCTGCCTCTGCCTCCCAAGTGCTGGGATTAAAGGCGTGCGCCACCACCACCCGGCACACTTGATCTTTAATAAAGGTGCTACAACCATCCAGTGGAATAAAGATAGCCTTTTCAACAAATTGTGCTGGTTCAACTGGAGGTCAGCATGCAGAAGAATGCAAATTGGTCCACTCTTACCTCCTCATACTAAGTTCAACTCCAAGTGGATCAAGGACCTCCACATAAAACCAGACACACTGAACCTAATAGAAATGAAACTGGGGAAGACCCTTGAGGGCATGGGCACAGGGGGAAAGTTCCTGAACAGAAAACCAATAGCTTATGCTCTAAGATCTAGAATTGACAATTGGGACCTTATAAAATTACAAAGTTTCTATAACACAAAGGACACCATCACGACAAAACAGCAACCAACTAATTGGAAAAAGTTCTTCACCAACCCCACATCTGACAGAGGGCTAATATCCAATATATACAAAGAACTCAAGAAGTTAAACCCCAGAGAACCAAATAACCTTATTAAAATATGAGGTACAGAGCTAAACAAAGAATTTTCACCAGAAGAAATTCGGATGGCTGAGTAGCACCTTAAGAAATGTTCAACATCATTAGTCATTAGGGAAATGCAAATCCAAACAACCCTGAGATTTCACCTCACACCTGTCAGAATGGCTAAGGTTACAAACTCAGGGGTGGTGGTGACACAACCTTTAATCCCAGCACTTGGGAGGCAGAGGCAGGCAGATTTCTGAGTTCAAGGCCAGTCTGGTCTACAGAGTGAGTTCCAGGACAGCCAGGGCTATATAGAGAAACCCTGTCTCAGGGGAAAAAAATCAGGAGACAGCAGGTATTGGCAAGGATGTGGAGAAAGAAGAACACTCCTCCACTGCTGGTGAGATTGCAAGATAGTACAACCACTATGGAAACCAGTCTGGCGGTTCCTCAGAAAACTGGGCATGACACTTCCAGAGGACGCTGTCATATCACTCCTGGGCATATACCCAGAGGATTCCGCTGCAAGCAACAAAGACACATGCTCCACTATGTTCATAGCAGCCTTATTTATAATAGCCAGGCGCTGGAATGAACCCAGATGTCCCTCAATGGAGGAATGGATACAGAAAATGGGGTATATTTATACAATGGAATACTACTCAGCAATTAAAAACAATGAATTCATGAAATTTGTAGGCAAATGGTTGGAACTGGAAAATATCATCCTAAGTGAGCTAACCCAATCACAAAAGAATACACATGAAATGCAATCACTGATAAGTGGACATTAATGAGCCCAGAAGCTCTGAATACTCAAGGCACAATTAGCAAATCATATGATTCCCAAGAAGAAGGAAGTAAAGGGCCCTGGTCCTGAAAAGACTTGTTCCAGTATTGTAGGGGAGTGCCAGAACAGAGAAATGGGAGTAGGGTGATTGGGGAATAGGCGGAGGGAATAGGATTTATGGGACATATGGTGGGGAGGGACCGGGAAAGGGGAAAGCATTCAGAATGTAAACAAAGAATATAAAAAAATTTTTTTAAAAAGAAATTATTCAGTCCACAGAACTCAAAAAGTCAACAATCTGAAGTACCCAAGTGAGGATGCATCAGTCCCACTTGGGAGAGAGAAGAAAGCAATCACAAGCAGGGAGGGAGGGACCTGGGAGGGAAAAGGGATGGGAGAATAGGACAACATGGTCTGGTATTGGGTGGGGGAAAAGGAGTGAAGCCCTGAGGGCCAGCAGAAAGAATGGATACAGGCAACCTCTGGATGTAGGAGGTTGGGGGGACCCTGAAGAATGTACCAGAGGTCTGGGAGGTGAGAGACTCTCAGGAATCAAAGAGAGGGGCCTTAGATGAAATGCCCACCTGTGTGGAGAGGGAACTTGTAGAGCCCACCTCCAGCAGAAAGTCAGAAAATAAAGTAAGGGACAGGGTTGCCATCTCACAGTCAAAACTTTGGTCCATAATTGTTCCTGTCTGAAATAACTGCAGAAATGGAAATGGAGAGGAGCCTGAGAAAAAGGTCCAGAGAAAGGCCCAAAGTGAGATCCAGCTCAAGGGGAGGTCCCAAGGCCTGACACTATTACTGGGGCTATGAAGGACCCAGAAGAAGAAACCTATCATGACTTCCCTCTAAAAGACCCAACAAGCAGCTGACAGAGTCAGATGCAGATATTTACACCTGATCAGGGGAGAAAAGCTACTGGCTCCGGTTGAACTAAAGAAAAGTTGGAAGAAGCTCAGGAGGAGGAGGAGGATCCTGTAGTAGGACCAGCAATCGCAATTGCAATTTACCTGATCCCCCAAGATCTCTCAAATTCTGGACCACCAACAAGGCAGCATACACCAGCTGATATTAGGCCCCCAACACATATACAGCATAGGACTGCCAGGTCTTGGTTCAGTCAGAGAAGATGCATGTAACCCTCAAAAGACTGGAGGCCCCAGGGAGTTTAGAGGTCTGTTGGGGTGAGGTGGGGTGGGGACATCCTTGTGGAGACAGGAAGCTGGAGAGGAGGCATGAGACGTGGAACAGCCGGAGGGTGGACTGGGAGGAAAATAAAATCGAGATAGATATAAAAAATAAATAAATAAATAAATAAATAAGAAATACAGGCAAACAAGTAGCAACATTTAAAGAGGAAATAAATCCCTTAAAGAAATACAGCAAAACACAATTAAATAAGTGAAAGAATTTAACAAAGACATCTAAGACCTAAAAATGGAAGTTGAAACAATATGAAAATCACAACAAAGGCAACCTGGAAAATAGAAACCCTAGGAAAGAAGTCAGGAGCATCAACAACAGAATACAAGTGATAGAAAAGAGATCTCAGGTATAGAAGATACTTAGAAGACATTTACACAAGTTAAAGAAAATACAAAGTATAAAAAGACTCATAAGCCAAAGCATCCAGGAAATCTAGGACACAATGAAAAGACCAAACTTAAGAATAATAGGGATAAAATAAAGCAAAGATTTCCAGATCAAAGAATCAGAAAAGGTCTTCAAAAAATCACAGAAGAAAACTTCCCCAACCTAAAGGAAGATGTACATAAATGTACAAGAAGTCTACAGAACACCAAATAAATTAGCCCAGAAGAGAAAATCCTTTTGTCATATAATAATCAAAACACTAAATGCACAGAGCATAGAACAAAGAAAGAATATTTAAAGATGTAAGTGGGAAAGGCCAAGTAACATATAAAGGCAGACCTATCAGAATTACACCAAACTTTTCCACAGAGACCCTAAAAGCCAGACGAGCCTGAACAGAGGTCTTGCAGACCCTAAGGGAACACAAATGCCATCCCAGGCTACTATGCCCAGCAAAACTCTCAAACACCATAGATGGAAAAACCAAGATATTCCATGGCAAAACCAAATTTAAACAATTCTATCTTACCCATCCAGCCCTATAGAAAATTCTAGAAGAAAAACCCCAACACAAGGAGGGAATTTACACCAAATAAAAAACAATAAATTAATCATCTCCCAACAAAACCAAATAGAGAGTATCACATACGTATAATGCCTCTTACAAGACAGCAACAACATAACAAGAACTATCATCTGTCTAATATCTCTCAATATCAGTGGACACAATTCCTGCAACAAAAAGACATAAGCCAACAAACTGGATATGCAATCAGGAGCCAGCATTTTGCTGCATACAAGAAACACACCTCAATGACAAAGACAGACACTACCTCAGAGTAAAAGGCTGGAAAAGGGGCTTCCAAGCAAATGGTGACAAGAAACAAGTAGGGATTGCCATTCTAGTATACGATAAAACATTGAACCCTACACAATAATAGTACAAGACTTCAACACCACACTCTCATCAATAGACGGGTCATTGAAACAGAAACTAAACAGAGACACAGTAAAACTAATAGAAGTTATGAACCAAATGGATTTAATAGATATATACAGAATATGTCACCCTAAAACAAAAGAATATACCTTCTTCTCAGTACCTCATGGTACCTTCTCCAAAACTGACCATATAATTGGATACAAAACAATCCTCAAACAAATACAAGAAGATTGAAATAATTCCATGCTATCAGATCGCCACAGACTAAGGCTAGACTCTCATTAGATGTTAAAAAAGCATTTGACAAAATACAACATATCTTCATGTTAAAAGTATTAGAGAGGTCAGGAATTCAAGGCCCATATCTAAACATAATAAAAACAATATACAGCAAACCAACAGCCAATATCAATTTAAATGGAGAGATACTTGAAGCAACCCCACTAAAATTAGGGATAAGACAAGGATGCCCACTCTCCCTGTATATATTCAATGTGGTACTCAAAGTTCTAGCTAGAGCAATAAGACAACAGAAGGAGATCAAGGGAATACAAACTGGCAAGGAAATCAAGATGTCATATCCATAGTGACTACAAAAAATTCTACCTGAGAACTTCTACATCTGATAAACAACTTCAGCAAAGGGACTGGATATAAAATTAATTAAAACAGATCAGTAGACTTCCTTTTTACAAATGATAAATGGGCTGAGAAAGAAAATAGGGAAACAACACCCTTCAAAATAGTTATGAATAATTTAAAATATCTGTGTAACCCTAACCAAACAGGTGAAAAGTCTGTATAAGTACTTCAAGTCTCTCAAGAAAGAAATTGAAGAAGACCTCAGAAGATGGAAATATTTCCAAAGCACATGGATTAAAAAGATTAACATAGTAAAAGTGGTCATCCTACCAAAAGGAATTTACAGATTCAACACAATTCCCATCAAAATTCTAACACAATTCTTCAAAGAGCAATTCTCAAATTTATCTGGAAAAACCAAAAACACAGGATAGCAAAAACAATTCTTAACAATAAAAGAACTTCTGGAGGAATCACCATCCCTGACCTCAAGCTGTACTACAGAGCAATAGTGATAAAAACTGCATGGTATTGGTTGAGAGACAGACAAGTCCCTCAATAGAAGAGAATTGAAGATCCAGACATAAACCCACACACTTATGGACACTAGATCTTTGACAAAGAAGCCAAAAACTTACAATGGAAAAAAATAAAACATCTTCAACAAATGGTTCTGGTCTAACTGGCAGTCTGTATGTAGAAAAATGAAAATAGAAATATATTTGTCATCTTGCACAAAGCTCAAGTCCAAGTGGATCAAAGACCTCACCCAAAAAAAAAAAAAAACAAAACACCAAAAACCAAAACAAAAACAGATACACTGAATCTAGTAGAAGAGAAAGTGGGAAAGAGCCCGGAATTCATTGGCACAGGGGAAATTTCCAAAACAGAACCTCAGTGGCTTAGGCTCTAAGATCAAGAATTGATAAATGGGACCTCATGAAAATGAAAAGCTTCTGCAAGGAAAAAGACACAGTCAATGGGACAAATTAGCAACCTATAGATTGGGAATAAAATTTCACTAACCCCACATCTGATAGAGAGGTTAGTATAGACATATATATATATATATATATATATATATATATATATATATAAGCTAACCTCCAAAAAACCCCAAACATCCCAATCAAAATGTGGTAAAGAGATAAACAGAAAATTCAAAACAGATGAATCTCGTATGGCAGAGAAGATTTAAAGAAATGTGCAAAGTCCTTAGTAGTCAAGGATATCCAAATCAAAATGACCCTGAGATTGTACATCAATCAGAATGGCTACAATCAAAAACTCGGGTGACATCACACGTTGATAAGGATGTAGAGAAAGAGGAACACTCTTTCATTGTTGGTGGGAATGCAAACTGGTAGAATCATTTTGGAAATCAATTCGGAGGTTCCTCAGAAAATTGGAAATATGTATACCTGAAGACCCAACTATACCACTCTTGGGCATATACCCAAAAGATGCCTCACCATACTACAAGGGCATGTGCTCCACTATGTTTATAGCAGCCTTATCTGTAATAGCCAGAAGCTGGTAAAAATCCAGATGTCCCACAAACAAAGAAATGAATACAGAAAATACGGTTCATTTACACAATGGAATATTATTCAGCTATTAAGACCATGAGTTTTGCAAGCAAATGGATGGAACTAGAAAATATACTGAGTGAGGTTATTCAGACTGAAAAGGACATGCATGGTACATACTTACCAGTAAGTTAATATTAGCTAAAAAAGTACAGAATACCTAGGATACAATCCACAGAACTCAAGAAGGTTAACAAATAGAAGGACCCAAGAGAGGGTATTTCAACTACACTTGAGAGAGAGGAGAAAATAACCACAGGAGGCAAAAGGATGGAGGGATATGCCTGGGAGGTGAAGGGAGAAGGGAAAGGGGATTGATCAGGTATGTGGGGGAGGTGAGACAGGAGAGAAGCCCTAAGGGCCAGCAGAATGAGTGGAAATATGCAACCTCGGGGTGGAGGGGAACCCTCTAGAAAGTACCAGAGACCTAGGAGGTGAGAGGCACTCAGGACTCAGAGGGAGCTATCTTAGATGAAATGCTCAACAGGCAGTGGGGAAAGGGAAAGCATAGAGTCCACCTCCTATACAAGGACAAGACATCAAATGGAAGAATGGGGTTGGCATCCCACAGTCAAAACTTCTAACCCAGAATTGTGCCTGTCTAAAAGAACTTCAGGGGCAAAAATGAAGAAGAGACTGAGGGAACAGAGGTCCGGTGACAGACCCAAATTGGGATCCAGCTCTAGGTAGACTCTAAGACCTGGTGCTATTTCTGATGCTGCTATGGTGTACTTACAGACAAGCTGTCCTCTGAGAGGCCCAAGAAACAGCCAACTGAGACAGATGCAGATACTTACACCCAACCATTGGACTGAAGTCATGGACCCCTGTGGTTGAATTAGGAAAAGACTGGAAGAAACTGAGGAAGAAGGCGACCCCGTAGAAACACCAGCAGTCTCAACTAATCTGGACCCCTGAGATCTCTCAGACACTGAGCCACCAACCAGGTAGCATACATGAGCTGATCCAAAGCCCCCAATACATATACAGCAAAGGATTGCCTGGTCTGGCCTCAGTGGTAGAAGACTTGCCTAATCCTAAGAAGACTTGAGGCCCCAGGGAGTGGGGAGGTCTGGCAGGGATGGGACCTGAAGTCTTCTTAGGGTTAGGCAAGTATTTTCCTCTTGGAGATGGGGGAGGGGGAGGAAAGGGGAAGGGGGGATATGACAGTGGGGGGAAGAATGGGACGAAGAACTGTGGGAGGGGTGACTGGGAGGTTGACAACGACTTGGCTGTAAAAAAAAAAAAATAAAAGTAATTTAAAAAAAATTAAAGAATAATATTGACCAAAACAGTGTTCCAAATATAAATGGTTAAGGAGATGTTAATATTACAAACCAAATTACAAACCAAAGTCAAATGATTCTACATTGGAGTAGACACTCAAAATATTATTTGTGGTACTAAAGTCTAATTTAAAGTTTTAAGCTATGTAACTTGTCCTTGGAGTTTGTTCTCCTTCAAGCATCTACATCTGAAGACAATCGTCTATACGATTTCCAGATATACCAGTAAAAGACGAATGTATCATAAATTGACATTTTAATTGCTCATGAGTGGGATTGATGCTGAACCTTGAGTATACTTAGCAGGGTTTGTTTTCCATGAAAGCCTTTGTTTCGGTTGACATTGGCAATCAGATTCTGCATCTTAGCTCCAGTGCAGTAATTATGTCGAGCTCAGCCTGGGAGGGTTAAAGTGTTCTGTGGAGAGTAGTTACCCTTGCTCAAAATGAAACTGAAGGAGGGTGAAGGATACTGCCTGGATTCAAGAATGGCAGAGTTCTTATAGAACCCTGGTAAGAAAATGAATGCTAGAGAGCTGCATTCCACCTGACATGACAGACGTAAATGGACAAATGGAGAAGCTGACTGCAGAAAATTCACAAGCGTGCTTGCTTCCCATTGCCTGAGAACAAAGGGTAAGCAAATGGCTTCTCCACATGTTTTAATTAAATCTGGGGGAACGCCCTTTGTAAAAGCTGATGCTTTCATTTGGGATGCTCATTCAAACTGCTTTAAGAACCTACATTTTGGAGAATGACCATATGTGTGTTTCATGCAGGCTTTGGGGAAGCAACTTTCTTAATAACAAAAAGGTGTAATATATAAACTCATAGTTTAGAGTCATCCATTAGAAATTCATCCATCCCAAATACTTCTCCAATGTGTAAAACTGAGATACAAAACAGCCATTCCATAATGTGCTTCAAGCTGGACCAGATGTATTCCTCCATTCTTGTGGGAACCTGTGGATTAGCCTTCCCACATGAGCAATCCCTGGGCAGGAAGATGATTTCCTCCTACTGTCCCCACCAATTCTGTTGCAATTTGCAGGACATTATGGGATATTTGCCACAATATGTGGGACATTTTGGTCTCTCCCTGGAATTTTGCAAGCATGCAGGAACATGGTTTGAAGCAGAAACCAAGATATTTGTTTCATATGGTGAGAGCTAACATAACATAATACTTCAGGATGGGACCAGGAGCTTGCCTTCCTTTTCCAAAGCCATTAGCACTGACAGTGCATCCCATTTGTTTAGTCAAACTGCAAAATGGAAAGGCATAACCATTAGCTACAGATATCCCTGCTGATTTAACAGCGTTAGAGATTGCAACATCATATCTCGGTGCTGGCAGGAAGCAAAGGGGCTGGCAAATCCATCCAAAAGTGGGTTCTCCTTTTCCGAGAAGCTTAATCTCTGCCATTCCGTTTGCTGTGAACAGCACAAAGTTTGAACAACGGTAAATTGTTAGTCTTATACTTTATTAATTGGATGGGGCTGACAAAACCAAAAACTAGAAACTGTCTACTTCTAAGCAAGATCTCAAATTCTTTACATAATAGAGCTTTTTATTTCATCGTTCGATTTTTAAATAAACCTTTCCTTGAAGAATAATAACTCAGTTTAGGGGGAAAGGTCTTTCTGATCATGAAAACACGAAAACCTTAATTTTGCAAAACCCTAAATTTTAAAAGAAATATTTTGAAATTTTTAAGAAATAACAATCCACTTAAAGTATTTTTTTAAATTATGGCTTGTATTTATTTTAATTTGCATGGCATTTTTGCAGCACATTCTATTTAAAGTACATCAAAACACAAAGATAACCCTCTAGTAGTGTGCATTTTAAAAGGGGCATATTCATTGAAAATTGGTAAGTTGACTAACTCCAAGTTATTGTTTATGCCTAGACTTCTGTGGTAAAATTGTGAGTCCCGGGACATATAGGATACATCCCTATTACACGGCTAGATGGACTTGCAAATGCATAGGTAATTGCATCAGACTATAGATGGTCAAATCATGAGGCGAGTTGCATATCGGTGCAGAGACAATTCTATGAGTTCAGGAGCAGTCCTAGAGACATTTCTATTATCAGAGCAATGAAAAATGAAAACAACATTCTGTCCAAGTAGAACTGCGGTCTTTGTGAAGGGAATCTTTCTCAAAACACACATACAAAACAACAGCAGCAAAGAGTAACCAAAGTCTTAGTGTTTTAAAGAAACAGTCTTAGATACCTAAATTCCGTGGTTCTCTAGAGTTGTACAGAATCCTCTTCTTCCCCCTCCCCCTCCCTCATCATCCCAAGTCTATTCGCCTTCTGTATCTATTCTCTGCAGACCCTCACCCACACCCTCACGCACATGCTAGCTGAAAGCAGCTTCCATGAACTTACCATAACAAACAGACACCAAATTCAGCAGACAAATTTGCAGCTGTAGTCTAACTTGTCCTTTAACACCATAGACAACTTTTTATTGCTGTCGTCTTAAAGGACTGATTCCTTTGGCTTTATAAGCTGTGATTTCCTAGTCCCCTGGTTGTATACTCTGGTCATTCTTTGAGCAAATTTGCCCCCTTCTCCCCATGAACTTCAGTAAAGACATATGTCTCCTGGTTTTGGGTTTTGGGTTTTTTGTTTGTTTGTTTGTTTGTTTTTGTTTTTTCTTTGTTTTGTTTTTTCCATTTACATTAGTTTTTCTTTCTTATTTTTCACTACTTTTATTTGGAAAATATTTTTGATACAATATATTCTGATCACAGTTTCTCTTCCTTCATCTTTCTGCATCTCTTCCCCTATCTCTTTATTATCCAATCCCAAGCCTTCTTTCTCTTCCTTAATAGAAACAAACAAAAACCAAAGAAAAATCATGGAAAAACATACACGCGCGCGCGTGCGTATGCACACACACACTGACACACACACACACACACACACACACTAAATAAATAAATAAATAAATAAATAAATACCCATAATATACAAGGAAAAGTCCAGTAATGTAAAAAATGTCCAAACAAAGCAACACCCGCATAGAAGCAAGGGGAGGCAGATAGGAGAGAGGGTTTCTGAAAGAAGGGGAAACTGGATAAGGGGTAACACTTGAAATGTAAATAAATTGAAATAATAATAAAAAAATTTCAAAAAAAAAGTTCCACGAGGTTTCCATTGAGTTTGTTTTGTGCTGTCCATCTACTCTTGGGCATAGGACCTGTCTGGAAATCTCTGCGAAGATCCTCTGATCTGAATACGCCCTAGAATTTCCTAAGCAGGAAACTTAATCCCCAAAGTCCTCTGTTACTAATATTTGAGATGGGTAACTGGGAGGTAATTCAGCGCCGGATGCCATCAGACTGTCTTTGTGCAAAGGCAAGCTTTCTCTAGCAAGCTCCCTGACAGCCTCGGCCACAGTATGGTGTGGCAAGAAGGTACTGAATAGGTCCCGGTAAATAATCTTTCCAGTATGCAGAACCGTGGGCAAATGTTTTTAACCTTTATAAATAAACCCGTACTGGGTATTCTGTTGTGGGAACAGCAAATATATGAAGATATTTGCAAATTTTTTATTAAGATAGATCATAAATTTTTGAGTCCAGACTTTCAATATCAGGTTTCCAAGTCTAGTGACATGTTCAGCTGAGTGTCTGTGTAAATGTATACCTAATATATTTAGAACTGATCTGATCATAGTTTTCTATTCTAAGCATGGTTTCCTTCCAGTACGCCCTGGTAGCATAGCAAAACCTTGATCCAGCTGTGGAATCTAGAACCTAGCAGCTCCAGGCAGGAGTTCCTTGGACAGTTTTGCCTTTGCACATTCTGCTAACGTAGTTTTTGCATGCTCCCGCCCTTGGATGTGCTTCCAGCTTGTCTTCTCCTTTCATTTCTCCGCTCTACATTTCCACCTGCCTCACACAATGACCGCTCTGTTCAGCATTCTCCCTCTTGTATCAGTCACATCTTTCCACAACTCTCAGGTCAGCTGTCTCTTCTACAGAGATTTTCGGTAAATTCTCTAACTAGAACGCAGTCCCCATAACATGATCCGATGAAAATAAAATAAAATAAAATAATAAAATAAAATAAATAAAATAAAATAATAAAATAAAATATAAAATAAAATAAAATAAAATAAAATAAAATAAAATAAAATAAAATAAAATAACCTGTACCCTGATTTGTGATGCATTTTACAATATGAACACTATCAATGCCATCGTCAGAATTAGGTATATAAGTGACATACTCCCTGATGTCAGTGAGGGTCTATTTCATCTGCCATGTTAATCTTTATTTCAGCATTTTGTAGGTAGTGCTAAATTGATATTGAAATAATCAATGATTATCCCAATGATAATAAATGGCATACTCTAGAACTCTTACAAGTAAAGACCTATGCTATCTAAAAAACACTGATCACACAAAAGACAACTAGCTCAGTTACCAGAGGACCTATCATTAGAGTAAGACTAACGATGTTGATGATTTAAATAAGGACATTGGCGGTAGTGATGATAATTGACTACTGTCTGACAGCGAGCCTTGGAAAAGATCTAAGACAAAATGCCTGTAAAGCGTTCATCACAACCTGAGGGTAATATTCCTGTCCCCTTTTTATGAGGACAGTGAAACCCACGACAATGAAGGTGATTTGTGCGACTACTGTCATTAAAATTTGAAGACCCTCCCAAGCATATCTTTATTATTTTTATCTATGAGGTATAAGAATAATTCTTATTCTTTTGTGAACCCGATGATGACAAACTCTGTACATTAAGTGTGCTTGAGGGACACTGTTGACCTTTCATAATGAGCTGACTAACAAATATTTCCAATCATTTAAGTGCATTGCTGTTTATCATGAGCTAAGTGAAACTTCATTCTTTCTTACTATAAAAGGATGAATTTGAAATGTCACGAGCCCAAGTCAGGCATGTACAGACATGTCACTACAGCACTTAGAAATCTGAGGTTGGAGAAGTACAAGTCAGAGGCCATCCTAGGCTACAAAATGAATTTATAGCCAGCCTGGGCTACCCTGGGTCAACAGGAAGGTGGGGGCGAAGAGAGAGAGGAGAGAAAGGCAGAAGAGAAAAAGGGAGGCAGAGATTGAGAGGGAAGAAAGATACTTGAATTTCTTTACTCTAACACTCTCTTTAAAATCCTAAGGTTTTGCTCAAGTTAAATAAAAATATATTTTAAAAACTTTTTTGCATCAAGACATTCTTTTTCCTGTTATAGAAAGTAATGCCACCTAAGCTTTAATTATAATCCATCTAAGAAGAAAACAATGAAGCGTACTATGACTGTTTTACATGTACCTAGTAAGTTTTCAAATATTAGCTATGTAGACAATGAGGTAGAAAACCATAGCTCAAAGCATCATGACATCCAGAATTTATCATAAATAATAACTGTTCTTCTCTTGAGCACTCGCCTTAACAGACCTCCTATCTTTTTCTATAGCATACATTCAATTTAGTAAGGCAAAAATAAATGCTAAGAAGTTGAAGCCACATTTCCCTGATATTAAATAGACCCAAATGGTTGTCAAAATCTAAGTGTCAGAAAAGATTTCTTCAATTCTGACCAGCACTCCACTATGATACTACATTCCAAGACATTGGGCTGAATTTCTCCTGATCCACACAGCATTTGTTGCCATATAAATTATCTTATATGAACCTTCTGTCACCTAAATCTTTAGAATATATAATGAATAATATAAACTATGTGGATAAACCTGTGAAAATGACAGCTGATCCTGTTCTAGGAAATGTGTCACTCTGTCTCACAAGAAGTCATGCAACACCGAGACCTAATGATGGCTTTACAACTGTTTTCCAGCATATTTTTACATTGCATGTATTTTCACTTCCATGAATCCACTACTTAACAAGACAGAAAATTAATAATTCAGCTGAACATGTTTAACCAGGTAATGCAATCAACTCCCCGGATGAATGAAGTTCATTTTTTAGAAGGAGATATTAAGTCATCTGCTACTATGACCAGATCCCCTGGGATTATGCCACACCAAAGACTACAATAGGTATTCACCTTACAAGTTCTCCCTTCTGTGTTTGCAAGAAACCAGGAGGGTCGAATTTGGGGAGGGGGATGGGAAACTGACGCTCCATGTGTAAGTTGTTCCTTTGTATCTTGCTATTACAGCACATATGGCTCGTACCATACTGATCTGAGATCCCTCCCACACATAGGAATAAGCAGAAAAAGTGAGGAATTAAGTGTTAGCCTTCACTTTGAGTTTCCTGACTTTGGAGGTTTTTCTTCAAGAGTATTATTTAAAAGTTGTTAATTTCCTCTTATAACAGTTTTTTTTTTTTAATGGAAGAAATTCCTCATGGAAGTGTAAAGGAGACGGCATGCTAGATAGTGAAGGTTCTAAAGACGTGCAAATGCTTATTTGTGGGCTTTTTAAATGCAGATTATTCAAAATACTCATCAAGGACTTCGAAACACTTTATAAATCTGACTATAACTGTATTACTTTAGACAATAAGGAACTACTTTTAAAATGAAAATCGGGTAGTAATATTTGTCTAGCAGATTATTATTATTTTGCCAAAGATTATTTATTAGATTTTAGGTGAATATTTCAAAATCATTTTGAAGTGTGACTTTCAAGATACAACAAAATATGTACCATTAGACACTCTCTGCTCTCTTCTAACGTCAAGTTGCCAGGCATCTCCATGGTGAGCCAGTGTATTAACATCTAGAATATGCCAAAACAAAACAAAACAAAACAAAACAAAAATCAACTCGAAAAGATTAATAAGAAATCAAATGACTGACTGAGTAGGCCAAAGAAATGAACAGATAGTGATCAGAAATGAAATACAAATGACAAATACATGAAAAAATGTTCAACATCGCTAGCCTCAGAGTGATGCAGTGAAAATATTGATCTTGGAGTCTCGTCCACCCTAAAACATCTGAGGAGCTATTGGCCTTTGGAAGCCACAAGAAGAAGGCGAATTAACTTCCTCTAAAGCCATGTCTCCTGATAGATCAGTCCCACCCCAGGGAGGTCCCCACTCACAGGAATAGTTAGGAAACACAAACGACTTGGTGGGAGGAGAAAAGAAGAAAGCTCAAAGTTGGGTGGGTTAGAAACTGGGGTTGAAGAAAGTAACATAAGAGGAGATATAAAATGAATAGAATCAAAGTACATTGGATAAAATAAAATGTATCTAAGAATTAATAAAATGTTACTTTTTAAAAACGCTTCACTGAAATTTCATCTCATTCTAGTCAGAATATCCGTCATGAAGAAAATAAAACAATAATGCTGGTTGAGATGTGGACAAGTAGAAATACAGTCATGTGGAGGGGTTTGGCTACTATGTGAAATCATTGTGGAGGTTCTTTAGAAATTAAAACTAGATCACCTGCCGCAGGAACAAGCTCCTGAGTATTCACCCAAAGAATGACGAGGTACTTGCAAACTTGTTTATTTCAGTGCTGTTCACGGTCAAGATGGAGCCCATCCGAGTATCCAAGACAGGAGGATGCCTAAAAAACATGTAGTGTTCCTATGCAATGAGAAAGTTTAGCCATGTTTGGTTATTTGCAGAAAAATACACTTAACTCAAGATAATAATAATGCATGTCTCAAGCCTATCTCAGAAAGATAGATATCATGTTATATTTCATGCATGGTTAAATTTTATAGATACACAAAACTATCAATATATATGCATATATCTATATGGCATGAAAGAAGAAGCAAAACTTCCTAGAGAACAAGGATAATTCTTATAATTAGTTGGTTATTTGCCCACGTTTTTTTTTTGTTGTTGTTGTTGGTTTTTTTTTTTTTTTTGTTTTTGGCCTGACACTTATGCACTTTTTTTTAAAATGAATTTATTTACTTTTTTACACTCCATTTTTATCGCACCCCCCCAGTCCATCCTCTGACTGTTCAACATCCCATACCTCCTCCCCACCTCCTGTCACTACATGGATGTCACTATCCCCTACCCCACATGACCTCTAAACTCACTAAGGCCTCCAGTCTCTTGAGGGTTAGGTGTATCATCTCTGAATGAACCCAGACCCTGCAGTCTTCTACTGTACATGTGTTGGGGGCCTCATATCAGCTGGTGGATGCTGCCTGGTTGGTCTTCCACTGTTTGAGGGATCTCATGGGTCTAGAATGAGACTGCAGGTCCTCCTACAGGGTCGCCCTTCTCCTCAGTTTCTTTCAGCCTTCCCTAGTTCAACCACAGGAGTCAGCTGCTTCTGTCCATTGGTGGGGTGCAAATATCTGCATCTGACTCTTTCAGCTGCTTGTTGGGTCTTTTTGTGGGTGCTCCACAGCCTCAGTAACAGTGTCAGGCCTTGAAACCTCCCCTTGAGCTGGATCCTACTTTGGGCCTATTACTGAACCTCCTTTTCCTCAGGCTCCTCCCCATTTCCATGCCTGTAATTCTTTCAGACAGAAACGATTATGAGTCAGAGTTGTGACTGTGGGATGGTCCCCCACTCCCTCATTTGATGCCCTCATTTGTTGGTGGTGGGCTCTATAAGTTACCTCTCCCTACTGTCAAGCATTTTATCTAATGTCCCTCCCTTTCAGTCCTGAGAGTCTCACCTCCCAGGTCTCTGGCTTATTCTGGGGGGTCCCCCAACCTCCTATCTTCTGAGGTTGCCTGTTTCCCTTCTTTCTGCTGGCCTCCGGGGCTTCAGTCCTTTCCCCTCCCCCAATACCAGATCAAGTTCCCCACTCCCCCACTCCTTCCACTTTCCCTCTGAGTTCCCTCCCTCCTTCCCCACTTGTGATTGCTTTCTTCTCCCTCCCAAGTGGGACTGAGGCATCCTCACTTGGGCACTTCAGTTTGTTGACCTTTTTGAGTTCTGTGGCTAATATCCACTTCTTAGTGAGTACATACAATGCATGTCCTTTTGGGTCTGAGTTGCCTCACTCAGGATGATATTTTCTAGTTCCATCCATTTGCCTGCAAAACTCAGAATATCCTCATTCTTAATAGCTGAGTAGTATTTCATTGTGTAAATAAACAATATTTTATATATGCGTTCTTCTGTCATGTGACATCTAGGTTGTTTCCAGCTTCTGACTATGACATATAAGGCCACAATGAACATAGTAGAACATGTGCCCCTGTGGCATGTTGGGGCATCATTTGGGTATATTCCCAAGAGTGCTATTCCTGGGTCTTCAGGTAGATTTATTTCCAATTTTCTGAGGAACATCCAGATTGATTTCCAGAGTGGTTCTACCAGTTTACAATCCCACCAGCAATGGAGGAGTGTTCCTCTTTCTCCACATCCTCTCCAACATATGTTGTCACCTGAAGTTTTGATCTTAGCCATTCTGATTGGTGTAAGGTGGAATCTCGGGGTCATTTTGATTTGCATTTCTCTGATCACTAAGGACTTTGAAATTTTCTTTAGGTGTTTCTCAGCCATTCAGAATTCCTCAGTTGTAAAATCTCAGTTTAATTCTATACCCCATTTTTTGATTGGATTGTTTGGTTTTTGGTGATTAATGTGTGATATTATTTTTGGATCTTCAATTCTATTCTACTGATCAACTCATCTTTCTCTGTACCAATACCATGCAGTTTTTATCACCATTGCTCTGTAGTAAAGCTTGAGGTCAGGGATGGTAAGTCCCACAGCTGTTCTTTTATTGTTAAGAATTGTTTTCGCTATTCTGGGTTTTTTGCCTTTCCAAGTAAATTTGAGAATTTCTCTTTCCGTGTCTTTGAAGAATTGTGTTGTGATTTTGATAGGGATTGCATTGAATCTATAGATTGCTTTTTATAAGATGGCCATTTTTACTATGTTAACTCTGCTAATCCATGAACATGGGAGCTATCTATTTCCTGAGATCTTCTATTTCTTTCTTGAGAGTCTTGAAGTTATCTTCATACAGGTCTTTCACTTGTTTGGTTAAAGTTACCCCAAGATATTTTATATTATTTGTGGCTATTGTGAAGGGATTTGTTTCCCTAATTTCTCTCACAGTCTTTTTATCATTTGTATAAAGGAAGGCCAATGATTTATTTGAGTTAGTTTTATATCCAGCCACTTTGCTGAAGTTGTTATCAGCTGGAGAAGTTCTCTGGTAGAAATTTTGGGGCTCTTATGTATACTATCATGCCATCTGCAAATAGTGATACCTTTATTTCTTCTTTGCCAATTTGTATCCCCTTGATCTCTTTGCTATTATTGTTCTAGCTAGTACTTCTTATGAAAATAATTGATGCACTTGAGTTAGCTTTTCTAATATGGCTTGTTTTATATCTGTGTAACCATGAATCTTTACATATAGAATATAGCCTAATAGGAGAGCCAAAATCAAGCATATCTTTCCGTTGTAAAACACTATCTCCATCTCCATTTTAATCGTACATCAATCCTTCAACACCTCAAACTACAGATAGTTGCTTTTACTTAAGAGAGAGAGAGAGAGAGAGAGAGAGAGAGAGAGAGAGAGAGAGAGAGAGAGAGTAGGCTTATTTATGTTTCAGAAACCAATTCAATAATCTTCTTAAATTTTTAAGTGGGAAATACTCAACTTGCCCCTCATGCAGAAGGATGTTTCCTGTGAGACTGTGTCTCCCATTTATGTCAGAAGCTACTTTCATACAGAATCACCAACACAGATACCTAAACTTGAGATGAACAAGGACAACAATAGTCTCACAATTGTGGAGGCCCAGGAGGCTTCAACCCTATACAAAGAACTGCTACAAGCAACTAAAGAATGCTGAGAGTGGAAGGAATAGTCTTCACCAGGGAAGCACACACTAATGAGTTATCCAATATTAAATGGTATTGTGCTTCATTTATGCATGTCTGTGGACTGGTGGGGCTACACAACCATCCATATGTTTTCTTTGTCATCTATGCCTTGGCTTTGATGAGCTACTCTAATCTAATTGCCTGTTTTTATTTGGTTGATTTTAATTGTTTATTGAGTTATAGTAGTTCTTGTAGAGTTCTGAATACAACCCGTTTACCAAATATGTTTTGGAGATATATTTTTCACTTTTCATTTTCCTCACATTATTATCAAACAGCAGAGATTTTTAATTTTTAATAAGTTCTAAATTATGGCTTTTTTCCTTTGGTCGTATCTGCTTTTTTCTCTTATCTAAGAAATGTTTCCCTCGACAACATCACAAAGTGCTTTTAGCCATTGTTTATTATATAATGTTCTAGATTGGAGTAATACTTTTAAATCTAAAATACATTTCTACTTTGTTTCTTTTTAATGAAGGAAGTATTGAGTCAACATCATTTTCCAGCACTTTATGGAGTCTTCTGGTAGAATATATTAAAAATACCATGCTTCTCCATCACCTGCCCGTGACTGAGGGTACATGAATCTATCTCTGAAATTCCCACCATGCTCTCTTGGTCTGTGTCTGACCTGTTAACAAAACCATCATTGCTCATTTCTGCAGAGCTATGAGTACACTTAAAATGGGGAGTGTGGATTACTCACTCTGCCTTGTTGAAACTGCTTATTCTAGAGCCTTCTCTGCAGCTATTGAGTTTTCCATGTGAATTCTGGAATCACATTGTTGAAATCCACACAAAATCCTAATAATGTTTGTGTGTTTTTCTTCTCAGTATACAAACCTGGAGAGAAAAGCCATCTTAGAACATTCCCTTCAGTCTATGAACATGGTATATCTCTTCATTTATTTCTGGGACCCATGAATTTTTTAAAAACTATGTATTAATTTTCAGCTTTTAAGTAATGCAGTAGCCTTCCTATACGCGAAGGATAAGCAGGCCGAGAAAGAAATTAGGGAAATGACACCCTTCACAATAGCCACAAATGATATAAAGTATCTTGGAGTGACGCTAACCAAACATGTGAAAGATTTATACGACAAAAACTTCAGGTCTCTGAAGAGGGAAATTGAAGAAGACATCAGAAAATGGGAAAATCTTCCATGCTCGTGGGTTGGCAGGACTAATAGAGTCAAAATGGCAATCTTGCCCAAAGCAATATACAGATTCAATGCAATTCCCATCAAAATCCCAACTCAGTTCTTCATAGAGCTAGAAAGAGCAATTCTCAAATTCATCTGGAATAACAAAAAACCCAGGATAGCTAAAACTATCATCAACAGCAAAAGAACTTCTGGGGGAATCAATATCCCAGACCTCAAGCAATATTACAGAGCAGTGGTATTAAAAACTGCATGGTATTGGTTCAGTGACAGGGAAGCGGATCAATGGAATAGGATCGAAGACCCAGAATTGAACCCACACATCTATGGCCAATTGATCTTCGACAAAGGAGCTGAAAACATCCAGTGGAAAAAAGATAGCCTTTTCAACAGATGGTGCTGGCTCAACTGGAGGTCAACATGCAGAAGAATGAGAATTGATCCACTCTTATCTCCTTGCACTAAGCTCAACTCCAAGTGGATCAAAGACCTCCACATAAAACCAGACACACTAAAACTAATAGAAAAGAAACTGGGGAAGACCCTTGAGGACATTGGCTCAGGGGAAAAATTCCTGAACAGAACACCAATTGCTTATGCTCTAAGAGCAAGAATAGACAAATGGGACCTCATAAAACTACAAAGTTTCTGTAAGGCAAAAGACACTGTCAAAAGGATAAATCGGCAACCAACAAATTGGGAAAAAATCTTCACCAACCCCACATCTGACAGAGGGCTAATCTCCAATGTATACAAAGAACTCAAGAGGTTAGACCCCAGAAAACCAAATAACCCTATCCAAAAATGGGGTACAGAGCTAAACAGAGTCTTTTCACCTGAAGAAATTCGGATGGCTGAGAAACACCTTAAAAAATGTTCAACATCACTAGTCATTAGGGAAATGCAAATTAAAACAACCCTGAGATTTCACCTCACACCAGTCAGAATGGCTAAGATTAAAAACTCAGAAGACATCAGGTGTTGGCGAGGATGTGGAGAAAGAGGAACACTCCTCCACTGCTGGTGGGAATGCAAGCTGGTACAACCACTCTGGAAATCAGTATGGCGGTTCCTCAGAAAACTGGGCGTGATACTTCCGGAGGACCCAGCCATACCACTCCTGGGAATATACCCAGAAGATTCACCAGCATGCAATAAGGATACATGCTCCACTATGTTCATAGCAGCTTTATATATAATAGCCAGAAGCTGGAAAGAACCCAGATGTCCCTCAACAGAGGAATGGACACAAAAAATGTGGTATATATACACAATGGAGTACTATTCAGCCATTAGAAACAATGAATTCATGAAATTCTTAGAGAAATGGATGGAGCTGGAGAATGTCATACTAAGTGAGGTGACCCAGTCTCAAAAGAATACCCATGGTATACAATCACTGATAAGTGGATATTAGCCTAGAAGCTTGGAACACCAAAGACACAAATCACATATCAAGTGATGTCTCACAAGAAGAAAGGAGTGGACACTGGTGCTAGAATGGACCAAAACATCATTGTGGCAGAGTACAAGAACAGTAAAATGGGAGGGGGTGGATGCGGGAGCAGGGGGAGGGAAAAGGACATGTGGGACCTTTGGGGGTGGGGAACCAGAAAAAGGGAAATGAATTGTAAATATAGAATATATACAATAAAAAAAAATCAAAAAAAAAGTTGTCAAAAAAAAAAAAAAAAAAAGACTAGAGACTAGAACCTCAAGGCACCATGCTCGGATTCCGTGAACTTTAAAAAAAAAAAAAAAAAAAAAAAAAAAATAAGTTTATTATGAAGATTTTACACATGCACTCTTCCTAAAGTGAGTTTTAAATATCTAATCACAAATTAATCCATTCGTTGATTAAGAATTTTCTGATTAAATCTCAACCCCACTCTCTCCATTAATTTACTTATACAATTTACATCGTGATAACTGGCCCTCTCCTCCAAGTGCCCCCTCCCATAGTCCTTCACGCCATTCCCCTCTCCCATTGCTTTCTGAGAGCGCAGAGCCCCCACCCCCTGAGTATTACCCCACCCTGGCACATCAGGTCCCTACAGGACTAGGCACATGCTCTCCCACTGAGGCCAGGAAAGGAGAATGGGATTCACAGGCAGGCAGACGCTCCGGCCTTGCTCCCGCTGTGGAAGGACATATATGAAGAGAGAGCTACACATCTGTGACATATGTGCAGGAACCTTAGGTCAAGTCCATGTACATTTTGAGGGATTAAAGGCTCAGTCCCTGACAGCCTCCAAGGGTTCAGGTTCCTTGACTCTGTTGGTCTTCCTATGGAGTTCCAATCCCCTCTAGGTCCCTCTATCTATCCTTCTCCCCAAGTTCTTCCATAAAACTCCCCAAACTGCATCCAATGTTTGGCTGTGAGTTTCTTTTTTTAATTATATATTTTCTTTATTTACATTTCAAATGTTATCCATTTTTCTCCTTTCCGCTCCGAAAACCCCCCTATCCCATTCCTCCTCCCCCTGCTCACTATCCCACACACTCCCACTTCCTTCCCCTGACATTCCCCTTCCCTGGGGCATGGAGCCTTCACAGGACCAAGGGCCTCTCCTCTCATCGAAGTCTGACGAAGCCATCCTCTGCTACATGTGTAGCTGGAGTCATGGGTCCCTCCATGTGTACTCATTTTATTTGGTGGTTTAGTCCCTAGGAGTTCTGGGGGTACTGGTTGGTTCATATGGTTGTTCCTCCTATGGGGCTGCAAGCTCCTTCATCTCCTTGGGTCCTTTTGCTAGCTCCTCCATTGGGGATTCTATGCTCAGTCCAGTGGATGGCTCTGAGCATCCACTTCTATATTTGTCAGGCACTGGCAGAGCCTCTCTGGAGACAGCTATTTCAAGCTGTCAGCAAGCACTTCTTAACATCCACAATAGTGTCTGAGTTTGGTAACTGTAAAGGGGATGGATCCCCATGTGGGGCAGTCTCTGGATGGCCTTTCCTTCAGTCTCTGTTCCACACTTTGTCTCTGTATTTCCTCCCATGGGTGTTTTGATCCCCCTTCTAAGAAGGACCAAAGTGTCCACACTTTGTACTTCCTTCTTCTTGAGCTTCATGTGGTCTATGAATTGTATCGGGTATTCGGAGCTTCTGGGATAATATCCATGTATGAATGAGTGCATACCATGTGTGATCTTTTGTGATTGGGTTACCTCACTCAAGATGATATTTTCTAGTTCCATCCATTTGCCTAAGAATTTCATGACATCACTATTTTTAATGGCTGAGTAGTACTCCATTGTGTAAATGTACCATATTTTCTATATCCATTCCTCTGTTGAGGGACATCGGGGTTCTCTCTAGCTTTTGGCTATTATAAACAAGGCTGCTATGAACATAGTAGACCATGTGTCCTTATTACATGTAGGAGCATCTTCTGGATATATGCCCAGGAGTGGTACAGCTGGGTCCTCAGGTATTACTATGTCCAATTTCCTGAGGAACTGCCAAACTGATTTCCAGAGTGGTTGGACCAGCTTGCAATAACACAAGCAATGAAGGATTGTCCCTCTCTCTCCACATCCTCGCCAGCACCTGCTGTCACCTGAGTTTTTGACCTTAAGCCATTCTGACTGGTATGAGGTGGAATCTCAGGGCTGTTTTGATTTGCATTTCCCTGATGACTAAGGATGTCGAACATTTCTTTAGGTGCTTCTCAGCCATTTGATATTCCTCAGTTGAGAATTCTTTGTTTAGCTCTCTACTCCATTTTTAATAGGCTTATTTGGCTCTTTGGAGTCTACCTTCTTGAGTTCTTTGTATATATTGGATATTAGCCCTCTATCATATGTAGGATTGGTAAAGATCTTTTCCCAATCTGTTGGTTGCTGATTTTTCCTATTGACAATGTCTTTTGCCTTACAGAAGCTTTGCAATTTTATGACGTCCCATTTGTCAATTCTTGATCTTAGAGCATAGGCTATTGGTGTTCTGTTCAGGAAATTTTCCCCTGTGCCCAGGTACTCAAGGCTCTTCCCACTTTCTTTTCTATTAGTTTCAGTGTATCTGGCTTTATGTGGAGGTCCTTGATGCGCTTAGACTTGAGTTTTGTACAGAGAGATAAGAATGGATCAACTTGCATTTTTCTACATGCAGAAAGACAACTGAACCAGCACCATTTTGTTGAAAATGCTGTCTTTTTTTCCCCACTGGATTGTTTAAGCTCCTTTTTCAAAGATCAAGTGACCATAGGTGTGTGGGTTCATTTCTGGGTCTTCATTTCTATTCTATTGATCTACCTGCCTGTCACTGTACCAATACCATGCAGTTTATATCACAATTGCTCTGTAGTACTGCTTGAGGTCCAGGATGGTGATTCTGCCAGAAGTTATTTATTGTTGAGTATAGTTTTCACAATTCTGGGCTTTTTGTTATTCCAGATGAATTTGGAAATTGCTCATTCTAACTCTATGAAGAAGTGAATTGCAATTTCGATGGGGATTGCATTGAATCTGTAAATTGCTTTCTGCAAGATGGCCATTTTTACTATATTAATCCTACCAATCCACGAGCATGGGAGATCTTTCCATCTTTTCAGATCTTTGATTTCTGTCTTCAGAGACTTGAAGTTCTAATCATACAGATCTTTCACTTGCTTAGTTAGAGTCATACAAAAGTATTTTATAGTATTTGTGACTATTGTGAAACGTGTTGTTTCCCTAATTTCTTTCTCAGCCTGTTTATCCTTTGGAGTAGAAGGCCACAGATTTGTTTGAGTTAATTTATATCCAGCCACTTTGCTGAAGTTGTTTATCAGGTTTAGGATTTCTCTGGTAGAATGTTTGGGGCTACTTAAGTATACTAATATATCATCTGGAAATAGTGATACTTTGATGTCTTCCTTTCCAATTTGTATACCTTTGACCTCCTTTTGTTGTCTGATTGTTCTGACTAGGACTTCGAGTACTATATTGAATAGGTAAGGAGAGAGTAGGAAGCCTTGTCTAGTCCCCAATTACAGTAGGCTTGCTTCAAATTTCTCTCCATTTAGTTTGATGTTGGCCACTGGTTTGCTATATATTGCTTTTATTATGCTTAGCTATGGGCCTTGAATTCCTGATTTTCCAAGACTTTTATCATGAAGGGGTGTTGAATTTTATCAAATGCTTTCTCAGCATCTAATGAAATAATCATGTGTTTTATTTTCTTTGAGTTTGTTTATATGGTGGATTACATTGATGGATTTCCATATATTGAACAATGTCTGCATTCCTGGGATGAAGCCTACTTGATCATGGGAGATGATATTTTTGATGTGTTCCTGGATTCAGTTTGTGAGAATTGTACTGAATATTTTTTGCATTGATATTCATAAGGGAAATTGGTCTGAAGTTCTCTTTCTTTGTTGTGTCTTTGTGTGGTTTAAGCATCAGAGTAATTGTGGCTTCATAGATTGAACTGGGTAGTGTTCTTTTTGTTTCTGTTTTGTGGAATAGTTTGAAGATTATTGGTATTAGATCTTTTTTGAAAGTCTGATAGAACTCTGAGCTAAACCCATCTGGTCCTTGGGCTTTTATTTTAATGATTGCTTCTATTTCTTTAGGGGTTATGGGACATTTTAGATTCTTTATCTGATCCTGATTTAACTTTGGTGCCTGGTATCAATCTAGAAAACTGTCCATTTCATCCAGATTTTCCAGTTTTGTTGAGTAAAGACTTTTGTAGTGGTATCTGATGATTTTTTGGATTTCCTCAGGTTCTGTTGTTATGTCTCCCTTTTCATTTCTGATTTTGTTGATTTGGAAACTGTCTCTGTACCCTTTAGGTAGTTTGGCTATGCATTTATCTATCTTGTTGATTTTCTGTCAGTTACTAGATGGTGCCTCTCAGAGGACAGTTATAACTTCAAGCATAACGGTATCATTAATAGTGTCAGGGATTGGTATTTTCCCATGGAATGGTTCTCAAATTGGAACCAATTGGTTCATCATTCCCCCAGTCTGGCTCCATCTCTGTCACTGCATTTCTTGTAGACTAGGCAAATTTTGAGTTGAAAGTTTTATGGGTAGATTGGTGTCCTTATCCTCTAGGGGCATTCCTGCCTGGGTACAGGAAGTGGCTACTTTAGGATCCATATGCCCACTACAAGGTGTCTCAACTAAAATCACGTCCATAGAGTCCTGGGGGCCTCCCAAATCCCAGGTCTCTGGGACTTCCTAGTGATGTGCCCCAAGCCCCACCCTGGTTAGCACTGATTTCCATTCATTTTCCCGGTCATCTGGCCCTCTCTTCTATCTTTCCTCATCTGAGTCTGAACCCCCCATTTCCCTCCCTGTCCCATCTCCCACCCAGTTCCCTTCCTCTATATGCCTCCTGTGACTATGCTATTCCCCATTCTAAGTAAGATCCAAGCATCCTCACTTAGGCATAACATCCTGTTTAGCATTCTTGGATCTGTGAAGTATAGTATGAATATCCTATCCTGTACTTTGGGCTGATATCCACTTATAAATGAGTATACACAATACATGTCCTTTTTAGCCTAGATTTCTACACTCAGGATGATATTTTCTGGTTCTATCCATTTGCCTACAAATATGATGGCCTTTGAATTTCTTGAGATACATATATATATCTCCCACCCAGGTTTGCTTACCTAGATTTTCCAGTTCCAGAATGCCCTCATTGTGTGTGTGTGTGTGTGTGTGTGTGTGTGTGTGTGTGTGTTGCTTCTATTTCCATTTTGAGGTCTTGAGCAGTTTTATTTGTTTCTGTAAACTGTTTCTTGGCTCTTTTGGCTTTCTTTAAGGGATTTAGTCATTTCCTCTTTAAGGAACTTTATTATCTGTATAAAGTTGGTTTTAAGGTCTTTTTCTTGTGCTTCAGCTGTATCAGAATATTCAGAACTTATTGAATGTAGTAGGATAACTGGGCCCTGGTCATGACATATTACCTTGGCTGATGTTGTATTCTTGCACTAGCATCTAGGCATCTAGGTTTGGGCTGATTATAGATCTAGGTGCCTATTTCTGAGTTTATCTTTGCTGGATGGGTGTTTTGTTCCTGTTCTCTGTTTCCTCTCTAGTCTTCTGGTTGGTGTGGCCTGTGATTAAGCAGGGGGTCTTCACACAAGTTGGGCACTGAGACAGAGCTACATGGAAGGTTGGGTAGATTGGGAATAGGGTTTGGTGGCACCAAGAGAGTCTGGGAGGTCTACAGACAGGCGACCTCCCTGGAGTTCATGCAGTCTGGTTGAGCAGGTTGTCTCTTCCCTAGGCTCCTGTTTGTTTCCATTCTAGCTTCTTTTGTTTTGTTTTTGCAAGACTGGGGATTTAATCCAGGGTCTCATGCATGCTAGGTGAACATTTTATCACTAAAGTTTACTCCTGTTCTTGTTCTTATTTGTTTAATTAATCATTCCATTCATTTACATCTCAAATGATATCCTTGTTCTTATTTTTTATTTAAGACAGAGTCCTACTACAGTCTCCCAGCCAGGATTTGACCTCCTTCCATTGCAATTTAGGCACTTTTTCCTCTCTCTTTTCCTGTGTGTAGATGTGTATGTACACGTGCGTTTATGTGTAGGATATAAAAATCCATGGCTGCCTGAGAATTTGGTGGTCTCGGAATTTCTTTACTGCTCTACCTTGTATTCAGTGAGGCAGGATCTCCCAATCAAAGCCAAAGCCTGAGGATAACAGCCTCAGTCTTACTAGCCAGCTTGCTCTGGGATCCTCAGCTCCCTTCTTCCAAGACTGGAATTAAGGAGGGCAACTGTGTCAATTCATATTTGTTGTGAGTGCTAAGATCCAAACTCCCATCCTCAGACTTGCCCAGCAAGCACTTAATGAGTACTGCTTCTTTTCACCCCAAGGTTGGCATTTTCATATACAAAAAAAAAAACTTATCTTTTTCATTCTTATTAAGTTAAATCGGTTCATCATTTGCTTTAAACTTTTTTTTTTGAAGAAAGTCATTTATATCCACAGAGCAAACCACATATATTATATCTTCCTTCAAGTGTTTGTGTATTAATTCTTTCTTACTTATCCTTTTTCTCTCTGGGATTTATTTCTTATATGATAAAATGAGATTGACTAAATTAATCTCTCTCTAAAACTGAAGTCATTTGAAAACAACAGTGAGTGTTAGGCTGAGAATTCTCCTTATTGATCCCCCAAAGCCAAGAGATGCACATGGTATGATATGATGGATAAGGTATAGGAGCTAATGCCCATAGTCACAACATACGGCACGGTTATTAATGTCCTTATCATTTCAGATGTAGTTGTCCACAGCGCTACTAATAAAATAAGGCGTAATGACATTCTTTATTTAAGTGATGCATTTTAACGCATCCAATGTATGTTTAAATTGGTTTAATTAGGCAGAGCTATTGAAAAATCAAGAATTTTAAATTCAAACAGTCTCTTGGTCTTTCCAAATAACTTTTCTAGTTCTCAAGGGCTTCCAAACAGACCTACCTGTTTGGATGAGGTTATTGCTAGGCATTCTCATGGGTTTCATAGACGATGCTCATTCAATCCATAATCTGCTGATTCTATTATTTAATAGCACAACACTGGTGCACTGATATATCCTTAACTTAGCAAAGGCACAAACAATTAAACAAACTCTTTTGGCTTTTTTGCTCCTGTCAAAATTCTACACAAAAGAGTTAAAGAAATAGAGGAGAAAGAAAGTACATGAATATAAAACTTTTTTTGTTCCAAGTTTCAAACTAATAATAAATTTTAGTGCAAAGGTTGACTTCTATACCAAATGTGGGAGTTTTCATAGCTCGAGGCCCTAAATCCCTAGGGCTACAGAAATCCCAAATACAACATGCTTTCTATAATTAGCATTTTCTATTTCTAATCCTGTTAAATTTCTGCTCTAATAAAAATATAGATTCAGAAAAAAAATGCTAGTTCCTAAAATCAGATGGTTTTCACGGGCCAGAATGTTTCAAACTCCAAATCCAGGTTAGGGATTTTAAAAATATCAAGTCCATGATAGACTTATCCTATTTGCTATCAAAATGAAAACATTTGCTGAGGAAAGGAACTGACAGAGAGATAGACTAGAATTTCACCTCTGTCTCTGTCATCTAAATCAGACAAAACAAAGTCCATGTGCTTCTCAGAGGCACAAATAAAACATTCAGAATTTTAGCATACTTCTTAATGACTAGATTTTTTTCGTTGTTACATAATAATAGCTATTAAACCATAAACCCACCTTCCATGTCAGAGCCTTGGCATCAAGATAGTCAGTAGAATTTCAGTGTTCCTGTTCAGAGAATGTCTTTTGGTAAAAGACCCCCAAGGAATATTAAAGGGCCATCAAGTGGCCTAGTAAATCAGCTGAGAATCCCAGCTGGTGTACATCCAAACTATCTACCTTTGCATTTGCTTCAGAGCCCTCCAGATCAAAGAGGACATTAGAAATTAAGATGTATTTCAACTAAAGATAGTATAGGATGACCTTTTCATGTGAAATCATATTTAATAAAAGTACTTTATTTAAGATATTGAAATTAAACCTTAAACTGTGTGTGAAATGGAATCATTCAAAAAATCTCTGTATTCAGAGTAAAACCTACATCCTCTCCAAGGGTAGACTACTACAGACTCTGGGACATCATCGGAGTACATCAGGTGTTTTACTGAAGTCTTATTTCTCCTTGCTTGCTCTCCAAGGCAACAGCTCTTTACCAAGCCAAATGCTCATATGGCTTTACAATTATGGTTATAATCAGGTCATTGGTGGAAACTATGGCAGTGAAAGTAAAATTGGGTTATGGTGCACTTTAAGTGGTTAATTTAAGTGTTTTCTGGTGGGCTAATAATATCGTTTGGACCGGAAAAAAAATGTGTCATTTTTACAGTGCTTTTCTCAAAAAGTAAACAAGTGTCCATAATTCTGATCACCTGCACAACATCTGAGTGTAATGACAATGTTAAATCACTTGTAAATGCTCCAGTTGAGGTTCCCCTGTCAGACTCAAGCTGAAACACTCGGTATAAATTGAGGAGACTCTAATAACCTTAAATCATTGTGTCCTGCACATGCTCAGAACCAATGACTTCCAAATTTGAACGCATATAAAAATTTGAAGAGCTTCAATTATTTCAAATAGCCATGTGCAGTGTAGAGAGAGATTTAAAATTGTTGTAGTGCCTGGCATTTTTTAAGTACTTCAGCCTGGCCGTGAGTCAAGCGGCATCCTGTCAGGAGACACTGGCTTAGCTTGACTTACCAGACGTAGAGATACACATCTAAAGAAAGGAGATCGGGTTTTGTTGAATGACATGATTTTGAAAGCTGGGCATCTTGAAAAATAAAATAAATAAATAGACTATTCCAATCCATTTCCAAAGAGGAAAGTTGAAAATTGTGGCTACCACTAGGTCAGGCCAGAGGAGAAAGATCAAAATAGTATTTTGAAAGCAGAAAAAAAAAAATTTTTTTTCAATGCAGCCTGAGATAGAAGCAACTCGGGATGCGAGAAGGCTTTCAAAGCAGAGAAGTCAGATCCGTGCTCTCCGAAGGGGTAGCGCTGACAACAGGAACATGGGGACAATTTCCCTTGCTGCTTTTCCTTGCTCCCACTGGCCTAGCAGAGCTGACTTCCTTGTCCCTTCAAGGAGGGGCATTGGAACCGCCTCGTGTTTCACCAACACTCTGAAGCCACTCTTTGTATATTCCCTTTGTTGGAATTATTCTCCTGTGGGAGAGGGTGAGCACTTTGACATTTTACACGGCTCAGAGTTCACGGTCACCATACAAACCCTTAAAGGGCCCCCAAAATTACATCTGCACAATCAGGCTCTTTTTAAACATGTCTTTTCCTCCTCGGGACTTCCTATCTTTTCATCCGAGCAAAAAGTTCTGGTCTCCTTTGTTGCCTTTGGGTGTCCACGTTCTCGAGGCTTGGCACTGCCCAGGGAGCTGGACGCTCTTCATACTTTTGTGTCAGGGAAAGCACAATGTCCTATAGTTAGTAAGGGAAAAAGGGTAAAGGGAGAGAAATGAAAGGAAAAAGCCTGAAGGCACTAGAATAATTAAGCCAATGCGGTGACAGCTGTGGCAGGTCCCGGGCAGAACTGGCTCCACTGAGCTGAATTAATGACATCAACAGCCCAGTATCTCCATTAACACTTGATCATTAATTATTACCCTCTGACAGTAAGAGCCCAAACCTTGTTAGGAGTGGCCGGTTATCAATCTACCCTACCTGCCCTCTACACTGACACCTCAGCGTAGTTAGTGGACCTCTTTCTGTTTCGGTCCTTGCTTGTTGTTTTTGTTTTTGTTTTGCAAACTTCAACTATTGCTCAGTTTACCTGGGTAAAGAGTGATGGCCATCAGATCATAACATCTGGATTGAGTTAGTAGGTTTCATGTTCTTTCATCTACAACTGGGGTTGGCTGGTGGGGCTGGGAGGAGGTGCTTTCTGCCGCACTAACTTCTCTTCATCCAGTTCCTAAGGGTCAAGAGATGGAATTTACCTGATGAAGTACAAAAAGCAGCAAAGAATAAAATTATTCACTGCTGTCTTTTTATCTGCCTCTATGGGGAGAATTCCTTACTTTCTTTAGTTTCATGCTTGGAACTCAAGGCGCTGGGCATGTATCTTTTCAACTCTAAAAGTTTCTCACTTAAATTACTTTCAGGAGCCAGTGAGATTGCTCAGTTGTTAACAATGCTCCTGTGATAGTTGTAGAACCTAAAGTCAATTCCACACATCCCCCTGGACCCACTGCATAGTGAATGAAGAGAATAGACTGTCCAAAGATGGCCTCTGGCCTCCATGCTTACTCTGGCACTCAGTGCACACACACACACACACACACACACACACACACACAATCATCATCATCATCATCATCATCATAACTTTATGTACACTGTACCAAATATTTCCTTGATCAAATTCTGATCACCCTGAGAAAAAGACACATTCTTTTAACTTTGAAACAGTAGATCAGTTGGATTTTGTTTTATAAAAATTAAGGATTTGCCATATATTTGCACAAGAATTTTGTGGTAAAATTCCAGCATTTAAAGATTAAGTCACACTTTTGAACATTTCAGTACAGAGAGAGAGAGAGAGAGAGACAGAGAGAGAGAGAGAGAGAGAGACAGAGAGAGAGAGAGAGAGAGCAGTAGACACACCACAAATAGCTATGGAATACCAGGAGGATTGGGAAGTTAATAAATCAAATAGCCTGTTAGTATTGAGCAATACCAGGATCTATACTGATAACATAGCATGAGTTTCACGAAAACATAAAATCAGGGAATGCAAATCCAAGCCATAAGTTAAGAATTCACTTCACAGCAGCAGACTGTATAGCACTGGAGTGATAATTAACCTTTAATAAAGACTTCATAGAAGTCTAGTACATTAATTTGCTGATTGTTCTTTGCCTGCTAAAGACATACTCCAGAGTTCACTTCTTCACCATAAACATAGACACAGTATAATGTAATAGAGTGCCTACTCCAGCTAATGGCCCTGGAATGCACTGGGAAGACCCCAGAGCTTCTAGGAGCAGATAGCATGCTTCCCAGATGGCATCAAGACTGTAAAGAAACAATGGCATCCTATCTTCCATAAGGCAAAACAGATTAACAGATTCTAAGGAGCAATTTTGTAAGGCTTTTTCCTAAGATGACAGTCAGAAAAAAAGTAAGTCCAAATTAATATATATTCCACTCACTAACAACGTTATGCTTAATTATACCATGAGGACTAAATGTTTGCTCTTCCAGACACAATCCTAGCCCTAAATACAGCTCTGCTCAATGTCTGTGTTTACAATGCCATGTGGGTCAGTCTTCTGCAAGATCTTCCTGGGTTCTTTGGCTCATGAATGTGGTTAAGCAAGCCCTCCATTGGAAGCCATCACTTAGGAATCACCACTACTTGGAAATGACAACATGTGAAATAAAGCCATTAATTCACGCCAGTACTTCCTATCCAAAATAATAAAATTATAAAATGGGAGGAAGGGTTTAAATTCTATGAGCCCCAATTCTCTTATTCAGGGGGAAACTAGAAAAAAAGTAAACAGCACAGCTTCTTGAAAATGTAAAGTTGAGACATGTGTTGGGCGGTGTAAATTTGCTAATCAAGAGAGGTGAATGGAGAGGCAAAAAAGAGCAAGTAAGCAAAAAAAAAACAAGATTAAGCAGCATTTTGTAAACATTTAGCAAAGCATTAAAAGTCTTGGACATTGCGGGAAGTTTTGAAAAGAAGAGGAAGAGGAAGAACAAGAACAAGAATAAGAAGAACAAGAACAAGAAGGAGAAGAAGAAGAACAACAACAACAACAACAACAAGGTCGGGCGGTGGTGGTGCACACCTTTAATCCCAGCACTTGGGAGGCAGAGGCAGGCGGATTTCTGAGTTCAAGGCCAGCCTGGTCTTCAGAGTGAGATCCAGGACAGCCAGAGCTACACAGAGAAACCATGTCTTGAAAGGAAACCAAAAATAAATAAATAGATAGATAGATAGATAGATAGATAACAAGGAAAAAAAAGAACAAGAAGAACAAGAACAAGATGAACAAGAAAAACAAGAAGAATAAGAACAAGAAAAGAACAAGAAGAACAACAAGAAGAAGAACAACAACAAGACTATGAAGGTGATATTGGTGGTGGTGGAATTGGTGGTGGTAGTGACGGAGGTGGTGGTGGTGGTGGTGGTGGTGGTGGTGGTGGTGGTGGTGGTGGAGGTGGAGGTAGAGGTGGTGGTGGAGGAGGTGGTGATGGTGGTGGTAGTGGTGGTGATAGAGGAGGTGGTAGAGGTGGTGGTGCTGCTGCTGCTGGTAGAGGTGGTGGTGGTGGTGGTGGTGGTGGTGGTGGTGGTGGTGGTGGTGGTGGTGGTAAAGGTGGTAGGAGAAGTGGTGGTGGTAGTGGTGATGGAGGGAGAGAAGGAGGAGATGAGGGAGTGGTGGTGCTCTGCTGTTAATGCACCATTTTCTTTGTCCCTCAGAGGAGTTCCATCTGCCCAGCAGTCTTTCTCACCAAGGGATCGAGTAGCTCTGCTGTCTGCAGCCTTCCCCATTCTGTGCAGAGTGGTGGTTCCCAGGACTTGTCCCCTGGTTCACTTCTTTTCAGTAATGTGCTGATGCCCCTGAGGGCCCAAATGCCCCACTCCTCCCCACACAAATATGTTTTTGTCTCACAGACTCAGAAAAGTTCACTTGTTTTGACTATCTTTCTTATAACTTCATTCAAGTGTCCCTTGGAGTACCATTCTAAATGCTGCCATCGCATTTAGACCATTTCTCACTTTTTTATCCAAACTAGTTTGTTTATGTAATAGTCACTCTATATTGGTTTAAACTATTCTATCAAATTCACATTAGTTAGTCATCAATACTTTCTATTAACACCATACAATTTCTAACTCTCATTTCTATACTCCCAGAGTGCCTTTGGCTTCTAAAGCAACCAGAGTCACCCAATTTCACATCAGGATCTTTAGTTATAAGTACCAGTTTCCAAGAATATTCCAACTATATACAACCAGCTCATGTTTGAAAATATTTAGCCAAAAGGAAATTAAAGAACACAGACCATTACTGAGATATTTGGATGACACTCATAGCAAAAGTAACCACATTCTACATGCCCGATCCTTAAAGAAAAGGTCACTATATAAAACACCATGGTTTTATATTTTTATTAAATATTTTCTCAAATTTTCTTCATCTTATGACAGGCACACTCACAATGATTCTTTAAAGAATTAAAATCTTGCATTTTGATTACCTCTTTTTAACATTTACCCGGGACTACAGAGAAGAGATTGTTTGACATTGAATTTCTGTTAACCATGTCCTCCACTGGAACATAGTTGTACACATTGTTTCAGAGCTAACATAATGGGGAATATTTTCAAAGAAGGCTGTGTTTCAAGCCAGATGGTTTATCTGCTGAAACAATTCTCCCAGTGGAGAAATCGTGGCCGCACAGTTGCAGTAGTGTTCATAAGCCTAGTGCAGTAGATTCATTTGGCACCCACATTTTGGAGTCAAACAAAAGTACAGTCTGTGTGCATCTCAGACTCAGATATTCATGAGTGAAAAGGAGTTCTCTGAGTTGCGCATTGTGCATTATTGTAAAGACTGTGATGTGTTTACATCACAAACACAATATGGAAATAGGAAAAAATTTTCAAGTATATATTAATAGTTTCCCATATACACTGCAAAAGGCCTATGTTGTTAAGATAACTGCCTTAGAGATCATTACAGTCTGACTCAAGAGGTAAACTGCCATTACTTTCGTGGAAAGCAAGCGGGTTATCAAACTTCAAGCCTACTGTATCTGCTAAAACATGAAGTAAAAAAGATTAAATATGTATGCTTTCTTGGGCAGAGATGAACTGTGGTCTCAGAATGGTAGAGAGTAATACCAAGCACTTAGCAATGTTGACGCATAATTCTTCCCCACCCCGCCCCCATCTCACACAGCTCTCCATTTTCTTTTTTTCCTTTTTTTTTTTAATCTTTACTATCAACGATGCCCTCAGGGATGCCTTGGTGGCTCACTGTGTTGACTTCGGTAGCCTGTGACGATCTTTGGAGGTGTGGTGGCGCTCATTCAAAGGAAATCTCACCCTTTGTCATAGAAACAGTCACTGGCCACATTTTAAAAATAAAACAGAAAAGTTGGAGGAGTCCAACAGGGGTTGCCATGCCCAGGAATGTATCAAGCATGTAGAGGGATGGGAAAATCCCTGAGATTCCAGAGATTAAAAAATAACACATGGAAGGTTCTAAATAAAGAAATTCTTGGGTATGTCCTGGAAGTTGGCACCAGGGCTGCAGGTCTCTGCCTCAGAGACTATTTTTGTTTGAGTTAGCCAGTAGGACATGCCTGAATGTGACCTTTTGTGCCTAAAAAAACCTAAGGAATACTAGTGACACTTTCCTTGAAAAATAAGATACTTTTAGCATTTATGATTCTCCATTAATTTATATTTATATATATATCTACATATGTATATTTGATATATCTTTTATCTCATTGGTTTTCTTTTTTTAACACACTATGCTACCCACTTCAAAACTTTAGAAAGGGAAAGAGACATTGACTTTTATAATTTTGAATCCGCAAATTTAATTAATTTAAAATTACACTCCAATTAATACACATAATTTTGCTGTGTAACAACCATAACATGGGAGAGGGGAAAAAAATAAATAAAATACATAAAGTTTAACATCCTAAACCTGAGACCCCTGTAAACACATACATATTAGCCCTTAAACTGGATAGAAGACACCCAGGTCAGAAAACTGCAATCCAAATTCCTGTGCATATTGAATCCAAAGCAACGCTGGAGACATGCCAGGATGCCACTGTTACCTGTGGGCAGACAAATAGAAATACAAACGGCCAATACTTGTCTGTACCTCTGAGAGCTCCAGCAATCCTAAACACAGGGATCCCCTTCAGCCCCTACACACCCCGACTTCATCTTTCGGAGCACAGATGTGCGGAGTTGACATTCAAAGCAGCTGTTTGATAAGCTCACACTAACAGAATTGTGGGGTTTTTAAGTGGCTTCTCCAAGGCCGGTTCTTATTTTCTGCTTTCCTTGGTATCCTTTTGTGAACGTCCTCAACTGACAGCGGCTAGGTCATGGGACACTGTAGCAACAGACTCCCGATTACATTCCTAAGAGAACTTCTGAGAACGTTTTGTAAACAGTCTAATACTACATTTATTGAAACAAAGAAAAATCTTGAAGTTATATATCTAATGTATTTAATGCCAGGTATCTTTAGGTACAAATACCCTGAATGCCAGGAGAACTGCCGAGTGTCTTCAGTATACCATTAAAATGGTTCCTTTGTTTGCCTTTGACCATTACATCATTTCAAATGATTTTATCAAAAACATACCAGGGTCTATATATTTCCTACTTTGAGGTAGATAGTATTATGCAAACGATACATATAAAATGAAGGAAAAGAGTTGAAAGTCTCTTTGAAGCCAAGTCAGGGCCATTTAAATAATTGTAGCCTCATGAGTAAATTATATATTTCTAATCAATGAACAAACGAAGCCATTCACAAGGCTATATCTAAGTGATCCTAAGAGTTTTCACAGTAACAAGGTGGAGAATGATTAAGGTTTGTAAATATTACAAGCAAATGAAGACAAGAAGACTGGTGTCTTGGTGAGTCAGTGTTCTTGAAATATGATTTTCCTGTGGAGGGGAGGGATAACTCATATGTTCAAAATGGAAAAGCTAAAAAAAAGTGCCTCAGTGATACCGTTCAGCCTTACAGAATATTCAGAAAATCACACAACTGCTGAGCGTGAAAAAGTAGTCCTAACTTCCGCCACTGCGGTGGCTGTTAAGAGTCCAAGCTTTGCTGAAAGCAGCCTGATATGGCTGTGTCCTGAGAGGCTCTGCCAGAGCTGACAGATACAGAGGCAGATGCTCACAGCCCACCATTGGACTGATCACGGGATCCCCAATGGAGGAGTTATAGAAAGGGCTAAAGGAGCTGAAGGGCTTTGCAACCTCATAGGAAGAACAACGATATCAACCAGCCAGACTCCCCAGAGCTCCCAGGGACTAAGCCATCAACCAAGGGGTACACATGGTTCCAGCTGCATATGTAGCAGAGGATTGCTTTGTCAGGCATCAATGGGAGGAGAGGTCCTTGGTCCTATGAAGGCTCCACAGATGCCCCAGTGTAGGGGCATAGAGGGCAGGGAGGTGGGAGTGGAGTGGGTGGAGAAATACCCTCTTAGAAGTAGGGGAGGGAGGATGGGATAGGGGCTATCCAGGAGGGGGTTTCAAACTGGGAAAGGGGATAACATTTAAAATGTAAATAAAGAATATATCCAATAATAATAAAAAAAAGAGTCCAGGCCTTTCCTTCTGTGTGCATGCATGTCCATGTCCATACGTGTGTACACTTTCTCCCACATGTGTATGCATGTACACGAGGAGCAGTGGAAGCTAGAACTTCATGCTTGCTAGGCAGTAACTCTACACTGAAGATCACTTCCAGTTGTCTACGTTGAAATTTTTTTTTTACTTAAAACTGCGAGGCATTGATCACAATTAATCATTTAAAAAAGGGAAATCCAAGACAGAATAAAGACAGAAAGTAAGAGGGAGAGAACAAGAAAAGACATGAGGTGGAGGACGGCAAAGGCAGGACCAAACCAGCTCAATTCTTAACTTTATTGATTCCTTTTTTTTTTTTTTTTTTTTTTTTTTTTTAGATGGAATGCATTGATTGTGCGTTCCTGATGCACTCTGTGAGAGCCTCCCAATAAAAGAGGAAAGCAAATTTTATCTCGTCTATTATGCTGATCATAGCCTTCCTATATCACACTTTCAGAAACAGCGTGGTTTCCAGCAGGGCTGCCTCGGGCTCACTCAGGGCTGCCAGGGTCTTCCTGGTCAGGAGTGCTTACACTCCCATTTACCTCTCTCTGCTCCTGCCTGGAGGAGGGCCACACTTTTACATATGTGCTAAAGTTTCCAGGTGGCCTGTGTGTGTTATGATTGTGCCTGGCCTCAAAATAAAACCAAATTGACAATCCCTCACCTCTCCCAAGCCAGTGCCAGATTTTTAAATAAAATGTCTAGTCGTGATTTATGGCCAATGCAAACTGCCAGACTGGCATCCTGTCCGCTCACTAAACAGACAAATCAGTAAAGAGCTATGTCAGCCTTGCCAGTTGCCCCAAGTATGCGCTAGGCACATTCCAAATGTCATGTTTATTCTGTTACCAGATTCCATATTCATGTGCAATAGGAAACAGGATCTCTAGATGACCTTAATTTCCTAATAGAGTGATCATTCTTCCCTTGGGGACATCCAAGGATCATCTGCATTCTTTTTCCCTAGATAAGGCACTACTGGCTTGTACCCCAAGCAGAGAAACAAAAGCAAAAGACAGTCTTTCCTCCAAGTAACCTCAGGTCAGGGATGAGTTTCCTATCACTTCCCCAGAGAGCAAACACCTGCCTAGCTATTCACAAGAGATGCTTCTCATCCTGACTCTTCATCATAAACAGCAGCACCCTCTGTCCACCTCTGTGCATCCTGAAGCCTTGATGTAGGCCTCACTGAGCTTTGCCCATCTTTACTCTTCCTCAGCAAGCTGATCTCAATCCGGCTCTATGGCAGTGTGTTTGAGGCTCGTCGTATTCTGGTTCTTCTTCCTCTCCACGGCTGGCAGGTCCCCAGAAGATGGCTACATATAATACATCTAAACAGAAGGGACGAAAATCTGAAGCCCTCAGTTGGCATTTCTGTAAGATCACAGCCAAGCTAGGCAAGCACGGGACCTTCTTCCCATCTTACCCAAGCTCTCCGAAGTGCGGACTCACCAAGTCAGGGAGGAGAACTCTCCCGGGGCTCCCCCCATGTTTCTATGTCACTTGTGCACAAACCTCAGAACTGTCTATATTTCATGAGCCATTGTCTTCATGTATTATTTAATAACCTGTTTAACAGCATGCCTAATTACAAACATTTATTATAGAACTCAACTCTACAAGTAGATGAGAATGTGCTCAATTGTTTGCTACCTAAAGTTTTAATGAGCGTATAATACCTTTAGCCCATATGCTTCAAGAACGTTATCCTTAATTATGTAACATGGGTATTTTACTGATATCTGTTAACTGCTCGAGCAGCTGTGGTTTTCTGCTATTTTGCACAGCTCAGGAGGAGCAGTGAGTTCAGTTTCCCCTTTTTGGGGGGTTGCAAAATCCATGCCCCAAACAGGTGTGTGCAATCAGGAACCGCAGTGAGGAGCCCAAACTGCTGTCTTTCTAAAAATTCCACCAGCCGGTGACACACACTGCTCAAGGTTGCACAAGCTTGTTTTCCACCGGTTATTTTGATGATTCATTCCCCCATGGGGAGGTGAACGTCAGCCATTATTTCTCCTCTCCTGTTTCTGATCATTAGAGGAATCACTTCCTCATTTGGTGATCTCTCTCGCTCTCCTCTGCCTCCCTCCCTCCCTCTGTCTTTCTTTAAAGTGAATTCTTACCTTTTGGAAGGTGTCACCTTTTTTTTTCTATATACCTCAAAGAGTAGGAGAGGAAAAGTCTGTCTGTCTGTCTCTCTCTCTGTGTGTCTTTCTGTCTCTCTGTCTCTGTCTCTCTGTCTCTCTCTCACTCATGTATGTACACATGAGCACACGAACACACACACACACACACACACACACACACACACACACACACTCAGAACTCACCAGAACGCTTTGCCAACCTGCTGCAGTAAGTCTGCCTGCATAACAAAGATATCACTCATTAAAACTATCACTAACTCACTACTCAAACCTAAAAAGCCTGTGCCGTCCACTTCCAGGCAGTGTCTTTGAAAAGCTGTCCTCTGTGCTCAGGAAACAAACATGGTGACATCGCCACTCCAGCCTCCAACGCATCCTTTCAGATGCCAAATGCAGAAATCACTCTCTTAACAGAACAGTTAGATTTTCATAAACATCAACTGTTTACTGAGAGCGAAGCCCTGCTGACAAGTGGCGGGAGTCCTCCTAAAAATAAAAACAGGGTTGATTATCAAATGACAACATTTATGTCTTTAATAAATGACAAATGCACCAGTGCAAAGAAAAGGTCAAAGCAGGGGATGCAAAATGTTTTCAGCACCAGTAGCAGAGTCAGCCTAGACAAGCCAATGTTTCTTCATAAATTTTTGGAAAAATTAGACAACATAATTTTACCTTCCTACCCTGATTTTTTCAAGAAAATGAGGAACCCCAATTAATTTATTCTCTTCCTAATTGAAGGACAATTTGCAACTTAATAATGATACGTTTCAGGAACAGTTTTCTTAATGCTGCCTGAATAGATACCCATGTACATCAACCCATTTCACATTTCTCTAAATATTTTCATAGTGGAAAGCAGTGTTCACAATAACAGTGCAAACTGTGGAGTCTGATAATCCAAATACAAGGTGTTGTTTTAACCACACACTGTCACCTTGAGTGGGCGACGGAAACTCTAAGAACTCCAGCTTTCTCATCTGGTAAGCGCTGGGAAAAAAATAGGAGCCTCATACAGTGTGCAGATGAAATAGGCTTAAAAAATACCTCCACCAGAATACCTGATGTGTAACGGAGGAGTGGAGTTTTTCTGACATGTTATCATGGTCTCACATATCCATTTTCACCTGGAAGGGATATATCCCTGCTATGCTACCAGTGCCTAGGACAGTATGCAGTCCATGGTAGACCCAATGGTTGTTTATTGAACTGAGTTAAATGCATTCTTCCGAACATAATAAAACTTTTACGCTGGAAATAGAAAGTTAAAGATTTTCAGTTAATTTATTTTGAATGTATCTCAAGGACAAGCGTAGCTTGATTTACTTCATAATATGCCCACACCTCCCCATTGAAATCTTATTAAATATAATAATTTCATTATATATTTCAAAGTTAATGATTTCTTCTTCTTTTTTTTTTTTTACATTTTTGTTCTCGTCTGTATTTTAAGAGATCTGTTGCCAGCAATGTAAATGCCTTAGACATATTCAGAAACATTAGGTGCTTAGTTGATCGTAGGTGGACTTGGTGGCAGATAGCAGAAGTCATAGGTTAGGTCCAGATGGGGAGGTGGTGGGAGGAGAGCCCTAGATGGGAAGAACACTAAGCCACCACTTCTAGAATTCTTGGTAGCTGCAGGGGTGTGGGCTCCATAAGGGTGGCGGAACGCTGAAGCAAAGTCACACTTCCCCAAATGCAGAATCAGTGGGGTAAAGTTTCTCCTCTTAACCTGCCCCCACACACAAACCTGAACACTCACACCTCACCGCCCAACCATGTGATCTGATGCTCATCTGTCCTGGGCCTCCAATATGTAACTATCAAACAAACACATTAATACACATCACTTCATTACGTTATCTTCCTCACATTGTCCTATTTTTCTCCATTGTCTACTGCTTCAGAAATCAGAAAACTCTTTAAAGAAGATAAGTCAAAGATGTGACAACCTTAGACTTCGCAGACAATTGCGCAAGGTGTCCAATTTGAATCCAAGGCAATAGTTACCTGCACATCACTTTACAGAGAGCAAGATGAATTGATCCCTTCGAGCGATATCTTACTACAATCATCCTAGGATGATTGTAACTGCTCCACAGCAACCAGTAGTCAAGGGTAGTGGTCCTTGATGGAGCTCCAGTCAACACTAAGACAAGAAAAGGGAATGCCTGTGGGAACAAGCACACATCCCAAGAAGGGACATTGATGTTCTTAGAACCCTCTGAAAATAGAGAGAAAATTAAAAACAAACAAAACCTGCATAGGTATCCTTAACTCTTCCTGGTGCTGCTCACTGCTTAAGTGTGCTCCTGCTGCCTCTTCTGGAGCAGATGGTTACAGAAATATTGGAAGTCACCTTCAATTTAAGTAGGTGCTCTCTGGAAAAGCTGTGCTCCTGTCATGGCGCTCAGAGAAGAAGGAGAATTACAAAGAAGGAACAGAAACTGCGGACTTTTTTTTTTTTTTTAAATCTTAGGTTGGAATCCCATGACACAAGATTTTGCAAGTCCTGAAGGAAATTCAACTCAGGCAATGAAGAGTCTTATGATACAATAGCCTGCAATCTGTAAATGCTTAAACTCCTGATTCATAAAGGGGGAGAGGAGAGGGAAGAGGTTCCAATAAAACAGACACGGCCCCGCTCACCTGACAATTCATCATCCTGCTTCTTCTCGTAGCTTGGAACCACTCTCTTGAGAAAGACCTCTCGTTCTGGGCTATGTCTATTGGCCCTTCAGGCTGTGAGTTACATTAGGGCAAGGACTGAATCTTGCACTTCCCTGTCACCCCTGCTTCTGGTGTAGAAATGGACTAAGATGAGGTACTTGATATTTGTTAAATCAATCTATTAAATTACAGATATATAGTAGTTTTTTAAAGAGTTTGTCTGTGACTAATGACACAATTTTTTTCAATTCAACAAGTAACATGTAGTATTATATTATATTATATTATAGCAAAGAAAGTTAAATATCTTATACAGAATCTGGGCCAGCTTCTTTCTTTCTCTTACCTATTTTGACATCTTCAGAACCTGGTTCATTAAGAGTTGTCTTGGGTGAATCTTAAAGGTTAGAAATGAGAAAGGAACTGGGGTGATAAGCCCTGGCAGATTCATTCTCTTGGCCTTAAAATTCTACTGCTTGGTTGGTACCATTGAGAGCCTATTAATCATCCCTCTAAAATCAAGAAAAAGTTTAGCCCTTTGTTTACCCCATCTCAGTTAAAACGACCTTTTGTCACTCATGCCAAAATCCATGGGGCATTGTTAATGTCTCTTTCTCCCTCCTACTTCATAGCTAAAGTCAATTGAGAAATCCTATTGAACCTACTTTCCAAATAGCTCCAAATTCAACCACTTTCCATCACCTTCTCAGCCAGCATCTTGGCTGAGGTCAACACTGTGTTCATTTAAGTTTTGGAATTGAGTCGAAACAGGTTCTTGCCCACTTTCACAGTAGGGGAGGCAGGGTGACTCACTTCAGTTATCAGCAATATCATTCCGTCAATGTAAGTTTTTGAAAGCGCCCAGAGGAAAAGGTGAAATTCTTTCTATGACCACAGATCATCAGTATCCTCCAAACTGCTCTCTCCATTACCTCCCATTAATCCCTCATCTCTGCTCCAGGCACACATACTAGACACCATTCCCAAAATTTAATAATCCGTGCTTCGGAGTGTTGACTGCTCTTGCGGGAGAACCTGAGTTTGGTTCCCGGTACCCATGTTGGGTGCCCCAGAAGCACCTGTAACTCCAGCTCCAAAGGATGTGTGAGACCTGTGGCTTTACACTCGGGTATACAGAGACACATCATTTAAATTGGGAAAAATAAATAAATATGCTTTAACAAAATATTTAAAGAGAACTTAAGAAGCCATTTTACGTTCCAATTTAAAAACCAAATTTTCCTTCATGGAAACAATAACCTAGTTAGAGAATATGATGACACAGGGGAAATTCTATTAATAATATCAGCAAAGTATGAAATATTGTGGGAGAATTTTGAAAACACAAAAATAAAACGTTCAAACACTATTAACAAAGGTAAAATCACTTTGAACTCACACACACATATACATACATATATATACATATATATGTGTATATATGTATATATATATATATATATATAATCATTAAATTATTCAAAACAACTTTCAGTGCTCAAAAAAATTCAGGACACCACTAGGCAGTAAGGACTCAGCATGAGTCTCCTAATTTTGTGGTATCTCAAAGTACCAAGAATGCAAGTCATTCCCAAAGTAACTCAAGGATATTTTCCTCCTATGCAGTCCTAGTCCATTGGCCCTAGAACTGAGAAACTGAGAATGACATTAGAATATACAACAGGGTTTTTTTATTTTAACACTTTCCTTTCCTCTTCTCCTCCTCCTCGTCCTTCTCCTCCTTCTTTTTCCTTCCATAATTTTTTTTTATTCACATTACATTCAAATTGCAGTTCCCCGCACCCTCCCAGCCTGGTCCTTACAAGTCCCTCCCTGTTCACCACATGAATCAAAGGCACCATGCAACACTATTGACTTTCTCTCCTGAACATTTCTGAGGCCTGCCTCGTGTACTGCTGATACCAGAAACTGAGCCATCATCTCTCTGCAACGCCTGCCTCAGAGGCAGCTGACTCTTCAAAGGGGTAGATAGGCATCCTTTATGAAAGCCTTTGCAATGGTTCTTCATCATCCAGACATTAACAAAATTATCAGTTCTGGGAAGGGACAGGGGATATGCATAAGGGATGACAGGTTTTTACTATACAACTCTAACTAGCTCCTAACTGAGTCAACCTTTGATTCTATCATAATTTATATTCCTTCTCTCCTCCCAAGCAACAAATACTATTGGCATATGAATTAGTATACAGTAAGTGCTCAACAGAAAATTTTTAAGTTCAATACTGTCTTTAGACCAGGTTCCAGTGGGCTTCGCCATTGCCCAATCATCAAGACTTTTACTCCATATGAAGTACATGAATATGAACACATGTCGGCATAATTATGCATGCACACACACACATGCACACACACACACACACACACACACACACACACACACACACGAACACACCAGAACTAAAGAATATGTAAATATTTTGCCATGTAACCATATAGTACAACAAAATCTGAAACTCTGTAAACCTATTCTTATAATTAATGCCTTTCAGAATTCAGAATAATGTACCTTCTCAGTGCCTGCCCCAAACGTCAAAGCAAGAAGCAACCTGCTGATTGAGGATTATTAGAAAGGAACTGTGATTCAAAAGCAAGGAAAATACACAATTAAGCAGAAAAGGCAAATTAATCATCTTGATGAACCCTTGCTTTCAGGCAGAATGATGCAAGAGATAATTGCAAAATAAATATAATTTTCCAAATATATCTAATACCATCTTGCTTCTATTCACATATCAAGTTATAAACCTACACATGAGAATTTTCACACGTCAGGACAACAAAATTTATACCAACTTAGGGTTGAGAAGGTTCAAGGAAAGAGGCACTCCTCATGTAATGTGATACTAAAATGTTTTAGATGAATTTGTAAGTGTACATCAAAATTTAACATCTCATACCCTGTAACTGAAATACACCCTTCTAATAGGCTCTGCCACTTCCTTGCTCTGAGATCTCAGTCATGTTTCTTAAACACACAACACCCCAGTTTCTTCCTCTGTCAAGTGGGAGTAGTTGAGGACCTCTTTCATACATTCTCAACCTATGAGAATTAAAAAGAGACATTGACTATAAAGTAATTAGCACAGCTCGCGGTCAATAATCAATGCTTGACTAATATCAGGCATCAGCATCTTTCTGTCACCAAATTTGGGATTATCACTATTAGGATAAACACACTCGATGTACAATTCCATCTTGTAGAATGAAAGTACTAGAAGTAGACGGAATTTTTTAAAAAGGGACGGTGCTAACAGAGAAAACCTCTCGGTACAGACCTATTCAAATGAAGAAATTTCCCAGGCAAAGCTATGGTATAAACATGTTGTAGCATCATCTATAGCATGATTATACTTGTGTACATACTGTATATTTACATGCAAGTAAAACAGGAAATCCCACAATGACGTAACCAATCTTAAAAATTGGTCACGCACATAATATATGAGTTAGGTGAGTGCTTTTATTTGATCTTATATCAATTTGATATCATTTGATATTATCTTACACTATTTGAAGTCATAATATACACATTTCTCACTTATTATTTAGATTTTTAATTTATTCTTTTGTTACATTTTGCATCTTTGGGCTTCCTAGCAGTTACTAATTCCCAGATATGCACGCCCTTTGCTGCCATTTTATGAGATCCATTCCCTTTTGCAGTCTGGAAGGAGCTCTGTGATGACTTCTAGACATTGGGCTGCAGGAAAAGGTAAGTCACTTACGGAAAAGAAAAAGTCAGGGGCTGCCTGATGCCCCCATGTTCTGTGACTTTATCCTCAGAAACTTAGAAACACATAGGATGTCTCTGGTGCAGCTCTCGGGCAAGACACAACCTTTGCACAACTTGAGAAATACTGCCACTCTTTAAGGACCCTGATGTTACCTTTGGTAAGTTAAAGGGAAAAGGGTCAATAAATATTCATTAATGATGTTGGTCATTGTGTTTTTTTTTTCTCAATTCCTAAACATAGATAGGATATTACCGTTTAACTTGCAAAATGTACTTGCCTCTTCCGAAAAACTTGAAGTGTATTTTACCTTTTCATCTTTGAACACAAGCAAATAAAAAAAAAACAAAATTCTGGAAATATGGTGTATTTGGATTGAATTACATCCTTTAAATTGCAAACAACCATATACAGATTCATCCAATAAGAAAGATTCAAATATCTGCTTGTAGCAGAAGCATAAAAGTCTGGGACAATTGGCCCTAAGAGAGGGAGACTGCCACAGTCACAACCTCACTGGAGCACCTAGGGTGAGTATTCTAACAGAAACACTGGGATACGGTGGACGGCTGACGAGAGTGACTCTCTATTCTTTGCCATCTAAGACAATTCAAAAGAGATTTTGTGACCGCGGAGATGACTCTGTTGCTGAAGTGTTTGCCACACACACATAACGATCTGAGTTCAGATCCCCACCACCCATGGAGAAAATGGGGTGCAGTGGCACACATCTGTAAGCCTGAGGCTAAGGAGATGGTAGTGAGGAGATTCCTAGGCCCCTGAACCTTCCTGCCCAGCCCGTTCCCCCACCTGAACTGACAAGTGCCAGGCTCAGGGAGAGGCTCTGTCTCAAAAACAAGGCAGCTGATGAGCAAACAAGGAAGACAGCTGATGTGGAAATTTGTCCTCAATAGGCACATATGAAAATGTGTGGGTGCATCTACACACACACACACACACACACACACACACACACACACACACACGAGGAGGGGGATGATTTTTAACAAGCTCAAGGGAGTGTTCAGATTCTATAATATACAAATTTTGTTCTGAAATTTGAAAAGTCCCCAAAGATGCTTGAATGAAAATATCTGTGTCTTTCGGTTTGTCTTTTTCTGTCTCTCTGTCTCTCTGCCTCTCTCTGTCTCTGTCTCTGTCTCTGTCTCTCTCTGTCTCTGTCTCTGTCTCTGTCTCTCTCTCTCTCTGTCTCTCTGCCTCTCTCTGTCTCTGTCTCTCTCTCTCTCTCTCTCTCTCTCTCTCTCTCTCTCTCTCTCTCTCTCTCTCTCTCTCTCTCCTTGTTGAATGAAGTGATTGTTTTGAGCTACGTTTACCTGTATCATCTCACAGAGCGGCAATTCTGTTTAATTTAGCTGTCTGTGGCTGGATAGCAGCGTTCCTTCTGCTGTTAGAGTTATTTCATTACTTCTCATTGGGGATCGGTAAATAGTGCTTAAGTATTTTAAACATGTGAAACTCAGTCCAAAATCAGATTGATGTCAGTAGAGTCGTTTAATTGAAGGCCGTGGCTACTGCCCACAGAGATGGGGGTGTGATCAGATTGCATCTGAGCAGAGATAGGGAAAGGGATGCCGACTCAGCGGCCTCGACTCTCATCCCACCTCACCACTTACAGGCTAGGTACAAAAACTGCAGGTTAAAGTTGCACAACAAAAGAAGACATAAATTACCCGAAACCTGACATTTCACATGCATTTCCTCAATTACTCCTGTAACAGAATTTCCCTTATCACCTGAACTCAGGGCTAACTGTCCCCGACAGTACTATAAAACTTCTGTTTGCACTTTCTGCAAAGCACACAAAACCTCAGCAGGTGGAAACCAAAATTCCCATGTATGTAAGTTTAATGCAATGTGATCATTACTGTAGGGTTAATCCTGGCCCACATTTCTGGATAACTGTCTATTGTGAGGAGGCCTACATCCTGTAAATGTAATAGTTAGTCTTAGTGCAGAACCACGGGCTCAGAACACTAACAGTGTCTGAGAAGGAACTATTGGTGGCTCTGATGTAGAGAATATTCTGTATTCCTTGGGATCCCTGGGAATTCTAACAGAAGAGATCTTTTCTTTCTTGTTTTGTTTTTTTTCTCCACACCGAGGAGTGGGTATTCCGGCCATTTAATCTGGATTATGAGTTTTTGTTTTGTTTTGTTTTGTTTTGTTTGTCTTAAAACCAATCTCCTACTTTAATTCCCCTTCTCACACACACAAAAAAAATCTTTAATTCATGCTTCAGGTCTTACACTTTTAAGAGAAATGGAATGTTAGTTCTACTTCTGGGAAACCTCTGTAAGAAAGCAAACTCGGGTGATGTGGTCCTGCTTATCCAGACATCCAAAGGGAAATATGGCAGACAATTTCAGTACCCAGCAAGATGAAATAACAAAACAAGATATTCACAGCCATTACATGCCATGCTTCTGAAAGCTGGCTTACCAAATTTATCAAGAAATGGTTATTGACAAATTATACCAGATTTTAAAACTATATAATCAGTATGCTCCCAAACGTATAAATAAGTGAAAATCTAAGCAATAAAGTTAATCTTTGCAATTTTATTTTTTCTTGATTTTCAAGTTTCCTAGAATCCCCTCCCTAAACATATTATTTAGAAACATAGCACATATATACAAATGGAGAGCTTTTTATTATTTCTGAAACTTACAAGGTCTAACTGGTGTCATCATTTCTTAAGTAGAATGAACCCACCCAGCCCAGAAGACTCAACCACAATTCAACGTAGGAAGGAAAATTTATCCGAAATACTCAAACTCTGCCAGGTCAGAAAAATGAGAATTACTCAAAGCCCTGATGCTGACACTGAAATGTGTCTACCCCATAGCACGGCAGCCAAATGCTGACGCTTCAGTTGCAAAGGCTCTGTCAGTTCCTGTTGGCTCACATCCTCCTTGGGCTCGCCGGCCCAGTCTAATTCAGGTCAGTTTCTATGCTATACCCAAACCTTAGCCCTTTCAATACCTCTTGATCAGGCTGCTGGTAGAGAGACTCATCAACTCCTCACACGCCAATCTAGCTGTAGAACTAATATTGATCAATTCACTAGTTCCAAGATTTTTAAATTTTGTGGATTATCCTATTTAGGCAGACAGACACGCAGATAGATAGATAGATAGATAGATAGATAGATAGATAGATAGATAGATAGATAAGGTCTCTACATCAGTTCTCACCTTTAATTTTTTAAAGGACTCAAACATGCAGTTCTTTAAAAAAATGTTATGTTAAAAACAGATAAAAATGATATGCACCACAATCCAGTGAAAACAGAAGTCTCAGAATCCCTTTCTTGCAAAAAAAAAAATGGTTTAATTGTCACCAAAGATTATATTAGAAAATGAGTTAAATCACAGACTTCTTTTTGTGTCCCTAGGATAACATATTCCCAGAAAGAACCAAGCAATTAGTGACATAGTGATTTACTTCTAAACTTTTCAGTTTTTCAGGACTAGAAAGGCGGCTTAGCAGTTTAGAGCCACAAGCTATTCTTCCAGGAGCCTGGCCCGATTCCCAGCACCCACAAGATGGCTCACAACCATCTGAGACGTCAGGCCCAAGAGAGCCGACCCACTCTTTTGGCTTCCAGAAGAACTAGACATGCATGTGAACAAAATACCCATACACATAAAACAAATAAAATGTAAATGAATGTTCTTGATATTTCAGGGGCTAAAATAACAGGGCTGTATCTGTAACTCAGTGATAGGATACTTGCCTAGCATGTACCAAAACCTTTGCTACCCAGTGCTGCGAGAGAGAAAAGGGTAGAGTGGTATGTTAGAGCCCTAACTTGGTTAATTCTTACTGTCTACCAGCACAGACATTGCAGTCTTCAGAAAACTTTTCTCATAGTAAGTTTAGGTAGAATGCTGGCAGCAGAATGTCCTTTAGTCTTGGACCTCATTAGATAATCTCAAATTTGCATTAAACCTCTCGTATTATAGATGAATGGGAACACATGCAAAACCAATGCATTTTTTTCTTTTAATTGTTGCTACACTTAAATCTCCACACAGCAAAGGATCCCAAACATGAAAGACCAACATCTCAATTCTAAATTTCACTTCCAGGGCAGTCAGATCTGCTCACCAGGAACTGAATCTTCTTTCTCTGATCACTCTTAATAGTTCCGAAGCCACAAGGATCGCCCGTGCTGATTTTCTGGTCAAGTCCTAGCTAACTTATCATCATGTACAGGAGATGTAGCATGGATTAATCATGGGCTTTGGCCTGTTTCAGACTCATCACGGAGTCCTTTAAAGGTAATGCAAGTTTTAACAAGATCCAAGGAGCAAAAGAAAATACAGGCAAATGAAAGCAGATTCCCTGCAGACGTTTGGTTTCAGCTAATGGGCTTTAGGTAACTCTTGGACAAGGGTCAACATTCATAATCATGTTTTCTCCAGCTTCCTAATCCAAATCCAAAGGTAGTGGTTTCTTTTATGAATATTTTATCAGACAAGAATAAATGTAACATTTTATTTGGATTACACCACTCAGAGAAAGGGGCAAATAGAGAAAGGCCAATAAATCTTAAAGAGTTAATTATTTATACAGAGAAAATTTACTTTCTATGTTGTGACTTGTTTTATTGGTACACTGCAGCTCGATTTAGATTAAGAAGCAAAAGGATTATTGTTTCCCAACAGAGATGTATCATAAATAAATACAGCATATTTTTATTTGCCCTCAACCATCTGAAAAATCTTCAGGATAAAGGGGAAACGCATCCTAAAATTATTTGTTTTAAACTCTTCATCTAACAATTAACTGTACTTAGTATCAAAAATGCATTAATAATGGCTGTATAAATAGGAGCAGAACAATGAGAATAATAGTGGACTCATTAACTTAGAAGGGGGACACTTTCATAGGGTCCCTTCCCTAGACAGACATATATGCGAATGTTGAATTATGAGAGGGGCATTACCAATTGCAGAGTGTTCTGCCCTGAAACCATGGACCCTGAAACCCAAAATAAATTCTCAGAAGGTTGCACTTAGATATCTGTACACACACACACACACACACACACACACACACACATACATATACATATACATATACATATACATATACATATACATATATATATAATAACAGGGTTGTATTTGTATGTCTGTACATACAAATATGCAAATATGTAACAATAACAAGGTTTCACTTATGTGTCTGTAGATACATATACATGGATCTCGCAGCTGGGTAGGTTGGACTAGGATGCAAAGCAGGGCTGGGCATAACAATAACATTGGTAGACCTATATTTCTGTGCATACAAATACATACATACATGTGTATCAACGAGGTACACATTATAAGTCTGTGCATGCTCACACACACATACATATGTAACAATAACAAGGTTGTACTTATATATCTGTGCATACATATACATGTATATTGTAACAATAACAACAAAAAAGGCTATCTACTTGAAGAAAGGAATGGGGCAAAGGGATATAATTCCTTTTCAGTTAAAGACATGTTTGTTGGTTTTGTTTTGGTTTTTGTTGTTGCCATTCTGTTTTTTTTTTTAATGCATGCATGGATGGATGGATGGTGACTGGGAGAACAATTATTAAACTAAAGATTATTCAAAGCTGTTGGAGAAGACCCAAGAAATGCATCTTTCCTCCAATCATAATGATTCTTTGTCAGATGGTTACAAATTTGAATTTCACGGTCTTACAACTTTTGCAAGTTTTGTAGCATAGAAAGGAATATACTGAATGTGAAATCAAACTGGCCCTTCCAATCCGCCGCAGTTTATGAGCTCATTTCTCGTACCACGTCTTGTCTTACCTTTAGCATCCATATCACCTGGAAGTCTAAAATCTTTACTCTGTGCACATGTTATCGTGTGGTGTGTGTGTTTATGAACGCTCATGTGTGTGAGCACATGCTTGTATATGTGCATGTGGAGGCAAAAGCTCAATTATCTGGTATGTTCTTCTATCACTTTCCATCCTCCTGATTTTATGAACTAGCCTCTCAGTGACCCTGGAGATTCCCAACAGTAGCTGCCAAGCATGCCCTAGGAAAACCTATCTCTGCTTCCCCACACCAGGGTTACAGACACAGTCAGCCAGCCTTTCGGGGCTTTTGCTTCACACGGGGTGCTAGTGATCTGAACTCAGAGCCTCTGGTGTGTGGAGCCAACATTTTACTAACTAATTCTTCTCTCCATCCTCTCAGCTTACCTGCTAATCTCTTCACAGAATTATAAAAGAAACTGATACCATCTGTTAAGCCCTGTATACAGACCACTCTTTGTGATGGATTTCAAATCTGTAGTTTTGTGTGATGCTCACAAAGATATCTACTTGATGTATTCAAAGATCAAATAGTCTCTATACTAAGGATTATCCTGACATGAATAGAAAAAAACTCTCTGTCCCCATATTGGTCATACTGTTCTCAGAACAGAGAAAGGGGCCAAGAATAAAAAAAATAAAAATAAAAATAAAAAAGACTAAATGTAGTATTGGCAATATCCTCAGTTTAAGGATGAGAAATTGTTTAAATAACAAAACAATTTCCCAAGGAATATATTGGCGATAAACAGTACATAGAAGGAGGATTTAAAACCAGGACGTTAGCCATCCAAGCCTGTTTTATTTTTAACAGTGATTCCATGATTCGAAGGAGGAATTAGACAGGCATAGGTGGCTGGATAGGAACTAGTTACACGGTGACCTTGTCCATCTCCAGAACTCTCTACTGAGGCCAAACAAAGCATGGCTCCCCACTGCCCCTCCTCCCGTGACCATGACCCTCGCCTAGCATCAAGAAACCATGGCTGAGCTCCTTTTCTACAGTTTCAGGTCACGCAGGCCAGAGAGGACTACACGCTTGTTTCTACACGTAGGAGAGCATGCACCTACTTCTGCCCAAGGTGTTGCAACCATGAATGAGCATGTCCTTTGTAGAAGGAAATGCATTCTCCCTCTTTTGTGAAGCCTGGACACAGTTAGGAGGCTAGGTGTTCTTCAGGATAATGTGTCGAGGATCATTTTACACCCAGGAGTTAGACCAAACCCTGAGACCCCATCCCAAAGTAATTAATAATATTTTAATATTAATTCTGTTAATGCGTATGTTTCTTCATAGTTTTCTTATCAGTTGAGCCCCTTCGTCAACAGAAGATAGGCTCTGGGGAGACAAATCATTTATTTGCCGTATTCCCGATTCCTAAATCACTGAAAACTCCTTAAGAAGTTGACATTCCGATCTGAGAGCGCCTGTGTTCACTCTATAGAACCAGAAGAAAAAGAAAGAAAGGCCTCAGGAGCGCGAGATGCCACCTGCATCTGTGACTTCCAAATGGAAAGTGAAAAAGGAACAAATGTGGTCTCATTGCTTTCCATCAGGGGAAACTCCTACCACAGCAACGCCCGCCACACAGGTTACCAACCAGCAAGGCTCATCACACAGGTTACCGACCAGCAAGGCCCGTCACACAGGTTACCAAACACAGCATCTCTTTAGAATTTTTGGAAATGACTGAATGTATACATTACAGAAGAGAGCCAAAAAGTCCACCCTGTGGTTATGTCTCCCTTTCCATATAGGTTATAAAAAGACTTGAAGAACTCCAACTAAAGGAACAGAGAGATTTTGGTGCCTTGGTCCTGAACTGAAATTGTCATTGCTAGTTTCTGTTTTCTTGTCTTACAACTCCTAATTCTCATTTTTAAAAGTGACATTGGCACCTCTGCTAAATTTTATCTCTTGACATACAAAGTCACTCTGGTAGCATTACATTAATAACTTATTTCATGATCCTAATTCCCATGATTTCCTGTATTCTACATAGAAGGTAAAATGATTACATAATAGTCTCTGTTTTATAAGAACTCAGAATCATACCCATAAAATGAGAATGATGAGAAGTTCTTAGGACCTCTTCGGTTCTCAAGACCTGTTAGGAAACTACGTATCTACAAGCTATAGATATCATCCAAAATCATTAAGCTAGTACCCACTTAGTATGTGAACAATACATGCTTACAATTACTATCCCCAAAGAGTTAGCATCAACAAGGAAATACAGAGTGATTGTAATCTGATGAGAGAAAGAGTCAAGGTTAATTTGTAGAATTATAGAATTGGGAACTGTAACCCCATAGGAAGAACAACAACATCAACCAACCAAACCCCCAACCAAAGAGTACACATGGAGGGACCCACGGCTCCAGGTACATATGTAGCAGAGGATGGCCTTGTTGGACATCAATGGGAGAGGAGGCCCTTGGTCCCTAGGGCTCGATGCCCCAGAGTAGGAGGATGCTAGAGCAGTGAGGTGGGAGTAGGTGGGTGGAGAAGCACCCTCCTAGATGCGGGGGAGGGGGTATGGGATAGGAGGTTTGCAGAGGGGAAACTGGGAAGGGGAACATGATTTGAAATGTAAATAAATAACATAACCAATAAAAAATAGTCTTGGGAAAGAACCATCAATTCCATTACATAAAATGAATAATATGAAATAGAATATGCTAAAAATGCTATAACTGTAGACAGTCAAGTACACTTCAGAAATAAAAAAGAGTTATAGAACTGTTCTAACTTTCTCTGAATGTATCAATGGAGTTTAAGCTTTCAATCTAAATTTCTCGGATGAAATTCAGAAGCCCTCACAGTGGCCCATGCCTATAATTCATAGGCAGAAGCAATGGTATTCTGTGAGTACAAGGACAACCTGGTCTATAATGGCAAGTTCAAGGTAAGCCAGGGATATACAGTAAGACCATCTTTAAAAAAAAATTGTTTAACAATGCATATTGTTATTACAACTAGCCAAAAACAAAAGTTATACACCAACCAAAGAAGGCTCAAAGGCTTCTAAGTACTCACAAAACTCAATTTAAAACAATAATACTAGTACTCAGGAGGCAGAGGCACGCAGATCACTATGATTTCGAGGCCAGGCTGGTCTACAGAGAGAGTTACAGGAAAGCCAGGTCACAGAGAAACCTTGTCTCAAAAAAACAAACAAAAGAGTGATGGGGCCGGGAGGGAGGGAGAGGACGGGAGAGAGACAGAGAGAGACAGAGAAGGAGGAGGAGGAAGAGGAAGAGGAGGAGGAGGAGGAGGAGGAGGAGGAGGAGGAAGGAGGAGAAGGAGGAAAGGAAGAAAGGAAAAAGAAAGAAAGAAAGAAAGAAAGAAAGAAAGAAAGAAAGAAAGAAAGAAAGAAAGAAAGAAAGAAAGAAAGAAAGAAAGAAAGAAAACAATCCGTAACAATCTTGGAGTTGTAAAGTTTTACCTTCTGGATACTGTATACAGCAACTTCTGCCATGTTCTGCAGACAGATCTTGGCTAAGCACTTGTATCACACTCTGCACAAGATTCTAGGCTAAAACCAAGTTTACTACAATACTGTCTCCACGACCAGTGTTGTCACTTAGTCTAGCTCATTTGGACAGCATACTGGCTTAACAGAGGTCTCTTCTCTAGCTATGGAGTCCCAGTATTTACACTCATTTGAGCTACTACAAAACACACCCCAATTGTTGGACAGCTCTGCCCTGTTTCTAAAAACATTCCAGTAGACATCATAATCATCTAGGTACACACAGGATATAGAATTTTTAGACTATTTCACATGTATTCCTTGATATATACTCCATATGGGTATTTTTACATATATTTCTTAAACTGATGGGTTATGCCACAGAGAAAGAAATAGGAGAAAGAAGATATAAAAGTTAGCTTACTATATACCTACTATGTGGGGAGCTCTTTGAACATCTTATATTACCTCTCTGGAAACAGCACTGTGGGTATAGTGTCTCTTATACAAATAAAAACTGTAACACTCTAGTAGCCTATGCAGAGTTGCCCAGTTTTACATAATAGGTGACTGCTGAACCCAGGTGGATCTGGCCCCAAAACCTATGCTCCCCCCCAGTATACCACACAGCTGAATCACACTTATTTTTGCCTCCCAACACTTATTTTCCTTCCCAAAAGCCCCTGGGTAGTGTCCGGCCTGCAGTGAGTCTCATTGCAACAGTCCTGATGTACAGGATACACACTTTCACATCAGGTTTTTTTCCCCTTAATTGGATGTACTTCTTCCTCTCTAACTATGCAAACATTATTCACCCTCCAAGGGTCATTTTCTCCACGAAGTCTCACTTCCTTCTCTCAGTGAGCATTGCTCAATTTGGTTTCTGTGAGCATGCTAGGAGGGGGGTGATCTTCCTTGTGTGTTGTATAATTAGGTCTCAAATCTGATGGCATTAGAAATTCCTGTGTTTTAGCTCTCCTTGAAGTCTTCAGTCCTCCCCTTCAGTGGTCACAGCCTTAAGTTTAAGTGGTGCAGATTCCTCACTGCTGCTCCAAATGTGACTATTTGACCATGTTTAATAAATTAGGAGGTCATCTCACAGGCTGAAAATGGTGTCCAACGGGCAATCAAGAGGCTTGGTTGGTATTCTATACCAAGGACTATAACTAAATTGCACCACACCTTCTGCCGTTATGTCCCAACTCGATGTCATGCAAACAAAATGCTTGTCTTTATTTGCTTTAAGCTGTGGTTCTGAAAAAATATATCCTTTGCAACTAGCTAGTCAGTTTTCTCCCTCTGACTTCTTCATTGATAAAATCCAGAGGACACACTATAAAAGCTATAGATGCTAATACAAAACCCTTTTTATATGAAGCTCATTTTCTGAAGCGAATTCTGCATGCACTCCAGATATATTTAACATACGTGTTTCTGTAAATGTGATGTGTTAAGAAGAATCACAATGTACTCCACTCTGAAGCTCAGGGGAGATGGCTCCCTGTGTGTGATGTTCTGGGAGTGAAAGAAAGTTGTCCAGTTGTCCACATGCAAAACTTGGGAAAATGTCCATCCACCTCTCCAAATGCTCTTCTTTCCATCACGAGCCCACTTAGCTTTTATTAAGTTGTTGACATAAATCAGAGATGGGATATAGATTCAGCTCTGCTACAAATGGGAGATAAATACAAATCTACAAATCTGGGCTTTTTAAAGTTAGTTATTAATCTAAGAAATACATCTATATTAATGTAAGGCCGCGCACTTCAAGAAATCCTCAAAATAAAAAATAGCACACAAAAATACTGTGAGGATAATAACAATATCCATGCGATAAGGCACTCTTTAGTTTTTCTCTTACTTCTTATCTTACATACTTCTCTAATTCAAGGTTTTATTTACCCATGCCCTCGTATGAATATGAAGTTACAGAATCTCCCTTGAACCCACAACCAAACTAGCTACTTGGTTTCAATTTTGTCATGTGTGATGAAAGTGCATTATTTTTTTTCCCAAAACATACTAAAGATTGAAAAGTAAAATTCTTAAAGAAAATTTAAAGATGGGGAAAAGCAAGAACCTCTTATATGTAACTCCTTTTAAGTCTGTAAAAGTCAGAAGTAAAAGATGAAAAACTATGGAAAGTGAAGACAGTGTATCATATATGTGAGAGAAATTAATGGTTAAGAAAATCATTAAGCACATGGTTCCAGGAAAGGCTGGGAAATACTCCACCTCATTGCTACTCGTTGGAATACTGTTTGAAATACGAAGCTATAATTGTAAAGTTGCATATATCTTTAAGAGTACAGAGTGAAAATTCTAATGGAGTAGAACTGTTTTCTCAAACATGGTTTACTTTAGATCAAATAGAGCCGCAGGGTTTACAGTTTTCCTGTGCTATCTCCTTTGCTCCACCTAATACATACACATCCACACATTCTATTGCAAAGGCTCTTTCCAACAAACCATTCGATTTCTAAATTAATGTTCTGCTGAACCATCATTACCTTCTTTGGAAGGCTCTTTTCGTCTGGCGTTCTGTTTTCAAAGTTGGAGTCAAGCATGCTGGGGTTCTTAGGTATTGCCATTATAGAATGAAAGTTCATGTGTTGGGTAAATGGGTTTTGTTTCCATTTCTTGCCCTGACTTTGGCAATTGGTCTTCTCCTACAAGCATTCTCCATGAGTAAATGCCTAGAGTTGACAATGGTACACAAGGGCCTCAAACATTCACAGCAGTAAAGAAGCAAGAGAGAATTGGGGGTATTGTGTTGACTTTTTTTTTTTTCTGTTTGTGCAAGGAGGAACTGTTAATTTGACTTTTTTTCACAAAGTTAATGGCAACTGACCCATGTGAGTCATCAAGCATATTACATACAGGCATATTCACAAAATACAAGCATATTCACAAAATATGGCCGGTTCTCTTGTGGACAGTATTCTCTCATTTTATAGAGAAGGACAGGACTCAGAGAGGTTTAATAAGACAGTGAGTCACTGAGATAGCATGTGAGACACCAGATATGTCCTCAGCGTGTCCAACTTCCACTCCTCTGTTGACTGCCAGGGCTCCAAGGCTCTTTTTCCCCCCAGCCACCCGCCTGGCTCACCACCTCACTTAATGTGAGGAAGATGTGTAAGAAGCTGGGTCTATGTGTTCAATTCCCACTAGGCCAGTTCACTTATCAGAAAAGGAGAAAGTGACCTCAAATTGGGTTGGTAATGTGTTCCTTTAGTCACTCAAGGAAGCAATGCCCTAACAGAATTTGATCCCAGAAAGCTAAACACTTCAAGATGACCTCGGGACCACGGGTGACAGAAGAGGGATAAGGATGTTGGGAGAAAGCAAATGCACACTCCAAGGAGAGTTGTCTTCTGGACATAGTGGCTTTTTAATATTTTTTTTTTCAAGTTGAAAGTACTGATAAGCATGTGGTTGGGCCAGCTCCCTGGAACTCTGCTTATATTAAGTAAATTTATTCTTGTGACTTCCCACCAAGGAGATTTTTTTTTTCCCAAAGGAAACAGAATCATATCAAATTATGTAAATAACTCAAAGGGTTCTTGTGGGCATCCCTGCCTGCTCTTTGTCAGTCACCCAACAATTTGCAAAAAATAACCAAAGGAAGTGTTTTTGGTGGGCTTTTGAAGATATTTTTAGCTAAGCAAGTAGAGGTTTAAAATATAAGTATGTGAGTGCCTGCCATTTCGAGAAATCACCTGCTCACAGAGTTGCGTGGAGAAGTGGAATGTTCTCGTGTGTGTCATTCGGACGACATGTGGACTGCATTAAGTCAGGTTATTGCAGGGCATGCCACGTGACGCAGCTGAGCCACATTTAATCATCAGCAACACAACTTGCTCAATGCAACATAAATTTAAACAGGAGTGGGATTTTTTCCCCTCAAAAAGGCAACAGCTGCTGTAGATAACAAATGCCCACACTACCCCACACTGAGAGGGGTTTGTGTTTGACATGATCTGAATTATATGTAGATAGAGGAGTGCATCTATATTTAGGGCCATCTCTAAATATGAACAATAGTGCATAGAACACATTCTCTAAGTGGCACGGACCTTGTGATGTTTTCTTTGTGAGTCTTATCATTTCTTCCTAGTAAATAAAAAGCATCTTAAAAATATATCCTTAAAAATTAGACAACGCTGACAATTTTTGGCTTAGATAAGTTGGCTTCCAAGCCAGTAGGCAAATATTTGGTATTTTAATTTAAATATAACCCCCACAAGGAGCCCTACGGTGTCCAGGAAGAAGAAGCGAGAAGAGGGAGCAAGGAGAGAGATTCACTGCTAAAACTAACAACAGTTCCTAAAAAAAAAAAAAAAAAAAAAAAAAAAAAAAACAAAAAAAAACTTTGCACACAGCCTTGCACGCCAGAACTACAGTCCCAAGAACAGCACGGGCTTTTCTGGCTTTTCAGGCGCTTATTTGTCCCTTTCTCTTCAGAATAGGATGCTAGTTAATACCTTAACTTCAACTACCGTGATTTTAATACCACTTCTGATGGCCTCGTGAGAACCTGGGAGACAGCAGAAGAGAAAGTTCTTCCTACAATTTGTCCCCAGCTCTAACCGCTCCCATGGTAATACAACCAGCCCAAGCACAGAAAAGTCACTCAGGTGCTGGCTTTAAGTCTGTCCGAAACACAAATGTCTGTTCATGAGAGCCATGGGAGGCTTGGCAATATCCCCATTTTGTTCATCAAGAAACAGACATCCATTTTCTTTAATGCATTTTGGACACACACACACACACACACACACATACACACACACACAAAGCAAGTGTATTATTAAAGATGCAAAATTTAGGCTTCAGAAACTTCTCAGAGTGAAAGAATAGAACACAGCTCAAAATCCTCGGGGAAGAAGAGTCCATGAGTGTGTCTCAGAAATTTATAGAAGAGTTTGTGTGTGCTAAGTACATTGTTTGCCTGGCCTAATATGATCAACCCATAAGAAAATACAAAACCAAGAGAAGTTTGTGCATGTTAAAGCATTTAGCCAAACTTGGGTAGCCAGCATGTGCTTAAGATCCTGAACCTGGATCTTACTGGGAAGAGCCATGTTTTCCAACCAAATACTTATCCTTTCAAAGGGCTTAGTGTCTTCTGACTATGTTCAGACTAACTCTGCTTCTCCTGGAACTTACCTTTGCTCCTTAGAACATAACGTCATAATCCCACCCCTACTTGTACATCTCATACAAAGTCGGCACATGTTTGCTCCATGCACTTCCCCATCAGTTAGCCTGTCGTCCTCCCGCCCGGAGGTGTCTGGAAACAAGACCGTGTTTACAAAAGACTTGGGCTCGAGGTACATGTCTCCCACTTTTATAACACTAGGAAGTTCATCACTTAATCATTTTAGTTTTGGATCCCTCGTCTGTAGATCCAAATCTGTATTTTAAAATCTGCTATGTGAAAACATTAGAGCTACGTTTTCTAATGCTCTCTGTAGAAAAAAAGAAGCTGTACTGCCACCCGCCCCCCATGCCAAGGATCTGCTAATTCCTCCCCCCCCCCATGATGGGATGATGACATCATTCATTCACACACAGAGTGTGCCTTTGTGTTGGATATGCCAGAGGGTGGACAGGCAATTGTGAGGAGTGTAATCAGATTCTGCTCTCATGATCTCAGATCCAAGGGAAGGGTCTCGGAAAACCTATTTCAGTACTTCCATTATTGAAAATATATCAACAATTTCATTCTTTTTTTAATTCAAGGAACTTTCAGGAACCAATTTAACATCCATCAGATCTCTAAGGTTAATAATGGAAAGGTCTTAAAAGGTAATGAGCAAAGATTGTTCGTGACACCGGAAGTGTGGTTTCCCAGGCTTGAGAAATTTCTGGCAGTGAGGGGAGTGCTGGAAAATGACAGGAACTGTTCTCAAGGCATGCAAACACAGCTAGTGTTCCATTCAAAGGCTGTAGGAAAGATGCTGCACTTTATTCTGGCACTGCTTCCGTAAGGTAAACAATATGACCAATGTGCACAACCCGGCTTGGGACCGTCCCCTTGGTCAGATGAAAGCAAAGAGAACCATTGTGACACATACTGATAGTTGATGTTACATTAAATATTGTGGTGAATTGAGCCTCAACACTGAAGTGAAAACTATCATTATTTATAGGATTCATCGTGCTCACACTGATAAATTCACATTTATAATTAACAAATGGCATCACGTTGGTAAGAGGACCTCTTCTTAAACCTGGCATCACCTTAAAAGCGTGCTTCTACCAGGTGAGACTTCCGTTGTGTTGTGTTGCGACTTATTTTTATTTCGTACAGAAAATTGTGGAATGCGTGATGCTAATAGACTCATAGCAGCTCATACCATCAATGGGAAATGTAAGGAAAGAATTTTTGTAAGGAAGGAAGGAATTATTTACAACGAATAACAACGAACTCCTGAGCTGACTAAATGCAGGTAGAGAAGGAAACCCCTTCCGTGGCAGACTTCAAGGCCTCATCTGTGGCCACCATCTGTGCCCCTTGTCTTCTTTTCAAATGCCAGGAATGTATGGATGAGGTACACTCTTCCTCTGCCTGTGCCTGCGCAGGCAGTTTCCTAATTTGTAGCTCAACAAACCTTCCACCGCACTGAGCACCTTGAGGTTAGCACATCCCTAATCATTACTTGATAACAGAAATCTGCCAGCATCACATCCCTAGTAACAAGACCATTGTATCTTAGCAACCAGCCTTGATATTCAAACAATTTCATTAAGGCATCCACCTCTTAGCAGGTGGGTGAGTGCGGGTGTTGATAAACATTTATAACGTGATCAGCCATTGTGTTTGCCAACACTATAATCAGCATGACAAATTCACGAATTTGTTTACAAGCTCCTAGATAGCCAATCTAGGCAGGTAAACTATGTCTCAGACCAGGTAGGGGAGCCAAGGATCAGAGTCTTACTCGAAATGTAGAGTCTTCCTAGAAGACTATCAATTTAAGAGATTGTCAGGCTCCTTTCGATACGAAGCTATCGTTAATATTTCCACTGTGGTTTAATCTTCAAACAGTTGAATTTTAAACGTCTCAGATGAAAACTCTGAGGAGAAACAGTAACAACATTGAGATTCCTGAGGACTGTGCTGAAAGGGAGCTGTTTTTTTCCTTCTCCACAGGGAGAGGAGCTAGCTACCCCTAAACCCACTGGTGCCATTGATCTTTGTCATTAGCATTAAGGACTTAAAGGAAACAAAGACAGTAAAGTCCACTTTCTTAGGAGGAAAATGGACTCACAGCCACTGGTTCCATATCTTACAAGGTTCACTATAAATGCATTTGCATCCATTCAAGGTGTTACTGATTTTTTATATATACTATATATAAATATATATTTTTTAATTTTATGCACATTGCTATGTTTTTTTTTATTTGTTTGTTTTTTGCCTGCAAGTCTGTCTGTGTGAGGTTGTCAGATCTTGGAGTTACGGACAGTTGTGAGCTGCCATGTGAGTGCTGGGAATTGAACCAGGTCCTCTGGAAGAGCAGTCAGTACTCCTAACCACTGAGCCATCTCTCCAGCCCCAGCTCTAACCTCTTGCTCAGTTCCATCCATGCTAACATTTAGTGTTTGGATTTGTTTGAAATTATGTTTTTAAAAGGTTTGCATTCTTTATAGTGAGCAACCAGATATACATACATATATATGTTTTGCTTGGGTTTTTTTTTTTTTTCTTTTTACATTCCAACCAACCTTATGGTCACCAAAACTAAAAAGCCTCTCGGTCTTTAAATTTCCAAGACAGCACTTTTCTTTCTTAAGTTACACAACACAGCTCCTAAAATGGCTATAAGTCCCAAACCTGTGATTGCTCAAGTGTTTCCAGATCCAAAGTTCACTCCGGCGTGCCCAGGCAAATAGGTACAAGAAAAACAGGAGCTTTTTCCTTTCTGAAGTTTGAACCTTGAACTCAGAGCACAGTCAGGGCCTCCGGGTTCCTCATCTCTGAACAAGCTATTAATCTACCTGAAATAGGTGAACTTCAGTGAAGCATTATCAAATAGGTAACAAGTTCCCTTTCAAATTAAAACCAGTCAGGATGAAAAACAAGTCTGTTGACCCTTGCTTGTTCACCGTGAACCATGACACGTCAGTTAATAGCAGCCACCTGCACCGCTCTCGAGTTCTTCAACAGCTCCCTCACGCCACAAATTTAGAAATGTTCGGAGACCAAAATAATGAGGCTGAAAGACTAACAGCTTCACAGTCGTATATCATCAGAGAAGGAAGAAAAGAAGGAAGATGGGGAAAGGAGAGGAAAGGAGAGGAAGGGAGGGAGGGAGGGAAGGAGGGAAGCAGGGGAGACAGGTAAAGAAACGCTCTTCAGGAAGAAAGAAAACGCTAAACACTTCAGAAGTTTTAGTCGTGACATAAAATTGTGGCTAAATTTAAAGCAGCAGTAATTTTAAAATAGAGCATTTATGCAAGTAGTATTAGCAGGGAAGGGGCTAAGCAGTGGGATGGAGAGGGGGGAGAGGTTGCATCATTTATTAAATCCACTGCAATGCCACGGCAGTCTTTTCTGCTGCTGTCTTGAAGGCTTCTGCTAACAACTGCTTTTTAATGCTTTGCTCCTGTGTGTATAAAAATAAAGGCTGAAGAAAACAGTATTTGAATCTTGAGGTTACGTGGGCAAAGATACATTTGGAAATAGGGTCTTTAAGGTTCTCAGTCAGTACAATATTAAGTTTCTTTATCAGCCTCTAATTTTCCTAATCTGTCCCCTCCAGAATTATGCCTCTCTCATGAAAACTTTAAAGTGATTTCTAAGTGAAGTCTGAGGCGGGCACCTGTGTATTCTTGAATGTGTAAAGGTATATATAGGTGAAGCAAAGACAGACAGAAAATGTTAATTTTTTTTACTTAAATCACCAGTAAATTCATCTTACTTTTCTAAGAGACCTGTAAAATTCACTGGCTTCATATTTGATGGGACGTTTCTTATAATCTGTGTTCATTAATTAAAATGCTTGCTTTCTAAAAATCAATAGAACCCATGCTAAAATATATGTAATACAATTCTTGTAGAAACAGGAGTTCTTCTACAACTTTGCCTCCTGAACAGCCTTATACCTTGTGTGCTCTCTTGCAGCCAATAGAAAGAATTCACCTTGTTTCACAGAGCACCAGCTGGTGAGGTTCCTCTGAGGTGTCTGTCTTTGGTTGTGCTGAACAGTTAAGGCATGATGTATCACCCACCTTAGAAACCCAGCTCACAGAGAGGTGCCCAGCAGGACCAGGCACCAGTGTAAACTTTTAGGGAACTAACAGCAGTTGGTGCATGCTCAGATAGAGGAATTCAACCAATACACGGCGAATATGCCTTCAAGTCGGCTGCTAAAATATTAAAATCTGGGTCCCAGAGGCCACAGGTAAGAGCCGATGTCAGGGGCGACTTGTCATGGTATAAAGTAGTGCTCTGTAGTCCCTGGCAAGGCGCCACCTTCCCAGCAAGCTCCAGGCCAAGCCCTGTTAACAAATTGTGAAGATTAGAAATTCCACCCAGTTTCCAGTGCTTGCTTTCTGTGTGGTACTTTCTACCTGCGGGTATCAGGGGGCAGAATAAATATTAACTCCTAGATCCTGTCAGCTTCGCAAACCTATGAAGATGGGAAAATACAGTTTGGAGTTAGAATTCCTTGCTAACTCCACTTTTCTCTGTTTCCAGAGAGAGAAATAAGATTTGTATTTCAACAAGGCTTAACTTAAATTAAAAAAAAAAACAAACTAAGATACCCATGGAATTAAAATCTCAAAGTCTCTCTTTCTAATCATAATCAATTCTCTTTTTTTTTTTTGTATGGTTGCTTGCTTTGCTGCTTTCTGTCTGTCTGTCTTTCTTTTTCATGTTATATATATATATATATATATATATATATATATATATATATATATATACATGGAATTCACTATGTAGACTAGGCTGCCCAATCCTTGTGCTAGATTGAAAACATTCAGAATTATATTCATAATCAATTTATTCAGCAAAATCAAAGAAAACAGTCACAACAGATCTCATCATAATGTCCATGGAAACATGTTAAAACTGTATTGCAAATATCTTATCTTTTAAAGGTGAGCTAGCTGGCCATGTTCCATGGAAGTGTGCTAAATATATAAAGCCCTGCTATCTTGAAACTATTTAGCACCTCCAGAGGACACAGATTAGAACACTGCTTTTTTATTTTTGCTGCATTTTGCTTTGGGGTTGAGGCAGGGTCACTCTTTAGTCCAGAATGGCCTGGCATGCGTGCCCCCCTCGACTCTGACTCCTGCATGCGGGCACTCCAGGTGCGTGTCACCACCCCGGATTTAAGATTACAATTTCTTCTCTGATATTGTGTCTGATATTATAGCCTTCTATTTTAAGTCTTCTCCTTTTCCTATAAACTGCTCCCTTTTAAGCAGTTTATGTTTTCTTCTAGTTTGCTGTCTCTTATACAGTGTTAGTCAAGGAAACCCAGATGCTAGAACTAAAAGGCTAAACTTTTAATGAATGGGAGGGGGTCTGTCAGTGCTTATAGGACTATATCATAAATACCTAACATCTATAGCTGCTATTGCTCATGGATGATGTACAGGGATTTATTATACACATTTAAAACCACACTCAGGCTAGGGGTTGTTCGGTGATTACTTCATGGGGGCTTCACCATTACAGAGCCTGAGTGAAATCCTTAGTAGCTAGCACAGGGAGGTGCCCGGCAAGTCTTATTAAAAACAAAAAACAAAAAACTTTACTACAAACAGACATGATTTTTACTTTGCAAAGTAAGCATTGCTGATCTAGAAAATGTATCTCTCTGCAATCCCTGCCTTACTTTTGTTGATGCTGAGATAAAAATACCCTGATGAAAGCAACTTAAGGGAGAAGGGTTTTTTCTGGTTCACCAGAGTTACACGCTTTCTTGAGACATCACAACTGCTGCCACAGTCAAGGGGCAGAAAATGACTAAGGCTTGTACTCAGCTCCTTTATAGAGAGAGGAGGAGAAGTCCTTTGTCTACAGTCTTAGCTCAGGGAATGGTGCCTCAATTAGTCTAATCAAGGTAATTTTCAACAGGCACACCCCACCGGCTAACCTACCCTAGAAAATCCTTCACAGCTGTGCCAGGAGGCTTGCCCCGCCCCCAGATGACACTATGACAACACTAGCCATAACAGCTTCCAATAGAAAGAAGTCACTGGAAGGTGACTGATATTAAGGCTTAGACTCTAGATTCCCCATTACATTTCACAATCATTTCTATGCCACACCATAGAGCCTTCTGAACACAAAGGAGTTTGTGGATAAGAAATATATTAAGTAATATCATGCAAGTGTTCTCACATAATAGAACTCCAAGAGTAAGAGCCAGTCAAGATTATAACATTGAGAACCTGTTTTTAAAAAAGGATCAAGTAAGTCACTATCTAGATCCTTGATACATTCTTTGAGTTAGCAAGAAGCCCCCAGGGTAACTTGATATCTACATTTTAACAAGATGTCCAGGTGACTCTTATGGTCACTGAAGTTTTGAAAAATTAAGAAAAGAGACAAGAAAGGGAAGAAAGGAGGAGGGGAGGAGAAAGAGAAGAAGAAGTTCTATACTTCCTGCAATGTTTTTAGGAGGCTAGATGCTTTCTCGAAATTTGCCACACAATAAGTTCACAGGGGTATGTGTAAAGACAAGCCTACACTGTCTAATACATTGGGTTGCTTAGAGTGACTTTTGTGACTAGAAATAGCTAGCCTTTCCGACACTCCCCAGTAGATGTGTCATGGTTCTTCAGAAGCCGTGATGACCTTGGCCTATGACATACTCTCTTTATAACCTTCTATTTTTTGATAAAGAAGCAACTGAAGGAAAAATCAGGCAAGATGTTCCTTCTGGGATGAGTGGGAAGAGTTCTTTTGTGAGATTTAGCCCTCTACAGAGCTCAGACAAGTTTCCCACTTTATCTTCTCTGTCTTCACCATGTTGTCTTACCTCGAATTTGCTCAGATTACAAAGAAAAGCTAATTTGTATATTTTCCTTGCTTTATTAGACATGTCATAGAAACAGACAGGAGTATTTTTCTCTGTTATTCTTGGTAATGGTCCAAGATATAATCTCACAATAAAATAAAAATGAACTGTGGATCGAAGGAGGGGGAAAGAGACCATATTTCAAATCATATCTGTTTTAAAACCTGACTTCTGAAATTTTAATAAGCTATCCCCTTTCAGGAATCAATGAAATGAGCTGCCTAGGAGTATTGTGTCTGTGTTCATTTTGAGCAAGGTGTGTTGTATCCCCTGTGATGGGAAAGAACTCTAACTAAATTAGAAAGCTAAGTCCCTTGGACACAGGCCTGTCCCAAAGTGTCTCTTATTTGACTCAGTCATATGGAGGACTTGGGCACAGGGGAAAAGTTCCTGAACAGAACACCAATAGCTTATGCTCTAAGATCAAGAATCGACAAATGGGACCTCATAAAATTACAAAGTTTCTGCAAAGCAAAGGACACTGTCAGAAGGACAAAACGGCAACCAACAAAGTGGGAAAAGATCTTCACCAACTCCACATCCGACAGAGGGCTAATATCCAATATATACAAAGAACTCAAGAAGTTAGACCGCAAAGAAACAAATAACCCTATCAAAAAATGGAGCACAGAGCTAAACAAAGAATTTTCACCAGAAGAAATTCGGATGGCCGAGAAACACCTTAAAAGATGTTCAACATCAGTAGTCATCAGGGAAATGCAAATCAAAACAACCCTGAGATTCCACCTCACACCAGTCAGAATGGCTAAGATTAAAAACTCAAGAGACAACAAGTGCTGGCGAGGATGTGGAGAAAGAGGAACACTCCTCCACTGTTGGTGGGATTGCAAAATGGTAAAACCGCTCTGGAAATCAGTTTGGCGGTTCCTCAGAAAATTGGGCATGTTACTTCCAGAGGACCCTGGCATACCACTCCTGGGCATATACCCAGAGGATTCCCCTGCATGCCATAAGGACACATGCTCCACTATGTTTATAGCAGCCTTGTTTATAATAGCCAGTATTGGAAGGAGCCCAAATATCCCTCAAAGGAGGAATGGATACAGAAAATGTGGTATATTTATACAATGGAATACTACTCAGCAATTAAAAATAATGAATTCATGCAATTTGTAGGTAAATGGTTAGACCTGGAAAATATCATCCTGAGTGAATTAACCCAATCACAAAAGAATGCACATGAAATGCAATCACTGATAAGTGGATATTAATGAGCCCAGAAGCCCTAAATACTCAAGACACAAATAGCAAGTCAAATGATTCCCAAGAAGAAGAAAGGAGAGGAACCTGGGCCTGTAAAGATTGCATCCAGTTTAGTAAAGAAACCGAGGGGGGAGGGGGAATTATTGGGGAACAGATGGGGGGGGAGAGGAACTATGGGAACTATGGTGGGTGGGAACTGGGAAAGGGGAAAGCCTTTGGAATGTAAACATAGAATATAGAAAATAAAATAAAAAAAAATGTTAAGTCATTTAAAACAATTAACAGAACCTATTCTTTGAGGATTTGAACACTCTATTAAATACTAATAATAATAATTACTAATAGAAAAATTATACCTCATTACTTAGAATATAAATACTAGACGCTTCTCCATTGTAAGAATTGATACTTGCAGTTCTGACGATAAGCTTTTTTTTTTTTTTAACCATTTGCTTCTACAGTGCATTTTAGGACACCTGAGATGATTGTTAAATGACTTCAATAAAATGGCAAATGGTACACTCAATCATTTCTTCAGTTCTATATAAAATAATGCTCAACAACATTTGCTTGCTGTTTTTTTTCTTTGAGACTGACCTCCCATACTCTATCCCGCTGCTTCTGTCTTTGGAGCGCTTTGATTACAGATGTATATTAAACCATGTATGTCTGGCTGATTTATAAACATTTGATCTGTTCTATAAAGTAACCATGAGCTATATGTATCTCAGATATCAATTCTTTCCTGCTTTGCAGTTATCTCTAAGTTAAGAGAATATTCTTCATGTCACAGTAATTTCTGGGTGGTGCAGAAAACTTCCATTGTGATTTCACACGCTGAGTTTCACATTAAACCCTAAGCAACACTTATTGCTCATATCTTTGTGTCAATGAGCTTCTGAAATTGCATGCCAAGCTCTAAAACTTCACCCAGGGTACCATCAAATTGAGCAAGCCTAGTTTTCCTGTGTTTACTATCTGAACCCCCACACTCTCAGAACCTTAAAGTGAATGCCTAGCTGGGTAGTCATAGCCAGTTTTCACTATTTATCATCTTAATGGCTTTCTTTTAATCCCAATGAAATGTCTGTCTCTTAACTTTCCGTGAGTATCCTTTACCTGAGAGGGTGGAAGAAAAATGGTAACACTTGTTAAAAATTCATTTCTTACTTTTCCCGTAGTGCCGTATATCTAAAGAAGTAAAGCTTATTGAATCAAGTTCAACGACATAATAAATTTTTCCTTCCTGAAAATGCCATGGCTTAATTTACTAGTGCACTTTAAGCTTTTGCCTTTAGCATTGGATGGGTCATTAGCCTATATGTAATCCAGGAATGCGAACTCCTCAGAGTCTAAACTCAATCAGCAAAGACCAAATCTGTAGTTTCTGAAATATGACTGGTAGGTCAAGTATCCTCAAAAAGAGTGCCTGGGGCATCCCAGATGCAGAACAGGGCATGGCTAGGAACAAATGAGGCCAGAACTTGATGCCAGTACTCATTAAAGACTTCATTCATGGAAACTCACTGAACAACTATTCTTCAAGGGATCCGAATGCTACTTGTTTGATGTCTGCAGACTGTAAATCCTGCAGTGAAATCAGTAGATAGGTGCCAACTGGTTTTGTAGGCATGGCAAGTTGAACATTCTAATCACATATTTGCCCCCAAAAGATGCAAACCTAGATATGCAGACAAACAGACACAGACAGACAGACAGACAGACAGACAGACAGACAGACAAATTCAGCCTATGGAATCACTATTAGTTGCAAGTAACTACTACTTATCAACCCTACATGTAAAATAAGCTCTTCTTTTCCCCTACTAGTTAAAATTAGTAAGTTTTCTTTGAACATTTCTTCTATGGCTGAAAAATAGAAATGATACTACTACTAACTAGTTTTTTTCTAAAGGTCATATCGGCTTTAAGAAAAAACAAACAGTATTTCTCCACACCTTCAGTGGCTGAACTAGCCAACCAATCCAATCTGCTTACATCTTCTTTAGCCTGCATACATCCATTCCAGTGAGGCTCCACACTGAAGACAGGTAGAGGTTGTGTCAAGGACCGAGCAGTGTCGAGCGAGTGAGGAGCAGTGTACCTTCACGTACAACATCAACGCAACCACTGTAACCACCATCGCAGGACACGCCAACGTTACCATCAACTACCGGCTACAGTATTATCATCACCACCCCGGGATACGTCTTTGTTCTATATAATTTTTATTGATTAACAGAATTCACAGGAAAGGACGGTAGTTAAAACTCCTATCTGGCATTATGCTTGGAAAAGTAGCCAGGTCAAATCCTCCACCTTCCACCAACCCTCCAAATTGGGATTCCCTCAATGTTCTATTACTTTTTTTTTCCCCTCTCACATCATTATGGTGTCATCTTCCCAAAGGAACGTGATTAATTATACACCAAACCCAAGAGTTGGATTGGATCACTTTCTTTAGAAACTTAAAAGGCAGAATCTGAAATTGCTGGTTGGTCGTGGTCCCGAGGAGCAGATGGGGGGTGGGGGGGGACGGCAAGGGGTCTGGTAGAAAGCGCAGATATACACGATTCAGATTCTTTAAAGACCGTGACCAGGAGCGCGTGAGAAAGGAGGAGAGGGCAAACCAGGGAGGCTGGAAGAGAAGAGAGCAGCTCCTCAAACAGGAGGGCAGGCGAGACGAGCAAGGACAGGCAAAAGGAGAAGAGAAATTGGAGAGTGGGCGGCAGGGAGAACAAGCGAGAAAGACGAGCACTACGCGACAGCGCATATGCCGAAACCCAGGAAATTAACATATCGAAAATATCCAGCGCTTCCTTAAAGAGAAAACAGTGGTTGGATCAAGTCGCTGGTCCTCGTAGACGAGGAAGCCAAGTGACACATTGTGGTAGGCAGCCTCTAAAAAGGCTCCTGCCATACTGTCCGTGTATAATCCGCTCCCGTTGAACGTGGGCACGGGCCAGGCCTAGTGACTCATTTCTAACTGAGAAAATACAGCAAAAAAAAAAAAAGGAAGAAAAAAAAAAGATTTGATGGAGTGTCATTTCCAAGGTTCGGTTACAAAAACGCTCCGGCTTCTTTGTGGCTCATCCTCTCTTGCTTTCTGTCACTTGCTCACTCTAAGGAATGCCAGCTGCCATCTTGTGAGCTACCCCCAAGGAAAAGTGCTACATGACAAGGAACTGAGGGATGTCACTGGCCACCAGCCAGCGAGGAAATGGAGCCTGCCAGACGGCCATGCGAAGAACCCCCAAGAAGCCAAGCCCTGAGCTACCGCGGCGGAGGTAGAAGCGAGCCCCCGCTCTGCTGGCTGGCGGAGCTTGTAAAGGAGACTGCAGCTGTGGATAACACGTCTACACCGACTTTGCGCAAGTCCCTGAAATAGAAGCACCTCTGTCACCCATTCGGTCTTTAGCCTCACAAACTCTGGGACAATAAAATGTTGTCAGTTCCAACTACTAGATTCCAGAGTAATTTCCTTACAATAGGGCATGATGAATATGTACATGTAATAAAAAAACAACTTTGACTGAGATTAACTCCAGATCAGTAGATGAATTTCCAAGGTCGTGCTAAACCGGGATTGAATCTGAAGACCAAGCTATGGAAAAAGTATAGATGTATCTTAAATTAGTTACCTTGTATTGTGTTCACCTTGTATTTTGCATAGAGACCTGAGTTTGAAAGACATTTTTGGGCCAGGTCTCTGCTCCCAGAAAGCAAGTTGTTTAATGGTGTCTTTGGTCGTGGAAAATAAGTCTTTATATGTAGAAACTGGAGCTTATAATTATCCTTGTTTGCCTGAACTGTCCTGAGATTAGCTTTGAACATGTGACAGAAACTACTTTGGACAATGTAAAAAAATTAAGTACTGCCAACAAGCAGATCTCACTTACTGGAATTTCACCAGGCCAGTAGCATTTTATACATGTGCAACTCCTTAAAAACTACTTCCTCTTTTTACAAGACATCACGCATGCGCGTGCACACACACACACACACACACACACAAAACTTAATTTTTGCCACTGTTATTTTATTTTATGTTTTTTTTCCCTCTAACTCTAATGCATTCTTCTGTTGATGCCCACCTCAAAACTGACCATTTAGTGTCTATTGAAGCTGTGGTCAAATAATTCTAAGATTATCTCGTTCGTTATTTTAAAGGTATACCTTGGCGAGCTTCCCAGAAACAGACCCAGAGATAGGAATTCTTGTTGGGATGATCTATTAAGAGACTCTTCTCAACAGAAGAAGGAACGGGGAGGGAAGGAAACTGGACAAGAGCAAGCTAGGGTCCTCCGGTAAGCCCTAGACCACAAGCTCATACCCCATATTAAGGGTACTTCAGGCAAAATCACCGGACTTCTGTAGGCTGCTGCCTACCCATTTCCCTGGCAAGCACGGGCTGACTTCTAAATGTGTCCTACCAAGCACAAACCAGCCACTGGAGTTAAATCTAAATACCAGTCCGTAAGGGGCCCGGGCAACACCTACTAAAGGGTGTGTATTTTGTGCTGTATTTTTTTCCCCTTCCCTCTCTTTGGTATAATTATTCTTTGCAAATGGATCTTGATATGCTAAACGTCCTTAGTACTGGGTGGTTTATCCACCAGCCGTGTTAAACGAGACAGCAGAAAGAGCGGCTGCGCGGAAAAAGTAAACCGTCTCCAGTCAGGGTTTCGAAACTGAATTTAAATCAGATCAAAAGGAACGGGAACAGTGGAGGAGTCGCTCCTAAATCCGATCATTAATAAATGTGTGAAGTCGGTCCCCGAGCAAGGCTGAGACGGAGAAGGCACCCAGAAACCATAGTTCCTCAAAAAGCCCCTGAGAAGACAGAGGGGCGTGCCAGGGAGGAGCTCGGGGGGAAATGGGAAGATTCTCGAGAGAAGCGAAGGCCAAAGAAGCTAAATCATGGCCAAGAGCTCGGGAGGAAGGAAGGAAGAGATACTCATCGCCTGAGAGGAACAATGAAGACAGGAATACGTGTAAACAGTTTGTGCCAGGCGGGGTCCTCGAACTCTGTCCGCTGACAAAGCCTCGCCGGTTTCCCATCCAGCTTCTCTGTATCTCAGATCTGACTGCCCCCCCCCTCTTTCCCTTATAAATTATTTACATTTGAAAAGTTCCATCATGAAACAGAAGATGGTAAAATATCTACCTTTTTGCCCTGTGGCTGTTAGCTCCCTAGAAGGGAAGACTGAGGTGGTCTTCGTCAGAAGGGGATTTTCACTTGCTTGGCCCCATAGAAATTCTGACGCTTCAAAACACTTGGGAAGTTTCTAGGAGAGCTCTGATGGGGATGTCAAGTCTGGGTTTGCTCGGGCCACACAGCTGGGCCTTCCTCCTCCTAGCACGATCCTGTGCTCATTGGCAGCCCTCGTTCATGTTTCTGACACTAATTAATTTTGGCTTTTTTAGTATGTCTGAAAAAAAAAAAAAGACTGGAGATTGTCATGTAAAACTTTACAGTGGCAATACTATTTCAAGTCAAGTTTCAGTCCCTTCCCGGTCCCTCTCAAGTGTAAGTTACCCACTTTCTAAAACGACTTCAACTAGCGCATGTTTATGTATGATAAAAGTGAAATGTAAACGTGGGTTTAAGGCGATTGCCCAGCTTGCTTTCTATAACAAAATATCTGTTGGTTTTTAACTGTATATTGAAACAGTATGTTGAATTCAATTCTGACAGCATATAAAGATATGGGCTTTCCTAGGCACATAAGCAGTCTTTTTTTTTTTTTTTTTTTTATGAGCTCATAAAGGCTAGACTTAAGGAATAGTTAAGTAGTGGGTAATTCAGAGAACAATATCTTCCGTCACTCAGAGAACACGGAGGGCAAACACAATTTATTCTTCTTAGACATCTTCCTCTCCATTTTTTATATTCTTCGGAGGTGAAAAGTATTTAGAAAAGACCTAAATACATTTTTTTTTTGTTATTATTGAACTATCAAAGATGTACTCTCTTCGGGACTGCCTTCACCTCTTCATCCTGTATATGTTATCCCACTTCAGAGACTGTGGTGAAATGAACCCAAAATGCCAACTTACTATTTGCATTATAAATGGAGACACAAAAGGATATTTTAAAACTTTTGGTTGATCTGGCATATCAAAGATTTCTTTCTAAGCCACTTCAGTGACTGCATTGAAGTAAACTGAAAGCAATAGCTTAAAAGTGGCTTTTTAAAAGTCATCAGAGAAACAGCTTATTTCCATGGAAATCTTCAGTTTACTCTCTGACCTCCCCCCCCCACCAATCCCTCTCTGAGTTTCTTTCTTACCCTCTTCTCTATTCCTATGAGTCAAAGACAAGGAAACCTGGAAACTTCCAGTTGAAGTGTTGAGCTAATTCTTACTGGTGCCAAACCATTTTCTTTACCTTGTCCTGTCATTAGCCCAGCTTCCTGCCAACTTTTCTTCCTGTTGAGCTGCTTACCAACACCAGCTTTGGCTTTTACCTCGTGCTTTGCAGTATCTTCTTCTGTTCATGACGTATTCAATAAGTCAGGTGGACACAGAAGCGAGGCTGGGTATATATGTAAGCAAGAAGGTGCCCAGACTTCACAATATTAACAGCTCTCTGACTACCCCCTTCCAACTTCAGAGTGCAAACTCTACTTTGTTTTCAAAATGGAAGCCTTGACTTTAAAAAAAAATGAGAAAGCTAAAATGGCCTGTGAATGAATGACATTTTGAAGTAATCAAATACCTACTGCCCATGATGGAACTTTCCATTGTCTCTCCGAGACTCAGGTTGCCCTGCTACGGGTAGTATCTAGAACACAGTTTTTTCCTCTTCAGCATGATCTGAGGGGAGTTAAGGACTCTTGAACTAAGAGAATGATTAAGGATTATAAAGCGCTCACAGAATGCGATCTTAGTGCATGATGAAGAGGGGAAGAGTTGTTTAGTTGAACTCTAAGAAGTAAAGTACACGCCATTGCCGGGTGTCGGAACAACAATATATTGCTAATGTGGGCTGTGCCTATATGGGACCATTTGTCCTTTCCAAGTGTTGCTGAAACTATGTCCTCTTTGGATAAGATGTCCTATGTGCCTCTTACATTACAGCATTACTTAGGCCATCATGGTTCATTCAGCAGTCGAAACCTATCCACCACAGCAAGTACCCACAGAAGTAACACAAAATTCATCTTTCCTAATTAACCCTACTCACAATTTCATTACCATTTTACAATCAACTTTTTTTTTTTTTTTTTGGTTTTTCGAGACAGGGTTTCTCTGTGTAGTCCTGGCTGTCCTGGAACTCACTCTGTAGACCAGGCTGGCCTCGAACTCAGAAATCCTCCTGTCTCTGCCTCCCAAGTGCTGGGATTACAGGCATGCGCCACCATCGCCCAGCTACAATCAACTTCTAACATGACTCATATTAATAAAAAAACAATTTATTTAGGAACAAATATCTATGAGTGTTTTTTCTGTCAAGTACCATTTCATGAATATGAAATGAATGCACACAGTTCTGACTATAATTTCACAAATCATTTCATAGGTACAACTAGTAACTTCCCAGATGTACACACACACACACACACACACACACACACACACACACTTTTCAACTACTGGGAGAAAGGAGAAGGGAGCAACTATTTCCTCGGATTCCATAAAATAATATTAACAATAAATTTTGGCTAAGGCTGAGAAGGGGGTTGCTAAGAGTGACATTTAACAATATGGAGCTTTTGAGACTGAAGGTGCAGCTGTCTCTAAGTTAGGCGATATAGTACAAAGTCATTTCGGCTTCAAGTCAAAATTTAGTTTGGGGGCTGATTTGATTTTGGATTTGGGTTTGTAACACCATTACCTGTTCTTGAACCATAATGGAAATTTTTGCTTCCTATTTCAACATGCAGTTCTTGGTGGTCTGTGCAAATGTTTTGGCATTGTTTTTAAATAAAGCAGACCCGTGCAGAGGCATCCACACACATTGGTAACTGTGGTAGCCCATCTAGCTAAATCAAAGCCACAGTTGGGGCTTGGTATACTCTGTGTTCACTTATGTCTTGTCTACTAGTCTGTCAACCTTTCCAAAGTGCAAGTTCATAAAAGAAATCACAGAAATGGCTCTTTTCTTGGGGCTATATAAAGTCTCAAACTACACAGGGCAATGGCGTTCTGGATGAGGACTTCAGCGACGCTCTAGTTCCCACGTATCCCTGTGTGCCTGTCAGAAACACCTCGGTATCTTTTCCTCTCTGCCACCACCTCGTACCTGCTTCCTCCGGTTAGAAGACTCAAGACCTCGTTATGACCTTAGACTCGTTTCCAACGCTACCACCAGACTCTTCTGAAAACACTCCTCCCTCACGAATCCCATCTGAAGGTCTCAGGGGAAGGATGCACATCAGAAAAAAAAAAAGGAAGCAGCAAACAACACTCAAATAATGCAAAGCAGTGAAACGTGTCACGCACGAGCAGGGCATGCCAGTCTTAGGCCCAGCTGGCCCCACTGAAGCTGCCCACTCCTCTGCCCACTCCCCTGAGGCTTCTTGCTGAGTTATGTTGAATTATGTTGACTGCTTCTTAAGACTTCACTAGCATTATTAATACTCATCTGTTTAAACTTTTTAATATACTTTGAAAATGAAAGGAAATAGAAGTAAAGAATGAGAAATTAAAAAGCAAGCGGTAAGAAGCAAGGGACCACGTTTTGCAGGATTTCCACATATAGAAAAAGAACTTTTTTTAAATTTTTACTTCTGGAAATCTCCCAGCTGCAAGACAGAGGTATGGCCAAACACAGCATATAGAAGATAATTAAGACATTTTTTTTTCTTCTGAGAAAACTTATCAGAAGCCCTAATAGTGTACTTTAAAGTTTCTTGAGATTCCATATAAATCAGATGTCTAAATGACACTTAAGAATCCTTGTATTTGTAAAAAGACTTGACCAGTAGAGAGAAATTAGAAAATATTGGTCTGTATAACTGTGAACAGTTAAGCATGACAGAAGGAAAAAAAACTAAATTCTCTCCCCCTCATGTTTCCACCAAGGGAAGAAACATAGGCTATGGAAGGGGACATTTGATTGAATAAGTATTCACAGACATCTGCTGAGCCCCACCCACAAAATATAACAGACAAATCAGATCCCAGGGTAAAGATGTTATTTTTCACTTCTCCCACTGTCCGAAATGATATTGGGTTTTATTTAATTTAAACACCACACGCTGTTAAAAGTCCCAGCAAGGAATCAAATCTAGAACATTCCTTGCTGCAAGAACACAGCGGTTCTTGCTGTCAGTGTGCCTGGAAGAAACTGCACACCCCCACCCCCCATCCCTGCCCCGCACCCCCCCCACCCACCCCCAGCTCAGGTGCAGACACCAGAGTGGGTTTTCCTGTTTTTCTGCGGCATGCCTTTCTTCCCATATTAACAAGCGAAGCTGGCTGGGCTATCTGCCTGCACAAGTTCCTTCCTGAGCACAAGTGTGTCTTATCTGTTGAGAAATTCGAACACCAGGTAGACAGTTGTTTATGTCAGAACAATAGCTTACGCAGATAACTGTTGGAAGAGCCTTGACTCGTGGGCAAGTTCTCTGTGCCACTGTCCAATATATTGCTCCTGATGACGGTTTAGTACAGGCAATCTAATCACAAGTGCATGTTTTTAAAGTGCCCCGGCTAACACCCGCCTCCCCACTTAGCCCCTACGTGACTCCCTTCTGCTCAGTTCCCATAACGTAGTCAAGAGAAATAGAAAACTCCCACTCTTTCCACACAAGGGCTCTAAGAACATGACAGTACAAACTTATGAAGTCCCTTCCCCTGACTTCTCTCCTACAACTCAGCCAGGCCTGATTGACAGGCTTGCCGCACCAGGTCACTTCAGCACTGCTGGGCTCCTGCTTCTAGCAAAAGTCAGACAGGCTAACGTGAGTATTACCACACCCACATCACCGGCCATGTCCTAGGTGACTAAATGGTTTGTCCAAATTTAAACTTATAAATGACCGGGTAAGATTTCAATCACCCATTTATACTCTCTTAATCAGTAAGTATGTACTAGACCCTGTGCTGAGGTTGCAGAGATGAATAAGAGAATCCTTACCATGGCGGTGATCAGAATTCAGTGAAGGGAGCCTGTAAGAGCCAGTAGAGTCAACCCTGCTGAAGTTGTACAGACAGTAACAGTAGAACATAGCCGAAGCCCTGATTTCCATAGAATGGTTGGCGGAAAGGCCGAGAAAGACACACTAGAGACATGACTCCTGACATGGTCTGAAACAAGTAGGGATGACCAGGGGGAAGACAAGAAGGGCGGGCTGGAGCCCTCGCGGTGGGACCCTGTGTGGTGCACCGACGCTGAAGCCAGGCTCTGCGGATCGTGTTAGGACCCAGTGCCAAGGAGAGAGATATTTTTAGTTCTGTGTGTATTGTGAGGACTTTTAGTCACCATCCCCAAACAACAGCTTCCTTTTCTGGGGTGAGAGCGGCCCTAACTTCAGGATTCCCCGAGAACTCTCAGATCTCTCCATGGCTAGCCTTCCTCCTCTGGGGGGTCTGCCCATCCCGGGCTTTTAGGTGGTCCTCTCATCTCACTGAAATTTTCACAGAATCCTTTGCGCCTATTTTCGTCATTCTGGATAATTTCCTTGTTTCCCCTCCAACACACTGTGACTGGAGACTTCCTCTTCTACCTTCCAGAACATTCTAGACCTCTGTAAAAACTGCGAATTTAGCATCAGAGTTATAGCATCGTCATCAGAAGAAGCAGAAAACGACCTTCTCATTGTTTGTTTTAGGAAATACTTTCGAGATAGAAGGTATTAGCAAAGCAACTGATGTACAGGAGTTAGTTGGTTAAGCCTGGGTAGCTGTGTGCATCATCTGTGTATCCTCAGATTCAAAGCGAGGAGAGCAGAAAAATCAGATGTCTACAATCGAGTGTTCTAGCAACTATCATCTCATTTAATCCTCATGTGATACCATAGCCTCAGTGAGACAGATTCTGGTTTATAGATAAGAAAACTGAATACGTGGAGATTAATCTGCCCTAGTCAGAAAGAGTCAGCACGCGTGCCTGCAGAAGAGCCAAAAGGGACAGAGATTTAGTCTTGGGAGAAAAGGAAGACATGCTCTGTGTAACAGGACAGAGTCTAGACTCAAACTTAACATCACTCTGACTGGAACATTCACATGCCACATGTCTTTTGTTATTAAAAATAGATGTTTTTCATGCAATATATTCTGATTATGGCTTCTTCTCCCACCTGGATGCACGCCCTTTCTGTCTCTCATTAGAACGTGAACAGGCGTCTAAGGAATAATAATAAAACCAAATGAGATTTTAAAAACCTCAGGATAGAACAAACAAGAAAAAGAGCAAAGAAAAAGCACAAGAAATGCATATAGAGCCAGAAACACACATATTCACGCACACAAGAATCCAATAAAAACACAAAACCAGAAGCCATAATATATACACAAAGGACCTGTAAGGTAAAACCAACCAAACAAAAAATCCCTGACTTAACAGTATGAGAAAAAGAACCTCCAAAGGTGTCATTGAGTTTGTTTTGTGTTAGCCATCTACTGCTAGGCATGGGGCCTACCTTTAAGAGCAGGTTCCCTAGTGAGACTCCCTAGGATAAAAAACTGATTGCATTTGCAAATGGCTCTGTTAGAGATAGTTTCTCGGTTAGGGATGAGGACTTACGTCTACTCTTTTCAGCTCAGGGAACCCATTGGGTATAGACCTGTGCAGGCTACCACAGTCTCTGTATGTTCATATGATATCCCACAGTTCAAAGTGGTATCATTTTAAAATGCACACACAATTTACTGGCTGCAAACTAGTAAATAAATAGTTAAATCCAGTAATTTTCTGGAGTTTCTTATACAAATAGAAATGAACATAAATTCCCTCTGGGTAATCAAACACTGGAAGTTTCTCATAATAGAAATATTTCAGCTACTAGGTTAAAAAGGGATTATATTAATAGAATTAATATATTACAAACTCTAATGAATTAAGAGATCTGGACAATGATTAAAAACAGCTACAAATATCACAAAAAGAGAGACAATTGGGCATTGTTTGCCTCCTGATAGAGGTACATTTTGCATTTATAAAGCATAAAAATCATATAGTGTTAATATAATGATTATTATATATCACAAAGAAAATCTTTTAACTTGAATCAAACCATGCCTTTAGGTATCAATTTACAAGAAATAGAAGCAACTGGAAGACAGCACAGAAATTTCATCATTAGAATCAGAAAATTCACATTTAAAAAAAAATGACCCACTTTCTTCGCCAAATAGCTGTTAAGGAAAGAAATACAGAAGGAAACGTGTAGATTAAAGATTTGAGACATACAGTCTCCAAGTTATCTGTGGGCCTTATTAGGAACGAGACTGAAACAAATTGTGTGAGATATGTGTGGTAAGTCCAGAAAGCTAAACCTTGACCTTCTGCTGTATGGCCTGAAGGGATCTGGGGGAAGAGCTAGGCCTGTTGCTACTTCTCTTGAACTTTAAATTGTTCTTACTTTCAGAGATGCACTTGGAAGCATTCACAGACAGAGTTGTGTGGGGGTATTTTTTTTTTACCCCCACAGGTATCATAGTCACACCAGATTGATTGAATGTAAGGATGAGGCAGTTGCCACCCACGTATTCATAGCTCACTTTGGATAGTGAGACCTTAGAGATTGATTATATACTTCACTACATATATAAGCTTCAATAATAATTTTAATAGGATCTGTTACTATTATTAATGTAACTACAAAACTTAAATTAGTCACTGGTCTGTCTCCTCCTCTGTGGATTCTTGGCACTTTGGTCAGGGATTCTTTCTTTCTTGAACCCGCACTAGGAAAACAACCCTCCAAGGCTGTTCTCTATCAGGAAACCGCGATAACTCGAGCCACGCAAGCTGTGCGTGCTTCTCCTGTATCAACCCAAAGGCTGCCTAGCCGGTGCTGAAGTCAGCTCGCTCGCAGAGGACATGTTCTCCAACCCTGAACTTGGGCAGCCTAAAAAGTGCACACCCTTCGGAACAGCTTAGATTACGCCCTGGCACACCCCTTCCTCATTTTTCAACTTCGCTTTTTGCCGCCCTGCAATTTTGACATTGTGGACATTTGCAGTGACGAGCAAGGACACCCTTCTGCTTCGCAACCGTGGGTTTATTTACTGTTTACTTAGAAAAACCAAGCCCGGGACATGCAAACTTACATGAGGCCCCAGAGGCTATTGGGTCAGGCCCCTTATTTATCAGATAGGTTAGGCTCTCCAGCTTGCCAAACGTACTGAGCCGAAGGGATGGACCTGTGTCCCCTACGATTACATCCCAAGTGACATTTTCCTCTCCAAGAACAGGCGCGTCCTCGGAGCTATGGTTTTATCTTGCAATCTCTTCCACGTGTCCTCAGCACCTTAACATTCCTAAGTAACAGTCTTAGCCCTTAATGCTTCCTCCTCTGGCCCTACCCAGCACTTCAATGAAAAAAAAACCTCAGGTCGTGGCAGGAGAAAAAACTCCAGAGACTAGAAAGGTCCGGGGGACAACGGGAGCAGGTGGCTCAGCGTAGAGAGCAGGAAACACCATGCTCTCAGGATTTCTCCTAGCCTGAAAATGACGGGTGTGCGCTCCGGCCAGACCGTGTTTGACACTCTCTTCTTCCAGACTTCCTTTTAGATCCAGCCTGACAGTTCTCGAGATTTTACTCACAGTTTTTAAAAGTCTTGTTTGGAAAAGACTTGTTAGCACACACTGTAGGCCCTCGTTCCCTCCTACTTGACACTAAGTAGAGATAAAAGTTAATAAAATTATCATTCTTAATTGGGACTCTCGAATCTGCCATCTTTAAGCGGGAGCAACTGGATAAGTCACTGGGAAGACAGTGTGAAGGTTGCTGTGTTGACCTGCTGGAAATGCCTAAAAATGCTCCCCTCTCCTTCTCTGCGTTTTATAGCTTTCCACCACGTAAGGAGTCCAAGAATAATAACTGAGGTGCCTACAATCTGAGAGTTGGATTACTGAGAGCTAGAATAGGGCTTAGCCGACCCCCAAACCCACCCCTTTCCTGAAAGACAGGAGAAAGGAAAGAACCATCCGGTGTCCGTAAGAAACCAGACGTTTTGTAACCGTCTTCCCGGGAAGAGGGAAGCTGAGTATTGGGGCCATCTGTTCTTTAATTCTCCTTCCTGGTCTCCCAGTGAGGAGGCCAAAATCAGCCCCGTGCTCTTTTGACAGTGAGAGCTGCAAGGGCCCTGGAGGTGTAGCCCCAGAGCGAAGCTGGTCCTGGGCGTGTGCAGATGGCTCGTGGCTGTGCTGCTGAGTCTAGATGAGTCAGGCAGAATGCAGTGAGGCTCCAGCACGAACCAGGTCCTCAGGCCCCGCCCTCAAGCCCTGCCACAAGCTTATGCACCTTCGACGTCCAGCTTGGCACCCAAATCCCCCAAATCATTCAGGAGCCAGAGTTCACTCCCTCAGCTCTCCTGACGACTGGCCTAACTAAACCAAAGGAACGTGGGCGTGAAGAGGCCACGCCGTCACCCACGCAGGAAAGGATACACAGCACCACCAGTGAGTGAAGAGAGAAATCAAAGATCCCAGTTCCAGAATACTGCGTTTTAAGTTCTGTCCTACTCCTAATGGTGATCCGGCCCACGCTACCCTTCAAGGGACAGCCTCACAGCATGTCCCGTAAACAGCTTACTGTTGCTAAAATAGCAAGAAGTGTACCGAAGCCAACATCACTTTTATTTTGCCTTCAGAATAACTTTGGGTAAAATTATCTGCACCATTGATGTACAGTGACGTTTACTCCTTCACGATATACTGCAACAATGTGTCTAAGCTGTATAAGGGTAGCTCTGTGGAGAATAAGGCTTCTCTATATTTGGTACCTAGAGAGAAAACAAAATAGGTTGAAACTAGTAACCGGCATCAAGCACAGTGTCTTGTTTACAAGAGATTACAGTCCTTAACAAGAGCTCTTTTCCTGCAGTTCTAGCGTGGAACTGTGTCTAGGTATTTCTCCATAACTTCTGAGTTTCGTGAGCTTATTTATCTTCTCTGTAAAGTTCAAAATCTAATTTCTCACACAGGTTACTTACGGTAATAAACTCTGCAGGCTCTGAAATGACAAGTTGAAAGATACAATTTTTTAGAGTTACGAATGAATAGCTATATATGTCAAATACTTTGAAAGTGCCAACTTTCTCATATTTATAGATATATTATTGAAATGATAAAAAATGAACTGAGGAGAGAGGAAAGAAGGGGGGAGCCACATATAATGAATCAAGCGTACTTAACAAGACATGTACAGACACTTTGGTGAGCCTCTCTTTTATTGCATTACATTAATCAAATACTACTAAAGACATCCATCTGAACAAAGTGGCACAATGATATTCTATAAAAACACTCTCTTGGAAATAGGCCTCCCTGACAGCTATATCAATGATATTGTCTTAAGTGATTGCCAGGCCCACACTTCTCAGAAATGAAGACAATTGATGCCTGCTCCCCGATCCTAGTCCCGCCAAGCTAGCCTTTGACGAAAATAATAATTTAATTGGAGAAAATTCGCGAATCCTTACAAGGACTCATAAACCCGGGGATAAATGGTGTTTTAAGGATTTTTTAAAATCGTGATATAATTTCAGTTCCTTGTTACAAATCCCAATAGAAAATTCTGGCTACTTAACAGACTAACGTGACCTCACCAGGGCTGTCTCTTAACACCGCACAGACCTGGTTGCTAATCACTGCAGTGTGGCAGGCACTGCTTGGCGAGCTGCATGAAAAATTGCAGTTTGTACGTTCAGTTGCCAATAATGTGTGCTTCTGTTTGAATTCTCTCTGAGCCCCACCTTACGGAAAACTCAAATCTGCCACATGGGATTCTATTCCGTGTTAGTATTAGCTCGTATAAGAGCAAACAGGTGAGAAAAAAAAAAACGAGTCAGACTTCAGCGTCAGTGGCCGCCGGACTCTAAGAAGACATAACTGTCAGTAACAGCAGGGACGGTCGTGGATGTCAGAAAACTGACAGAGCTGTAGGATACACGCCGTGTCGTCACACGTCCTTCGACCACTTACCCAGGACAGTCCTCCATCTCTGTGCCCACAGTTTGACTTGGCCATGTGCCAAACTGCGTCTCCCAAGAGTTTAAATACTGAGCGCATCTTACCACAAGAAGAAAAATTTCAAGACTTCCTATAGAACTTGATCTCAATTACCATGCATTTGAGGAAAAAAAAGAAAAAGAAAAAAAAATCTAAGAACTAGGAGCTAGTAACTAACTGTGAAACTGAATTTATTGCCTTTCTTTGGAAAGGGCACTTACACAAAACTGGTGACAACTAGAAAGGGGACAGAGTTGCATAGCCAAGCCATAGCAAAATACATTTGGGAAGAAAAATTTGGTCCGTTCCAACTTTACCTGCTTTTTGTCTAGCTGTTTTGTTTTCTTCATTTTGGTTTTGTTTTGCTTTGGTTTTGTTTCCTTTTGAGACAGCCCTGAAATTTAGTCTGTAGACCAGGTTGGCCTTGAACTCAGCTCCCCCTGCTCCTGTCTCCTGACTGCGGGATTAAAGAACACCACACCCAGCTGCAGCCTCACCTTCCTACAGATCAATTTGCTCGGCTGTCAATAAAGTCCTCATGCTGAAGTTGTCTGCTTGCTCTGGAGAGGAAAAACAAAATCAGCAACAAATACATAAGCAGATAATTTTGTAATTGATATACATAGAAATCTGCTAAGTAGCTGCAGAGAGAAAAAAATGGAATTGTTAGCACAATGATTTTAGGATGACTGAGGGCTCCTCCGGAATTTGTTCCTCTCCCTGTGGCTCATGCTTTTCTGCAATCCGTGGAACATTCAGAAAAACTATATCTTCTTGCTGCTTTCACGCCCATGCAAACCAATACACTCTATGTAAGTATGACCAATAGCTACTGATCTTCATTGCCAGACGTGTATACATGTTCTTATACATGTCTAGAAGAAAAATAACCTGGCTTAAGAGAAATCACTTTCATAATTCTATTCAAGGCTAAGCCCTAAAACATAGCAAATTCTACTTTAATATTTTACCTTAAAAATCTACAGTAACATTTTTTTGTGATTGGCCCTGCTTGGGAAAAAAAAAAAACCTCATCATTTAATTGTGCTAGCGTACTGTATATCAAAATATGAATGTATTTAGTGCTATTCAAAACGCAAAATGGAAAGACAGCTTCCAATTTCTCTTTAAATATTCAGGAACGGCGTTAAGGGGTTTAAACTCATGTCTACTAAATAGAAAATGTGTCTGAATATTGATTCCAGCGACTAAGACATTTTTTTCAGTGTCATAGGCATGTTTGAAGGTTTAGTAGAGGAGTGTGTGACCCAACTCTTATCAAGAGCTCTGTGAAGCAGTACCAGGCAGTCCCTAACATGGGCTTCCGGGAGCCTGGGCATTGCTGGCCTGATAGAAGCCTGACTTAGCATGTTCACTTCACAATGTCTCTCCACAGCTCAGTCTTAAAAGACTCGTGAAAGGCCTTTGAAAGAGCCTTCGGAGTTGCTGAAATGAATCCTCAGTGCTTAGAGAAAACTCATAACCAAGCAGGCCCGATTAGGGGGAAACTCCCTAAAAGACCTATTTCTTAAGCATTGGGACATAGTAGTCATGAGGAACTTTTGTAAAACAAGCAACATCCACTCCATATGCAAGTCTGCTTTTGGTTTTCCCCTTTAATATTCTACTGGGATTAGGAAAAAAAATAAAGGTAACAGATAAGGGGATAATATACTTGGAACCAGAATATGGCCGATTAGCCCACACACTATAGTCAGGCCGCTGGTTTGTTCACTTGTAGAAGGTTTGAACTTTTAAGCATTTTGTTCCAGGATATGGGTACACTGCAATATTTCAGATTCAGAGTCTCCTATTAAAAATGCAAGCAGTCTGGCCTGTATCTATATATGGCATGACAATTGGCTGGAGGTGGATATATGTCCCTCAGTTTTAGAGGCCACATATTATCCAGCCTGTCCTCCTTCCCTGCCTACCGCATTATGTACTCAACTAAGTTACTAACTCGATTTATAAAGTGTGTGTGTGTGTGTGTGTGTGTGTGTGAGAGAGAGAGAGAGAGAGAGAGAGAGAGAATGTGTACATATGCTTCTGTGTGTGTGTGAGAGAGAGAATGTATTGTGCATGTGCATGCATGTGTGTGTAAGAGTGTGTGTACATGTGTGTGTGTGTGTGTGTGTGTGTGTGTGCAACGCAGGCACACGCATGTTTATCCTGGCTCAAGATATTTACAGAATTCTTAGACAACTGGTCCAGCCTCTATTTTGTCCCAAGATCCTTGCCCAATTTTTCTCACTTCAACATCAACAGCTCTCCATGAAGTTGGGAAAAGAAAAAGAAGTGGGTCATAACAGGGAAGTGAAATCTGGCTTCCAGTAATTCGTGGTTCTTTTTCAAACAAACTGAACCGCCGCCGTAGTCTCTCGATCCCAATTTTCTAGCATGCAGGCTGGGTCTGAGAGGGTTGGTTTCCTTCCAAAACAGCTTAGACTTTCTCAACAGGCACCATCTCTCCCCGTAGGAGCAGCAGGCAGGTAAAAGAACCTGCCAATTCTCAGTGCCTCTTTGGAGTGACTCAAAGAGAACCTGGGGGTAAAATAGGAAACAAACAGGGAGACACTCGAAGCAGAAAGAGACCCCTGGGTGGTGTCACTCCCCTGTCCTCCTCCTGCCTCCTTACAGCCCCCCCCCCACGACTGTCCACTCATCCAGAGTTTTGAAAGAGAGCAAACCTCCTAAACAATTGGCAGGTGATTTCCAGTCATTACCTGCCCACCATGCTAATTACAAGCCATTACCTGCCAGCAGCTTGCAGTTTGGTACAGTTTGTGAGGCAGAGGGAGAGTGTACTTAACTGGAAAAAAATCATTTTTCTCAGACTAAAGAGTGCCAGCGCTTGGCAGCCCTGTGCAAACCGGTGTGACGTGATGTGTAGGAGGCGCACCCTCTCTAAGACTCATCCATGAAGTTGTACATACATGCATCTCACATGGAAATAGCTAGAGGGAAGTCTGTGGGTTTCTATCACCCATTACCAGGTGCCCCAAATTTTATATTGCCTGATGGGAGGAGAGCAAAAGATCACATTTCACAGAATACACACAGCATCACGGTTTCAAAAGAACATTTTACGATAAGCACAGTTTGCATGGCTGTAGACTTTTAAAGTTTTATAAGATATTATAATCTTAATTTCCACATGCGAAATGGGTGTTGCTAATGGATGTAAATTATGCATGTCTCTGTTACACAGACGTCTATCAAAATTGTCATTTGTGCTTCAAATAATATATAAACTGTGACTCAATGGTTAATTAAAATTTTTAATGCTTTCTAAGTTAACTTTTTGAATTACTAAGACCTCAGTCCTGCTTTCACTTTTAAGATTAATCTGGTTTTAGCATTGCTCGCTCACACACACACACAAAAAAAAAAAAACCATACAATTTAACATCTTGTAATTGACTTAGCTAAATTCCCATTGCTTTACAGACAAGGAATAAAAGTCCTAACAGGTATGACATGCAATACATTTTGCCCAAACCTTGAGGATGATTCACAGGATTTTCAAAAAAAAAACGACACTTCCTTTTTGTTCAGTAGCATGAACATAAAGACAGAATGCTCTTCTGCCTGCGACCCAGCAATTACACCAACTTACGCTTTGCCTCCGTGTCCGAAGAGCATCCGCAGTCAAAATATCCAAGCGTCTTAACAAGCTCCCTCTACTCTCCGAAGAGCAGCCGAAGAGAGGCATCCGACCCTTGAGAAATGTTAGAGTGAAGGAAAGAAAAGAGATTGCTGCTGTCTGTTAATGAAAACGGTGTCTGTGTCTGTCGGAGGTTCAAGCTGATCAAGGTGTGGAATCTGAGGCCTGACAGACATTCAGGCCCATATTTGACAGAAAGCCTTTCTCCCGTGTAGGCCTGCTTGATGGCATCAGCTAATGACTGACTCATCTGTGAGCCTTTTCCTTTGGAACTACACCTTGCTTTATGGCTCCGTCTTCCTGGGTCGCCCTCCCGGTCACCTCTCCCCACCACTCGCAAGACTAAATGCAACGTCTCTCTTGTGTCCGCCCTGTTTTTTTAGAATACTGCCACAGTTACCTCACAAAAGGCATCAAAACTAATTGAGTATACTCAAAAAAAATAAAAACTATTACAAATCATTTGTTTCAGAGACACCAGATTTAATTAGGTGATCGGTGTTGAGGGGGTACAAAAACAAAAGCCATTGCTCCTTGAAATGGTTCAGGCCCCACAAAGGCCCAGTCACCTCACAGTGATACAAATAATAATTGGGCATTTTTAGAAGAAAAAAAAAAAGGAGGTTTTTTTCCCTTAGAATCAAACAGCCCAGCTAAGATTCATTTTCTTTTTCTGCCAGGTTATTTAAAAACACAACCTACAGCATATACAAAGAAATGGCTATCCCTTTAGCTATCTGACCCTGCCATAGCATAGACTATAACCGGCCTTAGAGGCATGATCTCTGCCGGCGATTAATCAAAATCTATTTGCCAATCATTTTCAATGTTAACAACAAACTTGATTAGTATCACATCTTATCAAGTCTTAGATTTCCCCTTCACCCACCGGCTTACATTAGCGAATAGACTTTTCTTTAGCACACAAAACAAAAGGTTCAAGTTGAAACTTAGATGCAATGAAGCTCATCTAAGCTCATCTTAAACATTTTTAAGCTATCAATTCTCAAGAGCCCCATAGCTAGCACTTCCTTGTGGGCTATTGTCTGCCCTTTTCTGATCATTCATTTGAACGTTACTTTTTATAGAGTGGCGCTATGTGACAGAGAGTGGAGAAATTATTTTTACAAATCTTTACCATGGAGTAGCTGTCAGTCCTGATGGCTATGTTAAACATAAAAGAAGATGGCATTCTTAAAGAAAAATGGACATGTACGTACATATATGTATATATGTAATACATATGTATTACATATATGTGTATGTATTACACATATATACATCATATATACATCATATATACATATATATACATATATATATATATATATATATATATGAAGAGAAATTGAAAACTCAGTGCCAGTCTCTTATTTTCATATCATTGATTCCTCATGGTTAGGCTCTGGCAACAAAGTCATCATCCTACATTGTGTTTATATAAACATATAAATTCACAGACTATTAAAGTAAACAGTATCAATTATTTGATACACACTACATGGTGAACTCTTTCTCATACAGCCTGGCATCATAGCTCGAAACAGCTCTGAATAATGGCTCTTTATATGCTATTATTAAGCAATGTTCCTGGAACGTTCATCCAACAAATGCACATAATTTTACATGAGAAATTGCCTTCAAGCAAGTCTGAAACAGGCATACAAGTTACCAAAAAGGCCAACGTAGTATTTTCTGAGTTTAAGTTCACCTCAAAATTCCTTTCCTCTGGCTCATAAAGTGTTGAAAGGAAAATAATTTCCAATGCTGGCATTTAAATGGTGTCATTCCGTGTGGAAAGAGTTACTGAGACATTTGTTGGAAGTCAACAAAAATAATTTGGACACATTTTGAACTTATTCTATCTGACTCCTCGACATTTAATTTGGTGTGAAAAACAGCAACGGTAGAAAACAGATGTTAAGGGGCCAAGTATACAACCGAGGTCAAAACAAGCATAAAACACGGCTTCCATTTCTGAGAGGAGAAGCCCGGGATTCCTCCAGCAACAGGTTCTAGGGCGAAGCTGCGTTTTTATTGTTCTGCTTGTGATATCTGTAGACTACACAATGCAATACTGTCTGCTGTGGAGCAATACCTCTCAGCACGAGTAATTTAAGACTTTCTTCTCTGTAATACACTGAACCATCATAACCTGTCTCTTCCCATTTAGTTTAACCTACAACCACCACATACTGATTTGGCTGTGTGTGGCTTTTTCTATTGCCATTTATTACTTTGCTCGACTCCTGAAATTCTGTTTGCAATTTAAGGCCACAAATTAGAAGCGTAAGTCATCTGTTTCCTATAATCCCCCTGTCAGGACTCGAATCGCATTTGGAGCTCAGCACTGAGCCTGGGCCCGGGCCCCGCACAGGCGTTCTGATTGGCTGGCGTCTCTAAAAGCACCAGAATAAATAAAATGCCCTGGAAAAAAATAGAGCTTTAAAAAGAGGATGAAAGGAAAGAAACTGGGTTTCAAGTAATTTCTTCTCCCTTTCATAATTATTAAATCAATTGTTAAAATAGTTGGGGTTTCTTTTTTTTTTCCTTTCCTTTTCTTTTCTTTCTTTCTTTTTTTTTTCATTTCAATAATCCACAGGGCTGAATATACCTTCTTTAAGGACAGAACACTGGGTGTCCACAATGCCGTGGGGAAGGGGAGCTGGCCTGCTTCAAACAGCTCAGTGCGTTCTCTCCAAGTGGGATAGCTTTAAATCCTGCCACGTTCTCTACAAAACCCACTTTGCTGTGTTGCGAGTGTGCTAATTAGGAGGGTATTTCTAAATAGTGTTACAGATCCTTTGCTATGAGATCCTAATCTACTCATTCAACCAGAGTTTCCCTTGGATATTTTGGCATGATCCAGTCACTACCCTGAATCTATTAGAAAGTTTTTTTTTAAGTTAAGTACTAAATCGGTGCATATTTTTTTAAAAAATTATTTTTAATAAGATAAGAATTTTCAAATTTGGGAAATATGGCCCCCCTTTTCCCCCTGATTCCCTTGGCTCTTCTTAATGGGTCTCCTTGGGGCCCTGTTGAGGCTTAGAGTCTTCCAGCATTTAATATTTTTAAATATCTTGCTCTTTTCCATTACTTTTTAAGTATTCAACATGTCCCATTGCACATTAAAAACAGCAAGTATGGATCGAGGCAAATGAAGATTAGCCACACCCAGAAACATTCGGAATCCTCAGTGCCACCGTGAAATGCCATCAGGCTTTTGAAAAATCATTATTTAATCACAATAAAACCCAACAGACTAATTCATATTAATAAACGTATTTAAGTTAGTCACACCTGGGCCAAAATATTAGAATAAGAGAGGACCAGCATTCACTGAATTTCTATTCTAAAAGCCCAGTTTGTGTATCAAAAGAAAATGATGTTCAATAAGAAAAGTTATGCATGCATTATTAGCTATATTTTAGCCAAAAACAAAAACTGGCTATAATGATTTTTGGAGAAAAGGCATTTTAAGAACAACAAAAGGATCTGATATGAAATCCATTCAAGAGACAGGTAATAATTTCCAATCCCACTTCTGGAAATGTTTTACACTTCTGTAATTTAAATTCCTTTTCTATTTTTTGCATCAGTTTCTGCAGCCTGTGAGTCCACAGTTTGGCCCCCTGATCTCTTGTGATTTTAAAAGAAACAAAGGAGGTAAACTCGCCAAGATGTTAATGTTTCAAACACACACACACACACACACACACACACTCACACACACACACACACACACACACACACAGAGCTACTGTACATGCACACTCTCGCACTCATTATTTCTTAGATTTCTTTCAACTATACTTTCCGTGTTACAGATTTATTTAATAAACAAATGCATCTTCTGGGCCCATAATACACAAATGCATGCTACTGTTAATTCATTTACAGAATGTGCCATGATGGCCCCTGAGCAAAAGAGCAATCTTGTTATAATGAATGTGTACTATTCTTAATAAACACACTGTAGCAACGACCTGCAGTGCACACAAAAGCACACCCAAACCATTTGGTTTGTTCCCAGAGCTCGGACACCAGCACCACTATTAAATAGCTGTGCGCTGGGAGAGCAATCCAGTATTGGCATGCAAATGAGCCCGAAGAGGCCAGATGCTGCTCTTTAGAAAGGAGGAGTGCTTCTGCTCAAATTTGGGGGGGGGGGGGGAAGCATGTGAATATAACAAGCGCGGGGCAGCCTTGTGAATGTGAGCTCTTACATTTCTGAGGGCGGCGGCTGCTGCGATGAGCCTGGACTGGGGGAGCACTGCAGGACCGGCGGCGCAGTGAAGTGCTCCACGTCCCTGTGGCCCACGGGGCGACTTACCATGCATGGTTTTGGTTTTGTTTACTTTCTTATGGGCTTTCTTCTTGCCCTTCATTGTTCATAGAAGTAACTGTCTTTCAAACACATTATGGAATAACAGAAAATATTATGGATTTCTTTTTTTCCAAAGTAGTGCATAGCGCATTATTCCCATCTCGTTGGGAGCCTTCCTTCGGTTCCATAGTTTGTGATGGGCGTGAGAGCCACCAGTGCTGCTTTCTTGCCATCACCTTTGATGGCCTTGAGGATGGGGGAGGGAGGAAGGAAAGCTAGGATTCCGGATACTGAAACTGATGCTGCAGCCATTTGAGTAGCTGCTGTCCCTATTAACCTCAGAACACAGTTTTTCTTCTCGGCTCATTTTTCATTCCCTTCTTCAGATTTGGGGAACCCTTGGTTCATCTGATTTCTTCAAGATGGTTGGGGATGAAGCTTGAGATCACAAGTATGTGTTCCAAGAAACAGACTACGGAAGGGCAAACAAGACCACCACCGCATGGTAGAATTCACAAGCAGATAGAGTAAGCCTTCTGTAATACAACTATAATCCCTTTATAGTTGTTTGGGGACAAGTACTTTCTTTTTTATGTTTGGTTTTGCTTTTTGTTTCTCTTTTTTTATTTTTCTGTTCTTTTGAGACAGTGTATCATTATATAGCTCTACCTGTCCTGGGACAATGTACTATATAGTCCAGGCTGGCCTTGAACTCACAGAGATCTGCCTGCCTCTGCCTCCCAAGTGCTAGGGTTAAGGATGTGCACTAAGGATGGGGGATGGGACAGGAACATTTCTAGAGAAAGTTGTAAACAAATTGTGTAGTAATGGTCTTTTCCAAACATCTTATTTTTATAAATGTTTATTCAATATCTGTTTATAGATGGATGCCAGCCTAACACAGAAAAGTGTACATTAGTGCAAATAAAAAATAAGGTGAGGTATATATGCATATATAGCTATCATATACACATATGATGATAATGATATAGCTACCTCATTAATGTATTTTATATAGTGAACTTTACAAAGCTTAATCTCTTATTTTTCTTCATTTTATTTCCCTTTAATATTTCCATATTTTTGTTTTGTCAGTGTATTATGGAAACTGGTATTGAAGGATCAATTCAAGAGTAAAGCAAACTGCAAATGGATTTCAAGATTAATTAGAATAAATAGAAATTAAATTGATATTCTCCAAAAAACCTAAAATATTTAAAAGATAAAATATGCTATAAGAAAGGATACATTTGTGGTACAAATATTTATATTTAAATAATAGGAATTATCAGAGAGTAACGAGACAGTAACATTGGACCTGTGTAAAGTCTAGTTAAATTCATGTGACTCTAAAACTTAAGGAAAAGCGTCGAAGCTATGATATTTCTGAAGACTTCCTTATGTCCTGGAGTGTATGACAACAAGAAAACCCAAGGATTAACATGAGCATTTGCTTGAGGTATCTGGATGCTGTCAAAGAGCAAAGCAAAATAGATGCTGTTTATTCAACGCCCAGATTTAAGAGCAACTGGAAGAGAACACTGCAAGACAGGGCGGAAAGAAGTAACAACAACGCAAGAAAAGAGCTGCCGAGGAAGACGCTGCATTTTCGAGTACCTCTAATTAGAACTGGCCAGGATCAAAAGTAAGAATCCCAGCACGAGGCAGAAAGCTGTTCAGAGACTGTGGTTGTTGTTTGATCCTTTGTTTTTCTGAAACAAGGTTTCTTTATGTATCTCTAGCTGGGTGGAACTTGCTCTTTAGATCAGGCTAGCCCCCACCTCAGAGCTCTGCCAGCCTCTGCGTCCTGAGAGTGTGCTACTAACCACATCCAGAACTGCTTTCTCTGTTTTGAGACCCGGTTTCTCTGTGCAGCCCTGGCTGTTCTGGAACTCACAGGACTGGCCTCATACATACTCTGAGATCCTCCTGCCTCTGCTTCCTGAGTACTGCAATTAAAAGCATGGACCGTCACACCTGGCAGACAGGCTTATCCTTAAATACAATCCAAATTCCTAAGATGAATGATCACACACACGGTTTACTTTCTATTTAAAAAAAAAAAAATACTAGCACTTTCAAAATTAGAACCGGATCTGTATAAACAGGTCCACGATTTGCAGTCCCACGAGTAGAGCCAGTTAGGGATGGCTTCGCTGTGCGCTGGGTCTATGTGACCCCAGTTCTACAGCAAGACACCACTCCTCCAATCTTGCAAAGCCATAAAACGCAGAGCTTTGATAGGCAGAGCATATCTGGCCTACTGATTCTGAAACTGAGCTGCTGAAACTCAGTAAGATAAAAGTATTTATCCAGGACTATCTCCCAAGTCTACAACTCAAAGCAGTGTTGTGATGTACCGAACTTGGAATCACACCACAATCAAGGATGCGGATGCCCAGACTTTGCTGTCCGAGGTTCATCACCCCAACATTCTTCTCAAGACACATTTGCTTTATTTTTTTTCCGTCTCCGGGTAACAGTTTCTGAAGCCACTCGCCGAAAGTCATAAGACAAACTGTTTGGGTGACAAATAGAAAACCGGTCCCAGAGTTCCACATGCACGACTATGCCCGTGTACCTTACCTTAACCCTACGGCCAAAGCCTTTCCCCTACTCGCACACGACGGAGCCAAATTTCCACATGGCTGAAAGCAGGATTCACACCATCAATTCCCCCCCAAAAACCCTGACCCTCATGCTCTGCTGCGCTTCGATTCCCAGGCTTTTCCAAGGCTCGCATGAATTCATTATGCCTTATTATTGCCTTTTGTGAAAGATGACAAAGTATGACCACAAAGCTACGGAGCTCCGCGATGTTATTTCTGGCTGTGCAGTGACATGCGCTGTGGTTCGAGCCAAGTCACTCACCCTTTCTACAGCCAAGGTCCTTCAGGGGGTAAACTGGAGGTTGTCCCGTTTCACCAGATCATATTCGGGGAGGAACACTGAAGTGTGCGCCTGCACGTTTCTGTAGACGTGGGAAAGAATTATCATTACTATTGTTGTTGTTTATGACTAATACAGCTGCAGAACTTGAGGATTTAAGGTCTCCCTGCGGATTTCGCTGCGGCCTCCAGAACCTGAGATTTAATTTTAAAAGAATTAAATTTCCAGTCTGCTTTCCAGGGGTGACTGTGAGAACCTCTTCTGACAGACTGTTGTCTTCAGAGGCAATATCCAGACACACTAAGACAATGCCACAGCCTGAACAGGGGTGACCCTTTCCCATTCATCTTAATGGAGTGCTAAACTTCAAGCCTAATTAGGTCCACTTAAACGCCAGCATTATTAGACTTTTCTCTACTTATCTTCATACCAGAAACAATCAACTAATGGACTCATTTAATCTGGGTGCGTGCAAGGGTCCCCCTCCAGACACCCTGTCATTTTGATAGTCTGCATAGCAGTCATAAAAGTACAAGTTTTAGACTTGTACTTTTGGGTGTTTTTAATTATCCCCACAATTACACTACTTTCTGCTACCTTGAAAATGTAGAGGCGAGACCATACACAGACATAGAAGCGTGATATCAGCGTTGCTGCCAGGGTAATGCACAGAGATATGTTAAAGGAAAGACTCACTCCTGTCTTTTGACAATTTATAGTTTACCCTTTGTAACACATGTCCAGCTCCCCACATACCCTTTCTGATTTATCATTGTTGCTTGAACTCTGATTTTGCTTTTTAAATTCTACACTATGCCTTGAACAAAACAAAATTAGAAACATATAAATTTGCACTTGACTATTTTATACCTAGTACGATCCAAATCTGGGCCTGTAATGCAAAGTTCTTGACTACCTTATAAAACATCTCATAAAAAAAAAGTATTTATTTACTCTGGGCTATAAGGGGATTAGTCTGTTTTCCTTGAGTGGTCTCTGTGCCAGCATGGTAATGAGAAAATTCTTGGAAGTTTATCATGCAAGTTTATGGGTAAAAATATTAGAAGTCATCTTTAAAATATATTATCCCACTGCTTAAACACCTATCTTTAGCCATACCCATGTGTCCCGGCAAGGACATGGAGCAAAATATTCATTTCGCTATGGTGCCTGTCATAAATATTTTGAATGCTACCCTGGTTTTCTGGCTTTCTTAGATGCTCCAAGTTTTCTGAAGTTGAGTGGGAATAAAAAAAAAGAAGTTTGGGAAAGAAGCATTTAAAAGCCAATTCATAATCGTCTCTCCCTTCTGATTGGTGGACCAACTCTAAATCCCCAGTCCTGAGGAGTGTAGAAAGAGAGAGAAGACAGGGAATGTTGAGTCCCCACAGAGAGGCCCTGACCAGCAAGTTTATATAGCTCAAAATATGTGGGTTAGCCATTGATATTTAGTGCTAGAATATTCATTTGCCTATACAATCTAAAACAATGTCTTCATTTTTTTTTTTTTTTGCAACCAAATGTATTAGTTGAGAGGGACATATTAATTGTCACGCCTGCCTTCTTTTAGCTTCACATACAGGAGAGTACCGGGATGAAGACCTGGTGGCTGTCTGATGGTATTCCTCATCAGTGACTCTCAAGTCCTTCCCTTGCCCCTGCCCTGTAGCTGGGGAACACCGCAGGCTGCCCATCTCCACCAGGAGAAACAGCTGCGTGATAATGGTTGTCTTCAAAGCTCAGGACACTTTCCAGAGAAGAATTAACATTTAAGGAGAGTCCAGAGCCAAACTTCAGCTTTGAATCGTCCAAGCCAGCAGATGTCATCACCCAGTTCAAGGCAAGCTGGCGACCCCAGCATGATGGACAGTTGCAAGAAAAATTCGAAAGGGAGATTATACACATAAAACTATCAATTATATATGCTGTGAGCTGAGCAGTCATCTTGAACCTTTCTTTAAATGGGTATTCGGGATACTCTTTTGATCGCCCCACCCCCTTCTCTTCCATTGCTAGGGATCAATCCCTGAATCATAGCCTCAGCCTTCAAGCTCTAAAACTTCTAACAGTTGCTCTGACAACTTTAAAAGCCAAAGAACTAATTTTTACTTTAACAAAGATGTGTTTATTGTGTTTACACTAAAACAGTCACGTGGTCCTAAATGCTTTCCACAGTAAGAGTTTGTTTCTTACTTACAGACTTAATTATGCAAATTCTCTAGATGATCCCTAGATGTGGATGAGCTCCAGCAGGAGCTGGGGGGGGGGGGAAAGTGGGCGGAAGGGAACCTTGAAGGAAAGAGGCAAATGTGAGCTGGACATGAGGGAGGACAGAGCTCGTGGTCAGGGAAGCTGGTGACCTCACCAGCACCAAGGCACTACTTAGCCAGGGCAGAGATTGCAAGCCACGTGCATCATGACAGGCATGCAACGTGCAAGTCGACTGGGATCAGGGAAGCATTTCTCCAATCTAGTAGCCCTGTCCTTTATGTTCTACAACATGGTCTTTCTGTGAACCACAAGGGTGGTGGAGGAAATACCTCTCTCTGACAGTTAGTCTGAGAGCTAAAAACTAAACAAACCATGTCCCTATCATATTAAGTATACAGGGTAAATTTTAACTGATGTTAACTGAAACTGGATTTACATCAGACCATCTATACACAGCAAACAGTAATAATGTCAGCCTTCCAGATGTGCCCCTCTGTGAGCGTGTTTCCCTGAATAAGAGTAGAAATACAAACCTCAGATTGCTTCAGCTGGTCTTTGTTTCTAAGTGTCTCTCCTGGCATGGGCATGCCCTTAGGGATATATATAAGTGATATAGTAATGTCTAAGGTAATTTTTACTGACTAGGATTCGCCCCTGGGCCCTAAGGTTAGAATCTAAACTCAGGACAAGAGGTAATTCCACGGTATTAATACATTAAGAAATACATGTATTACGACTGGTAATCACTCAGAGTTTTGTGAATACCATCTCTATTTTTTTCTTCTTTCTCCATGAAAAGCAACATCACTTTGCAAAGAGCATTGTGGTTGGCAAATCTTGACTCAGACTCTAGCTTGACCATTACAAACTCTGATATTAAAACAAGCCCTGAACCTCTTAACTTCCATTTCCCATCAGAAAATCACATTGATACAGGCTCACAGGAGTGCATAGAGAATAATTTTTTTAAAACATGTGAAACAAACTGACTAGAATGTAGAGAGGAAAAAAAAGGAGGAAAACCCTTTCATTTTCTCTCCAGTTCTCAATTCTTTCTGATCTGGTTGAGTTCATATAATATCAATGTAGTTGGATGTATCTCTCTCTCCAGGTCCTCTGCTTCTTGACAGTCACAACTAGAACCCTTTGTGTATGACTGCCATTGATCATTTTTGAAAGTTCTCCTATACTACTAATTCATTAGTTGTTGTATGGGGTATGAGAGGAGACTGGGCAGTTCATTCACGATTATTGGCGTAGGCAGTTGGACTGCGTTACTGATAAAATGGACATGTGGAGATAAAATATGGTGCACCTATCGAACATCTGCACCTACCAAACATCTGTATCCCCTGGAATGTGTTGTTTGTTGGCCCTAGTCTAAACAGAAAGTCCAGAGAAGACCAAGGAATCTGTACTTTGAAACCCTATAGGTGAATCTGATGTGCTGTAATCCTAAGAACTCCTGACTGGTCACATCTACCATGTTAATGACACTTAGAAAAGTTGAGGACCTAGGGGATACTTAGGCAAATGTCCAAAACGTCACTGGACAGCCTAAGCTAGGCTAATCAGCACCCCATGTGTCCTCACGGACTTTGACTGAGCTAAATTTGTCCAGGAAACAGGACATGGTTTAATACATCATTCAGCTTCCTTTTATGTCTTGTATTACTCCCATGTTGCCCCTCAGATCTAACTAAGATCACCAATACCACTCCTTGGATCTTGGTATCTTGAAAAAGAACTGGCTCTTGGCTTATACTAGCCCTCATACATAGCACTTGTACACAGCACCATTTAATTGCTCAGAGAAATTCCAAGCGTACAGTGTGGTACAGTCATATCCAAACAAACTATGATGTGTCTTTAACCCAGTTGTTCAGTGAACAAATTTTAGCAACCTCCACTTGTCTTCAACTCAGATAGATAGGGTATTCACAGCTATACAGCTATGGTGTCCCTATGCCTTCAGTTGTGGTCCTAGAAATATTTTTGTGCCATCTATAGCTAGTTTCAAAATGATCACTTATATTAGTCAACGGTGAGCAAATTAACAAAGAACAAAACAGTAACTATGTATACCACTTCCGTACTGCCTACTCAAATACAAATAGTTTCTGTAGATTCACTTTTTATCTTCAAATGTAGAATAAAAAAACATTGAAAGTTGCTTTGAGGGTCAGTTGCATATGGAGAATCGGGGCCTTTTTCTGTGAACTATGTAGTATTTTTTTTGCTGGTTTCTATTAAGCTTTAGAAAGAAAGAAAGAGAAAGAAAGAAAGAAAGAAAGAAAGAAAGAAAGAAAGAAGGAAAGAAAGAAGGAAAGAAAGAAAGCAGTAACTCTGATTAGAATCAGAACCTGAGGGATTCATAAGTTCAGACGAAGAACATGCAAAGAGCATTCCAGGAAATGTGAGCTACCCACTTCATCATCTCCCTTGCTTCTATCTGGGGACTTTAGAGCTAAGAGAAGCATTGTAGGAAGAACAAGCAGACCCCTGCACAGCTGATACTCAGCATCTACTAAAATATTCTCGGACACTGTTCATTCTTCTATAAATTTTGACTATTATGCTTCAGATACTATGTCGCCTGTGTTTCAAAAGGTAAAATTGTGAAAACCATAAACTTGTCCCTCGGTGTCAATATTAACAGAAGGACCTATGATGGCTAAGCTCTATCACGATAATAGTTCAATTTTACTGACTTGGTTGCCAAAGCACCTGCATGTAAATGTGATACATTTTAATGTTAATAACCACCAAAGCACCTGCAGATCAACACGATACATTTTAATGTTAATAATCACCATAAAGCTACGTGTGAAACAAAATGTATTCTTCTTACTTAAGATACTAATGTTAACGAGTTGAAGACATGAAGTGACTTAAGGTCCCATGTATAACTTGTATAAAGTTAAAAGCAGAAATTCTTCTCCGCTAACTACAGTTTCAGAAATCCTAGCAGGTGGTAGCATGAGCCTTTGTTCACCCATGCTTTGTTTAGAGGAACCTTTTACTCTCTTTATTCAGTCTTGATTATATATCCCTTTTTAGACAGAATAACAAATAAACTGGTTTAAAATTGTACATACAGAGTGTTATGAGAAACCACTCTCTAAAGGTCCAAGATTATCCTACTCTTCTTAAAATATTGTCGTTGTGTTTTGTTTTGCTTTCTTTTGTTTATCATGCTGACGGAAAATGTTGAAGGGGGGGCAACAGCAGAGGGCTGAGGGAAGACATTTATTAAATAAAGAAGCAACACGTGTCAATTCCCTTTACACTGCAGACACAAGTAATACCACTTCACTGCCTATCTAACATGAAAACAGGACTTAGTGGCTTTATAGTTTATGATTTGGCATTGTAGTCAAACACCTTGCAAGAATCCCTTCTGCCTATCAGACTCTGTCCCAGCACACTGGCTACCCAAAAAAAGGCAAGAACTTCTCATCTAAGACCAAACATCCTCAGTCCTGCACAGAATGAGACAGAGTGAAGAAAAAAAGTGAACGAGGAAATACTCTTTACAACTGTTCAGCTACAGTGATTATAGCTGACACACATTGGAAATTCATCATTCACGCACACAAGTCACGAGTTCGATAAAGCAAGACACACATCCAGTTGACGTTCTTGGGAGTTTGAAGCTTGTGGCGAGTAGGAAATGGCAGGTGCTAAGAGTTGAGCTTCCTGGACTCTTGGGGTTGAGTGGCCACTATGACTTTTCTGTCTACCCTAAAGGACGCTGTCCCTTCGTCTTGGTTTTTATGAGCAGAGTGTGAGTCTTCACCGCTGTGATATACCTTAAATTAAATGCTAATTAAATGTTGTTGTGATTGCAACCAGGACACAGCTGGAAAGGCCCAGGTAAACACCCCTTCCAGGGCTACACTCACGGGGGTATCTGCTAGGGTCTCGGAGCCAAGCAGGCGGAGTCCCGCCTAGGCTCTGTGGGACATCCCCGAGCCCTCTGGTGAGCACCAAGGCTGCTTCTGCAACCAGCTCGCCGGCCCCTGGACCAGCGGTGTAGCGGCGGGCCTCCATATTGCAACCAGGACACAGCTGGAAAGGCCCAGGATCTGTGGGACATCCCCGCCCTCGGGTGAGCACCTAAGCTGCGTTCTGCAACCAGCTCGCCGGCCCCTAGACCAGCGGTGTAGCGGCGGGCCTCCATATCACAACCAGGACACAGCTGGAAAGGCCCAGGCTCTGTGGGACATCCCCGCCCTCGGGTGAGCACCTAAGCTGCGTTCTGCAACCAGCTCGCCGGCCCCTAGACCAGCGGTGTAGCGGCGGGCCTCCATATTGCAACCAGGACACAGCTGGAAAGGCCCAGGTAAACACCCCTTCCAGGGATACCCTCACGGGGGATCTGCTAGGCTCTCGGAGTTCCTTGCAACCAGGACACAGCTGGAGAATCCCAGGTAGACAGACTCCAACAGGGGCTACAATCGCATGGGTGGCAGCCAGCTTATGATCCCTTAAAGTAGCAGTCACACATATTCACCAATAGAGAAACAACAGGTGAGCCCAGCCTCACAGGAGATTCAAACACCAGCCACTGACAACAAGGCCAACTAAAACCAGAAATAACCAGATGGCAAAAGGAAAACGAAGGAACGTTACTAACAAAAATCAAGGCAACATGACAGCATCTGAACCCAGTTCTCCAACAACAGGAATCCCTGGATACCCTAAAACACCAGAAAAACAAGACTTGGATATAAAATCACTGGTCAGGATGCTGGTAGCTGAACACATAGAAAAATCTCGTAAAGAAATAGAGGAGAAAATGGATCAAAAGTTAGAAGCCTTTACGAGGCAAATACAAAAATCACTTCAAGAAATGCAGGAGAAGATGGATCAAAGAGAAGAAGACAATAAGGAAGAAAGACAAAAGTCACTTAAAGAACTACAGAAGAACGTGGGCCAACAAGTAGAAGCTATGAAAGAGGAAGCACAAAAATCTATTAAAGAAATACATGAAAACACAATCAAGCAAGCGAAAGATCTGAGCACATCCATCCAGATACTAAAAACAGAAGTAGAAACAACTAAGAAATCACAGAGGGAGACAACATTGGAGATAGAAAACCTGGGGAAGAAATCAGGGGCCATAGACGCAAGTATCAACAATAGAATACAAGAGATAGAAGACAGAATCTCAGAAGCCGAAGATAACATAGGAACCATTGATTCAACAGTCAAAGAAAATACTAAATGCAAAAAGGTGGTAACCCAAAACATCCAGGAAATCCAAGACACTATGAGAAGACCAAACCTAAGGATTATAGGTATAGACGAGAGTGAAGATTTACAAGTTAAAGGGCCAGCTAATATCTTCTATAAAATTATGGAAGAAAACTTCCCCAACCTAAGGAGAGAGATGCCCATGAATATACAAGAAGCCTATAGAACCCCAAACAGACTGGACCAGAACAGAAATACATCCTGTCACATAATAATCAAAACTCCAAATGTAATAAACAAAGAAAGAATACTAAAGGCAGCAAGAGAAAAAGGCCAAGTAACATATAAAGGAAGACCTATCAGAATAACACCAGACTTCTCACCTGAGACCATGAAAGCTAGAAGATCCTGGGCAGATATCATGCAAACTCTAAGAGAACACAAACTTCAGCCAAAACTACTTTACCCAGCAAAACTCTCAATTGCCATTGATGGAGACATCAAGGTATTCCATGACAAAACCAAATTTGCAAGATATCTCTCCACAAATCCAGCCCTACAAAGGATAATAGGGGGAAAACACCAAGACAAGGACGGAAACTACACCCGGGAAGAAGCAAGATAGAAACCTCCTCTCATCAAACCCAAAAGAAGATAACCTCTCGAATATAAAAAATAAATAAGATAAATAAATATAATTTCAAAAATGTCTGGAGGTAATAATTACTATTCCTTAATATCTCTTAATGTCAATGGACTCAATTCCCCAATAAAAAGACATAGATTAACAGACTGGATACGGAAACAGGACCCTACATTTTGCTGCATACAGGAAACACATCTCAGTGTTAAAGACAAACACTACCTTAGAGTAAAAGGCTGGAGGACAATTTTACAAGCAAATGGTCTCAGGAAACAAGCTGGAGTAGCCATTCTAATATCAGATAAAATTGACTTTCAACCTAAAATCATCCAAAGAGACTCAGAAGGTCACTTCTTGCTGGCCAAAGGGAAAATCCACCAGGAAGAGCTCTCAATACTGAACATCTATGCTCCAAATGCAAGGGCACCCTCCTTCGTAAAAGAAACCTTACTAAAGCTTAAAGCACACATTACACCTAACACAATAATTGTGGGTGACTTCAACACCCCACTCTCCTCAATGGACCGATCAGGAAAGCAGAAACTAAACAGGGACACAGTGAAACTAATTGAAACTCTGGACCAATTGGATTTAACAGATATATATAGAACATTTCATCCTAAAGCTAAAGAATATACCTTTTTCTCAGCACCGCATGGTACCTTCTCCAAAATAGACCATATAATCGGTCACAAGACAGATGTCAACAAATACAAGAAGATCGAGCTAATCCCATGCCTCTTATCAGATCACCATGGAGTAAGAGTGGTCTTCAATAGCAACAAAAACAGCAGAAAGCCCACATACACATGGAAACTGAACAATACTCTACTCAATGACACCTTGGTCAAGGAAGAAATAAAAAAAGAAATCAAAGACTTTTTAGAATTCAATGAAAATGAAGGTACAACCTACCCAAATCTATGGGACACAATGAAAGCAGTGCTAAGAGGAAAACTCATAGCTCTAAGTGCATCCAAAAAGAAACTGGAGAGAGCATACACTAGCAGCTTAATGGCACACCTTAAAGCCCTGGAAGAAAAACAAGTTAATTCACCCAGGAGGAGTAGAAGACAAGAAATCATCAAACTCAGGGCTGAAATCAATCAAATAGAAACAAAGAGAACCATACAAAGAATCAACAAGACCAGGAGCTGGTTCTTTGAGAAAATCAACAAGATAGATAAACCCTTAGCCAGACTAACCAAAGGACACAGAGACAGTATACAAATTAACAAAATTAGAAATGAAAAGGGAGACATAACAACAGAAACTGAGGAAATTCAAAAGATCATCAGATCCTACTACAAAGGTCTATACTCAAAACAACTGGAGAATCTGGAGGAAATGGACGATTTCCTAGACAGATATCAAATACCAAAATTAAATCAGCATCAAGTAGACCAGCTAAATAGTCCCATAACCCCTAAAGAAATAGAAGGGGTTATAGAAAGCCTCCCAACCAAAAAAAGTACGGGACCAGATGGTTTTAGTGCAGAATTCTACCAGACCTTCAAAGAAGACTTAACACCAATACTTTCCAAACTATTCCACAAAATAGAGACAGAAGGGACACTGCCCAACTCATTCTTCGAAGCCACAATTACGCTAATACCTAAACCACAAAAAGATCCAACAAAGAAAGAGAACTTCAGGCCAATTTCTCTGATGAATATAGATGCAAAAATACTAAATAAAATTCTTGCTAACCGAATCCAAGAGCAAATCAAAACGATCATCCACCATGATCAAGTAGGCTTCATCCCAGGGATGCAGGGATGGTTCAATATACGGAAATCCATCAATGTAATCCACTACATAAACAAACTGAAAGAAAAAAACCACATGGTCATCTCATTAGATGCTGAAAAAGCATTCGACAAAATTCAGCATCCTTTCATGCTAAAAGTCTTGGAAAGAGCAGGAATTCAAGGCCCATACCTAAACATAGTAAAAGCAATCTACAGCAAACCAGTAGCCAACATCAAAATAAATGGAGAGAAACTTGAAGCATTCCCACTAAAATCAGGGACTAGACAAGGCTGCCCTCTCTCTCCATATCTTTTCAATATAGTACTTGAAGTTCTAGCAAGAGCAATTAGACAACATAAGGAAGTCAAAGGGATACAAATTGGAAAGGAAGAAGTGAAACTATCATTATTTGCAGACGATATGATAGTTTACCTAAGCGACCCAAAAAACTCCACCAGAGAACTTCTACAGCTGATAAACAACTTCAGCAAAGTGGCAGGTTATAAAATTAACTCAAGCAAGTCAGTGGCCTTCTTGTACTCAAAGGACAAGCAGGCAGAGAAAGAAATTAGGGAAATAACACCCTTCACAATAGCCACAAACAACATAAAGTATCTTGGCGTAACTCTAACCAAACAAGCGAAAGATCTGTACAACAGGAACTTCAAGTCCCTGAAGAAAGAAATCGAAGAAGACCTCAGAAGATGGAAAAATATTTCTTGCTCCTGGATTGGCAGGATCAATATAGTAAAAATGGCCATCTTGCCAAAAGCAATATACAGATTCAATGCAATACCCATCAAAATCCCAACTCAATTCTTCATAGATCTAGAAAGAGCAATTCTCAAATTCATCTGGAGCAACAAAAAACCCAGGATAGCTAAAACTATTCTCAACAATAAAAGGACTTCTGGGGGAATCAATATCCCTGACTTCAAGCAGCACTACAGAGCAATTGTGTTAAAAACTGCATGGTATTGGTATAGCAACAGGCAAACAGATCAATGGAACAGGATTGAAGACCCTGAAATTAACCCACAGACTTATGGTCACTTGATCTTTGATAAAGGAGCCACAACCATCCGATGGAATAAAGATAGCCTTTTCAACAAATGGTGCTGGTTCAACTGGAGGTCAACATGCAGAAGAATGCGAATTGACCCACTCTTATCTCTTTGCTCTAAGATCAACTCCAAGTGGATCAAGGACCTCCACATAAAACCAGACACACTGAAACTATTAGAAAAGAAACTTGGGAAGACCCTGGAGGACTTGGGCACAGGGGAAAAGTTCCTGAACAGAACACCAATAGCGTACGCACTAAGATCAAGAATCGACAAATGGGACCTCATAAAATTACAAAGTTTCTGCAAAGCAAAGGACACTGTCCGAAGGACAAAACGGCAACCAACAAAGTGGGAAAAGATCTTTACCAACCCCACATCCGACAGAGGGCTAATATCCAATATATACAAAGAACTCAAGAAGTTAGACCGCAAAGAAACAAATAACCCTATCAAAAAATGGGGCACAGAGCTAAACAAAGAATTTTCACCAGAAGAAATTCGGATGGCCGAGAAACACCTTAAGAGATGTTCAACATCATTAGTCATCAGGGAAATGCAAATCAAAACAACCCTGAGATTCCACCTCACACCAGTCAGAATGGCTAAGATTAAAAACTCAAGAGACAACAAGTGCTGGCGAGGATGTGGAGAAAGAGGAACACTCCTCCACTGTTGGTGGGATTGCAAAATGGTAAAACCACTCTGGAAATCAGTCTGGCGGTTCCTCAGAAAATTGGGCATGTCACTTCCAGAGGACCCTGCCATACCACTCCTGGGCATATACCCAGAGGATTCCCCTACATGCAATAAAGACACATGCTCCACTATGTTTATAGCAGCCTTGTTTATAATAGCCAGAAATTGGAAGGAGCCCAAATATCCCTCAAAGGAGGAATGGATACAGAAAATGTGGTATATTTATACAATGGAATACTACTCAGCAATTAAAAATAATGAATTCATGCAATTTGTAGGTAAATGGTTAGACCTGGAAAATATCATCCTGAGTGAGCTAACCCAATCACAAAAGAATGCACATGAAATGCAATCACTGATAAGCGGATATTAATGAGCCCAGAAGCACTAAATACTCAAGACACAAATAGCAAGTCAAATGATTCCCAAGAAGAAGAAAGGAGAGGACCCTGGGCATGTAAAGATTGCATCCAGTTTATTAAAGAAACCGAGGGGGGAGGGTGAATGATTGGGGAATAGTTGGGGGGGAGAAGAACTATGGGAACTATGGTGGGTGGGAACTGGGAAAGGGGAAAGCCTTTGAAATGTAAACATAGAATATAGAAAATAAAAATAACTAAAAAAAAAAAATTAAAAAAAAATGTTGTTGTATAGTGCCAGATTTAAACAAAGGCCAAACTGTAATATCCCCCACACACTTTAGAGTCTCATGTGGCCTGTGACAGGTTGCTGTTTCTTGTAAAAGATCTCAGATCTCAAGAAGCTTAGTTAGTTTATCCTGTTTTGTTTGTTGTAGGAACAGAAGTCACGGTCTTGTTTCTGTTAGGCAAAACCAATCTACTACTGAGCTGTATCTTCAGTCCTATCTTTCTCAGAGTTTTTAAATCTAAGTCACAGTCTTTTTGCAATACACCAGTTAGACAGATAGGCCTGAACTCCCAGAAGCAGACACCCTAGAAAACGTTTGCCCTGGACATAGACAAAATTTTTTATTTCCTTCAAATTTATGTTTCTGAAAACACATGTACAAGTCATGTCCTGACTCTAATTTTTCACTCTACTTCCTGTATCATTGATTACCTCCAAATATATGATGGAATGTGTTGATCTTCTGCTTCACTGTCTTCCTCCGCCAATACATAACTTCTTTTTCTCACTGATGTGCCCAGGATGAGGCCCAACAGCCATTTGGGACGTGAAGAAAAATATCTGTAGAACCAGTGGCTGACTCCTGAAGTCAGAGTGCATGTGTAATATGCTGCATGGGTCAAATGTCCACTGTGTCCAGGGATCACACTGGCTGAAGAGGTATTTGTGAATATTGAACAAAGAAGACGCAATTCATGTAAAGGACTCAGTAGACGTGCAAATGATAGGATCCAGGTGGCCTCTCACATTTAGAATGGGGACAGAAACCTGAATGGCTCTCCTGTTCTAACTATTATCCATTTTGAACTTTCTATACTTTTAAAAGTCAACGTTATTATTCTCTTCTTAGCCTCCTCCTTGTTCTGCTAACACTTGCAATTTATTCAGGAGTAAACTGTTTATTAGATTCAAGATGCGCCATAGAATTTGTCCATTTGTATTTTGTTATTAACAGGTCAAAGCTGTGTGTGTGTGTGTGTGTGTTTGTGTGTGTGTGTGTGTGTGTGTGTGTGTGTGTGATAGAGAGAGAGAGAAAAATGCCTTTATTTAATGGGCTACTGGGTAAATTTTGTTATTACTGGTGGAATTCCAGTCAGGGAAGGGCACATACACATATGTAACCCAGCCCTGTGTGCTGAGCGTCCCATCAGTCCAGGTTGCAAGAGCCCCTTCCTCTTTTCAGGCTTTGCTCAGCCTGGGAGCTGGACAAGAAAAGCGGGGTCTGCAACCATCCCCTTCAGGATATGTCAAAACTTTTAAAAGTTGTGGTTTGAAGCTGACAAATCTATTAGAAAATGCCGAAGTGCAGATAAATTGTTATAAGTTTTCAGAAAAGCACTTAGGTTAAATTCCTTTTAAAATATTCATATATTGAATACAATATTAATTATACTTTTAAAGACACTTGCAGAAAAATGTTTGTGGCAATGATGTTTTTCATAATAAAAAAAATATTACAAAGAGGCTAAACATCCAACAATAAAATAATAAGTCAGTTACATTCTTTCTCTTCTGAATAATAGAAAATCACTTTGTCATTTGAACTTTTTGGTTTCGGAGACTAAAAGCTGGATCCACATTGTAAGTCATACATTTAGAATAAATGCATAGCATATTTATTAAAATTCTGAATGAAATTTACAAATGTTCTGATAATCATTTCTGACTAGAATGTACACATTATTTCATGAGTGATCCCTAATATTTTAATACAGTCACCAGTGTCTGTCATGTTCTTAACTGATATCAAAAATGCAGTCTAAGGATTTTTGTAAGAAGAAGTAATTTTTAAGTGGGTAAATACATCTATTAACAAACAAAACAAACAGTATTTTCACAAGAAAAATACCACAAAATGGACTCTCATTTTCGCCGAGCTATATACTAAGCACTGTAATGTCTTCATGAAGCAGTCATCACTATACTATGTTACAGATAAGGAAACTGGTGACATAACTATTTCATAGCTCATGGCCAGGAAGGAATACTGGAAAATTTGATCCAGCATTTTCTATCTTCGGTGCTTTTAAACACAATGTTCCACTGAAAACAGTTGAGCAGGATCCAGCATGAACAAGCCATGAATTACTTCTTGTCAAAGGATCATTTGAGGGAGATAGCCTAGCCAAGAGATTCTTTGTCCATTGTTATAGCATTTGTCCACGAAATTCTGAGCTACATCAGTATATATAAAAGGTACACAAACTGAGCATTTACTTGCAACTAATCATAAGGAATTTTATTTTGAAATATAATAAAATTAAGTATGAACGATTTTCGCATATTCATGAGATAGATGTGTTTACTTTAATTTACATAAATAACTAAATCTTGGCTAAATATTTGATAATGCAGGACTTACAACATCTTCAGTATTTTCAAAGATTGATAATTTGATTTTACACATACCGATGCTAAGGATGGCACTTCTCAGAAATACATAAAAATGACAGAGGTCTTTTTAGGACCATTTCAGAAATTGTGGAATTTCTGCCCTAAGCCCAAACCAAAATTCATTTTAATAATTATTTTTTACTTGTCAGTCACTCAAACAGTAATCTTTTAACTCATTCTAACAATACAATGCACAGGAAAAATATTAAAGATAATTAAATCATTTTCTTCTAAAAAAGCAGAAAGCTTTGTGTATATAGTAATGGTGTTGCAATTGATAATACATAGTAGTTTTGAATATAAGCCTGGGTGCTTCAGGCTGCAGTCTTTGGTAAACTGGGGTGTTGTATACACACAGGAGGACGTGTCCAAGAACCAAGCCTGAAATGCAGTCACACAATGCACAGAACGGGGTAATGTTTCTGGTAACACCATAGATTGATTATGCACACAGCTTTAAATTAGTATTAAGTTGGTACCTTCAGAAATCTTACACTGTTTCCAAAATTTCCTGAACCCCACATTCAGTCACCTACCTGATACAGGATGGTGACTCACAGATTGGGAAGCCGTGGACAGCACTTCTAATGGTCAGTCATGCGCAGACAGCCATGCACATGTATGACACTAAGAACCAAGCCTAGGATCTTACACATGCTTGGCCACACCCCAGCCCTGGAGACTATCTTCTCATTATTGATTGTGTGTCCATTGCCTGTCCCTGAAGTATTTCAATCTTTTACAGCTGGTAAAAATATCTGATTTTCATGATGTAAATACTGACCAGAAATGAGGGCACGTGCCCTCTGAATCAATATGCTCAGCTATTGTATACACATTGCACACACACACACACACACACACACACACATATATATATATATATATATATATATATATATATACACAATACACAAAATCTGACTTTTAAAAATCCTTTACAAGACTCTATACACTGAATTTAATGAAAATATAAACCAGGAGATTAGAATAAGTTTGCTAATGAATGAAGAAGGAGACTTAGATTCACACACGGTAAGCCTGTGAGGAAAAGCCTGGCACCTTTGTACACTCTGCCTCTGAATGAAAACCTGGGGCCAGCCGTGGCAGCTCTTCCTGGAATCCAGGTGGAGCCCTGAGTTTACTGATTGACTGACCCAATCTGGTCTTCTACACACTCACCTCCCAGGCAACCAAGTGTGAAGATTATAGAACCACCGAGCCGAGGAGGCTGAGCAAGCTAAGCTAAACACGCATGGGTGGGTGGCCTAAGACACATCGCTTCATATTACCTGGAAGAAACTTCTAGATCAAAAGGATTTCCCTGGGAAAACTCTAAAATCTGAAAGATAAAAGGATGGTTTCAGAAACTGTATTTGACATGGAAAAAAACCAAAATATACAGTTTTAACTCAATGTCTAAGAAGAAATCATGTCTAGAAAAAACACTCACATCAAAATGAATTATCTGCTAACTCGGAAGAATAAAACCACTACTTGTAGATGCTCAGTAGTCTAATATCCTCAGGTCCAAGTGTCATGGAGAACCAGCCCAGGAATCATTTAATTATTTCACTAGTCTGTTTAAAGTAACCTGTCTGTTTAGAAGTTGTGCGTTGAACATTCCTTAAATACATATATAAATACATATACATGTGTGTGCGTGTGCATGTGTGAGTGTGTATGTGTGTGTGTGTGTGTGTGTCTATGTGTGTGTGCTGCTCTTTAACCTACCATTTCGTTAAAAGATAACATTCTTGGGCTAAACAATTATGTTTTCCCCCTGAGGCACCCTTGTAAAGTATTGGCCACCAAGGCACACAGTGTCTAGGATGACTTATATCATTTGCCCACTGAAATACTTATGACTATTGACGTAGCTCAAAACATGATCGCATCAATGACAGAAAGATGTAGTTGTCCTCACTTCTGTAATTCTTTATGAACGGAGTTGATTCACTGAGCAGGAACTCCCTGGATGCTGGCTTTAAGATGTTTTTTTTAAAACGGAGGAGAATGTAAGCCTTTCAAATATGAATGCAATAGAAAATCCTAAAATCAAAATCTACAGGCAAAACAATGAACAGAATCCACAGTCGGGCATATAAAGTCTGTCCAACTTTTGGTATTCATTAGTTTTATACTTTTATTGTGAGCTCAACAACAAACACCTATCCTGTCTATACACAAATAAAGTTATCTTCTTTTCCTTTCAGACTTATCAATTCCAAATTCAAGAAAAGTAAAGCTATATATGTGAATATTATTATAAGTAGGTTTTTTTTATAATTTCCCAAAAGTTCCCCCAAAAGAATCTTAGAAATTTAGATAATTTGAAGATGCAGAAATTACTCCGAACATAAAAGGTCTTCCTGATTTTCATGCTTACAGAAGTTTAAACTCAGACAGAAGACACCATTTCTAGAAGGGCCGCTTGGCTTACGTAGATCGCATACCAACTCTCTTCTGGTTCCGTTAGCTCAACAACTTGACAGGATTCAATGTATATCAAGTTTGGCCAACTGCAATCGGGTTTTCAGTTTTTATGATGTCATACATTAAAAAAAAACAACTCCAATTAAGTTAATCTAGCTACACGTATTTACACATTTATTCTTTCCCACGGTGAGTGTTCATATTTATATAACACAGATTTGTCCACAATGCTTGCTTTTAAAATCAAGAGGCTATAGCTATGTTCCCTATATTTTAAACCTATGACCAGGTTGATGCCCCAGTAAGCCAAACAAGGAAGCTAATTGTGAAATGGCTAGCCCACTGTCTCCAGCTAATTCTTCACCAATCTCGTTCTTGCTCAGACATTTCGGAGGAGGCCCTTCTGGCTGGTACAGTTGGAAAGGATATGGTGCGGATCTGGTAAGAAAAGAAAGAGACACGGAGAAGTCGATTTCCAGTCTGCCTTCTGATCAGGCTCCTGGGGAGCCCCAGTTCCATTCGTCGTGTAATGTGTGTCCTAATAAGTAAATCTCTGGTTTCCCTTTGCAAAGTTGATGGCCGTATGACAAAGAGAATCAATGAGTCAAGGAATCTATGTAACCAAACTGAATAAAACCATTATTGCCAACGTTACCATTGTGGTAATTTCTTGCTGATTTGAATGAGGTATGAAAATCTAAATATAACAGGATGACCAAAGTAGCAAAATGTATCCAGTAGACCTGCCTGCCAACAGCCGGCCTGATTCTCCATCCCTTTCCAGGGGGAAAGCTGTGAACACGAAGCTCGTTCGGGACACATCTGCATCTGTTCTGGACCCTCTTTTGGCAACTGGGTTCTTTTTTTCCCTGTATTTTGCTTTCTTCTTGTTGGCTTCTTTTAGGTTCGTTTGTTGGTTTGTTTTAATCTTGGATAAGCAATTGTCTCCTTCCATATGCATCTTGGGCGATCTTAGCACTCTGTCTATCAAAATATTCCATTCGTTTCCCTATCCATGCTTCTTCATCGGACGTAGGGTGAGGCCTACCTCTCTGGACAGTCTGGTCAGATCCTCTGGCTCTGAAACAGGAAGCTTCTCTTGAGATGACAAGATGCAGGCTCTAGGTGCTCTGTCTGCCCTGCGACTATAAGTAGCCTGCTTTGACTTTGTTGCGTGGATCCCCTGAGTTCTCCTGCTCCGGAACTTTCTGAATCTACCTATTTCTCTTGTCCTTGTGGTCACCTCATATCTTTCCAATAACTTGTTTACTTAGGCATACGTTTTTTGGTTCATTTACATTGAAGTTAGCCACTATCCACTTCTAAATCCCAGAACAATAAGAAATACAAGGACCCGCCGGGTGTGGTGGCACACGCCTGTAATCCCAGCACTTGGGAGGCAGAGGCAGGCGGATTTCTGAGTTCGAGGCCAGCCTGGTCTACAGAGTGAGTTCCAGGACAGCCAGGACTACACAGAGAAACCTTGTCTTGAAAAACCAAAAAAAAAAAAAAAAAAAAAAAAAAAAAAAAATACAAGGACCCTAACTCCACAGATGGAAGGGATCTTACATCTAATAAATTTTATTTCCTTGCTGTACTAAAGGGGGATGTCAAAATCTCAGCATTTATTTTAATTTAATTTTATTTATTTATTTTAATTTTATTAATGGTTTTGGAAATGGTGATTTTAGCATCCTGCAATCATTCCTTATGCAAAATGCTAATCAGTGAAATGAGATTGGAACAATAGTTACAGTTTGGAGAGTGACACATAACCCCAAATCTCCATTTCCTTACACAGGATGAAATTAAAGTACAAAGTCTACAAAGAGCCTCCTTGTCATGACAGGGCCTATGTTTTAAGTTTATATACATAGAATATACCAACTACTCATTTTCCCCTGTTGTTGAAGAGGTTCTGAAGGAACCTGCTATCTCATGTTTATACAGTAAGTTAATACTAGACCCACCCAGGATCAGTCTAGGCAGTAGTGTGACATTCTCCCACAGCTATGTGAAATCTTTTTGTGATGGAAATAAGGACCACGTTCTCTGCTCAGATTTTCCTTCTTCCGTTCCCCTTCTTTGAGTTAGAAAAAAAAAGTTAGTTATAATTAGAATCAAGAAAATACTGCGAGGATAAATACAATGTATCCTGTTTTTATAAAAGGTCATTCTTTCAAGCTATCGCGGCCATTTAAACAAATACCTAATTGATGGCCACAGCCTTCTCGGTAGGACTGAAGCACGCTGCCCAGTTTGCAGATGAAGAAATCACAGAGTCAAGAGAATTTCAGCTGGCCATTTTAGATCCCTGGGCAAGAGCCTCGGAGCACAGTCACATTAGAATAGCGGGTGTCACCGTGCCAAATCAGCTCAGTTAGTTGGACATGATTTTAATCTTGACCCAGAAATGTGTGTAATACATTTATAATGAAAACAAAAGGAAAGACATATTCAAATAGCAAAGAGTCAATCCTAAAACAAATAGCTATTACAGTGGATTTCAGAATAAGTTCTTTGGTGACTCGCTGATGACTCTGTGAAAACCCCATCTAAGTGCGACAAGTCTAATTTACTGCACAATTACAGAACACTGGAACAGAGTCTCTCCTTAAGACCAAGGTATACATACTAATAGACCCTCACCGGTAGTGAGGATCATAGCGGCATGCCACCCATCTAAACCAGAATCCCACTTCCCTGCAGTGCCGTGAACAGTGGTCCAGAAGGAGAAAGGATGCTTAAGTGGCTTTTGTTCAGGACACAGTGTCAGATTAAGATTTAATCATTGGCTCTCTCATTTGTTAAAAAAAGAAAAGAAAATAGCAGGCTTTGAGTACTTGCCAGGTACTGTGCAATCCACATCAAAAACACAGTTGTCCCCAAGCCTCCAGAACTCATTCTGTCACCTTGAAGAACCTAAGGAGCCCCAGGGAACACTGAGCTGTGAGGAAACCAGAAGCCCTTCCTGACTTCTTCTTCAGCAGTATATTTATTAATTTATTTAATAAATCACAATAAAGTATATTATAATCCTTTATTTAATTTTCTGCTGAACTTTCTCCAGGCAAAGTGAATTTCGTCAAGGTGATTGTCATGTGTGGCTGAGGATGGAAAGTTTGTATGTCATACAGCAAAGTAAAGACCGCACCTGGTAAGACCCCAGTGGAACATTTCTAAATGTCACTGAACCTTTGAGCTACAACCAAAGAGACACAATAATCAGGGGCCATCCAAACAGGAGAGACACAGAGCCTGTAGAGACCAGACCTTGAAGGCATGCTGCAGAGACAGAAAAGGAATTAGCACCTTTTCAGCACCCATCCTTTACCAGGCCAATCAAGTCAACTGGTCATAACCTTTATCTGTTCCATTTGGTGACATTCACTCTCATCCACCTCAAAAAGCACTGAGCCACCAACCTGATATGGCACCTATTTTATTTATATGTTCATTATCTGCCTCTCTCCTCTAGAGTGTAAACTACTCAAAGGCAAGGAAGCAGAATCTTGAGGGATGAATTGCTAGTTTGGTAATTCAACTCCTTTCTCTTCCCAGCTGACCCAATGGAGAGAGAGGAAATGTGGTCAGAAGAAGCCGCGTACTGATGTTCCTGTCTTCCTGTTAGAGTACTTGGGAAGTACGTCTTCTGCTCACTCCAGAGGAATACTGCTTCTCTCCTGTTCTTGGTTTCTTAAGTCAGCTCATCGCCTTAGCACAGGCTGAAAAGTCTAGGAAAGGATGGACCTTACCAAAGGAAGAGAAAACATGCAGAAGAAAACATATGTCCAGAGGGAAGAAAAGCTGGGAAACGGAGGCAGGGCACACAAGTGCCTCACTGCGCAATGTGTTGTACACGTGTCAGCGGCACAAGCCCCTGGAAATTTCTTAGGGATCTGAACTTTTGCTCTACTAAAGTACTGAACCAGAATCAGCATTGTCCTAATGTCCTTAACAGACCCACAGTCATTTTAAAGTTTTCATCTTTAAACAAGCCAGGATGGAGAGATGGCTCACCAGTTAAGAGCACTGTCTGCCCTTCCAGAGGACCTCAGTTCAATTCCCAGAGCCTTCATGGTGCCTCTGTAGCTCTAGTCCCAGCAGATCCAAGACCCTCACGCAGACATGCATGCAGGCAAAACACCAATGAATGTAAAATATGAAACAATAAATAAATAATAAATATTATAAGTTAAAAGACAGACAGGAAGAAAAGAAGGAAGAAAAAAAGGAAGAAGAAAAAACAACAATAAAAAGCCAGAAAGTGGGGAAGCAGGGGTAGGCAGATCTCTGTGAGTTTGAGGCCATGCTGGTCTTCATAGTGAGTTCTAGCCCAGGGAGGGCTACATAGTAGAAGAAGAAGAGGAGGTTGAAAAGTTGTTGTTTGAACATATGCAAATTAAACTTTGTCATATCAACTCTACCACAGAATGTGCTCCAATGGGTGTCAGAAACCGCAACTAAACAGTCAACCCCCTGGGCCTTCTCATCATTAGGTACCAATGATAGGAAGATGTCATGAAGCCCAGTAATTCCTATCTCCTAACAGAGGGATGAAGGTAGAGACTTAAAATTACAAATCTGTTTCCTTATTTGCTTTTTAATTGTTAAAAGCAGCAGGATCTTTGGGGATGGCGGGCTGGGGAGTGGGGAGAGAGAGAGACACACACACACACACACACAGAGAGAGAGAGAGAGAGAGAGAGAGAGAGAGAGAGAGAGAGAGAGATCACAGCTTACATCCTGAATTTGTCTTCTTTCATCTGCTCTAGGAAGAAATCAATAGCACCAATTGTAGGTGCTACTGTTACACTACTAAACAATTGTGGGTTTGTTTGTTTGTTTATAAGTTAATTCTGCTTGCATAGACAACAACTGTTAAGTCAGTAACCACCTCAAGCTTCAGAACTTTAGCATACTGACTGCTACTGCTGGATCACAGAGAATTTTACAAATATTTTCATATTATTGCACCGGTCAAAAATGTGTAACAGTGATGTCTGTCCACCAAATACACAAAAATATTTTAATACGTTAATGCTTAACAGACAAGTGTCTTTGAGATAAAATGCAGAACTGAGAAGGAAAAGTTTAATGACTGACTACTGCATTTTGAAAAACAAACCCAGATGTATGTATATGCAGGGCTCAAGTGCAAGTGTGTGTGTGTGTGTGTGTGTGTGTGTGTGTGTGTACGTGTTGCATCCTTTCTTAATTTTGAAAATTCAAAACTAACATCTGTCCCAGTCTACCTATGAGTAGCGACTTAGGGAAAACAGAATTAAAACTTGCCTTCAATAAAACAAGCAGTTACCTTTTTAAAAATATGGCAGATAGTAGATAACAAGTTATTTTGTCTAGTTCTACAGAATAATAAATCTGCAGCAGTCATTTGTTTAAACAGATTAAACAGCACGCACATATTTCAAAGAATGTGGGGCTTTTCCCTGGGACTCTCTTTTCATCTTTAAAAGAAAACAATGCGAATGCTTTCCTCTTTCCCAGACCCTATGCTATTCACCACCCTCCTTGATGTGGACTCTGCAGATACAGAGAAAGCCTGCCAAGGTTTCAGGGTCCTTCCTTTAAGTCTGCTTGGCGTGCCTGTAAAAATGCATAAAGAGTACTTCTTGGAAAATTGATAATGCCCCCCCCTTCAGTATTTGTGCATTAAGGACTGTCAGGTCTATTTAGTGTACCCATTCATTGGAATCACTGTTAATCTGCATGCAACTGATTTCTTAACAGCAGAGTGCTCAGAAATCAAAGTTAACATAACAATTCCTTTTCTACGAATAACAGTGAAAAGATGTTATGGGCCCAAATTTCAAAGCAAGTTACTGCATTTGCAAGTTTTAAGTCACGCTTGGCACTTTTTCCAAACCCGGTGGTCAGGAACTGGAAAAAAAATAAACATGTGTTTCCAGGATTTTCTTTTCACATGCCACACAAAATGTAACGTTACCAAGATGATGTCACTCCTAAGAAGCGCTTCTTAAAGAAAGCGGTTCGTCTGGGCTGAGGTGCATGTTACCAAATAATGTTAAGGAGCCAAATAAATATCATTTATGTCATATAAATGAAAGTTTAGACTTCCCCAAAGGGATTTCTTGAAAACTCGGATTTTCCTATTAATGTAGAGATAGTATATATTCGAAATCTTATGCTTAAATTCGCAGCTCTTCACTCTGTCTTCCAGGTGCCTTACGACAGAAAACAAAGGCTTATCAATATACAATCAGCTCTCAGGCTCCTTCCCATTTTGCTAAAAGAATAACTGAGGTAAATTTATGGCTTTTGTGAGGTTTTTCCCAAGTTCTCCTCCTTCTAGGTGACTGAAAACGCACAGGTGTGGTTTTCATTCAAGAGAGAGGAAACAGTCAATCACAGACTAGCATTTCGGCAGTTCATAAAGCCGCCAGACCCCAAATCACTAATCAGCCAGGTGGCTTGAAAGCTCAGCTCCAAACTGCCCAGCCTAGTGCTTCAGCATTGCTCCCATTAAAATGTAAATATCATACCTTGGAGGAATAGTGAAGGCAGCCAGCAGCTCAGTAGGACACATTTATTTCTCAGTTTCCTAACATTGACCTGCACCTACACAGACTAGGGCCCAGGGCTGAAAGTGACTGTGGAGAAGAAGGGATAAAAAAAAATACCCGATGTGGAGTCTTAGGAGACTTAGACACCCACTAGTTCAGACCTGGGCTAGCTAAAGATGGTAATGGGGCCCTAAGAGCTGCATAGGATGAGAGGGTAAAGAACAAGAATGGTACGAAATGGACCTATCCATGGGGTGTTCTCAGAGGAAAGGACGCTTGTACTGAAGACTTTAGAAACACGAGGGGCAAAGTCTGTCCTATGACATGACTCTCTGGTGTTTACCCCAGAGTCAGAAAAGCACGTGCACATGAAAGCTCACGCAAAAGCAAATACAGTCTTCATTGCAAAGCTTGAAAGTAAGATAAGTGAATGAATCTAGACAGAGGAATAGTATTTATCATTAAAAAATGCATAGGCTATAAAGCTGTGGGAAGCCAGGAAAGAAATTTAAGTGCATATTGCTAACTGAAAGAAGCCATATGAAAAAGCTAGCAACTGTGTAATTCCAAGCACTGGGAGTTCTGGAAAGGCCAAGCGTCAATACTGAAGGTAATGAAGAGACTGGGAGTTAAGGGATGAGAGTTGTTAGGGGGAAAGACTAGACAACACGTTACGGTGAGATACAGGCCATGATGCATTTGCCACGGGCCATGGGATGCGCTGCCTCAGCCAGAAGGAACCCTAACCTGAAGTGTGAAAATAGGGGCACAATAAGGCGCCGATGTAGATACATGCATTATGGCAAATGAATCACTCTGTCTTGGGGAGTGGATAATAAGGAAATCTAATAAGGCGCCAATGTAGATACATGCATTATGGCAAATGAATCACTCTGTCTTGGGGAGTGGATAATAAGGAAATCTGTGAGTGTACAGAGGGGACGAGGTTCAGGGGAACTCTCTGTCCTTGCGTTAATTTTGCTACGATCATAACACGGGGCTAAAACATATTATCTATGTTTTAAAAGCAACTCTTTAAGATGTCTGGGACAGCCTTCACAACGGTTGCATTCTGTTGTTAGCTGATCTAGCTCTTTGAGATTTCAGTGGTATAGAATAATTTACCAAAAGTGATCTTTTGGTATGCAGCAGCCATCATATCAGTGGCTCCAAAATCCTACAGGGAAGCTGAGAACGATCTATCACTCAGCGGCCACAGCCATCATCACACCATAGCATAATGCATTTCAGATCTGTTTCTGGTGACACTACAAACGGCATTTTTGCTATGTATAATGTATAATATATAGCCAAAATAAAAGTTTATGAAACTGGGATCTGTGTTTACTTCTTTTTCTCTATTTGGGAGTATAGTCTTTTTACTTAGAAAACATGAAAACGTGCTATAACATTGCGCCCTCTGTCACATCAGGACCAACCTGACCCATTTTGTTTACCACATCTCTTAATAACGTCCACAAGTCATCTACAGCTTAGCTGCCAGGAACTGGACAGCTTGGATCTGCCACGCCCTTCTGCCATGGCGTTATGTCGTCACAGCCCACAAACAATGGAGCCAGCTAGCCACAGCCTGAAACCTCTGAAAAAGTGAGCAAAATGTGACATGTCTGACGTTGAAGCCATTTTTCTCACTCTCTCTTTTTATAAGTGGGTATCTGTCACAACTATGAGAAGTCCCGTCTAACGTAGAAAGTTAATACCCCCTTTCACAAAGATCTTTGGAACTGAGATTGTCTCCTATGTTAATCATTGTGGAAATGAAATATATTTGAAAACATCAAGAAACGAGGGGCAAGCACAGGTGCTTGGCTCAGAGGTTCAGAGCACAGGTCACTCTTGCAAAGGACATGAGTTCATTCCCCGGCAGCTGCATTGGGTGGCCCACAGCTGCCTGTGACTGCAACTCCAGAGGACCCAAAGTGTCTAATAACAATGGACACTGACACACACTTTTTTAAATAATAAAAAAAATTGATAAAAAACTAAGGAGATGAGACCAAAAATAGGAGAACATTTAGATTGCAAGGGGAGGCCATGCTGAGTGGGTAACCTCTAGATCTACGGAGTGAGTTTTCTCTGTGATATTCAAACAAGGAAGTAGCCTAATGAGCTTCTCGGAATACATCCTCATTTGTTAAACTGCACATGATGATAGTGTCTCCCAGAGAAAGAATAATATGTCCTTCCTTCCCTGTGTTCTTAGAATTCTCACAAGATAGTGAGTTCGACTTGGTGTTCACAAATTCCCTGAAATCCATCCAAAAATCTAAAACCAGCTAATTTCATTGCGTGCTAGGTCACAGATTTAGTTTAACACCACTTCATGTTCAATGGCATTTTACCTCAGCAAGCAATAAGGTGAGTATTATTATCATCCCTATCTATGCAGCAATAAATGGTATTGCAGGGTTTTTCGCCCGTAGCTGCTACCTTTTAGAATGAGAACTCTAACCTGGGCTGGTGGCAAGAAGCACATATGTTCTTAACTACTGTATACAGCTGTGGACTCATCCTTGAATAGGACTATCACCCTGAACCCTAGCTCTTATATCTGATGTCAATGAAATGGCATCAGAATGTAGAGATTATACAAACTATACTACACTATAGTAGAGTCAGAATGTAGAGATTATACAAACTATACCACACTAGAATATAAAGGAAACACCTAGGTTACCTACAACCCTCCTAAGTTCTACCACCATATGGTCTTCCCTTCCAGGCCAGAGAAGGCAGGCAACATGAGAGGTCTTCTGCCTGAGAGCAGAAGACATGGATCATGGTGAATCATTGCCACATAAATGAAAAGACAAGTCTAGGTCAGTGTAAATGTGATGTTGATGGTCGATAAAGACAATTCTGTAATCAGCAGAGATGCAACATGACTGACACACATATACATATATAAGTAGTTATTTGGAAATGTTGAGTAAGTTGGTCAGAGATGAATAAATAAACCAAATGACAAAAATAATGTACAAATCCTTTAATATTTCACACACCGGAAATAAAGAAAAATGGGAAAAAAAAGGAAGAGAGAAAGAAAACCTCCATTTCCCATCAGCTACAGCTTTCTAGCTCCAGAACATGTATTTCTTTTAGTCTACTTCAACAAAGCTTTCTTCTTGCTATCATCAAATCATCAAATCTAATCTGGGGAGATCAGGATGCCCTTCCTATGTTGGGTATGTTTCTTCACCTAATTTCCAAAATTTAATGTATGAAATACTTTCACAAAAGTCAATAGATAAATATAAAATATAAGCCACATGCATACACACAATAACCATTAATACCAATGTCACTCTTCAAGTCAACACTTCTCTCCATATTTAAATTTTAATATGTACTGGTATTCAAGCTGGTCATTATCTTCTTAATCACTTTCTGACTTGCTGAGAATGTTGTAGTAGCTTCTTGGCTAACCTGCTACCTTTTCTTTCTTTCTTTCTTTCTTTCTTTCTTTCTTTCTTCCTTCCTTCCTTCCTTCCTTTCTTTCTTTCTTTTCTTTTCTTTACTTTTCTTTCTGTTTTTGTTTTGTTTATTTCTGGTTTTTTTGGTTTTGTTTTGGTTTTTGGCTTGGGGTTTGTTTGTTTGTTGGGGGTGTTGTTGTTGTTGTTTTGAGACAGAGTTTCTCTGTATAGCCCTGACTGTCCTGGAAATCTCTCTCTGTAGACCAGGCTGGTCTTGAACTCTCAGAAACTTGCCTGACTCTGCCTCCAGAGTACTGGTATGAAAGGTGTGTACCACCACTGCCTGACATCTATTATTTCCTTTATTTCTAATGCTGTCACCAAGCCTCTTCCTAAGAATGCCCAACTGCTATTCTAAAATATGCATTTACTGATCTTTTAGTCAAAAATCCTCAATGTTTACTCATTTATTTCAGATAGTGTGCACACTCTTCAAGATATCATAATAAGGCCTAATTTTACGAAACCTTATTCTAAGCACCACACCACCATGCCATGGGCTCATTTGTATGGAGAACTTTACCTGCCCAAAATACACATAACTCACAAAGTCTTATTTTCTTCCATAGACCTTGCTACGGCACTCCTCTAACTCTAGTATGACCTACATAAATTAAGTTTTTGTGCATTAATTAAGCATCACCTATTCCTACAAATTTTCTCTGAAAGCCCAAACTCAATCAATAGTTCTCTCCTGCTAGAAGATCAAACAGACCCACCGTGTGCTCATTAAAGGCACATCCGAAAGCTAAGGGGAGAATTGAACTCATTCTCTTCTCATTGAAAGCATAAACTGAAGGCAGAAAAGTATGCTAGGTAAACCAAAACTTTGTCACTCTTCATTGCTAATTTTAGAGCTTACCATTATTTTTATGTTTAATTGAAGAGGAATACAACATAATAATACTAGGCCACCAGGGTTTTCAGGTATTGCCAGAAGATCACAACGTCTGGAAAGACCCACATACTGACTTTTAAGAGCAGAGATAGTCTTATCCTCAGACATTACAGCAGACAATACTAATTATAGAATGTTCTACTCACACCAGGCCATAGCAAGAGCCTGACTCCTCCCTAAAGCTTTAGTTGACCAAATTCTAATAGAAGCCTATTTAGTGACACATACTATATTGTTATACAATAGGTCATGGGACCTTTTAATCAACTTTTTTTTTTAAGTCTAAACTAAGATATATGCTAAATGTGAGCCAAAGTATTTTGAAAGTTATAATGAATTTTTATGATAGAAATTATATTATGTAAAATATAAACATGTGTATTTAAGGAAGATAATAGTTTAGCTTCTCAAAATAATAGCTAAGCAGTGGTGACTTAAGCAAATGCTCTACAATTAATGGAAATAGAAATTACATGCTATCACAGTCAACGGGTGCTAAGAGAAGGAGACGGGAGGGAACCCATACCAATGTACTCTTAACACGCCAACTCAGATTTAAGCTTATATAAATCAGTCTCTCCCGAAGACGGAAACTACAAAAAGATCAAACTTCTTTAAGTTCAAAGATGTTAAATTCTACCACTTAAGCCCCATTACATACGTAGTTGCTAGCAGAGCCGTATCGTACCTTCAGGAGGTTCAATTCCCCTCTTTAAAAGCACTGTTGGCCTGGTGTCTTGGACAGCAGATCACAGAGTTCCAGAGCCCTTAAGATGCTGCATCACCAAATCTTACTAAGACATAATTAACTTCATTGGGAATTATATGATAGCAACTTAGAACAGAATTTTGCAGAACGTTATTGGTATTCTTCTACTTGGCAATTACCACTTCAGCAAAAACCGTGAGGAAGAAACAGAGGGCTAAACTTGGCCTCAACGAGAAGCACATCAAGTAACTGGCCCAACTTACAATGCCAATAAAAAGCACATTAGAATTTCCCATGAAACTTCCCCCATCAGGACAACAATTTCGTCATGAATGTAAATTCAACCAAAATGACTGCCATATTCGCTAACCAGACTGCACATATATGGGGGGGGTGCCTAGTCAGGTGCTCTATATGCCAGATAACCACCTTTTACAAGCAATTCTGTGAAAACAAGAAAAGAGCTGGAAGCTGCTGGCATTTTAGTCACCTAAAGTCACCTCAGCATTAAATACGTGAAGGATAAGATGTAAGTCACTGAAATTTAGGCTCATGCTTCAAAATGAGAAACCAATGTTCAATTCAGAATAATAATTATAAGGAAGTTATACGTTACAAAACTTCCAATTACTCAATAGACAATGTTTTACCACCATGAATTGTGTAGCATAAGACTCTTGAAATTCTACCACGACTTTCCATCAAAAATATTTAGATTACACGTGACCTAGTTTTTATCGTAAAAATGGAGAGACATTTCCCTTCCTTGGCCTGCTGACTTTAAAGTACACTATTCAGTTGGAAACTGATTTTAGGCTACTATCAACTTAGCATTTGGGTTTAAAGTATCCTAAAACATCACAAATGCATGCAAACTATAGGAAAGCAACATATAAAAGCTGTGTTCCCATCTTTGCTATTTATGTTTCCCCCCCTGCAATTCACCCGAAACCTGAAGAAAATAACTAGAACGTTTCCTGGGAGCCAGGCTGATGACTTCGGTGTGGAAACTTAGGCAAACTTTCAGTGGAAAGCTCTTCCTACTTCTTCTCCAACGAGTCTTCCCTATTCCAAAGACAGTTGCTTTCGCCACCACCAGCTCCTCTGTATCTGTTTTCCACATTTTTTTTAATATCATGGTGACCAGAATCCTAAAGCGAACAACCTATGAGAGGAGCGATGTATTTAAATATTCCATCCATTTATCACGGTGCAGGAACATGGGTGGACCCTTACAGCAGACTCCTCACATGACAGGGACAGGAAGCGGATGCAGGGAAGATCCCGGGAGGAAATACCTTATAAAGGCCAATCCTTCCTGATAGACCCCTGCAGACCAGGCTTCAGGTCTCAGAGGTTGTCCAACCTTCTAAAACAGCTCTAGTAGCTAGGGGCCAGGTGTTCAAAGCCATGGGCAGACGGGGAGACCATTGCAGGATCCAACTGTGACATCCCCACTCTCAGGAACCACAACAGTGAGAAACAAGAGGAAGAGCGAACCAGAACTCCCTACCAAGCAAGGCAGACTGCTTTCCCGTGGGCCAACCCGCCCATCCGCGCGCAACGTGTTTGTTAACATTCTGAGAGACATTTGTGCAGAGCACACATTGACGGAGCTCCTGTTTATAATCAGAGATTTCGGAACCGGCGGGAGGGAGATTTATTCGTGGAATCTTAACACCCATTCAGACTGTCGTAAAACACAAAGGACCAGATTCAATAAAGACTCTGTCCAACTTCCACAACACTTCAGTCTGCGTGAGCCTTCAAAACAAAATCAATTTTTTCCAGTTTTTGCATAGGGCCGCTCAGACTTCAAGAGGTTGGAAGCCAGCTGGGGCATTTCCTAACTCTTCTTCTAAATTACTTTCAAAAGTCTTTTTCCACAGACCACAGTTCATCAGAAGTCAGTCTCCCCTCCCCCTCCCCCTCCCCCTCCCCTTCCCCGCCTCCCTCCCCTCCCCCTTTCTCCCTTTCTCCCTTCGTTCTTTTTTAAAACATATTTTAGAGAACATCACGTGGAGAACAAACGACAGACCCACGGCATATGTCTCACGCAGAACTGGCCCATAAACAGAATTCTTTGGTACACAGTGAAAAAAAAAATACTTTTGATTCTATGCTCCATACTACAGTAGGGCTGGGTATAATCACTTTTAAAAATTGCTGTGTCCGTGGCCAGCTGTTCTTCATACATGCTGGGAATGTTTCCTCTACATTCCTAAGGACATAAGTGCTTGACACTGGGCCAGTACCTTCCGAACTGGTGAAAGATAAACCCGCCCCGTACTGATGCCGCGCTCTCCCAGCAAACTTTCTCCCACAGCTAAAACGTTAAAAAGTTTTACCCCACAGCCCACGTCCTGACATGAGTCCAATAACTAATGCTCTGTCCAAGTAAAACACATTTTGTCATAGCTTGAAAATGTTACCTTTCACAGAAGGATAGTATTTCTGACCAGCGGGGAACATAAGTCCACATTATCTATTATTACCCTGTGTCAGGACCGAAAAGGGAAGGTGGGTGGTGGATGTTAATAACGACTTAAGCGATTTCTAAAAGAGGCATTTGAGAAGTACAGGGCCTAAAGTTTCAAACGTTTTGTCTTATTTTCGCTGTGTCAGCAATCTCCCTCCCCCCCCCCCCCAAGAGCAACACTGCCTCCGACCGACGCCTAGTTCTCCTTTTAATTTTAGCTGGGTGCTTTGCTAAGCTGGAAAGTTTGAAAAATACCCTAGAAAACTCCTCTGCCAGGAGACGCAAAGGCAGCAACCTACGACCAGGAGGGCAGCGGCGCCCACGCCCTCAGAGAAAGAGTTACCATCATAGAAGCACAAGAAAGAGTTTTGAATCTGAAACTTATTTTTAGCCCCCAACTAATTGCCCAGTGTTTATATCTAAGGTTTGGGCCCCTTGTTGGACATTGGAGGAGCCGGGGAAACACGGGGTAGGGATGTAACTGAAGTGGAGAAGGAGAGAAAAGTCTCTCTGCAGTGAACTGCAGATTTCTCAGCAGCAGAGGGGTGTGCCTTTTCTTCCGCAGACTTGGGGAGACTGTGGTTCCCAAAGCCACTGTCCTGGCCAGCGATGACCGGTGGTGAACTGAATGCTTTCCTCAGGTCCCCATGCTATGAATTGCTAAGTTCTCCTCAGTTCTTCAGGCCATGTGGTTTTAGCAAGGGCTTCTCAAGGAAAGGATCTGGGCCGTTCCTGACCACCCAAAGCATCTCAAAAGAAGAGGTTACTTGGCGCCAGGGATTGAAACGTGTGTCCTGTTTCAGGCCGGGGAATAGGAAGGACTTAGTTCCTGGAGATCTGTGTCTGTTTTCATCTGGAGCATTAGATCTAGGGGTCCCAGGCCCTTAGGAAAGAAACATGTCAATCATGCTTCTCCATCGCGTTAGAATTAGTTAGAAGAAATCATTCAGAGGTCATAGACCCATTAAAATATATATCTCTTGTAGTGAAGAGACTCTGAGAACTAGAGAACACTCAACTGTGACAGAGAATGTGTCACAAGACCAGAGGGGATGGCCATGCTTACTGTTCCGAATTTAGGAGGAAGTTATCCTACCTTCTTCTTCTTCTTCCTCATCGCGTTCAACTTCTGAGAAAGAAGTCACAAAACAATAGTTTCCTTCTCGATGCTGTATCAGTAAGGCCAAAGTAGACTTCAGTTACCCGTGTCACCTCCATTGCTGGCCTGGTGAGACATTCATTGCTAAATGCGAAAGCCTAGATTCGCTACATCTTAGGTATCAGCTCCAAGACAATCACCTGATAGATCAGCAAAGCATCTGAAGAGTTTAGAGGAGATAGATCCCTGCAGCTTTTCGAGTGAGGTGGGACACACACACACACACACACACACACACACACACACTGCTTTCTCTGAGGGTATCAGTCCTCTCTCGCAGACCCCCATCCTGAGCCCCTGAAAATATGAAATTGGCGATATTCAAGGTGAAAAATCAAGCAGACTGACTCCCTCTCTTTGGGAAAAAAGCCTCTTCAGGGTCACCTGAGCTGACAAAGCATAGATGATGTTTGTACAAAGAGTTCTGACTGCCACATAGAGAGCTCTACAGACAACTCATTAGACAAGGAAATGAAAAATAACTTTTTTTAGTTGGATTTTTTTTTCCTTCTGGGGGAAAAAGTTTTATTCTGTAGTCCAGGAGCCCAGTGTGGCCTCCAACTCACTATGTAGCCCAGACAGCTCATAGCAATCCTCCTGACTCAGCCTTCTGACTACTAGGAAAGCAGCCATGAGCCACAAGCCACCATGCCTGGTCACCAGCTTCTTGTTTATTTATTTATTCATTTTTTTTTACGAAGACAGGGCCTTAGGTAGTCCAGGGTGGTCTTGAACTCCGCATGTAGATAAGAACGACCTTGAAATTCTGATCTTCGTGCCCCCTCCTCCTCCTCCTCCTCCTCCTCCTCCTCCTCCTCCTCCTCCAAAATGCCAGGATCGTGGATGTGATGCAGCCACTAGTCCTGATTTTTACGCAGTGTTGGAGCTCAGCATAGGGCTTTGGCATGCTAGGTATGTATTCTACCTGACCAAGCCACAGCCCTGACCAACCCTCTCATTGTTAAATAGCAGAACTGAATCCAAGTCTGCTCTGCTTTGGGTCCATAACATGGTGAACTAAGTGATAATATTGGAAGGCGGGATCCTGCTCTCTCTCTCTCTCTCTCTCTCTCTCTCTCTCTCTCAGTAGAGGGAACAAGCTAGTGCTTAGAAATGGCCAGAAAAGGGAGAACTGTCACAAATGAGAGCCCATGCCAGATGGAGCTACACAGCAAGATCTTGGCAGAAGAAAAAGAAAGAAAGACAAAAGAAAAAAAAGAAAAGAAAAGAAAGAGAAAGAAGTGTAAAAAACACCAAGGAAAAAAGCCAAGAAGGCAAGGGTCGAGGAGGAAGGGAGGGGTGCATGCCCAGGGACTTCCCACCATTCTGGCCCCTGTGTGGGTGAGGGTCCCCTGCACATGCCCCGCGGGGTCCCTTTGACAGGTATCTTGCTTCTCAGCTAAGAAAGGAAGATTGAGGATACAGCTCAGTGGGTAGACCAGCACATACCCCAGGCTCTGATTTCAAAACAGAAAAAGCAAGGAGTCAACACAGTAAAAATATATGTGTAACTGGTCATTATTAATTCTATAAGAAAAAACCCTAAGATATTAAGGTTAAGGAATGTCAAGTCCTTCCTACAATGGAGCCGACTGTAGCTAGGTTCTCCTTCCAACCACAACACAGAGAGATAGACTCACAACAAGAAAAACAGTAACTCATGCCTCCAAAATAGTAATAATAGCATTACAATAATTTTATTTGAAGTCTCTGACCAGTTTACCGAATAGTCCATTATTGCATTTCCTTTGATCTCAAGAACAACCTGTTCTCTAAGGAGAAATTTTATTTGTCTTATCATTTTATAACCATGAACACCAAAGATCAGAAAGATTTACAAAGTGGCCCAGCAGCCAGTAGCCAGTCCTGCAGGAAGAAGAAGAAGGAGAAGAAGCCAGGCATTTGGACCCAAGCCCGCCTAAGTGACTCCACCGAGGCATGCTGCTAGCAATGGTGACAGCTTGCCTTTGTGAAAATGAAGGACGTGTTTAGTCATTCACAAAAATGCTTATTAGAGATTAGGCATGTCGGGGATAATCAAGGGAAATGGAACCCCTAACTTTAAGAAATTTGTTTTCTCACAAAGAAGTGAACCAGTTTAGTTTTGGAGGTGTAAGTGAAATCATGCACAGACACACACACACACACACACACACACACACACACAAATAATCTAGGGGGCTAATTTTGACGTGCACTTGCATTTTGAGACAGTCGGATCTAAGAAAAGCTGAAGAAGCATTTTACGCTAAGGTTGCCGGGAACTAAGTTCCCTTTTGTGACTAGAAACTCTTTTTCATAGTAAAAGTTGGGGGCGGGGAGAGCTGCTTGGTTGCACACTGATGCATTAGTTAATGTTCTCTGCACCTACTTGCTTCACAGAAGTTCGATTGGCTTTAAAAAGGCATTCATGGATGCCACTCAAAAGGTCAAGCTATATCGGTGACTTCTTCACATAACTTGAAATCTAAAAACCAAACCTCAGGAAAATTTGTAGAGGCAGAAGAGTGGCCTTTTCACTGAATGTCGCTTGACAGCCTCTTGGGCAAGCATGGGCAACTTTGCCAGAAACAGTAGAGAGTACACATACATGTGTGATGGGTGAACAGGGTGCATCCTGTGTTTCAAAGCCCTTTTGCACCTTTTCCTGGCTAATCGCAACACAAGTCTCGCCCCTTGCTCTGGCCTGCGGTTAATGGATCCCAACCTCCTAACGTTGGATTGGGTGTTGATATACTCTAGTAGAGTGGTTGTCTTCAATTTCTCAGAGACATTTTGCAGAAAAATACTAACGCATATGGCAGATCCCAACATAAGCAGCCAATAGCAAAGAAGGAAAAGAATTATGCCAAATTAATAAATCTGAAGTAGTCAGCAACATAGAGTCTGGCCAATTATTGGAGAACTGCTGATGGCCAACTTATAAGCCCACGTAAGCCAGTGTGTTTGGAAGCCACAGAGGAATCGTGGTGAGATAAACTAAGGAACTACAACCAATTTAATGTTCGAATAGCAGAATCATCTTTCTAAGGAAAGCGATAAGAGTGGTTAGGTGCTGTAACTTAAAATTTACAGTTCATATACATTTTTCACTCAGCAATGCCTTTTCTAGAAATGTGTTCTAAGAAAATAGTCAAGAATGTGAACATATGTTTGGCTGCATGGAACATTCATGCCAACCCTATTTATATTCTTGAAGAGATTGGAAACAACCTTATGCTCCACAATAGAGGAATTGATTAAGTAAATCACAGCGCAGCCAAGATGAAAGGCATGCGGAGGGATATCTGGGGGCACTGAAATCTATTCGGTAGACATTCTTAGTTGAAAGGGAAGACTTAGAAATTAGAGGGATTTACATTATTTTACATGGATGAAATGCTTAGAAGGATCTGCAGGAAAATGCTAACAATAGCATGTGATCTCAACTTTTTACCAGTTTATTATCTGTACTTCCTAGATTTTCTTGAAAGTGCTTCTCGAGGAAGCAGAACCTCCTGTTAGCAGCAGCAGCTACTACCAAACTACAGAAGAAATGTGTATGTACAGCAGAAGCCCTATATGTTCATATGTTAACAAGCACATTTTCCACCAAAACTGAAAACCCCTTCCAACATAGACAAACTAAGAGGGAAAAAAATGGCAGTTTGTAATTACCCTACTTTGGTATAGATAACCTTTAATATCAAATATTAAAATATCTGAGGACAGTGCTGAACAATATTGATTTCACCATTAGCTGTTAGGTAATACTCAGTATAAACGTCTAGAATCCTTTAGTGTCATAATTTAATTACAAATAGAAGCAGAGGCAATCTGTAACTCATGCTCAACTCTTTGAAGAATTTTAGTCGGGTCAGGCTAGAACAACGCCCTAATTTCATTTGGACTTAGTCCCTGCCTTAGAACGGGATTAAAAATAAACACAGAGAAAGAGATGGAAAAAGTGAACCACCTCATTTACATCCGACATAATGCAAATAAGTATTTTTTAATAGATGGTCAATACTTAAAATACTCAGTTATAGCAAAATAGGAGTGACTTCATAATGGAAAATTTTTAGTAATTTTAATCTTACAGCAGGTTTTTTTCCCCTTTTGACTTGTCAACTCAGAAGTCACTTATTTTTGAAGAAGAAAGATCTTTTACTTAGAGACAAAGGTAAGTTACAATACACCTCAGACTAATTAAAGATAAACCTTTTATGCAGCAATGGTACAAAAAAAAAGCAAATCATATTTAATAACTCAGACAAAACAGCCATTCACCAAAAGGACATTGTCTTCTTTTAATTATTAGAATAAATCACTTCATGGAAAACCGTTCGGCATGCGGTGACTACAGGTGATGATAAATATAACACAAAACAATAAAAGGAGATAGATTCTCTGCCCAGGCAAACTCACACCAGTCACAGGGAAAACCTTGGAAAGCTCATCTGCCTTCGAGGTCTCGCATTGTCTGTGCTGCTCTTGAATGACCAGACAGAGCCTTGGCCCATTATGATTTACACATTTTACTCTTTAGTACTTAGCCTTTTGTATTATTCCACACCAAAAAACAAACAAAAGAAAGAAAGAAAGAAAGAAAGAAAGAAAGAAAGAAAGAAAGAAAGAAAAACACTGAAATGCTCTTCTTCTCCAAGAGTTCTTGCTGTTAGGACAAAATACATGGCTGGTCACGAGGTACGGTGGGTCGCCGGCACAGTCTCAGCGCCCGGCGCTAAGACAGAGAGTAGCTGGAGACACTCTGCCAAGCTCTGCCTCTGAAGGGCTTCCTTTTCCAGATGTTTGCGGTGCTGAGAACCAGACGAATTCCTCACCTTCAAAGTGGTTTCAGTTTTGAATTCTGCCACAGAGCCTTGGAAACTGGTTGCCCTCTGGCTACCCTGTAGCAGACAGACATTTACATACTAGCAAGACCACCAGCAATCTAATACATCAGTCCTTTTGCCATCCTCTGGATGGCTTTATCATGTGGGGGCATTGATGAGATGGTAGTCTCTTGCCATAGACAGATCTTCACAACTCTTAATGACAGGGTTCACAGTTCACTGTCCCTAAAAGTGGGCTCAGCTATGAAAACCAGCTCTGGCCTCCCCACTAAAATTCTGTGAATTTTTTTTCCATAAACATCACTATCCATCCTTTACTATAATGGAGAAAGAATTACTATAATGGAGAAAGAATGACAGAGAGGCTGGGGGAGGAAAGAAAAGGAAAGGAGAAGAGAGGAGAGGAAAGCAGAGGAGAGGAGGAGAGGGGAGGGAAGGGGAGGGGAGAGGAGGGAAAGGGAGGGAGGGGAAGGGAAGGGGAGGGAGGGGAGGAGAGGAAGGGGAGGGGAGGAGAGGGGAGGGGAGGGAAAGGGAGGGAGGGGAAGGGGAGGGGAGGAGAGGAGAGGAAAGGAGAGGAGAGGAGAGGAGAGGAGAGGGGAGGGGAGGGAAGGGGAGGGAGGGGAGGAGAGGAAGAGGAGGGGAGGAGAGGAGAGGAGAGGAGAGGCGAGGAGAGGGGAGGGGAGGGGAGGGGAGGGGGAGGAGAGGAGAGGCGAGGGGAGGGGAGGGGAGGGGAGGGGGAGGAGAGGGGAGGGAAGGGGAGGGGAGGGGAGGGGAGGGGAGGGGAGGAGAGGAGAGGAGAGGAGAGGAGAGGAGAGGAGAGGAGAGGAGAGGAGAGGAGAGGAGAGGAGAGGAGAGGAAAGGAAAGGAAAGGAAAGGAAAGGAAAGGAAAGGAAAGGAAAGGAAAGGAAAGGAAAGGAAAGGAAAGGAAAGGAAAGGAAAGGAAAGGAAAGGAAAGGAAAGGACAAACCTTATCCCGAAGGGTATTTCCTTCCTGAGGCATGCATTATCTTGGTGATTCAGTTCCTTCTAAATTTCTGGTTAGGTTTTGTTCAAATAATGGCACACCTATCCTGATTCTTAACTATGTTGGTCATGGCTGAAATGCTAACTCTACCTAATTAGTTTATTCAGAGTCTCAGATAGTTTTGCAAAGTATATTTGCGGGACTGTGGGCATTTTCTTCCGAAAGAGAAAACCACAATTCTCTTGGGCCACCAAGCTGCCTTAGTGACCTTTGTTTCGTTATCCTAAAAGACTGGGATTCATGAACAAGAGAAGAACACAGAAAACAGAGGCTCGTGAGATGCAGAAAATCCCAATAATGACCACAGTTTGAAGGAGTACAACCTTTGACCCTGGATAGCACACTTGGTCCAGTCTATACAACTTCAACAGTATTGTGAATTTAAAAAAAAAAAAAGAAGAAGAATTAAAATTACATTTTTCAAGAATTTTGCCCAAGAGAAAAATTGATGGTCAAAGAAGGATTATTTATGTGAAGAAGTCTGAAGATACTTTGTTTTGCTGGTGCTTTTTTCCAGACATGGAAACCTATTTTTTTAAAAAAAAAATAATACTATGTATTATCTGTCACTAGTATATATTTTACACAAGAAAATTTTTATTTGGTGTTGATTATTTACAATGTTAGAGATTACAGCCAGCACTTTGAGCATTCTAGATGAGCAGTCTCCTGCTCATCTCAGCTCCATATATCAGAAAGTTTTTCATGCATATTTTCTGCTGTAATTTGTATGAATGCCCTCCTTAGTCCCTTAAAGGAAAGAAGGTTCAGAAAAATTAACCAATTTATCTACTGTCAAAAAGACATCTAATAAGCCAGGGCTTAAGAGATGGTTCGGCTGTAAAGATCACTGACTGCTCTTGAAGAGGACCTGGTTTAGTTCCCAGCACCCCCATGGTAGCTCACAGCTATCTTTAACTCATTGCAAGGGTTGTTATACCCTCTTAACATCCTCTAAGTGCCCTGCACACACATGGTGCATAGGCATACATGCAAGTAAAACACTCATTCACATAAAAGACTAATAACATGTTTTAAATCCAGTAAGTGGTAAGTCGTTGGCTCAGTGGAGTCCTATAGATTCTATAGTCAATGCACTCAACAACATAGATAAATATGAGGGGGAAATGAAAGTATAGAAAGAAACCTGGGAAACTATTCAAAACACGAGTGTCTGTGTTTTGAAGACACTCCCCAAGAACTGTAAAAGGTGGAAATATGTTTTCCACAAGCAGAGTAGAAAAAGTGAATTTAAAACAGTTTTATACAGTGACTTGTAGCCGTATTGTGCCGCGTCCGTAGATGCGGCTCTGGCTCAGCCATCCTCAGAGGTGCTTCCTCTTGCAGTTTTTGGTAACTAATACAGAGATCCAAAACTAGGCAATGCGCACAGGGTGAGAGACTTTGGAACAGTCATTTCTAAACGGGGTGTCATCAGCAAACCGTTCCCCGCGTGGCTCGGGGAGCCATGCCTAAAAGGACCCAGAAAGCTGGTAAAAGCCAGAAGGGATGAAGCGTCCCAAGGAAACGGCCTTCCAACACGAGACCGCGGCACACGTGAACGCACGGGGATGCTGGCAGCCCGCACAGGGCCTGCACATGCGTCCCAGGGCTGAGAGGGGCAGTGGGCAGGTGCTCCCATCCCGAACCACGATGCTGTCTCCAATTGACAATTGCACTTAAAGGGGAAAAAATCCACTTTTAAGATGTAATTCCTGCAATAGTGTCTTGCGTGGTATACAAACCACACTTCACGGCAGGCCCAACGCCCAGCAATAAATGGCCAACCCAAAACGAACACAATGATATTTTTGAAGACTTTTCCCCCCCCCTCAATTTACTTTCTTTGGGCATTTTTTTAAAGGTAAAAATGTCATTTGCTTGTATAATATGGATTCAAGTTTTGTGGTTTTATGTGTGTGTGTATATGTGTGTATGTGTTTCTCGGGCTCATTTTGTTGTTGTTGTTGTTGTTGTTGTTGTTGTTTCCTTCTCTTTTTTATTCGCCTGCTTATTTTCTAAAGAGAGAGAGAAAGAAGGCATGGAATTAAAAGGGTGTGGGGGAGGATCTGTGAGGAGATGAGGGAGGGAATTTGTGATCAGAATATAAAGGATGGGAGAAATTATTTTCGGTTTAAGGGAAACATTAAAATAATTTTATAATTAAGCATATCAGTACAGCTGAAAGGAGATTGACTGGTCGCTTTAAAAGTTAACGTTTATAAGATTTTTTTTTTCAAGCAGTGCTGGGTAGCTTGCTCAGCCTTGGAGGAAGAGTAGAATTTGATGCCCTGGCTGGGTCCTGGACTTCAGCTGCCTAGTTACTGATCTCATAATTAGTTACGCTGCCTGTCCAGACCGCCGGGAGGGAGGGAGCTATGAGCCTGCATTCCTTAAGTTCATATCATATAGTCTAACAATGCTAGACGCAGTATGGTATACGGCTTTAGACTGAGTCAGGAGCCAAAATTCTAGCTGTAGTCTTACTGATCTTGAGAGCCTAGCAAACTCACTGCTTGTGTCCTGTATTTACAGTTTGGAAAGGAGGGAATTTGTTTACTCAACCACGCTGTTCTCGACCCACAACCGCTCGGTCCTCCTGGGACTCGCAGCTTGGTAAAGAGAGGAAAGGCCGGAAGGCTGTGAAGGAAGCCATTGCATAAAGGAAGTCAGAAGCTGATAGGTCGAAAACTAACCTAGGGACATGTGACAGTGTGTGCACAGAAAGGAGATGCATTTCTTGTGTTTACCATATCAAGATACGGTTGTCTCATTTTGAAACAAACAAACAGACAGAATTTTTTTCAGCATAGCAGAAAGATAAGATTTCCGGAGTGGTAGGCGGTAAAAAGTAATAGGGTCTCCTGGGTGACGCCTCAGGGGCTTCACATTTCAACAGCTCTGGAGCTGAGGGTGGTGGTTGTGTGCTTGGAGAGAAAATGGCCGTGGTCGTGTTGTAGAAGGCTTCAGCTCTCAGGTGTGATCCTGCGTAACCCCTGAGCCTGAATACAGTGGCAGCCTTCTGTAACTACACATTGGAACCAAATAAGCCATTCTGAAAGGTGTACGATGAGGGAAAATAAATCAGATTCGTACCAATGAGCAGCTTAGGAAAAAAAATAAAAAGGCAGCCAAGAGAATCTAAGAAGTGCAAGCTGGGAGCCCAGTTGGTAAAATTAATTAACTCTAAGAACCAGAATCTTCTGAAAACCCATATAGACATGGCATGCTGAAGGAGTCCCGAGCGGACAACGGGGTAAGGCCAAGCAGAAGGAGACCCCTCTCCGCGGCTCACTTGGTGCCTTTTTATTCTTGAAGAGCTAAATGAGTAGGTACTACAAGAATTTGTCTGGGTGGGTTCAGTGTGAAACCTGCCATTTTACTTTGTGAGGGCTGGACTCATCACCTCAGGAGGTGTGAAGATGGGTGTGAAAACCCCTCCCTCTCCCACCCTTATTTCTTCTAATAAAATAATTTTTTTTTCTCTTCAAAGCCTTTGCTCAACCAGAAAAATGAACCAAACTATCTCACGCCAGTTCCCCACCTATTTAAAAAAGAACCTTCGGGAACTCTTGGGATCCGAAAAGGGGTGTCGTGATACTTTTGAGGACGTTCTGGGCTCACTGCTACGGGACCCACTGTCTTCAGCCACTACAAGATGCCACACTCAGAAATACTGCCTTGATACCTGTATGTCCTAGAAAATCCTTCTCTTGAAATGTTCTTACGCGGTGTGTGGAATCATCTGCACTAACAAAGAAAGAACTGCCTTGCTTCAGGCATACCCACAGGGCGGGACAGAATGGCATCTGTTCGCTCTACTAGGATACCGCCCAATGGTCCCAGGAAGTGTTGTCAGGGAAAGCATCTTATAAATCGTAGGGCCATACCTGTCTGTAAAATATGATTATTAGGTTTTGGATCCAATATGAAGACATATGTGTTGCTTGGAAAGTGGGGTGACTGCCCTCAAGTTTGATCTCCCCTTAAGGTTAGCTCACAAACGTGCCATCTCAGTCACTGTGCGTCTTGACAAGACTAAGCAAGTGCTGTTGCTGAGAAGGCAACTGTGATTGGCATGGGTAGTCCCAATGGAAGCACTGAGAGTTTCACTTCACTCCTTAATGCTTGACATGAAATAGCACAGAAGACTAGAGGGTATGTCACACTTTTATTTTTATATATTTCTTAAGTGACAGGTTCCACCCAAGTCAAGTTACCATTTATTATTTTTATCCTTTTTATTATTTCTTTTACGTTTTGAGATTGTAACTACATTATTTTCCCCTTTCCTCTCCTCCCATCAAACCCATATATCCCTTCTTTCTCTCCTTCAAAATTGTGGCCCATTTTCCATTAATTATTGTTATATATACTAAATAAATACATATAATATTCACATGTATATTCCTAAATATATAAATACAACCTGCTCAGTCTTTTATGAGTGGCCAATGTCATTTCATTTTTTTTCTAACTTGACCTTTGGATCCTGTCTCCAACAAGCATGTAATATTGTAATTCTCTCCTCCAAGAAACACTATCTTTATGTTCTAGTCATTCCGTCAGCAACTGCCATGGGTTAGGGAACCTTCACCCTCAGCAGTCCAAGTGCAGTTTTGTAGTTGATATACCTGCTCACAAGGCCAATGAGCTACCCAGCCTAGGTCCCTGCACCACCATTCATTTGACACCATGAGACTGAATAGTAACTTCAGATTGAATTGTACTAATTCAACATGTCCTTTCTGTTGGCCTGGAAAACATAGCATGGATTATTAGTAAACTTTCCTTCAACTACTGAAATCACATTCTGAGACTGTGTCTTCTAGAAAGAAGTATGCAATGCACTTCTAGAAAGAAGTATGCAACGCACTCTGAGCACATGCAAGACAGAGTCGGATTTGCAGCACACAACTTTTAGAAATTGATCCTGAACTTAAAACAAACATCAAAAGATGGTGGAGAGGACATTCAGATTTTAAAAAACAAAAACAAAAACAAAAACAAAACAAAACAAAAAGACTTGAAGTCTCAGGACCGTAGGTAAAAATTCCCCCTTAGGACACTGTGGTCACCAAATCTAAACCTATTGAGAAACAAAAGTGAGATTAAAACAGGACAAAAAATTCTACAGCTTTATTTAAGAAGTGATATTTGAGCTATAAAGGATTTCCTGTCATTCTTGCTTGAAGTAATTTTATAATATTCTTTTGTTCTTGGGCTAGTCTAAATCCAAACAATCATGTGTGCAAATGGCCCACTACAGCAGTGGATGACCCAACAGTGTAAACATTATTGTTTATCCAGAAGCATTATATGTTCATACACAAATGGCATTAAAAGCTTGTGGTCAGATCAAAAAACCACAACAGTAATTGTTTATTTATATAGCTCACCATTACTTCGTAGTGTAAGTTTACATTTTACAAAATTTCTAAACAATGCCGTTACTCTTAGAAGAGTGAAAAAAAAACGTATGGTTTGCCCACATGATTAAAGACAAACAGCTTAGGTCTAAGCCTGTGGCGAGATGCTTTAGTATGGAAATTATGTACGTTGTCCAGCCTTAGAGTTCTCATTTTTAGGCCGCCCTTGAAAGTCTATGATAACAGGGCCATTCAGTGAATTTCTGCATTTTTTTTTTCTCTTCAGTTCAGGGCAGCTGGTTTCTTTCTTCTCTAAGCAGAAAGCTCAAGTATATTTATCACCCCAAGAATGACTCAAAACAAACAGGAAGTCTTCATCAGGCGGTTCCTGGGCATAGCTGATATTAGGTACCGGCAGAGAGGAAACAGGGCGACTATTCTCTAGGAGCTAGGAAGAAGGTACATGCAGATGCAGGCGATAACCAACTTAGAGATGCTTCGAACGACCACCATGTTCTCCCAAGATTAAGTGGCGGGGCAACACTTGTCGGGTTTTCCGAGGCCACGAAAATTCCTCGGGAGTTTTCCTTTCCATTTCAGTTTGAAAAAAAGCAGTTTGAACTGGATACCACGAGCCTCAGAATCCTTGTGAACCTAAGCGCCAAAGGAAACCTGGGCGGGCGGGAGCTATTCTGGGAGATCTGGCTTTGATCTGGTTGCTAGGAAAAAGCCCGGCTTTTGTCTGGAAGTATTCTGAATGGCTCCTTCAGTCAGAATGAGGCCTGCAGGTCACTGTCTGAATTAAGTGAAGAGGATTTTTTTTTTAACGCTAAAAATGAAGTTGTCGCTGTATGCCGCAATAAAGCTGGAGAGAGCGACTGTACTGCCATTCCACGGCGGCGGCTCTTGGCTACAACTTAAAACTCCAAGGTACACTGTGGAAATCACTGGAGCATTGCTTTGCAGATCAAATATATGCAAATATCCCTCAGTGGCGCATATGTTCCTAGAGACCTCCCCTACACCTTCTTTTTTCAAATAAAACCTGTTTCAGATTCAAAGCACACTTTATTTTTATTAATATAAACTTTCACTATCAAACCACTTTTAACCTTATATAAAATAAATAGAAAGGCCAACCAGTCCCACCTAACTTTCCCCAAAGTGGGAGAGATGGGTTGCTAACTCCTAGCACCAATTCAAAGGTATTAGGCAATCCACTGGGGAGAGAGCCTCACCTCCCCACCCCCACCCCCCCATCTGTTGACTAATCTTGTTTAGAATAATGCCAGTACCTTTGTGTAAGGACTTTGCAGCCACTATCTAATCTTCACAGATCCTGGTAAGGTAGAAAAGGAGGAAATCTTATCTCTGTTCAACAGATGAGGAGACAGAGACGCAGGGAGGTCCAGTGACAAGCTCCCACTTTGAGTGCCACCTTCTGTACTGATGTAAGGAATGACGGAAGTAGGACTGGCGTGTGAGCTTCGACTCCAGTCCTACTTCCGGGGCCCTTTGAGAACGCGCCTTATTCTCTAGTGACCATGTTAGCCCTCCATACACTCTTTGGAAAACGTGCAGCGACTGTGAAGTCAAGCCCTTGACCTCAGCGCCGGTGACATCAGGTATAAATGAACTGAAGCCACTGAATGAAAACCTCCATAGCCCACAGCAGAACAGAACTAATCACAGCCTTTCTAAATCAGTTTGGAAAGAAAGGACTGTTTTTCACAACTTCATTAAGCTGCAACCTCCCTCCTCGTTGTTTAAATTTTATTTTGTTCTGCTAGCAAATCCTAAAACGTATGAGCATTTGATCAAACGTATCTCAAAAGTAAGAGAGAGAGCTAAGATGAAAAAAAAATGGACAAACATTTCATTTGAACAAAATGCGTGAGGTCCAAGAAGTGTAGAAGCTGAGAACATCAAGCCCGTAGCAGCCCTGTCGTATGGGATTATCCCACACTCAGAGTGAAAACAAGGAAAGGCTAACAGTCAAAAGGATCCATTTCCAAATAGTATAGGACATCCTCTTTTAAAGAAACTGGGTACCTTGTTTCTTAGGGAGAGTTAGAGTGGAAATTAATTCCCTCACGGCAACTTCTCCCTGAGTTAAACCACCTGATAAGAGACAACTACCACCCACCACCCGGGCCCCAAGGAAGCTGGGGACAGCGGTATCTATCACACAGGAACTTGAGAAAGAAGGCAGCCTGGGCTATCTTTTGGAATGCAATTACCCTGCAGATCACCAGGCAAAAAATGCAGGAAGCCCAAAACAGGCCTGCCTGCCAAAAGACATTTGAACAAGAAAACAGAAACTGAGTAACGTGACATCTTCTACCTCCTTTACCTACTCAAATCTTTTCGAACTTTGCAAACAGTTGTAAAGCTTTAGACACTACAAAAAAAAAAAATTAATTGTAAAATCTACCCGGAAAGGCACAAGGCAGATCCACATTTTAGTATGAAATTAATGGGTCCTGAACTCTCAATCCAGGACTACTAATGTGTTAAAACCCAGCTCTGAATGTGGAGAGAAACCAATTTGCCTTTCTGGATCTCTGTAATGGCAAGAGGCTAACAGAACCAATTAGCCGGCTACACAATGGGTCTTCTCGAACAGCCGCGGACCAAATCTGAGCAACCCCTACTGAGCAGGACCCAAACCTGGGGGTCTGTTCTGTCCTCACTAGCACACCAAGGCCCTGTGCAGCTGTTCCAGCAACCCACAAGGACTTGGCATGACTTTCCCAGTGTGTCACCATGGCTAGAGTTAAGCATGAGCCAAAAATGAATTAGGTAAAGACAGGAGGCTCCAGGCACACATTCAGCAGGTAAATTTATTTGCAAATTACTCTTTTCTTTTTAGCTTTCTCACATGAGATTCTATTTAGATACTTGGAAGAAATCTTCATCGTTCTTAAAGCAATATCTGGTTTCAATAGTTGGTTCAGGGCCAATTAGGCAAAAAGATCTAATAAGAGAACCCTTTTTTAAGTTATTGTGCATTTATGAAGGGTTTACTGGTTTCAATGATGACAATGTTATTGTTAAGACTGAGTTGTTTTAAGACATTTTATTTCTCTACCATGTAATTGATTTACCCTATTCCTTCTGTCCTAATACACAAGTGTCCGTCTTGCTCATTGAATTAATTTGGGTAAAAGCCTTCTGCAAAAGCCATCTTTTGGGATCTACAACCTCCTCGGTGAGCATTTGTTAACACATGATATTATCCTGACATGTAAGTCCATGAGAAACTCGACACTAGAACATAGCTTTAATATTTTTGGGAGGCTGACAAAGTACTAATGGAGTTCTGATGGCTAAGGCAGTGTTCCTCTACTCTGGTTTTGTAGTTTCCTGGAGGACCGCAAATACCTCCTAGGTGGTGAAAAACAAAATCACACATACACATACACACACACACACACACACACACACACACATTTTTTTCTGAAGAAAATTAATCACAGTGTACTCTAATATGAAATGTAAAAATCCACCATTAGAGATAGGAAGTGTGTCACCGTGGGACTTGGAACTCTGTGAGAAAATAAGCAACAGCAGTCATTGAAACTCCTCAAAGTTTAAAACCTAGTCTGTACTCCAAAAGTTAAAAGAAGAAGAAAAGAAAGAAATTCTATTCTTGTTCTTGGGAAGTTCAATTCTATCACATACCTTATGACACACTCAAAAAGGAACTAAGACAAAACCCATTCCAGGACATTTCCTCTAAAAGAATGCAAATAAGGTGTGTCGCATAGTTTCATGAATAAAATAAACTCGATAATATCTAATAGCACATTACACTATTCAATGTGCCTAAATTACAGTTGTACTAAGAAATGAGAAAATCCCTGGAATGGGACCAGGATTGCTTTTTAATTGTCCATTAGAAAAGGCAAAAAATAAAATCCCCTGCAATGATTTCCTTTTGAGATCATTCACCTTATTTTTAAAACGCGAAGTCAAAAACACACTGTGAGGCTGAGGAGCACAAGCAGGCAGCGGTCTGCTCTCCTCCGCTCAGACACAGCAGCTCCGGCAAACCCACAGTGCCAGCTTGAGACAGGCTGGGCTACTAGCACCGCACACAGCAGAACCTTTACTTTTTCATATCGAAGGAGCCCACCGAGAACATCTCTCTCTCTCTCTCTCGCCACCTTTTCTTCTGAATTGAGGCCTTCCTATGTTAGGGATGTTCTTCCATTGTTTGACACATTCCCAAGCCCTGAAAAACAATGACAATTTTATTTTCACATTAAAATTCCTCTCCCCGGGGCCATATTCCGTGAATGAGTGGCTTGTAAGACACACCGCTAATAATAAAACCCGCCAACTGTGCCAACACAAGTGCGGGCAAAGCACGGGAAAGCTGAGGCTGGGCAGAGAGTGTCTCCAGTACCTACAGTGGCTGATGCCTCCCCAGAAAGCTATGGCGTTGCCTGCTTACTTATGTGCACAAACAGCAGCAAGGTATTACTTTTTAAAAAGTAAAAATAAATAGCTCCTGCAGCCAGCCGCTTCCTTGTCTTGAAGCTACTATTTCTATTAGAAAATAAACTTGTAAAGTCCACCCGTTAGGGTGCTGGAGAATCAGACCCCACAGAGCATATACCAATGTGCGTTCAGGGATCAGTCTTACGCCAGCAAAGGAAGAACCTGGAAATGAGGAGGTAATTCCCGTTCAACTGCAGCGCCACTGTGAAAGGCTGCAGAAAAATCAGATTCGTCAAGAGTAATTGCACATGTCAGGAGCTCAACTCATCTGACCTCCCCAACACTTAGTGCCCTGTGTCACTGTCACTAAATTGTCTGGATTCCAGAGCAGATGCTGCTGCCCAGCACTCTCACCCAGGGGATTAGCCAAGACCTTGTTTGTTGTTGTTGTTGTTGTTCTGGTTTGGTTTGGTTGCTTGTTTTGGTTTTTTTGTTTTGTTTTGTTTTGTTTTTTTCACTTTTAAATCTCAGGCTAGTCTTTCCTCTGCAATAACCACAAGCCCTAGACGAACAAGAGGCCTTTTTAGTCCATCCACTCACCAGTTATATAATAAGAAAGCAGTTTGGCTAGCAGAAATAGCTGCGTGGTTTATCTTATTCCCTATACCATTTACTTGACAATATACAAGCTTCCCCTATCACCGCACTCCCACTCACTCTTCTTTCCGTTCTTCTTCATTTAGCAAATACCTAGTGAGCACCTAGTGTGTTCAAACCACTTGGTGGGTACAGAGTTCAGTCTCCTCCTCTAGCCTGAATTCTCATGGTGATGTAGAGACAGAAATAAAAGAAACAATGCTTCACATTCTAAACTTCAAAAGCACTATTGAAGAAGATGCAACTTGGGGAAAAGAAATAAAGATGGATTTGGGGAAGTTTTACTTTGTCTGAAGACAATGACCTGTTTCTTTAAAAAAAAAAAAAATGACAGGAGGAAGTTGGGGCTGACAAGATGGCTCAGTTGGAAAAGGCAGTTTTCTGCCAAGGCTGAAAACCTGAGTTCAATCCCTGAGACCTAGACCTACATGTAGAAGAAGATAATAAATTTGTGCAAGCTGTCTTCTGCCCTCCACACATGTGTGGCATGCACATATGCATGGACACACTTGCGCGCGCACACATGGGAAAATGAAGTGCTCAGGACATGTCACTTCTGTTTAGTTGCCCCAGGAAGAACTGGACACTTCAGCTCTTTATTTAAAGAGGCACTCAGTAAGAGAAAAGAGCAGGAGTAAGAAGACAAAATAAGTTCAAGAACAGACTAGTTTCCTGAGTGTCTTCCAGAGCAGCCAGGGCCACACAGTGAAACCCTATTTTGAACTGAGGAAGAAGAGGAGGAGGAGGAGGAGGAGGAGGAGGAGGAGGAGGAGGAGGAGGAGGAGGAAGAGGAATAAGAGAAAGAAGAAGAAGAAGAAGGAGGAGGAGGAGGAGGAGGAGGAGAAGGAGGAGAAGGAGGAGAAGGAGGAGAAGGAGGAGAAGGAGGAGAAGGAGGAGGAGGAGGAGGAGGAGGAGGAGGAGGAGGAGAAGGAGGAGGAGGAGGAGGAGGAGGAGGAGGAGGAGAAGAAGAAGAAGAAGAAGAAGAAGAAGAAGAAGAAGAAGAAGAAGAAGAAGAAGAAGAAGGAGAAAAAGAGAAGAGGAGGAAGGGGAAGGGGAAGAAGAAGGAGAAGGAGAGGGGAGGAAGTGGTAGAGGATGAAGAGGGGGAGGGAAGGGAGGAGGAGAAGGGGGAAGACAACAAAAAGAAAACTAGATAATAATGTCCTGAGCCCAAGAAACATGGAAAGAAGATAATGAATTAAGTAAGCAAAGGAGGAATTCGAAGCTCTTGAGGGCTGGGACTTACTCTAAACACGGTGGTAAGCTCGCAGAGGATGTTAGACAAGGTCATGCCTTGTCATGAATGCCCTGTTGGCTTCCTGTAAAACTTAATGACAAAGAGCAGCAGAGCAGAGTCGGGAGATATGTTAAACTGAGAAAGAAAGGAGGATGTAAAACCAAGTTGTCCAAAAACTTTCATTTCAACTTGAGAGGATGGCGGGCCATTAACTATAATGCAGATACTGGTAGGAACGAGGGCTCATGTGATAGATTCACTTATGTAAGCTTATCCCTCTGCAAGCCTTGGACTCATGGGAAGTAATTTCATAGTTCTATGTAGCTCTTGCCTATCTCCTGTTACGTCGCAGTATTCTGATACTGACCTATTTCTTAGCTCTGTTCCCCACGCCCCATCTTAAGAACCAATTCATCTTAGTCTTCTCTGGTAGAAGCTCTCTTCAGAATAATGTCTGTTACTAATACCCATTCTTTGTATTTGTTATCATAAATTCTGTCTTATACTCTATGTCTCCTGGATTTAAATAGGATTCTGGGCTTACAGACTTTTTCAGTCCCCTATGTCTCCACTTCCCAACTGCTCCCGACCCTGTCACTTACTGTGATGTCACCACACAATGCTGCCCAATCAGATTTCCTCCTAGTCCTCTACTGGAACTCCTTCCCATAGCTCCTCTGCCTTCCGCAGCCCTTTAATCCATTAAGTCTCAGATCAAGGGTCCTATTTTTAAGGGAAATTGTTTTGACCACTCCTCTCTTAAAGACTTTCAGTCTGCAGTCTGGAGGGTAGGCTGCTGTGTGGCGGTCATGTGATACTCTTGGTATAATTAATAAAACCCTCTCTTCCTTAGCCTGAAGGGGTAGGAAAACAGGCCACAGCAAGCAGCTGCCTTAAAAGTGGTCAAGATGCAGGAAGGCAACACACCTATAATCACCATTGCCTTCAGTGAAATAAAGTTACCCATCAGTCTCTTGTCCTGCTTGTGAAAGTGACAGCCATTTTCCTAGCATAGCTGTAATCTCTAAGGGTCCTGATAATCCCACGCCTTTCACATACATTTTGAATGTTCATATGCCAATTAAAATTAAAAAAATAAAAAAAATCCCTGTGATGATTTAATGAAGCCATTTTCATCTCTGTAATAAAAACAATCTGATTGTTTTATACTGAACATAAAACAATCATTTTTTTAAAAAATATTTTTTATTTCTTCCACCGAACTAGATTTAATCCCCATAAAACAGAGGTAAACTATTTTTATTTCTTACCTTCTACATTTTGTATGGCATAAACATGTGTATGTAAATGTACATACTACTATGGCTACATAGATATGTAGTTGTGTGTGTGTGGTTTATAAATTATTTTTCACTTTAAAGTTTTTTGTGTCAAATTCTGGAGCAATCAATATAAGTGATGCATTGTCTTGCTGAAGTCACCAGGGATATTTCCATTTTAAAAGAGAAAAAAATCTCTTTCTGTGCTCTAAGATAAGGAATTATAGCAGTCAGAACTCATTCTAGCTCATACAAATTTGGAAGCCTCTGAAGGCCATAGTAAGGCAGGATGCTCTGTTGGTAGAATGTGTCCATCAATATCAATTAATATTTCTTGTACAAAGTGTGAATGCAGACCACAACACAGAGCAATTTGTGATATGCTTTAAACATAAAGCATATCTGCTTTCTCTTATGTCAGTAAGGATAATATTCATGCAAGATGTAGTTGTTTATACCTTTAATGTAAGGACTAGGGAGGTAGAGGAGCCAGGAGGGTCTCTGTGATTTCAAGGCCAGCCTGATCTATATAGTGACTTCCAGGCAGCCAGGAATATACAGTGAGACTCTGTTTCTATACGTATATATTGCTCATCACCACAGTAAATAATAAATGTTGATAGTGCTCCAGGGTTATGAGTAGTGTAGAATCTTATCACATGTGTTTGCTGACTTTGAGATATCATAGGGACATTAGGTGGAGAAATGATGGCAAAACTAAGTTGACAGTGACCATTGCTTACCTGTTTCAAAATTAAGCATTGAATGCCAAAATAGGGATAATAACTAGATTAGAAGACAGACTTGTGACAAAGTGCACATAATCCCAGCACCAGCCAGAGCAATGTAAACTTGCCTGCAGCCTGGACATCTTTGTTCATAAAGCATAACCTATGCTAAGTAGGATTTTCTTTTCTTTCTTTTCTTTCTTTTTTTTTTTTTTGTCTAAGTAGGATTCTCTATCATCTCTATAAACATGATTTTATTATATTCCTTGTTCCTAGGTAATCACAAACCAAACTAATTATAAACGTAATTTATTCCATCCTACTTAAAGAATAGCATTTTTCACTAGTAATGAACTAATATTAAGACTCCAGAACAATTACAGCAACTATAATTCATTGCAGCTATCTCTGTTCATTTGTGCTCTCTCTTCTGAACCTACCTTCACGCCCTTCCATTTTCCCTTTACTTCCTGAATGTTTTACAGTTTGCAAATAATTTGGTGGTCTCTCTTAGCCGACAGGCTGTGTCTTCAGACCCTAGTCAGCAGCTAAACTCCGGTCCCCAGACTGAGCCATTTAACCACAGGAGTTCCTGTCCCATCCAACTCATTCATCTCTTTTAAGTTCAGCTATAGCACACTTTTTTCATCAACTTCTGAAGAGACTAACAAAAATACTTCATTCTGGCCCAGCAACACAAAACCCAGACTCATTTTTGATGCAGTGTCCATTTAAATTCTCGATGTCTCTATGTCACAATATGTGAAATATCTTGAACTTTGATTTCAAGCGAAAAGAAATGTTCATCTCTATGCGGAACGTTCATCTCTCCTGCTGTCTGATTGAGAAACCACCTCAAGCACACTCAGTCTGAAAGAAGTGGGTGAGGAAACCACCAAGATAACCATGAAATCCTGTTTCTGAATTTCTCCATGCTTCACTGCCTTTCAGGCCTTCCTATCTAGAACCTCTTGGACTCCATGTATGAATTCAGTACACCGTTGGCCTTTGACCTTTGTCTTCCTCTTTATATCTCTCTACTTAACTATTCATACCTACTTCTCCATTGCTGATCACACAAGTGCAAAGCCCATGACCTCAAGCGAAAAACCGGTCAGCTGCACCCATCATTTTCTCTTGAACAAGGTCATAAGAACACATAAGTTCTTACAACATCTGACGTCTTACCCTACGCTTCGAGAAATAATATATGCGTTATAATCAAGGTATTTCTTTTTTAACTCATCAAAACTGGTTTGGTTTGAGCCACTGCTTTTGTTAACCATCTTGCCTACTGAAAACTGTGACTGGGAAGGGTAATGGGTGAGAGAGGTCTTTGAAAAGAGAGGCATGATATCAGAATGATTCCGTAATGAACCTTCCCCTACATGACTCAAAACTGATTCTGAATGCAATTCATTCTTAAAGTGGACAACTGAGTAGGAAGCTTAAAGATTCCCAGCTCTTATATGGTAGCTAAGAACCATCTGTAAATACAGTTCCAGAGGATTTCCTGACCTTGGTGGACATCTGTATGTACATGGCTCATGCCCATAAGCTCAAGCGCACACATTTACACATAAACTCAAATGAATGTGTCTTAGAAAGAAAGAGAGAGAGAAGTGAATATAAATTGAAGACAATAAGATAGAAAAAATAATTATAAAGCAATACATGCATATTTAGTACATAACACAATTTACCAGAAGATTTTTTAAAGGTAGTCAAAAATCTAGCAATGCTTAACCCTCAATGGTGACATTATAGATGACTTTACTCTTGCCCATATTTTCTATATGCCCAAATATTCCACAGTATGTATGTAAATTGGAGTATAGATGAATTTTAATTCAGAAACAGAGTAGCTCTGGCAAGGGATCACATCCAAACACCATCTAGGTCTATGTGATCTGGTTGAAATTCAGACATGCCCTTAGTACACATCTCTAATCCCTAACGATGAAGGTAAGTTTACTTTGTAAAGAAGCAGTCACGTTTGAAAGGGCATTTCAAATCAGACAACGATCTGACAGAATGAGTCAGAGATAGAATACACCCAACTCTCTTGAGAACAGCACAGAAAGGAAAGGCTACTTGAGAGCAGTGTAAGGAGAGAAAGTGTGTGTGTGTGTGTGTGTGTGTGTGTGTGTGTGTGTTAGCAGGACAGTTTTACAGAGACCAGTGGCAGAGAAAACAAGAGAAATACAAGTGAAGACAAACAAGCCAGAGAATGAGGTTCCAGAAGATTAGAACGCATTGTCAAAGTTAGTGTAAGGCCAAGCAGAGCAATTCAGTGAGAAGCCAAGAAAAAACAGATTGCATCAGTCAGCATGGAAGATTAGATTACAGAGGCTAGAAGCTCCCGGGCTTAGACCTAGGAATAGCTAGAACAGAGAAAGAAACACTTTGGGCTCAGCCTGTGTGTTCACATAGCTTGGGTACAGCTCTCACCTCATTCCTCTACGTGAAGAAATAAAAGCAAAATTCATAATGCAGGGGTCATAAATAAAACAGTATACATTTTTAAGTCAGGGGAAAAAAGAGGCAATGGGGTGGAAAGATGGCTCAGCTGTTAAGAGCACTTGCTAATATTACAGAGGTCCCAGCTCAGTTACCCTGTGACAGCTCACAGTCAGATGATGTGACTCCAGACCTGATGCCCTATTCTGGCCCCTCCCTACATGCAATGGTCATGTACATGGTACATACACAGGCAAAGTGCACACACACACACACACACACACACACACACAAGTGAATGTCTTTTTTTAAGAACAAAAAAGGAAGAAAGCCATGAGTTAGATGAAGCAAAGATAATATTATAGGAGCACAAACAAAAGACTCTAATAACCATTTACAGAAATGTCCTGTAAACACACAACAGGTTCGTTTTCAAATGCATGTATTCATACACACACATATATAGCTATAAACACAAACACTCATAACAGCAAGTACAAGGCTCATATAAATAATACGGGAGCTCTCACTCAGATAATCAGACTATTGCTTAAAGCAACAACACTTACATGATAGTCATAAATAAAAATGGAAAACATGATCTTGGTGAGAGGACCACGCCTTCCCAAAGACAAACATCCATGTTTAGTGGAGCCAAGTTTGAGGGTACATACCCATTGTCCTGGCTTTCAGGAGACTGATGAAGGAGAATCACTTGAGCTGAAGTGTTCAATTTTGGCCTTACCAACAGTGTGAAAGTCAAAGCCAGAGAGAGAGAGAGAGAGAGAGAGAGAGAGAGAGAGAGAGAGAGAGAGAGAGAGAGAGAGATTAGGGAGAGGGAAACAGGAAGGTCTAGAGTAAAAGAATATTTATTTAAGAACTACTAATTAAGGTTAAGAATAACAAGAGGCTCACAACCTGTTCCCCTTGCAAGTGAGGGTACAGTGACCAAAATTTAAGCATATTATTAAAAAGAAATCTTAAGCTCTGTGTATTTCACAGGGCTGACTGGAAACTTCTCTGACATCTGCATCTTGACATCTTGATAGATTCGAATTTTTGGGGAGAACACAAACCTTAACCTAATAACTTTTCTGACCCATTCTATGGTCAAAAAAGCTCACAAAGGTCCAATTTAGGTGACACAAATAGTTTCCCTCTTTCTGGTTAGTAAATAACACATCGACATTATCCACAGTGTAAGATATGGTCCCTGTCAGATACCACAATGGCAGCACAAAAGGAACGTCAGGAAAACATGATTCTGCTTCGGGAAATTGCTCTACGAGTAGAAACTGGGGGTGTTTAGTACATGTCATGGTTAATCCAGGAAAGGAGTTTTAGGCTCTTCAAATAGCGTAGTATAGGACTCTGTCTTTCTTAAATCTCATGACAGTGACATGCGGTTCAGAGACATAGCTAGGATTAGAATATTTGGGGTCAATTCATAAAGTCATACTTGTCACTGACAGAAAAATTCAAACAATCCTCTCTTCCATTCAGGATAGGAGCTCCTGCCCCGTTCTACCACTCCTGCAATATCTATGATGGCTGATAAGCACGGCCAAGGGGGTGCATTCAACACGAAGGAAAGCCAGCATCATTCTTCAACAGGAAACAGTGAGAATACAGTGTCTGCTGCATGCTGATGCTGAACATCGCCCGGACATCTGCTTCTATTTCTTTGGGCTCCCAGGGCTGCCCCTGTTCTAGCTACTGTCCTGGGAGTGACAGTCAAGCAAAGCTGGGAGACAGAAGAGACCCTCCTTCAGTGGTGCGGGGGGGGGGGGGGTATGCATACTAGGTTCAGGAATATCACACTTCCACTCACTCTCAGAGGATGAAGATAACCCTGGAAGGCCTGCTTGCTGTGGAGGGCCCAGCATCTCTGTCTTGCTGCAGAGCACATTCTGAGAGAGTTCCATACATAAATCATTCCTGATCAATATATTGGTGCAATCTCTCATATTCATACCACCCTCCCTCCCCCCTCCCTCCCTCTCTCCTCCCTTCTTTCCCTCCCCCATGAGACAAAAAGAATGCGCCACGTTGGTGAGAAGTGACAGAGATCAAAGGGCAAACTCACCCAACTCGTTCCCAGGTGTTAGCCCTGGGACTAACACTGTTGTTCTCAATTCCACCCACAGCCTTTTATTTTCTCTCTCCTTCTCCCCTTCCTGTCCCCTTTATCTACAATGGTATTCACACCACACCACACACTCACACACACACACACACACACACACACACACACACTCTCGCGCTTTTTTTTCTTCAAAGGGCATTACAAACTCAACTTAGAGAAGAGGAAACATCCCTACCCTGCTGAAGCCAGGCACTGCACATATCCTCTGACTCAACACTTGACTTGACTTGAGAGTGGTTTCACAGTCAAGAATGAATACCGCATTGGGATGTGTGTTTTGAATGCTCTTTTCAAATAAAGCTACGCAGGACCAAGGGTAAGGCAGACACAAGAACTAGGTGAAACTCTTTTTACACACGATGTTCGAAAAAGATTTCAGAGTTACTCTTTGCTGGAAGTTTCTCTTTGTTCTCCACATCTCAGAAGCCTGCAAAACCCAGCTGCATATGAAACAAAGCCGACAATTGGAGTAAGCAGCCTCTGCACCCGGTGGGGCGAGGACCACATGACCTCCCAAAGCTGATCTTTCTTTTCTAGATCGCGGCCTCCTGTTAGATAGTGTTTGCCTGCATTCATCTGGACAATGGACTCTGCCCCTCATCATGGATGTCCTGAAGAGATGTTAAGGGAATGCTAAAGAAGGCCTCAGAGTTGGCCAGCCATTACGTTCACGTCCAGCAACCAGGCAGCCCTAGCCCTCCTGCTGCCCCTGAAAGTCAAGCAGTACCGTATTGCTTCCTCGCCAAGATGAACTCTTGCTTCCTTAAGAGGAATTTTTTAAGGTTGGGAGGCAGAGGTGGTGAGAATAAGAAAGTGGGGAGCCGGAAAGTCCAATCCGTCAAGCTCCATTTTAGAAGAAAGGGAAAACCGAAAAGCGAATGTGTTTAGCGTGAGCCATTTCCTGCACTCAGGAGGGAAGAAAGCGCGCTAGGAGCCGCGTGCAGGAGGAGATCCGCACTGGTTTATCTCTGACCTGCAGCTTAGCCTCGGTGTCTCGGCTGCCAAAAAGCTCCCATTCAAACGGTTGTGCTGAGTTCATCAGAGCTCCCCGTGTCAGGATCCTAACAGGAAAAAGCGGGACAGACAGTCTCTCCATTCAACTGCCTGGGGACCCCATGACAACTGAAATCCCCTCGCAGACCGTCCATATCAACCTTCGGCAGGTCAGAGCACACAACCCCTTCAGAACCACAGGCTCGGGCCCACACCCTTTCCTCTTGTCAACATTGTCGCTTTAAACAGAACATCGGGCCTTATCACGAAACCTGAAGTAAGTATGACAATTAAGATGGATTGCAAAGCCTGCTTGTGCCTCACAATTAGCAATCTCTTGGCAGCAGGCCCCACACAACTGTTGGGGGGTATGGCAAGAACTTTATCCCCGCTTAGTGCTGCATTAGCATATTTAGTAGGCTGCAAGACATAATTCCTAAGATATGAACATATTTTTGTCTTTTCGAAAAAATCTGCAATTAAGCTATAATATGTAGAAACTGCACCGGGCAATCAATGTGCAAATACCACGACGGGGCTGGGCAAGGTGGACGAGGAAAGGGGTGGACGAGGGAAGGCGACCCTCTAGCACTGCTTCTACTGCAGCCCCGTGGAGGGAAGGCCACCGCAGCCAGCCCCCCACCACTGCTGGCATCTGATGGCTCTCTGCAAGCTACATGCTTTCAAGTTTAAACCTACCCCTTTGGAAAAAAAAGAAAGAAAGAAAGAAAGAAAGAAAGAAAGAAAGAAAGAAAGAAAGAAAGAAAGAAAGAAAGATCCTGGTGTGACTCCTGTGGTTCCAAACGTGGCATTTTCTCAGAAGGTGCTTTTTGTTTTGTTTATTTGACATCTCTGAGTAATAGACGATGTTGATTAAAAGAAGAAAAAAAAGCAATCAAAAGGTATTTCATTCTACAAATATGAAGTCTCTTCTTCAAACTTTCCACTGTTTTTTTGTTTTGTTTTTCCTTTGTGGTTGGCATATCTTCCACACTGATGGATGTGGGACCTTGTGTGTCAGCGTACAGCAGGCTTTAAGATAAACCAAGCACGCTAAGCTACCTGACATCTCCAGTAGGCTCACTGGCCTGGCTTGGACCTCTGGTCCAAGTGGGACCTGGGTGGAGGCTGAGCAGGGAAAGAAACCAAGCCAGATCTTTCTGAGATAGCCAGGACTTTGTCTTTCTTGACATCTGAGTTGCAAGAAACAGGATATCCTGCCAAATACTTTACAGTCGTGAGACCCACCTTGGGACAAAGACACGGCTTAGGCTAAGGGACTCAGGGGACATAGATGTGGGTTCTCCAGGCGGAAAAACCTCTCTCCCCCTCCTAGATACCCCCGTGTAAAAGGAAATACACACAGAAGTTTAGGTGAGCAGCTCCCAGCTGCACAGAAGCAAGCAGACGAATGTAACAGGAGCAATGCAGCACACAAAGTCTTTCTTTACAAAACCCAAAGAATAGCAGCTTAAAGGCACCTGGCAGGCTTGGCGCGCCGCAAGAAAATCTTAGCTGTGACAAAACAAAACAGGTGTACAGGTATAAAACTTCTTCTGCTTTCCAATAATGGCCCGCTCGTCGCTGGCATGCTTTGACAGGTGCAGAAGTTCAAGTTACAGCGGGGAGGTAGCGAATAAATACACAGCATTAGCGTCTGACGTGCTCGCTGAGCGCCCGGCCATGTTAATAACTGGCAAGGTACACTAATCTCTGATTGCAACATTTGGTTTACCTTAATCTGGAGGGACAGCTGTATTAAAGAGGGAATTATACTAATCAGTTCAAGGCCCTTGCATATAAAACTTCCCATTAGGCTTAAAGTACACCAGCTTATGCTCACTCTCTAGGAGCCCCGCATCTGGTTCTGAATAAGGCCGCCTCTCATTTGCAAGGTACAAACTGAAAACAAGGGGGTGGGGGTTGGGGGTGGCTGACAGTTGCTGGAGGATGGGTGATAGAAAGGGAAGCTACTAATTCTCTGAAAAAAATTTTAACAGCACAAAACTGGCTTCTAGGCATCTTAATACTAAAAGAAAAAGAAGAGGTGGGGGGGGGTGCGGTGGAAAGCATGTGTTATCAACCCTAGGCCATTTTTTCCTGTTACCGGAGGTGACCAACATAAAATAAAATTGATGATGTCAGTCAAAACCAGCTAAGCACAAAGCTTGGCTTTGTTATCGTAAGTCGGAAGGTATGATAGGCCGCGCCACATGGCTCTAATCCCCCTCTATCTCCCATCACCTAACAGGAAGCCTTCATGTAGCATGACCTGATTTGGCGGGTTCCAGGTTAGGCCTGCCCAAGGGGGATTTTTCTGTCTCAGCTCGATCCAAAGGTTTATGTTGATTTTTTTTTTTCTGAGCCCTGCAAACTATAAATCCGACTGATTACTCTGCACTCTTTTGCTTGACTGAGCCTTTACAATCAGACAACCCCGTTAACAATAAGCTCCTAATGAATCAAACATCTACGGCATTAGTTTCACCTAGCTGCCTCTTTCCCATGCATGCGCTGCTTTGTCAGGACCTGGTTTGATGAGAAAAGCTAGTGACACTTGCTGCACCTATTGATAAACAATTCAGTAATGAGGGGCATAACAAAAATTACCTAAAACAACCTGATTAAAAATGACAAGCAAGGCTTACTCCTTGCTCTGTAGTGAAGGTAACCCTCACACTGTGTAGGAGAAATAATGAGGTAAAATAAAAAAAAATAAAAAAAAAATCTTTCTAATGCCGAGGGGTTTTACTTCTGAATGTGGCGGCTTCGTGAAGAGAAGAAGGTCTTCAGTGATGTGTTCAGTTCTTTCTGGTTTTGTGACCATCAATAATGTCAGGGGCTCCCGACAGCCCAGAGCTCGGCTGTTATATTTCTGAGACGCTTGCTTTCCCTTGCTCTTTCTTCTTATGCTTCCTGGATACCCAAACTAATAGTGAGACCTTCACATTCTTTCTCAAATGGGAGCTTAGTCATCGAGAAACTCAAGGGTTCAAGTGCGATAATTAGATAAATACAATATTGATCTAAAGAAAACTCCTTCACACACACACACACACACACACACACACACACACAAAACACAGAAATAAATATTTTAAATAAAGTAGCAAAAAATTATGGATAATATTACCTCCATAAAAAGAATACCCTAATTTTACCATGGACATGGAGGCTCTTTTTATTGGTATCACCCAGGGGACCCTGGCAACTTGAAAAATAAAAGCTTATACCCATGGGAGGCCAGGCTCTTGTGAAAGTTTGATTCAAATACAGAAATGTGTGGGTTTTGCAATTGTGTGGCAGCCTGTTGGGAGGGCTTCCATCGGTGCACAGATGCACTTGAAAATCAAATATGGACATGGGGAATGTTTTTTGGAGATGGAAAATGAGCGCTGATGACATGTTTATACTTCGCAGATGGATCCAGTACAGAACCATTTTTTGTAAAGAAACAATATCCACCATTTGCTATTTTTTTTTTTAACAACTACAAAATGGTGGCACAAAACGTGACTACTCCATCACATACACCCCACCTGTTCCTTGATCTTACAACTGTCTTCCAGCCTGAATGTAATCATTGACTGTTGTAGTCTTAGTTTTTCCCAAATGTTATCCAAAAGAATATGAAAAAAAAAAGAAATACAATACACAAAGACACTTGGACTAGCAAAAGGACTTAAAATTAATTTGCTGCATATGAAAATTTGGAAGATGACAAATGCTATTAAGTAACAAATGCTGAATTTAGTCCTAAAAGATGCATCTTTGTATTGGCATATTTTCTGCGTGTAAGTCTGATATTCAATCAGTTCTTGGGTGTCCTCTTCCAAGTATCCAGAACTTTATTTCCTCCTTCGGTACACCAGTAGCCTCTTAAGTATCTAAACTTCTGGAGGGCACAAACATTTACCATAGGATCAATTGCACCTTATTGGTGACAAATTTAAGCAACAAATAGTTTGTGCCTCTAAATACCATTTATGACAACAGAAAAGCAGACCACATACATGGGATATATGTTTTACAGGATCATCCAAAACACATCCCTGGCCAAGAATATTATGGAAAACAGTAATTACAGAGTTTGCCTTCTAAGGCGTGTCAACATAATGAGATCCCAGCTTACAGCCATGTCTGCAGCAGCAGTGTCTCAGGTCTGAAATGCTGGTGAATGCGCCTACTTCCGAGATGTAGACTCCATCACCAAATTATTTTTAAGGAGGATGAATATGAAATTGTAAGACACCTTGGTACATATATTACCTAAAGCAATATTTAAAGGAGAGATATTCCACACACATTTTCAGATTTGATCAATGAATCATTTTACTTGGCCAAATCATATACAGTATACTAATTTTTTTCCTTAGTATTGGTAACTCGGCCTAATGTCTCCTGATATTTGTATATTTTTGTGACCTACTGAGTTCCACAGCAAATCTCTAGCTAATAATATTTTCATTCTAAGAACTATTCTGAGGTTAAACTAGAAACAGAATAGGAATCTCAGAAAATGAGGAAACAGCCTGAAACTACATATCAAAATCTTGAGACTATATAAAACTAACGTGTCTTCTGGGCCCAGCATCTCCTGGATGTATACTGGGCATCAGTCTGAGGTTCTACAGTCTGTAATTCTAACACCTTATTATCATCCTGGAACTAACAAAAGCCCATGCACACCTCTCTAAATAAAGTCTCACTTTTATCGTCAGATCTCTGGTGCATGAAATAAGGTTGAAGCACTTTATAAATCCTTAATTTTTATATAGATACATATAAAAAAAGTTTTAAAGGCCCATTATATTCTTCGAATCTTATAACTTTACATTTATTTAAATTAAAATGATTAAGAAAAGTTAAAATGTATCTTTTCAATGACCATTGTTAACCATCTCTCCACAAAAGCATAGAAGTGAAGTATAAAGACTCGGAAATCTTATATTTTAGCTCCTTTACAATATTAAGGAAAGAAGCTTCCAGATGTGAGATTTAACTATGGAAGTTCACATAACCGGGAACATTCCTGAAAATCATGTTTTCTGAGGCTTGCTGGACTCCACCGGACGCACCGTTTGCACGCTCTGTAATGACAGTCTGTGGTGGACTGGCTCCACGCTGCCAGCCACTAACTCTCTGGGAAGCGCGGCTCTTCTCCACACTGCAGTGCTGAGAGCGCACTGGGCTCAGAGGACAAGTGAGGAATAAAATAGAGATCAATAAGCTTGAGTCTGCCAACACCATCATCACTGCCGGGGTGAAAGGTCGACACGTTTTAAAGGTCATCAGACCATTTTAGGGTCTGGTTTGGCTTGCATTTAGAGAAATGGGCTGTTCGTTGTGTGTGGTCACAGGGCCTCACACCCCAGGCTGGCCTCGAACACTTATCTCCTGCTTCATCTCTGAAGTATTAAGATGATAGGCATATACTATCACTCCCTGCTTCAGCCTTAGACCATCAACTAAGAAGTTAGTTATGTGACGATGTCACCAGATCCTGGTGACGAGGACAAGTTAAATAACTTGCATAAATACTGTTAACCAAAGTACAGTTTATGTAAAGAGATTTAGGGTGTGGGAGTCAGTTATATCATTCCTTATTACTCTGCTAATGTATTGTCTCTTCAGCGGCATCATGACTGTGAAACTGTTTAGTTTACCGCGCAAACAAAACTAAGAATTAGAATCTAATTTTCATTTGTATACATTGCGTCCCAAAAAAAAAAAAGAAATTCTGGTCTGTAGAATTCAGTGACTGACTACCCAGTGTGAAGTAGGTACTTAGATGCTTCTGTAACTAGGTAGGTCTTTGTCTCAAGCCTTTAGTAACCAACATCAAATTAGCTTATAGGGGAAAAAAATGTCCTTAGCATAGAGAGTTAGATGGCATACCACTCACTATATGAATAGGGATAGAAATTCTAATTTGGTTGATCAGTAATACAATACACAGAAACACCCAGCGTTCCCATGTTTCCACCAACGTAAAAGAGAGAATACTAATCAATACTAATAACTGCATATTCTCCTTGGAATCTTGATTTTCCCCTTCTACATTTTCCTGTGACTTCTCTTTTTATAGTCTAGGAACTATAAAAATATTTGACAGAAAATATGGTTAAGTGTGTATAGCCTCATGATTATCCAGAATTTTTTGGAAAAGTGAATTTGGAATAGAAAATTAAACTTCTTTATTTTTATTGTAAATTGTAATGTATGTCATCATAAATATATGAAAGTAAGAAATCGTAAGTACACTAAAATATTTCTGCTATGATGCTGTGTCAGTTTACAACCTTGTACTTTTGCCTGTGCCAAACGCTGAGGCCACACTGTGCCCTAAATCTTTCGACCTTATTTTTATGTTCTAAGAGTGTATTTTGAATGTACTTTTCCTGACAATAAAAATAATCATTTTCTTTGACATGACTGTCATCTACGACAACATCAACATTCACCTCCTCAGCTAGAAAATCATACTAACTCATTTCTGGCTGCCATTCCTAATCATGTTTCCACCACAACTACAATGAACTATTTAACCACAACTCTGGTCCCATCATCTGCTCTCACTTTCTAAAACTCTTTGAAGAAATCTCATTGTCTATGTCAAGATTTCTTAACCTCGACACTGGTGGTACTTTGAGCCAGGTAATTCCTTGTTGTAGAGGGGTGTTCTGCCTACCGGAGAAGGGTTAGTCACTCACGTGCCTCTGCCTATGAAATGTCAATAGCACCCTCAACCCCATCAATGACAACCCAAAGTCTCTCCAGACATTGCCAAATGTCCAGTAGAAGCCAAAATAGTTCACAGAAGAACATCATCAGTCTGATTTCAATGAACAGCTCTTTAGCATGAACAACAGGGACATATGCAGATCTGGAACTAGTTGGTTCTCAAGATCATCAAGTCATTTTACTCTTTTCTTTCTTCTTCTTTCTTCTTTCTTCTTTCCTCTTCCTCTTCCTCTTCCTCTTCCTCTTCCTCTTCCTCTCTCTCTCTCTCTCTCTCTCTCTCTCTCTCTCTCTCTCTCTCCTCCATAGTAGTTTTTCCTACTCCACAGTTTGAATGCATGTGTTCCAGCCCACTAGAGATTTTTACACATCCCACCTGGACAGGTTTACCACCCACCTCACTTTTGCCGACATACCATCAACTCCTCCTGCAGACTTTATATGAAGAATTGCCTTCTGAGACTCCTTTCTAACTCCCTCCCCGGGACTGACTCCTTTGCTGTGTGCCTTTTATGGAACTGTAGATCTTTCAGACTTGTCATCTCTGTTTGTACATGAATATTCATTAGTATGATTATTCACTGCCTACTATCCTTCTCTAGACTGGAAATTCAGTGAACGGTGTGGCGTGGGGGGTGGGGGATGGGCATCTTGATACTCTCAACATTCAGGAAGAGTGTTAATAAAAACCTGATGGATAAAAGGGTTGCCCAGTCTCTAGTCTAAAATCACTCTCTGATGAGCTCTGCTTCCACTGCTAAGCATTGGTTTTATACAGAAATATGTATGTCTTATTTTTCTGGGTCATTTGTCTAGTTTGTATTTACTTACATAGCAGCTACAGATTTATAAACCTTAATCCTAATTAGAGTTCACACAAGAGCATTGGTCTAAAACTAAACACGCAGTAAGCATATTTCTGTTTATTGTTCACATTTTAAAGTTTTCATTCATATTCGGCCAACTGAATAACTTAATCTATAGGCAAAGATGTCTGGCTCTTGTATACTGAAAATGCACCAAAAAAAACCCATGTGAGAAGTACTTTTAATTATTTATACACATAACGAAGATCTTTTAGTTTGTATTGAATCCACTGTCAGATACGCCCATACAAAATGCAATATGAAAAACCACAAGGTGTTTCTTGTATAGGTTTGCAGCACTCTAAGCTCCTATGTGCCTGTCATATAGCTCCCATTGGTGACCATGAAAGATTCCAGTCTGGGTTTGTTCATTTTGACTGTTTTTGCTTTCCAATTGTGATGGCATCAGTCATATGTAGCTTCTTTCACTCTCAAGGAACTCCAGTTACTATAGTTGCTATGAGAAATCTCACAGAAACTCCAAACAGTAGTTACAACTGCTCATCTTTATGTATTGTTCAAAACTAACAACGTCACAAAGGCTATAGAAAAGGTTATACAGTTACTGTCCCGACGGCAATGGTAATTTGAACAAAATACAAGTTCTCCCAATATGAAGTCAGGAAATATTTGCAGGAGTGAATCTCTAGCTCGATTTCAGAAAACACAGTGGGATAAAAATGCTAGATTTATTTTTTAAAAAAAAATCAATCCCAAGACAAGGCTGCAAACAGTTCCTAAAGAGTAAATATTTTTCAAATGTGTTAACGTTTCAAGATGAGAGAGCCTGAGAAGGATTGCCATAGGTTCTCAGTCCCCTCCAGGCTGAGTGGTAAAGATGGGTCAGTGTCCGCTCCGCCTTCCTACGAGGAAAACAGACCTTGAAAGTTCAGGTCCTCTTTCTTTGCCTGGAAAGTTCATGTGACTGCAGTAGGCTTCTGCATATCACACTTCCTGCTGATAGTAATGGCGGCGGATGGACTCTTTCTACTGCCCTTTGTCTCCTGTAGTTTTAAATGAACAAAAATCACCATATTTGAAAACATAAACTTCCAAGGACTATATCTTAAATTATAAAAAGCACTATTAAGATTTTAACTTTTTCAGGTAAGAAGCCATCTTGAAATGTGCCTTGAACCATCCCTGAGTGAAGTAGATCACTAAAACTTTGACTTTATTGAAGTCAATATTCCACAATCTGCAATTCCTTAGTTCCATGTATGTGTCTGAGGTATGGTTGTGTCTAAAGGTACCATTGTGGTGGGGAGGGAGGGGCACAGATTTTGGAGCTCTAGCTATCATGCTGGGACAATTGCTTTACAATTGTCATTTAATTATGTATTGACATAAAGATCTTTTAAGAAAATCTTTGCCTACTTTGATGGAAGCTGATTCCATGTCTTTACCCCCTGACCAGTTGGTTATTTCTTTTTTTTTAATTTTTATTTTCTATATTCAATGTTTACATTCCAAAGGCTTTTCCCTTTCCCAGTTCCCCCCTCCCTATGTCCCATAGTTTCTCTCCCCCTGGTTATTTCAATTGACATTTGATGAAGAAATTTTAATTTCATTTTAAACTCATACTTCTAGATTTCATTACATGTTCAGGATATATATACATATATATATGTATATATATATATGGTTTTAAATTTTTCATTTCATAAATTCATTATACATGGAATAGTGTTTATTTTTCTAAAATTTTTATGTTGTAGACTATAATGTCGAAAATAGGACTAACTTTGCAACCTTGAAAAAAAAAAAGCATCTTCTCCCTGGATCTGTTATTTCATCTGCAAGATAGGTTGATAATATTTATTTCTGGTAGTCTCTCAAGTACTACGTGAAGCAGTGTGCATGAGTTCTTTAGTGATGCGCTCCAACATAACTGCACCTAATGGGGGCAACAAAGAACTGAAGAAGGGACAGATACAAAGACGTGTGTTCAGAAAAACTGGGTCAGGTTGGTTTCACTGGCTCTGTGGTGCGTACCAAGGTCAACAGCAATCTGGAGCCTCATCTGTATCAAGGAGGTCAGTTATTATATACAGTGAATAATGGGATGGGTTTATGGTGTGCAGTTAAACAAGGAGGCAGGTTTCGCTAACCTTGATAGGAGATCTCTGCAGGAAGCAGCTTCCGGTTGTTGTCATCCTGGAGGAGGAAGCTGGGGCTGATAGTTTGTACATACACTGTCAACGTTCACACTCAGACCAGAGGCAGGCTTTGACACACCTTTGAACCTCATGGGGGTAGGCTCAATAACTCTCGTGGGTGTAAGGAATCCGTCCTTGATTCCTTAGACCATGCCCATTTCAATCAATGCACATTTATTTGGAATTTTATCCATTCTCCACACTTAAGTCTATGCCCTCGCAGGTAGTTGCAGCCAATAGTTGGTTTGCTTGACAAAAGAGAGCTCGGGAGAGATGCTGTATGATTCGCTCCTTAACCTACATGGTTTGGGTTTAGTAATACGCTGATCTGCAGCTCTCTCCTCTTCCGGTAGGAAGGAAACACTTGGGTGACCAGAGAACCAGTTGCCTAGCTGGAGCGAGAAGAGTGCTTAGTTCCTGCTGGATGGGAAGGAGAGTCCCTGAAAGCAAAGCCCAAGTAAGACCAGGGCTTGGAAGCATGTTTGTTATCCCCAGAAATAGGAATGGCGGGGGGGCGGGGGGAGCACAAAAGGATTCATAGAATCCCATCTGGTAAAAACAGGACCTCTAAGAAGCATGTGGGTGCCTCTCAGAACTGCCTGTGCAAAGGACACCTGGCTGGAATAATTAACCACAGACGCCTATCACTCTGGCTGCACACTGTTCATGTTGGGAATTCGCTCCCTCCCCATTCCCATGGCTGGGGGAAGTGTTGAACAAACTTCTGCTGCTCGGGGAAGGCTATCAGGCAGAAAAATGGAGATTCAGAGAGTTCTCCAGCGACAAGAAGGCCCAACGAGAGCCTGGGTTTCCTGCAAAAATGTCGTGGGAGCAACGCAGTCAGAGGAGGGGCACCAGCTCTAAACTTACGCCATCCTTCTGTGAGGCTGGGGAAGACTCCGCGAAGATGAGGCCAGCAGAAATGAATCCTGGCCCCGAAGGACAAGTCAGACACTTGCTTCTCCATAGATTGTGGCACAATGGTCTGCCAAGCACATTGAACTATTGTAACCAAAATAAAATGCCAGGAAATGGCTTCTCTCCCTTCCCGGAAGATCTTGCCAGGACCAGAATCACACAGGTTTCAAATTTGGCTACAATATGTATCGTCTGACCCGCCACACTGGGCAAACCATCCCTCACAAATCTAATATGTACCCATAACGCCATCCCATTCTCTACACTGTAGCCAATGACTCCAGTCAAAGCCTGACCACCACATAGGTAAGCCCCAGTGCTCAGCCAGCAGCTCAGACTCTCCGCAGTAGTAAAGATTATGCAGACATCATGGTGTGTGGGAAATAGCAACCTGGCCTGGGAAACCCTGATGGGTGAAATGAAGTTCAGCACTGAGGCATCTCAGATTCTGGTTTCTAGTTGAAAGCAAGCTTGTTGGTTTACTCAATCTGACCATAAAAAGATAAAATTATCTACAAACATATTTACAAAGAGCTGAGTTATGCATTCAACTTCTGACTAGAATTTCTATCTGATCAGAGTGCTACCTATGGTCATCGGATTAAAAAAAAATGTTAGCATGTACTTGAGACATGCTCAAACAGAAATACTATTTGTTAATTATAGGAAGTAAAAATCAGTGACATGTTATTCATATGATTTTATTTTCTATCACATTTGGCAACCCAAGTGTAGCCTTCAAAAAGTAGAAAGAACTGCTCTCTAAAACTCAGAGAGCAAATATTCTGCCAAAAGTCCTAGGACTTTTGTCTAGCAGCAGAATTTCAGAGAACTGACATGTGAGTTAACTACGAAAATGCACATGTCGTTTCCTTAGGCGGGTTTCTACAAACTTTCCAAAGCATTCCAATAATTTATTGTGTCACAACATGGCAATTTGTATAGTGTACGAGTGAAAGGAAAACGTCATTTCAAATACTTCCAAATGAGCTTTCGAGGGGTTCCCGTTTCCGTAAGTGTCAAGTAAGCATACTTTCCAATGTTTCCGTGTTATTCACCTAAATATTCTCTTGTAAATAGAATGAGAATCAGCTGCTAAGTCTCAGAGCAGCTCTCCGGAGTTCCTTGAAGAACATGCAAGGGGCACGTGCAGCATCCATATTACAGTTCACCTTCTAGACAAGTCTCAGACAAGTAGGGATGTCCTCATAGTCTCGTCCTCAGGATGCTGAAGAACTCTGCCTCTCCATCCATTCGCTTGCTACGCCTCTGAACCGCAAAGGCACGGTTACCAGAATGTTATACAATTACTGCTCTGAGAGCGTCTTTAAATGCAAGCCCATGAGAAGAAAGTAAAAACAAACCAAAGTTAATTGTGACTGGCTGGAACAAAACGCTTAAATCGATACGAGGGCGGCTCATCTGCCCATCATTTCCCCATTACCTGGGAGAGGAACCCCTCCTGCTGTGCGCGACTCTTGATACAGATTTAGCAAGACTCGCTCCTAAAGCTAAGGAAGCCCAGACCTTCTCTGAGTCTTTCTCATCATCCTCTCCGCACCTAATAACTGATGCACGTGTTCATCCTTATTTATTCTTGTTTGGCCACTATTGTTGGCAAAGGGCACATGTACACGAGGACAACCCAACAGTTTAAAATGTTTATCTAGAAGCAGAGCTTCTGAAGTTATGGAGGCAAAGATACTCGCTCAGGAACGTTCCTCAGCTGATCTCCACACTCGTGATTCTCCGGAAACTCCAAGAGTAAAATGTGACTCCTTTAATCAACGCTATTTGGAAGAAAAAAAAAAGTTTTGGGATTCAAACATGGAAAAATAAAAGCCGACACGTTCCAAAGTATAAGGTGATAAATTATTTAAAGATAATTTAAAGCCCAGATCTGTATCAGTAGTAGGGTGGGGAGTTGTCATGGGCAGATTCCTCTTCAGGGTCAGAAACTCTGGCTTTTGAAAGCCATGAGCATTCTTCGATATTGTCAATAAAGACAACTGCATCTTTGTTTTGTTTTTGTTTTTTGTTTTTCGAGACAGGGTTTCTCTGTGTAGTCCTGGCTGTCCTGGAACTCACTCTGTTGACCAGGCTGGCCTCGAACTCAGAAATCCACCTGCCTCTGCCTCCCAAGTGCTGGGATTAAAGGCGTGCGCCACCACCGCCCGACGACAACTGCATCTTTAACCAGGCATTGTTTTTCTAAAAGTGTCCTTCACCCTGGCCCAGAATACAAATCCTGGATTGGAAGGCATACCACCAGTTGCAAGTCAATGCCTATCTCCGTATTATACACATGCACCGGATTTACATATTTCCACATAGGACAATGTATCCGTAAGTACATCGTGGCTTTACTGGTGACCTTTCTGGGTCCTCGACTTGACTTGTGGGCACAGATTCGCTAATAGACTGGGATGGGCCATAGAGATGATCAGGCTGGTTGCAAGAACATTGGGAAAAGAAAAAAAAAATGGTTCTCATGACTAAGCCTGAGAAATAAATAAAAACAGAAAAACCTAGGAGCAGGGGACGCAGCACACTGAACGGACGGCTAGCAGGAAACTGTGATCCTACAGGGAAATGAGGGCCACTGATGGCTTTGGTCTGATTGCCACAGGCTTGGCGTGTGTCCCACTTACCTCTCAGTATCTCTTTTGATGCCTCTGAGCGTGGAAGGGAAACATTCGTGCTCAATAACAATGTTGTGATGATAGGAAAAGTAGGATGTAAGATACAATGTTTTTAAAGAGCACCTCTACCAGTTGCTAAAAAGCCACCAAGTGTTGGGGTAGAGGGGAGTTACCTAGCCCAAGGTTTTATTCAGTGGTGGTTCCACTTTTTCACTCACCGCCTGCAAATCAGCATTTTCAGTGGACAAAGGGCTCAGAAGCGCCTTATGATTGCCTCTTTTCAAATGGTAATGGCATCCTAACTCCTCTGCCAGGTTTTTCTTACCAGCGTACAAATTGCAGTTTACAAGGCTCCGAGGGGGGAGAAAAATCTTAGCTGAATATCTTTTTTTTTTTATTCGACAAACTGACATGTAAATTACCCTTTAAGTGCTCCACTCTAGGGCTCTGATCATCTCCTAATTGTCACAGTCAATTGTAGCCAACAGTCTCTTCAATCCCAAGCGCTTTGACAACAAGCACAAGGATCAAAGCAGAATCAGCTCCCTGCAATATCCTTCTGTTTAGGATGCTACAAAACGCCCGGGAAGGAAAGGTGTAAGGGCATTGCAGGAGAGGAAACTTGAGAGCCGAGCGTTACAGTAGTCATTCTCTCCCTCTCTACACCGCCGCCGCCGCGTACGCTGCTGTGATCTTTAATCACATGTACAGAACAAACACACGAACCTCCTGGGCAATTAATACGCTCTTAAGATTATACTAATAGTGGAGCTTTACAAACAACTCTGTCTCCGTGGCTTAGGAAAGCTATGACATGGTTATGGGATAACCATCATTTCACAGGAGCTTAAGCGTCAGAAACTATTGGCAAACACGCCAATACCTGAGCAGAAATTCCAAAACACAGTTTCGTTACTTTCGTGTCGGGAATCTCTCTAGTGCTCCAGGTTAAATCGACTGCTGAAAATTCTGGAGGGTTGGTTTGGCTTGGTTTGGTTTGGTTTTTGTCTGTTCGGTGTTTTTTTGTTTTGTGTTCTGTGGTAGTTTTGTTTTGTTCGCACGTTAACTCGAATCTTCAAGCTAGAAATGCAGCACCAAGTAAAAGTAAACCGTTAAGGGCCAGAGCGGTGATGGCTGACTCACCGATTAGGAGTCCTGGCTGCTCTCCCACAAGACCCAAGTTCAAGTCTCAGCAACACGTCAGGCCGCTAACTCCAGCTCCATAGACTGCAACCCCTTCCTCTAGACACCAGTCATACTCACTTCTTTGTGATATACACACACCACAGATGCACACACCTGTGCACATCGACAAAAGTTAATTTAAAAAATATTTAAGGTGTAATAAAAAAAACCGATTTCAGAAGAATAATGTTTCCCTTTTCTCAGGATAGCTTCGCCTTACTGCTTTATTCAAAGTGAACTAATTCGGAATCATTACTGATGCTGGATTTAAAAAGCGAATAAATACGTGTAACTTACCTGGATCATTGCTTAATAAACTATGCCAATTCTGTCTACTGTTACTAATTTTCAGAAAGGTTCATATTTGCTTTTTATAAGAGAGACACGTGTCAGTTCAGCGTTGTGAGAGTAGAGCCATTTATTCAGTGGACAGTACCTGTTACAAATCTATGTCAAATGCAAACCTTATAAATAACCTGAAATTAATCTTATCAGAAAAAATGACAAAGGGAAAGAAATCAAAGGTGCACAAGACCACCGCCACCACCACCACCATACCTTGCTATATACCCAGGTACCATACACATAGAGCACATAAGGTCACACAGTGATTGACAGTTCTCCTATGATAAAGGAGGGGGGAAGCACATGGCAAACCCCCTAGGTTCCTTTCTCAGTGAGCTAGTTCACTCACATCACCCTACAGAGTACCCCCGTCTCCCTCCAGTTTCACCTTGACTTCTCAGGTTTGATTGAAGAGCTTCACAGAAGGGTCTATTACAGATTGAGGAATGATCCATTTCACATCTGAAGCTCCAAAGTGCTACTTGTGAAGCGTCTTTGAGTGCATTTATTTCACACGTGAGGCTTTCTGCAAAATCAATATGGGCATTTTTCAGTTTGACAAGTCAACATGAAATATCACATAATAATAGGAAAAAAAAACCAGACTTGTACATTCAGACACACAATACAGTTGTCTGTGACAGAGCGTCTCGTTAGTGCTCTCAGGTATCCTTGGTGCTCCCTGACCAGTGTTATTCTGGCAGCTGGATATAGATAGAGAGTATCTGGATAAAGGATATAGAGCGTGCGAACCCGACAGCATCAGCATGGCTTCCCTGCTCCATCCTAATGGATCCGACCACGGCCTTTGCCTCTAATCTAAGAGAGATACAGCAGTGGAGGGAGGGTGAGGAAGGGAGAGAGAGGGGAATGGAGCAGGGGGAGGGGGCAGGTGGAAGAACCTAGGAAAGGGGAATCATTGAATGACTTGTCTTTAATTCACACGTAGCTAATTGGCAAGACTGAATGCATTGATCACCCAAAGAACTGCAAGAATGCACAACCACGACCAATACTTAGCAAGCACTAGCACAATAACTGACACATTCCTGTGGACAGTCTCTGGGTGAATTTCAGCTCTCTCTTACCATCTGCATAAGCTTAAAGGACATGCTTAAAACTTAGGAAATCTGTGGGTTTTTCCTGTTTGGAAACAGTAGACTTAACTCCAAGGCTTACCTTATCAACCTCTGAGAGAATGAAACAAGATGATTCATCGCTTGCGCTATAGAAAACACTTAGTTGTTGGTGATTATTGAAGTTGCTGTACTTGACTTGCAGCTGTCTGGGAGCATCGTAGGGTTCTCAAATAGCGAGCTTCTTTGACCATTTCCTGAGCCCTATACACATTGTTGAGCGTCCCATCCCAAGATCAAGTTGTAAAGACTGACTGAATTAGCTCTGGTCCTAGTTGAAGAGGGCAGAGCTTAGGAATAGAGTCCTCTGGCAAGTAGACTGTCCTCTCAAACAAGCGTGCAGGGGTGGGGGTCTTGTAGGAAAGAGAAAAAGAAACAGACCTTATGTTCAGAGGCTGCTTTGGTATCCGTTCAAATGAGTGAGGAGAGACAGGGCAAGAAATGTCCACATGATTCTCCCTCAGGTACAAGTACGCCACAATTAATGACAATTTTATCTTACTATTCCCCACCATTAGAGGACCGTCATGACAGACACAAAGCCTCTCCAGGAGAGGTTTGTGTTTAGCTGAACAGGTCTCTGTAACTCTGCACTCCTCTCCACATCCGTCTGCAGCCGATCACAACATGACCAGCGTTAGCATCTAAGCATCTGCAATTAATTATCTGTGCTCGGACCAACTAATTTGTAGATTACTTGAAACGTTATAAATTTTAAGTTAGCTGTCTCCACTACGCCACACAAACCTAGAGTAGGTGAAACATGCATTTACAGAAATAAAACTTCATGTTAAAACTAAGGTGAGAAAAGCATCATTATTAAAGTACAATTGAAAATTTAAAACTCTTGCCCTACATTTTAAAGTCAAATGACTATATAGAAACTTTATTCTCTTTAATTAATTCAACAACACATATAAAAGCCTTCATATATGTTATACTGCTTAGTTTTAGCTACCCCAGTTTTTTTTACTTCATTTGTAAAATTAACCTACAGCTTTCATTCCAAAGACACACTAAAATATTTTATTATATACTGATGTAAAGTTACAAGTACAAATTGAAACAATTTCCTTCTTTAAAGGGTCATTTCCTCATTTTTTTTACTTTATTTGATTTGGACTTAAATATATTTTAGCAGGGAAACAAGTTTATAATTGATCATTAAATTCCCAGATTGGCATATAAAATCCCATTTAATATGAAATGCACATGAAACACAGTAATGCCAACCATTGAGCAGCCCTAAGGCATAAAATACATAAATTAGGCCCCGTCAGAGCAAAGCAGGTGTCCAAATTTGGGGACAAGACATGCAAGAGATGGCACAGAAGGATGTATCAGTCGTGAGTATGGATGACCACTTTTGCCATGATCATCACCATGGCAACACCACTCCTATGCCATACTCTGCTGGCTATGTCAGTACCCATATGTGGCTACTAAGATGTTGACAGTGGGTGGCCAGATGGAGAACATTTTATCATCGTATCATGACATTTTAACAGGGCAAAGGAGAAGTCCACCATGCCATCAGTACCTCGCCTCTCTCTGGAACTATACCACATGAGTGATGTTTATTTTCCAACCAGGACACTGAGTACTCTTAAATATAGTCAGTCAAATAAAAAGGATATGAGAGGATATCACAGCCCCAACTTCAGCACTCTTTCTGCATGGACTTGTACTGCATGCCTTGTACTACGGTGACATTAAAGTCCTTAAGCACAGCTTGAAAAGGTCTACAAACTCTCAACTAACTCCGACACTCTGGTAGTCACTCAACAAAACCATAACACTGAAGTGAATATTTGCCTCTTAGAACTGTTTTTAAATTTTATTACATTCATTGGGGCAGATAACTGCAGATATAGAGGTAGGAAGTCAAAGGTCAATAGGAAGAAGTCTGTTCTGGCATCATGCAAGTCCAGAGGCTCTGACATGGCTCATCAGGATTGGTGCCACTTCACCATCTCACAAGCCTTACTGTGTCTTTTAAAGCTCTCAATGAAAAATGTATAATGTCTTTCAGATGCATGTGTGTGTGTGTGTGTGTGTGTGTGTGTGTGTATTTGTGAGTGTGTGAGTGTGTGTGTACTTCAATGCTTTTCCTACTCTATTATTATGGTTGTCTGCCTTGGCACATTTTTCTTTCTAATTTTAATTGTAAACATTATTACTCTAGACAATGAATCAGTAGTGGAAATGCAGCCCAATCGTAGAACATGTTCATTGTGTGTACATGGCCCTAGGTTGTGTCACCAAATCACAAAAGAAAAAAAAAACCATGAATGAAAGCTGCCTTTTGGGCAATTCAACTGTACCATTAGAATGGATCCTCCAGTTCAGTTCATTGCAACGGTGGGTACAAGCACTCAATCCTTGGTGGGACTGCTTGTAGTAGACAAGTACTCTTTCCCCAAGAATCCACCAGTAGCCAGAAATTCATCAGGGTGGGATGTAGTCCAGTGGGTCTCTCCCTAATTCATAATAAAACTATTAACAGATAAGCCCAGGATTCTATATGCCCAACCCAGGCATCCACAAACGCTGTGCAATCATGCTTGCTATGGTTGTATTATGCCCAGCACACAGTATTGTGTAGCCTTAGTCCCTATTTGTTTCATATATTACTTTCACCTCTTTTTCCTGAGCCTAAGAATGGATTCTATGGATTATTTAGAACTGAACACTCAGGGAACACATAACCTGACATGGGAGAGATTCCCCATACAAACACAGATGAAAACCAAGGAAACTCATGAGACCCAGACTGCAGAATTTCACTTCTCCTCTGAGAGACTCAACAGTGAAACTACAAGAATACCACCCTTCCCAGGTGCTCTACCATAAGGTTGTAACTAACACACATTGTTACTGGGTATAAACTTACAAGTTCGCTGAAGAGTTAGTGAACCAAAAAGAAAATAGAAAAAACTTGAGGCTCATTAAGACAAAAATACTCGACCCCAAACCAGTCTAGTTTTCAGTGGTTTCTTTATTTCCATAACAGCACATCAACAGTGTCTTACCAAACTCACTGTCTTTGGAGTTGACTAATTTTTACTTTCAATTTTCTGTTAATTCTTTCTTTATTTCATCTTCGAACCCTTACCACTTCTGCTGTAAAATAGTGTCTTTTATACAGGCCAGGGTAGCTGCATCCATCAAATCTCAACAATAATATAACCTAGAGAAGACCTGCGCAAAGACAACATGAGTTGACATGCCAGTGTGAACGAGCAGATTCTCAAAGGCCCCATACCTCTAAATGAAGAGTCACGGGCAATTAATGGCTGCAGAGAGAGGAGGTATTGGTCTTCCCCAAATATGAGTCCCATATTGGTTATCCAGTATCAATTGGTCAGTGCTAAAAACATACATACAAGCAGCACTAAGTGGTCTCATCAAGTTGTACTTATATATGTATGTATATGTAACAACATATACATGTAACAACAATAATGAAGGGCAAGGAAGAAAGCAATGGACTCATACGGAATGATGAAGAGGGCAAGAAGAAGAAACAAGGGAACAGCCGGAGAGAGTTAGTATATGGTAATGGGGGAGTCGTTATATTATATACATGCCAGAAATGTCATTTCAAAATCCATTATTTTGTAAAAAAAAAAAATTAATAAATGTTAATAATATTTAAAACTATTTTCAGCATTTCATCTTAATTTCCTACCCTTTATCAGAACTATGTCACAAAATAATGGTTTTGCGTCAATGGTGGTTATGGTCCTTTTTCGAACTGAATTGAGCAACTTTGTGTTTCACACAAAGGCAAGGGACTGAGGTTCAGCAGGGGACTAAATGAGATGTCAGGGAGTCTGAGCAGCAGAAGAGACTAGTTCACAGTCCTGCAGCCACTACACAGACTGAAGCCACCAAAGGTTAAAGTAGGTGACTTTTATTTGTGTAAGTGTGAAGGATAAAACAGCACAGTAAAAACTAATGGACATACTACATGAATTCAAAACTTCATAAAAACTTTTTCTCTGTATATATACTTTAAGCATTCTTTTGTTCTTGTTTTGTTTTGTTTGAAATGGGGTCTCTCTATGTAGAGGTATCTCGGCTGTCCCAACAATGTAGACCAGGCTGGCCTTGAACTTAGAAAGCTCCACCTGCCTCTGCCTCCCAAGTGTTGAAATTGAAAGTATGTGTCACCATGCCCAAATACTCTAATAATCACTTTGAGATAATCAATTGATTTTAAGATTTATCCCCACAATCTTATTGAATTAAGTATAGTAAAATCTTTGAAAGCTGATATGAATTTGGAGTTCTGAACAATACTAACATTTTTGTTAATAATAATTACCTACAAGTAATGTATTTCAGGTACTTGAACCATCTCATTAAAAAAGAACAGCCATGCCAGTTAAATACCCATTTCCCTCTGAGATATGAGGAAACTGATGCTTGGAGAAACTAAATAACTTGGCTAAAGCCATTTGCTAGAAACCACAAAGGGCTCCTGCACCTTGATGAACTGCCGCTGTGTGACTTTAGCTCTCTTACAAACATTATCATCTCCAGAAATGAGAGTCCTCTTGCCTTGGAACTACTAGATTGCTCAATAGTTCCTAAGTAGAAATCATATCTTTGTTATAGACACTTATTTTGATTGTTTCCATGATTGAACAGAATATGGTCATTGGCCAACGTGGTTACTGGTATCAATAGCAGCTCATTTTATCCCACTTATGCCTTTCAAATACCAACATATTACTTACTCTGATGAAATGTGCTCATTATGCACCAAGGTACAGACCCTTTGCTATATAGATTAATATCCATTATTGACATGTCTCTTGGATCTCACATGAATTCAGGACTGTAGTCACCAGCAATTTAGGGTATTCCAGAAAACACCAACACCAATTACAAATACTAAAATTAATATACTAAAGAATGTGAAGACCAACAGACCATCCCTCTGCGCTTCCAAACCTCAGATCTGAAACTTCTCTGGGCTTATCTCAGAGTGGGATAACAGTTAAAACTGGAACATTGACTTCTTATACTCTGCCATAAAATTATATGAGGAAAAAAATGTAGACCAAAAGAAAGCTTGTCCAAAGTCATGAACTAACAAAGATATGGAGCCTTTAAACCCCCAAGTCAGTGTATCTTCCCCTTCCAGTAGCTACCTTGAAAGATGAAAATATATGAGACACTTTACCTATGGTATTTATGTATTCTTGCAACCTTCACACGTGATAAGTAGTATTACTCTCCTTCCAAATGAAATGGATAAAGAAATTTAGTGAAAATTTAATTAGCTAGAAAATAGTGATCCAGAGACAAGCTATGAACTAGTACCATGCTTTCAGTGTAATGGGGAAAATCCTCCCAAGTCCCAAATCTGGGAAGCAGTGTGACACTGGACAAGGGTGGGCTATCATTGAGATAAAATGACGAGTAGATGTGACGTGAAGACAGAGAAGGACAACAACCGGGACAAACTGGTCTGTGTTTCTGTTTCTTTATTCCATGTTTCTCTTCCACAAGATCAAAGTTGGCTTGCCAAAAAAAAATGCATCCATGCAATATGATAACTCAAATTTAAAGTAAGTCTAAGGGAAACGCAGTCAAGAGAGAACTTTTGGAAGAGCCTCCCATACATTTCAGGAGTGAAGCATACATTTAAATTTAGCACTCAGACATGCTACGTGGATAGAAAAAGCATGAATCATTACATACATTTCAAAGTCTGTAAAACAAAGAACAAGCTTTTGCCCAGGAGAAACAATTAATCCTAGCTATGAGGCAATGGGAAAATCTGTCTCTATAACCCTCCTTAAGAAATCAGGATACAAAACAGAACAGTCACCGCCATGATATCATCAGAGCAGTACACAGGGTATGTCTTACATACTTATGGCTCTGTTCATGATTAAAAAGCAGCCACAGTGCGCTTGGTCGAATTCAACTGTGAAAGTTCTTTGGGAAGAGTATGCTAGTTGTCTCTGAGAAAGAGAAGAAAAGACTACGTTGGATAGAAGGGATGTGGGAAGGATGCATGGGACAGACATCTTGCACAGACTTGCTGGGCTGCAAGTTCCCTTGTTGTCTGAAGCATCAGGCCCTACCTAACTTTTTTGGAGAACAGACCAGCAGTAGCTTCTGCTATCAGACCCTGACATCAGGCTGTCCTGATTAGAATGATGATATGAACCTAACTCACCTAATCCAGAAGAAGCATTTCAACAGCAGTGTGCCTAAACATGTTAACTATCTAGTATGGGGCAGAAGCCCCACCATCCCTAAGAACAGTAGAGAGTCTGAAAGGGGTTCTCACTGTAATGTCTGTCACCCCACTGTGTCCCAGAGCTAACTGAGTTAGCTAGGGAGGTCTCTCCATCCTCTCTCGCTGTGGTGGATATCCTTCCACCCTAACCTTAAGCTGGGAAGCTTTGTGCTCAGCCGAAGAAGAAAAGCTTCTACCTCTTCGGGGATCAGAGTATCAACAAATGACCACACTCCCCTGCTGGATCCACCAGACACAATCTCAAGACCTTACATTCATCAGGGAATTCTAGCTATAAATAGACGATCTTCACTAAAAGGCACTACAAGGCATCCATCAGTCCGTCATCCGTTCAGTAAGTCCACATGTATTTACTAGCCTTTGTCATTGTCATACATCTGGGATACACGGATGCACGTAAGACACAATCAACACCTCCTTTGTGAGCAAACACTAAGACATACTGGTATTCCACATATAAAGGATTTGAGACCCCCCTAGTAAGAAACCAAACTTTAAACCAGTCATGGTTACCAAGAAACCATCCATCACATATGTAGTGTTTCAGGGTAAGAGTATTTAACCAAAAACTTCTTTTCAGACTTCTAACTTTACAAAAACAAAAATGAGCTGCAATAAAATTGCAGTTTAAATTTCTTAATCTGAATTTGGTATTTTTCTATTTTTTCCCCTTAATGTTCTCCTAGACCTTTCAGACTTACAAACTCTGGTGTGTCTTTGGTTTCCAATGAGATGCCCCCGCCCACCTCTGCAATGGAAGACATTCTCTCTTTTTCTCCAGACACCAGGCACAGAAGCCTCTGGAGACGAGGAAATCGCAACTCCAGCAGACAAGATGGGCACTGTGAGGTACAGCGCATCCTTCAGAGCGAAGCTAGGATCCCGCGCCACCTCCCAGGGGCTTCGCATGCACACAGAGGCAATGCCTTCTCAGGGCCTCTGAGCATGCAGGACTTCTCTCAGTGCCTGGTGACTGTATTGAGCTCCATATTTGAAGTGTTCTCTTACAGTTTTCAAATTAAATCTTCCTTGAGGTCTAGCTTGATGTTAGGGAAATAATGTGTAATTGACCACATTTCCTCCCAGTTCAAAAAATTAGCTCTCAGTGAAAGCCTCCAGAGAAAGACACAAACACAGTTGCAAATATTTTTACCATCTCACAGTGAGACCTCAGAAGCCCCTTAAAGGCAATAGCTACAGCTAATACCTGTAGCTCCCCCAACACCTACCCAGTAGTGAATTGTGCATGAGCTAGAAATTTCCCAGTCCACAACAATCAACTTCATATTCCATGTTTTTTCTCCTGGACTACAAGAAATGTAAATATCCAAGAAAGTTTGAAAAGGTGTAAAGAGAATTGTGGCATATTACTGTTGTTTTGGATTCCATGAAGTCTTTTCCAATATTTATTTACAATTCTGATTTTTTGCATACAACATTGAACTTCTAAAACACCTACAGCTTACACCCTATAAATACCTTCAGCATACCTTACACTGTGGCAGAGGGTTTTGCGTTTGCCACGTCTCACCAATTGTTGATATGCATTTACCCTGGGTGAGCACATTATCTGTGCCAGACCCTGTGCTGAACTCTATGAGTAGAACAGACTGAGTCCCTGAAAACAAAAAATACAACTGTCGCCAATTCATCCCAGTATTTTATGCGCAGACTTCTGCAAGACTAATTTAAGCCTGTTTCACTAAAATCCAATCCCATAACTCCCTGTTTTGCCAACAGAGTAGGTAAACAGCAGCCAATCACTATCTTCTCCAAAATAGCCCGCCCTAAACTTCAAGTACTCAAAGTTCTAATCTCTTATTGAAAATAAACCGTTCTCTGCTCAGAGATTACATTTGATGCATGAAACAAGCCAGTAAAACTCTTTTCTATGTCATCACATTGTCATTGATATGAAAAGATAGAATATGAATACTCAACCATAATGGAAGAATAAAGCAAAAGATGACTCATACGATCAGTCAGTTTCTTAGACATTAATCTGCAATGTACTCCCTGATATTGCTATCCTAAGAAAATAAATATAATGGAACAAAAAAAATGTTATCGCTGCATTAGTTGGGAAAATAACTAACCGTTCTCTACGTCTATGACATAGCTGAGTGCCCTGTCCCCAAAGAAATCAAGACACACTGTCACAGAGCTACATTATTATCCCTTAAGAAGACTATAAAATGTGTCCATCATTCATTCATTGACATTGAACTTGTGCCAAAACTATTAAGAATACATATTAATAGATATTCCAAATGTTTTGGAATGAATACTGAACAAAAAAACAAAATGAGATTGCTACTCATTATTAATTTGTCTTTTATAAATGAATAAGTAAAGCATATGAAAGAAATGAAAGGGCAGTAAATATCCTTTTATCACAAACCCGGGGATTTCTCTTACTCTGTTCATGTACAAGTCAGTTTAGAAATATATATAATTACCTATGGTCAGCATATCACTGCATTAAATATATAACAACTATGATTATAAAGACAATTTCCTTGACCTATTTTGGTCTGGCTAGAAATTCCTGTGCTTTCCTAGATCAACTGTTCTGCTGTGCTAATCACTCTGTGGGGGTCAATTTTAACCAGGATAAATGACCCATGCTTTACAGCACTTTCTCTAAAACATGCTTATATCCATATGAACAGCATATGTTCAGGAAATATGATCAGAGCTGCTCTTTAAGGGCTTTTTAGAATCTGAAGCCTGTATCTTGGGATAAACACACATATATATACATGTATATATAATATAATAATATATATTATATATATATAATATATATATATACAGCTAAGGTACAATGTGTGTTATTTGGCAGCAGAATTTGACATGAAAATATAAAAGGTTTGGGCAACCACATATTTGGAAATAGAAATCTTTCCTTAAAACATGGCTTTGGTTTTTAAACATAGCTAAATTTCTGGAAACTTCAATTTGTTAAAGACAGCCAAGACTTCAATCATATTTAACATATTCCTGGGGTTTACATATAGTGTTTCAAAGTAATAAACAACATCTTGTTTGGAGCAGCAAGAAGAAAACTGAAGCAAGCACTTCTTTAAGAGTAAAAGCTCCCCTTTTGAGAATAGTTGGGAGACTAGCTCTTCTGTTGGTGAAATGACAAAACACAATTCAGCAAACAAAACATGAGGAGCTCAATTCAAGTCAGTAAACATTTTTAGCTGGCTTCATTCGGAGTAAGAATTTTAATGTAACTATAATTTCAACAATGCATCCATTATAATGGAAACTTGAGGGGAGAAACTTGCTTAACTGTTAATAAGAACAGTGGTGTCAAATTTGCACTTCAAAAATGAGAAAGGATGAGATGACATTGATCGGAGAATTTTTAAATTCTCAGTACAGTTCATTGAAATGAATTTATATTTATTCAGAAGCACTCTCAAATGCACTGACCAAAAGCCCACTGGCCTGATCCACTAGAAAAGAATTTCCTCCTATAAGGTAAGGTCTATCTGAACCTCATCTGTTCTGTAGAAAATGTCTGTTAAAGCTATAAATCCTTTGCATGCATCCCCTCATTGGTTCAAACATAAATAGCAACGTCTAGAAACATGGCACTTAGCAAGAACAAACACTCTCCAAGTAGCAGAAGATGGTGAATCAAAGTTAACTTGTCCAAGAAAAGGAAAAACTTCTTATGTTCCTGTTTTGCTTCTTTCTCTTCCGCACAGAGACTGATAAACTGAACCACCGTCTTACTAGCAACTGTGGATTCATATCCAGATAACTCTCACAGATCCTTAACTAATAATCATACGAATATCTCTCTCCTATAACTAGTATTCTCTGAGCACCCTCCCCCAAACTTTTCTTAACTTTTTAGATAAGACGTTGGTAACTTAAAACACAGGAATTCAACCAAAAGTGTAAATGTTGGTGATGCTAAGCCCCTTTCCTATTTTCTATTTCAAAACTCGTACGTAACTGAAGATTGGAGGTCGATGGTCTATGGGATGGTTTGTGGTGGAATGCTCTTCCATGGGATCAGGCGATATGCTTATCACGTTCCTGGGGAACCATCGTATACTTTCTCAGAGGACCTTCCCCTGGATATCCTACCTCAGATTCCAGTCCCTTCTCACTTTCTAACCTTCTTTCCCATTTGATAAATTTCCCTCACATTTACCATTACTGAATATAGTCTGAATTTTATTAATTTAGTCTTTATTTCTTTCTACTCAAATGTAAGCTGATTTCCAGAAGAAACTTTGGTCTATTTTTCCCCTTTGCTAAATTACCAATATCAAAGTGAAGTCTGGCATAGATAAGGCCACAAAACTAATTGTTAACAAAAATAGTATTCAGATTACTATTCCTGTCAGCCTGAAGTCGGACACAGGTGCTAGGGGTCTAGTTGAGATGGAGAGCACATACTTGGCTTGCATAAGACCCTGGCTAAAAAATATCAGAAGTAATAATCAAGGGAAGAGAGTCTGAGAGGTCTATCTTGATTCTTGATTGAAGCTAGCCAGAGGACATCCCACTGTAACTGACAGCAGCATGCGCATGCGTGATTATTACATGCCTGTCATATGTAGAATAGTGGAGAGAAGGCTAACTCAGAACTCAGTGAGCGGCCGATTCACGAGAGAAATGAACCAAGCCTATGGTCCATCAATTGGTACATCCTATCGTCTTCACTCTGGTTAGTATCTTAGTGAAAATTTGCATATCATTTAAGGACTTCAAACATCAGTCACTCACGTGCATTTTTCTTCATCTTACACTAGGCACTGGGATTCAGACAGGGTTCTCAAGATTTGTGTTTCGACAGAGATGACGATGGAGTAGGGCCCAAGAACAGTCAGATAATAGATTTATAGATTTCTGTTGGAGCCTAGAGGATAAAAAGGAACGTCCTGAGTTAAGATAATGATGAATCCAGGCTTGGTGAGTCATGGCTATAACCCTAGCACCCAAGAGGCTAAAGCAGTAGGATTACTACAGGTTTAAGGTCTACATAACAAAGCCAGGCCAGTCTCCAGTAAGAGGTCTGTCTCTACTTCCTCACCACCACCATCCCCCACCCAGACCCAAAAAGACAAGGATAAAGGAAAACTGTTCTGCCTTATTTTGTTAGAACTTATTTGATGTAAAGGAGGCAGCCTTCTTCCACCTCCCTTCTCCCCTCTTGATTCCCATCTCATTGGCCCTCCTCACCTCCTCTCCCACTGAGTTTCCACTCCCTATTTCTTCTCCCTTCTGAGTGAGATTCACGCCTTCTTCTTTAGGCCTTCCTTAATGCCCAGTTCCTCTGAGTCTGTGGATTATAGCCTGGTTATCCCCTACTTCACGACTAATGACCACTTATAAGTGAGAACATTTTGTCTTTCTAGGTCTGGGTTATCTCACTCAGGATAATATTATCAAGTGAAATTTGCCTGAAATTTTCATTATGTCTTTGTTTTTAACAGCTGAATACTATTTCCTTGTGTAGATGTACACATTTCCTGTATGCACTTTTATTTGGTCATAGTTTGGTGGTCCTTTATTTTATGGCTTTTCCCCCCTCATTTTGGGGTGGTATTTTATTTTGTTTTCTTGGATTAGGGAATTTTTGCTGCAATATTGTGCCTTTGTTTTTTGGGAAAGTTGGGTGGGGGGAGGAGAAAAGAACCTGGAAGGACATGGGGAAGGAGAAGGGACAGAGAGAGAGAGAGAGAGAGAAGGAGGGAGAGAGACTTCATCTAGCAAGGTTGTACCTACTCCAACAAGACCATACTTCCTAATGGTGCCACTCCCTATGGGCATATGGTAGCCATTTTCTATCACCAATTTCTGTCTTTGTTTTGGTTTCTTTTGCTGTGAAAAGGCACCATGGCCACAGCAACTAATTTTTCTAATTTTTTTCAATTTTCTTTTTATTTATTGACAAGGAAGTAAAGGGAAATACAAACACGTTATGATAAAATTAAAGATTTACATGGAAAATATTTCAGATGAACAGATTAAAATAGACAATTTTCATGGAAAATTAAAGAGCAAAGTGGTAGACATGTAAAACATTGCTAAATTAATTGAAATACGAGATAGAAACATTTTATGATAGATTGAAGATTTACGTGGAAAATATTTCTGATAAAATTGTAGAAAAATGTAGAAAAACATGTTAGAATTCAAGATTATCATGTTAGACAAACACATTAAAATTGACGATTTCATGGAAAATTTTACATATGAAATGGTAGATATAAAAACTTTCTAAATTCATTGAAGGTAGAATTAGAAACATTTGTGATAAAATCAAAGATTTACATTGAAAACCTTTCTGATAAGATAGAGGAAGTATATAGAAAGACATATCAAAATTGAAGATTATCATGAAAAATAATGCAGATAAAAGAGTAGACATAAAAAACATTACTAAATTAATAAAAAGGGGAATTATAAACATTTTCTGATAAAATTGAAGATTTATATGAGAAATATTTCATTAGTCTATGTCTTTTTATTGGGGAGTTGAGTCCATTGTTGTTAAGAGATATTAAGGAATAGTGATTGTTGCTTCCTGTTATTTTTGATGTTATTTTTATGTTTGTGTGGGTATCTTCTTTTGGGTTTGTTGGAAGAAGATTACTTTTTTGCTTTTTCTAGGGTGTAGTTCCCCTTCTTGTGCTGGCATTTTTCATCAATTATCCTTTGTAGGGATGCATTTGTGGACAGATATTGTGTAAATTTGGTTTTATCATGGAATATCTTGGTTTCTCTATGATGATTGAGAATTTTGCTGTAGCCTGGGCAGGCATTTGTGTTCTCTTAGGGTCTATATGAGGTCTGCCCAGGATCTTCTAGCTTTCCTCATCTCTGGTGAGAAGTCTGGTGTGATTCTGATAGGTCTGCCTTTATAAGTTACTTGCCCTTTTTCCCTTACTGCTTTTAATATTCTTTTTTTGTTTGTTTGTTTAGTGAATTTGATGTTTTGATTATTATGTGCCAGTAGGACTTTCTGTTCTGGTCCAGTCTGTTTGGAGTTCTGAAGGCTTCTTATATGTTCATGGTCATCTCTTTTTCTAGGTTAGGGAAGTTTTCTTCTACAATTTTGTTGAAGATATTTACTGGGCCTTTAAGATGTAAATCCTCGCTCTCATCTATACCTATAATCCTTAGGTTTGGTCTTCTTATTGTGTCCTGAAGTTGCTGGATGTTTTGGGCTACCAGCTTTATGCATTTTGCATTTTCTTTGACTTTTGAGTCAATGTTTTCTATGGTATCTTCAGCACCTGAGGTTCTTTCTTCTATCTCTTGTATTCTGTTGTTGATGCTTGCATCTATGCCTCCTGAATTTTTTCCAAGGTTTTCTATCTCCAGAGATGTCTCACTTTGTGATTTCTTTATTGTTTCTACTTCCACTTTTAGATCCTGGATGGTTTTGTTCAGTTCCTTCACTTGATTGTTTGTGTTTTCCTGTAATTCTTTAAGGGATTTTTGTGTTTCTTCTTTAAGGGCTTCTGCCTGTTGACCCATGATCTCCTGTATTTCTTTAAGGGATTTTTGTGTTTCCTCTTTAAGGGCTTTTACCTGTTGACTGATATTCTCCTGTATTTCTTTTTTTTCTCCTGTATTTCTTTAAGGGAGTTATTTAAGTCTTTCTTAAAGCCCTCTATCAGCATCATGAGATACGATTTTAAATCCAACTCTTGCTTTTCCGGTGTGTTGGGGTATCCAGGACTTGCTGAGGTGGGAGAACTGGGTTCTGATGTTGCCATGTGGCTTTGGTTTCTGTTGGTAGGGTTCTTGTGCTTGCCTTTCACCATCTGGTTATCTCTGGTGCTAGTTGGTATTGTTGTCTCTGGCTGGAGTTTGTTCTTCCTGTGGGCCTGTAAACCCTTACTCCTCTGAGTTCAAAAGAGAAAGCAATGCTGGGAGATCTCTCTCTCTTCTGGCGGGCTATACACAGAAGGCTCTGGAGTTTCCAGGCCCCCTGGTGCAAATGGCAGCAGGAAGACCTCCATCCCAGCTGCTCCACTGATCTTAGGCCCTATGTGCTCCTAGCAGGTCCCCTCCAGAGAAAAGGTGGAGATCTCACGTCTGTGCTCAGAAGTGAAAGCACTGCTGGGAGATCACTCTCTCCTGGCGGGCTATGCACAGAAGGCTGTGGAGTCTCCAGGCTCTCTGGTGCAAATGGCAGCAGGAAGACTTCCGTCCCAGCTGCTCCCCACAGCAACTCTTATAAAGGAAAATATTTCATTGGGGCTGGCTTATGGCTCAGAATTTTAGTCCATTGTCATGATGGCAGGAAGCATGGCAGCACAGAGGCAGACATAGTACTGGAGAGATAGCTGAGAGATCCAAAGGCAGCAGCAGAGAAGGAGATACACTTCCTCCAGCAAGGCCACACCTCCTAATAGCATCATTCACTATGGACCTATAGGGGCCATTTTCTTTCAAACCACTACAGAAGAGGAGGGGTAGGAGAGGCAAGAGGATGGGGGAGAAAGGAGGGAAGAGAAGGACAGGAAGGGAAGGGAAAGGAGAAGAGAAAGGAAGAAAAGAAAGAAAGAAAGAAAGAAAGAAAGGAAGGAAGGAAGGAAGGAAGAGGGAGGGAGGGAGGGAGGGAGGGAGGGAGGGAGGGAGGGAGGGAGGGAGGAAGGAAGAAAGGAAGGAAGGAAGGCATAAAGAAAGAAAGAGAGAGAAGGGGGAGGAAGGGAGGAAGGAAATAAGGACAGAAGGAAGGAAGGAAGGAAGGAAGGAAGGGAAGGAAGGAAGGAAGGAATGAAGGAAGGATGGATGGATGGAAGGAAGGAGGAAAGGGCAGACAAAAGAAAGAGAGATCTTTGCAGTATTTTCCAAAGAAGTATACTGTATGTGTCCTAGGTTAGCAGATGGTGATACGTTTTGCTGATAAATTTCAAGATAAAACTTTAAAAGCTAAACAATAAAAGGATTATAGAGCTACAGATAAATACGTATACATCAGAATTTTTAAAGGAAATATTTAGAGACAGTTCAGCCATTAAAAGTGCTCCGTTGCTTTTCCAGAGGACCAAAGTTCAGTTTCTCACATCCCTCTTTGGTAGCTCACAACCACCTGGAACTGCAGCTCCAGAGGGTCCTATACCCTCTTCTAGCTTCCATGAGGACACACGCGCACGTGCGTGTACACACACACACACACACACACACACTCAGACACACATGTACAATTGAAGAAGAATAACTTGAATTTTAAATCTCAACAACAACCAAAAAGAAAGTACACATCAAAGTGTCCATGACCTTGAAGGACTAAAAAGTCTTACTTTGTGTAATTTTGTGACTATATTATATACTTGGGGTATTCTCAAATGAAAAATGAAAGCTATGTGAAGCTAATATTTACTCCTCTCATATATGCATGTTACGGTGTGAAAGAAGGAAGTCCACTGTCAGTCAATGTGTCAATTTACATGAGAGACACCTTTTCCAGGGTTGGCAGGAAGTACTACAACACAGTAGGGAGACTGAAAGAAAAAAAACGTGAAGATTTGCCTTCTTGAAAGCTATTTTCTCATCTGTCAAAGGGGATGACATACCAATTTCTATGGTTTGCCATTAACATTTTACATTTCATACACCTAGCACATAAAAACCCTCAATGTAAAAACCTGTTGCTATGGCGCAACTACCCAAAGGAACCAGGTAAATATGTTTTGGCTGCAGGACAATAAGGGAATCAGCTTCACAACCCAGCTGGGAAACTTCCTTCTCGCGGGCCAACTTTCATAGCACCAGAAAAATACTATGAAAACTGTTAGTGGAGAAAAAAACATCACTGGTTTTGCCCAGGCTTGGGCCTGGAATGCTACGATATTAACCAGCCAGGCAAATTGTATCCGCTGGTGCAACCATGACACAGTTGTTAGGGAGCGGCTCACTGTCTCTGATTGGATTTGAGGCCTGTTCCACGGCAGGACATTTCAGGCTTGCTGTAAGTGTGTTGAAAGCTCCAGAGCTAGGGAGGCCAGAGGCACCCGTTACAGTTACTATTCTGAACGCTCACTCTGTCAAATTTCCTTCTCTGTATTTATGCTTATCCTCACAGACCTGTGATGTTCTCCGCCTTGGTCAGGAATGCTTCACTCTACAGTGAGCGGTAGTCAATGGAAAGAAGCATAGATGCTCAGAGTGCTCAAAATAAGAGACAAGTGACCAGCCCTAAACGGGACGTCCATATTAAACCCAAACCGCCAAGCTTGAGCGCCATTAGAGATGTGGAAGAAAGTCCTTAAGAGTAAGATCATAAGGAAGATCAATATTACATGGGTGTCCAGTCGTGATCTCAAAAGAGATATGGGTAACTACACAACACCTATACAAGATCAATACAGCCAAAATCCAGGCCAAGTGAGTAGATCATCTCCAGGCCCCACCCCATACCAAGGAGTAGATAGTGACCGTGGGAGGGAAACTCATTCTTTGCTGAGGATAAAACCCTCTGGTCTGTCTCCCAGCCTCCCAGGCATAGCCTAACATTCCGTGCACATATGGCCAGCTCTACCCAAACTTAATGTACTTTTTTTAAGAAGATATGAAGTTTAGGGGGATAATGGGGAGAATATGAGGGCAGTTGGAAGGATAAAATGGGGTTAGAGATGATCATGTTTTGTTACAAAATGTATGAAAACTTTAAAAATTTTTAAACTACAAAAATTTTTTAAAAAGGATGTTTTAAATGAACCAAGTATGATACTAGCATTAAGTTCCTCCAAATTTAAATATAAACAATCGGGAGAAGCAGTCTGGCAATAGACTATAAGAAAACCGTTAAATTTGATTAAAAAGGCAGCTTAATTTCTCAGATATTGATTGGGATAATAACTATGATACATTTGTATCCTGTTTCTTAGGGTATTATGGCTTTCTCCTTTTCCAAATGGCCAATGGTCTCCGGAGACAGTTCCTAAGATGTGCAGCCTGTGATTCAAGGAACAGATGCTACGGAAACCACCTGACTCAGAAAATGCTCTCAGGACGGGAAAGGCAAGGTACTAACGCTACCACTTAAGATAACACAAACTGCAAGAGTGCTGATTGGGTTTATAAAAGGCAAAATGCTTAACGCAGAGGGAGGAGCAGTTGAGTTTGAAAGAGATTCGATCGAGGTGTATCACAGTTAAATACCAAACCAAGACATGAAGGACAAAATACGATAGAAATAAATGGCAGTTATGCTGAGACTTTTAAAGCAAGCTGCTTGCTTGGACAGTCAAGGGAAATCTTCATGTTTATGTCATAAGGTCATATAAAATAAGAAGGAATAACAAGATTAGGCTTGAAAAATGATCTACAGTGGCCTTGAAATCCACATCATATTCAACCTCGGAAGGCCGCAGCTCTTTCTATGAATGTAAAACTTGGTCTTCTTCGGCTAGAACAAAGTTTTGAAAAGTCAGGTGGCACTCTGGGAATTGACGAGGAAGAGACACTGACTTGTCCTGTTGACATCACAACCTTGTCACAACCGCTGTGCTTTTCCAGCTTGTCAAAAGAGCACTTGAATGGCGTATACAAACCCAAAGAGAACATCGCAGGCAGAGAGGGAAGGAGACACCCCGAGCTTTCTTCCCTTTCCACTGTTACAGGCATCTAAGCGTGTTTGCGATCCAGGTGCACAGCTCGTTCAAGACAGCATAGGGATCTACCTTTGTGGGGACGTGCCGAGTTCTGGGTGCCTTTGAGAAAGCCACTTCACACAACCAACCACAGGAGGACGCGGTGTCTTAGAGGAAAATGAAGTCAACACAACATTCCTAAAGTGCCCACTTACGCTACCCGGGAGGAGCAGAGCACAGGATGCACTGTGCAGCTTCCCTCGACCCTGATTTTCTCCTGCTAGCCCGCCCGTTAGCACAGATTAGTTTACTTCTCTCATTGTCCCCTAGACGCCAGGCCTCAACAGCACGAGCCAGTGGACTGTGACAGAAACAAGCCTTGATAGCAATGGGAAGTAGGCTAGGACCAAAGCGGTAAGGGAACAAACAAAACAGGGTGTTGCGCCAAAGGGGGTGGGGGGACGGGTTCTGATGTACACATGGCATCCACATTTTCCAAACCGAAACTCACATTCACAACACACGGCTTGACAAGTATGGCCGTTCTTATGGGGATGCGGCATAGACTATCCACAGCCCAAGACGACCCTGCAAAATCTCAGCTACGTAAGCATTACATCTGCGAAGACAGTGAGCCCAGGGACTCTAACAGAACGGACTGACTTTAGAGTTCCGCAGCACTGGCTCTCCACGGAAGCTAGTCTTTTAAGTCACCTACGTCTCTACTTAATGCAGTCAAGGACACAGGACACGGATTGATACACCGAGGGTCTCTCTGATTCGAATGCTTGCTGTAAGAATAACAGCAGGAGCTAACTGAAATGGCTATTTACAGTGGAACAGAAAAGCGTGGAGCATTGTCAGATTAAATGGCTTGCCTAGCATTCCAAACTTGTTGGTCATGGCCTTGCAGGAGTACTGAGTTTCCCACACGGACTTCTCCTGTCGGAGAAGAGACACTCCGAGGAAGGCTGTGAGATCTCGCCCTTGCTTTCGGATTGACATCTACCAGAAAGTCTGAAAACAAATCAATGTTTGCGTGTGCTTGCAACCACTTAATTGCTTGTGTCGTTTCTTGTAGGGCTCCCTCAAAAGGACTTCACTGGGAGATTCTTATAGAAAGGAAAGGAAAACAGAGTTTAGTAACCCAGTAGCCCATAGCAACCCGACAGTATTAACCAGGGAAAGGAAAGATGCAAAAATCTAGGGGGGGAAACACCCTTTGTTTTTTCTATCAATAGTGAATAAAAGTTTGATTTTGCTAACAACTATATATTAATAGCACCTCGATCTTAAAAATACATATACCACATAAAAAAGAGTAGAGCGGGTTGTATGTGATATCAAAATCTTTTTAAAGCCTGGAGATACATCAGCTCTGTCATGGTACCAGTGAAACTTAACATTTGCAAAACTTACTCCCATTCCGATGAGGAAAACTGAGGCACAGAAGCGCGGCCAAGGTTGCCTGCTTAGCTGTGATTGGGTCCGAAAGCAAACTCACTTCCTGCCGGTGCGTTTGCCCATGAGGTTATTCATCCACAAGACGCGGGCGTCGAACTCTGGAGGTCAGTGCCAACCACAGCCCCCTGCAGTGCCGTGCTGATCGATTGCTTTGTAATCTACTTATTTGTATTTTGGCTCTTAAATAAAGGTAAGGCTGCCAGGTTTGACATATTTCTAGCCTTCAGAAAGCTGACCTGACAGCACAAACCCTTCCAAAACATTAACGGAGACAGCGTTCTGAGCAATTTACAGAATGTAATAAGGGGACACGTTCCGAGGCAGAGGGCAGCCACGGACAGCCAGCCTGAACGGATGCATGAGGGAAGCAGTATTATTTTTAATTTTCGAGATGTCATTGCCAGGGAAGACACGTGCCAAATGGTAACAGGGGCTACTGGTTTTTTGTTTGTTTGTTTGTTTTGTTCCATCTTATTGTTGTTGTTGTTGTTTGTTTTGTTTTTTTAAGACCTCTGAAGGAACCATGGAGAGCAATGACAAAAGGGACGCGGGAAGAGAGATGAGACGTTAAGACAGACTGAGATGAGAAAGTACGAGGTGAATTACTTGCAGCATTTGACATGTCTCCTCATGCAGAGACTTCCTGGTATCTAGTACCCCAGATCAAGTCCTGGATGGATACTCTAAATCAAGAGCATATAAGTTAAAGTGTACAAATATGGGACATATGGTGAGGGGGGAACGGGGAAAGGGGAAAGCCTTCGGAATGTAAACAAAGAATATAGAAAATTTTAAAAAATTGTAAAAAAAAAAAAGAATATAATCAAAATACATTAAATAAAATTCTCAATGAATTAAAATAAATAAAAAAATTCTACAACAACTATAATGTTTCTTGTTCATCATTGCCATGGATTTTATCAAATACCAACATGGAATATATAAGAAAAACAGCTATGTGGCATCAATAGTGGTGACAAGAGACTAAACTGTTTTAAACAGAGCAGCTCTTTATTGTTGCCTGAACATCCTGTAACCCAACATTGCCCACGTTACATAAGCTATAAGTCAGAATTAAAACACAGTAACAAAGTGAACAAATATTCGTTTTAGGATACTGTATTCTTTTACCATAACTGTGCAGATTTAGACAAATTCCCACACCACCGAAGCTTTAATAGAGTCAGAGGATTTCTGGAAATATCTGGAAAGAGTGCTGGGTAGTCCGGAAGGACGGATCGTTCTCACACTGCCAGGTAACTGGCGCCCTTCAGACTGCAGCGAGTTGGTCTGTCCTGATGAAAATCCATAGGCACAATTTGACAGGCCTGATTCTGAGCTCACTGATACTGCGTGATCTTATACCACTATTTAACATCTCAGTGGCTGCATCACTGCCTGGAAAGAATAACTGTCATTATCTGTTCATAATTCCCTAGTGAGTCTGAGCTGCCAGGTTTTCAGGTGATTTGACTGGTTTCTGGCTAACACAGTGCAAGGCACAGAAAGAGACTTCTGAGAAGGCAACAGTCACAGGCAGTATGGCGTGCTGTGAAGGTAACGCCATGATTTGGTTCAGAGGGCTTAAGCAGAAACCTGTCTCAGAGTTCTATGTTCTGTGTTTGGATGACCCAAAAAAGACTGGTTTTCATTTCTTTTTCTTTTCTTTATTTCTTTTCTTTTCTTTCTTTCTTTTTTTTAACAAAATAAATGTCATAACAATTGGTTCTTGCTGTTGGTATAAAAATTAAATGAGGTAATACACTTAAGTGCTGAGCACTGCCAATTTTCCCTGTCCCTACAAATCCTCCTTACCTCTTAAATCCATTCTCTTACTAAGGCTGTGACATGACAATACAGGAGAAATAAAGCCATTCATTCTTGTCTCGGTTAAAAAAAAAAAAAAGTTGACAGGAGGAGGAAGAAAGAGAGATGAGGCTGAAAGACAAGAACCCAAAAAGGAGAGAAAGTTAGAGACTGGGGCTGTGAAGGAAAGGGACAGTAGAGTGCTTGTCCAGCACACGGGAAGCCAGGGGTTCAGTTCCCCACTGCATAAAGCTCTACATGCCTGTGGTGCCAGCATTGAAGAGGGAGGAGCAGAAGCTCAGGGCATCTCAGCTGTAGAGCCAGTGGGAAACTGGTTTGGCTCTATGAGCTATGTCAAAAACACCTAGTAAGAGCAGGCACACAAGATGGCTCTTCAGATAAAGGGACTTTCTGTATGGGCCTAGGAATGCAAAAGAGTTCTCCTTTCCCGAAGCCAAGATGGAAGAAGAAACTTCACAAAGTTGTCCTGTGTTCTCCACTTGCAGGTTATATATGTACACACCCACACACACATATACACACACATATACACACAGGAATGAGGAGGAGGAGGAGGAGGAGGAGGAGGAAGAGGAGAAGAAGAAGACGAAGGAGGAGAAGAAGAAGAAGAAGAAGAAGAAGAAGAAGAAGAAGAAGAAGAAGAAGAAGAAGAAGACAGAAGAAGACAGAAGAAGAAAACAGAAGAAGAAAACAGAAGAAGACAGAAGGAGAAAACAGAAGAAGAAGAAAACAGAAGAAGAAGAAAACAGAAGAAGAAGAAGAAGAAGAAGAAGAAGAAGAAGAAGAAGAAGAAGAAGAAGAAGAAGAAGAAGAAGAAGAAGAAACATTTATTCCATTTATTTATTTAATGTGTATTGATGTTTTTCCTTCATATATGTCTGTGAACCTTGTGAATGTCTCATGCTGATGGAAGCCAGAGACAGTCAAAACAGTCCCCTGGGACTGGAGTTACAGGTGGCTATGAGATACTCTGTGGGGCCTGGGAGTCTAATTCAAGTCCTCTAGATGAGCAGACAGTGTTTTTAATCACTGAGCAATCTCTCCAGCCCTAAATTACATTCTTAAAAAGCAGTCTTAATTTTATTTTGGGTTTTCGAGACAAGGTATCTTTGTGTAGCTCTGGCTGTCCTGGAACTTGCTTTGCAGACCAAGATGGCCTCAAAGTCAGAGAGGTACCTGCATCTACCTCTCTACCAGGCCTGCCCAAACAAGCTTAAGTATTAATTAGGTCCACTAGGATGGCTATTAGCAAAACAAATCTAAAGAAAAACACCAAGAAATGATTGGCAAGGATGCAGAAAACCCGAAACTCTCCTAAATTACTGACAGAATATAAAATGGATATCTGCTGTGGAAAGCCTTAAGGAGGTGAAACTGAGAATTAAGACTCAGAGTTCCACTCCTGTGTCTATACACAAAAAAGAGTGGGAGGCAGGTATTCAGATGAAAACTTTACATACTAGTGTATTAGTCGGGGCTTTGTAAAAGAACAGAACTGATCCAATGAATGGAATATATATATCCACATACATATATACAGAGTTTATTAGAGAGGTCTGTGGCCTGAGGAGCTCAGCAATGACTATCTCCTGTCAGAAAGGCGAAGGATCCAGTTGCTGCACCATCCATGAGGTGGAGGGTCTCAGCAGTCCCAGTCTGGTGATGAAGTACCAAGGAAGTCCTAGAGAGCTGACAGTTTCCAGGCTACATTAGAATCTTAGAGAAGTAGAAAGGAAAGGCTCGGGAACAAGAAAGATGAACTTGCCAGAGACAGCATGAGAAGGCAGGCAAAAGGCAAAAGTTCCCTTCTTTTATGTGGCCTGCCACCCAAAGGTGTGTCCCACGTTTAGAGTGATACCAAATGATCTGGGTGTGATGTGGGTCTCGCACTTCAAATAATCCAACCCTCACAGATCACTTAGCTGCTTGGATTTTTGTTAATTCCAGATGTAAACAAGTTAACAACAACCAAGCTTAGACATTATGCGCACAGGCGAGCGCACACACACACACACACACACACACACACACACAAATTAATAAGATTCTAAATTACCAAAAAAAATGGATATGCTCCAAGCGTGTCTATCTAAAAAGTAGATAAACAGAAGTATATGCCCATATAATTGAGTACTACTGTGTGGTTGGGCTTGGTGCCTCATGCCTTTAATCCAAGCACTTCAAAGGCAGAATCAGCTGGATCTCTGCAAGTTCATGACTAGCCTGGGTCTACCTAGCAAGGACCATGACATCCAGGACTACATAGAGAGAGACTATGTCTCAAAACAAAACAAATAAGAACAACAACAACTGGGAAAAAAAGGAGGAGAAGGAGAAAGAAGAAGGAAAAGGAAAGGAAAAAGAGAGAGAATACTAATACAGGGTAAAAAAAAAAAGGAAAGAAATTAATTTTGAAAACATTAGCTATCAAACAATGGAGGCAGTCCACATACACAATACAGAGAACATGTTCAGTTCCATTTTCGTAAAATGTCCTCTGTAGGCAGCCCTACAGAAGGGGACATACATTAGCGATCCATCGCATCAAAGAGAGACACTGGCATGGGGCTGGGGATAGGAAATCAAAATGGTATAAAGTCTATCTTTGTGATGGCAAAAGTGGACTTACCACGAATGGCTACACCTGAAAATATGTTATAAGACACTAAATTATAGGCTTTAACTGAGAAGTTGCATGATATGAGTTATACCTCAATAAAGCTAGGTGTTTGTTTTGTTTTGTTTTGTTTGATTTGATTTGATTTGATTTGATTTGATTTGATTTGATTTGATTTGATTTGATTTGATTTAAGGGAAAAATAAGTAAAATTTAGGAAAAAAAATCAGTGCTATAGATTCTTGGCTAGACTCCCACCAAAACCAATATTGATAGTGACCGCTAGCAACAAGTACAGTTGCCAGGGCTGGACAAAGCAAAACCGGGCATGTTCAAAGCAGAACAGCAAGGGTGGAAAACTGTACCCAAAGCCCCAACACTGTAGATCCCATGACCCCAGAATATAGGAATGGCCTGGAAAGTAAGACTGTGGGTTCCTCTGTCCACCAAGAGTGTGTGTGTATCACAGGCGCATGATAGAATCATTCTTTAGTACCCATTCTCTGTAAAATGGAAATAAACATAATACCTCGTCCACATGATGCTTTCGACGTTTAATGAAGAAATTCAGGCAAAGCAAATGCTACAGAGCTTGGCCCCTGGGTTACATTCAATAAATGTCAGTCCTTCGAGCTTATATGAAGCATAATGTTGAAAATAAGAAATGTACGACTAAAAAAAAAAAAAAAAAAAAAAAAAGCCAGGCGTGGTGGCGCACACCTGTAATTCCAGCACTTGGGAGGCAGAGGCAGGTGGATTTCTGAGTTCGAGGCCAGCCTGGTCTACAGAGTGAGTTCCAGGACAGCCAGGACTATACAGAGAAACCCTGCCTCAAAAAAAAAAAAAAATGTACAACTATCAATGTTGTATCAAATGATAACATTTGAGTAATTTATACAATGTAGGCATATTGCCACTAATTATTGCCTAAGTTTCCTGCAAGACTGAAACATTTCGTCCTTAAAGGAAGCTACTTAAGCGGGGAGGTAAACACTCAGAATAGCTTTAGGAAGTCCCTGAAGCTGACTAGATTCACTGGGCCCTTCCTGCCACAGTAAGCATTAGAAGCTGAGAGTCCCTCTCAGATGAAAGAGAGCTGAGCTCAAAGAGGACTCTGAGACCAAAGCAAGCTCCCTCTGGAAGACGCAGAGTGCATTCCAGCTGCCCACAAGAGGTTTAGGCCAACCGAGGCACCTGGAAAAGACGCTCTCCCGTTGAGCTGCCTGAGAACTGTGGAGTATGCGTCAGGTTCCCAGCCTTTATGAGCGGCCACCCACGCTGGGGTGGGTTTGGTGATGCAGCTGTCCCTGAGTCATTTCTGTTCCTGTAAATAGTCCATCACCCATACCCTCATAAATAACCCCGTTAAACCTCATGGGTTCACTAAGATGGTCTTTGGTGTTATCCACACTTTGGTCTGTCATGGGATCCCTAGTCGGGGTGAGTAGATGTGTGTGTTGTGTCTCCCTGGGAGAAGTTTGTGTCACAGGACACTGATTCAACTCTCTCTGATCCATGAAGACATACACATGTTTTCTTTTGTTGGTTTGGTTTTGGGTTTAACTTCTGTGGAACAATAGTAATGTCCCTTAGGTTAATGAGAATGGCCTGGCCTCAGAAACTCAAGCTTAATCATAAAGAATAAAAAATAAATAAAATAAAATAAAATAAAATAAAATAAAATAAAATAAAATAACACTGATATTCTAATTAAACAGCCTCAGCTTAGTCCAGGTATGTATAGCCTGATAATGGCAGATCTAATTCACCCAAGAACACTCTGGCCAGGAAATAATGTGCTCTCAGAAGCCAAAATTTCCATTTACACCTGTAAATAGAAAAATTCAATTGAACGCAAATTGTTAAATAATAAGACCAGTGGGCAATGAACCATTCTAAATATATCACATGAAATGGATCAGTCATGCAGCACAATGACCAGGGAAGACATTTTTAGCATTCCGTAACTAAGTGGTACCTGCTGGCACGCATCCCCCAAACACCACACACACACACAATCAAGGTGTGACTACAGAGATGCATTGCGCATATAAACATGAAGGTAGCCGGATGGAGTGGATGCTGGCGTCTTTATGCACTGCAGACAGCTTGACCGTCGTCCAAGGGATTATGGGACCAGGAGCAGTACTATTTTTACAGAGAAGATAACAGAGCAGTTTTGGGGACAAGAACAAATTCCAAATGACATGTCTGAAGGTAAAAAAAAAAATCCTAAGGCCTGGACATAAGCACATCTTTCACTGAGACCTTCTTCTTGAGAGAGCTCAGAGGTCACAGCCTGCGATTGTAGAATGAGCTGAACTCCTACAGAAGTCAGTTATTTGTGAGGGCCGCTCAAGGAGCTAGGATTCAAAGTATGTTCTATCGTGTCTGGGCTACTCTTCTTCTGCTGTGAAGAGATGCCATGATAAAGACAACTTAGAAAAGAAAAGGTGTTATTAGCAAAATAACTTTTTTCTAAAATAACCACAGATATATTTGCCCTGTCAATTGATTTCTTCCAAATGTCCAATGATGCCTGATACAAATATCATCAGATCAAATAGTTCTGTTTAATTAAGAAGTAGTGGTCATGTAGGACTAGTTCACTCATGGATCCAAAGTCATGTGGAAAAGCCTATGAATTTCCAAAGAACTCCATTGAGCAAAACATAAAGTCAAAAGAGGTTTATGAGAGAGCTGGACATGTTTATGGAACGAAAGGGGTCAGAAGATATGCTGGCAACACTGAGAGGTGTCGCAATAGATTTGGGGGAGACAGTCCATTGGGCCAGCCATCTCCCTTTCTATGCTGGAATTTCTCATGTTCTCGTTCATGTCTTATATCTGGACAGCTGTGGTATCAAAACTTGGCCCTACACCAGAGTCAATAAAAAGAGTCATTCTTTTTTCTTTATTAAGTAAACATGCATGTACATATGTACAAGAACATGTACACACACACACACACACACACACACACACACACACACATCTGTACTCACATTCCAGCTTTTGGTCAGAGAAGCACTTCATCTCCAAACAGAATTTTATGACTCACAGCCAAGGACAAGAAAGGAGCTTTGTTAGAAAGCTTGTTCTGATCATGTCCACCTTGTCTGATATGAGTACATTTTCGTAGCACCTCACTTTCATAAACACAACAGTCCTTCTAGGCGGTCCTCTGAGTGGCCGCCTTTAGTACTGGGTCAGGCCTCAAGCTTTTATAGAGGGATTTTCCCCCCTTTGGAAGAGAATGATTTGGAAGAGTGTCCATTAGAAGCCAAGAGTTTCCTTGACCCTTTTCGTTGTTGTCGTTTCAGGTTTCTTGCCTCAGGAAGTGATTGTGGTTTTGAACGCATTTACATTTTAATTTGTCCATAACTTGAATCTGAATACAGCACCAAGCATATGAATTAGCGCTTCACAGTTACCGGGATCTCCACTGTCTCTTCTGCTGTGAATAACACCTCACTAGGCCAGTACTACAATATTTTTTTTCCAGATGCGGAAACAGATGCCTATGAAAGCTATGTGCCTTAGCTGGATCACTTTCCAAGTGTTAAACGATTGAGTTAAAAATCCAACCTTTTGGATAAAGTTACTCCAAGAGGCATGTGTTATTAAACAAAAATCCAAGTATCAAAGCGAGGTAACTCACAATGATTTGATCAGAGAGGTTCTAGAGGCACCAAAAGAATAAGCTGTTACCATTTGTTTTGGGTAACAACTTTTATGTCAACTCATACAAACTAGAGCCATAAAAGAGAAGGGAAACTCAATAAAGAAAATGCTTCCAGCCAGATAGAGTAGCACATGCCTTTAACCCCAGAATTCAGGAGGCAGAGGCAGATGGATCTCTTGAGTTTGAGGTCAGAGCCTGGTCAGCCAGAACTAAACAGAGAAACTCTGTCTAAAAGAACAAAAAGAAAGGGAGAGAGAGAGAGGGAGAGAGAGAGAGAGAGAGAGAGAGAGAGAGAGAGAGAGAGAAGGAAGGAAGGAAGGAAGGAAGGAGAGAGAGAAGGAAAGAAAGAAAGAAAGAAAGAAAGAAAGAAAGAAAGGAGGGAAGGAAGGAAGGAAGAAAGGAAGGAAGGGGAAGGAAGAAAGAAAGAAAGAAAGAAAGAAAGAAAGAAAGAAAGGAAGGAAGGAAGGAAGGAAGGAAGGAAGGAAAAGGAAGGAAAGAAAGAAAAAGAAAGAAAGGAAGGAAGGAAAAGGAAGGAAAGAAAGAAAAAGAAAGAAAGAAAGGAAGGAAGGAAGGGGAAGGAAGGAAAGGAAGGAAGGAAGGAAGGAAGGAAAGAAAGAAAGAAAAAGAAAGGAAGGAAGGAAGGAAAGAAAGAAAGAAAGGAAGGAAGGAAGGAAGGAAGGAAGGAAAGGAAGGGAGGAAGGGAGGAAGAAAGAAAGAAAGAAAGAAAGAAAGAAAGGAAGGAAGGAAGAAAGGAAGGAAGGAAGGAAGGAAGAAAGAAAGGAAGAAGGAAAGAAAGAAAGAAAGAAAGAAAGAAAGAAAGAAAGAAAGAAAAGAAAGAAAAAATGCTTCTGTAAGTTGGATTGTAGGCAAGCCTGCAGGTCATTCTCTTCAATGATGGAACACAACATGAAAATATAAGCTAGATAAACCCTTCCCTCTCCAACTTGCTTTTGCTCATGGTGCTTCATCATAGCAGTAGCAACCCAAACCAAGACAGCATCCCTCTTGGTTTCCTACCAGAATTAAACAGTAAGATACTATTATTGAAGATACCACACAGCTTTGATACATGATTTGAAAAAAAATAATAAAAGTTAAAACTGATCTGGAAGCTTCCTACCTGCCAGGTAGTTTTCCCAGTCCTGGGAGGTACTCTACATGCTTCTACTCCATGGGAGGGAAGGATCAACAGTCTTATCAGCTGTGAATCATAAAGTTTACTAGACCAAAACTGCCTTGTCCACTTAGGCAATAATGGCACTACTTTTATGGGAGTAACCAACTGCTCTCTAGTTGGATTTGAGACCCATAGGAGACAATCCATGCCTAGTACTGTACACCTGGTTTAAAAAAATAAAATAAAAAGATGTTGGGGGAGTAAATGGGATTGTGGGTGTTGCTGAATACTTACATTTAGTACATGGACATTGTGTCAATCTACCCGCTAGATATTTATATCTATAGCTATAGGCATAAGTTCTTCTCATGTTTAATCAGAGAAGCATCTCTCGACCATGGATGGCAATGAGTGGAGAGAGAGATTCATGACCATATAGGATGCTGAGACTAAGGACTAGAGAAAGTGCTCAGTCCTAAAGAGAAGGAGACATTTGTAGCATCCCCTCTAAGGCTCTAAGGCTCAGGGAAGGAGTGGGAAGGGTGTAAGACAGGAAGAAGGGCTGGAAAAAACAAACGTCCTCTCCTAGGCAAGGCATGGCCACCACAATCATTAGTGAACAGCAGTTATGACTGTCTGCATTGGGTCTGCATAAGGATAAGCCCCACGGCAGTCAGGCAAGAAAGGGGGTACCTAGGGGGCTCCCTTCTCACTGGTAGGCCATAGGCTATAGACAGATTCAAGGAGAAGAACTGTGGCCTTCAGTTATACACCCACTGATGACCTCACCAGGCCACAGTGGATATGTCCTATTCACTAGTCACACAGATGGCCCTGTGTGACTAAATGGGTCATAAAAGAAAACAACAAGTTCTAAGTCTTGGAGAAGATCTGGTAGTGATTTGGGAGGTAGGTGTTGGGGATTAGAAAGAGATGCATGAGGTGTTGGGGTGAGAGAATACATGTTGAAATTGTCCAAGAACAAAAGTAATCAATTTTTTAAAACCTTAACATTTGTTCAAATACATAGTGGTGCATGCCTGTAAACCCAGCACCTGGGAGGCAAAGGTAGGGCATATCATTGCGAGTTTGAGGCCATCCGTTTTCTACAGAGTGAGTTCTAGGACAGCCAGAGATATATAGTGAGATTGTCTCAAAAAACAAAACAAAACAAAACAGAAGCAAACAAGCATACACTCGTGCACACGTGCACACACACACACACACACACACACACACACGAACACACACAGATATGAGTGAATTTATATTCAAACAGACAGAAAATAAAGTTGAACAAAAATTCAACAATAAGCTCACTGCCATGGGATCTATTTCTAAGACCCTCAGCACATTATATATATATATATACTAACAACACATGTATCAATGCAATTTAGTTTATTTCATAAACAGAGGAAAGATGCCCAAGGGAAAAGTCAAATAGTTCTTTATAACAGTTATGCTTTCTTATGTATTTTTTTTTTATTTTTTGGCTTTCAATATACAAACAGTGGAGTCTATAAATAAATCAAAATATTGAAGTTCTTTGTTTATATTTATTTTAATTCAAGTACCATACTTTTTCAGCAAAATTCCAAGCCTTACTTATATTCTAATGAACTGACAATTACTGAAAATAATATTCCCTCAACAAAAGCCAAATTCACATCTAAAACTATTAATAGTTCTTGCTGCAAACAGAAGCCTGATTCAATATTTGGGCATAACAGTCAGTCTTGGGATTTTAAACAAATGAATAAAAAAGCAGTGGTGACAGGAAGGAGGACTTAAGTGGGAGAAAGAGGATGCTACCCTAAGCCAGACTCCTAATAAGCCCCAACCACCCCGGCTCCCCAAGAAGCAGCCCGCACTGCTGCCTCACTGACCTACTGTGAGGCTCTTCCGTGGACGGTTCTGGAGTTAGGGGCTCCATCCAGGTCCTGAGACTCCAGCAGTTAGCAACGTGACAACCAGGACAACAGGAGCAGGAAACGAGCAGGTCTGCCTTCCAGAAGCACAGGAGGGCCATGCAGCAGAATGAGCTCCTGGGTAACGAGGTCAGCCCTCGGAGAACGTAGCTCATCACAGCCCTTTAGAATCGTCCATCGTTGTGTCGTTAGAACATTGTCCTTCTCCTGGTGATTCTGACTCTAGAATTTATTCCCCTTGCTTTCACAGGCTCCTCGCAGTTTCGCGACAAGCCTTTAATCCAGCCTCCAAGGGTTATAACGTGTCACAGGTGATTTAAACTCTTTTCACTTGTGGTTGATGGATTTCAAAGAGCTGACCTTCTGTGCATTAAGAAGATCTACTCCTGCCTTCACTTTATTTGTAGCTATTATTAGACTAAATGTGAGTGCCTTCTGTACTCCCACGAACATTCCTCACAGGGTCTCTCTTCTCTGGTCACCTGCACAGATTCAGCCTGACTTGATCTTCTTTTTTTTTTTTTATTCCCAGGGGGTCTCATCACATAGTAGGGAATTAACTAGCACTCACTGATTGAGTAAATATGGGATGTATATATGAGTGAATATAGAATATATATGATATATAGATAGTATCCATGATTTACTAATTAGCTTGGGAGATGCAGTACCCCATTATGTATTTGAATTTATTAATAATCTGACTACTATGAGGTATCATCCATTTCACTTACATGAACCTTAACATATTTGATAAATATACACAGACATGTATATTTTAAAAAACTTTGGGTGTGAGAGAGATGGCTCAGAGGTTAAGAGCAATAGCTACTCTTCCAGAAGACCTGGGCTCAATTCCCAGAACCCATACGCTACCTCACAACCATCTATTTTTCTAGTTTCAGGTATCCAACACACTTGTATGGCCTCCAAGGGTACCTACTGCACACAGACATGATTGTAGGCAGAATACCTATATGTATTAAAACAAATTTAAAAAATAATAAAACGCTTTTGAAAGCTGTTTAACTGGAGGCTGGAGGTAAGAAGGGAGGATGTATATATTTACCTTGAGTTATTTCTTTGTCATACATACAGAACTTACTTGGTACCACTGGCATCTCTCACATGAATTTTTAAATAATTATATTAAGACACATTTTTAGCCAGGCCTTGTACTTTCTGTGAAATATTTCTTCCCTCAAAAGAATATTTTTGACATTGGTGAGTAGAGACCTGGAAGGTCTCTTTATTAGAGCCAACATCTCATCCACCACAACTGCAAAACTACACCTATTCTTAGGATGTACATGGTCAGAAATAGTTCTTGAAAGTGACAAGGGGGGGCTGGAGAGATAGCTCAGGGGTTAAGAGCACTGACTGCTCTTCCAGAGGACCTGAGTTCAATTCCCAGCAACTACATGGTGGCTCACAACCATCTGTAATGGGATCCGATGCCCTCTTCCAGTTTGTATCTGAAGACAGCTGCGGTGTACTCATATAAATAATAAATAAATCTTTCAAAAGAAAAGAGAAAATGATGAAGAACCTGTACTCCGACAGTACTCGCTTGAAATGGAGTTATTAACTGTTGGCAAAGTTGTTTTGTCGACGATCCATTTCCATGTGACCCTTGTTGCTCCTGGTCCAACAAACATTAAGCAAACAAAAAAAAAAAAAAAAGATTTTTTTTTCCGTTTTACTGTTGCATCAGATTTCCATCACCATGATGAAATACCTGAGACCATCAAATCTGAAAACTTTTGGAAGCTTCAGCCAATAGCCTGGTAGCTCTGAGGAAGCCAAAATCCTCCTCCAAAGGGCTGAAGACCTCCCACTAGCACCCCCCTCCCCAGTTCTGTCTGCTGTTGTCACCTCCCAACAGGGCCATCCACACCTTTAAGACACACACCTGTGGGGAGAACTAAGATCCACACTTCAGGCTGGGTGAAGTAGTACACACCTTGAGTCCTGGCACTTGGGAGGCAGAGGCAGATGGATCTCTGTGAGTTCAAGACCGGACAGGTCTACAGAGTGAGCTCGCAGATACCAAGGACTGTATAATGAACTCTGTATAGATAAATAATCAAACAAACAAACAAACCAGTGATATCAGGCTATTTTATTGGTCAAATCCAGGACTTGTCTTCCTGAATCCAGGAACAACTTGACAAACCTGTTATAAAAAGCAAACAAACATCTGGGCCCAGCTGCTCTCCTGAAGCCGCACATTTTTTTTCCCCTAGGATATTTATATTCGATTTCCCTGAACACAAGACAAAACTAAGCTGGAAGACGTGAGATCAATTTCAACCGAGATTGTGTCCCTGCATGACTAAAGCTGGTCCCCTTTCACCACCCATCCTCACCTTTCAGGTTACAGACACTTCATTCTACTAGTCCTTGGGAAGTCCGAGGTTTCCAAAGAGATTTGATTATTTTGTCTTTTTTTCCCAGGATAACCTTAATTTCCTTCTTTCATGCCCCGGCGTTGTGCTGAAGGTGCAGCTGCAGTAACAGCTAGCTCACCAAGGGGATGTGACGTCAGTGCTCCACCCTAGCCTCGCAGGAAGGAGGGATCGAAAGGGAGAAAGACTGTGCATAAGAACATTTGGCTAACCTTAAGAGTTTATTGTGGGGATTAGAGGAAAATTTGTATGTGAGAAACTGTTTCAGACTGTCTTTATCTCACTGGCATTGTATTTGAATATTTTTACAATTGTACGTCTAAACTTACTACCAAGCCTGATGACCTGAAGTTAGTTCCTGGAACTCACATGAGGAAAAGAGAGAACTCCTGTAAGCTGTTTTCTGACTTCTCTCTCTCTCTCTCTCTCTCTCTCTCTCTCTCTCTCTCTCTCTCTCTCTCTCTCTCTTTTAGCTCAGAGCTCATCCTGATTGGTCTTCTCTGATCTGAACGCTTGCCAAGGTAGCTCTCTCTCTCTCTCTCTCTCTCTCTCTCTCTCTCCACACTGTGGCATGCACACACATGTGCGCATACACTAAATAAATGTAATTTTAAAAAACCAAGCAAGGCCAGTTGTGGCGGTGCACACAGGTAGAATGTGCTGAAGAGGCAGAGGAGGAGAATCGGAAGCAAGGTGAGGGTACAGGTGAAAGAACAGAGTCCCTGAGAAGAGAAAGTCAAACCAAGCAAGAGTTCGGGCTTAGAGGATGGGATGAGAGGTGAAACTAACTGTTCAAGCAGACTAGAGCATGCTGTGCAGAACACACCACTGAGAAGACCGTGACTCCATCCCTCAGCGAGGAAATCACTGGATCTCTCAGAAGCTCGGAGCTCATCCTGATTGGTCTTCTCTGATCTGAACGCTTGCCAAGGTAGCTAGAATTTGAGGGGCGGGAGGGATCTATCTCTGTCTCCTTCTTAATTGTCAGTGGCCTTCTCTAGAGTTCATACTTGATCTGGAATTGCTTTCTTTGTTGTTCTCTGGTTGTTCTCTGAGATCGGTGCTGACACATCGACGCCCACAGGACAGCGGTCACTGCCCGAATGCGGTTTTCTTGGGAAGCTTTGACTCACAAGCTCTGCCTAGATCTTGGCGTTCTGACCCTTTCAGTAGCAACAGTGCAAGTTGCTCTATATACTGATTTAAAGTGGCCTGGAAAAAATGTTTTATTGTTGTTTGGTTCATGGATCCCTTAATTTCCTGAGTGGCTATTTCTGAACTGTATTTCACTTTCAACTAGTTCTTTTCCAACACTGATTCTCAGCTTGTGGGTCACGGGAGTTGCCTGTCTACTGGAAAACACAGAGATTTGCATTATGATTCATAACAGCAGCAAAACTACAGTTATGAAATAAGCAATGAGAATAATTTTATAGTTGGGGGTCACCACAGCCTGAGGAGCTATATTAAAGGGTTGCAGCCTTAGGGAGGCTGAGAACCACCATCGTACAATTTCAAGCAGCTCTTGGCTTCCTAATTGTAATAAAACAAGCACCGTTCTCAGGTGGGGACTAGGCATCCAAAACTCATGAGCTCATAAGACAAAAAAAAAAAAATTCAAAGTCCCCATCCTCCCGTTTACATGCAAATATCCCCAGTAATTAAATCAGGAAAAGAAAATGTAGCAAAAAATGTATCAGCCAAATGGTTTCAAGATTTCAAAAGAAGCTGTAAATATGGTCCTTTTAAAAGATCAGGTTCTAGCTGGAGTAGGAGGAAGGGCAACGGTTATTCTGATGAAGCAGTTTTTAAATCCTTGTCAGTGATTTAAAGAGAGATAGATAGCTGGAGTATGTTAAGGAAACCGGCAAGATTTTTAAATAGTTCGGACGCTGCACGGAGCATTTTTTTTTCCCTTAAAGCAATGTACTCAGAAGTGCTGGCAAGATTTTACTTGAATGTAGTGGTGCTTATGTGAGGAAGTTATTTTGAATTACCCTAGTATAAATATGTATGACTTTATTTGTATTGAAAATTCCCTCTGCGAGTGAGTGACTAGGGTCTGTTACATCTCTGTTACTTGGGAAATGATTTAGTATTTCACTTTAGAAATAAAGCATCAGACCCAGAATTCAAAAGTGATGCCAGAACTCCATGCAAGCCCACAGGTGATTCCTCACCTACATTAGCACCTATCAACTTCGACATCTAGAACGGACAGTGCAAACTGTCTGAAGCCCAGGATGCTCGCACACCTGGGAGCACCTAGCAGTTGGTCCAGACATGACTCACCAAGCTCTGTCCTAGGCACTCGGTGTTAACATGGCAACGGTGTCAAAGTGCTGCACTTCACGGCCCATCTCAGACCACATTTGGTTACTCCGGGCCATTTTTAGTAACACCGTGGCGGAAATGTCAAATGTTTCGGTCATATTATTCAAGATCTAAGCCTACAGGTCTACAGACAAGACCAGCATTGAAAGCCAAGTGTTTCCTTGAAACAGCAAGGATCAAAAGCGAGGTAAGGTGCGGTGAGAAGCATTGCCAGATGTAGAAGGACAAACAAGAGATTGTATCAGAGACCGCACTTTAATCGGAGCTCAAGCTGCCCCCCCATTCCCCGTCCCCTATCCCACACCCCTCCCCCACCACACCTTTGAGCATCAAGTTGTCATAGCTCTGCATGACACTCAAGTGGCCTTTGGCTGATTGGAGGCTGTCATTTTACTTGAAAAATGAAAACAAAGCAGAAAAAAAAAAAGTTGCCTGTCTTCTGTCTCGTTTTGGTCAGTCCTGGTGTAGAATCAGAAATGGGATGATCATATCCTAAATTACCACGCCAGCCCTCGTCCTCCTAAGCAAACCTTACCTTTTCTAGTCAGCTCTGTTCTCTCAGAGTGATTTTTTTTTCTTTTCCAGAAAAAAAAACACGTATTAATTTTAGTGTGTTCAATTAGAAGTAAGCCACAAAAAAGGCTCACCAGTGCTGTAGGGAGAAAGAGTGTGTGTTCCGTTCCACCTCTGCTCCATTTCTCCAGGCTGCCTGGTAACGGAGACACACAAGAAAGACTAAAACAGTGTGTGCTACACTCCGGAGCTTTGCAAGCTCAGGTCTAAGAATGCAGTCCCTGCCTGGTGCCTTCGCCTCTGCCCATTCTTTCTTCTGAGTGTAATTGGAGTGGGTTATTAGTTTATGTCTCTACAGAGCTTCTGAAGGAATGACGTGTTCTCCAGTGTTTGTATCTATTAGGCAAGTGGGGGGAGACACAGCCATTTTGGAGATCACTTTCCCTCGCCAACTAGACTATGACTTGGAGACCCTGACTCGAAACAAGATTCAACTTTCCCAAGTGAAAGGTATTCGCTTGAAAGCATGGCACTGTTCTGCCCCAAATTCAAAATCCATTGTGATTTCAAAGGGTATTTATTAGTGTATTTCCCACAACCCGCACGCTCACCTCAACTATGCAAGAACCCTCCCCAGCAGAAGCAAGACTTCAAGACGATCGTCTTACAGAGTCGCCACAGCCGAACTCCTGTGGCCAACTTTTCAACACAGCATTAACTGCGCACTGACAGTAGGTGACAAGACGGCTCAGGTCTGTGACGATTTCCCTAAAATGAAATTCCAACCTCAGAGCCCACGCATGATGAAAGTTTTAAAGAAAAAAAAATTTGCCATGTTTTGTTTTGTTTTAAAAGACTAAATATGTTTTGTGAACTTTCCACTCAGTTCTGTCTCCCTTGTCTCGGAGAGTGTCCCTATCTCTGTGCCAAGAACAATAGGTAAGCCAGTTTCCCTCGACCCAGAAAAGTTACCCCTTAGCCACAGAAGGCCTGCTTGTGGTTGGTTCTACGGTGGGCCAGGAAAAAGGCTAATGGGAATGGCTTTTTTTTTTTTTTTTTTTTTTTTTGTGCATGTGTAGCAAAGTTAGTTTCAGAGAAAAGAGCCTGGTTTTCACTGTCACAGAAGCACTGCAACAATATGTTCCCTGTGTCCACCGCCAGGCCTCCCTTGACACTCTTCTTTCTAGGGCATAGGGTAGAAAAGTCATATACACAGTAGAGCAGGCCAGGGCCCGCTGGCACAACCCAACTCCAAATATGCAGCAGGAGAAAGAAGCAAGAACTGTTAAAAGAAAGAAAGAGAGAGAGAGAGAGAGAGAGAGAGAGAGAGAGAGGAAGGGAGGAAGAAAGAAATGAAGGAAGGAAGAAAGAAAGGAAGGAAGGAAAGAAGGACGAAAGAAAGAAAGAAAAAGAAAGAAAGAAAGAAAGAAAGAAAGAAAGAAAGAAAGAAAGAAAGACTGTTATGCGCATGGGTTTACCTTTTTTTGTTTTTGTTTTTGTTTTTTTGTTTGTTTGTTTTTTGAGACAGGTTTCTCTGTATAGCCCTGGCTATCCTGGAACTCACTCTGTAGAGCAGGCCGGCCTCGAACTCAGAAATCCGCCTGCCTCTGCCTCCCAAGTGCTGGGATTAAAGGCATGCGCCACGACAGCCTGGCCCTACCTTTTTTTTTTAAGCAGATTTTTTTCAGCTCTCAAGCTGGAGGAGAAGACACTGCAGGCCACTTTCTCCCATTCAGTGTGTCCCTCGGCCTCTCCCAATGGCACCCAGCTGTGGCAGTTTTGCCAAGAGACCCTCTTTGTGCCTTGACCCGCTGGCACTCTTTGACCAGTGTTTGCAAGGGTGCTTCCCCTAAGGGTGGGGGTGGGGGTGGGGCACACATGGAGAATTAGCTACAGAGGTGCTCCTCACTATGCAAGTGCTCCTTACCCTTACCGTGCAACTGGGCGGCAACCAGATTCAATTTGTTTGCATTTTGGAAAGTGTTCTTCTGTGGCACTTGGGGTTGAACTCGGGACTTCGTGCGAGTTGAACGAGAGCCCTTGTCCTTATCTACCGCCACCAACTCCCTTGTACTTTTAATTTTGCAATGGAATCTCACTAAGTTGCCCAAGCAGGCCTTAAACGAGCAATCCTCCTGCCTCAGCCTTCTGAATGCTGAGATTATAGGCCCCCGGGCCAGCAGGCATGGCTTACAAATAGTTTTCTACCACCCGCTGCTGTTAGTATCATGGTTGTATAATCATGAGCACCTCACTCTTTCTATTATGAGTTTAAAAAAAAATTCTATAAGCCGATTATGCCTCGACATTAATCTTTTGGGGGATACAAGAACCAATTAAACAATTCCTAATAAAATCGGTAAAACAAACAAAAATAATGAAGTCATTACAAAAAGGGGGGATTCAAGTGTGCAGCACCTAGAATGATGCTCACCCTGGCTTTTCATAGCTTAACCATACATTTTCCAGGTTACCCACAAATAGGAGTGAGTGGGCATCATCATGACCGCCTAACGTGGCATCCTGCATGTTGTCACAATTTTCTGCCACAATCAGCTAGAATCTACATATTCTTTATTCATTTCTAAACTGAGGTTCAAGGGGTTAAACGGTACCTGCTCGACACAAGCAGATACTGTTTTAATTCTCACAAAGCAAGGAATTAAATCCACTCTGTGTCATTTCAAAACATGTATATTTGAAACGATGCTACGTGCCCACGTTAGGGTTACTGTCGCGGGGATGAGACACCATGGCCAAGCAGCTTGGGGGTGTGAGGGTTTATTTGGCTTACATTTACATAGCACTGTTCTTCATGGAAGGAAGTCAGGACTGGGATTCAAACTGGACAGGAACCTGGAGGCAGGAGCTGATGCAGAGACCGTGGACACACGGGTGTTGCCTTCCTGGTTCGCTCAGCAAGACCACTCAGACTACCTTCATATGGGACCACCAGCCCACCAAAGATGGCAGTGCCCACAATGGACTCTCCCACACTGATCACTAATTAAGAACATGCCTAGCCGGACGATGGTGGCACACACCTGTAAAAAAATCTGCTTAAAAAAAAAAAAGGTAGGGCCGGGCGGTGGTGGCACACGCCTTTAATCCCAGCACTTGGGAGGCAGAGGCAGGAGGATTTCTGAGTTCGAGGCCAGCCTGCTCTACAGAGTGAGTTCCAGGACAGTCAGGACCACACAGAGAAACCCTGTCAAAAAAAAATGCAGATCTTCTTGGGGAGGCATCCTTTCAATTGAAGTCCTCTCCTTTCAGATAACCGTAGATTATACTGCGTTGACATCAGACTAGCCAGCCCACTGTGCTATGACCAAGGATAATTAAAATAAGCTAGTGTAGAATACACTACAACAATGCTCAAGTAGGACTCATAGAAGGAATCAAAGCTATTCGTGCAACCCATACGCTCAGTGCTTAGGCTGGGATGGCAAGCCCCCCCCCAAAGGCGATTGCTCTGAGCTCTCCTGAGTGGGGGGACCTGACCGAGAGAGCTGGGTCAGGAAAACACGCTCTGAAAGCCTGAGGCACTCAAGTCAGAGAAAGTATTTAAGAACGTGAACTGTAACGGAAAAGAAAAAGGGAGCGCCAATGTTGGTCTAGAAAGGAAAGTAAAACGCGAAACCCAAGGGCCAAGGGCAGCAGCGTCCAAGAAGACTAGAGGTGGGTTACGATGAGTGCGTAAACACTGATTACAGATGAGTCAGAAGGAATCCGTGAAAGACCGCATTGGTTGTCCCATGAGCGTAGCTTTGGCTTTGATGGTGGACTTAGCAGACTGAAAGGCCCATGAAGAGCCAGATGCTTAAATTCTGGGTAAGTCACTGATTCCCCCAAACCCACAGTTTCCTGATAATGCAGCATGTAAGGTTAACTCCTTTGGATCTTCTGTCAGAATTCAATGGTATGTGAGATGACTTAGCCTGGTATCAACTCCAGAGAAACAGCTTTCTTTACACTACAGATTACCATGGCCTGCGCCAATCCTTAGAATGGTGTAAAATCAGAACCAAATATAGCACAAAGTTTAAGATTACTTTATTACACTCATTTATTAAATCGTGCTATTGTGCTTCTGTTGCGGGTGCCCGCGTCACGATGCACATGTCATGATGCACACGTGGAGGTCAGAGGATGATGTGGAGGAGTCAGTTCCTTCCGGGTCTTGAGGGTTTTGTCCAGGCTTTCAGGCAGCTCATCAGCCTCCAGTCCTAAATTTATAATTCTGAACTTCTGGCAAACTATGGAGGGTGAAAGAAGACCTCAGAAGAATACCAAACAAACCAGACAATTTGTAGGTGCAAAGCTGTTTGTCATCTCCTTGGCATGTGCAAAACAGACCCCTAAGCCAATTCCACAGGTTCCTTGTATTTTTAACCTACAAGGAATATAGAATGGATACTTTAAGATAGGAGACAATTAAAAGACCCTTTAAGAACTACAAATAACTATAAATGCTCCTACAGGTCTTAAAAGACAACAAAAAGCCTTCAGTGTTCTGACTAAATAGTGAAGGGCTTCCCGGCCAGCATTTGCATTGATTTTTTTTTTTCAGCTTTGCATCAACAAAAAGAAACTCTGGCCTTGTAGACTGTTAAGAGACTAGGAGAATTCATTTTCCAGCTAATAAACTGACTTTCGTCCCCACTATAGATGCGGCAACTAATCATACAGCCCGGACCACAATCACTGAAGGGAATGGTCACCTCATTATGAGTGGTCTGAAAGCAAAGGACTGTGACAGCCCAACTCCTTGTCTCCAAATTCGTGAGTTTGTCTCCTTTTATTCCGGACTCTTACTTAAGATCGCTTCTGGGCTTTGGCACATTTAACCTTTAAACCCAAAGACAGTATGTGATTACAGAACACAGGAAACTTCACATTCAGACATTTGGGCTAAATTCCTTTTCAAAGGAATCTGATATTTATAACCAAATGAGGACCACATTGAATATAATAAATTAACTGCTGAATTAGCAGAAAGAAAATGCTCCACTGGTTGGTACTTGGGTGGCTAGGCATCCTTCGGACAGTCCTAGAAAAAAATCACAGATAACGATAAATCCTACCATATTCAAAACTACTTGGAAATAGCTTTATCTGGCCTGGATGCTCAATACTTTTAGTCCAAATTTTCATTATAATAAACTACGACACGGCAAAGCTTCGAGCATTGCTTCAGTTCATTCTGAACAACACCCTGAGGTGCTGTTAGTGCACCCACCGGAGATCAAGAGGCAAGTTCAGAGTAGATTGCTTGCGATCCCAAAAAGAATAATTACATAGGCATTCGAACTTCAGCATCATAAAAATGACATGGACAGACTTGCTTAGTCACTTTTAAATAACTTCAACCAGCCTACATATTAATAAGTAAAAAAAAAAAAACTGAAAACTTATCTAAATATCAAACTTGAACTGTTTGTCAAATGCCTCGTATATCTGCTTATGGCATAGTAAATCAACCAAGAAGTCCAATGACCACATTTCAGTAAGGATATATGGTGCATAATTAGTGCACGCGTATCTGAATTTAGGAAGAACAGTTACTTGATTTCACATAGAGATCGTTTTCCTAATTGTACAGCTGCCATGTGTCTCAAAGTGCTTGCTACATAAATGGTTTACAAATTGTTAAGAAGTTTTATGGATCTCTAGAAAGAATATAATAGCATAACAAACTTTTACAAGTGCAGAAATTTTTACATTTTAAAATATCACTCTTATTTCTTTGTCCTGAAAGAAAGAATCTTAAAAAACACATTTAAAAAAAAATCAAGCATTAGATATGCAAATATGTGTTCAGATCAGAGATACCAAAATTATTCAGACGATTAATTATTCATCATAAAATGTCAATTAATAATTATGAAGCTTAAAAGGCATCTTTCTAATGCATCTTTATTTTTCTTGGCCTAAAAAAAAGGGAGGGGGGCTTAATGTACATGTTCAAGTGACTTGTAACAAGTTTTAAAAATGCAATGAAGCAAACAAATCACAAACATAAACAAGCTCGGCTTTTTACTAGGAGAGCTACAAATGTGTTCAAAGAGTAGGAAGGAGCAGTAATTATAACCATCGTGAAAGTTATAAGCATAGCCAAATCCATGACACATGAAACCTCATGTTCACTCACCTGCTAGGAAATGGACAGCAGCCTGGCCAGGAGAGCAAGCCGCCCGCCCAAGCTGTGGGTCTGCTTAGCACTTGAACAGAACGCAGAGCAGACTGCTTCTCCCTGAGTTCATCAGTCTATGTTGGGGGGGCCAGACAGACAGCTTAAGGGTTACACTTTCTAATAATCTTGAAAAGAAACCCCAGTTTGTTTCTTGAATTTACCTACTATAATTTCTAAAGTCTGATAAGCATGATTAAAATGATTTATTTATAAGTACGAACAATTTGCATATTGCCTTAATTATACTGATTCTCCTTGTCAAATACTTTCGTATTTTTCCAGAAAGATTATATCTTTAAAAAAAAAAGAAAAAAGAAAAAAGAAAAAATCCGTGAGAGCTGATATAATAATAGAGAGTAATAAGCTGTTATAGTCACTGAGATACTCATTTATTTTCATTATTATTTTAGTTTTTCCTGACACCTGGCGAACTTGTCTCTTAAGACCCAGGAGTTATTTTAGTCAGGGTGTCCCTGACCTCCTGCTGGTAGATTAATTGCATTTTAAACATTGTTTTGAAAACGAACTGATAAATCTGGACATAGAAAGTAGGCACCAAAAATAAATTTACAAAGAAGGTAAATTGGGGGGATGGGGGGTGGGGGTGGGAATGCGATTGCAAAAGAAATATAGAAAGAAACGAGAACGTAGAAAATGCAGTTACGACAGGATTGCAAGAAAATCTGGATAAAGGGCAGGGAGGGCTGAAAGGAGGGCAAGAGGAAAGGGAGGAGGGAGATTTGGGTTTCCAATTCCCAAGCGAGGCTGTTGGCGTCCGCACCCTTAATGCCCAGCCTTCCAAGTTGAGGCGAAAGCCACCTCCTCGGGCCTGCGTCGCATCTAACTTGCTGCAAGTTTTCTGGTGACTCCTCCAGAGCCCCTTTTCCTCCTCCACCACCACCACCACCACCACCACCCCCCTTTTGTGAGACTGACAGTCGCGTGGAGGAGGCTTTTCCAGGCACAGCCTTTCTCATGATAATCAGCCCCCTGCATCACCTCCCGGCCGCCGCGGCTTCCTCGCGGAGCGGGGCTCGCGGACCCGGGGGACCGGAAACAGGGCGGCGGGCGGGGAGCAGGCCGGCGAGCCAGGTCAGCTGACCGGGAGCGGGGCGGGGGTCGCGCGGTGCCAGGGCGGGGTCGGGTGTGTGCAGAGGGGGTGTTGAGGGGGTGCCGATCTCCCCCCCACACCCCCCGCCCCAACGTGCTCCGGGACCGACAGAGGGAGCGAAGTTCGCGGGGGTGTGGGGTGGGGTAGGGGGAGAGCGCCGGGGATTGGGGGGGGGGGGATCTGCGAGCAGACCTGCTTTGCATCAATAAATTAAGATGCTCATTTGAGTCCTGAAGTTTGCTGGTTCCTGTCAGTAGAGACGTTGGCAAACACCCCAAAGCCGAGATGAAACCTTTACTTCAAATAAAATAGGAAAATAAAATCCTCAGCTGGCCGCCCCGCTGGGGCCAGGTGACGTGCGAGATTCCACAGCCCGCGGGCCTCGCAGCGGGGAGGTGAGGGGCGGTCGCGGGCTCTCCGGTCCCGTTTTTAGTTTTGTTTGAAAGGGCTTCTCTGAGATGCTCCCGATCCTTTTTTTCTTTTCTTTTCTTTCTTTCTTTTCTTTTCTCTTTTTTTTTTTTCTTTTTTTAAATAGGCTTTCCCCTCCTATCCTAGGCTCAACTCCGAATGGATTGGATTGCGAGTTTGCACGTGAGAAAACCGTTTGGCTTTGCTCAGACCCCGCGGTGCCCTCACACACCTAATCCAGGGCTCCCGGGTATCTATCAGCCTTTGCTCGCAACTCTAAACGAAGTTAGCCACGTCCTGCATAGCAGTACAGGATGGAAACAATTCCTTTAGATGAAAGATCAGCTCCCTGTCTGAACCAGAGAAGAATCTTTTTTATAATTATTATTATTATTATTTTCCCCACATGGTACAAAATAAACACAATTCGCTCTTTAAAAAAAAAAAATCATTAGCTGTGGCCAAATTCGAATTCTTTCTTCAGCTTGTGTTCAAGGACAGAAAAGTGCCTCTTCGGGCCTCCGGGCCAGCAGGAGGAGTGGGGGTGGGGAGCGGCTGTGAAAGTTAAGGAAATTGACAGACTGAGGTGACTGGGGGGACAGGCTCCGGGTCCCGCTGCCGGGAACTGGAAAACAAAAGGGTGTCCTCCTCACCCTGCGGGGGGGGGGGTGTTGCTGGGGGGTGGGCGTCCTGGGGGGGAGCAGTTGGCTTTATCCAAAGAAACCCTCAAGAATTATTTTCCCCTCCAATGTCGATGTCAATATTATTTCACATTTGCATGTATCTGTTGTTTTAATCCCCTTCGCCTGCGCTAATCTCGAAGTGGATTATTAACGGGAAAACAGCCCAAAAAGGAGCTAGTCCGCCTTCGCTGGACTTGTTTTGCTGCGTGAGGAGGCTCAGAGCCGTCCCTGGTCCCCTCTGGACTTTTCATCCTGCGCTCCTGTATTATGTGGATCCCACGGTCCCCATTGTCCCTGACCTGGCCCTGGAACTGAGGGAGTGTTCCGAACAAATTTCTATTCCAGCTTCCTCTGATCCCACTGCCTCTGGGATGGTGGGAACACGCTCGGTCAGAGCTTGGGGAGGGGCGTGCCAGGGAAGGGCAGTGGGCAACCTAGCCCCGCTCTCGGCCCTCGCGATCTTTCCTGTACCACCACCACCACCACCACCACCACCACCACCACCACCACCACCACCACCACCACCACCCAAACGTCCACCTCCATGTGAACCTAGAATCCTGAAGTTGGTTTGGTTTTGTTTTGATCTGGTTTTTTTTCCATACCAATATATATATGTGGGGAAACATGTCGAAACTCAGTGCTAACTATTGGGGGCCGCCTCTTGGCAGTGGACCGATGACTGAGTCTAAAGTAATCAGATAATTAGGTGTTTTTAATTGAAATGGTTAACGGTCTCTTTTGTCAGATCTGAAGTAAGAAGATGTTTTCTGTCCATGATAAAGGTTAGCTGTTTGTTCGACTTGCCATATAGTGGCATTGTGCCTTTGCACTGATGTGTCTGGGCTAAAAAACGTTCAGTGGCTTACCTGGGTGCCTGCAGAAGGGGCTGCAGGAAGCCACTCCGTAAAGCAGGCTCCTTATTCCTCCAAGGGAGGCTTAACGGCACACTTTGGAATAAAGCTGGTCTCTGATTTTCCTTTTATTTATTTATTTTTTTTTTTGAAGGAGAGAGGCGGAAGGGAAAAGGATATGAACAGTAGTGATAAATCATAGGAGAAAACTTGATAAGTCTTACATACATTTAGTACAGATTCAAGATAGTATGGGAAATGTAAAATATGGCACAAATGTGTTCGACCCACGTTGAAATCTCTGCCACCTATAGATCATCTATAGGTACTCTGTGATAGGGGCAGTGGAGAAATTAATTTATCCAATCCTTCTCATTGTAAATGCTCAAATTAGGAAAGAGGAGAGTGTGTAACCAACTGTGAAAATCCGCTTTCTTGCACCCTAGAATGAAATCTAGCTGTGGTCATGCTGGGTGGCTATTACCCTCCCCCCACCACCACCACTGAAAAATAAACATGCAAAATACAAAGCCCTGTAGCTCTGGGAGTGTGGATGTGGCAGCCCCTGTGGTGGCTTTCCCCTCCTTTGAGTGCAATCGCCAGTGACTCTTGCATTCAAAGTCTTGCTGTAGGCACACATTCAAAGCACAGTTCAAAGCAGTTTATCTTAATATGAGTAAAAGTCTAGTGTTGGATCAGGGTATTATTTGTTTCAGGTTTCTTCAGACTGAAAACAGGGGGCTATGACATAGTTGACAGTATTAAAGCAGAAAAACTGATAAGAGGCAGCTGCTTGGCCCTCTCCAAGCCTCCACCTTTCCCTTTCCCCTGGAGTCCACAGGCTGTGGGACTGGGCACTTAGCTCTCTGTGCTCTCAGGTTCTCAAATACTTTCACTATTTAAAATTATTGGGGAGGGGGGCTCCTAGTATTTGAAGAAATTAAGCCTTGACTGTTGAGGCAAAACAGTTCCTTCCTTCTCCTATAAATACAGAGCATCCTCAAATTTGGCTGTCTTTATTTACTTCTATATTAGTTCCAATTATGTGCAGTGTAAACCAGCTTTTTGATTAACAAAACAGCAGAGCATTGGTTAAGAACACTTAAACTTCAAAAAAATTCCCCTGGGAAGTGGGCTCTGAATTGGTTAATAATGTGCAGTACTTGCTAAATTGCTGACTTCCAGATGTGGAAAATATCTTTCTTGTTTAGGACCTATGTAACCTGATTGGATTACGACAGAAGCGTCACGTTGGAAGCTTTTGAGTGATTATTTAATTAACCATACAGTAGAAAGCTGTATTCTCCAGGAAATCCCTTCCATATTTGCATAACCAATCCCTTCAGAGCAAAGGTGGAGTCTTTTCTTTTTCATTTTACTTTAATTGCAATATCAAAAAATATGCACTTCAAAACTTAGACCCCACACAGTTTAATGTCACCCTCTTCTTTCTTTCGTCCTAAGCTCTTCTGGCCTTTCTCTTTCTTCCTCCTGTCCCCAACCCCTCACTTCGTAGTGTGGTCTGCATGAGATGTGGAGGGATCCAGAGATTGGCCAGCATAGTGCAGCTCTACGTTAATCTAGAGACCCTTTATTAAAATGCCAAAGTACTTTTAATATAGGGATCCAATCCAGAAAATTCCCTGTCTCTCTCCCCCCCTCTCTCTCTCTCTCTCTCTCTCTCTCTCTCTCTCTCACACACACACACACACACACACACACACACACACTGAGACCCTAAGTCTCAGTGCACAAGTAGCATTTTCCTCCCCTAGCTCTGACATCTTTAAAAAAAAAAAAAATGTAATAAGAGAAAGGGCAAGAATTTAGTTCCAAACACGATGCTTGAGGTATCCCCACAACTTGACGTGCACCTCAAGCCTAAGTCCCCAGAGATATCTGTATAAGAAAAGAAAGATCTGCACGGAAGACCCGAGATCTTTCCCTTTAACTTTCGCCCCTTGGAGTTCTCCAGTTCTGTGAATGGTGTGCACCGTTTTCCGCCCAGTACTCTGCAGGATTTAGTGATGAGGATAATGATGCCAAAGGCTTGACGGGGGGGGGGGAGGGGGGGCGTGGAGAAGGGAGGGAGGGAGGGAGAGAGGAAGGGAGGGAGGTGGAATTTCATTTCTTCCACTAAAGCGTTTGCGGAGACTTCAAGGTATAATCTATCCCAGATCCTTTCCCAGAGAGAAACTTGGCGATCACGTTTTCACATGATGCTCACGCTCAGAGCGCTTCAATTATCCCTCCCCACAAAGATAGGTGGCGCGTGTTTCAGGGTCTCTCTTCTCTCCCCTACAGAAAAGAAAAAGAAAAAAATGTCATTAGAAGAGGCGTAACACGTCAGTCCGTCCCCAGGTTTGTGTTTCCTGGAGTGGCCGAAAAGAGATCAGTTCTAACCTGCTCGGCAGGAATAACGGTCCTGCCTCCCGACACTCTGGGCGAGGTTTTGTTCAGTTTGCTCCGGGAGCTGTTTCTTCGCCTCCACCTTTTTCTCCCCCACACTTCGCGGCTTCTTCATGCTTTTTCTTCTCACCATTTCTGGCCAAAACTACAAACAAGACTTCGCAGGTAGGTTTCCCTCCCCCCTTCTTTTCCTCCTCTTTTTATCCTTTTTTGGTGTGCTTGTCCCCCCCCCCACCCTCCCTCGCTAATTTTCTCATTTTGAGTGGGAATGTTAGTCTGAAGTGAGCCGGGTGTCTGTGGACAGGAATTTCAGGTGGTTTTAGCTCCTTGGTGGCAGCCTTTCTTTTCCCAAGAGTGGCTGCTTTGCTTTCTCTTGCTTTCTCGTAGTCTCTCTTTCCTTTCCTCTCTCTTCCCCCCCCTTCCCCCAGTAATCTGCCCTATACCTGTCCATTCAGGTAACCAAAGGTGGTTTTTGCTATATAGTCTAGGAAAAGTTTTGTTGAGAACTATATGGTTGGGGTAAAAAAAAACTCATCAAGTGGAGAAGCTTCTGCTTTGTTCTCACACAGACTTTCAATTCATTATATCCAGCAATTAAAACTTGGCAAATACCTGTTAATAATTATAAAACTTATTCCAGAAAGACCTACCAAAAATCGGGAGTAAGTCTTTCTCTTAGACATGGCAGTCTAAGCTTTCCCACCGGAGAAGGCTGTTTTCTAAGCAGAAACTTGACTGTTTTTGTCTGCCTAGCGAGTTTCATTTCTTTATTTCATTCTTTGTGTGTGTGTGTGTGTGTGTCTGTGTGTGTGTGTGTATGTGTGTGTGTGTGTGTGTGTGTGTGAAGTAACACCTCAGTTCTGTGATTATAAATAAAGAAGTGAAAGTTCTCTTGGAACTTAAGTCGTTTACCAAAGTGTATTGGGGGGGGGGTCACTACAGCTGGGAAGAAAACTGCTGTCAGGATAATAGGGTTAAAATTAGGGTAACTTTTGAAATTTTATTTCAAATGGCCAAGTAATATACACATGGATTTTTCATGGAACTCCTTTCTCTCTCTCTCTCTCTCTCTCTCTCTCTCTCTCTCTCTCTCTCACACACACACACACACACACACACACACACACACCATTCCAGACTTTGGGACTGAAAAGTTGGAGTTCAAGAGTCACAGGCTCAGCTAACATAAATGTGTTTATCTCCCACCTACTTACATGTTTCACATGCTACGCCTGTAATGATGGGGGCAAGATCGCTTACTGCAGAGTTAAGACTAACATTCACAAATAAAGTTTACAGCACAAATGCCCTGTCTTTCCCTCACACACACACTAGCTCATAAAACTAGCAACTTATTTTATTAAATATATATTGTATAGGCAGTGGCGTGTAAGTCTCAGCAGAAATACAGACAGGCCAGCTGTTTCATCCCACAGGCTTGTGTGACCATTTCTTGATTCCAGGATCCTCCCCCCACCCCGTTTTCAAATGAATAGGACAGACAAGAAATGATTTTTTTTTTAATGTGTCAAACTGGAAAGTCGAGACTCGGTATGCCTAGGTGAATTTAAAGTGCTTTCTACAGTACCCACTTCCCCTTCTCTCTGCCCCCCTTCACCCCCGCTCAGCAAATGTGCGGTAACTGATACTCACTTTCCAGGTTTTCCGCAAAGCTTGTAGCACCGGAGACAATAGGTGCAGGGTGTAGGGACTGGGCGTGCTGGGCGGCAGAGAAAGGGTTAATGGCCCTTGTGTTACAGTTTGCATCTGTTACATCTTTTATAGCCCGCTGTTTAAACTAATCCTCGAGGCACAGCATCTTCCCACCCCGCGGAGTTTCAGGGCTCTCCTCTTCTCCGGCCTGCCTCCGAGGTCCCCCTTCTCCAAGTTTTGACAGTTTGAGCTGAAAGAATGCAGCGCCTCCCTCGATTTTTAGGTACAAAAGTTTCGAAGCCCCAAAAGGACACGATCATTTAGATAAGTTTAAATAGTGGCCACGGACTTTCTCTTTCCTTTCTTCAGAGGGGAAAAAAAAATCTACTGGAAGAATTTAAGGAAATCAGTGTAGGGAAACGTGTGTGTATGGAGGCGGGGGGGAGTAAATATTGTCCAAGTGGTGAGCTTGGGGGAGGAACAATGTCCAGAGAGGCTTATAATTATATTTCTTTTGCCGGATAAAATGGGAAATCTTAATTTGGGGGCGGAGGGTGTAGGGAAAAAGACAGTGCCTCGATAAACTCCAGAGGGGAGGGGAGGGGTCGCGGGGCGAGTGGGCTTCCTGTAATTACTATTATCAATTTACCCGAGTGTGCTTCATCCAAGGGCTGTTTTGCGTTGTTTGTTACTTTTTTTTTCCCCTCTTGGGAATGGGGGGGTCGGAGGAGGGATGAGAAAAGATGAGAGCGAAAGACCCCCCCTCTCCAAGTTGCCGAGCCCGGCTGAGGACTTTTCGGAGGAAGGGGTTCACCTAACCCTGAGTCAAGCAGTCTTACTGTACCGCCTTGTGCATTCCCTCATACGGTCAGGAGTTATGACTCATTTTGAAGATGTAATTCTTGTCTCTGATCCCCCCTCGCGAGTGCAACACACCAAACAGTAACAACACAAAGCGCCTCGGGGCCAAGGCTGGGGGTGGGGGGCGGGGAGGGGGCCGCCGAAGTTTCGCTTTGGCGCTGGGGGCGCGGATGGGTGCTCACCCGGGCCCTGGCCCGGATCCCCTGGGCGGCCCGCGCGCGTTTCAATGGGCGCGGACGATGCCCACATTGTCGCTGTGTTTGGTTGCTAGATCGAGCCTGCGTGCTGCCGAAGCAGGGCGCCGAGTCCATGCGAACTGCCATCTGATCCGCTCTTATCAATGAAGCAGCCGATCATGGCGGATGGCCCCCGGTGCAAGAGGCGCAAACAAGCCAATCCCAGGAGGAAAAACGGTAAGAAGAGGCCCGAACCAAACTTTTCCGGGCCACTCGGCGGCCCGAGACCAGGGGGAAGGGGGGGACGGGGAGAAGGAAGCCGGTGGCGGCGCCTGGGGCTCGCGGGCGAGCCTTCCTCGGCGGCCAGCGCCGGAGCCCCACGCGCGGCCGCGGTACCGGGCGGGGGGTGTGGGGGGGGTGAGTTGAGCAAGTGCGGGGCCGAGTGAGCGCGGGGAGCCGGGGGGTTGCTCCGAGCGCTGCCGATCGGACCCGCGCCCCACTCGGCGGCCCCGGCACCCCTCGCTGCCTCCGCCCGCTCCGCTCCCCGGCCCGCAGGGTCCCCGGCCCCGCGGCAGGAGCAGGAGCAGGAGCGGCGGGCGAGGGCAGGGCGGGGGCTCGGGCGCTTGGGAGCGCTGGACCTCAGCGAGCGGGCGGCCGGGCGAGGGTGGCAGGAGGGCGGCCGGGGCACGGGAGGGGACCCGAGGCTGCTTCTCCGCCAGCCTCAAAGTTTCTTGCCGGAGTCGCCGGGCCGCCTCTCTGTGCGCCAAGTAACGGTCCGCGGGCAGCGGGCCCCGGGCGGCCGCGGGGAACCGGGGAGTGGGAAGGAGGGTCGGGCCGGGAGCTGCGGGCTGGGGACCCGGCTCCTCTGCAGCAGGCTCGGGGCCCGCTCCGGGCCAGGGAGTGGGGCGAGCAGAGACTTTTTTCCCGGCAGTTGCTCCTCCACGGCCGGGAGGAGCCCGGGAGGAGCCCGTTATCCAGGCTGAGTCAGGAAGGAGGAAAGAGATAGGGGTGCGAGAGAACACGCAGACCAGAGGGGGCAGATTAAAGGGGTGTGTATGGGAGAGTTTAGGTCCATTTTGGAAAGGGACTGTGTAAAAGTGTGTGTGTGTGTGTGTGTGTGTGTGTGTGTATGAGAGAGAGAGGGGGGAGGGAGGGAGGGAGGGAGGGAGAGAGAGAGAGAGAGAGAGAGAGAGAGAGAGAGAGAGAGAGAGAGAGACCCCCTAGGTATTACCCTCAAACAAAATCGTGGGAATAAAAGAGAAAAGTGATTGGCAAGTGCGCGGAAGGCGCTTGGGGGAGGGGAGAGAGTTGGGGGACGACAGAGGGTGCAGGGGGTGGGTGCTGACGGAGGATACTGAGTTTTTAAAGGAAAAAAAAATGAAAAGAAACGGGTGGGGGGAGCAGCCCCTCAAAACAAACAAGCGATCCAGCCGCGCCAGCCCAGAATCGGAAAGGAAACTTCACTCTCTCCTTTCGCTCTCAGCCCGCACACCGGGCGCGGGCAGTCTAGACGCTTCCGAGCTGGGCACTAGGGTGGTAGCACACACCCGGGGATCGCTCCCCAAGCCCGAGCCTGGCGGGTAGCACTCAGACCCACTTGGAACAACTTTCCACCAGAGAGGACAATTGTGCGCTCCCCTAGCCTGTCCCAACGCTGCACCGCGTGCAGAAGGTTGGGGCGGGGGCGGGGGCCGGGGGGGGTGAAGTGCAGTGTGGGAGTTTGGGGTCCTGGAGGGAGTAAAACACAAAGACTAGAAGATTCTGTTTAGAGACAAATAATCTCCCTCTCTCTCCTCTCCTGTCTCCTAGCGTGTGTGTGTGTGTGTGTGTGTGTGTGTGTGTGTGTGTGTGTGTGTCTTTTGCTTGTTATGATGGAAGTGGGGAGCCCATATGGGTGAGTGATAGAGGAATTTTAGTCAAAAACTGTTCGTTGTGTTACCCTGTCTTTCCTCTTCGTGCTGTCTTTGATCTGTTTGCTTGGCTTAGTGTTACAAAAAACAAGGACAATAATATATTCCAAGCTGGTCCCCAAGATTCGGTTCAGGCTGCCTCGTTTTAAGTATGTGCCTGTGTCTCTCTTTTAATTTAATTTTTTTTCTTCATTGCTGCCTGGCATTATTTAAGGTGGTTCTTACACAGGAGACCTCCCCTTCTCCATCTCTGGGTAATTTAGTAGACACTAAAATTACATCCAATGTTCCCCTCTCCTCTCTCGTGTTTCCTCTGTTCCCTTTATTAAATGTTAGTTATTGATTTTCTAAAATCAATGTCTGTTGTGGGGCTTCCCCCCTCACAAGAATCTAAAGCACAGTGCTGATCATCTGGATAACAAAAGCTTTGTGTCATGAAGCTCCCCCCCCCTCCAATGTTAAACAGTTATTTTTTTTTTTTTCCTGAGAGAAAGGAGATTGAGATTTAAAGCTAGGCTACCAGAAGTAGTCTTTTGCAGTAAAGACTGTTTGAAGTGTCTGTTTCTTCCTGTTCTTCCTCCTTCTACTCCCGTCATGATTTTTTGCTGTGAAATACCACCTTGACTCCAGCAGTGAGGAGGTCAGGCCACAGCCCTGTTTGGGGACTGGGAGAGAGAGATTCTGGCTTCCTGAGAGCTCTGGTGGCGTGAGCTACCGGGGCCTCACAGGTAATACAGTGGACCAGGGAGGGGTGCGGTCAGGGACACCAACCTTTCCTCTCATGATCAGCCATTAATTTGGGACAAGCTTCCACACTCTGAAGTGGATAAAGTTGAACTTTGATTTTATTTTATTTTTTTAAAGACATTTATCCCAGACCCTAAACATTCACCAGAAGGTCTGTGGATTGTCCACACCTTCTCTGACGGTAACTATTACCTGTCTCTTCTTTCCAAAGAGCCCATGAGAAAACACACTGTGAGCTAGGGACTTACTTGCCTGTGTTTTCATTGGGTTTAATCTGACTTAGCAGTGTGCAGGTCTTGAGAAGCAGGTAGGAGAGCTCAGACCATCTTTTTCATTTTCTTTCTCATCAAATTCATACCCAATGCCTTTTCCTTTGGGAATTGCCAGGATTTATCTGAACTGAGTGGATTTTTCTTCTTTCCCGGATTCCTGGAAAAGATGTCACTTTTGAGCTTGTGTCTTTGCTGATAACACGAAATATGATGATGCTTATCAACATCATATAGAAATTCCTGGAAAGGGATAATAGCAACAATAATCATAGAAGCTCTGGGGGTGGGCGTGGGGGGGGAGGAGACCCAAGACCTAGAATGGCACTTTATATAATTTTAATGAAGTCACCGGTGTGTGTGTGTGTGTGTGTGTGTGTGTGTGTGTGTAAAGTAAGATGGTAAGGAAGGGAAACCGACAGAGCAGTGCCTGTGTGTTTGAAAGGCTGGTCAAAACTATGACTTAGACGACGGTGATGTGAAGCATTATTTAAAATAAAAGATAAAAAAATATATATAAAAGCCCAGGGCAAACAAGACAGATCAGGGGACACAAATATAGAGAGGAACTAACCTAAAAAAACCCAAGCACCAATATTCTTCAGGCCAGCAAGATGCCTCGTACGGACAGTACCAGGACCAAGTTAAGAATGGCTAGTAATTCCTCTCCTTTAGCCCACAGGGAAAGCAGGAAACCTTTTCCTAGAAAATAAGATGTGCAGGGAAGAAAGGGGGGGTGGGATTAGGGAGAGAGTCTAAAAGCAAATAGCCAGCAGACAAGAATGTGTGTAGGTTTCGAGAAAGTTCAGTCAGATGATCCTCAGCCGCCTGACTCACTTTGTAACACTTTCACTAAGGCTCGGGAGGAGGGGGAAGCCAGCCCCCCTTTAGAGTCCTCTGATTACACCCCACTATCTCCACACAGCCTTGGAAGCAGGAATGAGCTCTCCAGAACGGGAGAGGCTTCTGCTGCAGCCTGCAGCTACTCGCAGCCTGTTTGTAACTTGCAAAGTTTGTTGCTTTCCGCCCCTGATTTTAGGCAGCAGGTCCTAGAATGCTCCAGTTTCCTTCTTGATTACGAACCACCATCTGGGAAGAAAGGCCTGCCTGCCCAGTGCCTCGGCTTCCACTGGGAAAGCCTCTGGAAAAATCACACAGACATAGGCCCGTCTGAACAAAAAATGAAATTGCTGGTCTGCCTGTTTCAGAGAAGGGAATGAAGTTCTCTTTGAATGGAGAAAAAAAAAGGTGAATTAGGAAGGGCGAAGAAGGAAACGAAAGGAGGAAGGAAAAGTTAGCTTGATTTTGCTTCAAAGTTTCTGCTAAAGGTTTGGGTGCCGTGGGGCTGCCTGGGAGGTGGGCGCTGGACAGGGCCACTTTCACCAAACACCTTTGCTCTGGGATTTTCAGTTTGGAAAGAAAAGTACTCAAGTTGACTATCTCTCGGGGAGAAGCAATCAATCAGATGAGCAGAAATGATTACCCCTGCGTGAGAGAAAGCCTCGGTCCTTCCCAGTTCTTTAAAAGGAGTGGAGGTTCTGTGAGTGATGCTGAGAGACAGAGGGGAGCTGAGAAGCCGCTCCCAGTGCAGAGGTGTTTAAATGGAAAGAGGCAGGCGGCTGCCATCAAACAACCCCTCCTCAGGCTGGGACTTCCACCTCCCCTCCCTCAGAGGCGAAGCCCGGGGAGGAGCAGCTGGAAGTGACAGACCCTCTAAACACATCAAAGCAGGATGGTGTCCTTCAGGTTATAACTGGTCACAACTTACCTATCTTTGCAACTGTGGAACTCTTTGGCAAGTGCGCTTTTCCTAAAGTTGGTGAGCCTGTTCCAGGGGGACTGCTCCCCCTGCTCTGCAAACAGGCTGTCTGGCTGTCTGGCTGTCTGTCTGTGCGGCAGGTACCAGCTCTGAGGGTACTCCAGAGAGATCCATCTCCATCCTGTTCTCTCCATGGAGATACCGCACACACAAGGCTGGGGGCTATGTATCTAGACTGATCTATTTGTTTTATTTTGGTTTGGGGGGGGAAAAAACCTATGCCAACTGGGGCAGACACGTGCCTTGCTTCACAGCAGAGCCCGCAGCTAGCCCGGTAGCATCCTTGCTGTGATGGTCCACCAGGGATAGGGGTAGGCGTCAGGTTTTAAACTTCGTAACGCTGCTCTGTTGTCAAGTGAGAAATGATTTCATATCTTTAGCGTTTGTTTTTCAAATGTGGAGAAAATCTAGCCTGCAGTTCCCTGTCAAACTGCTCTGTCATAGAGAGTCTGGGTTCATCCCTTCCTTCTTCTCTCTTAATTTGCTTAAAGAAAATTGCAAGGGGTTGTTCAAGACTCCAGTGCCATATTTTCCTGGGATGGGGTGGGGGTGCTTCCCTTGAAGGTAGGAAAGAAGGGTGCTTTTAGCTTTCTAACAGGGGCGTAATTATTCCGGGGGTGGGGGTTGGGGGGGGGAGTTCTTCTCCTTACAACTCTCTTTGTCATCTGCGTTCTTCCAAGGCTCTGAAGGTGCTTTTTCTCTGTGTGAAAGGAGATTCTTTGTCCTATTCTTCATCAGCACTGTGGCTTCCCAAGGTAGACACTATTTTGTGCCTGTCACAGAGAGAGGGAGTGCAGGTTTGCAGTGCTCACAGACAATTGATTGTCTGCGCTAATGTGTTTCATTTACATGTTTATAACGTCCGCGGTGCTGGGTGTCCACTGTACCATTCATTCCTGCATTCCCACAAGGGGGCAATTGTCTGAGTGGCCAAGTCAGACACCTTTTTGATTGCTCTTTGCTTGTCTTTTTAGAGCAAAGAGATAAAGGAGGAAAATCTGTGATGCAGAAACACTAGTTGAAAATATACAAAATGTCAGTACAAAAGCAGATGTTAACATAAGCCCAAATATGCTTTTTAGCCAAGATGCGAATGTTGAAGGATCAATGCAGAGCAGAGGGAAGGATGACTCAAGACCAGTAAATGCAGCCCCGTGCTCTTCAGTTCCCTTTCTCCCTAAGCAACCGGAAGACGGAACGCGATTTTTCTTTTAATTTTTTGAGCCTTGGAACATCCAGGAACCTCCTGGTTGTTAGTGTGTTTGTTGTGATTTGTGGGTTTTGTATATATTTATATAGCTGTGTTTCTGCCAGCATCGTCAGCTTACCACTTGGGGGAAAAAAAATCTATTGAATGACTATTTGGGCTGAAGGGAGTGTAAAGTTTTAAAAGTAAGATACAAGGATTTCTTCATCAAGCAGTTTTTAAAGAGAGACCATAATAGTCACCAGACTGTAGGAAGAAGCCTTGTCTTCATAAACGGCCGTGCTAGATAGTTTTATCTTGGGTGACAGTTGTATCAGAGCTAAAGCTCTCAGGAAAAGTGTAACCAGTAATTACAAAGTAAATAATTTCATTTTAAGATGTTTCTCTCTCTCTCTCTCTCTCTCTCTCTCTCTCTCTCTCTCTCTCTCTCTCTCTGTGTGTGTGTGTGTGTGTGTGTGTGTGTGTGTGTGTGTGTGTGTCCATCCATGTATGTGTCTTCTGGAGTTCTCTCCACTCTCTCCTGTATGTCACACATCTGTGGAACTCACACGAGTACACCTGTTTAAAAATATTGCACAGATTGGATAGTGTCTTGCCCGTTCATTTATATAAGACCATCATTAGAAGTTGGTTTGATTTTCTGTGTGGTCCAGGAGGAGAGAAAAATCCTAACTGTTGTGTCATGTGGTGGGAAGTAAACGGGGGGGGGGGTGCTTTTATAATTTTGTAGCAAATTAGGGGTAAAAAGAAATGGCCAGTCAGTGGGAAGATTTTTTTTTTTTCCTCTCTGGGAAGACTCACAGTAGCTGCACCGTTAGCTGAACCCCTGACATGGCGGTCTTTTGAATGCCTTAGGTATGATTTCACTTTCGCTCACATCAATGCTGACCTGAATGCCTTTCATATCTGATCCGCTGTGTCTCTCCCAGTAAACATCCCCTGAGGGGAGAACAAAGAAAGAGCTCTTCTTCTTCTTAATCACAATTCAGCCCTTCACCGCCGGCAGGCTCCATTTGCATTCTGCCACAGAAAGCCAAGATGAAAAGAGAGAGAGAGAGAGAGAGAGAGAGAGAGAGAGAGAGAGAGAGAGAGAGAGAGAGAGAGAGGCGCAGAGGGTAGCGGTTGAGTAAAGTAACTTAGGTGTTTGTGGCTGTTTGTTGGGCCTTCCCCTAGTTACCAGCCTTATATAGTTGGTGCTCAACCCTGCCTGTCCCTCCTGACAGGCATATAGTGTTACAAGATGGCATGCCTGTACTATTCATGGCCACTGCTCCACTTGAGGGTAAAAAGTGTAAGAGGGGGATTGAATTCTAGCCCAGAACAGACGCCTGTTAGAGTTGGGGTCAGGTGTGCAGACTTACCATTCTTAAACGCTCCTTACAATTTGGCCTTAATAAGTATGATTGTTCGCCATATGACCTAGGAGGTGGGGGCCCTGGACGGTGGGCGGGGAGGGGCGGGCTTGCAGACCCAGCCCTGGTCTGGCTGCAGGGGCTGATGCCTGAACACAGATGAGAAAAAAAAAAAATACTCAGGAAAACTGGAAAAGACTTTCCCATTCCCACCCCCCCCCTAAACCCTGACTTTTTATGATAATTCATATTTTCAAATGAAAGGGGAAAAAAAGCCAAGAAAGAAACTCTCAAATGAGCCAAAAAGGAAAAAAAAATCTCTGAAAAGAATTTTAGGGGGAAAAGTTGTTCTATTTTAAAAAGCTTTGAGGGCTGTAAAGTGCCGCGCTTTCACACCTTCTCCGTACTTTTTTTTTTTTCAGATTTTTTTAGTATGTTTAACATTTGTGAGATGACAGCCTTTTTGTATCTCAAACTGGATGCTTCAGGATTTGTAGGGAGGGGCTGGTGGTATTCACGTTTTTCTTGACAGAGAAAGTTTGTGCCTAAAGGGCTCCTTCTTGCTGGGGAATGTTTAAACCCTCGTAGGCGGACCTGTCAGGTTTTCCCGTGTTCTTTGCCTCCCTTTTCAACAAGCAAAAGCAACATGCTAGTTGAAGACACCGGAACAAGGCCACAGCAGTCGCAGGTCCCTCTCGTGACAACTTTTCAGTGCATTATCTTTCTATAGAACTGGCTTGTCTTCCCACCCCACCCCACCCCCCTTCAAAAACCACTTTGAAGATACTAACAGTTCTTCCTCAACAATTAGATTACATACAGTCTACAAACCACACACACACACACACACACACACACACACACACACAAACTTTAGACATACAAGCTTTGCAAAAGATTCTAGGACTGTTTGGTATTGGGTAGCTGTTCCTACACCTATGTGGTATACGTCACTTCTGAGAGCAGCAGAAATGGACACATTAGAAACTGTACGTGGCATGTGACACAGATTCCTAATCCCCCCCTTCTTTTTCCCAGATTTACAGAATTTACAAAAAGAGATTAGTCCTACACCTTCCCCCCTCCTATCCACCCCTTCTATCCACCCCTCCTATCCACCCCCATGACTCAAGCAATGAAGGATTTAGGCAGATTTACTTCAGTAAACACCTTTGGACACTGGAGGTGGGGGGGTGGTGGTAGAGGGGGGGAGTCTGTTTGCAAAAGGAGGCTTTTGTTAAGTGAGGTACCAGGCAGCTGTGATATTAACCTACCCAGCAATGTGGTTAACTCTTTGAGTGCCTGGCCCTTTGCAGTCAGCACGTGAAATCCTGGCTCTCCGAAGACACTCAGAATTCTGTCTCTCGCAGTTTATTATTCAGACAAGTCTTGTAGACATGAAAACTGTTCAAGCTTTTAAAACAATGTGGTTTAATTAGATGAGGTGGACTTGCATAGCTCATAAGCCCTCCAAATGGTGGTTTATAATTGGCAAGGGAAAAAAAAAAAGATAGAGAAAGGAGAGTCAAGGCGGCACATTAAATATTCCAAGAAATAGCTTTAGAAAAGCTATTCTCATTTCTAGCTTTTAAAATATTAGACTTCAGTCGCTAGAGGGAACGAAGCAGCTGGGGTCTCTCTCCTTACTGTGAGAGACACCAGAAGTTTATGAGGAAGAAAGGGGGCTCCAACTTGAAAAGCTTCTGAGGCCCACCGGACAGTGACATTATCTCAGTCCTAGCATCCCTGGGAGGGGGAAGTCTTGCCTATCTGTCAGAGCTAGAGAGGTCATGTGAACCTCGGAGGCAGGCCCTCGGCGCCCGTTACCAGCTTGAGACTTTCCAAAGCAAGCAGAGAGGTTTTTTATGAGGAAGGAGTTAATGGTTTTTTTTTGTTTTGTTTTTTTTTTTTTTTTTTTGGTTGGGCACAAGAATAACTTTACAGGTGTTGCATTTGGGCTTAAATAAGATCGCCCTCCCCCCCCCACTTTTTTTTTTTTTTTTTTACTTTCAAAGAGAGAGTAGGTGTCAACGTTCGAGCAGCCATAAATATGTGACAAAGTAAAGGGTATGAGACATGACAGAATTAAAGGTGTTTGCTATGTTGTCACACCGTGTGTCAGGCTGCAAGCTCCCTTTGTCACAGCCTCCTGGTGATTTGACAGCGCAGATCTACTTCCCTTCTAGGTGAGACAGCATTTTTTTTTTTAAACTGGAGTTATAAATACGGTACACCCTTCGGGTTGCACCCTGCGTCCTAGATCCATGAATCCCATTTGAAATATCTTGCCCTAAGACACAATGAACAAACACCCACACACAGGGGGCTGCGGGCCTGCACAGCGCCAGCATCACAGGGGCTGGCACCGACTCTTGTTTGGCAAGAAGATCGTCTGCCAAATCATTCAATAATTAAGTTTTATGTTATGTGTATGAACGACCAAGCATGCAGTAGTCCTTTTCAAAGCAAAAGGAGGCTTACAATTACTTTTTGAACACTTTCGGAGCATGGTCAGGTCACAGTTTGGGGGCTGAATTAAAATGATCTCATTCATGATCTAATTGAGGCTGGCACAACCTTATAGCAGTAGCAGGCGTACATAAATATAAATCAAAGACCAAAATTTAGCAAATCATATCATTCGCTAGAAATCTGCTCATGAATTACTCTCCAATTGCCAACCCAGAAGTTAAACTTTGTCTCTTCTGCGCAACAGTAACTGCAGATTTTTTTTTTTTAAAAAAAAAAAGGGCTTCTGACAGGAAAGTTACAAGAGCTGAACAGAGAAAGGAGAAGGGAGATGGCCCATGTTTCCTCAGATAACTGTGTGTTTGTGACCCAAGAAAGTAGGAGAGCTGATAAAGACGTGACCAGGAACAGCAGGCACCTTGGACTGGCTTAGACATTAACATGGGCTTTCAGAAGTCAGTCTCAGAAGAGCAAGAGTTTTCTGACTTATAGGTAGGGAGGAGAAAACATGTCCGCAAGGACCTGACTGAAACTCTGCTTTCATTTTTCGACTGAGGGATGCAATCGTCGGAATGATTCACCATTCCTTGCAATTATTTTTCTCTTGCCGAGCTGAGTTGAAACACTGAGGCTTGAAGCTGTCACTCTGGTGAAGAAGACGAGATGGGACGATTACTGTACATATTCAAGTTACCTCTCCTATTTTAGCTACAAAATTACGACTCAGATGACTTTCCAATCAATAGGTCAAAGAATGCACTCTACTGTAACTACCGTTTGGGGGTTCTTCTGCATTTTTGTATATTTAGGCATCATTTTATCTTTGTTCTAGTACAAACTTGAAGAGCTTGAATTCTTAACTTGACTACTTTGAAGTTAAAATTCTACATCTCATTTGTATGAGGGTATTCCTACTATCAAACAACAAATACAGAATTTGGTTAGTTTACTCAACTTAAAGGAAGGTGTGATTTTAAATCTCTGGTAAAATGATTTCTTTCTTTTGGGACTAAGTAATTACCCATAATGATTTGCCATGACAACAAGACACATTCCACATAAAAACCCGCAATAGCTACTTGCTTAAATGAAAGAATATCAGGTTTTGTTCTTTACAGACTATTTCATGTTTCTTAATTAATCCTAGAGAAGAAGAAAAAGTGTTTCTAACAAGGAAGTAACCACTCCCTCTCAGTCCTCCCCCCCCATAAGTAACCGATAACAAATCAGCAAATTAAAACATTATGCTATGTAGATCTGAGATTTTGTCCCCCTCACACACAAACGAGTACACAGTAAGCAGCCCGTGCCCACGTGATCCACAAATTCGGCACACAGCCTTCCCCAGTTACTAGTTTACATTGTATTTATATTCTCTTGCATACCCAAGTAACTGTAATCAAGGAAACTTTGCAATTTGCCTATTCTTGGAAGTACCTGTTTCTATTTTCAACACCCAAGCACATCAATGGAAGTGTTTCACATCAAGAGATTTCTCAGTTGTAAGAGGTGAAGTTTACATAGAAAGAACTCAGTAGGCTGTGTTTTCATAATAAAAAAAAAAACCTATTAAGAGAGAAATATCTAGAAGCAAAATGGTTGCCCCCTAAAGATTTCCCCTCACCTTTGCTCTGCTAATAACATGTGAAGACTAAATCCAACCCATCTGCACACTTGTATACACCCAAACACAAATGCATATGAGGACCCTAACTCTGGGTCTTTTTCTCTTCAGCCTTACTCTAAAGAAGACCTACCCTGTAAATGAGAACCATTTAAACCAAAAGTATAGATAAGAAGAATTGATGTAGGCTTCTGCAGTCCGATTTCTGGAGAAGGAAGTATTCTCTGTACTACCTGACTCTTACTAAATTTGCTTGTACCTATTCATCTGTGCTTAAGTGTATTGTGTAGGATAAATTACTAGCTTTGTGCTTTTAAGCTGTTTTCCTTCAATAGTGTCTACCTTAACACAGATTATCCTGGATTGATTGCAAGTTATTATGGGAAAGGAAAGAAAAGAAAGAAAGAAAAAGAAGAGAAAGCCAGCATTCCGGAGTACTAACTAAAGATGATACTTTACTGTTTATAGTGTTTGGGAGAAGGGGGGGGGGGAGAGCCTTAAGCTACACTAAAGGTGTGCAGTACTTTATACTTGTGCATATCAAGAGTGAGGGAGCCTTGTTCCATGAACCCCAGACTACAAAAGATATGTGCCAGTAGGTTCTT